>OZ007555.1:167012015-168444821 GCA_963931855.1 Philhelius festivus | reverse complement strand
CCACCTCATTTCGAAAAATTAATACCTCATACAAACTCATTTTAAATTCGTATCCTACCCATCACTATAAATTACAAAGTCAACCTGAATAATTTTTTGAGGCTAGAGTTGATCATTGAAAAAAAAACTGACACATGAGAATAGAAAGAGAATCGAACACAAATCATTGAAACGATTGTGTTCCACTTTGTTGGAACGAAAATCTGCTGTTCATTGAAAACGATTTTCATCATTGAAAAATTAAAACTAGTTTTTTGAGAAATATTGAACATATTTGTTAATTTTTATTTGCAAAAGTAAAATATATAGTTGATTAGCTTCGTTTGTATACCAAACATTTTCAGTATTCATAGTTTGACTATCCCAAAAAGTGAAAACAAAATTTTCAATGATGGTTTTCAATGATAGCTATAACTGGCGCCTTAAGGTCATCTTTGTTCTTGATGGCCCGTTTGTGAAATTTTCCGGTCCAAATGATCCCATAAATATTGTATGGGGCTTAGGTGCGGCTATTGGGGAGGGTAGTGGAAGTGCTTTGAAGTCCTATAAAGTATTCATTCTTTAAAGAACTGCAAGGTATGCTTAGGATCATTGTCTTGCTAAGAGATCCAATTGCTAAGCATCCCTAATTTGCGTAAGGTCGGTTGAAGGTTATTTCTTAGTATGTTTAGATAGTCTTGATTATTCATTGTACTTTCAATGAAAACAAGATTCCTGATCAATTATGCTGCCATACATCCCCACACCATCATGTTTTACTGTGCTCCTTATATTCTGTTTATGATGTTTTCTTACTTCTGACGCGTTAATATGGAGTATGTTTAGTTTTTATTAGGAAAAATTGTAAGAAGCAATATTTTGAATTTTTATTTGTGTTTTGATTTATTTTTATTGATTTTTATTATTAGAATCCATTGTTTATTTGTTTGTTCGAATTCCATGTAACTCCAGAAATCATATTGGTGTTTACTCACTTTTGACGCTCACAGTATAAGAAAGAGCAAAAGGCCACAGTGGCACTCTTCTCATGCAAAATAGCTGTTGAGAACAAACCCGGTATTACTTATTGGCTATATACTTCGCTAAACAGGCCGATCCTTATTTATGGTGTTGCAATATGGTGGATCGCTCTATAAAAGGCTGTTAATTGCGACAAGCTAAGAAAAGTCCAACGATCATCTTGCATGTGCATAAGCTGAGCAATACAAACGAGCCTCTCTGTCGCACTAGATGTTGTTCCATCTGCAACCCCTCGATATTTTCAGCAAACAGACGGTGGCGAGCACAGCCGCCAATTGGCCATTCCATTGTACTGAACTCATTCGGATCACTTCCAAATCACATTGATTACAATGTCGCAAAACTATAGTTAGGCAGAAACTTCCAAGTCACCAATACTTCAAAATCTTTCTTGAAGGATATGAGTTTCTTGGCAGATGATTCTATGCATTTTTATACCGACGGATCAAAAACAAACTTTAGATGTAACAATATAACCACTTGTCTAATGACAAAACAGATTTGGCCAATGTATTAACTGAAATATTCTTAAGAAGATTACATACACATCAGCTCTGTAGTTGGTGGGGGCTGGGATTCGAAGATTTTCTTGGCTGGAGCGTTGTTGTCCATTCGCTTGATGTGACCGAGCCAGTGTAGTCGACGTGTTTTGGCTCTTTGGACTACATCCACATCTTGGTACAGCTCGTATAATTCACGATTGAATCTTCTCCTCCATTCGCCCTCTTCGCATATAGGACCAATATCCGCCGAAGAATTTTTCTCTCGAAAGTGCTCAGTATCAATTCCCCTCTTTTACTTATCGTCCAGTACTCGGCGCCGTAGAGTAGAACTGGTATAAATAGCGTTTTGGTATATTGTGCACTTTGTCTTTCGAGAAAGGAGTTTTGAACCCATTTGTTTGGCAAACCGAAGTAGCAGCGGTTTGCTAGGGTAATTCTTCGTCGAATTTCCACTAAGGTGTCGTTCGTGGGATTGATGTTTTTTCCGAGGTAGGTGAACTCCTGGACTACCTCAAAATTACTGCTACCAACAGTGACGTTTTGTCCTAGGCGATGGACAGATGAGGCTTTGTTTGTTGATAGCATATACTTTGTTTTGTTGGGAAGACTTGTTGAAGATAGTACCTTCCAGGTTAACACCACTCTTGCACACTATCTCCAGGACTAGGTTGAAGAAATCACATGATAGCGGATCTCCTTGTCTGAAGCCTGTACATGTCTGGAATAGCTCGGATGAGCTGTTACCCATTTGTACCGCATAGCTGGATCAGTTTTTTCGGGATCCCGAGTTCCGACATCGCCAATGAAGCTCTTGGCGACTTATGCTATCATATGCGGCTTTAAAGTCGATGAAAAGATGATGGGTCTCGACTTGAAATTCGTTGGTCTTTTCCAGGATTTGCCTCAATGTGAAGATTTGGTCTATCGTTGATCTGCCTGGCCTGAAGCCACACTGGTATGTGCCCATTATAGTGTTGCAGAAAGGTTCTAGACGCTCACATAGTACGGTGGATAGGATCTTGAAGGCAACATTAAGCAGGGATATGCCCCTGTAGTTTTTACGAGACATAGGATCGCCTTTTTTGTAGTTTGGGGATATTTTTTTTATTTATAATCTACCCGCGCTCAAGGGATTATGATTACCCTTAAAATGTTTCAACACAGCGCGGGCGTGAAGTTACGGAAGAGAAAGAAGGATAGGAAAGATGTGTGGCACGATGTTCTGAGACTGAAGGTTGTTGTCTCAGATATTTTATCTCCAGGGATGGCAGCTGAACTAAAGCGGAGAATGCCGTGTCTTATTTCTATGTCGCTTATAATTCACATTATTTTATTCGTGTTCATCCTTGTTGGGCATACTAGTTTAACTCAATTACATGTTGTTAGTGTTATGCCTGAACAACATGCAATGAGTAAACCAGCAACCCATTGATGACAATTTTAGAAGGTTTTTAATGGAATTAAAACCTGTGATCATGAGGTTCACAGGCGAGCACACATCCATCGCGCCACGGCCACCCCTATATGGAGCTATTTGACCAGTCGTCGGGCATACTCCTCCTCCCACACTTGGTTAATGAGCTGATGCATGCACCCTATCAGGACATCACCTCCATACTTAAAGAGTTCCGCAGGTAGGCCATCCGAGCCTCATCATCATCATCGGCTCGACAACCGGGTTCCGGTCCTGGCCTCTTTCAACAAGTCCCTCCACCTATCCCGGTCTCTAGCCGACGCCATCCAGTTGCGCACCCCAAGGCTTCGGGCGTCCTGGTCTACGCCATCTCTCCAACAATTCTCCTTAAGACTTTTCTCTCGAACGCAGCTAAGAGGTCGGAGTGCCTTTTGCTAAGCACCCAAGTCTCGGATCCATATGTGAGTACTGGCAGGTCCTGTACAGCAGCATTTTTGAAGTTATGGTGAGATTTCTGGATTTGAAGAGTATTGACAGACTATAGTAGGCTCTGTTGGATTTGAGAAGCCGCCCGCCCGCCATCCGAGCCTGCTTGTCGTTTATTCAAACGATTTTTGAAGAAGCTGAAAGAGCGAGAAAGAGGTAGACTCAGTTCCTCATCTTCTATTTACATAGAAGTAGGCAGCGTCTTGGAGCTTTTCTTGGAGGAATCTAGTAATCTAATTAATACAAACATTTGCAGTCTTTCTCGCTTCATAAGGAGCTCCAAATGGTTCAACGAGTAGATAAAAAAATCTTTAGATTCATGTTTTATCAAATGGAAAAATACATCACATGAACATTCAGTAGTGAATATTATGTTGACTCAAATTTATTCTAGTACACACTGCCTGTCTCTTGGGAAATTTTTTACAACCGAAAATTGGGGTAACTGCTCCTAAAGTTGCGACCATCTGTAGTAATAATTTCCAGACTATGTTCATTTGTGAATTTTACAATGATCAAAATGTATACTTCACCGACGTTTTGAAATCAAAAGATCGAAAAACAAGTTTGCTACATTGTTACGTATCTATTAACCCGTTAGTCACTTGCTTAAAATTACATAATCACAAAAAAAAAAATAAAAAACAACAAAGCAGTGCAAGAATGAAAATATCAGGATATATTATATTCTTGTCTTATTATTTTAATTGTTGTTAATATTACAACATAAAACAAAGTTTTGGAAAACAAATACAAATAAAAATAAACGAAGAATGATTCTTTTTTGTTTCCAATTTTGCCAAGAAGTCAAAATTGCAACAAGAAACTGAAAAAGTCATTGGCCCTGAGTAATAGATCCGAATCTAGCCTAAGTTCGATTTTAACAAAACATTCGTAGAAATAAAACAAATTTCAAGTATAAATACTTAAAAGCGGCTTTCCTGCAACTAAGTTAAATTTAAAATGATAGAATCACAATAGAACTTTACGAATCTGGTTAATAGAAATTTGTTTGTGTATCAGTTCACAATAACGAAATTATCAAAATGAGTCACAATTATTGGTATAAATAAGACTGTTGTTAAATTTGATCTGTTACTACGAAATTTTAAAAGCAACTTTTCTACATCTAACAAAAAGTGACTTTAAAACCGATTCTATGAATGTCTATTACTAAGGGCCATTATGTTCATTTAACGAACCCATTGTGACTACCGATATCGAAATAAAAAAACCGAGATAAGAGCAAACCGTCATCGTCATTTGCTTACGTTTGTTCACACATCTCTAAAATAGATAAGGTAAACTGGAATCTTGCTATATTGATGATTATTTAAGTTCATGATATCAAATAAATATCAGGACAATTGTGGGAGGTTATTCTCTTCAACACAATAAATTGATAAATGATAAGACCTACTCTTTAGGTGGAGGTGTTCATGTGGCTTAAACAGGTTGATGCATAAGTGCATAAAGCTACTGGATAGATTTAATTATACTGACTGCTTTCATACAAGTTCTCATTTTATACTCCATTAATGAGATGGGTTCATGACCATTTTCTGAGCAAAGCAATTTGAAAAATCTTATTTGACATACGGTTTTGTAAATGTTTGGACTAAAGATATCTATTAGTGTCCTCATGTTTGGGATTAAGTAGGTAATCTTATGGGCGATTTCTTTTTTAGGACATGCATAGATATACATATATAACGAAATCTAAATTTAATAGAAATTTTATTTATAACCAAACAAATCTTATAGTGAAACAGACTTTCTGCCAAGGGTTTCCCCTATTAGATCTCGTCCACTTAACAATTAAGCTCGTATTGTGGTACAGTTAAAATTTATAACAGAATATATTGAGGGTAATGCATGTGAAATAGATGGTAAGCAGAATCGAAATGCTAGACAAATTTTCATCAGATTCTCATATTCTCTTTTGTGATAGAAACATTTATTTTATTCTGTAATCTACTCTGCTGAAATATTTTAATAAATTGTATGGGAATGAGACAAGCATACAATAAATATAAAGAGCTAAAAGGGAATCTAAAAGTGATTCTCTTAGCATTTGTATACCCAAATAATTTTTAAATGCTTTAAGTCTTCTGTCAGTCGGCAAAAATTTTTTTGATTTTAAATAAAACATAATATAAAAAAAACTCACCCATCTTGACTGTTATGGAAAGCCAGTACAATTGAGGGACTTGAATAGGCATTGCTAGTGACCCATGTACAATGCACAGCGAACATCATAAGAAGCATTAGAATTGCCAAAATTACTACACTTTTAAGATTCGCACCAATGCCAGCGGCTCCTTCATGAGCAGAATCGTGTTTTGGTCTATGTTTTAATTTACCAGCCTACAAAATGAAATAAGAAAATGTTATATTTAGTAAACATGATATCTATTACTTAAGGGAATGTAAAACTCTAACCTTATCATACATGTTTTTCTTTTCAACGGAAGTGTCTTCGGTTTCATCTGTCGCTTTGTTGGGTGAACTGTCTTCTTTCAGGAAAACCTCGAGCAGACAAGAGAACGCAATGCCAGCTAGCATACACACAACTGGAGTGAGTGTGAGCATCAATCGCACCATAACTCCGGCAAAATAGACCGCGCTGATTGCATAGAGGACAACAAACACTCTCTCGTCGTTAATTTTTTTGATGCAATACCATAGTCCAACTGGGAATGCACAAACCAATATGTGCAAGTCGAAGAAGAATGAGAACCACGTTGTGGGCTGATGCTCCGATACAGAAGCAATGATAGGAATATGAATCTTTGCGTAGCCAGTGTCCCAGAGGGAGTAGAATCTGCCACTCCAGGGTGCGACAACACCCATCATGGTAAGAGCAACGACTGCAAGGAAAACTACCGCAGCTGCTACTAGAGCGCCCACAATAAATAGCCTCTTGAACTCAGTCTTGGAGAGAATAGTCTGTAGGTGCTTAAGGACACCCACTGCAAGAAGGAGCACAAACACTCCCATCGCTGCCATGTGTTCGCTTGTTCGAATCGGTTGGAAGCCAACGAAAGGAATCTGCATCGAGAACAATAGACCGAGTATGTAGAACGTTGTGTAACTGGTGAGTAATCTGGGTGAGTATCTGCCCATGAGTAGCAACACGAACACGTGAAGTGGAATCAAGTTAATAATGAAAACGTAGCCACCCCATGCTGATACCATGTAGAAGTATGATAGAGCCGCCATCGATGACCAAAATACGGAGCCCGTTTTCACCGACTTTACCCACAAATAGTACGTGAATTGAAGGGCGAAAATAGCTATTCCCTCGTTATCATAGGAGCCAGCCACCGACCGACTGATGTAGCCAGGCACAATTGCTATGAAGCTGGCAGCGAAAAGGCCGGCTCCGGGAGACCAGAGCTCCTTTGTCAGCAAATAGGTAGAAATTGATGTAAGACCACTGAAGACGGGAGCAAGAAACACGCAGATATCCCTGATGTGAACGGGAATATTCAAAGCATGCAAGATGTAGTGTATACCTCCGGACGTTATCATCAATCCGGGATAAACGGTTCCGCCGACAATTCGACCCAGTGGATACCATGCGCGCTCATCGAACCAATTCAGAAACTTATAATAGCCATGTTCGACCATGAAGGCGGTGGCGCGATAGTTGAACCATGGATCGAATTCGTGAATAATGCTCTCGAAGCGAATGACAGCAAACAAACGAGATGCAAATCCAGCTAACCAAGCTATGAGAAGTACTGCAAAAGTGATGAGACTGCTATAGCCAGCTGCTTTGCGATTGAGCAGCTTCGCAGGGCGATTCATTTTTTCTTCAATGGATTTTTCCAAATGCTAAATTTTGATTAAATCGAAGAAAAAGCTTTTAAGTTTGTTAAATACTTTTGTTGCTGTTAGAGAACATTCGTTTGCCCTTTAGGGTGTTTTCTCCACACTTTTTAAGATTTTTTCTTGTGAAGAAAAAAATTTCAATTTGACTTTTTACAACACCACCGACCGAAAGAAGAATGACACGTCGCCCAACAAAAACACCGGCCGTATCAAGGCTGCCAACGTGAAGAAAAAAACTGAAGATAAAAACAATGTGATGCCAGACCTACTATATTTAAATGACACGACCGCAAACAACTAGTGTCATCGGAGCTGAATAATAATGTATGACTGCTTTTACACGAAAGCGATTTTTAATCTTTTTTTCTTTTGGCTTCCTTTCGATTGCATGGATGCTTTTAAACACAGCGATTTTTAATCAAAGCTAACTTTGTTCTATTGAAAAAGATACATCTCTCCGCACTCTTTACTCTACTTACTTAATCGAAGTTCGCTCACCGAACGCCAAATAGAAATGAAACATGCCCGAAAAATAAAGAAAACACAAAGCGCCTTACCAACAATCAAATTAAGAGACGACTTTAATATTTGAGCGAAATGAAGCATTATTTAATTTATTCTTTATAACTGACCATTTATGCTGGATTTTTTTTTTAGGGTCCGTACAATAAATGGTTCATAATCTAGAGTTCACATAAATATGAAGTTCATAACATGTATGGTTAACTTTATAGAGCTCTTTAAATAATGGTCCATTTCGCTCAAATATTAAAGCCGTCTCTTAGTTTGATTGTTGGTACGGCCCAAAGAAGAAAGAACGATAACTCTGCAATTTTCCAACCCCACCAATTTTGTATACCTCCGCCACCGCATACGTCTCTAGCCAACGGGATTAAAAATCGCAAGGTAATATTGCTTCGTTTAAAAACAGTCTATAGGCGTGTTTTTTTGCAAGTCCATAAGAAATTGTAAAAAAAAGACATCGGGACTAAGCGCTTTACATGTAAATACAACAACTACTTAATTCTATACGGACTTAAGGCTTGGTCAAACAGAACGCGTTTTTACGCCGCGTTTCACCGCCGCGTTCAAACGAAGCGTTGTATTACATTGCAATACATGTGCCATATCACACTGAACGCGTTTTTGACGCCGCGTTGAATTCACCATGCGCCGTTGCAACGCGGCGGTGAAAGGCGACGTTGTGTGAAATTACAGATTATTTCTAACGCTGCGGCGTTAAGATGCAAAAATTAATTGAATTGGTGAGAAATTACCCTTGTCTATACCATATGGGTGATAAATCGTATAAGAACATTGTCTTACATACATATTTAATTATTATTATTGAAATATGAGAGAAATTTGTCTCTTATCATAAATTCCGCATTGGTAGGTCTTCTGTTTGTTGGTCTTCGAGATGTTTTACTCTAGCTCTCAGCACAGCCGGTGATATTCGGCATTTTCTTCTCTTATTTGTTAATTGGCATGTACCCAGGGGCGTATTTACCCTAGGGCTAAAAGGGCTACAGCCCGGGGCGGCAAGGCTGCTAGGGGCGGCTTGCGCTTGGCCAATTTATAATATTTTTTTTGAAGCGATTGAACTTTCAAAATATACAAGCAATTGGCCAATTTTTAATATTTTTTGAAGCGATTGAACTTTCAAAACATACAAGCAAAAGGGCGCATGCCGCCCATAACAATTGTCTAATTTACAATATTTTTGAAGGATAAACAAAAAATACAAAGATTTAAAAAAATGCGATTTTTTGAGTTTTTCAAGCATGATAATTTTTTTAGTGCCGTGAGTGTCCGGCTGTGAAAAAGTTCACTGTAACTTGTCACTCAATTTTTTCACCAGTTACTATTCTTATTCTTTATAAACGATTTTTTATAATGAAAATTATGTAAAAATATTTACAGACATGTACCTTTTCTTTGGAACAAATTTCAATGAAACGAAAAAATGGGCTAGAACGGATCTTAATTTTTTTTTCTAAGCCATCTACAAAAAGTCAATTTTTATTAAAAAAAAAATTATAAAAATCCATCAAGCCGAATTCTAGACATAAGGTCACATACAAATTTTTTTTAATCTTTGTATACCTTGCAAATCATGCCTCAATTTTTTTTAGTTGTGGCTGACCCGTGTCCCTATATACAAATACCCTTCCCTTCGTCAATAGTTTCGAAAGACTTAAGAAACAATATAATGATTGTTTTATGTACAATATAAATAAAAGGATAGATATTATTTTAAAAAACTATTGGCGCAAAATTTTAATCAAATTTAGCATCAAGCTATCCCTAACTTTTTACTAAAGTTAAAATCGGGGAATACCTATTTTATCTTTTTAGTATCGTGCCCAATTGAAGTCCCTTGAGACAGAAATATTGTCTTAATTTTGGGGTTCTATACTCAAGCAATTCAATATTGTATCAAAAAAAAAATTCAAGGTGTTGATACAGACGTTGAAACTGTGTCCAGGCTCAACGAGGCACTCATATCGTTTGTGAGAGAAAAACGAGAATGTTTTGATGTTTTTGAAGAGATGGGAAAAAGTAAGAAATCTGAAAATTACAAAATGGACCAAAAAAGAATGGTCAAGATGAATAAACGAGATGATGAGTGTCGCAAAGGGAGGTTCTTTTTTGTGGTCGTGAAAATTTCAAAATAAATACATTCATTCCTTTTTGCGACCATTTATTGAGAGCGCTGAAGAGAAGAAATTCATCCTATGAAGCAAAAACAAATGGTTTTATTTTTGTATCTAAGCTTGATCACATGAGTGAAGAAGCAATTCGAAAAAATGCAACCACTCTTCAGAAATTATACCTGGTTGATCTTGGGGAAAATTTTCAAGAAGAGTGTGTCTTACTTAAAAATTTTCTTGAAATGGTTCAAACTGTTCCTATTCGATTTTCATTTCGATTTCGTTGTAAGATTGAGTTGAGGCTTTCACAAAATACTCTATATTGTAAGCCATAAATTGACAAATGACATCGAATGATGGCCACTAGTCCATTGATTAAAAAGATAAAGAGATTTCATTTGTTGCTTCTTAAAAGATCAATTTTAGGACTAATAGTTACTGAATGACTTGGTACTATCGAATAAATTAACTTTTGGATACTATCGCATATGTAAGTCGAAAGGTGTTACAGTAAAACCCGCTTAAGAGAAAAACACGCTTACCTGAAACACTTTGTTCATCCCCAAGTATTTTCCGACCAATTTCCCTTAAAACACTCCGCTTAAGTGAAACTCGCTTAAGCGAAAAACCCGGATAACTGAAATATATTTTCAGTTAATTTTTAATATTTTTCATTGAAAAAAACTCTCTTAGGCTAGCCGCGCACTAGCAATTTTTAGTTGCGAAACTGTTTGGTTACTTATAGAAAACAGATGAACTGTTTGGTTGAATGGCGGTGAATTTGCAGATAATTATATGATCAATAAAATGGCGAACTTATTTTAGGCAATCATTTAGTTTGTGTCAAAACACAAACTTTTTAGTTGCTCGAACCAAGCAGTTTCGCAACTAAAAATTGCTAGTGCGCGGCTAGCCTTAAGTGAACAAAAAAATTGAATCGAACAGAACAAAAATTTGCTAGTTCTCGTTTTTCAATAAATTATTTTTGTGTTATTTAATCATTGTTTTATTTAACTTCTTTCAAGGCAAGTCTAAAAGATAAAAACAATATTGTGTCTAGCATTAAATCTCCGCTTAATGGAATTTTTAAATCCGCTTAAGTGAAATTTTTTTTTTAAGTGAAAAACCCGCTTAAGACAAAGAAAGACTGTGACATTTTGTCATTTCTCTTAAGCGGGTTTTACGTATTCGATAAGTCTCATTACTAGTTCAATTCCCACAGTAAACAAACCAGATCCTGGGCCCGTATCGCCTAAGAGTAAAGTGCTCACTAAATTAATTGATTGTCATTTTGACAATCGCTCTCTCTATATTTCTTTATTGATATGATAAAGACAGGTATGTACTATATTCAAAATGACAATCAAAAAATTGACAATCAACTATCACCTTACTCGATTCCACCCCTAATACCTCAAATAACACCAAATCGAATCGAGTAAATCATGGTTAATCGAGTTAACTGATACATATTAAAGATCGAGACTCATTGAAATGATTGAGATTGAAATAGAAAATCGAGAAACGACAATCATCTAAATGATTGGGATTGGGATCGATTAAAATGAAAATTTGTGATTTGGATCAATACTTTTCGATGATCGGATCGAAAAAATCAAATCGATCCTGATTGACACAGCTCTACTGCAGTGACGAATTGTAGTGCAGAAAGATCGTTTTCCGTAGATATTGAAACGAATAAAAACCTATTTAAGGTCTCGCATTACCGCCTTAATAGTTTAGCTTTATTAAATATAGAAGCTAAACTGACAAAAAAATTTAGAAAACGAATCTATTGTTAATGAATTTTGTAATGAATATACACAAAACAAAATTGAAAACATCAAATATTAGGCATTTTATGTTTTTTTATTACTATTTTCATTGTTCTAAAGGGCGGCAAAATTTATCAGCCCGGGGCGCCAAATCCTGAAATACGCCTCTGCATGTACCCAAATTCTTTTTCTTTTATGAGAATTTCGTAATATAGCAAATAGAGGCAATAATTTCTCTTCTGAATCTGAGCTGCTTGACATTATTTTTGTTAAGGAATTATTGTTTTGTTTGTTCATTGCTTAACAGCTCTCTGTTTGACGTCCTTTAACGCGGCGGTTGCACCGTCGCATCAAAATACTCTTACGGTCGCGTTAAGAAATCTTAACGCGGCGTTGAAAACGCGTTCTGTTTGAACGAGCATTTAGCTAAGTCCAGATAATTTTCGCGACTTAGACTGCTTTTACACGAAAGCGATTTTTAATCTTTGTTTCTCTTTTGGCTCCCTTTCTATTGCATGGATGCTTTTAAACACAGCGATTTTTAATCAATGTTAACTTTGTTCTATTGAAAAGGAGATATCTCTCCGCACTCTTTACTCTGCTTAGTTAATCGAAGTTCGCTCACCGAACGCCAAATAGAAATGAAACATACCCGAAAAATAACGAGAAACACAAAGAAGAAAGAACGATAACTCTGCAAGGTATTATTATTGCTTCGTTTAAAAGCAGTCTTACAGCCCGATTCATCCCAACCTCACTGATACCTCACAAGAAGAGGTGAAATCGATTTTGTGCCATACAGTCACAACTTGTGAGAGTTACAAAAATAATGGAAATTGTGATTTCCATCAGAGCAAGTCACAAAGTAATATATTACTTGAGTTTTGACATTCGATATTATACTACGTTTCCACTGAACGATAATCTAAATTATTTTCCAGTTTGATTTAAAATAATCTAGTACACCCTTATTAATAAAGATGGTTTAGTGGAGGTTTATCGTTAAGTCCTGGACTAAGTGCGAAATTTCATTAATAAAACAAATATTCTGTTAAGTGACGTTTACTAACTATGATTAAGTTAAACCACCGAAGTAGGTGGTTTAGCGAAGGAATAAGAAATAGAAATTTCAATCAATTTAGGCAGCCACAGAATATAAATATGAGATGGCTTACTTTCATTTAATTTTTTTTTTCATTTTATTTACAATTATGGCTCTGTACAATGTGAACCAAGTTCATTTAATAGTACAGGGAATTTATTGATATACGAAAAGAAATAGATTATAATAATAATTAAGATAATAGTAGGTGCGTTTTATTATCCACAAATCTATCTGGATCCGGATCTGGATCTTCCCTTGAAAATAAAACGATACGGATCCTAGTGACAGCAGTGTTATAAGTC
This sequence comes from Philhelius festivus, assembly GCA_963931855.1. Classification (NCBI taxonomy): domain Eukaryota; kingdom Metazoa; phylum Arthropoda; class Insecta; order Diptera; family Syrphidae; genus Philhelius; species Philhelius festivus. The sequence continues at coordinate 168,431,725 of OZ007555.1, read as the reverse complement.
CGTCTCTTTTTATCCTTTGGTTTGTAAATTTTCAATTATTTCTTGTCTTTTTTCTTTACACTAGGTGCGTTTTATTATTCACAAATCTATCTGGATCCGGATCTGGATTAAGTTTTAACATGTATTACAAAAACAATTTGGGATCCTGTTTTCTATCGGGATCTATTTCAAAGATCCAAAAATTAGTTATTACACTGGCGATTAGATGGCTTTTATGATAAGGTAGTGTAAGCTACAGTGCAAAGAAAAAAGACAGGAAATAATTTAAAATTTACAAGCCCAAGGATAAAAAGAGACGGGCTTATAACACTGCTGTCACTAAGATCCGAATCGTTTTATTTTCAAGGGAAGATCCCGATCCGGATCCCGATAGATTTGTGGATAATAAAACGCACCTACTATAGCTTACACTACCTTATCATAAAAGCCATCTACTCGCCAGTTCAATAACTAATTTTTGGATCTTTGAAATAGATCCCGATAGAAAACAGGATCCCAAATTGTTTTTGTAATACATGTTAAAACTTAATCCAGATCCGGATCCAGATAGATTTGTGAATAATAAAACGCACCTAGTATCTACATAGAAAATTAAGTAAATTAAATTAAGTTATTTAGAAAGAGTTTGAAATGTTTCCTTTTATATGATTAAAGACTATAGTTAGAAAATGACTTTGTAAAATTTTAGTTCTTATTGAAAGGGGGAGGCTATTCCAGAGGGTAACTGTTACTTGTTGTAGCAGATTTTTTCAAAGGATTTTTGATAAACTTCACTTAACTATTCCGCGAACATTTCGTTTTTATTAATGCAAATATTTAAGCCAGGACTTAACTCCTATTCCATGGTTTAGTTAAACCGTGGAATATGGGTGGAATAAGCGTTTTTTATTAATATGGCTGGTAGTGTTTCCACTGGACTTTTTACATTACAAGCAGCGTCACAATTGAAAGTTTTGATGGCTATTAAAAATAGAATAAGAATGTTCTTAACTGAAATTAAAATTTTACGAGTAGGTTAAAATTATTTAAATGAAGAAAAAAAATCAAGTTTTTGTTGTGAACAAAATTTGCAATTCGCTTTTATAGAATTGTGAGTGTAGACAGAAATGGAAGTTTAATTTTATTGTGATTGTATTTTTATTAATTTGTTTTTGGACAGTTTCTTTCAGTGCTTTATTTTCTCGGACATGGACATGGTTCATACCAAAAGTGTGTAGGAAATAACTAAACAATAGCCGTGTTTTGTAGGATTTTATATGAAAAACAAATACAACATCCGCAGTAGGATCACTGCCTTTGTATATCATTGAAGCCCTAAACTTTTTGAAGCACCTGGGATTTTTGCCAAAAATAGGACACATTCATTGGCATTACATACTTGTTGAAAGTTTTCCTCCATTGATTTCTAGAAGCTGAACTCCAAATCTAGCCTTCAAATTGTTAATCTATCTATCACTCGCGAAAAGTGAATTTGTTTCCTTAGAAATAGTGTCCAATTTGTTGGCCTTGGTTTTTATCATTATTCTTATACAGCAACACCACTTCCATTTTAGGCATTTCATTTCTTCTTGAACGGCACACTTTTGTTTAATGTTCAAAAACTTAACTTAACTAAAAACTAAACTAAAACTAGATACGCATCTGATTAAAAAAAAAGCGTTCATTCGTGTTATAGAAACGTTCATGTTTTCGAGATTCTATTGTACTTGTCGTTTTTTCGGTTAAACTATCGATAAAATCGTTATTATTTTGAGCTTTACACTGTAATGGCTTGGTTCTAATTTTTGTAAGTATAAAATAATAACATCAGTAAGAAAATTTTCATTTTCAAAAATAAATACATTTTTTTTTTGTATTAATAAATCTGGTTTATAAACCGTTATGTTTCATGAAAATTTAAGTACAAATACAATTGTTTGTTTTAATATAAAAATATAAATTAAGCTAAACTAATTACTTTCGCGTTAGGCTTTCTTGGAGTAAGCCTTCAACTTTTCTGAAAGCTTTTGGAAGTTTTTCGATCGCCATTGTGCATTGATCTCAATCTGTTCAAGAGATCGGCCAACTGATTGTGAAGCCTTGGTAAACAGAGCTTTGTTTGCGTCCGTAAACTCCTTCATTGCAAGGAATTCTCCATCCGTGCTCATTTGTGCAGCTAATGGGCTAAACAATCTTCCTAGTCTATTTGTCTCCGGATTATAACTGCAATCAGAAAATATTTCGTTAAGAAACCTTGATAGATTAGAAGGACCCTTAAGTTACTTACTAATTATAAATCATATCAATATTTTGAATTAAGAAGTCCCTGGCTAACGGGAAACCAATTTCTCCACGTGCCACTGAGCCGAACGCCACGTATGAATCTTGTTTCTTAATATCGGAATCCTCATTGAACGACATCTGAAGGTATTTTTCCAAGATTTTCTCTTCTCTTGAACATCCCAAAGAAGATAGAATGGTCTGTTTTTCAGAAGCCACATTGGAATTTTTATATCTCTGCCAAAGGAATTGCCACTCTTCTTCTTTACCATTGCGAATTGATGTACAATAAACCACCGAACGAAGATCTAATGGAACTGGGTTGTTTTTATCTGGGTTCTCGGTATTTTGCCATTTGGCGAAATAAGCCTGAGCGCGGGGAATACAATCGTTAACTTCAAACTTGCAAGCCCATGCAGCAATCATCACTTTATGCTTGATGGCATCCAAACGGTCCGAGGATATATTTGTGCTGTTCAAGCCATTCAAATGTTGGTATATGGGTTCGAGAATTTTTTGCATGTATTTCTGAAAATATTTCAAACTTGAAATAAAATTGAGTGAACATTTTAAAGCTTACCTTGAAAAATTCATATTCCGGGCTCTGGCGCAGTATTTTGTTGACTCCACTCAAATTGTCAATCGCTGACTTCCATGGAATATAGTCAAGCTCTTGGGCTAGGTACTCAACCAATCTCATAGCTATATCGTAGTCTTGGTCGCCAGTCCAAGCCAGGTCTAAAGCATCATCGATTAGTTGGGCTCGGTTCATGGCATGGATTTTTTCAAAATCAGGACCCATCAGGGTTTCAATAAGCATTTCCCAATTTTTAGAATCATACTTGACTCTGTACAGACCAGAGAGTTGAATATTAAAAATTACCCAGTCATCGGGCCCAGGCATGTTCTGAATTATCTTGGGAACAGATATCTTATCCTTACACTCCAACCAAACTTTGGGAGTTTTCGTTTCGAAATCCAGCTCCGATTTTGATGTATAACTGAGAGGAACCCACCAGCAATTCTCATAACTACTCCGAGACGTTTGTGAGTCGAGAAGATAACGTGTTTGTGATACTGCAGCTGTTCCATTGTCATAATCCCTCGTAATGGTAATTACGGGGTAGCCAGTTTGAAGTGTCCATGAGTCCATAATTTTTTTAATACTGTAATCTTCGGGGATTGTTTTTGTCTTGTGAGCACTATCAGTAAGAGCTGCCCAAAGATTGTCTTGCTCAGCATTTCCATAGGAATGCTCCTTCAAGTAGTTTGTTATTCCATTGCGGAATGTCTCATCACCCATAAACAGATGCATCATTCGTATGACACAAGATCCTTTCTCATAGGATATGGAATCGAAAATCTGGAAGATTTCGCTTGCATCTCCTATGGTTGTGGATACTGGATGACTGCTCTTCAGAGCGTCAATTTTGAAAATATGCAAAGTATTATCGACAGATTCCTCTGTCAACGAAGACCACTCCGGGTGTAGATGTTCAACTCCTAAGCTGGCAACATATGTTGCAAATCCTTCATTTAACCATAAATCAGTCCACCACTTCATAGTGACCAAATTTCCAAACCACTGATGGGCCAATTCATGCGAAATCACAGATGCTATACGATGTTTACTACTGGCCGATGATACATTTCTTTCGTAGAGCAATGCTGTTTCACGATATGTTACCAAACCCCAGTTTTCCATAGCACCCGATGAGAAATCAGGAACAGCTATTTCGTCTACTTTTGGCAATGGGAATTTTATATCGAAAATCTCCTCATAATACTCAAGCACTCGAGGACCAACTTCTGCAGCGTAGCTAACTTGAGATATGGCGTCTTTTCGAGACCAAGTTCTGAAAAGAACATCGTTCTTCAGTTTGACCATAGATTCCTTGTATTTGAAATCATTTACCGAATAGGCCACCAAATAGGTGGACATTGGAATTGATTCTTGAAATTTGCTCCACACCCAGCCAGGTTGATTTTTCCTAAAAAAATAAATAAATGTTATGTTCAGTTGAATTTGTATAATGTAAATTTCGAGAAGAGGAATACTTATTTATCCTTGTATATAACTATTCCTACACCATTATTTTGTTTCTTAAATTTGTCGAAAACATAACTATAATTATGGTTTTGCAATTGGAATTTAACCAATGACCAAACTGTCAATGTCAAAATATTCATCAAAAACAACATTTTCATTATGGTTTATTTTTATTTATTTGCTTATTACCAAGATTCCAAGTCGATGACGGCAACCTTAAAAGCATTAAGGACAATTTTTGGTCATAATTCGGACAAGCGGTTAAACAATTATTGGTTAAACCGCTTTGTCACCAAAAAGATACGTGTGCCTTATTGGGGGGTGAAAATCCTCATGTGTTTTAAGAAACATCATTTTATCCACATTAAATAATTATTTGCTGTTGATTTCATGCCAATGGTGTCATTTCGCCATTTTTTAGGTTGATGAAAATTCCTGTCACGTTACAGACTCTACAACAGTCACTACAGGGACTCATTGCAACGTTATTTCTTTGGTCAACTGGAGGCTACGAAGCAGGTGTAACAATTAACTGATTGAAAACTCAACTCGATGAACTTCTTATATCGAGAAATTGTACTGTCGATTTTCCAATTGTCTAGAATTTTTTTTATCGAGCTACGTTAAATCATTGTTCTATGTCAAAAAGTCGGTGGCGTTCGAGAGCTCCGATCTAATATTTTAACGAAGAGTAGCGGTCTTCTACATCGAAATGTATGGCAGAGTCATCGAAAATTGGTTTCAACTTTTATTTGGATTATTTGCACATTTTCCGTAATGGGTTTTAGTAATGTTTTAATATGGTCTAGGCCCCAAAATAAAAAGGCAGTTAGAAGTGACATTTAAAACAATATTATATGTTCAGAACAATGAGGTAACAATAAATTCCTCCGTCTATGCTACATTAATAACCTAATATAAAATCGAAACCTCTAGCTTTTCGTTGTACAACATAATTCCACAGCTCAATAACATATGAGAAAATATAAAATAAGGCATCTAAGCGATCGTTTCAATCCTTTGGATTTAAGAGAAGCAGTTTAAAAATGAATGAAAGACTTCTTTTTACTAGGTGGTGTCATAATCTAAGTTCTTGTTACTTATCGAGCTTTGCTACTACCATAATGTTAATAATTTATTACTATCTTCCCATTTCTATGCTTTTAACTAAAAACTTTGAAAGGACGTGCATATCTTCTCTAGGCCACAATTCACCGATAAATAATAAATTAATTAATCCTGATGTTTTGCTAACTTGATCAAACGCCCGTAACCGTAACCAGCAACCTCACTCGGCGTAAATGTGAACACAGTAATATAAATATATGTACGAGTATCATATCCTTGCTCTACCTAACCTAGCCACGTGATCAGGATTTAATCATTTGCTATAGGTTTCAAGCTAAAATTAATGAAAGATATGGTTAACATTTTAAATTTTCACTGCAAATCTCTTACTTTCCAATAGTGCATTAGTGACAGCTTTCTCAAATGCAGGCTTACAATGACCAACCTTATTGAATTTTGTTTGCCCACTCAGCCTTCGAGAATAACAGCGAAGTGAATGTCATTTCGACTGATTTTAGAAAAGTCCTGGATACATTTTTCAAAGACTTATACTTTTCAAACTGTTTACCGTCGACTTTGAACCCATTTTATTTTTCAGTCAGGTACTTTAAAAACTGTTTAACATTGTCAAGTGTCTATCAATTCACTTTTTCACAGAAACAAATTAAATCTACTCCTTAAATTTTTCAAAAATCAGCCTCTATCCGCTGCTAAGACGATTCATCAAGTTTGTAATTCAAAGTACCGTTTAAAAAAAAAACATTAAAAACGCTTTCCTAAAAATTTACATATCCAATATTATTGAAATTGTTAGGATTTTCTGTATACAAAATGCCACTCAAATCGGTTGAGCCCTTTTGAGAAAGTCGAATTCTATTAACTCTACAAAATTTTATATGAAAACATAGACAAAATTTTGTTGAATACGTTTTTGAGAAAAATAGTTTTTTCTTTAAAGTTTTCTTAGCACTTTTATTTTATTTTTGGTAATCAGATAAATCTTTTCTAAAAATATAACATTATTTTGTAGTAGAAAGCTGCCATGTACTCTCTTTTATGGGCTGAATCAAATCCAACCGCGGAATTATTGCTCAGGTCAGGTTATCGAAATTTTCTAATTCTAAGTTCAAAAACCAAGTAATATAATTTTTGTATTAGAATACCGGTCCAAAATATCTGGAGCCGCTTCATTGACCGAGTGAGTGAGTCCCATCAGTGATCGAATGAAAATGTCAAATTAGGGTAATCGTTGACGTAAGCGGTAATGCCAAACTCACATAATTCAGTCACGTATTACTCGAAAACTGATGCGGTAATTTGGGCCCTGGTTTTTATTTTGTTTGTGTTTAAATGTTATCTTGAAATTTGCATTCTTTATAAAAAAAAATTAGATGTAGAATTTACGCCATAATACACAAGCACTTTTTTTTTTTTTTATAATCTACACGCGCTTAAGGGATTATGATTACCCTTTAAATGTTTCAACACAGCGCGGGCGTGAAGTTAAGGAAGAGAAAGAAAGATAGGAAAGATGTGTGGCACGATGTTCTGAGACTGAAGGTTGTTGTCTAAGATATTTTATCTCCAGGGATGGCGGCTGAACTAAAGCGGAGAATGCCGTGTCTTATTTCTATGTCGCTTATAATTCAAATTATTTTATTCGTGTTCATCGTTGTTGGGCATACTAGTTTAACTCAATTACATGTTGTTAGTGTTATGCCTGAACAACATGTAATGAGTAAACCAGCGACCCATTGATGACAATTTAAAAAGGGTTTTAATGGAATTAAAACGACATAGACGACGGCAGGGATCGAATCTGTGATCATGAGGTTCACAGACGAGCACACATCCATCGCGCCACGGCCACCCCTTACACAATACATACACAAGCACTAACCCTGAAAGAATTTTTGAAGGATAGCTTGACTTAAGCATTTCCAAAAAAGTATTCTAAATTTGGACTGGGACTAAAGGTTTTAGGGGGCATGTTAAAATGGATGGAATTCCTGACCAAACGTAATAAAAACAGTTTTTTTTTGTCTTAATGCACTACAATACCACTGTAATGTGATGTGGTAAGGTATTGGTAGTTTTTGGAAAGTTTTTCTCAAAATCTCTCCCTCTAACGAAAAAAGCGTAAAATCAGAGGCGGTGAAAGGCCCCGCGCTTTGGGCGGGCTTGAGCTTCGAGGGGACCCTCAACACCATAGGTGCTTTAAATTCAAGATGCGGAGACTAATGTCGTTTTTATTTGGCAATCCAGAATCTCTCTCCGATCTGGAATCCTAACTGAACACTTTTTTTTTGATTCTGATGATTCTGAAGCTTTTTGTAATTGTATATCGCACCCTCAGAATGAAAGTGACCGAACTCAAAATTATCGTAACTTATGATTTCTTAATAAACTGACCTTAAAATGGGATCTCTACAGCCCTGTGGTGAAAAATATACCGAAATATGAGTAAGAAAAGGGCAGTCTATGCATCGGTCACTTGAAATATGTGAGAAATACATTCAACCTTACTCAAAACTATACTTTCTTGAAGACTTTATTGCTCATTTCCTTTTAAAGTTAGGTCACTTTAATTCTAAGGGTGCGATATGTGAAACATCAAATGTGGACATTAATGAAACGTGAGAATAATGTTTGTTGAAAGATACACTTCGCACAATTAGGATACAAGAAATCACAGCTGTTGAGTTTGACGTTTATGTACATATATGATTTCTCAAATTTCTCTTCTTTTCAGAATCAGAACTGTCACTTTTTCCCAAGATAACACTTTCAGAAGAGTCCAGAAGGTTTCCGGACTGCCAAATAAAAACGACATTAGTCTCCGCATCTTGAAATCATAAAATCCAGCAAACCACATCTACTTCCTTAATTCATAATCAAACAAACAAAATAATTGCTGTCACTCATTTACTACCTTCGGTGAAATGGGGTTGCACTAAGCATTTACCCCATTATATACATACATACCTGCACCGAGTTGAAATGGGTTTGGTTGATTCTATTGCGCTGACTCAGTGGATTTCAGTCTACACCGGACTATATACCTTTCTTTCTATTCTACTTATAAAGGAAGTAATTGCCTTTTTTATGATATTACGGTTTCTTTTTATCTACGTCATATACGAGAGATATGTATGTCTACTAATTAATCCCAATTAATAAAAAAACGCGTCTTTCAATTCTATTCCACAATTTTTTCTAAAGCATGGAGTAACTTTAGTCGCGACTTATACATTAACGTTAAGGGTATTCATGTAAAATCGGAAAATCATGGTAAATGTTGTAAACGTCGGAAAGCTTATGACGTCATAAACGAACTGTCAACATTTATATGGAAAATCTTTTCTAACAAATCGTAAACATTCAGTTACGAATTCGTGCGTTAGACGAAGATGGTAACATCGTAAAGTCATAGGCGCAAAATTTTAAACGATGTAGTAATATATTAAAGCCATTTTAGTAAATTACTAAGGATTTTGTAGAACGATTTTAACAAATTACTATATCTTAACATTTTACTAAAGTTAAAATCACAAACTGGCTACTTTCACTTTTAGTAATTTGCTAAATCCATATGACTTCTGTCATTTTCATCGTACAAAATTTCTTGGCAATTTTATTTTTAAGACTTAAAATGTCTTTTTTTAAGGATTCGTTAGCTAATTGTTTTTAAAAGTAAACAAAATAATATATAAAATGTTTTCGGAAGACGAAGATTTCGATATGTTTGCAGACTCAGCTTTGTGCAGAAAAGTGCGATGTTTTAAGTCCACAGCAAATACTTTTGAAGAGCTGGACGATGGAGAATTTTACTCCAGGTATATGTTTGACAAGACACCAGTTCGGTTTTTGGTTGAAAACCTGAAAAATCAAAGACCGAATTACATGCCGCGGGATTCCAATTTCACCAGAATTACAAGTATTAGTTTAATTACACTTCTTTGGAAGAAATAAATTGCGGTTGTCACTTTGACTTCTGACAAATCACATTAATACGCCCGTTCCTAAGATTTAGTTTCGTTTGCTTTGTATTTTTTCACGAACTGTCATTTTTTGGACGTGTTCAGATGCACAATCTTTAACAAAAGGCAATTAGTAATTTACTAGTTAGTAAAACGAAAGAAAATGTTTAAAATTTTCGAAGAGTTAGTAGATTACTAACAGCTTTATTTATTATTTTTCACTAATACTGGGTTCAACCTCGGAATAGTTAAACCGAGCTTACGCCACGTCAAACAAATCCTTATTTAATATATCGTCGCTGTAGATCGAATACCTCGTAACCCAGAAAAGTCGACTTTTCAGGAGAGACAAAAAACTTATTATCAAATCAATGAGAGGCAATGAGAGACGTTTTGTTAATTATGCGCGTGGCTCTGCAAACTGCAATTATAGTTTTTAGGTTCACAGGATATTTTTCATTAGATCCGGAATTTTTTTCACAATATAATTGCATCATTACCTACAAATTTTTTCTGGGTTACGAGGTATTCGATCTACGGCGACGATATATTTTCTTAGCCGTATTAGCTACGCCTTCCTTATATCAAATATACTGGGAAAAAAGTCACCAATCTAAAACTCTGGTTATTATACACAAACAAAAACCCCAGCAAACCCCAGCTGATTTCCATTATTATTCATTTTATTATCATTGTATGCATATTGGAAATTGGATACATTTAAAATTGGATTGTATAAAGTTCAAATCCAATAAATGAATGTACCAACCAAACCACATTGCGTTCCCAATACCGTACAACTGTTAGAGCGTTTGGAAAATATAAATAATTTATGCAAAATATCTATCCTTTTTGTCTTAGTAAGAAACGAAAAAAAAATTGCTTACACTCCTTTTTGTAAATTTCACAAGATGTCATCTCAAAATGACATTTAGACCGGTATTCACCGAGCGCTCATAACTTAAGAAGCTCATAAACCTATTCACCAAGCAATATTAGTGAAGATCTACGAGAGCTCTTAAAAGTTAGGAGTGGTCCCGACCACTCCTAACTTACGAGCGCTCTCTTCGAAAGTTTGTTCGCTTGTGTGTGTGCCACGCACGCATTTGACTCGAATCCATGTGAGCAATGCCAAGTAGAAGAGTATCCATTTTCTGTCAAGACCAACATTTCACAACATTTCACAGTTTGGGTATGCCTGAACAAGAGAGAGTGGCTCTCATTTTTGAACTTCGAAAAACACTTGCGAGTGGTTGGTGAATACCCCACAGAATTTTCAAGTTAAGAGCCTCGTAAAGTTAAGAGCCGTTTAGGAGCGCTTGGTGAATACGAGCCTTAGATACTAAAACGGCCTTAAACCTCCTATGAACCAGTTTTAGCTTATTCCACCGCTATTCATCGTGCATTTTCATTATGAATAAGGTTTTCAGGATAAGAGCCGTTGTAAAGTCGAAGTAACTTTACTCCATCGCTAAAACGAGTTAGTAAATAAGGCTGTAAAAGTTTAACAAATTGCTAAGCCCTTAATAAAAGGTTGTTTAAAATTTTGCCCCATAAACTCTTTGTAACGGTGCAATGACATCTATAATGTTTCATAATTTGTCAAAAATATTTCAAATTAAAATCGAACTGAATTCGAGGAAATATCAAAAACAGAATTTTTAGAACGGCTTAAGAAAGATATAATTTAAAATAGAGAATAAAGTCGAAAAAAATAACATCGAACAATATTATAGATATTGAACAAAGCAAACGGTCATAAACGGTTTAACTGTCATTTCTACACAAGAAATTTTAGGACGTTCATAAAATATGTGTGGAAAACTTTACAATTTTCGACGTCGGAAACTTTACGATGTTCCATGAATACCTTTATTTAAAAAAAAAACACGAAATAAAAGTGACGTTTACCAAAAATCTCCTGCAATATGCAAGAATTATCTTCTTTATATCCAATGCAATTGATAGTTTGTTTCTAACTTGTGGATTGTTTTGATTGTAAATAATAATAAATAATGATAATAATATTGGAGCTTAAATGAAAAAGTACTTTTTTTTAATAGAGCAATAAAAAAAGCAAGTTTGACTATTATTCTATGATTTAATACTTCTTTAACACGTTTTAACTTGTGTGTTTCTTAATAGCAGTTAGTAAGCGGCACTTAGCAGAAACGTTGTTTTATTAATGAAATTTTGCACTTAATCCAGCACTGAAAGATAAACCGTCACTAAACTGCCTTTATTAATCAGGGTGTTAATGTTTTCTATCGGAAGCGAACGGAAAAGGACACACTCTGACTATTTCCAAGTGAATATAATTTTTTTTCGAATTATGTTTTTATGAATTATTATTTTAAAAAGGTGTTTTTCGAAATTAAAATTAATTATAAATTATTACTATTAATTTGATATTGAGTCGAAAAAACTAAAAAAAAAAATGGTCTGTAATGATCAAAATAGGTAACTCATTCTACTCCCCAATATCTCCTGTACTCAAAAAATTTGAGTCGCTTCAAGCTACGGAACTCGTTAATACTTCTTAAAGCTGTTTTTTGGTTATTTTTTTGTAAAATATAGGAGATGTATCAAACACACATTAGACTAACAAAATTGTATACAATTTTATTCTATTTTTTTGATTCAATAAAATATACAAAATCTATTGATCAAATGTACGAAAAAAGTATGAAAATGTTTCGTACGTCGATATATTACTCGTACACGATAACTTTTTGTCCTGAGTGCGAAAGAGAAATTCAAAAAGATTCCGGAACAAAGTCAGTGTAATTTAAATTAACTACAAATTGGAGAAATTTCCAAAGTAACTTGATTTTATCAGTTAATAATAACACAGCGTGTTATTATTTAAATAATTATTGATTTGTAAATACGCGGAGAAAAATACGTGCCATTTTCGGTGTTAATCATGTGCCGAGCAATTCTACCATTCAGCGTTCTACCATTCTACCCTCATCGACGCCGCGCCGTGGACTAGAATTGGGAATGTCTCTATCATGTTTGCTAAAACTTCTCAAAAATTCTACAAAATTCAATTGACACAACATCAAACATAATGTTAAAGACCATAAATTATAAATTATAAAATTGTTTCTCATTAAAAAGTTATTGAAAAAAAACATCGACCTGGAACAAAAAACGCACCCTGTACAAGAAATTCAAGGTTTAAATCAAGTCTAAAATAACGTCGAAAATGTTCAGCAAAAAAAAAATTAATCTAAGCTTAGCTTACATTTCCGTCGTTTCCTTCAGTGGCATGTTACTAATGGCAGAGTATTTTTTCTCATGACCTAAAGTTATTGTAAAGTTAGCCTTCATTTCCGGTTCATCGAAGCATGGAAACGCCAAACGAGCAGAGGTTGGTTCGAATTGTGTAATTGATAACCACCTGCAAAAAAAAAAAAATGAAAGAAAAATATATGTAATATGATCCCCTGCAGAATTGAATAAATAGCAACAAATGCACCAACCTCTTTTCTTTTGTGGTTTTGTCAGTATAACTACTCCTATAGTATCCATGGAGGTTTTTATTTAAAATAGCATTAAATGGCATCACTAGCAAGTACTTGCCCTTGGTCAAAGGCTCGCACAGATTCATGATGTAGTATTCCTGTTTGCTATTCACTTCAACGTCCTTGATGCAGTTGATCTTTTTGCCGTCCTTTGAGATAAAAATCTGACTCTGATCGATAGTGAGATTGCTTGAGTGCAAAGTTATGTTATTGGTGTCCTCGAGTACGTTGATTGTAATGCCAGCTGTTCCGTTGAATCGTAAATCTTCCGGATTCTCAAGATGAGTGACGATCTTTAGCGAATAGTGATCGGGCCGAATGGATTCAGGCAATTTGTAGTGGTTGTAAGATGATCCTAGCACTGCTTGTACTAAGCAGGCCAAAGCTATTAGCTTAGCCATTATTTCTGTCTAAAAAAAAACGAGAACAATAAATTCACGGTCTGTTAATTTTTGATTAGAATTTAGCAATAAGCTTGTTGACATTTAAATTCAAATAAAGTATGTATCTAAAAACAGTGTTCAGTTCAAAGTTGTATTCCTATTTTTAATTGGTATGCACGGCTTGTATTTTACTATGAACAATATCAACAATGGTTTTGAATCTAAATGATAAGACATGTTTTGTTTTTGAATTTTTTGCATGCAAGACACGCTTTAAGGTCTGTGCAAGCTATGTTTTTATTGTGAAGACACATTATTGGAGCCATTGACTTTATGAGTTTTAATAACAATTTATCTGTTTGTTGCTCCAATGTAGAAAAATACCAAAAGGTCATTAATGCATAGTTAATTATTCAGCTTATATTAAGAACAGACAAACCACTAGGGAAATCTATTCGCTTGATCAATCTGACCAAATCATTTTGCCTTGAACCATTGCAACTTTACGTAGACTTTACGTGTTCTGAAACTAAAAGGTTGCTGTATAAAAGAATATATGTAAATACAAAGTTGTACAAAGTCTTGCTACAAACCTATTGAAAATGATTAAGAGTCAGAAAAGTTGTTAAACATTATAGTTTTAGATAAATGACGTTTATGCAAAATGTAGGAGTATGCAGGTATTATTTAGATGCTCCTTTGGCCAAAAGGACTGCACTTCTTTTCGAACAGCTTTTAACTTGGTTAGAAAACGAAAAAATAAAAAGCCAACGGCTAGTAGAGAACCGGGGCTCAGTTACTTTCAAATCCATGTTATCGCAAGTATGGAGGGACGTACAATTTTCTCCCCATTTTGAACGGCTAGGATAAGAAGCTATTTGCATGACAAGAAATACATTTGGATTATTTGTCCCTTCCTCGTAAGAGGCAGTATTTTTAGGTGTCAAATAACTGATTTTCTTGTGTATTTAATCTTTTAAAAACTATAATATCTGACTTAAGCCACCTTTATCCCTTACATGAAACGCCTTTGGTGCGAATCTTTAAACGGAACGACATTTGAATTGTACCTTATGTTCACACTGTTTGTTTGTAAGAAAATCGTTTATTGTAAGAAAAACGTGTTTCAGATCCTTAACTAAAAATAAACAATAAGCATTTGAGAGAATAAGCCTAATTGACCATATTTTTACGAGTATCATAAAACCAAAAATATAAAACATATGAAAAAATATTTCAGCCAAAAAAACCTGTGTACAATAACTCTTAATTATTGTGTATATATTTAAGCTACACATTTGAGTCCTAGGTCCATTTTGAAATGGGTAATTTCTAAGCTAACTTCCCTTGGAATCCCAAGTAATTTAAATTTGTTATGTACAGTGCCGTTTGTTTACCACTATATGCGATAAGTGACTGCTTATCACCTATAGATAGTCATTGTTTATTTATTCCTCGAAATCACTACAATTAGCTGACTATAGCGAAATTTAATAATATGTAATAATCTACTGTGAACCACCGTGAACACACTGACCCTTACAATAGTGGACAAATTGATTATAACTTTACAAAATAGTTACGGTTATTGAACTTATAACGTTTTTACAATTCATATTTATATACATACATAGAATACGAGAATAATAAAATTTACTTTTTTTGTTCAAACTTAATTTAAATGAATATAATGTATGTACATAACTATGTAGTTCGTTTTCATTAGGGTGAATTAAAAAAAAACCCCAAATACTACTGTAAATAATTCCATTTCCATACAAAATTCACAATGGCAACAAAATTAAATCGGAAATTATGAGAAAATAAACAACCACAAAGAATTCAACTGTCATATTGAATTTAAAACCGTAACGAACTACTGTCAGTCGAAATTTGCAAACCTTAGACGGATACATACATAGGTATTGTGGTGAAGTTTTTGAAACTACATACCTCGTTTCGGCTCTAAGGAAAACGTAGTATTTATATTACATACATATGCACATGTTTAAAGCAAATATTAAAAAACAAAATTAGTTCGCGTCTGTGCAGTGTCCATATGAATATATCAAAAGAACCCGTATTACGATTTTCGTTTACGTCTTTAAGCCCCATTATATCTAATGCTTACGTTCAACTTCAAACATCAAACAAAAATAATTCATTATTTAAAGGAAAACTACATTTTTACAATTACGGCTTGTGAAAATAATTTAGCAATTAATGTTTGATCAAATGATTGCTTTGAAATAAATCGGCCAATTAACTATAATAATACTTAATAGTTTATGATAAAAACTTGATAAGTCAGTGTTGTTTTTCCATTTGAAATAAATCAAATTGTATGGACATACAGCCTGTTTTATTAATTTAGTAAAATATGTCTATCGTGTTTTCATTTTATGACCTTTTTTTAGTATCTATAAGTACTATAAACGATTATTGTTTTTTGGTGTTATGTCTAGCTGCATTTTATTGACGGCAACATTATTAATGTGATGTGTTTTTTTTTAACTTTTAGCACCTTTTCACCACACATATTTTAATAGACTCTTTAAATCCTAAGTACGAGTAATAATGACAAATGATACATTTATTTTATGTGTAATAAACGGATCATTTGTATCAAATGGCTTTCGGTATAATTTTACCTGTTATCAAAGTCGAAGTCGAATGATTTAGCCAATTTTCCTTATCGCGGTATTATGGTTTGCTTCAAAAATCAATGCTGCTAAAAGGGATTCCATTAATATAGCAATTGACATTTGCCATTGTCAAACAATGGAAATTGCATTTAGCATTGTGAAATTGTTTAGCATTGTGAGATTGTGTTTTGTGTTCTTCGATTATAGTAATTACCATGTTCGCTCTCCTTTACATTTGGATTCTTAAGACCTTCTTGAGACATTCGCTCCCAAAAATGTCATGCAATTACCGTTTTGACTCGTAAAAAGCGTAATTTGTGTGCAATTGGAAAGTGGATTAACAGCCTGGTTCAAACTTTGCAGATCGCCTACGGATTGCTCGAAAGTACACAAAGTAATCCGGCAGTATGGTCCTCCACCAGTAGCTGTTGCATTTTTTGTTCGTCAAAGTGTTTGCTTAAGTTTAAGCTAGTTGTCATACCAAAAAAATATTAAATTGAAACTACAATAATTATAATGCCCGTGTTTTCTTTTCTTTTCAAGGAGGACCAATAAAATTCAGTTATATTGCAAATTGTTCCCAATTAAATTAAAATTGAATTTTTTTAGTTCCAAAACTAACGGTACCCCCCATACACCCGTAACGAAAAATCTTATTTATCTCGAAAAATTATGTGTGCTATCATGGGCTCCTAGAAGAACCGTATAGAAGTACGAGAAAGCCAACTGGAACGGTCTAAACATTTTTTTCAGGATCCTTAACTGGTCACTATGCTTCCTCGGTAGTGACGTAAACTGTAAACTCTAGCGCAGATATGATTACTAATATGATTCTTTTGCAAATGAAAAATTTTATCCCGAATAGCGTTAAAATTATCAGAAAAAAAGGTAAGCTTCCGGGGTTTTAGAGCCAACTCAACTGAGAAAAACCGGACAAAGTTCAAAGAAGCCATGAAGGCCTGTAAAAATTTTTACATGACCAACAATCAAGGCAAAAAATACTGCAATGTCCCAAAGAAAGTAAAATTTTTGGTCATTTGAAAAAATATGAGGAGTTCTTCTTCTTCTTTAGCTCCTACGCTTGTTGTCAATGACACTCCTTTTGTCAGCTCTATGCAAAAAGCTAACTTATTTGTAAGGCAGCTCGCCGCAAATTCCACCTTGCCAGATAGTGTCATTACTCCCCCAATTCTTGAGCGCGTTAATGATTCTATGGGACAAATTTTTTTTCGTACTTGTACTGTGGCGAGAGTTCTAAAAGATCTCATCATACATAAATCCAGTGGTCGGGATGGTATCACAGCTATTATTCCGAAGAGGTGTTCTTCCATTGCAAAATACCTGCGTAGGCTTTTTCTTCTATCCTATTCTTCTGGGCTCGTTCCGAGTAGTTGGGGCCACCACAATTTTTTACCCTTTATTTTTATGAGGTAGTTGTTCGCAAATTGGTCATGAAGGTCGACACCACCCATGCCTTTGTTGTATGCAACTAGAGGCTTTGGCTGAGGAATGACAACTATTTCTTTTTTTGTTGATGAACATCTCTTGACTTTTCCTAGTGGTTTCAAGTTGTCGTAGTTTGTTGCAACGGTTACAACAGCATTATCTTTCCAACGAGCTAACAAGATATTATTATTTTTGCCAAATTTGTGATGAAAGTAACCAAAATTTGCTTTCATTACCGTTTTCATGGATTTTAGTGGACATTTTTTCGTTATATTGTTCCGAATCGTACCTGTTGCACTAAATCCTTTTATGCGTAAAGTAGCCATAAGGTCATGGCTGGTCATTGGATATCAACAACTGGTAGAATAACCACTATATCTATTTCATTTCCATCATCTGGAATATCTTCAAGAGCCATGTAGAGACTGGGAAAACGCCTGCAAATCCAGTGAGAAAAAAATTTAACATGGTTTTGGCCAGTGTACTCAATTGAGTACACCACTTTTATTCACGACCTACCATGCAGAAGAAAAAAATGTTTGTTTGTAATTTATACGCAATGTTTTTCTAGATACAAAATCTAAAGAATAGAATCCATTATTCAAATGTTATTCAAAAAATTAAATTTTTACTAACATTTTACTCTCGCAAAGTCACCCAATTGCTTCAAACAAGAAATGCTCGACACAAAAGTTCATGTAAAACCTTGAAAATGCCTTTGAATCTCGACAAATTCACTGCCAGTATCAAAGCACATATCAATAATTGCTTTCCAATCGAAAGAAATGAAAATTAAAGCCCACTTTAAAAAAAAATCCAGTTGAAATTTAACAAAATACTGTACTCAATTGAGTACAGTGGCAGCTAATGGGTTAAGGATATGAAAAAAAAGCCAAAATTCCAATTTCTTTTGAAAAATCAATATCTTCAAAACGTGTGAACGATTATTTTTTGAAATTATTTCCTAAAATCTATATTACGAAACACTTAAAATTGGCATCACAATTTTTTTTCTTCAAAATTTTTAAAGAAATTTCTTATAGTTATTAAATAATAAAACGATTTTTAAACTTGTTTGCATAAATTGCTAGTTTTCTAGTAATCAGACAATGCAATTTTACGCACTTAAACATTTTTATTTTATTAAATCCATCTGTTATATTTATTTTAATTTTTTTTTAAATTCAAAAGTTCTTTTACATAAGAGCAAGTACGTGGTCAGGGAAGACCGAAGTAGGCCTTTTCTTAAATTCCCGCAAAATCATGTCACCCTTGAAGATAGATATTTGGATATTTTATTCTTAAAATATACCCAAGAATCATATTCCAAAATATTCTTGACGAAATAGGGGGAACCCTGTATAATTCTTTTACCTTTGTGCAAACACGTCCCACGACTACTTCGCATTTATTCTCTCGTTTTTTACTCGTTTCGCTTTTCCGTTAAAACTCAAAAAAATTACTAACTCAAGCTAATGTTCTTTCGCCATTTTCACCCAGTGTGCGAAAAGGTCGAACGAAGGTAACCATGATTTTTTAAAAGCCCTCCATAAATTTACTTTTGAAGCCGATTGATTTTTTTTAGTAGAATAAACCAACATTTGTTTCATAAAAATAAGCACCATACAGTGTGCACTGTGGCGTATACATAACATATATAATATAAATTTAATTAGGAGTAAAAAGATTGATATATGTAGCTACATATTTTTACTTGCGATATACAGTACATAAGAACTTTAAGGCAAGTTTTGCATTTAGAAATAATAATCGAACTTGGATTGTGATCAAAGCTGACATTACGATGATAGAGAACACGAAAAAAGTGGGTCCCAATCAAAACAATAGTAGTACACCTTGTGGTAAACAAAATCGAAAATAAATAAATTAATCCAATAATTAAAAAAAAAAGGTCATGATATTTTCGAAATAATACCATTAAGCTTCTATTTCTATTGAAAAACTATTTTTATATTTATTAATTGAGTTGATAATTTCAAATCTCCTCAAGCGTTTTGCAAAAAGTAGCGGTCAACAAAAAAGTAGTGTAATAAAAATTCACCTATAAATATAACAAAAACGCAAAGCTACTAGAAAATTATTTCATAAAAACTATTTGTCTTAATTATATTTAGTAACATGTTGCTTGTTGGGCATAGAATTGATAAAATTTTCAAATATTTCTACGGATATTGGCCTCCACGATTCCATGTAGAGCTTCAAAGTTTATGGTTGGATTAGCAACATATTTTTGTACATCGTCCCAAATATTCTCAATGGGGTTGTGGTTTGGACACTGCACGGGTTAATCCATGACATTACCTTTTTTGCGAACTACTGCTTCTCTATTTAACTAGTATGTTTTGGGTTAATATCTTGCTGAGAGACCCGTTTGAGTAATATTACTTTGAGTTCGATGTACGGGACCAACACCATACAATGAAAATCATGTCCGAACGATTAAACTGGATATTTCATGTTAAATGGTGAAAAGTAGATTCTGTATGCCAATACATACAACTATCTTAGACTCATCTGACGAAAGATGCAGGCCAGTGGAGATGTGTTTTTGCGAATATCATTTTTTTGTTCATATGTTTTTTTTGCCAGCATATATAACTTTCGTGGATTGTGGGCTGCCTGATCGTGATCTCGTTAACATTTACACACCGTTTCAATACAAGCGTCAACGCCAGAAATAACCTTCATTTTAGATGATGGCAAAGAGGGATTAATTTTTAAATGTTCGGACCGTTCACTACAAGAAGTATTGGGGGGTTTTAAAACTAATATCCAAAAAATGAACGCTGGGGTGCCCCAGGGCTTCGTTTTGTCTCCGACACTCTATCTTATATTCTTAAATAATCTTTTTTCTGAAACTTCTAATCCACTTAATTGTTTCGCTGACGACAGTACCCTCAGCTTTTCATATTCGTTTTTAGATTCACATCCTTGTCGGATGTGGACTTCCGACGGCAGCGTATGATAAGCTCATTAAATTCTGATCTTGACATCATTGTCCAATGGAGAATCAAAAACCGTGTAAAATTAAATGCTTCGAAAACTCAATGCTGTTTACTGTCACTTAAGCGTAACCCTCCCTCAGCTTTCCCTGAACAGCTTTCAGTTCTAGATTTTTATATGGTATCACAGGTCATC
This sequence comes from Philhelius festivus, assembly GCA_963931855.1. Classification (NCBI taxonomy): domain Eukaryota; kingdom Metazoa; phylum Arthropoda; class Insecta; order Diptera; family Syrphidae; genus Philhelius; species Philhelius festivus. The sequence goes on along the minus strand of OZ007555.1, from coordinate 168,411,205 downwards.
TTTTGTGGAGTGGTCACATATTTGACGTCGTCAAAAATGGTGCTAGGTGTTTAGGTTTTCTCCGCCGATTTTGTACCCCTACTGATCCGGAACTCGTGTCCGATTCCCATATCTGGGCATCTGCTCCAAAAACACACTTGAGATCTATAAAAATGATAGGCGACCTTTGTCTAACTGAAACATTTGTGTCTCTTGAGCACCGCCGCAATGTTTCATGTCTATCATTATCTTACCGGAATTTTCATAAACAATGTTCTAGTGAAATAGCCAGCTGCATTCCTCCCCTTAAACAATTCAAACGGTAATACCCGTACTTCTAGGAATACTCATCAGCTCAATTTCGGACGTGCTGTCAAATACAGAGTTTTGTTTTTAGCCGCACTACATGAATGTTGAATGCTTAACACGTATCCAATGTGTATCGGTATCTCCTTTCTAATCGTATCCTACTTTCCTAATTGCTCGCTCTATTAAACATTATAAGGGTATGCATAATATTAATATATGTCTGACGACCCCATCTATTAACTCCGATGAGATTTCAGGTTTTCCCCCGCGAGTTTCTGCCTTAAGGAAATTTGTGATGACGTCTTTAATAGTTGTTGGTGAGCAGCGAACTAAACTTTGAACCTCCGAATAAGTTTTGCTTTCCGAAATCAGTCTTTTATAATGAGTTCACGCTGTTCAGGAGTGCAGTTTTTATTTTTGATTAATTTCAATTAAAATCTTTGAAAATGTATGGTTGAACAAATACTAACTAATTGTTACTAGGTCAACGTGTAACAATTTTTGGCTATTAAGACAATTATTATAAAGACTACTAAACGAAACAGGATCTTTAAAATTTGACCGCAACTGTATGTCTGTACTGTGACCTACACCCTAAATTGTGTTTAAGACATGAGAAAACCTGTGAAATAAAATGCACGACTGGGTCGTACGAGTTTGCTCCTATGTAATAGACTTAGGATTTTAAAAAAATGAATGTTATTAGAGAAAACTGTTCATAATGAAAACATTCATTTTTTAAACTCTTTAAGTAGTGAGAGATTAAAATAAAATGCCATGTGATTTCTTAGGTAAATACGAATTTATACAAGAACAAAAATTTTTAGTCGTTGTAGCGGTTTTAAAAAAAATAAGCTTTTTTGTACAAATCATTCGAAACATTTTAAAGAAAATATTTTGGTACGCCAACTTTGTCTTTATAAAAAATTAAATTTCCAAATAAACATTGACTCATTTTTGAGACATTGAATTTTAAAAAGAAAAGATAAGTTTTTTTCCAAAAATTAAAAATATATTTTTTTTTAAGTTCTTTAACGCAATGTTTTTCAAACTTTTTGGAAACTTCTCTATAAAAAATTGTATTAAAACAGTCAGTAGTAGGTACCGTCAGTATTATCTTAAATTCAAAATTTTGTCTTATTCAATTATAGGTAGTTACCGTAGTTAACCGAAAACATTTTTATGGTGGGTACCGTTATTTTTCAATAAAATACATTTTTACTTGCGACTTATAGGTACTATAAGGCAAGTTATGCATTCGTAAAAAAAATCGAACTCGAGATTTTGATCAAAGTTGACATTACGATGATAGCGAAGACTAAAAAAGTGGGTCTCGCAATTCTGTCTGTCTGTCTGTCTGTTCGACTACAGGCTAAACGGCTCGGCCGATTTTCTTTAAACTTGGTAGATATCATTTTTAATTTTTTCCCCCCACACGTTTTTTTCTTTTTTTTTTAAGACCAAAAATAACGGTACCCCCCATACGAATTTTTTCCGAAATTTTATAAACATTTTTTTTTTCTCAAAAACTGTTCGACAGATTTTAAAAATAAAAATACAGAAAAATTTCATTTAATTAAATCTAGGTATTGGTTAAAAAAAATTTTCCGAAAAATGGTTATTGAGGGTACCCCCCTCATTTGTTTTTTATTTTCTTAAAAACGGTTCAACCGATTTTGATCAATTTTTTTTTGCTAAAGCTCCCCAAAATTATAAATCGAATTATGTACTCAAATTTTCAAAAAAAAAATGTTTTGGATTTTTAAAAAAAACTTCAAAATTTTTTTTTCAAAACTCAATATTTCGAAAACCCTATGCTAGATTTTTTTAAACTTGATAAATAAAAGTTTCTTAATATAATCTACAAAATGTGAGAAAAAAATTTTTATTTTACCTAAAAACAAAGGTACCTACCATACAAATGCTAAAAAATTAAAAAAAATGGTTTTCAAAAATCGTATTTTTCTTGAAAACGGCGCCTAGAATTTTGATAAAATTTTTTTTTTTCAATTAATTTTTACGATCTTTAATTTAATAAAAAAAATTTTGAAATTAAGATATTAGAGCGTGTACCTACCATAGAACCATTTTTTTCGAATTTTGAATTTCTCATTATCCACATAACGGATCTTAATGAAAATTTTTATAGAGAAGCTTCTAAAAAGTCTAAAACACATTGCATTTCAAAACTTTAAAATAAATATTTTTTGAATTTTTGAAAAAACAAAATCTATTTTTTTCTTTTTTTTTTTGAAAATTCGATATCTCCGAAACGGGTCAATATTTCTTTTCGTAAATTTAATTTTTATTCGAACAATAATAAAAAATTTAAATTGGCGTACCTAAATTTTTTCTTAAAAAGTTTGTATATAAAAGTTTTTTTTTAAGAAACCACTACAACGACTTATAATTTTTGTTCTAGCATTAATTCATAGTTGGATAGCATTCTGTTCTTTTCTCTTACTACTAAAAGAATTTAAAAATTAATTTTATCCTTATGAACAGTTTTCTCTAATATAACATTCGTTTTTAAAATTCCTAGTCAATTACATAGGAGCAAGTTCGTGCGACCCAGCTGAAGTCCAACACACAGTCAAACAGACAGAATTACGAGACCCACTTTTTTCGTCTTCGCTGTCAATTTTGATCAAAATATCGAGTTCTATTTTTTTACGAATGCATAACTTGCCTTATAGTACCTATAAGTTGCAAGTAAAAACAGCTTTGTACGTTTTAGAAATCAAAAAAAAAAAAATAAAAATTTAAAAATAAATTAATAATAAAAAACTAATAGCAAATTTATTTATTTTTTTTAATAAAATCTTTCTGCAAAATTTACGATTCTAATTTAATTATGAGTATCTTAACAATATAAATAAATAAGGAAATACTTGCAAAATACACCAAAGAACCACTTTAATTTTGTGAATCCTTAGCCCAAGACCTGAAATGCAATTTGCTTCGAATGAATTTGAGTATCATACAGGTGTGAAATTCAATGAAAATCGAAAGAATCGTTTTAGAGATACATAGTTCTTGAATTCTAAATTCATGGGAGGTAAATATCTAGGAAATTACTTAAAAATCCGCCAACTGATGTACACCCGGACTCACAGACCAAGAACCGTTAGATGAAACCCACTTTTTTGTTATTCTTCATAATGATATACATGTACATAAACAAGTTTCTTCAAATAAATTTAAATACCAGCAAGAAATTCAAAATAAAATTAGGTATGTATCTATCTATCTTATCCATTTACTTTATAGCTTTATTAAAGCCGCGTAAATAATTTGTACCAGATTTGCGGTACAGATTAACTAAGCTGAAGATAAATCAATCAAAAAAGGTACATAAATGTATTTCATTAATTTAAACATTTAAATCAGTTATGGAAACTTGGCTAGCTATAATTTTCGAAACTATGTATGTTTATATGGATTTACGTTGCAATTTTAATTATTATGTGAAGAACTGATAAGCAAAATCCAATTTTTATCAATAAACTTAGAACTGCAAAATTTTACTTCAATGACATTTAACATTGAAAAAGTTCAATAACAACAAATAAATTAATCAATCGCCCATTCGTGCATTAATTATAAGGCTATCCTCCCCCTCTATACATTGACGAACCTTGTAAACATCTAAGTCTGATACACATAAATGTAGATCGATACTTGACCAAACTATAATTTGAATGACACACATTTTTTTATACATAATGTATTATGAACTCAATGTAAACAAAACTAGTTTTGCGAAAAAGTTTATTTTGTAAATTGAATTTCACCAACCTTTTAATTAACAATCAAATGCTCCTAAAAAATTGATTTCACTTTGAATTCAAATAACACAAGACAAGATATTGACGGCTTCGATAGATAAAACGAGTTGGATACACTACTCTCAGAGAGATACACGCGACCAAGTAGACGTTGTTGTGCGACTGCCGGCAGGCAAGGAATATCTAGTTCTTCAAATACAACAGCTGGGTATATTTATTAGGACCATGGTATCTGAAGCTGGAGCTGGTGCTGTTGCTGATTTAATAGAAATGGTTGAGAGTGCATAAAAACTAAGTGCCCCCCACTACCTGTTCTTGAACACGCACAACGTGTAATTTCTTACTAAAGTGTTTTAGTATTTGTTGGATTTGGATATAGCGTGTCGGCAAACCCCCAACCCCCCTCCAGGCAAACAGCATGATTGTGATTGTGAGTTGCTTCGATGCATATTGATTAGGAAGCGACACTATCCAAAGTGGAGACGAAGACGAAGAAATGTTCGAGGAAGGTACGTATTGTCAGAGCTCAGCCAGCCAAATTAGCAGAACTGTTGATAGCATTTTGATGGTGATTACTATTAACAGTATATAAACACAGCATGGTTTTGAAATATGATAGCGGAGACATCATGAGGGGGATTAAGCTGACTAGAGAGCATTTATCTATAAGACACGCATAATTTATTTACAATTTGTTATTTGTGTTGACACCACTCTCTTTGGAAATCTATAGGGTTTGTTGTTTTTATTTCTTGTTGGATTTTGCTTAAATTTAAATTGGGTGTTGATACTGATACTTTAATTGAATTGATTTTCTAATCTTTGATGATATATTATTTAATTTTGGCTTAAGCAACTTTGTATCTGCAGTGTTTGTAACAAAACTGCATTTTAGATTTCGAGCTCAAAATTAAGAAACCTTTTTAAAAGTAATAACATTGTATGTGGGTGTTAATATATGAATGCGCATACATAGCTATATAAGTATATTTTTTAATGCAACTTTCCAAATATATAAAAAGTATAAAAGTATATATAATATAATATAATATAATATGATAATAATATTATAATAATTTTAATATAAATTTGAATATTAATATAAGTATGGTGATTACAATTGTTATGGTGAAAGGCTTTATCTGAGACACAATAAATAATACAACTGACCTAGATGTTTTGGCATCTGAAAGGGATTATAAAATATCAAATCAATTTGTGTAGGTTGTAATACTTATGTATGAAGAAAAGAAATACAGAATCAGATGGTAAGTCTTAGGCAAATTATTAAAAGTAAAATGCAGCATCTGGTCGAATGAATTTGCTCTTTAAGTTTAAGACAAACAGCTTGAGGCTTTCATTATAATTAGTTTTGTCAAAATATATCAAAGCTACATAAAGATCATATCAAATAATAGAAAAGAGGATTATCAAAATTTCCCCACTTGTAGGTAAGGAGACATAGCTACAAAATAAGCTTTCCAAATTGGTGAGGGTAACATTGAATTGCACTTTAAATATAAGAATTAATCTCTAAACATTATTTTGTAATTGAAATGAGGAGTTTGATGGTCTGTGGTACAGTTAACGGCAAATATGATAAGCCTTTTTGAGCACTGATTGATGTTGCCTATATAACAACAAATAAAATCCACGACTGGGTCGCACGAACTTGCTCTTATGTAAAAGACTAAGAATTTCAAAAATGAATGGCGCAAAATTTTAAACAGCATATTATTAAGCAATTAGTATGATACTACTTAACTATTTGCTAACTATAAAGAAGTTTATTAACTCGTTTTTAATTTTAAACATTTTCTAACTATTATCGTACTAAGCCAATTTTCTTAATAAATTTCTAAACATACCTAAAATAATGACAACTCACGCATAAAAATAAGTAAACAGACCTTTTGTGGCCTTTGTAAAAGCAATAAAAAAATAAAATGCACGACTGGGCCGCACGAACTTGCTCCTATGTAAAAGACTAAGAATTTCAAAAATGAATGTTATTAGAGAAACTGTTCATAAGCATAAAATTCATTTTTTAAATGACTAAAAAAAGAACAAAAATTATAAGTCTTTGTAGTGGTTTTATATAAGAAAATTTTAAAACATTTTTAAGAAAAAATGTTGGTACGCCAATTTGAAGTTTTTATTAATAATAATAATATAATAATAGCTTTATTTTTTTCAAATTATAAATAGTTTTAACAATTGTATATTATAACAAATAAATTATGCCCTTGTTTCTTGGAACCGTCTGCCAGATGCCAACTTTATTTTTTTTTATACAAAATTATATTTATTGATCATGCAATGTCTTATAATATACGAGTATGTACATATGTTTATATTGAATTTAAATTGACGTACTGTTATACCTAAATACCTAGAATAATTTTATTTTGTACTTTAATTTCATTATCTTTTTTTTTTGGTTCAAATCTTTTAGTAATTCATAAAATCTTTTCTATAATTAAAAGGGCAAATTCCTAAACGCATATCTTGCGCAAATTCACCTAAGCAAACAGTTCCAAAATGCAAATACAAAAATCTCTGCTAAGCAGAGTGTCCCAAAATGCAATCGCTGCTACTTTCTTGCGCAAATGCAGAGGCATTTGTGCAAATGTCAAACATTTCTTGCGCAATTCTCTTACATATGCGTTTTCTGATTTTCTTTATCTGCTTTGTAAGTGTTTTGCTTTGCAAATCTTGCGTTTAGGAATTTGGCCAAAGCTTCAATGCAGTATTGGGCAAGTAGTTTCCAGTTACTTCCATTAAGAATGCTTATGGAATCTGATTCGCTTAATGTTGTCTTTTTAAAATGTACAAATTTTATTTCTTTTAACATAGGGCATATTGATAAAAAGTGATACGAGTTTTCCTGTTCTTGTAAGCTGCAAAGCGAGCAAACTGTTTCTCGATTCCTAAAATATGGCCTATAATTTAGGTCAAGGGGTTCTCCTCTTATGCGAAAAATTCCAGATATATCATGTAAGCTCATTTTGTCTGTGAAATAATTGAGTTCACTCAAATTATATTCAAGCTTTGGATATAAGGATCTACGCGATGAGCCCCTGGCTTCTTCAATTAGATCGGATCTTATTTTCATATCGATTTTTTCAAGAATGCATTTGAACTTTTCCCTCATACATACATTTAGCATCTCCCAAGAATTAACTGAAACCCCGCTCAATATAGTTAGATCTTCCCATCTCTTAAGCCAGCTAATTTTTTTTTGAATACTGTGTATCGCCAATATTTTTGGCAATCGAGTGTCATCATAAGAAAGTACTTTAGTGACATACTCAAAGTGCATTCTTAGGGTAAAAATATAAATAGGCGGAAGACCTGTTTCCAGCAGGAGCATGTAATTAGGCGTTGAGTTCGGTAGTCGAAATGTCTTTTTTAAAAACAAGCGTTGCAGCTTTTCAACCTCATCATATTGTTGGTATCCCCATACCTGAGATCCATAAGTCATTATAGATCTCAAAGCAGCATCAAATACTCTAAATTTAACACTATGGGCAATATTTGTGTTCCTAATCAGGTTTTGCCACGTTGAGTTTATAACAGAAAGTGATTTTTTCAGTTTGCTTTGAAAGTGTTTTTTAAGGTTAAGCTGTGGTGTAAATATCATTCCTAAGTAAGTGAATTCATTCACTACTTCAATGTTTTCCCCATTCAGAAACCACCTTTCATTTCTGCTGTGACGTCCTCGTCCTGTTCTAAAAATCATGACTTTTGATTTTGAGATATTTATTACAAGATTCCACAATTTGCAATAATTATTCAGCCTATCATAAGCTGCAGACTTTCTGGGGATTCCGCGAATAACACCACGTCATCTGTATATAAAAGTCACTTTATATTAAGACCTGCAACTTTGATACCATTTGGTAATGCATCAACTACTCGTATATCGTTGATATAAAGTGCGAACAGCAAAGGAGATAAAAGACATCCTTGACGCACTCCACTTTTAGTTTCAAACCAATTTGACATTTCCTTACCATCCCATACTGCAGACATAGTATTGTCATAAAGTTTCTGTATAACATTTGAGATCTTAGATGATAAGCCCATTTGATTTAATTTATAGAACAATGACCTTCTATCAATACTATCAAAAGCAGCTTTAAAATCAATGAATATTACATACAACTTTTTCCCATTTTCGGAGTAATACTAGTAGTCTAAAATGTTTTTCATGGTGAAAATGTGATCTATAGTTGAATAGCCCGCTCTGAATCCAGCTTGAAATTCGTTAAGCAATTTATTCTGATTCACCCAAAATTCAAGTCTTTTAAGTATGATGCCAGTAAATATTTTTGCGATCACATTTAAAAATGAGATACGCCTATAGTTTTCCACATTATTTACGTCCCCCTTTTTGTGGATTGGGAATACAATTGACTTTCTAAAATTTGCAGGTAATATATTCGTATAAGTCCTTGCCAAATTCTTCAAAAAGGAGTGTGGAGCGTTCTTGAAATATTCATAAGGAATTCTGTCATCTCCGGGGGCTTTGTTGTGTTTGGCTTTGTCTAGAATAGAGAGTACCTCTTCCAGAGTGATATCCTGCTCTAAATAGCTGACTATCGTGAAATTTTCAGCATATTGGATTTTTTCTGTAATATCCGATGGATTTAACAATTTTTCGAAGTAGGTGGCCAAAATATTGGTATTTAAATTGTTGCCAATTTTGAATTTTTTTCCATTTAATTCTTTAACTGATTTCCAAAATCCCGAAGAATCCTTGACATCACTTCAACTCTTTGCTATTTTTAAAAAGTATTCGTTTCGCTTTATTTGACAAAGCTTTTTGAATTCCGTATTTGCTCTGACATAAGCTTTGCGAAGTTTTTATTATTGTATGAATAAAAATTAAATTTACAAGAAAAAGTATTGAGCCGTTTTCGAGATATTGAATTTTCAAAAAAAACAAAAAATTGATTTTTTTTTTTTCAAAATTCAAAAAAATATTTTTCTTAAAGTTTTGAAATGCAATGTTTTTTAAACTTTTTAGGAGCTTCTCTCTAAGAAATTTCATTAAAATCCGTTGTGCTGATAATGAGAAATTCAAAATTTTAAAAAATCGTTCTATGGTTGGTACAGTCAGTAATATCTTGTTTTCAAAATTTTTTTTATTAAATTACAGATATTAAAAAATAATAGAAAGAAAAAAATTTAAGCAAAATTCTCGGAACCGTTTTCGAGAGAAATACGATTTTTGAAAACATCAAAAACAAAAAAAAATGGTCCCAAGGGGGTAACAAAACTACTCATTTTTTGGAAATTTTTTTTCAACCATTACATAGGTTTAACTAAATTAAATTTTTTGATTTTTTTTTTAAATCGTTGGGACAGTTTTTGAGAAAAAAAAATATTTATAAAATTTCGAAAAAAAATCGTATGGCACGTACCGTTATTTTTGGTCTTAAAAAATCAAATCAAAAAACATCCGGGGGTAAAAAATTAAAACCCATATCTACCAAGTTTGAACAAAATCGGCCGAGCCGTTTAGCTGTAATCGAACAGACAGACAGACAGACAGAATTTTTTTTCGTCTTCGCTATCATCGTAATGTCAAGTTTGATCAAAATCTCGAGTTCGATTTTTTTTTTACGAATGCATAACTTGCCTTATAGTACCTATAAGTCGCAAGTAATAAAATAGGTATTCGATGATCAAAGGGCACGGTAGTGCCTAGCCAAGTTCTGGCTCTACACCCTTTTTAAAGGAACAAACTCAGGTGATTTTTGACCCCTCTTATTTAAAATTCAGAATATTTCTAAGCTAGTTAGGCACAGGCGCCTCACCCAATTTCAATTTTCTAGCATAAGCGGTTCCTGAGATATAAGGCTTTAAAAATCACAAAAACCGTAACTGACTGACTGACAGATCATCAAAATTATGGAGCACTTCCCGACATCGTAGAATCTTGTAATTTTGCACAACGGTAGGTCTTGTCATGCAAGCAGAGAAAAAAATTTGAGGTTTTCCATTCAGAGGCGTGGTATCCGCCCACTTCCTCAGAACTGATGTAAATTATATGACACACTTCCGATTGGTAGTGCTCAAATTGCATGTAAAGGACCAAAAATAAAAATTGAGGTTTTCCATTCAGGGGGCGTGGTATCCGCCCACTTTCTGAGAAAATGTTTAATTTATATGGAACACTTCCGATTGCTGTAGAATGATGAAATTTAGTAGAGCGGTATAGCTTAATGTACATTCAAAGCGAAAAATAGAAAATCTAAGATTTTTTATTCGAAGTGTCTTTTTATTGTCATTTTGAAACTATAGATATATGCATCTTGAAAATTCATGACTTTTCTTAGAACTAGAGTGCTCGATTTGGTACTCTATGTTATGTTAACATGAATGAAAAAAAACATTTGCATACCTGAAAAAATTATGAGTTTAAAAAAAAACTCTTAACTGTGATGTGAACTATAATAAAACCACTAATTAGGCTATTAATTGGTGGGCTACCTGTTAAAATATTCATTTGTTTAACAATCTAACTTTCTTTATAATAACTTGTTATTTATATTTAAATTAAGTATTCCAAACTTTGTTTGTTTATAGAGAAAATTTTAATGTTGTTCATTCCTATTGAAGCTATTAAATGAGAAACACATTGAACATTTATATTGTTTAAAAGAAAAGCCTTTCAATTTATAAGGAATCAACAGTACCTTCATTTAAAAAAAGGAATTAAAATTGCAACAAAAACATCATCCAATCCTCAACAATTATTGCTTTTTATGACTTTGAACGGATATAGGTAACAGTATTTATAATTAAGGTAGATAATGTTAGTGTTAGGTATCTTGCCAGGACAAGATGAAACAATTGAAGCGCAAATCAAAACAAACAATAACAAAAAGAAAATATACCAAAAGAAATAGGAAGCTATAAACTAAGTTGATTTTAGTAGGTAGGTAGAGTCCGCCCTTCTATCTTTCCGTATCTTTCGCCATTTTGACATGGCAAAATATTAAAATCTTTGCAAAAAGCAGTGAGATCAGACCAAAAACATAAATGTTAAAAAAAGAGCCAAGATCTTCTATACAAAAACCTTAGTGTAACAAATCAGCCGTGGAAGGTAATGAGATCTAAAAGTACGCCAAGTTCTTACTTCATGAAGGTTTAATACTGAATATTTAAAGTAGAATAATATTGAAACAGCTACAATGTAATAGAGAATTTTTTTTATTTAATGATTACTGACTAAAATTTGATGCTTTGATTCACTCGGAACTGTTGCACCACCAAATTTAATTTAATTAAAAATAAAAAAAAATTATGTTTATCACGTGTTTTTTGAAAAAAAAAATACCTCAGTCAAAATTTTGCTCGGGCAAGAAAATTTAAACACCATTTAAAATTGAATATCTGGCAACCCTAAAATCATATCAGCTCAATTTAAACGCAGACTCCAAGGTTAGTATTTTTACTAAAAACAAAGTATTAAAATTTTGTTCTTAACATGGGTTAGGGTACACCAAAGTTAGCCTTTTTTTAAATCGTCAAAAAGTGATGTCAAAGTTGAAAATCAGACTTTACTGTAGACCAATTTTTTTCTAAGAATATGACCAAGAATCACATCCCAAAGTATGGTACACGAATTACCGGACTCCCTGTATAACAAGTTTGCACTGGTAACCTTACAATTTTCTTTATAAATGCGGGTGTTATTTTCTTTCGTATTACGTTTGTTATAAGCGAGTTTTTCTAATAAAATTGTTCTCATTTATCTATAATCAATTAAATATCTGGTAAATTTTCCACGGATTTATTTCAGTAACTTATTTGAAGTTTCAGTTATAGGCGTTCAAGGGTCATTTAAATTAGATATTTTCACCAAGTCAGCAGCTGATACAAAAATATAAATGTCATCCATGAATAGCACTGCAAAATTATAAACAAACAGTCTCGCTCTTCAGTAAGACTTTTTGGACGAGGGAAATTGATGATTGTAGCAGATTATATGGAAAAGTCTCCACTTAATATCTCTAGATTTTTTAATCAAAATCTCCTTTTTTTAAAATAAAATTACTGATAAGAAAACCGTACACAATTAAACTTTCACTTTTATGGTAATGAATAAACATGATTATTTTATTTCTGTAATTAAATAATTTATATTTATATATATATATATAGTTATAAATAAATAATTATTTTTCATTCTTGTTCTTCATTATGATATAAATTACATTTTTCATGATAGTTAACTCACAAACTCACAAGCATGCTTTCTTCAATTTTTGTTTTTTAATCTTATTCATAATTTCTTTGATAAATATTTATTATTTTCTCATTTAAATGAATACATACACATTTAGTTATTAATGGTTTGAATAAGAACTTGGTTCATTAATAAATTCTTACAGTGTTGTTGTATTAATTTTAATTATATTTAGTTGTAATTAAATTTAGTATATACTTTAATAATAGTTAAAATAATCAATTACATTTACTCATAATTTTGGTACACACTGTTATTCTCTCTTTTTTTATGCTTCTCGAATTCAAGTATCTATACATACATTTAGCGTCTTATAGTGATTAATTATATATTAATTTATTAAAAAAAAAACAATATCTAAAATATGAATTGTGCGAAAAATGTCATCCTTGAGGGCACCAATTTATTTCATTTGACATTTTTTTTCATCAAAATTATGATCAAGAAAAGCGTATATAACTTTGTATTGCTTTATAAGTGTGATAAATCATTTCATGATATTTGGATTATTTTTTAATACTCTTATAGATAGACTGCTATCGTATTTAAGCTTTTAGACTTTTAGTTGTAATTTTTGCAAATTGTTCTAATGTTTACTTATGCTTACAAAAAATTAATTACATGGTACAAAAGATTCAAAGGCTTTTATGGGAAACGCAACACATTTAAGCTCTACTCTACGTACATAAATAAGTACTAAATGATCACGTAAACTTCATGTATAAGTGATGGAAAATAAAAAGTGAAAATATTTTTTTTCGTAACGAATTTCAAGACTATGACAATTAATTTGTAGAAAAAAATTAATATACTGTTGTGAATTTTAAACTCTTCAACTCTGTCAAAAATGTCAAAGTGTTGCACACACTTACCATACTTTAGGTTCGTTCTTCCAACTTTACCCAGGTTTTCTTGATAACCCTGAGAATTGTCGAAAAAACTGACCTAGAACCTACACAAATTATTCTCTATAATAAATTTGAGAGGTCACCAATAATTCCCACATACGAGTATACCAAAGCATTGTATGCAATGACACCAGGGTTGCAAAAGCTTAAGTCAGAAGCTGTGACTTATGAATTAAAAAAAACTAATTCAGCAGCTAGTTGCTGACTTATGAATTAAAAAAATTTAATTTATAAGTCAGTTGGTGATTTGTGAATTAAACAAATTGAAATCATAAGCTTTTTAGTGACTTATGAATTAAAAAAAAATAATTCAGAACCTACTTAGTGACTTATGAATTAAAAAAATTTAAGTCATGAGCAAGTAAGTTACTTATGACTTAAAAAAAATAATTCATAACCTACTAAGTGAATTATGAATTAAAAAAAATTAAGTCATGAGCAAGTTAGTGGCCTAAGAATTAAAAAAAAATTAATTCAAAAGTTACCTATAGTGGCTTATGATTTAAAAAAAATTTAATTCATCAGCTAGTGGATGAAATCTAATTAAGAAATTATTATTTGGAAAATTTATAAGCTAGCATGATAACTTTATGACACACAAAAGCTTGAAATCTACTTTCGTTAATAAATTAAATAATTATGTAATTTTTATTTCATAAGTCACTTAGTAGTTATGTTATGACAGACAAAAGACCATTGATGAATATAAAAGAGTCGGAGGTAAAATGGAGCCCTGTGGCTTTTTTTTTAATTGTATTATTGAGTGCAGACTGCGAAGTGTGATCGGCAATACGACCACTATTACTGGTGAACGCTACAGGGCCATGATAAACGACTTTTTACTGCCGGAATTGGATTAGCGGGGCTTGGTGAACATGTGGATTCAACAAGACGGTGCAACCGCACACAGCACGAGCCAAATTGAATATTGTGAAGGAATCGTTTCTCCCGTTTTGGCGATTTGGCATGGCCAGCAAGATCGCTCGATGTTACCATCCCAGTCTTCTTTCTTTGGAGCTACTTTAAGTTGCGGTCTTATGCCAACAAGCCTCAGACAAAATTGGATGATTAATTTTGGGCTGTCTTGTATAAAGATATTGAATTTAAGGATTTCGGAATATTACAAATAAGCAATGGTTGTGCCATTAAAATAAAACGGGAGGTACTTGCCTTCAATGCCTCATGCAATCAGCAGCCTCTTAACTTCAATACTAACTGAAACTGAAACAAACCCATATTTCCATCTGGAAGCCGTTCCTAAATTGATTTTTTAACAATCTCTTTTTATTATTATGTAATTTTTAGTTTATTTTCTAATCGAAAATTAAGCACAATTTTACTTCCTTTCAAAATCTTTTTGATAGAAACTGGTTCTATAATCAGATTTTCGTGTCTGCTGGAGATAAGTTCGGTTTTGTAGAAGTTAACCAGCTAGTAAGCTTATTGAGTATTGATTATCGGAAGAAAAAAAAAACCTGTAGCGCTTTGTATGGCTGCTTATCCTGCAATGGAAGGAGGGCGAAGATCAGGATACTCGAAACTTTGGGATGAGCAACTGGATGACATTGGCTCACAATTAGTATAGATGCAGTGACTTCTTTAAAAACACCAGAACCGGACCCCGATTTAAGAGAGGATGATAATTGTTGAGCAAAAATCAACAAAACGACTAGAAATTGTTGCTATCTTTTGTCATTTCCAAAACATATAATTCAAAATTTGGTCTTCACTAAAATAAGCTGTTTATATTATTTTTATTATATTTTTTTGTATGGGTACTCGTAATAACAATAAGTAAGCAGTTCTAGCAGGTAGAAGGTATCCCTAATTATTTCGTCTATTTTGCTTTAATCCATCTATGCAAGGTACTGACTTTTGTGTTTAATTTCTAATAGCTTTATAAATATTAATTTTCTATTATTTTAATAAAAAAAAATATAAATAATATTCTTTTTTAAGGTTAAAGCAATTGCTCTGGTAGAACACATTTGAATTTTTTTTTATAATGACAGAGAGGGAAAGCATTTATTTATTGTTTGCCTTTTTTAATGAAATTTGTTTAATTTACATTTTCTTTTTTTTTTAATTCGTGTAATTATTACTATTTAATTTTTTACATTACATATTATGGTTTTTAAAATGCTATGTTTTTAGGATTGAATTTAAATAACGGGATGTATATATATATGTATTTTGTTTCAGTTTCTAGACAATAAAAATATCTATTGATCTTTTCGTATTTTTTTCTATTGTACAAATTGGAAGTTCTTCATAGTATCATTAAGTCCACAAATCATGTTTGGGTGTGAAACATTGCAATTTTGATAAATACAACTTTTTTTAATGTTACAGTATTCCTTCAACTAAAGCCTCAAACTTTAAATGCAACCTGTAGTTCAAGGTAATTATATGAAAATGAAGTTACAAGGAATATTAGGATAGAAAAGAATTTTGCATGGTTACAGTGGATTTTTGTTTATTTAAATTTGCACACACTTAATAATTAATGACTACCCTTAAAATGTTTTAGCACAGTGCGAGTGTTTAGAAAAGTATTAGAGAATTTATAAGAAGTTACCGATGCACAGTGGTGGAAGGTAAATATTGTGAGTCGGGTAAAGCGTTCCTCATTCGTGTAGAGCGGCTAAAGAAAGAATCTCTAAATTTGAAATGCGTCCAAGCTGGTTCAAGGAAAAACTGTTGAAAATTCCCTGAAATTACGTTTGATTTGTTTAAGGTTTAAGACTCAAGTGAGTGTATGGTAGCACCTACCCAAATATGGGAATTGTACTCGAGGTTTGGACGAATATAGGCCTTGCTCTTTAACGAAGATGATTATCGGGATTAGAATTTAATGTCTAACCACTGTCATTCTTAATAAACATCCGAAAGACAAGAACATGAATATTTGAACGAATATGAGAAACTAAGAGAACTGTCCTCAGAAAAATAATTTAATGGATTAGAATCTTTTTTAACAAAAGATCTTTTTTTCCAACCAGTATTCAGCGGTCCAAAGGTATAGTTTCTAATCCAACGAAACAGAAATTCATCAATAAAAAATTCACTCATTTTCGATAAGAGAGCTTGATACCAAACTCTATCAAATGCTCTTGAAATATCAAGTGTAATAATCTTACTTTCTCCAAAGCGAATTAAAAGTTTGGTGCAACTCTTCGGTGAGATATACCGTCCGATCACCAATGGACCTATTTTTTTTATCGTTAATTAAGATATTTCGCAATTGCACGATAGTTACAAGGGGAAGAAAATTCGCTTTTTTTAGGGACAGGGTGGGCAAACGCTGTTTTCCATCCTTTCGAGTGCGAAAGAAGACTTGTCACACAGAAGGAAGGAGGAGCGATAAACAAAAACTCTCGATTCCAGAGCTAATTCTTAGTGAAAAAAAAACTTAAGAGATAATTTTCTAGTTTTATTGACTCTATCATTGCCAACCTACGACCGATTCTTAAATTATTTGTATTCAAACAAGAATTTGTAAAAGGTCAGGTCAGGTATGTTTTATACTTCTTATAAAGTAGCATTCTTCTTTTTTATTATAAAAGTCAAATGGTATTCACTTAATAGAAAAGTGTTCGCTATCAATTATAGAAATACAAAATTATCAACTGTTACAAAACAGTTTTCTAAATAATATTCCTATTCTTCTCTTCCTTCTAACTAGTAGTTTGCATTTAAAAGCTTGTACAGCTTGTCCGATCAGTAATAGATTCAAATGTTAAGCATTATTAGTTCAAATTACAATACCGAAATTAACAAATTAAAAGTATGCACCTTCTTCTAAAAATCATATTTGAGCTGTTGATTTTGAAAGTGACACACTAAATTTACTTAAAAAAAAACTGAATTATAAAGTAATAATAATGTGTATTAACTACAATAATTTAATAATGCCATCATTAAATTATTTTATACTTTTAAATTAAACGGCTCACATTCGATCAATGTAACAAGAACTGCGACTATCAACATTAGTATTTAAATATTCGTTTGCAATATCTCACATTTAAAAGTGGTTTGTGGACTCTTAATATTGTAGGTATTATAAATTTGCTATTATATTTTATGTAAGCACTTTTATATATTTTATCCTTTTTTAAATCACTAACGCTGTACATTGCTTTCATTTTTATTCTTTTTAACA
The DNA here is from genome assembly GCA_963931855.1 of Philhelius festivus. Lineage (NCBI taxonomy): Eukaryota > Metazoa > Arthropoda > Insecta > Diptera > Syrphidae > Philhelius > Philhelius festivus. The sequence goes on along the minus strand of OZ007555.1, from coordinate 168,393,793 downwards.
AACAAAAATACAATTTTGATTGTTTTTTTAAATTTTATTAGTTTTAAAATTAAAACAAAATTATAAAATATTTGCAAAATCAAAACAAGCAAAAAATTGGTATTTTTAAGTGTTATACCTGGAAAATAAATTAAATACGAAATGAAACAGCTTCTTTTAAAAAAAAAAAAATTGGTACTGTACTTAGATGCCTCTATATAAAAATTGCTCAAAATTGGAAGAGTACTTCTAGAGAAAATTACAAATAAAAAAAAATCATAATGACCATGTAAGAAACACATATCTAATCTAACCGAAGGAAATAATGTAAAATTAATGTGTAGTTTTCTTTATTTTTTTTTCTAAAATATCTTATCTATTCTTTGCCTGGATTTTCTCTTTGTGATGACCGGATTTTCTTTCATTAACCTCACCAAAGCATCCATTTGCCTTTAGTTTATTTTAACCATGACTAATAATTATTAAGCAAAATTCTCACATTATGTACATAAAACAGGCAACGTCTTATGAACCATCAGTTAAAGATGTAAGGTGTATCCCGCTAGTATCTTTCATTTTTTTATTTCTGGTTAGAGTCGATTAATCTCTTGTATCCGACCGAACACCAGATAGTAAAACAAGGTCCAGTGTAAATGGGTTTCTTTTAAATTTCTATTGTAATTAATTTTGCATATTTCAATTGCAGAGAGGCAGGGCGAAAGGCTTAGCCATCTAGACTATGCCGATAATAAATGTCTCCTGGCAAATAACATCAGTGGAACGGGATGTGTCAAACACTGCAGGTGAGAGTCGAGTGGTCTAAGAATAAATACCAAACAAAAACAAAAATAATACTCACGGGCCGCTCCACACATCAGCGTATTTTCCTACAGGAAAAAAAAAACAATTTAAGAGGTTGAAAAGTTTAATTACCTTAGAAGTATTATATCAGCAAATGGTGGTACGGATCTGAACATTAAAAGTAGAATGAATAAAGCCTTTGGTACTCTGTCTCAAATTTGAAATTCCAGTCAAATGGCCACTAAGTTGAGATTATACCAATCGAAAATTAAATTCGTGCTTTTATATGCCTGCGAAAACTGAAAAGTCTCGGCTATCATCTCAAGGAAAATACAAGCTTCTGCGATTAGCTGAACACATCCTAAAAATTTACTGACCACAAACTATTTCTAACCAATAATTGTGGCGCAAAACAAGTCAAGATCGGCTGGAAGTCGACATAAGAAAGCGAAAATGACAACGGATTGATAACTCACTGAGGAAACTGATATTGCAAAGAAGTCCTTTAAATGGAATTCTCAGGATGAACAGCGGGAATGCCCTGAGCGGGGTCACAGGACATGATGATTTTAATTGTATATATTAATTATATTTTAATAACCATATGAAGAGAAATTTAAAGAATTCTGTTTTGAATTTCGTTATTTGTTTGCTGAATAATAATTTCTATTTGACGATCCTAAATAATACGAAATTTAAACTGGTGCATAACATTTCAGAATGTGTCAATCGTTGAATGAAACCAGTGAAAACCGTATTTCTATTTCTGGCATTCAAACAAACTCAATTATTGTATTTCCTGAAAAGAGGTTAAATTTTCTACATCGCAGACACACTAATGAATTGTGGAATTGTCGAATAGTATTCGGGCCATTTTTGATATATTACCATTTTATAATGTTAATCCATGCATTAAGTATACAGATGAATATTGATTTCTTCATCTTAAAGTTACTTCACTGTGGTCAAATAATGCTACTGTCCAATGCCTTGTTCCGGACATTCTTCCTTCTTCCTGGAAAAATATTGGGTCTGAAACGCTATATACAAGTCTTTTATAACATTAAGCTGGCAACTTTCAGTTGGTGATATTCCGTGTTGAACATCACTATAAGTACTTAACTGAAAACCATTTATCAAAAAATATACCAATAAATTAAAAAAAAATATATTGCTTTTGATATTGCACTAAATGAATCTCCATGATTGTGTCAACTAAAGGAATTACTTATATAAAAAAACTTAAAACACATACATACGTGTACATTGTAAACGACATTAAAATATAATATATTTAAGCAAAAAATGTAAACATTAACTTACAAATTAAAGGGAATTGTTATGCTGAATTTTTGCAAATGGTTAGAGATTATAAAATAAGTAGAGATAATTTATATTTTGTTTTATTTTTATAATATAATATGCTAGAACAATCCTTAATGGAAACTTATATTCGAAATGATATGTTAAACAAAAAAAGTCTTCTAATGATTACATCAACAATTTACACAGAAAAAAAAAAGTCAAATTCAGTTAAAAAATCACACACAGAACTCAATTAGTTCTGTGGACCAAACAAAAGTAGGCTCACACATAGAAAACTATAAATCTCCTGCCTAGGACAGCAAAAAACACAATAATAAGATAATCTCAATGAATATGCATCGAATATTTGTAAAGCTTGTGAATAATAATAATTATTATAATAATTAAAAACTGGTCAACAATGATTATTATTATATAGTTCCAGTGAACTCTCGACTCCTTCTCTCTCACATACCACAATCGCTAGCTACTGACTGTTTTTGCAGATCGAATCGTGCATAGAAGAGTAAGTAGGGCGTGATAGTGATTTTCCGAGCTGGAGAAAGTAATTCTTCGAATTCGCGCTGTGTCATTGCTTTGATCTTATCATCGTCACACATATACCAAATCGGTTCGGCATTGCTGGAGGAATTTGATTTTGACCGTCCAGTGCTTCCATGCCCAAGCATGTAACTGTAGCTGCTATTGTTGTGGGATCCATTCATCTGGGGCTGATTACTGCTTTCATCGACTAGATCAGACCAGCCACCATTTGTGGTCGGCCCATTACTGAAGCTGTTCGAGGAGGAGGAGTAGCTTGAACTACGACTGCTATTGGTACGTAATCGTGATGCACAGCAGTCGACACTGTGACAAGTGGTGTTCATGCTTAGCTTCTCAATGCCGTTGGTGATGCACTTACTCGTTTGGCCATTGAGATTTTTCATATTGCTCTTAGACATGTCCCCGCTGCTTGAAGCCTTACTACGTCCAAACTTGATTTTCTTTATAAGACCGGTGCTCGTCGATAAGGAAGACGATGAGGAAGGTGGTGGCCGAGAAGGGGCAGCAGCCGAACTCGAACTATTTGGGGAACCATTACAAGTCTGATGACGACGTTTGTCCTTCGGACAGTTAATATAGTCACTTGCCCAGTCTAGGGAGCATGTATATGCAATGTAATGCCCAACGGACATTGTAGCGCCGACATGCGTAATTACACTGTACAACCTGTAGGCGTGGAGTTTATTGTTTGAGTCCTTCTGTTCACATTTAGCGCAGAAGCACTGCATCGTGAATGGTGTTGGTATATAGCTGTTGATCTTCTCCATTCCACCGGAGAATCGACTAAGTTGGATGACCAGTAATCGGGGCAGGACTTCATATGATATTGAACGAATGGCTTCCGTGTAACCAGTGCATTGTTCACAGCGATATTTGTTCTTGTCACGGAAATACTCGCGGGTAATGCAAGAATTCTATTAATTAAAAAAAACAGTCACGTTATTAATAATACAACAAAATAACTGTACAAAATTGAAAACTCTCACCTGAATAAAAGAGTTGGAAGTGTCAGTATAGCCCGATATCGGCACAGGTACTGCAATATCGATCATAGTCTCTTTCTGCTCGGTTACTGTTTCACAGCTTAAGCACTTCGTTGTCGACACAGTCATTCCTTCAAAGTCTTCCGTAAAAAAATCCAATCCTAATTTTTTGATCTTCTCAGCTAGTCGCTCCTTATCCTTAATTGGCATCAGTTCATCATCTCCAGAAGGAGAAGAATGCTTCAAATCATTTTTTTCACTTCCAGAATTCACAAGCACGCCACCACTAGTTATAGTTACTGCATTTGATTGAAGTTGTTGGGAATTTTGTTGCTGTTGCTGTCCGTTATCTTTGAGAGGTGACTGTAGTCGTTGGTTTTTGAAATTTTTGGCTTCATCTTTTCGTTTTGGTTTCCGTGTGAAAAAAGATGTTTTCATGATGTTTGCTGCATTTTTGCTTGATGATGTACTATTGCTATTGTTGTTATTGTTGACACTGTGGTTTTGTTCCGGAGACGAGTCCAATACATGTTCTGGAAGACTTACGCAGCTAAAAAGATAATAATTTTTGAAAACATTTTAGTCCTTTATTAAATAAATTTGTGAAGAAAAGTATCGCAAAAGTGCATCCTTTTTGCCCAGGACTTTCAATTGAATTTAAAGGCATATTAGATATGCACCTAAGGTATCTAATCCAATGGACGGCAATATGAAAAAATGCCATAGTAAAAAAAAAATAATATGACATACAGGCTTTTTTATTACGAATTTAGCTCAATAAATAATCGATACAATACAGGTATATGTGATTCTTGGTCATATTCTAAGAAAAAAATTACTGTACAGTAAAGTTTGGTTTTTAACTTTGACATCACTTTTTGACGATTTAAAAAAGGCTAACTCTGGTGTACCCTGACCCAGGCTCGTGATGCTCATACCAAGAATATCGAGATGTTTAGTTTCATTGATGCAAGTGCCACTCATAGATAGTGGCAAGGGCAGTATATCTCGCTTAATCGATACAAGACAGCATTGGGTTTTCGAAGCATTAAATTCCACGCGGTTTCTTATTCCCCATTGGACAATGCAGTTCAACATCCGAAGAGGAGGGATGTGAGTCTGAAAACGAATATGAAAAGCTAAGAGTACTATCGTCAGCAAAACACTTATGTAATTAGATTAGAAGTTGTAGACAGGATATCATTTATAAAAATGAGGAAGAGGGTCGGGCACAAAATGAAGCCCTGGGGCACAGCAGTATTTATATTGTGGGTTTCAGACTGGAATTCGTCCTATACAACTTTTATTGAATGGTTCGAAAGAAAATTTCTAATCGAACGAAGAAGGGATACGTCGCAACCGAAAACACGCATTTTCGATAAGATAGCAAGATGTCAGACTTTATCAAATGCCTTTGAAATATCAATCAATATCAATAATCTTACTTTCTCCGAAGCCGTGAAAAGATTTGTTCCATCAAATCACCGGTGGACCTATTGCTACGAAAGTCATACTGCCGGTCATTAAGAAGCTTTCGTTCCTCAAGATATTTCTTAAGCTGATAATTAATCATCGTTTCCATGACCTTGAAACGAATGGATGTTAGTGCGATCGGTCGATAATTTGAGTGAGAAGAAGATTCGCGTTTTTTGGGAATTGTCTGAACAAACGCTGTTTTCCAACTACTCGGAACGGGCCCAGAAGAATAGGATAATTGGAAAAGCTTACGCAGAAGTTTTGCTAGGGTGGAAGAAAACCTCTTCAGAATAATAGGTGGGTTACCATCCGGACCAGCGGAATTATGTATGTTGAGATCTTTTAGGACTCTCGCCACAGTACGAATACGAAAAAAGATTTATCTCATAGAATCATTAACGCGCTCAAGAACTGGGGAAGTCATGACACTATCCGGCAAGGTGGAATTTGCGGCGAACTGTCTTAGGAATAAGTTAGTTTTTTCAATAGAGCTAACAAAAGGAGTGTCGTTGACAACAAGCGTAGGAACTGAGGAAGAGGAAGAATTCCTCATATTTTCTCAAATGAACAAAAATTCTTACTTCCTTTGGGACATTGCAGTATATTTTGTACTATTCAAACTCTCGGAACTTGGACTTGCTAATTACTTGGTAAGAATAATCAAAAATTTCCTAACCCATAGACTTTTTTATGTACAGGTAGAAAAACATGTGTCATCAACCAAAGGAATTAACGCTGGAGTTCCTCAAGGATCAAAACTTGGACCACTGCTGTTCAACATTTACACTGCTGATCAACCAGCCAACATAACAGGTACAAAGACGAAGCTTTATGCAGACGATTCAATCACATACGCCACCGCTTTTTCACCAGAAATTGCTGCCAGGAGAGTGCAAGAGCACATTAAAAACCTATGGGAATACTATGTCAAATGGGGACTGAGGATAAACAGCGAAAAGACTGAACTCATCTGCTTCCGAACACCAGTGACTGTCATTCGAAGACGAGCGTTTGCAACACGCTGTGATGCAATCAAAATAAAGCTTCCAGACAACACTGAAGTGACAGTCAAATCATCAACGAAGTACTTAGGAATCAACTTTTCCAACAAATTCAAATTCAAAAGGCATGCAGACTTGATGTTGAAGAGAGCCAACTATTCTTTGCACTTGGTCCATCCGCTTCTCAGGAGGCGAAATGGACTAAGTAAGAAAACCAAACTGCTTCTATACAAACAACTTATCCGACCCGTTCTGACCTACGCCTTTCCCATCTGGTTTACTATTTCACCTACAACAATGAAAAAGATGAAGCTTTTTGAAAGAAAGATGCTCCGCATTTGCACTGGACTGTACCGTAACACACTGACGAAGAAATATATACCAACAAGGAATCTGTATAAAGAAGCAAAGTTAATACCATTGGACAAGTATTTACTGAAGCTATCCGGAAAAATCATCAGGAACCTGGAAGATCATCCTAACACAGAAGTGCAACAACTTCTCCAGCATGAACTAGAGCCTCGTGACAAGTATCTACACACCCGAGCCATCACTGACGATCAATTTGAAGACATCATCCATAACGACAACGCACCCTTTTACGAGAAGAACAACAATCAATACTACAGGGGATAGGGATAAAACGCCCACTCATCAAAAATTATTATTTAGTTAATATTAAAAAAATCATGAATTAGATTAAGAAAACATTAATATGATATTGTAAGCAAATAGCATTATGTAAAGCCAAATGAAGAACGTTGGGCCCCTATTGTTGAGCCAACATGATTTAATTTAGTAATAAGTTAGTTTTAAGTCAAATTGTATATAAAACAAATTGAAAAATAAAATTCTTAATCTAATCTTAATCTAATGCAGTATATTTTGCCTTGATAGTTGGTCATGTATAAATTTGGTCCGACGAATATGGGTGTTTGATTTTTTTCCAGTATTTCTCAGTTTGGTTGGCTCTAAAAAACCGGAAGCTTACCTCTTTTTCCTTGATAACCTCTTTGACGCTCAAATTAAACCAAATTAAACCATGACTTTTAACCCTATCCGGGGTAAAGTTTTCATTCCCAAAACAATCATACCACTTATCATATCTGCGCTGGAGTTAAAGATCCTGAAAAAATAATTTAGACGGTCACAGACGGTTCTCCTAGGATTTGTTTGACACGAGAAATTTGCAAGTATAACACTATGGTTAGATGTGCCTAGAGACGTCAATATACTGATTGTGTATTTATCAGGGTCAGAGGTAAGAAAAAAGTCAAGAGTATTTTCTGCTCGAATATTAACGTCCAGTGTGAGGATATAAGGAAACAGTTCTTTGGATGGAGTCCGGACAGAGCATCAAATTCGAGAGAAGTTGAAACTTTATCCAGGTTTGGACTTCGATAAAGAAAACAATAGTGGACGATGTGCTTATTTACGGAAAATTTAAACCACATACAATTGAAGAAGGATTTGGTGTAGTGAGCATATTGTGGTAAGAGCTGATATGCAACATCATTGCAACCAGCCATTGCAATATAATAAAAAAAAAACTAAAACCAACACAGACAAAATGTAACAAAAATCACTGCATAAGATTAATTAAAATGTCTATTTAATACAACAACACTTCTAGTGTCATGCCTTTAGTAGTGACGTTGAATTGATCCGAACCCTAACAATCAAAACAGTAATCCTCTGTATATCTGTTATTGTATTACCTAAGAAATGCAACCATTGAGAGAGCATATATTATAAGCTTAGCACAATGCATGCATCTGCTAAGCTACACAACTGTAAGAAAAAAAAGCAGAGAAAGGAAAATGTCACTTTCCTCTGACCACTGATCTAAAAAATTATAAAGATCATAAAATTATAGAGATCAGTGATTGAGTGTTATTAGTTTTCGGTATTTCTTTTTGTTTTATTTTGCTTCTTTTTTGTATTTATTCGACGCGTCTGTGATGGAATGGGGACGGGGACGAAGGGACAACAATGAACAGAAGCACGACATAAACACGAGGACATGAACCGATCTTCTCTAACACTTACTGTAAAACTTTTTGTTGTTAAAAAATAATAATAATAATAAATTAGTAAAAATGACAAACTCTTAATATTAACTATCATCTTACCCGTTTACTATCACATCTGGACAATCGGATATTGATTTTATCAACGACTGACATGTCTCTCGTATACTATCTAAAACGCACATTAAAAACTCATGGGCATCCTGCTGCTGATTGCCTTCGAATATTGCACTAACTTCTTGGATTGCGTGCAGAAATGTATCAGCATGGAATGGTTCAGTCGTTTCAGAGGTCTCATTATGATGCAGACTCTTGTATAGATCATGGAGCTTCTCAGTTGCCAATTGCTGGCTGGATTTTTGAGTTTCACATTGTCCGTAATTTTCCAGCGATGCCAAGTCTTTGCTACTCCAACTTCGAGCATTTTCCATATGCATTCCACTTATATTTCTGCCAAGCGAAGAGCTCTTTGCCCGATGTTTGCCAATATTCTGCTGTATATTGCCTAGATCAACAACCAAATGATGGAGATTATGTAAGAAGAGAGGGGCAAAGCGTAGCGTATACACCACCGAATTCAAATAACAAGTATTTCCAATATTACATAACGAAGCCATGGAAGGAGCATGAAGGATTGCATTGCTGCCGCCATTCGCACCCGAGGACAATGTCCCGGAAGATGAATAGTAATTGTTTGCATTAGTCAGCACATTGTTGTCGTCATTGTGTCCAGCCGAAGAGTTCCTAGACGATAGATAGCCGTTCGTGATAGGTCTATCGTCCGATGATGGGTATTGCCTGTCATACATCGACATAATGCGAAGTTTTTTGGGTTTAACTGCTTCGCTTGTCAAAGAAAGTGTGCTATCTGCTTGTCTTTTAATTCCCCCACTGCTCCCAGCTAGAGGGTTAAATGAGAGCGAAAGCTTTGATACTGTTCTTGTTATTTTCGATTCAACCGTATTTCTTATTAAAGATTCTTCAGAATGGTCATTAATGTATGCACCAGGCACAAGACAATTTTCCTTGATGGTATCGCTGACACCATGTGTCTTTTTACGTCGGAAAAACGATGGAATCTTATTCAGTGACCGTAAAGCATGTCGCTCTCCGGTTGTTTTCGAAGACGATCCAGTTTCTGTGACAATACTTATTTCGTCAACTAATATGGGCTGTACATTATCTTCAGCGGTGTCTTGGAAGTTTTGTTTTTTATTCGAGTTACTTAAAGTTAGAATATTTTTACATTTAAATGTTTTATTTGATTTTGATGCTTGCGTCGTATGTTTCAGAGAAAGCAAAGCTTTCCGCTGTTTAAAGTCGCTTGAGATCAATTGACTGTTACGTTTTGGTTCTGTTTGATAGACCTTTACATCTAACGCACTTGTGATGAGTTGCTCTGTGGAAAGGTGTTCCTCCTCATCCTTTGGTTTTGGTACAGTTATTGACATTTTTTGGGAACCTGTAATGAGAATGTATATTTAAACAATTTTATTAGCACAAATAGATTTTATAGCAGTGAGAGAAGACTTCATGCCTACAAAAGACATAGCCAGGTAGATATTTAGAATAAAAAAGGATAAATTACTAATAGCTCTCATAGCGTGGTTTACTGAATATTATGCTTTTCACAAATTATTTGGTATTCACATTTTAGTAATCTTTTCATAAACTACATTCTTACTCGTAAATCAAATCTGATTTAAACTTTGGAATCATATGGAACTATGAAATAGAAAGTCTTAATAACAATACTTGTTTGGCACTTTTGGTTCGCTTCGGAAAGTTATATGTATGTATTATCAAAAATCAGACTTCCCCACAAAAACCTTTTTATTAAAGAGTCCATATCGTCAATATAATCTGATTCTAAATGAGTTGAAAATTTGCAATTAAATCTAAATATTAAAGTGAAACAATTTTATTTCCACCCAGATGCAATAGAATACGATACAATTCAATTATCTCTCTCTACAGTAAGCCCCATTCAAGTTAAATTAATAAATAAATTGAAATAAACTTCTACTGTCGATTTTTTCTTACTACACTCAGACCTGGAAGCCTAAGATGGTTGTTGGCTGGCAGGGAATTATAATTACAATTGCATTTTTTTAATGGAAAACATTCAAGTCAGTCCCAGTCCATTGTACTAAAACTCTTACCATACAAACAAGAGCAGATTCCAAATCAATAATATTCAATGTTGAATTGAGAAAAACAATGGTTAATTAGAATTGTTTGTGTTTATCTACATCCAAGCGAAGTGCAAAATAAGATCAAAATATCTTTTGACGCAACAATAAATAAATCGCAAGAACCAACCTTCATATACTTCTCCGTTAAAATATGACTTATGTTTTTCAAAAAGTTTGAGTAAAACTTATGCCCGTGAAACACATCTAGTATAGACATCATGGTATGAATACTATAGTTTTCTTAATACCATGCTAAGTGACACACTACATTACGTAGTACATATAGTTTGAAAGCAAGTTATATTCTGGAAATCTTTCAAACAAAGATATTTAAGATTTGTGATGGATTTTTACAACTTTATCACATCAAATAATAATAATATAATATATTCCTCCTTAAACCGTTGATATTTTCCCTCCAAATATTCAAAATCTTCACGATTTGATCGCTGCCAAAAACTTTCCGTTTTTTTTTTAAATACGTTGCCATTTTGAAATCACAAATTTGAAAAAATTAAAAAATCATATAAACATCAATATGACAATGAGTTTAAGTAAAACTATTATCCAATTTAGAAAAATGGTGCTGTTTTCACTAAGGAGAAGACTATACTACGCATAAAACCCTAGTATAGATACTGGTATTACTGGTATTACCATAGTATAGCTTAACAGACATGTGGTTCATTCGTATACTATGGTTTCTATACTAGATGTGTGTCACGGGTATATGCTTTTCAAAAGTATATGTTCCTTTGTTTAACGTCTGGTAGTCATGTAAGCAAATTTTTATTAATTCTTACGGAATCAAATATTGTATGTTGTATGGTGTATTTTTTGAGAGCCTTCTTGTTGCATCAGATCTATCTTTTACCAAGAATTACAACAACAACATAAACCTAGGTACCCATCCCTACTGATCAACAATAATAAAGCAGGTAACTTTTGAAAATCGGTGATGGTGGATTTTAAGGGCTGTCATTACCATAATTTATTTTAGAAGGTATCGTGTTAACTTGACCAAAGTGTACATATCAAGGAGTGTCTAAGTGAAAGATCAATTTTGGCACCGATAAATAAAATTGTAGCAAACATAAATGTACAAAATATGTTACAACTTAGAAGAGAGTCAGAAGAGAAAACAAGTGACTTCATGGTTAAAACTGTCGGTAGTGCCTGATTATTGACAACATATGAACATTTAACTTGATAAATTGTGAATGAGTTTTTGTTTAGGTTTCTAATGTTTTCAAAAACTTATATGTTTTATGTTTATGTTATGTTTTTTTATGTAAAAAATCTTACAAAACTCGAACAGTTGTTCAAATTCATCTCATTGATATAAAATCTTGAGGATATTTTTGTTCGTCTCCAGTAGGACCGGCACCTTTTAATAAAATGATATATCTATGGATGTAGATTTTCGTCGTTTTGAGTTCGGAACTAAATTCACACAGTCTTTGTTTTAAATGTTGAAGTTAAAAATAAGTTTTGACTTAAAGTTCAAATTTATACGAGTATGTACGAGTATGTATAACAAAACGGTAAATGAGGCAATCCAAAATATTTCATCAAATAAAACATGTATTAATAAAATCAATTTTGTACAACGTGCACCAAAAACTAGTTCAAAGGAGAGGATATTCGAAATTAAAAAATTTTAAAATGATGAGAAAGCTATGAAATTCTGAGGACCAGTTTCCCAGTGCAATATCATCCTTGTTGTTTAGTCAATTTAAACCTCAATGAAGACATCAAATTTGGAGAGTTGACTCTCGATTAACTGATATTTTTTTTTATTTTGATATAAACTGAAGTATCTCTTGTTTAACTCAGAATTGAGTCTATTTTGGTAATGGCTTTTTAATAAATTGTTTAAAAAATAGACTGAAAAGAATAAATTAATTTCTGCTATCTGCAATGGTATGCATGAGCTTCACGATTTTAGTTTCGAATGTATGAGGGCTAGCACAAATTAATGTATACCATGATTTACATTTTTATATTTTAATAGTTTTGCGACTTTCAATTTGACTTAAAATGTTTGAGCACAGTCCAAGCGTTTAGGAAAATTGGAGACGATTAAAACCGAGATACCGATGCACATTGGTTTTGAATGTCTGAATATTAAAATGGTGGGTAAATATCGAGTCAGGTAATGCGTTCCACATTTGTGTAGTGTGGCTTAAAAAAATTATTTCTAACAGAACACTGTGTATACAAAGAATGGTAAAATATTAAGACAAGAAACATTGCGGCGGTGCCCGAGAGATTCAAATTTTTCTGTTTTAGTTTTATCCTCTATCATTTTTAAAGCTCTTTTCTGAATTCTATTAAAAAGGCTCAAGTGGGTTATTGGAGCATTTGCCCAAATATGGGAATTGTACTCGAGCTTTGGACGAATACAAAAATGGGGGTAAAAAATTTCTTGCAACATCAAAGAAAACCTAAATACTTAGCAGCGTTTTTGGCGTTATCGAAAATGTGGTCCACATAAGGTAGTCTGTGATGCACATACCGAGATTTGAAAGCTGTTTGGTTTCCTAAATGTAAGTGCCGCTCACTCATGGATAGCAGCATGGGGGTGGATTGTGTTTTAATGACAGAAGACAGCATTGACTTTTTGAAGCATTAAATTCTACGCGGTTTATGGTTCCACATTTCACAATGCTTAAAAAAGATCGGAATTTAATGAGCATATCATACGCTGCCGATCTTAATTCCCATCCGAAGAACGAGAACGTGAATCTGGATACGAATATGGGAAGCTGGGAGTACTGTTATCAGCAATACAATTTAATGGATTAGATTCAGACAAAAGATTATTGATGAATAGAAAGAGAAAGAGAGTCGGAGAAAAAAAGTAGGCCTAGGTCACACTCATATTTATTTTATGACAATCTTGAAACCATCCAATACAACTTGTATTGAGTCGTTTGAAAGGTTATTACTAATCCAACGAACAAGAAATTCGACCAAAATACAATCATTTTCGATAAGAGAGCTTGATGCCAAACTCTATCAAATAATATTAATTTCTGCAAAACGATGTAAAGATGTTTGCGACTGTTGGGTGAGATATATGTACATACCGTCACATCACTTGTGGACCTATTGCTACGAAAGTACTGCTGGTCATTGATAAGCTTTCGTTCTTCAAGAATTTTTTCGAGCTGATAATTTATCATCGTTTCCATGACCTTGGGAAGAAAGGACGCAAGTGTAATTGGATGATAGTAAGAAAGGGAAGAGGATTTGTTTCTTTAGGGACAACTCGGAAAAAGACCAGAAGGATTATTTCAAAAGGTTAAAAGAATGGTATCCATGTTGGAGGAGTGAGTCCAATGGGAACATGCTGACTATTTAGTTGTTTATTGGAGGCATTATCTGCGTTTTTTAAAGCAAAATTTATTTAAAAAATTATCGATTCAAAATTATTTTGTTAAAAATAGAAAAGTGAGCTTTGAGCTACATAAAATAGAAAAAAATGGGTACAATTGGTTTAGCATCTTCATTTAAGGGATTTCCCATATACATTTTGCCAGGTTGTTACAACGTTGAAAACTTTTTGATGTTTACGGCAGTTTTACAAAGTTGCATGAATACTAACATTGTGTTCATCGACCAAAATGCTAACTGAAGGATGAATTTTGTATGTTTTTCCAATTTTAATTCGATTCAGTTAATTATGATATTAGAATAGAAAATACTTTATTGACTGAATATTTTCTGCCAAAAATGATTCACTCCAGGGTTTCAATAAATGGATACCTACGTATTTTTTATTCACATCAAGAGTGATGTAATTCAAATCCAAAAGCGTTTAGAATTTCAATATGCATACATATATGTATTTGCATCCAAAATATTAATACTAATGAAACAAAAGCTGAATCTAAATCCCTTCTCATAGGTCATCAATAAAAAATCTCGAGCGAACAATGCAAGTGTTTAATCTAGACCCCACTGTGCAAAATTACACATTTACTACTCCAACCCATTCATCCCCATTGGAATTTCCAATTTTATAATGCAACAGTAGTTGGCGGAAGGTACCTTTCTACATAAAAAAAAGATTCTACACTACATAGCCACTTGATTCAGAGCACAGAAGTTCAAAAATAAAAACTCAAAGAGATTATGGGTAGGTAGGTGCACCACCATCTGCACCATCTATCACTATTTCACTCTTCACGAAGATAACACCGACCTGATTGCAATAAAATGAATACTCGTAGTTTTCTGCACAAAATATGTAACATAAGCACATCGAAATGAACGAAGGAAAACAAATTAATCTCTGGACAAATCCCACTGCCGAACAGCTACACAACCACAAAGCTTTGAAAACAACAAAGTCAAATACTCGTAAGTTGTAGGTAGGCAAGCAGGTAGTAGGTATAGGAAGCAAAAAAAAATCAAAAAGAAGACGACACATTAAAGACCTTGTGCGATCAATTGAATTATCCAAATAAAAATCAAAGTAAAGCTTAGTGCTTAATTTGCCTTTTTTATCATACAACGAATGATAAATATTACGGTATCTATAAATGTATAATATAGAATACGTGGAGAAGGGGGCTGGCAGAAGGTAGAAGGCAAAATCAACACGAAGCAGGTTGAGGGAGGCCCAGACGACTACGACTACGACGACGATTGCAATCACCAGACAAGACGTTCATTATAAATGTCGCACAAACAGGAGATAGAAGAGGAAAACTAAAACTTAATACGGAAAAACAGTTAAACTTTCTTTTATTGAGTTCTTATTCGATTTTAAAGCAAAAACTCACATTATCTGTTCCAAATTCATTATTAATTCCTGAAATGGTCATACAAATTGATGTGGAAGAAGCAAAAAATCAAAATGAAGAATTTTTCACTTCATTTCTCTTCTTCTCTCCGATGTCTGATTGATTGGGTTTTTCTTTTAGACACAATTTTTCACCAGGGCACGCATTTAATCAATTCGATAGTCAAGATTTGGGTTGATTTAAATTGATAATACCGATCAAAATAGTTTAATTATTTAGAGTGAGTTTTATTTTTCTACGGCCGGTTAGGAAAAATTATACATTACGGACACGGACTACCATTTTTTCCTTCGCGAGAATTTTTTAAGCGCAGATGACAAATGACAGCAGAGTTAAGCCAAGTGTGTGTGTGCATGTGTGTTTTGTTTTTTGTGCCCATTTTCGTATGCGCAACCGGTAGGATATTTTGCTCAAATTTTCGAACTGCATTGCCGTCGGATTCCGAGTCAAGCGGTTTAAGGTCTTGTAAGCAGTCAGTTCTAAGGTGGATTTACATGTATCTGCATTTCAGATCTGCAAAAAAAAAGGGATACCAAATACAGAGGGTGCTTTCATAAATGCATGGTTGCGAAAGTCTGACGAATGCATAACTTTCATAAATGCAAATGATAAATGTCAGATTTTCATAAAAGCAAAACGCAAATATTTGCAGCGCAAATGTGCAACTATAAAAACTCACATGCAATCTGAATTTCTTTCTTAATGAAAGAGACAGGTATATAATATAAATGATTTCCTTTCCTTTATTGTTCCATCTGTCTAATTCTTTCCCTTGAAAATTCAAAGTTCAATTGAAAACAGTAACAAACGGCACCACAACATTGTTCTGGCTCAAAATAAAGGTAAATGTTTGCAAAAAACTAAAATAGGTGTGTTTTATTATTCACAAATCTATCTGGATCCGGATCTGGATTAAGTTTTAACATGTATTACAAAAACAATTTGGGATCCTGTTTTCTATCGGGATCTATTTCAAAGATCCAAAAATTAGTTATTACACTGGCGAGTAGATGGCTTTTATGATAAGGTAGTGTAAGTTATAGTGTAAAGAAAAAAGACAAGAAATAATTTAAAATTTACAAACCCAAGGATAAAAAGAGACGGACTTATAACACTGCTGTCACTAAGATCCGCATCGTTTTATTTTCAAGGGAAGATCCAGATCAGAATCCAGATAGATTTGTGAATAATAAAACGCACCTAATATTGTTCTAAAAAATTGACATATATGACGAAAATCAAGAAAAAGTGTTCATAAATGCAGCGTAAAACACATGCGCAAATATTTTGTATGACTTTAATATGATTGCAATTGATCGCATGTAAACAAAGCAACCATGCATTTATGAAAACACCCAGAATTCATGTTTAGGTGCGTTTTATTATTCACAAATCTATCTGGATCCGGATCTGGATCTTCCCTTGAAAATAAAACGATACGGATCTTAGTGACAGCAGCGTTATAAATCCGTCTCTTTTTATCCTTGGGTTTGTAAATTTTCAATTATTTCTTGTCTTTTTTCTTTACCCAATAGCTTACACTACCTTATCATAAAAGCCATCTACTCGCCAGTTTAATAACTAATTTGTGGATCTTCGAAATAGATCCCGATAGAAAACAGGATCCCAAATTGTTTTTGTAATACATGTTAAAACTTAATCCAGATCCGGATCCAGATAGATTTGTGAATAATAAAACGCACCTTTTGTTAAATAGAAGGTGCGTTTTATTATGCACAAATCTATCTGGATCCAGATCTGGATTAAGTTTTAACATGTATTACAAAAACAATTTGGGATCCTGTTTTCTATCGGGATCTATTTCAAAGATCCAAAAATTAGTTATTACACTGGCGAGTAGATGGCTTTTTATGGTAAGGTAGTGTAAGCTATAGTAGGTGCGTTTTATTATCCACAAATCTATCTGGATCCGGATCTGGATCTTCCCTTGATAATAAAACGATACGGATCTTAGTGACAGCAGTGTTATAAGTCCGTCTCTTTTTTACCCTGGGTTTGTAAATTTCAAATTATTTCTTGTCTCTTTTCTTTACACTATAGCTTACACTACCTTACCATAAAAAGCCATCTACTCGCCAGTGTAATAACTGATTTTTGGATCTTTGAAATAGATCCCGATAGAAAATAGGATCCCAAATTGTTTTTGTAATACATGTTAAAACTTAATCCAGATCCGGATCCAGATAGATTTGTGAATAATAAAACGCACCTAGTGTAAAGAAAAAAGACAAGACATAATTTTAAATTTCCAAGCCCAAGGATAAAAAGAGACGGGCTTATAACACTGCTGTCAGTAAGATCCGTATCGTTTTATTTTCAAGGGAAGATCCCGATCCGGATCCAGATAGATTTGTGGATAATAAAACGCACCTAGAGAGGAAAAGAACAAAATGCAGAAGAACTTCATTTCTGCTTTATAGAAAATTCGAGAAATGCAGAAGTCAAGATTATAGTAAAGACGAACATGTTCATCTTTATTATAGTATCTTCGTCCGCGTTTTGTAAATTTACGATATTTTCACATTTTTCTATAATTTTTGTTCACACACGCATGATATAAAAAAAAACATTAAATCGAAATGGAAGAAAATGGAGGTAAGTTAAATTTTCATTGCATAATTTCGCATTAAAAGGCCAACAAGTTAGTTATAGCAGTTTATATGAAGTGAAAAAGAGTTACCACTTTCGGGTTTCGACATGCATTTTGCAAATGCAGAAACATGTAAATCCACTTTTAACAAAGCCAATAAGTTATACACTGCTTTTAAACGAAGCAATATTACCTTGCAATTTTTAAGCCCGTAGGAGAGAGGTGTATGTGGTGGCGGGAGTACACAAAATTGCTGAGTTGGAAAAATTGTAGAGTTATCGTTCTCTCTTCTTTGTGGTTTTCTTTATTTCTCAGATATGTTTCATTTCTATTTGGCGCTCGATGAGCGAGCATCGATTAACAAAGTAGAGTTAAGAGTGCGGAGAGAAAGTTTACTTTGATTAAAAATCGCTGTGTTAAAAAGCATCCATGCAATCGAAAGGAAGCCAAAAGACAAAGATCAAAAATCGCTTTCGTGTAAAAGCAGTCATAGCAGTTTATAGGAAGTAAAAAACAGTTACTACCTGTGTATTCTCTCCTACTTTCGGGTTTCGAAATACATCTGCCTCTTTCTACTTTTCTGCATTTTGCAGATGCAGAAACATGTAAATCCACCTTATATCGCTGGACTATTAGGCTAGGCGCGCACATTCAATTTTTAGTTTCGCAACTGTTTAGTTGCTAAAATGAAACATATGGCCTTATATGGGACACCGCGCACTTAGAGCAACTCGATTCTCGAAACTAAAAAGTTTGTGTTTTGACACAAACTAAACGATTGCCTCGCATCAGTTGAGCTGTTTTTTATAGGTGCAAGAGAGAAAAGAGTGCGAGCGTGAGTAAAGAGTTGCCAGTGTGCGGTTCTCTTTCAACTGGTGATTAAACTGTTTGATTTCGATCACAGTTGCCAGTGCGCGACTAGCCTTAGGCTAGGCGCGCACATTCAATTTTTAGTTGCTCGAACCAAGCAGTTTCGCAACTAAAAATTGCTAGTGCGCGGCTAGCCATAGAAAACAGATGAACTGTTTTATTGAATGTCGGTGAATTTGCAGATAATTATATGTTCAATAAAATGGCGAACTTATTTTAGGCAATCGTTTAGTTTGTGTCAAAACACAAACTTTTTAGTTGCTCGAACCAAGCAGTTTCGCAACTAAAAATTGCTAGTGCGCGGCTAGCCTTAAGATTTGTTTATAGATTCGCCTGTTTGTGTTTTGACACAAACTAAACGATTGCCTCGCATCAGTTAAGCTGTTTTTTATAGGTGCAAGAGAGAAAAGAGTGCGAGCGTGAGTAAAGAGTTGCCAGTGTGCGGTTCTCTTTCAACTGTTTCATTTTAGCAACCAAACAGTTGCGAAACTAAAAATTGAATGTGCGCGCCTGGCCTAAGAGTGAAAAAAGAAGATGGTGTACGTAAATTGCTCCAGCATTTTTCTCCAAACATCATCTAAGTTCTGAAAATAGTTTGCTAGTGGTAAGACTGTCAAGTATAGCCGTGTTTTTTTGGAAAAGTTATCCGTAGTACAGTAGGATTTTATATGAAAAACAAATACAACATCCGCAGTAGGATCACTGCCGATACTCGAATAAACGTCAAATCTCTATCCGCAGCAGAATTTCACTTCTCCTTTTATCGGCAGCGATCCTACTGCGGATGTTGTATTTGTTATTCATATAAAATCCTACTGTACTACGGATAACCTTTCCAAAAAAACACGGCTTATGTTTCATTTCTGTATTTCGTTCGCACAGTGAACTTCGATTTACTCACTAGAGTAAAGAGTGCGGAGAGATGACTCCTTTTCAATAGAAGAAAAGTTAACTTTCATTAAAAATCGCTGTGTTTAAAAGCATTCATGCAATCGAAGGGAAGTCAAAAGAGAATCAAAGATTAAAAATCGCTTTCGTGTAAAAGCAGTCTTAGCTACATCACAGAGTCTCATAGCAAGAACAAATTGTTGCAAGAAAATAAAAAAAATATTCTGAATTACAAAAGTTATCATGTATATCGAAAATCAAAACCGAGTTACCAAACACACCCCGAATTGAGCAAATATTTTCACCCAATCACATTTACTACGTTTATATGCAGTATCGAAAGATCGAGTTGGATTAGGGTCGGATTTTCGACCCAGGTTTTTCGTCATTTGAGTTGAAAGCTCGATTTGGAGTTGAGTTGAAATGGTGTTGAGCGATTCTGAAACATTTTGTTAAGCCAACTCCTCGACCCAGGTTTTTCGTCTCATATTTCGACTCGACACCGCTTACTACGTTTATATGCAGTATCGAAAGATCGAGTTGGATTAGGGTCGGATTTTCGACCCAGGTTTTTCGTCATTTGAGTTGAAAGCTCGATTTGGAGTTGAGTTGAAATGGTGTTGAGCGATTCTGAAACATTTTGTTAAGCCAACTCCTCGACCCAGGTTTTTCGTCTCATATTTCGACTCGACACCGCTGAGCGAGTGAGATCGAGTCGAACGAAGCTCATTTCAACTCAATACCCGTTTACAAAGGGTCGAAGCGAGCTTCAAGCTCGCTTCAATACCTCATATAAACGTAGTAGCTGAGCGAGTGAGATCGAGTCGAACGAAGCTCATTTCAACTCAATACCCGTTTACAAAGGGTCGAAGCGAGCTTCAAGCTCGCTTCAATACCTCATATAAACGTAGTAATTGGCACCCTGTATACATTTTGCCAAACGTCATCAGCACATCATAAAATCTATGTGAACACACCCGCTGTCAAATTTCTTTCTCTCCGGCAAACGGCAACGATGGCGACAGGAGTGAGTAAAAAGACCTTAAAACTAATTTTTAATTATCTAAGCCATCCGCATATTTTTTCTCAAAATATTTACTTAATCCCATAGCCAAAATATTCAACTAATTGATTATCCCAATTTCTCCAACAGACACTTTATACTTATCCAGATAACTTCCGTGCTTACAAAGCACTCATAGCCGCTCAGTATTCTGGGGCTAAAGTGAAAGTGGCCGAAGGTTTTGTTTTTGGCGAGACAAATAAAACTTCGGATTTCCTCAAGAAATTCCCAACCGGCAAGGTAAGTTTGTATAATTTTAAACAAATACAATTTATTGTACAAATTAAATTTTGCATACGTCATCGGGCTCGGTGTGGTGTGTGGTGTGGGAAACCTACCCCTCCCTCACTACCGGCTTTTTATGATTCTGAAGCTAAAACACATTTTCATTCTAGGTCCCTGCCTTTGAAACAACTGATGGCAAGGTCTTGAGTGAAAGCAATGCCATTGCTTATTTCCTGGCGAACCAACAACTACGCGGCTCCAACGAATATCTCCAGGCCTTAGTGCAGCAGTGGATCAACTTTGCCGACAATGAGATTGTTCCAGCCTCCTGCGCATGGGTGTTCCCTCTGTTGGGCATTATGCCATTGGCCAAGAACAGCACTGCCAAGGATGACGTTGCCGCCGCCCTGACTGTACTCAACAACAAGCTGCTCGAGTCTACCTTCTTGGTGGGTGAGCGCATTACCTTGGCTGACATCGTTGTGTTCACCAGTTTGCTCCACTTGTACCAGTATGTGTTGGAGCCATCCCTACGTGCTCCCTATGCCAATCTCAACAGATGGTTCAACACCATCCTCAACCAACCACAGGTCCAAGCCGTTCTCAAAGGATTCGTCCTTTGTGAGAAGACACTCGCATATGACCCTAAAAAATACGCCGAATTCTTGGGCAAATCTGGCGCTGGTGCAGCCGGAGCTAAGGCCGAAAAGAAGAAGGAAGAAAAAAAACCACAGGAGAAGAAGTCTACTCCCAAGAAGGAGGTGGAGGCCCCAGAGTTGGATCTCGCAGACGAAGCCCTCGCTATGGAACCCAAAACCAAGGATCCCTTCGATGCCATGCCCAAGGGAACCTTCAACTTCGATGACTTCAAACGTGTGTACTCCAACGAAGAGGTAGAAAAGTCCATTCCATACTTCTTTGAGAAGTTCGATCCCGAACACTACTCCATCTGGTTTGGAGAATACAAGTACAATGATGAGCTCGCTAAGGTTTTTATGAGCTGCAATCTCATCACTGGAATGTTCCAGCGTTTGGATAAGATGCGCAAGCAATCTTTCGCCTCAATGTGCCTCTTCGGTGAGGACAACAACAGTACCATCTCCGGTGTGTGGGTATGGCGTGGCCAGGATCTAGTATTCCCCCTCTCCGCCGACTGGACAATCGACTACGATTGCTACGACTGGAAGAAACTTGATCCCAAATCTGAGGAAACCAAGAAGCTGGTAACAGATTATTTCTCCTGGACCGGCACAGATAAGGATGGTCGCAAGTTCAATCAAGGAAAGATCTTCAAATAAACACGCATGCCATTAAAAATAAATACTTAGTGCTGTCCCAAACAAGGAAGTCTGACGCTAGCGTCCTAACCAGCAACAACAACACACAACTCGTAATTTATAATCAATCTTTTTTTAAATGCTGTTTTTATTGTTTTTGGTTGTATTGCCTTGTAATGATATATGATACAAAAAAATAAGAAACATACATCCAACACAAAAAAAAAGTTTGTTTTTGGGGTGAGAATGGGTCTGGGCTGACACGTGTGCTGCATGATTGGTATTTTTGCTTGGACATTGGCCAACAATTGTGCTCATCATCACTCTCAAGGGTATTGGTGATGGTGTACAACTTGTCATTGATTTTCGTTCTTTTTGTTAAGGTTCTCATTGAGTCGTGACTCATTGGCCATGAATCATGTTGCAATTTGATAGGAATCCATCCAACTTGATCTACTGTATGTCTGGTTCAGAAGATCGTCAATAGAAGACTGCAGTAAATATCTCGTATATTGTTTTATAGGTTCAATTCCCTATTTTTAGCCTAAAGAAAAATAAGGCGGTGGGTGAAAGGAAGCATGATTGTGGGTTATGTTTTCCTTATAGGTTGATGCCACCTAAGGTCGGCCATCTCCAGTAGTCAGCCACTTCGTCGTAAAGAACAGCGTAATAATAAAGGCCTTCGTCTAACTTCCAGGCAAAAAATATTTTCTAATAGGCTAACGGTTTTTCCTCCTGGGTGCAAAATGTCATGCAATTGCAGCTGCTGGTTTTCTTGTAGAAAATAAAAGTTTGCGTCGAGATTTCTTTTGTTGTGTTTTTATGCTTTTTCGAACAAAAAGAAAATAGTGGAAGTAGTTGAGGGTAGATGCACTATGTGTTCGTTTTTATAGTTTATATTTGAGTATTTTCGCTAAAAAAAAAAATATTTTTATATTACAAGGGGGGCTGACCTCAGAAGACATTTTTTTCGATTCTTCCTAGCTAGAGTTAAGCTGCCTCCGATGTCCCTGTTAAGACTATCAATATCCAGCCGTCTGAAATTAATGAAATTCTCAGGAGCTTCTGTTGTGAGGAGTATGGTTTGGTTGAGGTTGATCGATAGTTGAACAGCTTCTTGGTCTGTGTCACTGTGCAATAATGTACAGATATAATTCTGGATTTCCGGAAGAGTGTGCACTAGGTTTGAGGAAGTCAGGAAGAAGTCCAGCGTTGAGGGTGTTCTGTGAAAGGTGGGTTTGTGTTGTGAAACAACCACTAAGGAGTGCTGTTCGTTGTTGGCGAACATGTTCCTGTTCTATTAAAATTGTGTTTTGATAGTTATTAAATGCTAAAATACTTTCTACTATCGAAAATAGTATGAAAATATGAATTATCGAATTGAGGCCGACTACTAGATACCTATGCGGTCGACTACTGAAAATGAAAGGGCCGACTACTCAATAATCAGACTTTTATCTTCATAAAGGTAAATAATTTGTTTCATGTAGTAAATATACTTAATTCGCCTAGAATTTCCTAATCTACACATTTCAAATAATCATTAAAACTGATAACTCTATCAAAAACTCAAATAAATGATTTTAAAACGCTAATCAAAGATAAAAAAAAGTTAACTGGCCGACTACTGGTGCCATAACCCTACAATTCAAACCACATCTTTACTAATTTACATAAAACAAGACGGTGGATTTTTAACTGAAATTTTAGTTTTTTATTTTTTTTTGCTGATAAATTTTTTTTTGAGATAAAAATCGCTGTAGATTAGATTAGATTAAATTCTTTATTTCGATAATAAAATTACATTAATTTAAAGCTAAGAATATAAGGACATGGCGTTGTTGCCGTCTGCCTGATAGACATTTCATTTAAAAATAGTTTAACATTATGAAAGTTTTTTTTTGATTTGTTTTTAGTATAAGAAAATAAAAACTGTATTTTTTAGTGGTTTTTCTTAACAATTTTCAAATATCAGATGAATAATTTATTGACTTGAATATTTATAAAAAAGAAGATAAATAAAACAATTTTGAATAATTTTATAATCTTTAAAGATATGTATACAATTTTGACATGATTTGAAACACAAAAAATATGAGTTTAAATAGCTCTATTTTTTTGTTTTTTTTTTTTTTACATTATCAGTGATTTGAGACTTAAAACATCAATTTTGCCGTGATTTGAAACACAAAATCTTTAAAATAAACTTTCCCGTTTTTTAAAAACAATTTTAGTAGATGAAAACATGTTCAATTTTGCCGTGATTTGAAACACAAAAAATATTAAATTCTCAATCGCCATAACTGGATACATGACCGCTCAAAAGCTACTTCTTCTAATTTAAACAGATTCGTCCAACCACTCAGCCCGTTAAGAATGTCAATAAGTTGGTCCATAGACAAAAAACTCACTTGGAAATATAGCCGTCGTATTTCTTGTAATATTGGACAAACTGCTATGAAATGATTTATATCCTCCACATCTCTTCTATTGCAGAGAGTGCAAATTTGTGAGAGGTCCGATCTATGGGGGACAAAGTTGAGATTAAGGATCTCGACTCTAGCTTTAAAAATGGTGCCGATAGCTTCCGGAGTCAATTCTTTACAAAAATAGTTTGAAGTTGATGACAATTGATGGTTTAAGTCGGAATGCCGTTTCAGATTCTGAATATATATCGGTGCTATTCCCGATTCGACATGTATGGCGTACGTAGGTGTAGCGTTAGGCAGTTTAAAAAGTCTTTTAAAAAAGTATCTTTGTAAAGTCTCAAATTCCTCTATTTGAGCGTATCCAAAGGCTTGGACACCGTAACATAAGCAAGTATTTATTGTTGCATTGAAGACTCTGTACTTTGATGAGAGGTCGATAAGTTGGTTGCTAAAAAAATTGGGCCACATCAGGTTTAGGGCCAGTTTGGCCTCCCTGGTTTTCTCTTTCGCATGATTGCTCCAGTTTAGATTATAGGTCAGCAATACACCTAGATATTTAAACTCACTCACAATTTCAATACGCTCGTTGTTGACGTTCCATGATTCTTCAGCACGTCGTGCATGCCGCCTAGATTCAAATATCATAACCTTTGTCTTTCTAGTATTGATCCGTAAGCCCCAAGTTTCGCAATATTCTTTAAGTCTATTGATTTGCAGTTGTAAAGAAAATGGGTTATCCGCCAAAAGTACCAGATCATCTGCATACAGTAAAACGGTAGGATTTCACAAACCGCATCAATATAAAGTGCAAACAAAATGGGACTTAGAATACATCCTTGGGGAACTCCCGCCGCTGTCTCAAAACATTCGGATAAGTTGTTGCCATCCCATACTGAGGCTTTCGTTGAACTCAGAAAGTTATAATAAAAAAGTAAAAATTTTTTCGAAAGGCCAAGAGAAGATAGTTTGTAAATCAATGCTTGTCGATTGACCGTATCAAAAGCAGCTTTGAAGTCAATGAAGCAGCTGTAAAGCTTTTTCTTTTTCTCCAAATGTTGTCTTGCTATGCTTGTTAGTGCAAAAATTTGGTCTACCGTTGAGAAACCGGATCGAAACCCAGCTTGGAAGATACTTAAGCGGTTGTTTGTCTCTATCCATCTCGTAAGCCTCTCGTAAAGAATAGAGTTTAAGATTTTCCTTAAAGAGTTGAGAATAGATATGCCTCTATAGTTTTCTGCAAGACTCCTTTCACCTCCCTTGAAAATAGCGTAAATAATGGCTGTGTTAAAGCAAATGGGTATGCAAGCATCATTATAAAGTTGGTTGTACCAGTCCACTAAGTAGTTTTTGAAGTCAGCAGTAGAATATTTGTAAAATTCCGTTGGGATTCCATCAGCACCCGGTGCTTTGTTGTTCTTCATTGTTTTCAAAACACTTTCTAGTTCGATCAAGGATATCGGTTCATCAAGTTCAGGAATATGGTTGTTTGGCATGGCGTAACTAAACGATAACAGAGACTCATCTGCTGATAACAATCCTTTGAAGTAATCTGCCAACACCTCAGCTCCGAGAGCATTATTATTTGAAGGAGTATGTTTACCTCCTCCTAATTCTCTCACATTATTCCAAAATGTTTTAGAGTCCTTGCAGAGCACTAAGTTTTTTGCAGTAGTTTTAAGATATTCAGTCTTTTTTGAGGAACAAAGCTGTTTATATTCCTTATTAAAATGTAAGTACTGGTTTTTAAAAAAATCGGCGTTAGTAGATCTGAATAGTTTTAAGAAACGAAATGTTTTTTTCACGTAGCTTTACGCAGTCCTTGTCAAACCATATTTTTGCAGCGTTAAACTTTTTGTTATTACTGAGTGCGAACGGTGCTGACATCTTGATAATCCTCATTACACATTCTGCGACTTGGTCGGCTACTCCCGTAGATTGTAGTGATGGAAGGGTACCACAATGTGTATTCAACCGAGATTGATAAAGAAGGGCCTTGCTGTCAACCCACTTCAACTTGTACATGTTGTTTGCGATATTTCGAGTTCCTTTAGAGAAAGTAGCTTTCACTGCAATGGGTAAATGAGCAGAAAAAGTCGCAGTCTTCAATCAGTATCAACCATTGGCCAGATACAGCACATATGTCTATAACCAACTGTCCTTGTCCGCTAATAAAAGTCAATTCACCCTCAGCGTCACTTTTGGAAACCCCATTCAACACGAAAAATCCAAAGCTTTCCAGGAGCTCTATAAGACTTCTCCCGTTTCGATTAACCAAACCATCTTTAGCGTTTCTTCTCGTATTAAAAACTGTTCCAGTATCTGTATAATGGAATATAGAGTTTTGATATTCGCCAATTCGAGCGTTAAGGTCCCCAATAAGCATTATATTTCCAAGAGTGTTGCAATTAATTAAATTAAAAAGGATATCGAGGTCATTTTCCCAGTTGTTGCAATTGAGGTACAATGGAATAATATAATATTTAATAAGATTAATTGTAATTTGAATAACAACCCTGTTTTGTACACGTTTGAACTCTACAAAACTACCAACAGTACTTTTCTTAATGGCACATAAGATGCCCCCAAAATCGCTGTACGTTTGAAAAATTGGAGCTAAGTCGACAAAAACGTGCAGTTTGCGACTCATTTTAGGGTTGTCTATTGGAACTTAGATATTTGATTTCGGATTTCTTTTTTCAATACAAAAAGAACTGCTACAAAGAAATTCTAATAACTGATGGAGAAAAATTATTTCCCTCCTAGTTCGTGGTGTTCTTCACCAAATATAAAATACATAGTTTGCTCTAGAAATTTTTTGTAATTGTGAATTGTTGAAATAGTTTTTGCTTTTTTACTTATATAGGTACTTATCATAACTCAGCCCTATCACGAAGTCCATCGTAGTCGGAAACTAGTTACGAATCCTGACAAAAATTATCACAGAATCCATCACAGTGCAAAATCTTATACATCTTGCCCTTACGAACGGATGTGATGGTGATAGTATTTTTCGGGATTCATAAAAGTTTCCCATTACGAAGGAATTTGATCGGGCTGATTATTTTATATTATAATTTAAACCAAAAAAGACCATCACAGTCTTTCAACATCTTTGACAAAGCCAAAAGACTGTTTTGAACACATCTATATTCTCTCCTCGAAAAGGCAAATGAGGTTAGGTAGTTCCAAGCAACTACAGTAGTCTTAGGGACATTTGCTTTGCTAAACCTGGAATTGTATACCACTTAATAAATTGGCATTCTCAGAAGAAGATTTTTCTCCTTGTGAGATTTATAGCAATACGCCAATCCTGTTGCCGAACTTGAATACATTTCAAGTTGTGTTCATCCTACCGAACCCGAAGAAATAATAATCAGTGAAAAATGTGCAACACCTCCTCCTACTACCGATCTACCAAATGCTACAAATGAGTCTGAGTTTCATACATTGCCTTCAACATCAAGAGCTTTTCAGGTAACTTCTGAAGCTTCCCTACCCTACCCAAAAATTACAAAAAAAAAACTACAGTTAAAAAATGTAAGGAGAAGGGAAAGTCATGAAAAGGAAAGTCAAGAAAAGGACATCAAAAAGGAACAAAGGAAACGCGCAAAAGATCTTAAAAGTGCTCAAAAATTGCTCGAGATATATTGCAAATCCCATCAAAAAGTTTAAGAAAAATTCTAATACAAATATAACTATACAATCAGACTCTTCATACGGTTCCGGAGAAATTGAGTTACAAGAATCATTCGATTCCGAGGAAATCAATATGGAATTGTCTGATGGCACTCGAAATCTATAGATCTATAGGAACGAAAGCTTCTTAACGACGGGCAGTATGGCTTTCGTAGCAATAGGTCCCCTGGTAACCTGATGATTTATCTCACCGAACAGTGGAACATCGGTTTGGAGAAAGTGAGATTATTGCACTAGATATTTCAAAGGCATTTGATAGAATTTGGCATCAAGCTCTCTTCTCGAAAATGCGTGCGTTTGGATACGATGAATCTCTTCTTCGTTGGATTAGAAATTACCTTTCGGGCTGTTCACTACAAGTAGTTTTGGAGGGTTTCCAATCTGATATCCACAAAATAAACGCTGGTGTGCCCTAGGGCTCCGTTTTATCTCCGACACTCTTTCTTATATTCATAAATGATCTTTTCTCTGAAACTTTTAGTCCACTAAATTGTTTCGCTGACGACAGTACCCTCAGCTTTTCATATTCGTTTTTATATTCACATTCTTGTCCTTAGGATGTGAATTTCCAACGGCAGCGTATGATAAGCTCATTAAATTCTGTTACGGCTACCCAACAACCAATTTTGAATATGTACGCTCTGAAACAATCTCTAGAACCTTGAGGCATTAGCTATTACATGCCCAGGTGACCCACAATTTCGATAAAAAACCGGATACATCCCGGAACAATGGTTAAAGGTGTAGATTGAAGCTAACCAAACAACTGAGGAACTGGGTGTGGTAGTCAGGTGCTCCAAAGGACGTATCTAGAAAAAAAAAAAAAATTAAGTGAATGGTTGTAGTATTTCCGTGAGTCGACCGAAGGACCTGGTCGGAACAAATACTTATCTGAGTGTAGTCAAAATCCAGATTGTCGCCTAGAGGTTAATTTTTTTCTGGTAATTTCTCTGGAGATGGAATCCGCCTGTGCGCTTGCGCTCCGGTGTTTTGATGGTGCTCGACTGTATTTTTGTTTTTTTTTTATTCCTTTTTTTCAACTTTTAACTACCTAAAACTTATGCTAGAAAATACGGTAAAACTTAAAAATTTAGTTAAACGAGTAAGAAAACGTTTACCGCGACTGCGAGGTAAATAAAATATCAATAAAATTTTCTATGAAAAAAAAAAATAAGTCGATGAACCTGAAGAGAGAGTGAAACGGATAGATAGTCTAGAAGGGATAGAGGCTAGAACAAGGAAAATAATGGGTATATTTTTAAATAATAGTTAAATCAAGAAAGGGAAAGCTAACTCGGAAAGAAAATAAGGAGCTGTAAATGAAATAGGGATATAGTAACTAAAACTACGAAGGCGAAAAACGGTTTGGGTTGAGGATCGACTAGAATGTTGTATTTATCCGAAATCCGAATAGTTAGTAGACATGTTTGAATTAACCTGGGTACGGATTCAGAAATATAACGACTTGCTGTACCTCTATAGACCGTTGAACTGGGATTAGGAATCCTCCCAATCAGGTGTGTTTCTATTAGAAACAATGACGATTTTACACTGTGGCACTGTGGAAGGTGGTACAGTAATACAAAATTCGTCTTTGTCAAACTCTTGTAAACCGTGATAGTATCCACATCGTTGCTGGTGGATTTGAATTTTGGTTATTTAGTGCGGCCTTATATAAGTAACAAAAGTAAGTTAGAGTATAAAGAAAACGTTAAACATTTCCTTTGAGTGCTTTTTTTTTTTGCGTTGAAGATCCATCATTATTTGTTGGTTTGGCTACATAGGAGATAGACCCATTTTCGAAAAAGGAGCTTTAAGGAAACCGGAGATAGCTTCTAGAAATTTATTAAGGGTGAGTCACAAAGAAGAAAATAGGTTTGTAAAGTGAAACTCATAGTTCATGTGAAATTTAAGTGACGGTGGATTCTTGCGCTCTGTGACGCGGCGGTCGAATTATTTCTTGCTGAGGAAAAAGTCAATGCTACATACAATATTCAGCAAAGTTGCAGTGTACGTGTAATTAAGAAACCGGAAAGGACGTTTCAGAACCCGTTTGTGAAGAACCTCACCTTCCTAAATAAATAAATAATAAGAAGAGTAGCAGATTGAATAGTGGCCATTTTATCTCCAGGAATATAGGATAGTGTTAAGGTAAGTTGGTGTGATAGTTCTTGTTTTACCTACTATTTACATATACATACATATATCTTTTTTATATTATTTTAATAACGATAATTTAAACTCAAAACTTGTGTCTAAAGGCTGGGAGAAAAGTGAGTATGTTAAAGTTAGGTGCGACAGGCCTAGGTGGACATAGGCGAACGCGGCAAGATTTTGCAGAACCCTCAAGTTACCCACAAAGAGTTCTCTGTAGGTATGAAGAAGGAGTTTTCGTCAATTTGTATAAAGATTCCGCCGAGAATACGGTTGGGAAAACGGAAAATTAGTCCGCATAGATTTTAAAGTGCGACACGGGTACTGTTCGAGCCGTTAAGTAAACCATCTTCAAAGACCAGTTGTTTCTGTTTTCCCTTTTGTGTTGCATTTAAGAGCGATATTTTAATTTAATTTATAAGAAATAATTAATTTTAGAAATTTTTTTGTTTGCATCTTATAAAAATATCCTATTTTTAATTCAACTTTCATTTAACATGTCCATTAGATCATAGGAATTTACCTGTTTTTTTATTGGGCTTCAAAGAAGCCGAATGATTCACTAAGGACTTTGTTTCAGGGGGTGACGTGAGTATGGTTCAACAGAAATCCTAAAGCAAAATCTAATTTTAATATTGGGGAATTCGGAGATAAGGGCGATCGAGTTCCAGATTAGGTGGGACTTAAGGCCGCGCTGCAACTTCAGCCGTAGAGTTTCCAGGGTGTGTTAGTCGGTGTGGTGGCTAAGTATTTTTTCAGCCCTACTTTCCTGCTTCCCTAATCCCTCTTACCTACCCAATCCCTCCTATTGCCTTGTTTCAATTCTGATCTTGACAACATTGTCAAATGGGGAATCAAAAACCATGTAGAACTTAATGCTCCGAAAACTCAATGCTGTTTACTGTTGCTTAAGCGTAACCCTGGTTGGTTTAAAAATCATCCCGTCGAAGAAGTTATGGAATTCCATTTAAAAAACGGCACGACAGAGAAAAGGGGAGACGTTGAAAAACAAAGCGACATAGTTAATAAAGGTGATTAGTTGGTCAGCTTATAAGTCTGTCTCCGTACTGTGAGTTTTAACAAAGTTACGCATCCTCGTACTCAAGAAATCGAATATAATTAAATGTCCATTATCTGTTTAAGAAATTTTGGCCCACAGAAATGTGTGATAGGAATTGATTCCTTCTCTCATAGCTGTCTGTGACAGAGTGTGTGTTTCACTATCAATAGGCAATATGGAAAAACTTTTCCACATGCGGACACTTTCAGCTTAGATTCGGAAATCGAATCATTTTTCTTTTTTTAATCAGTTAACAAGAACCGAGATTTTAATTTATTACATTTTTAAAAACAATTTTTTTCAAAACTGACCCTTTTCCTTAAAAATCGTTCCAAGGGATTTCTAATAAATTCAAACAAAATTACTCTATTTAGACATACGACAACTTTTCATAATAAATAAATTAAAACAAAACTTAGTACTTTCAATAATTGGTTCATCTACTTCTGTTGCTCATCGAGAAATTGTTGCAACAGTCCTGAATCGATTGGAATTTGCAATTGTTCGGAGCCATCTAGAGTCCTTTTACTCTTGACCAATTTGTGATCTAAAAATTCTGTTAGTTGTGCCCTCAATGCCAGATCTGAACTAACCAAAAATGCCTCTCTGCAACTCCAATAGAGATCCTTGAATGGCATTCCTAGGAAAATAAGGAAAATTTACAAAATACTTTTTACGAGAGATTAAGCTCTTAAAAGTACCTTGATAATTGGGATTTGATTTATTCTTTAATTGATACTTCACAACGACCATGTAGATCCCTCTGGCGTTTTGTGTTAACGATGAGAAGACACTGCGCATAGATGATAAAGCCAGTTCCCCAGAATTCTGAACTAGCAATGAGTTTTCGAAGGCAGTTTCATCGCTATATGGCAGCATCGTGGTCACATCCCACCACGAGAAGTTGTAATTACTCAGCTTTGTATGATTCCATACTGAAATGAATAGAGAAGCTGATATTGGTGGTCGGAAAAAGAAGGCAAGTCTAACCTACATAGGGGTGTGTTGATGTGATCAATCGACGCTAAGAGATGTATATTAGGCACCGTAGACAAACGGGAGAGAATTTCTTGCGCTTTGGAGTTCCTTAACATAGTTCCATCGATATTGTGCACAATCAGGTACAAATGGGTTTCCGGAATTAGTCCGAATTCCTCCTCGATGATATCGACAGCTTCGTGTGGATTGGCTGGGCTCGTCCCCACATCCAGGATTTCATTGGTGATGCTTTCAAGGATATCTTTAATTGTGAGACTGGGAAAGAATCCATTTACAACCAGAACAGTTTGCTTGGACAGGACTTCGCGATGGAAGCGCTGCAAGAGATTTCTCTTCGATCCCAGACCATAGAGCAAAATGTTGAAGCCTTCATTGAGGATGTACATCCATTTAGAGAAGTACGTTTTATACTCATCCATAATGCCAGATATTGCCTTTTCGTGTTCCTTAGAAAGGGTCATGCTGGCCAGCAGGCTGAACAATTTATCCGCGGGCAGACGGGGATTTTTTAGGCGGTCCAATGTGTGATCGGACGTGTGGATTTTGTTGCTGGAATGGGTCGTAAAGTAGCCATCACTTTCAGGTACGTAGTCGGCATTTGCCTTGCGAGCTGCCGTTCGACGTACTCGAGAGACTGACGGAGTTTTTGGTAGAACTGGCACAATGATGGGGCGACGACCTTTTTTCGGATGCTCATCCTCTTCTTCGTCGTCTTGTGGCTGGCTGTCGTCATCGTCAATCTCAGGAGAGGAAGCCGACGAGCTATCCGGAGATGGCTGGAAGTCGCTGTCATCAGCAGAGAAGTCGGAATTGGAGCTGTCTTCGAGAAGTTTCGCGATTTCTGGAAAATGTTTAAATTAGACAAGAGCAACGAGTGGATTGCAACAGTTTACTTACGGTTTTTGACTTTATTTCTAACATGACGCGGTGTTTTAGCTTCTATGCCTTTAATCTTTTTATTTGGAGTTTTAGATGCAGTTTTGGGAGTTTTTGGTGTCTTGGGCGTCGCTGCTGCAGCCAGGGCCATTCCATCGCGCTTTTTTGGGGTATTAAAGCCGTATATTCGTTTACCTTCAACGTCTAAATCATCCTCGAAGAACTGTGTCCCTTTTTCATCTTGGAAATTGTTTTCCCTTGGCACTTCATCTTCATCATCCGATTCACTAAAAACAAATGTGTCGTTTTTTCTGTCTTCTTGATTGCGTTTTTGCTTTCGTTTGTCTCCAGGCAATTCCAAAGAGAACTCCTTCTCATTATAGCGTTTCGACGGACTGACTTTTCTTCCAGACTTTCGAGTGGTTGTTGTAGCTTGGTCTTGATCGAGATCATCTTCCGTAGTACTTAGGTTTTCAATTGATTCCAAGCGTTTGCAGCGAGATTGTTTTTTATTTGGGGTTTTATATGAATCTGGTTGCAGGATTTGTTTGCGGGCAGATTTCTTAGGAGTGTCGCACATCATGTGGATTATTAAATTATTTAGATAACTAATTAAAAAATTAAAAACACAAAACGAACAAAATGCAAAGCCAGTTTATTTAGAGCATTTAAAATTGAATGCTAGACTGTCAATGTGACTTTTTCGCGGTAAACAAATGTTTTATTTGTAAAAGTTGTTTAAACTGGCTAGTACACAACCGTCATTTCAAAATTGATGAGAAGGGTGTAAACAGAATCAATTGCAGTGAGTAAGGCCAGGTGCGCACATTCAATTTTTAGTTTCGCAACTGTTTAGTTGCTAAAATGAAACATATGGGCTTCTATGGGACACCGCGCACTTAGAGCAACTCGATTCGAGCAACTAAAAAGTTTGTGTTTTGACACAAACTAAACGATTGCCTTCGCAACAGTTGAGCTGTTTTCTATAAGCGTAATACGCTATTCACACCAAATCGAAATCTAGATTTCGAGCAAAATTCTCAAAATCTCATCCAAATCTACTAGATTTCCCATACATTTTCAGATTTCCAAATCTACTAGATTACGACAAAATCTCCTCAAAATCTACTTTCAAACACAAGATTGTCAAAACAAACAAACCTTTAGAAATGTTCTGCTTTGTCAGCAAATTGTCAGCAAGAGAAGAAGTAGATAAAAAGCAGATAATGGAGTCGAGTCTCGAGTGACTATTTGAAATTTGAATTGTGGGGAGAGAAGGAGAGAAGATAAATTATATCCGAGAAAGCAGGATAAATGGACAGAAACGTCAAATGAAATCCTGGTTCTGTTCAGTGTGAACGCTTCAATGAGATTTCGTAATCTTGTTGCTGAAATCCGAGATATTAATTCGGTGTGAAAAGCCTATAAGAGAGAAAAATAGTATGAGTAAAGAGTTGCCAGTGCGCGGTACTCTATCAACTGGTGATTAAACTATTTGATTTCGATCACAGTTGCCAGTGCGCGACTAGCCTAAGTGTGACATGTGCGCCTTGCTCTATCAACTGGTGAGTAAATTATTTGATTTCATTCAAAGTCGCCAGTGCGTGTCTAGGTTAAATTTTCATTTACTAAAGAAATTTATATATGTGTATAAGAAATAAGTCGAATAAATATACAATTAAAAAATAAATGTTTACACTTTTTAAATTTGAACTAATGGTGGATTTACATGTATCTGCATTTGATTTCTGTAAAAAAATGGATGCCAAATACAGAATTGATATTTGTTAGATTGAGAGAAAAGGGCAAAATGCAGAAGGACTCCATTTCTGCTTTATAGGAAATTCGAGAAATGCAGAAGTCAAGATTATAGTAAAGACGAACATGTTTATCTTTATTATAGCATCTTTATCTGTATTTTGTAAATTTGCGATATTTTTACAATTTTCTATAATTTTTGTTGACGGACGCATGATATGAAAAAAAACATTGAATCGAAATGGAAGAAAATGGAGGTAAGTTAAATTTTCATTGCATAGTTTCGTATTAACAGGCCACCAAGTTATAGCAGCTTATAGGAAGTAAAAAAGAGTTACCACCTGTATATTCTCTCCCACTTTCGGGTTTCGACATACATCTGCCTCTCTTTACTTTTCTGCTTTTTGGAGAATCAGAAACATGTAAATCCACTTTTAGAAACAAACGTCCCTTAAAAAATTCCCGCACACAAATTCAATCTTTGAACAACACAAACAGTACCATAGAAAGGGAAATGTCAAACAAATTTCCTTTTTTCGCTGTCAGTTGTTCATCTGAACGAGAGAGCAGTATATCTTTGAAAAGTTTTTCATTCGATTATGTTTGTTTAGTTTTCTGAATTTTTCAATCATATTATTGCAATTTTCCAATTGCAATTGAAAATCTTAAAACTCAAAAACTAACTAATCGTTTTGAAATACAATTCGGAGACTTTTTGCTACCGAAAAGTTCTTCCTGCGGGTAAAATTTCAACTTCTGTCTCAGATTTGTCATTTTTTCGGTGCGCCACCATCTTTGTGACCGTCTCCGTCTGTAATACGCATTGCGGTGCATTCTCATCATTTAAAAAAAAAACGTAATTATTTGTTCTCATTGTAAAAAGTGATTGGTTTCTGAGATTTTAGAATAAAAAAAGAACTTCGTGGCGTTTTAAAAAGAATTTATACTTTTAACTCGTTTAATTTGTCCATAAATTATCGTTTTCGCCGTCGTCGGTCGGTTAAAAAAAATTGTGTAAAAAAACTTCAAAACTCCCATTTTGGTAGAGTACAAAAATAAAAACAATATATTGTTATCTCGCTTTGACGCATCTCTAACTAACAGTAACATCATTGAGGATTATATTGTCCTCCCATTCGGACTGCATAATCGTTATCGTACGACGAGGAAGACACAAGAGGCGGCATAAGGTCAGTAAAAGTTGGAAAATATGCCTAGGAAAATTTTCTCTCTGTAAATTGATCTCGGTTTATTTTTTTTGCTTGCAACTTGTCCATTATCCAGTTGCAACAATCGAAATTGTTGTTTTATTTTTACAGATTTAACAATTTTTAGTTGTTGTTTGAAGTGTTATTTGTCGAAAGTCGATAATATGTGTTGCGGTTCAATGGTTAGTGACAAGGTCACA
Source organism: Philhelius festivus (assembly GCA_963931855.1). Taxonomy (NCBI): domain Eukaryota; kingdom Metazoa; phylum Arthropoda; class Insecta; order Diptera; family Syrphidae; genus Philhelius; species Philhelius festivus. The sequence goes on along the minus strand of OZ007555.1, from coordinate 168,357,331 downwards.
CGAAAGTAGTTTTTGATAAGCAGCACCCCCGGCGTTTAATAAAAACAATCAACACAATCTTTGGTAGGTACTTCTTTTATTTTCTCTTGCAAATAAAAATGATAATTTTATAGAATTTTCTTGATTTTCACGTTCAGGGAAGACAGACAAAAATTTGAGAATCTGCTGCAATTTATTGATTTTCCTAAAGTTGTTGGTGTTTGGTGTGTAATAGAAAAGTTTCTTCGAGTTTGCTTCTGTCTGTGGATTAAAACTATTGATCGAACTATTGTATCTTCTAAATTAAAGCAGCATAGAAAATATTTAATCCTCAAGCATAAATCGAAATCTATTTATTTGAGCAGTAAAAGTCGCCAAGCAGAATGTCCTAAATGTGCCAAAGACGGATCTGTATTACTTTAGGATACAAAGATTCCACCAAAGATTTTGTCTCACTCAGAAACAATATTCCCTTTTCTTTCAATTTCTTCTTTTTTATGAATAATTATATGAATCTTACATTAAATATGTGATTTATCATCCACAAACCTGAGGAAGTCTACTTAATACTCTCGCTAAAAATATTGCGATTTATCCATGTATAGTTCTCCTGTGGGCAAAGTGGACAAAGTATAAAGCTCTCGAGACATTGGCAAGACATTTTGAATTTATTATTTCGGCTAACGTGAAATTCATATTTCTGATTTCAGAAGTTGTGCGAAAAGCAGTTAAATTGTTTTCGGGCAATGCTAGTAGTAGTAGTAGTCATTCTATATCAAAAGATTGGCCGTGGCGCGATGGTTGTGTGCTCGCCTGTCAACCTCATGATCACAGGTTCGATCCCTGCCGTCGTCTATGTCTACTTTAATTCCATTAAAACCTTCTTAAAATTGTCATCAATGGGTTGCTGGCTTACTCATTACATGTTGTTTAGGCATAACACTAACAACATGTGATTGAGTTAAACTAGTATGCCCAACAAGGATGAATACGAATAAAATAATGCGAATTATAAGGGACATAGAAATAAGACACGTCATTCTCCGCTTTAGTTCAGCCGCCATCCCTGGAGATAAAAAATCTGAGACAACCACCTTCAGTCTCAGAACATCGTGCCACACATCTTTCCTATCCTTTCTCTTCCATAACTTCACGCCCGCGCTGTGTTGAAACATTTAAAGGGTAATCATAATCCCTTAAGCGTGAGTAGATTATAAAAAAAAAAAGTCTAAAAAAAGATGAAATATTGGTCTAGATTTTGCTCAATCTTCGTGGGAATACCTATTCTGGCTTCGAAAGGAGGAAATCCAATATTATTTGATTTTAACATGCGGCATTTCCCCGGGCCCCGTGTATTTTATTGATGTTAAGCATTTCAATAATCCATTACATAGAAGAAACAAATTGACTGATTCAATTCACTCTTCATACAAAAAATCGCACCTTGAAGTTTCGAGTTTTGAAAAACTACGAAAAACTCTAGTCCTGTTTTGGACCAGATACTAACATGAAACATGGAAATTAAAAACTTTGGAAATTTTAATTATATGTGACTTAAAAAAGGATTATTAGCCTTTAGTAATTAAAATTTGCACTGGTTTTAATTCCTAAGTTTCATGTTTGTATCTGGTCCCAAACACAGTGATGTTAGGGCTTGAATAGTGGGATTATTCGTAATTTTGAAAAGCTCGATAAAATTAAATTAGCAAAGAAGTAAACAAAAGGGATTAAATTAATTAATGTACAGGGTGTCCGGTAAAGAATGGATAGGTCTGAAATGCTTTATAGTAGAATGATTTCTAAATCTTCGAGCGGGTGACGCTTGTGAAAAATAGAAGACGCTGGATTTCCTTTTTTGGAATCCTAAAAAATATTCTCTTTAAGTTAAGAAAAATAAAATAGAATGGTTTCACTGATTAGACGTTTTTATATAGAATAAATCATTTGCGAAAACCCCTTTGCCAAGTTATGTTTCACCGTTGAGTTTGAAAAGAAAGTGTGAACTTTTCTCAAGCGTATGTTTTTAATAATGTACATACATACATTATGTAGTTTAATACATAATGTACATAAGTCAAATTCGGAATTTTCGTTTACTTTTTGCAGAGTCCAGTCGGAGAAGTTTCGGCACTCCAAATGATTTTGACTTAATTTGATCTTGTTAGGGTGTAAACAAATTCTTTAGGCAAGATTCACGACAGTGTAGACAAGAATGTTGCAATTTGTGTCAATGGCTAGGCATCGTCTGATTTGGTTCATTTTGTACTATGAACTTGCGATATTTTCGGTATTTCGACCGTTGCGTTCTCTCAATGGAACAATAATAAAATCGAGTTTACCCACTATAGGTTTTGCTAATGGGCTGACACTTGATCTTGTTCTAGGGATTATGGCTCGCATGTATTGAAAACTATGATAATCCAATGTCATTCAAGCCCATTAAAGGATCCCATGAGTTTCAGCAAGCTATAGCCTGAAGGGTACTTTTAAGTCATTGAAGAAATGTCCGTCGTCACATAATCACCTGGTTGAGGAGCCTTTTAAAAGCGTGGTCCTTGTGTTTACGGTCATTTGAGAAATTATCCCTCCACCAGGCCCGCAGGAGCATGTTGCACCTTGCAATGTTTGTAGATAGTTTGATAGGTCAGTGTTTGGTGTATTGCTGATTCAGTCGAAGGTGCTGTTCCTTTCCTCAAGAGGATTTTACTAATATTAGGGAGGGACCCATCAACTCACTGACGCCCGGAGGAGTGGCAAACGCTAGTGTATAGGCCAAGTGCCCATTCTCCGTTTGTTAGTTGTTTTCGTTCATACTATCATTATAGTCTGTGATCCTTTTTATGTTTTTTGACTGTGGTTGGAGGCGATTTCTAGTTTCGGCTGGTTGATAGAGCTTAAGAATTTTCAAGTCATTTGGTAGCGTTAATAAATTTCAATATGTTCTTGCTTGCAATGTCAAAAAGCTCCACCAAGTCGTTGAAGACGTGTCTCCCTAGGTGCCTGTTTCTCAGATGATATAGCGCAGTTCAGTGACCTAGGTAGTGGGGAGTATCTCCTCGCCACCGCATCTTCTGCCTAAGTGGTCCATGCTGAGTTCCATCTTTTTCTTATGCTCACGAGAAGAGTAAGATACTTTTTACTCACTGGGATGATAATTTCGGTGTTTTAATTGCTGAAAATATGCCATAGTTTGCTGGTTATAAGACGGGTATCGAGCGAGTTCCGTCTCTTGTTTGTTATAGCTAGGACTTTGTTCTGGATTACTTGTTTAAGATTACAAGCTCGGATTACAGGGCGGGAGGTAGGACCTGAGCTTTTGTGTCTGCCTGATTAAGATCCTATTCCACTAAAGTTCGCATTATTAACGTTGCTCGTACGAGATAAAAATGATAAAAATGTAAGTTTTTTAAAGTTAAAACATGGACACTAAAAGCGTGTTTGTTTAAAATAAAAATTGTTTTGTCATAAAGTCAATATCTTCCCCCACGAACGTATTAAGCGAAATTTTAAAAATTGTTCAGGAAACGAAAAAAAATGTCTCATTTAGTTAGTTTTTTGTGTATTTTATTGGACGCAATAGATTTGTTTCCCGTAAGAATGTACCTATTAAGCGACATTTTTAAATTTGTTCTTTTCAAAAAACTCACTGTTTGGGCTTCACAGCGCCCACATTGGAAATAAGTTTTCAATATTTCCCAAAGTTGTCCCAGCGTAAAGCGACTCATTTCCTTCCGCGGAGGTATGATACTGACTTTATGTCAAAATTTGGATCGGAAACAGCTGTTAGTGTCAAAATAACCTATGATTTAAAAAGAAACCACTAGATGGCCTTTCAAATACAAAATACCCTACACACAGCTTTGTTATTCCATTTCAACACCTGCCCGCCCATATTAAAAAACTTTTGATAATTTGTTTATATATACAGGGTGATTGGCATAAGGTGTGACAAAAAGCTAGGGCGTGTAGGTTGGACTTAGACAAGAAAAAAATCGTATGGGAGGGGGGCCTATTTCCCCCCGTTTAGGCGGGAGGGGCAATTAAAGAAAAAAATCACTTAAAACAGAAAAAAAAATATTAAAAAATAACGGTGATACCTACAGAGTAATGCTATAGCATTTTGAAGAGCCAGAAATACATTCTTTAATTTTGTTTTTAAATAAAGTTCTTCGAGTGAATAGTTTTTGAAAAATTAATTTTCAAAATCAAAATTTTGAAAAAAAAAAAATGAAATTTTTTTTTTTAAACAATTTTTTTTTTCAAAATTTTACGTAATTAAGTATTATTTTTTTATTCAATATTTCTTTCGTAAATGCACCTAAGCCAAGCCGACCCCACCATAATAAAAAAGTGGTAGGTCAATTTTAAACCAATGCTCTCACGCAGGTGTTCTCAATGAAAAAATGTGTGAAATATGGTTAATCCAGTACTTTGTCACATAATTGTATGCTTATAAGACGATAATTAAAAGAATAGTAAAAAGAAAGTTAATCCTTTCAATCGTAAATTCACCTACATAAGAATCCAAAAACGTAAAAACTAAAATAAAAGGCTTTTCTTAGAACAAAAGTAGTTTTTTGTTATTTTGATTTTCTCAAAAACTATAGAACATTTTGACATCCGGTTTTTTGTGTTTGATCAAAAACTAATAAGAGCATTGAATATTGAATAAAAAAATAATACTTAATTACGTAAAATTTTGAAAAAAAATTGTTTAAAAAAAAAAATTTCATTTTTTTTTTCAAAATTTTGATTTTGAAAATTAATTTTTCAAAAACTATTCACTCGAAGAACTTTATTTAAAAACAAAATTAAAGAATGTATTTCTGGCTTTTCAAAATGCTATAGCATTACTCTGTAGGTATCACCGTTATTTTTTAATAATTTTTTTTCTGTTTTAAGTGATTTTTTTCTTAAATTGCCCCTCCCGCCTAAACGGGGGGAAATAGACTCCCCCCCCTCCCATACGATTTTTTTCTTGTCCAACCTACACGCCCTAGCTTTTTGTCACACCTTATGCCAATCACCCTGTATAATTCGTGAAATTTTAGCATTATTTGTTTTTACTAAGTAGACTCTCGTTAACTTGAACATACGATAACTTGAACATTCCAATAACTTGAACAAATATTTTTTCCCTTTACGCATTCTATACCTTGAAATGAAGCTGAAGATCGCTGCATCGAAATTTATGTTTTCATTTAGGATAGCAGATCTCGATAAGTATCAAAGATATTGGAATATTTTAAACGCCAAAATGTTGGGCGCAAATTTTCAAATTTGGAAATTCTAATTTTTTCATGTACCGTTCTTATACATACGGTTAGTTGATCCAAAGTTATAAGGGTCTAAACTTTTTTTTTTTTAACTTTCATGTTTAAAAAACTTTTAATAGACAAAAAAATAAAAAAAAAAAGAAAAAACATCGCCCCTAGAGTTTGGAAATTCTAATTTTTTCATGTACCGATTTTTTACCTACGATTAGTCAATCCAGAGTTATAAGGGTCCAAACTTTTTGTTTTTTTTTTGTTAATTTCATGGTTAAATCATGGTTAAATAAGCTTAGTAAAAAAAAAATAAAAAAAAGGAGAAACATTGCCCCTAGAGAAACGTATATTCTACATTGGGTCATATTTATTTTATTTCTAAAAAAATTATTGCGGTCTATATCCTCTCCTAAAAATTTTTTTGTCTTAAAAGTTTTAAAACTCACTAAAATAAAATATAACGAGATACAATTTAAAAAAAGTAACGGACATCGCCCCTAGGAAAATTTGCGCCCAACATTTTGGCGTTTAAAATATTCCAATATCTTTGATACTTATCGAGATCTGCTATCCTAAATGAAAACATAAATTTCGATGCAGCGATCTTCAGCTTCATACCTTGAACGGACTATTTTTAAGACTCAATACCTTGAATTTTTCCACTAAGTGCTCTATAACTTGAACAAGTAAAATTTATGCGAACTCTGTAACTTGAACAAAGTTTAATATTGAATTTTTAAAATTTTTGAATTTATGCTACTTTGCATGGGGTGTTGGTACAGAATGCAAACGGTTTTTGTAAAGGGGAATCCCAGGAAATTTCCTTAGTATTTCCGTAAGTATAGGGAATCGTATATAATCGGTTAATTTCTGAATTTCATTTGAACACGTGCGTATTTAGGAATCGAAAAACGTTTCAATTAAAATTATTTGTGAATAATATCGTTATTTATGTTTTAATATCATTAAAACGAATCATTATTATATAAAAACAACAATTTTTTAACTTGATCCAGTGAGTTGCACAATCTTATAGCTTGAACACTCCTGGTTTCGTCCGTGTTCAAGTTAACGAGCGTCCACTGTATTTTATATTTTAATGACTATAACCAAGAGCAATACAAGTAGAGACTTAAATCTTTCGAATTCCTTGTGGTAGATATAACGGGTGATTTTTTTGAGGTTAGGATTTTCATGCATTAGTATTTGACAGATCACGCGGGATTTCAGACATGGTGTCAAAGAGAAAGATGCTCAGTATGCTTTGACATTTCAGCTCGTGCAAGAACTGAAGTCGAACGATCTGCCACAACGTCGAATTTTCAGTGAATGGGCCCTAGAAAAGTTGGCAGAAAATCCGCTTTTTTATCGACAAATTTTGTTCAGCGATGAGGCTCATTTCTGGTTGAATGGCTACGTAAATAAGCAAAATTGCCGCATTTGGAGTGAAGAGCAACCAGAAGCCGTTCAAGAACTGCCCATGCATCCCGAAAAATGCACTGTTTGGTGTGGTTTGTACGCTGGTGGAATCATTGGACCGTATTTTTTCAAAGATGCTGTTGGACGCAACGTTACGGTGAATGGCGATCGCTATCGTTCAATGCTAACAAACTTTTTGTTGCCAAAAATGGAAGAACTGAACTTGGTTGACATGTGGTTTCAACAAGATGACGCTACATGCCACACAGCTCGCGATTCTATGGCCATTTTGAGGGAAAACTTCGGAGAACAATTCATCTCAAGGAATGGACCGGTAAGTTGGCCACCAAGATCATGGGATTTGACGCCTTTAGACTATTTTTTGTGGGGCTACGTCAAGTCTAAAGTCTACACAAATAAGCCAGCAACTATTCCAGCTTTGGAAGACAACATTTCCGAAGAAATTCGGGCTATTCCGGCCGAAATGCTCGAAAAAGTTACCCAAAATTGGACTTTCCGAATGGACCACCTAAGACGCAGCCGCGGTCAACATTTAAATGAAATTATCTTCAAAAAGTAAATGTCATGGACCAATCTAACGTTTCAAATAAAGAATCGATGAGATTTTGCAAATTTTATGCGTTTTTTTTTTTAAAAAAAGTTCTCAAGCTCTTAAAAAATCACCGTTAGTTGAATATAAAAACAGTTTATATTTAAAACAAATTTGGTGATCTATAAACAATAATCTATTAATTTTTCCATTCCAGTAATTTCTGTAGGAAAACAGAAAAAAAAAATAAGAATTATTATTATTAATAAGACTATATTTGATCGCGAACATTTTATTATCACATAACCTATAAAAACCAATTTACTTTTAAATTTCAACAGCAAAGTTAATATTTTGTTGGAAATCCCTTTACTACAGATTGTACATAACTCTTCAAAGTTTTTGAGATTTTTATCATCTATGCATGTACTTGTCTTTCAATGTCATTCCACAAATGTTTAATCGGTTTGAGATCGGAAAACTAAAATAAATAAATTCGAGGCTCATAGAAATCCTGAACCTAGTTACTCATAATAGAGGATCTGCAGATCAAAAGCGAACTTGTTCAATGACTTTCTCTTGTTAGAAGTCGTACAAAACCAACGGTATAGGTTTATTTTTGTGTGAACATTCATTTTTGTATGTTTATTTTTTATAGCTTAGAACCTGTGTTAATGGAAAATTCCTTAATTCTATTTAGGTTTGAACTTTGAGGTTCCGTAAATGTAACAGAAACGAACAAAACTTTAATTCGCCAGTTCCTCAATTATTCCTGTGAGCGTGTCGTCGGCAGGAAAGGAGACGAGTTACAATTTTCTACCGAGTCAGATCGGCCTAGATGAGAAACCGCGAACTAAAAAAAAAACACCGGAATAAAATATGGCTTAAAACACGATCTTCGACTTTTCGAAGCAAATAAAATTGGATGTTGCATCAAAAGTCAAAGTGCGGTACTTCCATGTCTTCCCGAACAATTAGTCTCGGACAATTTTTAGCCGTGTCGATTCCAATACTTAGATCTCAGTGTTAATTCATTTATAAATTTAAAACTAAAAACAATTACAATTCTATTCGGAAGTTAATTTTTATTGTTAGTGGCCATTGCATCCACTTAACGTTTAACGAATGGAAGATATATTTTGCAACTAAAAAGCAAACACAAAAAACATATCTGCAATTCCTTTGAAATAGCACACTGTCCAGTAGAATTATTCATTCTTTGGTAATTTTGCCGAAACTGACAGCAAATACTTCTATGAGCATAAACCTACAAGTTATGCACTAGTTAACAAACCAGCCATCAACGCCCGCCCGAATTAACCAAAAATACTGTGAAACAGTTTAAAAGCCAAACAGCATACATTTAAGCCGCAGAGCAGCCATGGAACGAAAACGCTAAAATTTCTGAATCCGAAATACCTACTTATTTGTTTTGTTTGTTTGATTGTTGATTTCGCCTTTGGATTATGTAAGCAAAAGTCATGTAGCATGAACCATAAATTGTACCATTACTCACAAGCGGCCCAAATTGTATAAAATGCACACAACACAATACAACGACAACTATTTTATACAAATCTATCTCCATGCAACAGTATAATCGTACTACACATGTACATAAATAAAATCAGATTTATTGCAATGGAAAAGTGATCAACTGGGTGAGTCTGGCAGATAACTGATGATGAAGTGGGTGGTGTTGTAACTTTCAGATAAACTAGTTAAAAAGTTTATTTTTATCTCATTCGAAAGGGTTTTCTTAGGTAATACTTGAAATTGGTTAATCAGTTTAAACATGAAAGGAATTGGCAAAATATTGTTTGTCTTTGAACATGCAATGTAAGATGTGATAAATGGTGTAATGTTCCAAAAAAAAGATTCCGGGGAAGAAGTTGCCAATGAAGTTTTTGATGCTAATCCTATAAGCAAAAACGTCGAATGTTCGCAATAAATTAAAGGGTTTTGTTTACATTGCTAACGTATATATACTCATCAGAGATAATGCATCGTTCGAGGAAATGGAAATTACTCCAAGATATCTCGTGTTACGAAGAAGACTCCGTTTTTGCCAAAACCGCGCCCTCAAGAATAGTTGAAAGTTATAAGCCACTAGGCCTGGGTTCTCCATCCACCACCACCAAATTCATGAAGTGTTTTTGACTAAGAGAAGGTGCCTAACCATCCTCTGACATTTGAAGCTGGCTTCGTCCATTCTTCAAGACGAACAACTCTGGTGTCCGCAATTGCTTGGTCTTTAAACCAGAGGCTAAGTCTTCCATGTCGCTTTGAACCTGGGAGCTGGGATTCGAAGACTCGTGGCTGCATTATTTTTGTTCATTTGTTCGATGTGGCCGAGCAAACGTAGTTGGTACGTGTTTTGACTATCTGCCCTACATTCTTTATATCTCTGGGTTCTATTTTCTCTTCCAATTGCCCTCCCTGCACAGCATAAAATAACCATTGAAGGATTTTCGAAAGAGTCCTATCGTCCAGCACTCGGACATCAGGAATGGCAGTATTATGGGTTTTGAAGAGTGTGCGAATCGTTTTACATGCCATGATTTTTGAACCCGTTTGTTTCGTTAGACGAAATAGTGGAAGAAATCCCTATTTGCACTTTGTACCATATATTTTCTAGTGACCTGATTTGATTAAACTGGATGCATTTTTTTCGGAATCCCTATGGCTTTGAAGTAGATGACAAGATGAGGAGTTTCAACTTGAAATTTACCGGTCTTTTTCAGGATCTGTTCATCATTTCCGGGTCGTAGCCTTCCCTTGCTGATATGCTGTAGCAGGACTGCTAAAGATGCTCATAAAGTACGTTAAATAGTATCTCATATGCGAAGGATACGCCTCGATAATTCTTGCAGAGCATAAGATTCCCTTTTTGTATTTGAAAACTCATTTTATATATATTGCTCGTACTAAAGGGATTACGGCTTCCTTTACAATCTTTGAGCACTGTGCAAGCGTTTGAGAAATTTGAGAAGAATTTAAAAGGGAATACCCATGCACATTAGGTTAGGTTATGTTAGGTTAGGTTAGGTTGGTGGGCCGAAAGTTGATCTAGTTATCGTCACACTTAGATCAATGTAGATCCGTTGTTATACCCTAGGGTTTGTGACCCCTTGTATTGAAACCTATAATAATCCTATGTCGATCAAGCCCGTTAAGGGTGTAGAGTGGTTACAGCAAGCTATAGCCTGAAATGTCGAAGGGTATTTCTGAAGTATTGAAATTTCTATCGTCACATAATAACCTGGCTAGGAAGAGGTATACGCCTTCTCAGGGGGTGTTCCTTTCCTTTACCCCCACTTGAGCAATCGAATATCCCCAATTGAATATCGTAATTAGACGGGTAAGTCATTCCATATTAGTGTTTTGCGACTAAAGAAAGAATCTCCGAATTTAACAGTACGTCCAAAGTTAGGTTCAAAGCTAAGCATTCACTGAAGCGCAAATACTACGGTTCAATTATTTACGAGGAGGAATGCAACTGGCTATTTTACTAGAACACTGTTTATAAAAATAATGTTTAGGATTGATTTCGAGAGACGACGGGGATTGTGTTTTTGTTGTGTGTGTACTTGTATTGTCTTTTGTTTTTAATTAATAAAACAATTATATTTCAATGTTTAATCTTAGAAAAGTATTTGATTTTAATTTACGTTAACTGTGTAAAATTGTTGAAATATGTATGTAATATTAATGTGTACTCCGACTGCATCAAACAAAACTAAATTATATGTGGTGAATTTATTTTTTTTTTTGTAGATACTCGACGCATGTATTCATTATTTAAAAAAAAAATATGTAATTACCTAATAAGGTTTCCGAGAAAAAATTCCCAAAAATCATGCGTTTGTTTGGCATTCTAGACCGTACTAGTACCTTAAACAATTCATCTTTCATAAATTTGTAGTCTAACTTTCGTTTAATGGCTCATTTGTTAAGGTTAGTTGAGTGTTTCTTACCGAGAAAAAGGTTCATACACAGCATTAAACACCATTTAAGGCAATACAAGTACATATAAGTGTACATATTTTAATAGCTGTCTAAAAAGTATGGAATTTGCTTTCCAAAATCGATACTACATACCGATTAACATTTCAAAACCACAGGTATAGTCTCTCGTTACCAATAAAAAAAAAAGCTTCGACATTTAATAAACACCATTCCGCAGTAGGAGGTATTTTAAAAACAAGACAACAACAACAACAAAAAAGGTAAAAAGTGGTATTTTGCGAAATTCTTTGTATTTACCGTTGACCTGGAAAAATCAACTACAACAAAACTCACCGCGTGCACTTTGTATTCTGTGCTATGCGATGTGTGCTCATTACCAAACGATGTATGTTAAATGCCAATACGAATCAATTGTGTGGTGGGTTTAAGCTTGCCACCAAATAACCGACTTGACTGTGATCTGGACCGCCATCGCCAACAGCTCCAGCATACTAGACTAGCCGGCCAGTTGCCAGTCTAAAAGCAATCAATTCACCTGGCCAGAATTCTGTGGCCGGCGTTGATTTTTTTTTGTTTTATTATTATTCGTGACAATCTAGCAAATGGTATGTTGGTCGGTCAATAAAACTATACGCAAACCATTTGTTTTAATGTTTTTAATTTTTTGTTTTCGGTGTTTTTTGTTGGTGACAAATTGAACACGGTGAGAGAGAAAGAAAGAGGGAGACCTACACTGTACTTGCTTCGGTTTGGAATGGGCTAGGTATACGAGTATACAAGTATACAACAATATGGACATTGACATACAATGGAAGTTTAGTTGTTTGCTTTTGGATTTAGTATGTGTCAACGAGACACCACAGAACACAACAAGACGACCGACCGTAATCATTCTGTGGAAAAGGCCGTCATCGTTGGTCGTGAGTGGTCGTTTGAGTTATGATTTTATGACATTTTGTGCAAATTGCCAAAGAATTATTACTATTGGTTATGAGCAAACAAAGTGGTAACGGTAACCTTGTTCAAATTTATTTCATAATAACTAGGCTTGCTGGGGAATTAGCCATGTTGAATGAGTGCACAATTTAAGTTGAGTTGAGTCTAGTTAATAAGTCGTTGATTTATGTGTCGTTTTCCATATTTGTGAACACGTTTCTGCTCTTTAGTGTTTACGAGCGGTTAATATGATTTGTTTAGGCATTAAAATAGTACTTGTGCTGAGAGTTGGGTAAAATATGTTGTGATAAAAAATGGACTAAAGTTATGTCAAATCGTGAGAAGATGCTTTTCTCCGCAAACAAGTAATCAGATGATAAACCAAAATATCAAAACGTAAGTATCCATAGCGGATGGTTTGTGGAGCCAGTTTCAGTAATCTTGAATAAGGCAAAAGTGAGTCTGAATCTCCCCTTAGGGTTTTGAAGTCGAGTTGGATATATATTTTGTATTCAATTATAGTTTATATAAGAGTAATCTCGGGCACCCGAAGAGGAATATAAAGAGCTCAGAAGAATAGAAAAACTGCTTCACAGACAAAAAAAAATCAGCGTGGGAGAAGAACCTAATCTGTGAAATAGAAAATAGCCAAGAGCGAGGTCCGCACCAGGCGCGGCAGTTCTACCAATCCGTCCGAAACATGACGCAGTACATACCACGCTGCACATACTGCAAGGGTGGAGAGGGAAATCTGATCACTGATCCTGAAAGCATACTGGAGCGATGGGAAGTGTACTTGAATAAATTGCTAAATGGTCAGCTCACTGCAGAAGTGGAGGCTGCACTACTTCAAGAAGAATACCCTATGTTGCCGCCACCAAGCATAGAAGAGGTTGAGAAGGGTATAGGTCGGCTTAAGCAGAACAAAGCCCCGGGAGTCGATGGCATACCAGCCGAATTATTTCATCACGGCGGGCCAGCCTTACGTCAAGCAATTCATGATATTATAGTGCACGTATGGGAGCAGGAAGAAATGCCAGAAGACTGGCAAAAAGGTATAATATGCCCCGTACATAAGAAGGGAGATGAGAGAGAGTGCAGCAATTATAGAGGTATCACGTTGTTGAGTACCGCCTATAAGATGCATAGCCAGGGTAGAACTTTACAAAGCCGGCATCCCCAATAAATTGACACGACTATGTAGGTTAACCATGACCAACGTAACAAGCCAAGTAAAAATAGCCGGATGGCTATCCAGACCAATCAACATCTTTAATGGACTCCGACAAGGGGACGGTTTGGCCTCCCTCCTCTTCAACCTGGCGTTGGAGAAAGCAATCTGTGACTCTGGCACGGCAACAAGAGGAACCATCGTCAATAGGTCCAGCAAGCTACTGGCTTACGCAGACGACATCGACATCATCGGAAGAACCGAACAAGTTGTACACGATTCCTTCATCCAGATTGAGCAGGCGGCACAAAATCTGGGGCTGCACATTAGTGAAGGTAAAACAAAGTACATGGTGGCGTCGAATGCGATAGGAACAGTTGGTCAAACAATCAAGGTAGCGGAGCACGAATTTGAAGTGGTGCAATCCTTTAAATACCTTGGGTCAATAGTAGCAGCCGATAACAATATAGAAGAAGAAATACGCGGGCGGCTTCTCAAATCCAACAGAGCCTACTATAGTCTGTCAAAGCTCTTCAAATCCAGAAATCTCACCATAACTTCAAAACTGCGGCTGTACAGGACCACGGTCCTGCCAGTACTCACATATGTATCCGAGACCTGGGTGCTTAGCAAAAGGCACTCCGACCTCTTAGCTGCGTTCGAGAGAAAAGTCCTGAGTCCATCTCCACCAGGGTGTCCTTCGTGGAGTTCATACCTCATGCATACCATCATACCTCTCATGCATACCATCAGCTGCAGAACGAGGTTGAAGAAGTAACATGGAAAAGTACCATCTTGCCAAAACCCTATGCAAGTTTGAAATAGTTCGAAGGAGCTACACCCTAGTCGCCCATTACACATTGTATTCTTCAACTCCCGCGAAATAAAAACTGTTGACCTCAATAAAACAAAAAAAAATTCTTAATTCCTTCGTTTTAAATATAAAATCATTATAAAACAAACCCCTCCCTCCGACATGACCCAATACTGTCAAGGGTCATCATTCTGGCCACCCCCGTTTCTTTTTTAAATCTCTTCATTATCTGTACTATGCTAATAGCTCATGTTTATTAAATAAACTTCCCCTCGAGCTGACCCTTTAACGCTTCACAATTCAAGTCCGCTCCAATGTACATATTTCATGCGCCTTCTATATAAAAACGGATTCAAGTGATGTGTTGTAAATCCTAACCACTTTTGCACATCCTCAGCAATGTCCTACATTAATTCATATTTAAAATTGCCTAATGTGGCAGTGAGTGACGCGCCAAAACCGTAAAACGTCCTAAGCTTAAACTAACCCAGTTTCTCGAGCCCTCTCATACCAAACAACCCGCCATCCACCGTCACCGCCGCCGCCGACTCGGCCTTACTTCTTTCAATTCTTTTCAAAAGTTTGCTAAGTTTATTTTTTGGGCTGGCAGTGCATAAATAGTATAAAGTCGACTCAATCCAACCGCACATGATAGAGAGAGAACTATATAGGTCAGTAGTTTGTTGTAGTTGACTATAAATGATGTTTGATGTTCCAACAACACCACTTGTCGTGTGGGTGAAGGTATGGTAGGTACCTTCATAATCTAGGATCTTCCCCACCATAGCCTCATCTCTACGCGCCACCCTCCGACATGATTCTCAAATGCATCCATCCAAAGGAGTTTATTTTTCGGCTTCGAATCACACTTCGACCCAGTTTTTCTCACGCCGCCGCTGCGCTGCGCCGATTAACGCTCTCGTTTATGCTGGTTCAACAGTAGCATCAGGACCAGGAGTTGCAGTAGCAGCATAAAAGAAATACAAATTTTCAAAAAAACAAGTAACATGTAAACTAAAACACTTTTGTAGTATTTATGTATCTAGGAGTCGCCTTTTCACGACGGCGACGAACGTCGACAACGATGGCGGCTTTTTCCTTGTGTCCCAAGAGTTTGTGCCACATTATGGTGTATGGGTATGGTGGAACAAGTCTCACACTCCAGCGTGGCCGGAGGCAGAGGAATAGGCAGCTACCTTCAGTGTATCTGCGCGAATGTAATTGCACTGAATCTAATGGTTCTCGTTCTGTTATAAGACTAGCTAAATGTAGCGCCCTCGTTTTACCCTCATCTGGTACTCGGATTGGGACATCCTCTTCGGTCTAGAAACTCAGCTTCTGCTGATGGTGATGATGAACATGGTGCGGTTGTGGTGCTGAAGAACAGGCTCTCTCAGCGGCGGAATCTATATATGTATGTGTATGTAGTGTGTATCTGTATCTTAATCTACTGTACCAAATGAACCTCATAAAATCACTTTGCATTTCATAATTCTCTCTTGTTTTTTTTGTTTGTTTTTTATCTGTTGTTGTACCTGTTTAGGATTTCTAGAATTCGAAATCGAGGGCGTTCGCGTCCTCTTAAAAATTGTTTTCTTTACATTTTAGTTTTTTTTTTTCTTTTTTCATTACTCGGAAAATTTCTTTTTATTTTCGAAACAAGCGTGAATTGCATTTTCAAATAAACAAAATTCAGGTTAGTGTTACAAGAACTAGAACCCTCTCATCCTCCCATCAACCCCCTTCCTCCGCCCCTTCAATGCTTTGGATGAGCCATAAATTAAAAAAAAAAAAAATACTCGTATATAGCATTTAAGAAGGCTGAATGTTTAAATTTGTTGTGTTTTCTTTGGCAGTAGGTGGTTTTCTTTCAAGAGGTGGTTTATTGACGTTGATTTTATTGGCTTTTATATTATGAAAGTTTTTAATTAGTTTTTCTTTATTTTTTTTTTTCTGGGTAAGAACAAGGATTTTGGAGAGGCAGCTCTCAAACTGTTGACCGAATTCTAAAATTGTTGCCTACTTTACCTATTGAATGGAAGTAGGTAATATGTAGACATTTTTTAGAATTCTCCAAAGTAGGTCCGATTTTGATGAAACTTTTGGCAAACTTTTTTGCTGTTTCAAATAAAAATAGAATATTCGTGTCATTTGGAAATTAAGGTAAAATAGTATTCCCCCTTTTGGGGTATTTCGCTATTGTAAATAATCCCGACCAGATCCGAAACCGGGACATCAGCATTCTTTAAACTCATCGTGTACTATTTGCTCAGACGAGAAATACATAATTTTCAAAAACCTTTTCGAAAGCACTTATCTTTTTGGCCAGTACCTGTTCCTCTTGCTGGCACTCTTTTTCGTCTGAAGACGACCCTGGTGATGTAAGGTCGACGAACATGTTGCTGTCGCCTGTCGCATACATGCCTTCACCACCCTCAGACTTGTATGTAATCTCTTCGTCTGATGTCGAAGAGCCTAGTTGGTCTTGCAGTTTTGCTGCCGCTGACGCCCTGGTTGAGCGCGCCCTCTCCTCCAGCTGGCAGCTTTGCCGGAATGGTGGTGGATCGGCGTTTCACCAGGTTCGGCGCACACCGTATTTTCTTCCTCCTTTTAGATATCACAGTATCGGCTGATGCTATCTTTTGATGTCCCCGCAATGTTTTTATTGCCCATGTGCCTTTCTTCCCAATCGATGAAGTTTACAACCTCCCGATTGTGAAAAAAAGCTTCTTAAAGTTTTGTGCCCGACGGGGACTGGAACCGGCGATCCCTCACACTAGGGATGGCGATTATTCCCAATTAACCGGTTTTCAGTTTTTCCGGTTATTTTCCCCTCTCGATTTAACCTGACGGTTTTAACCGGACATAAAAACCGGTTTTTTCAATAACCGGTTTTCGGTTTTTTATATAAAAATTTATTGAAGTCTTAAAATGCGTTCATATCAAATAAACTATAATCAGCCTTATTGTGAGTTTCGCCCGGAAAACATTTCCCCCGAAACATTTTTGTTCCCCCGAAATTTTAAAAGCTATTGTGAGTTTCGCCCGAATGAAAATTTCACTTCGAATCAGGAGTGACAGTTCGAAAAATAGGCACGTTCAGAAAAGTGAGGCCCGCAATAAATTCTCACTCCACTGTGATGGAAACGGAGAATGAAATGCAACCTCCAAATTCTCTGTTAACTAAAATAGTAATATAATTGTATTTGTTACATCAGATATTTGTCGAAATTACTTGCAATAGAGATAAAATTGTGGCTACGCTAGAAGTGTCACTCATTGTGGCTCCTAATTTTGAATTGGATTATCTTAAACGAAATAATTTGCACACCTATTTTTAAACAGCGGACTTATCGCGTTCGGAAAATGAACAGACCTTCTTGTGAGTTTGAACAAACATATGTTTGTTTTGACAATTGTTACATAAGAATTGCAGGAATTAAAATAAATTGTTATTTTATAATAAAGAAAGGATAATAATTAGCATAGCGCAACATATCTTGTCTGAGGAAAAACAAATGTTTGAGCTTGAGGAGCAAGCACTTCAAAGGAATTTGAGGGATTACGCATTCTGTACCAAAAAAAAAGCAACCCAACAAAACAACACAATACAATATTCTCTCTTTTCAGTTTTATCTGAATAACTAAAATTTGTTATATTTTCGTTGTCTTATAAACAATAAAATAAACAATGCATTAATTTAATCAATGATGGACCTCTCGCCTTCAGAATCTATTGATAAAATCCGATAAAAGTTGACCAGCTCGATATCGAACTTTTACCTGTTATCTACAGCATCATTCGTGGTGTGGAAAAGGATCCTCTCGATAACGCAGCCAAGCAAAGAGAATCTCAGAAGTGTAGTCAAAAGATCTGAGAGCTTCAAAAACGTTTCGAAGGTGCTCGCAATTGAATCAAATAATAGCCAGGCACAAATTATAACAAAGAGGAACAACTTCAGAAGCTACAGCTTCTCAAGAGTCAACTCCAACTGAAACAGCAGTTGATTAGAAAATATAAGAATATACAATTTTAGAAAATGATTCTCCGAATCCTCTTTCGACATCTGGCCAACAATGAGCAGCTCATTCAGAAAATGTCCGAAAGCTATCCAATGAGAAGGGCTGCCCAGCTGGTTGTTGCAATGATGTACAAGTCGAAGAGCATGGCTGATCGGCGTGGTTTGACTGATATCACCCCGGAGAAATTTAAGGAGTTTGTTAGGGCGTTCAATAAATCTGAAGCAAGAGATCGAAGACGTAAAGGAAGAGCTTAAAAGGAAAAAGTGATATGTTAGGAAGCCCAAAATAGAAACTTTGTTAATAAACGTTACATAAGCAATATTAATCCTTTGGAGATGCGTGAATGTGAAAAGGAATTAATCCTTATTTTTTTCCAGATTTCATCAGTACTACAGGCAGAGGGTTTCTTTGCAGAGTGTGGGTACCAATAAGGAGTTGGCAAAGACCACGATTTTGGTTTGGAACTTATTCCAAAATTCGGCCACTTTCTCCCGATCTGCTTTAAGTGAAGCCCTTGGCAATTTCAGGATTCTCCTGCATTTTATTAAGCTTCGGTTTTTTCTTTATTGTTTTGCTCCTGCATTATAACAAAAAACATGAATTTTAAATGTTCTTATTTTAAAAAAATAAACAATCAACTTGCATTTTCCGCCTTATTTTGCTCTCGTTCGCCTAATAAAAATAAGTGAAAATTATGGCTGTCAATGGCATATCATTCCGCCCGAAATAATTGTTCACAATAAGGGGAATTTTTCGAACATGAATAATTTTTCGGGTGAAACTCACAATAGGCGAAAAGTGAAATGTCAAATTTTCCGGGTGGAATGTTGTTCGGGCGAAACTCACAATAAGGCTGAATATGTACATACAAACATACATACATTATGTAGATAAGCTTTTTTCAGAAAAGAAAATCCTCTAGTTAAAGTGTTGTGTTACTTTCATACTACATATGTATAGGTATTGTTTAAATTAAAATGAAATAAAATATGAGTTTCAAAGAAAAAAAGAACAAGCATGTTTAGTTAACACAAAATTTAAATTTTTTTTCGAATGTTTTTTCTTTATTTAACTGAGGAAATTGTCGACATTTCATTTTGAAAATTAATAAATAATAAATGTGTTCCTTTTATTGTTTTATAAGACTTTCATCACTTTCGGGAAATATGGTTACCTCAATAATTAATTTGAAAAATGTAAAAAATAAAGAGTTACATTTACTCGTACCTACACAATAATCTACAAAACAATACAACGAAATTTTGCGAAAGTGTGTAGTTTAAAACGATTTCTAATTCCTACCACTACACTAAATTACTCTATAAGAGAAGAGGTGAAAATGGTGAATAACGTCGCATGTTGCACACAAGTGCAATTTTTATCAGACAAGGAGATCTTTTTGCAAAGACGTTTTCTACACTTTTTTATTTCTGTGGTACCAAAGTAAATAACCGGTTACACGGTTATTGGATTTTAGAAAAAAAAAACACCGGTTTTAACCGAGATAAAAATATCTTAGGTGAAAACCGGTTAATTGAAACAAAATAACCGGTTTCGGCTTTAATCGGTAAGTTTTTCCCATCCCTACCTCACGCTGCGGTCAGCCACTACTACCTTTGAGCTATCCTCTATATTGAAAATGCTCCGACTATTTTTAAATATTGATTTAAATTCGCGATTTATTTATACACACTGTGAAAGCCGAAAACGTCTGCACACATTCACAGTACAAGATCGACTGACTGCAAAACTTGTCTTGTATATACATACATAGACGACATTATTGTTATGGGAAAAAATTACAAGGACCACATACGAAATCTGGAGCAGGTCTTCCAAAGAGTAAAACATGCGGGATTAAAGTTAAATCCACTTTTAAAAATAGAAGTGAACTGGGACATAAAATATAATCAGAAAGAGTCCATACCGATGAACAAAAATTAAAAGCTGTTTCACAGTGGCCAAGGCCTAAGAATCTTATAGAATTGCGGAGTTTTCTTAGATTATGTACCCACTAGCGATGATTTGTTCCAAATTTTGCGGGCGTTGCATCAGGTCTACATGAATTAACCCTTAACTGCATATTTAGCACAGTTGGATAGTTTAGAGATAATTGATGGCTGTCTTTACCGGATTTGGGAAAGTGAAGATGGAAAAACCAAATAATCTTCTGGTTGTACCAAATTTAAAAATTAGGAAGTTCTAGAAGAATTCCATGATCGTGTCACTGGAGGACATCTAGGAATCGCTAAAACAGTAGAAAAAATCTAAAGAAATTTTTACTGGGCGGGATGCCAAGAATCAGTTGCCGATTGGATTGCCAAATGCAAACCGTTTGGAACCGCAAATGGACCTAAAACATGCAGTCTTATACCGTTGGTGCGCCCTTAGAGCGAATTGCAATGGATATCGCAGGACCATTTCCAGAAAGTAATAAGGGAAATCGGTATGTATTAGTCGTTATCGATTTTTTTAGTAAATGGTCGGAAGTATACCCCCTACCAAAACAAGATGCGAGAACTTCTGCCAACGGTGAATAGGTATGTCGATATGGAGTACCTCTTGAATTACATAAGGGATATGTAAGACGCGGACCACCCCACTACATCCACAGTCTGATGGCATGGTGGGACGATTTAATGGGACCCTTGAAGAGCATTTAAGGAAAACCGTCGACAACGAACAAAGAAAATGGGACGAGCAAATTCAAAAATTATTGTTGCCATACAGAATTACATACATATCTGCGGTTCATGATACGACTAAGTGAACAGCGGCTAAAATTCTCTTTGGAAATGATCCATGGCTACCAGCAGATATCAAATTCGCAACGAGTTCTGTTGAGTTGAATCGAAAAGCTAATGATGAAATTTTTAAAGATGTTAGGAAAAGGTTACAGTTCAGAAAAGCCAAAATGAAATCTAGATGCGATCTCCACGCAAATTCGAAAGGCTTCAAAGAAGATGATAGGGTTCTCCTTCATAACCCAAGAATCGCAAGAAAAGTAAATTTCCAAGATTACATACCAATTGAGAAGGAACTTATGTGGTGGTTAACCGAATAAATGATGTTGTGTATCGCATACAGTGGAAGGATCGTAAATGTTCTCCATGTTTTTCCCTGATCCAATAAATGTCATCCTTTCCACCACTTCGGACTTCTTACAATCACTGACAGTCTCCCTGAAAATTAAAGCATCTAAACTGCAGGGGAATAAAATACGTACCCAGTGGCGCTGCGAGCTCTTATACTTATTCCTGAGGTCATCGTTCTTTCACATTCAGTCAAATAAAATAAAATCTCTCAAGTCAACAATATTTAATTCCTTCAAATAAAAAAAAATGAATATAAAAACGAATAAATCCCCATCGCAAACGAAAAGAAATCGATTTGCCAAGATGTCTGTCTGGGCTAGGTTCTTCTATTAAAAAAAAAAATATATAATATTTTAAATCTCAGTTCCTTTCGAAGAAAAGGAGGTTATGCTTTGCCAAAATATACATAGAGAATCCTTTTCTTCTCGAGGATGCAATTATATTTTCAAAATCGATTTGATGATGAAAGAAAGAAATTTTATCAAAGCCGAAACCAACCTCCTTCTCCTCTATATTCTAAAGCTCAACCAACCTGACCTCTTTTGAAGAAGCGAACCACTTCGGACCGATTATTAAAACTTAATTATCCCAGACCAAATTAAACCCATTTTCGTCATTTGCATAGAACTTTTATCCCATCATCATCATTATCCTTCGTTTAAGCATGGCCAGGATATTGGTGGAGTCAACCTCAACTATTAATCATCACATCCAATAGGTTCGGTATCGATTTCTATTTAATCATAAATGTTTGAACACATTTAATACACATATCCGTCCGTACTAGCAGGGTAGCGGCCTATATCCAGGATCCTGTGTCCCAAGTGATTACGCCGAAAAATTTACCTACCGTTGCCCCACCGCGTCGCATCGCTTCACATCACCTCACCATCGCTACCCAAAAACAGTTTACAAAAACTTATAAATAATGGATTCCGAGTGTGTGTGTGCAAAACACGAATAGCCTCGACCTGAAGTCCCTTACCATTTAGCCTCCGCATTTTCACAACACACAACAAAACGTATCCTTGAATACGTTTATCCATGCATATATATGCTTGTCCTGCACACGTTAAGCTTTATAGCTATATGATGGTTTGCGCTCTGCAATGCCAAAAAAAAAACTTCTCAATCTCTATGTCCTGCCATTGCCATCGTAGTCCTCATCTTCGTCGTCGTCGTCCTATACAAAAAGTTTTTCGTGTGCAAACTTTGCTGTTAGGATATCATTTGTAAGGTTGAAGCTGGATAGGGGACGAAAACGTGGGAAGTGGTGGTGGAATCTGTAAGTTGTATCCTTGTGCCAGCTTCAAGCTCTCCAAAATCGAGTTTACTCTTGGTAAAATGTACATTTTTTTTTGTATCTCACAGGCCAAGCAACAGCAAAGTACAACGGTCCTTTTGAACCAAAAGGCAACTTAGTGTGTGTATACACAAGGATTTCAAGTTCTTCTTGGTTGGAATTGGAATTCGTTGGACAGTGCTCTGTGACGATGAATGTGTGTTAGCTGACTGTGCTCCTTCATAAAATAACTCTACGTGCGGTATACAAAAAGGTGGCGGGGTTTAACCGCCCCAGGAGGCTCGATTTATAAAATGTCATTTTCCATGAAACAAATTGCCATGTCGTATCCGAATTACACAAGCCGGAAGGTGGGAAGGGAGTTGCGTATCTATACAGGGTGATTGGCATAAGGTGTGACAAAAAGCTAGGGCGTGTAGGTTGGACTTAGACAAGAAAAAAATCGTATGGGAGGGGGGGGTCTATTTCCCCCCGTTTAGGCGGGAGGGGCAATTTAAGAAAAAAATCACTTAAAACAGAAAAAAAATTATTAGAAAATAACGGTGATACCTACAGAGTAATGCTATAGGATTTTGAAAAGCCAGAAATACATTCTTTAATTTTGTTTTTAAATAAAGTTGTTCGAGTGAATAGTTTTTGAAAAATTAATTTTCAAAATCAAAATTTTGAAAAAAAAAATGAATTTTTTTTTTTTAAACAATTTTTTTTCAAAATTTTACGTAATTAAGTATTATTTTTTTATTCAATATTCAATGCTCTTTTTAATTTTTGATCAAACACAAAAAACCGGATGTCAAAATGTTTTGTAGTTTTTGCGAAAATCAAAAATAACAAAAACTACTTTTGTTCTAAGAAAAGCCTTTTATTTTAGTTTTTACGTTTTTGGATTCTTAGGTGAATTTACGATTGAAAGGATTAACTTTATTTTTACTATTTTTTTAATTATCGGTCTTAAAAGCATACAATAATGTGACAAAGTACTGGGTTAATCATATTTCACACATTTTTTTCATTGAGAACACCTGCGTGGGAGCATTGGTTTAAAATTGACTTGCCACTTTTTTATTACGGTGGGGTGGGCATGATGATGGTAGTTCTGGAGGTGGGAAAGGCGAAGGAGAGGGAGCTGTTCGCATCGGCACTGCTCGAAATGACTAAATGATGATTTAAAAGAGGGAGAGGATAATGCTGGTGAAACGTGTTGGAAAAAGTTTTTTTTTTTTTGGTTCGCAAATATTTGTTTTTTTTTTCTTGGTTAGAGAATTCTTTAACGGAACTCAAAACAATGGTGATGGCGCGCACATTTCTGTGATGGCGGATCATTAATTGAAAAATATGCGCGCAATACCTAATATGTAATGTGCGGGAGGGGGACATTGTTCAAAATGAACACACGCAGATGGCGATAACAGCGCAGTGATGCGGTGCGATGGGTTGACATTTGATAATTATTATTATTGTTGTTGGTATCCTTCTTCACAGCTTACTCAAAGGCTTAAATAAGCTATGCTGAATTTAGCTTATTAATATTTTAAGAGGAACCCTTTCTCTAAAGGTTATGTGTTTTACTTTTCGAGGGTGAATTTTGCAATTTTGCTATTTTGACGGATGACATTTGGTTGTTGTTTTTTTTTTTTCTCAATGGGAATGATTGTTTACTGATTACACCGCATGAGGGAGGGAAATTTATTTATTGTTTTCGGTTATTTGAACACTGTGTTCTTCTAAATGATTCGAATAATTAGCTGGTTTTTAGATAAATAAAATGAAATTCAAGAAGGTAACCTAGCATGTAGGTACGTAGGTAGTCTGTAGAAATAGGTGCCTACAATTTGCGAATGTTCAGGACTTTTACCGCAAAATTAATCAGTCTATCGGAAGATGTTGCAAATGGCGTCGAACGTCATTCACACTATTTAACATTTCTGAACTAGACAGTTGCAGAATACAAACAGACAAGCAATGGAGTACTATACTGAGTAAGAGCATGGAATAATTGTGTCGATATTTTTGACCAATAATCAGTCGGTGGTGTTAGCGCAGCGTGAATTTCAACATCGATTTCCTATTTGTGTCGCGCCAACTGGGCAAACATTCCGGTGCTTATAGCTACTGGACTCGAACAGACTGGAACCACAGGAGACCATGTAGGGCGTGGTCGCCACCGGACTGGTCGTTTGGTCGAGAATATTCCCCCTGTGGCTGCCGATGTCGCTGAGAACGAAGGAACATCAACCAGAGAAAGGGCAAAGCAATTGGAAATTACCAGATGGACCCTACGAATTTTAGCAAAAGACTTACACATGTTTTCGCACAAAGTGCAAACAGTGCATCAGTCATTCCTCAATCTCAACAACAAAGAGGACGATTTTATCATGAGCGACGAGAGACATTTTCACTTCCTTTCTGGGTGACTGAAATGGGTCGTATTCTGTTAAGGATGCTGTTGGGAAGAATTTTGTCAACCAACAGATTTGTAATGAAAGTATTATAACTAATATTTTTTAATATAAAGTTTAAATTTATTT
The DNA here is from genome assembly GCA_963931855.1 of Philhelius festivus. Classification (NCBI taxonomy): domain Eukaryota; kingdom Metazoa; phylum Arthropoda; class Insecta; order Diptera; family Syrphidae; genus Philhelius; species Philhelius festivus. The sequence goes on along the minus strand of OZ007555.1, from coordinate 168,332,277 downwards.
ATCTGTATAAGGGTTACAAAATTAGTTTTTTTTTCTCTTTTCAAATTGTACTTTTTATTTTACCCAGCGATCCTATCGTGTCGAGGTCTGTATCCAAAAGAAGGTGTTTTAGATTTTCTTCGAGTAGGGTAAAAAAATGGCGTTGGTTGGCGTTCATAAATGCGTTAATGTTTCCGGTGTTAAGCAGAGAGGTGCATGGGCAACACCCCCTTCCGGTATGTCCACTAGAGGACCTACTTTTCATTCCTTTCGGACGTCCAAAACAGCTAGCTTAACAGCCGGCCTTTCATAGATTCCAGCTTTAGTTAAAACAGAGGCACTTCGTACCTGGCCATCCTTGGAAACTTTCGTCTCAATGATTCGTCCTTTTAGCCAGCAATTTCGTGGACTTCCAGAGTCCACAATTACAACGATATCATCCTTCTCTATTGGCTTAACTTGGGAAAACCACTTGCTTCGCCTGGTGATTGTGGGCAGGTACTCATTTACCCAGCGCCGCCAGAAATGTTGGGCGTAGCTTTGAGAAATTAGCCAATTTTTTCTGAGGACTTCTTTCTCGTTGCTTAAAACAGCCCACGGCTTGGAGCCGTTGGATGTGCCCACCAAAAAATGATTCGGGGTAAGAGCTTCGTCATTTTCACAGCCGATGGGGATATACGTCAATGGACGGGAATTTACAATGTTCTCAACTTCAAGGAGCATACTTCTCAGCAACTCGTCAGATGGATTACGACGTGGAGTGATTTGGTTAAGCACAGTTTTTACAGACCGCACGAGGCGCTCCCAGCTTCCTCCCATGTGGGGTGACCCAGGTGGGATAAAGGTCCATTTGGTGTTAACTGAAGTGAAGGTCTGCATAAGCTTGTCGTTGTCGATGCCTTGATATGCCTGCTTTAATTCTCGTTCAGCTCCCCTAAAGTTTGTCCCATTGTCACTAAACAGCTCGATGGGAGTTCCTCGTCGTGCCATAAAATTGCGAATAGCAAGTATGCATGAATCCGTGGTCAAAGAATGAGCGATTTCTATGTGAATAGCTCGTGTAGTGAGACATGTTAGTAAAACTCCGTACCTCTTCTCAGTTCTTCTTAGATTGACAACGAGCATAGGCCCAAAATAGTCCACGCCAGTGAAAGAAAATGGACGTGAGAACGCAGACACTCTGGCAATGGGGAGTTCAGCCATCATTGGTGGTCGAGGTTCCGCAGAAGCGTTCTTACATGTTTGGCAGTTCTTTCTTACTTTGGATAGGACGGCTCTCAATCGACAGATATAGAATTTTTGCCGAATCTCATTCACGACGGTCTCGTGATTTTTGTGATGGTAAAGTACGTGGTATTCTTGTACAACCAGACTAGTTATCCAATGATGAGATGGCAGAATAATGGGACCTCTAATATCTGCGAACAATTCCACATAGCTTCGAATTCTACTGTTAGCTCGAAGAACTCCATTGTCATCTAGAAAAGGTGAGAGGGAAACGATTGAGCTTGACTTATTAATTTTACCTCTTGAAGACAAACAGGCAATCTCTTCTGCAAACACATCATATTGGGCTTGCTTGAAAAGAGTTATTTCAGCACGCTGCAATTCTTCTTTCGTTAAGGGTCCCGTTCTTCTGTCTTCCTTCTTTTTGAATGCTTTCCAATTAAAGGCCATTCGAACAACTCGTCCAGCTAAGTGAAGAAGTCGAGACCATTCAGAATAGAGCTCCGTTTCAAACAAATTTCGATCATCTGAGCCGTGTAGTCCAAGAAACTGTGCCTTTATTTCTTCATTGGTGGTTATTTTTGTCAATTCTTCTTTCGGCCAACATTCTGAAGGTGACATCAGAAAAGCAGGTCCCTTAAACCAAGTACTGGATGTCTTAAAGTTGGGAACTTTCTGCCATTTGGTTGCCTCGTCAGCCACGTTCAGTTTGGTAGGTACCCACCTCCAATCGTCGATTTTTGTGATATCGAGTATTTCGCTAACTCTTACTGCGACAAATTGTCGGTATCGACGGTGATCAGACCTCAGCCAACTCAAAACTGTTCTTGAATCTGACCAAAGGAATTGCTTTTGAAACTTGATCGAGTGATACTCAGACATCTTCTTAGTGAGACGCGCTCCAAGTACGGCAGCTTGTAACTCGAGTCTGGGAATGGAAAGACTTTTTAGTGGAGCCACTTTCGTTTTAGCCCCAATCAATGCACATTTCACTAAGTCTGATAAAACCATCCTAGCATATGCGACCGCAGCGAAGCCATTCTCGCTGGCGTCAACAAAAATATGAAGCTCAAAGTCTGGATAAACAACAAAGTTTGATGGAACATAGCATCTAGGGATACGTACCTCCTCAATCTGTGGTAAAAAGTTTAACCAATGGCACCATTTATTATACTCAACTTCTTTTATTGGGTCGTCCCAACCAATCCCGCTGCGCCAGATTTCTTGAAGGAGTATTTTTCCATATATCAGAAAGTTTGCCACGAGTCCCAAGGGATCAAAGACTTTCATCAGGATTTGTAGTACTTCGCGCTTAGTTGGAACCTTTCCGCCTTGAAGTACATCTGCATTCGCAGAAGTGATGGTGATTTTAAATGTGAGGTAGTCATCGGTTGTAGACCACCACATCCCGAGAACTTTCTCAGGAGAAACTTCGACATTCGTATTGAGATTGACTTCTGCTGGAGCGCTGGATTGGAATCTTTGACTGATTTTATTGGAGTTGGAGATCCAGTTACGAATATGAAAACCTCCCTGTTGGTGAATAAAGGTTATTTCTTCAGCAAGTCTTACCGCTTCTGCTTCGGAATCCACACTATCCATGAGATCGTCCACGTAGTGGTTTTCAAGGATTGATTTGACAGCTCTGGGGAATTCACCTTTGAATTCTTCCGCATTTCTATTTTTGATGAACTGGGCCGAGCAGGGGGAGCATGTAGCCCCAAATGTCATGACAAGCATTATGTATTCTTCCACCTCGTTACTGTCTCGATTGAACCACAGAAATCGCTGGTAATTCTGGTCTTCTTTTCTAATCCGAATTTGGTGAAACATTTCTTGGATGTCAGCACAAATTGCGAAGCGCCTTTGACGAAACTTCATAATGACGGACATTAAGGACGTAAGTAAATCTGGGCCCTTGAGGAGGACCGAATTCAGAGAAATGCCGTCAACTCTAGCTGCCGCGTCCCATACTAGGCGTACCTTACCTGGTTTGTTCGGATTTTGGATTGGAAATATGGGTAAGTACCAGGAGTCCGAACGGTCTTGAGCAGCTTCCTGGGTGGAGAGTTTTCTGGCATACCCTTTTGTGACGTAACTTTCGATTTTATTGTGAACCTCCTCTGCCAGCTGCATATCGCGACTCAGTCTCTGTTGAATACACATCAAACGTTTTCTTGCCATTTTGTAACTGTCAGGAAGTTCTACCTGATCATACTTCCAGAGCAATCCCGTCACAAAATGGCCATTCTCTCGTTTGGTATAGCTCTGCAATTGTTCTAGTGCTCGCTGATCATCAGAAGACTGCAAAATTTTTGAATCTGAGGATCCAAATTTTTCGTTGCACATGAACTCGTTTACTAGTTCTTCCAATTTAAATTCGCTCTCCCGGCTACATTCACATACGTGAATATTAATATTACCATTTGAAATACCTCTGGGTATCGAAGATCCGGGGAGAGGGCAGCATCCGTAGATTGTCCAGCCCAAGCGGGTTTTTGCTGCTACAGGTTCGTCAATGTTTCTTTCTTTGTACTTAAGTGTAAGTCCCAGCTTCCAATTATTAAGCCCAATAAGAAGACGAGGTGCTGCATTGGAATAAGGCTCGATAGGTATATGTCTTAGATGCTCATACTGCTCTTGTAATTTGATTGCGTCCAACGTTTGCAGAGGTAGCTGCAGACTCTTCACAGTATGAACATTAGAAAGCGCAAATATCTTAGCACATTTATTCGTGCCGGAAATATTGAGGCTCATCACTCTCGAGTCATCTTCGTACCGATGTGTGTTGGCGGTCCATTTTATGCAAAGTGGATCAGGAGTTCCCTTGATTTTGAGTTGCGCAGCAACATCCTCATCCATCAGCGTTAGCGATGAGCCGTCATCCAAAAACGCATACGTCTTAATCTGGATTTTGTTGGCATGTAAAATTACAGGAACAATGCGATACATTATCGCTGTGGAATTCTGAATGTGCGCGTTGCTGGGCTGCGCTAAAATTGGCGAAACAACACTTTTGGAAATTTGCAGATTATCTTTGTCGGGTTGCTCGTTGTGAAGCAGCTTATGATGCTTTGAGTTGCAATTATTTTTTCCACATATTTTAGCTGAACGGCAACGATAGCCATTGTGTCTTCTGAGGCAACATCTACATAGCTTGTATTTTCGAACAATTTCCCATTTAGAAGTGATGTTAAGATTTTTAAACTTGACACAATTGTCTACAGATGCACAGTTGTTACCACACACCAAGCACTTACGTTTATCTTCTTGACCTGGACTAGAATTAGAGCTCGAAGTTTCTTCTGTAGCTTCCAAATGTGCGTGTAAGAAACCTTTTTCTTTCTTTCCCTTAGATGTAGTCGAAATTCCACTTGTTGTCGTTGTTGTTTTGACTGGCATAGGTGTAATGCAATTTGCAGCTTCAGCAATTCGATACATCCAAACGCTAAATTCAGAAAGGGTGCAGACAGGAAGTGTTTGCATGTAAATGGCCCAATTAAGCTGCATGGAAACTGGCAACTTTGCAACTAGTTCCTGTAAGAGTGAAGAGTTGTTAAGGTGCGATCCTAATCCAGCACCTTCCAGAGCGGCACAATGGTTTTGAACTGCAACAGCGAACTGCACAAGACTGTCCAACTTTTCAGCTTTAGGAGACGGTGTTGATTGAATCTTCAATGTAAGACAGTTTAGAATCTTGTCTGGCTTTCCAAACAGCATTTCTAAAACGGAAAGTATTCGTGGAACACAGTTTGGGTTATTTATTAAACTCTGCACCGATTCTAAAGCCTTTGCCTTGAGCACCTTCTGAAGCCGAAGTAAATTCTCCTCGTCAGTGAAGCCGCATAACCTGGTGGTCCTATTAAAGTTAGCTATAAATGATGGCCACTCTTCTGGATTGCCATTAAAACTACGCAAGTCTTTCAAGATGGAATGACGTGCAGCAATTTGATTGCTTGTCACTCTTTTGAAAGATGGCTGTTGATCAACGAAAGATGGTGGTCGTTGCTGGATGTTGAAGGTATTTTCTGGGTTATGATTACCAAAGGTTGGCCACTTTTGAGTGTTGGCAGCATCTTCACCGTGTCGGTTGTACTGCTGAGCGTTGGCTGCTTCTTCGTACTGCCAATTGTTTTCGTTCTGTGGCGGAGCTGAAGAAGTGAAAACGGATGGTAAAACAGCTGTATGCACAAATGTCTGTTGAGACGTGGTTATTGGCTGGTCGCAGGGATTGAAAGACAATTGTTGTTGTTTCGGCAACTGTGCATTCACGTTTGCACCCAGCCATGTAAGACCCACGCTTGGGCAATGACCTTTAGGGTTCGACGGTTTGGCGACTGCTTTGTGTCCACTTTCTTGGCTTACTTGCAATGGATTCTTTTCTTGTAACCAATCTTGAACTTTGCTGTTAGCATCTGTGGATATATCATCATCAACTTCAGAACCAGAAGTACCTTCTGCGATTTCAGACAATATTTGGTACTTACGGTTGAGGAATTCTTTTTCCAAAGCTTTTTCTTCTTCAAGTTTTCGTAGCTCAATGTCCATCTTTCTCATTAATGATGATCTTTGTGAGTATTTTGAACTTATTCCTTTTGAGGTTATGGATGCGACACGTGCTTTCGATTGATTGACATTTGACTTGGAATGTTGACAAGTCTTATCTGCAGTCGGTAAGTATGATTTTGATATAGTTTTTGGTGCAGCGTTCAGATGTTCAGAAATTAGAGCTGAAGAATTTGTTGGCATATCGTTTGGCACTTCAGAGGCTGCATGTTTATGGTCTTTTGGTTGAGGTAACCTGAATGCATGTAATGTTGAAGGTGGGGATTTAATTGGTTCAACTTTTGAAGGAGAAACATCGATAAAAACTGATGTACGCTTAGGAGCTTCTGTGGGTTCAGTTGAACTGTGATATATTGCAGTTGACGTTGGATTACCTCGTGCCGTCGTCATCGTTGTTCTTATTTGTGAACCTAATGCACTCGTTGATGGCGCAGCATTGATCTCGGTTAACAACAAGTTTGGATCACAAGCACCGTTTGCAAACATATCTGCTGATGTTCTGGGGACTCCATTGAATGTGTTCACAATCGCATATGTTTGAGTTGACTTTGCTTGTTCTACGCACATATCCGTAGGTGGTGGTTGGGTTGCACCCAAGCGGCTCGTAAATGGAGCGCTACCATGGACAGTAGTAGCAGGCATTGAAGTCGATGTCGTTGTGTTCGATAAGGTGGGTGTGGAATGCCCTTTTGGCAAATGCTGAGCACCTGCGCAGGCTGCACATGCGAAATCTTGGTTTTTAATGAAGCTGTCGACTCCAGCGCACATGAAGTGAAACCAGTTTTCGCAAATGTCACAGGCCACCATGTTGTCTTCCGAATCAGGATCGCTGCACAATTGGCAATTGTATTCTGCTGAATCCATCGATGAATACTGGGCCAGAGTATTATTGAGCAAAGTGTCAAATAATTTTGTAAATTTGTTGGGAAGAATTTTGTCAACCAACAGATTTGTAATGAAAGTATTATAACTAATATTTTTTAATATAAAGTTTAAATTTATTTATCTGTATAAGGGTTACAAAATTAGTTTTTTTTTCTCTTTTCAAATTGTACTTTTTATTTTACCCAGCGATCCTATCGTGTCGAGGTCTGTTTCCAAAAGAAGGTGTTTTAGATTTTCTTCGAGTAGGGTAAAAAAATGGCGTTGGTTGGCGTTCATAAATGCGTTAATGTTTCCGGTGTTAAGCAGAGAGGTGCATGGGCAACAGATGCCATTAGCAATACGGTCACTGTTATTGGTGAACGCTACAGAGCCATGATAAACGACTTCTTGCTGTAATGCTGTCGGAATTGGATGAGCGGGGTTTGGTTAACATGTGGTTTCAACAAGATTGTGCAACCGCACAAACAGTTAGAGCCACAATTGATATTATAAAGAAAGCGTTTCCTGGTCGCGTAAGCTCCCGTTTTGGCGATATGGCACAATCCCCAGACAAACGAAGCCCTTCGAAAGAATATTCGACAGGAATGCGAACAGATATCACCGGAAATCTTGCCGAAAGTAAAAAAGTAATTCAAAAACTAGCCACAAGAAATTCAGTCCTAATAAAATCGTGTGAACCTAAAAGTATGCAGTAGAAAAATTTTTCACTTAAGATTAGTCTCTGTTGGAGAAACTTCGTACTACGGCACTGAATGCATGGTCTACCGATGAATGAAGGATTGCAGCTGGGAATATAGTGGGCTTCGATTCTTATCAAATCGTTCGAAGCAAAAAATATGCAGTAGAAAGTAGAAAGTAGAAGTTTGACTAAATATTACCTTCCGATGGTGAAACTGCACCCACAGTCTCTCTAGTTTTTTTTTTACTGTCCACTCGATGAATGAGATATAGTGATCTTCCATTATTATCGAATCATGCCAAGCAAAAAGTATGCAATAAAAAATGTGAATGCACGAAGGATCGCTGCCTGAGTTAAGGACAAACTACAATGAGAGCGACCTGCGACCGACGAATAAAAGAACAAATGGGATTTAAAATTTCCTGAAGTACGACATAACATACATAGAGGATTCATCTTGCAATATGAACAACATTGCATACCTTGAGGCGTTTACGAAGCTGAACATATCAAATACTCACATGGTTGATCAACGTTGGTAAAACAACAAAATACATAGAGCAGAGTTTTTCTACTTTTCACTGTTCACATTTGCTGTTTACCACAATTGTCATAAGTCAAAGAGCAAAATCAGGCAAAACTCGATTGTTTATACCTCACTGCTCTGGATATGATAGAAAGGATCCCAGCCGACAACGAACCAGCAGTTCGTTTCTACGCTGACGCCGAGTCAGCATATCACCGTGGCTGAAAACATCAAAAAACAACCCCCAACAACCTGATATGTATAAATTCGTTTACCCTCTCTCTCTCTTACTTAACTGTACCAATTTATACCTTAGTCTTAAGTATGTAAAATGTACTTGCCATACAGAAGAATAAAGTTAGTCTAAAGCTGAATTCGGACTCATACATTTCATTGGCGACGAGGAAAAAAAAAAAAAAAAAATATAAAAAAAAAGAAGTTCATGGCAGAAAGTGACAGTGACATTGAAATAAAAGCAAAAAAAGAAAGTTTAATTCTAAACCGAGAAACGATAAAAACAGAAGTGAAAATGACAAATTTTGTTGGAAGAATAGAATTCTTCAACATAGGAGATGATTTTAAATCATATATTGAACGCATGCAGCATTTGTTAAAATTAAATAAAATCGATGACAGTGCAAGTAAAATTTCGTTTATGATCGGGGTCGGGGGTGCGGAACTTTACAAAGTTGCCAAAACGCTGGTGGCCCCAAGGAAACCAGAAGACTTAACTTTCGATGAAATTGTAAATTTGCTTACGGCACATTTTTCTCCGAAAAGGAATGTGACCGCAGAAAGATTCAAATTTTTAAATCGAAATCAAGAGAGTGATGAAACCTTGTCCGACTACATAGTGGTACTTAAGACCTTAGCCGATTCATGCGCATACGGAACCTTCTTGGATGATGCTCTCAAAGACCGTTTCCTTATGGGAATACACAACAAAAAAATTCAATCCAAGTTAATTGACACGACACCAAAATCATTTGAAGAGTGCTGTCAAACGGCACTTAACATGGAGATGATTCAACAAGAGCTTACTGTAATGGGGGGCACGGCAACCAATAGTCATATGGTGAACAGTACATTCAGCAAAAAGAAAGGCTACATGAGCCAAAAGAAAGAGATCAGACCAGAACTTCAACAAGAACAGCATCAACAACGGCAACAGCATCAACGGAGCAGGGAGGTGAATTCTCAGAGTAGACGAGCGGATTATCTAAGGCAGCCTAACTTCAATCAACACAGTAATTATTATAGTTATCGTGGTGGTGGTAGAAACATGAATATTCAATGTTATTGTTGTAAACAATTTGGGCATTTTGCCAGAGATTGCTTTGTAACTAAAGATTATTTAAACAAAAAAAATTCTAACTTTGTTAAAGGTAAAAGACTTCCAAATAATAATATACGTCACATAAACACAAGCTCAGATTCAGATGACAATTCTGATGAATTAAATTGTATTAACAATCTTAAACTTGAAACTACTAATAAAAACTATGGAATGTACATAAATGGCGTTAGTTCTTTTAAATTAGGAAATATGCCTTTACATATAAAATTATTTTGTGACGGGAAATTGCTGAGTTTTGAAGTTGATACGGGTGCATGTACATCGGTTATACACAAAACCACATACAATAAGTATTTCAAAGGTCACGAAATACAAACACTAGACCAAAGATTACATTTGATTTCTGGAGGACAGGTCGATATTATTGGATACATTTCGATTTTAGTGAAAACCACGAACCAAGATACGGATGTTATGTTAGATTTGACAGTTATAGACAGCCGAAAATATTTCACGCCCCTTTTAGGACGCTCGTGGCTAGATATTCTTTTCACAGGGTGGAGAAACAATTTTGTCAATCTGATGGTAGTTAGTTTACCGCAAATCGATTCATCGATTTTATTAAAATCATTATTAGAAAAATATAAAAACGTATTTGAGAGAAAAACAACACCAATTAAAGTATTTAAAGCTAGTATTGTCTGCGAGGATAATAGCAGTCCTATATTTTGTAAACCATATAGCTTACCTTACGGTATGAAAGATGTCGTAGAGGAAGAGTTGGACAGATTGGTTTCTGAAGGTATTATTTATCCCGTACGTCACAGCAAGTGGGCCTCGCCGATTGTTGTGGTGAAAAAACCAGATGGGGGTATAAGAATTTGTGCCGACTGTAAAGTGTCAATCAACAAATATGTGAAAGACGATCACTATCCGTTAAATAAACCAGAGGATATTTTCTCTGATTTATCTGGTTGTGAATGTTTTTGCGTACTTGACCTTCAAGGAGCATTTCAACAGCTGGAAGTTGAAAAGGATTGTCAAGAACTTTTGACTATAAACACCCACAAGGGGTTATTCAGGCATCGAAGACTTATTTTTGGTGTTAAGTCTGCACCTGCAATTTTTCAAGCCACTATGGACGAAATTTTGAAGGGTATACGAAAAACAAAAGTGTTTATAGACGACATTTTGATAGGTGGAAATGATTCGAAAGAATGTCTGATAATTTTAAAATCGGTTTTGGAAAGGTTGGCTGAATATAATGTCACGGTAAATTTAAAAAAATGCCAATTTCTCAAAGAGGAAATCCAATATTTGGGCCACGTTATTTGTAAGGAGGGAATAAAGCCAAACCCCGAAAAGGTAGATGCTATTAAGAATGCGCCAGTTCCCTCAGATCTAGAACAATTAAGGTCATATTTGGGACTTATAAATTATTACTCTAAATTCGTTCCTAATTTGTCATCCGAATTAAGTGTGTTATATGACCTTACGAAGAAAAATATTAAGTTTATTTGGTCCGATGATTGTAATTCGGCTTTTATGCGGAGTAAGAAACTTTTATTAGAAAATAATTTACTTGTACATTACGATCCAAAAAAAGAGATTGTACTTCACTGCGATGCCAGTCCCTACGGTGTGGGAGGAATTTTATCGCATATAATTGATGGAGTTGATCGTCCGGTAATGTTTGTTTCGAGTACTCTCACTTCCGCAGAGCAAAATTATTCGCAGCTTCAACGAGAAGCTTTAGCGATAGTTTTCAGCGTCAAAAAGTTCCATAAGTATATATATGGGAAACCAATAACAATATATTCTGATGCTCAATCATTGAAGGAAATTTTTAGTCCTACAAAGTCCTTACCTCCTGTTGCAGCTGCTAGAATACAAAGATGGGCTATATTCCTAAGTATGTATCAGTATACCTTAAAATACCGCAAGGGAACATTGATGACAAATGCGGATGCTATGTCACGATTGCCTCTTCCTAGTCCAACAGGGTTGAATAATTATTCAATAAATAGCTTACATCAGCCATTTTTAAAAGAAAACATTAACATTAAAATAGTTGAACAAGAAACTTCAAATGATCGAATATTACAGGAAGTTAAAAATTTGGTTAAAAGTGGGTGGCCAAGAACTACACCAATCCACCTTAAAAATTATTTTCGTAGGCGAAATGAAATAAATTTTGAAAATGGATGTCTTTATTATGTAGATAGACTTATTATTCCTTCTGTTCTGGTTTTAAAGATTTTAGAACTTTTACACGAATCTCACATTGGGATTGTTCGTATGAAGGTTTTAGCGCGTCAGTATTTTTGGTGGGATGGCATGGAAAACGACATTGAAGATCATGTTAACAGGTGTGAGGTATGCTCTGTTTCCAACAACAAGTCTTGTTCGACTTACAAAAGGCCTTGGCCAGAATCAAAATTTTTTTTTGAAAGGATTCATGTAGATTTTTTCTACTTTAAAGAAAAATATTTTTTAATCCTTGTGGACAGTTTTAGCAAGTGGATCGATGTAAAACTAATGCGGAGTACGACGGCGGATTGTTTAATAATGACTCTTAGGACCATATTTTCTTATTATGGGCTACCGAAAACATTAATGTCGGATAACGGTCCACCTTACAATTCTGAAGCATTTTTAAAGTTTGGTGAATCCAATAATATAAAATGTATGAAAAGTCCTGCCTATCACCCTCAGTCAAACGGCTTGGCGGAAAGGGCTGTGCAGACAGTTAAAAACGCTTTAAAGAAAATGATATTTGATAATATAAGAATAGACCAAATTGTACCTTTACAGAAGCTAATCGATCGATTTTTACTCAAATATCGTACAACCCCAGGAAGCACAAATTTAGTATCCCCAAATGACTTAATATTCAAACACAAAACGAAAACACTTATTGATGATATAAACCCTAAAATTAAAGAAAATATACCAAATAAAAAGAATATTCACAAACAAACTAACACAGCAATTTCCCGAGATATTTTTACATTTAAGCCAGGAGATAACATTTATTATAAGCAAAAAGTTGGTATAACTTACAAATGGGTACCAGGAATAGTTGTAAATAGAGTTGGAAATGTCATGTATTTAGTTAATATTGATGGGTACAAACGTACAGCACATATAAATCAATTAAGACGTATGAAAAATGTAAAAGTATTAAATTTCTCGCCTAGCAATATTGTTTTAAGTAATAATTCAAATACCTCTACTGTCAAACCACCTAGGAAAAGAAAAAGATCTTCCGATACGGAATTTGCAGATTTTTTGGTTCGAAGATCAAGCCGTATAAAGCAAAAGAATGCTAAGAAATAGCTTACTATATTACTTAAAATACTCAAATGTTGAAATATGTATGAATTTATTTATGTATTATTATTATGTATTTTATCATAAATTATTATTCAACGATTATTTCGTAAATGTATATATACTATTTTGTGTAATTATCTTAAATTTTTTTAGTATATAAGTAAGATACATTTATTTAAGGGGGAGAGAGTGATATGTATAAATTCGTTTACCCTCTCTCTCTCTTACTTAACTGTACCAATTTATACCTTAGTCTTAAGTATGTAAAATGTACTTGCCATACAGAAGAATAAAGTTAGTCTAAAGCTGAATTCGGACTCATACATTTCACAACCCACCAACTAGACAACCGGGAATGAACAACCCGAGTCAAAAACCAAGACAATTTTTCATAATGCTAATTTTGAACCATGTACATTACAAATATTATAATTTTTAGAGTTTAAGTCATTTTATAAGTTAGGCCCCCTATGTGCCAACAAATTTCTACCCTATTTATATTATCCTCAAGTTTCACTATTGTATATATTAAGTTCAATAAAAAACCTTGAAACCTTGGCAAAACTCGATTTTCTTCTCGCCTACCGTTGCATGTGTGGTACATACTAGTATAGAGTACTCAGGCAAGAGATTATCCCTTGAAACAAGCTTGTGGGTACGTTGAGTCAGTAAGAAGTTTGTAAACTTTTTAGGCTTTGGCCATACATTTTGTGTCGTGTTCTGTTTTCCCCTTTTCGGCAACCTCCCCTTATTTTGTTTCGAACTTCGTTTTAGGCCAGGGATTTAATCCTACTTTAGAATCGTGCTACGATTTGTACCGAGGCGAGAGATTTAATCTCACCGACCGTTTTTGCCGGCATTCATCAAGGTTAGGGATTTAATCCTACCGTCTGACCGTGCCTTGTCGTTGTTTGAGGCTAGGGAAATTTATCCCACTTTCTGTGATTTAATCCCACTTTTAAACCGTGCTGCGGTTTCGAGGCTAGAGGTTTAATCTCACCAACTTTTTTGGCCGGCATTCAGTCAAAGCTAAACTTATCATCTGTCCGTACCCTGTTTTCGTTTAAGGCCAGGGATATAATCCCAATTAGCATTTGCCTAAACGTAAGTCAATGCTAGGGATCTAATCCCACCGTCTGCCCCTTATATGAAGTACTGTGTTAATTATTTAGGAATTTGAGAAGTTAACTGTCCGCCATGGGACCATGTATTTTTTGATGAGTCGACGTTTGCGCCCTCTATAATTCGGCCAAAATTCGAAAATTAAATAATATATTTTTTTTTGTACTCTTGACGCTTGTATTCATTATTTAAAAAAAAAATATGTAATTACCTAATAAGGTTTCCGAGAAAAAAATTCCCAAAAATCGTGCGTTTTTTTGGGATTCTAATATAATTATGCAAAATGGTCTTCAGACTGATGTGTTTTACGCAGATCTTAGCCAAGTATTTGATAGCCACTATATACTCTTAATTAAATTAGAAAGATGTGGGTTTCAAGGCTGCATACTTGCTTGGATGCGATCATATTTAAATAACCTTACGCAGTATGTAAGCAATAAGAATTGTATACGTGTTATCCGGAGTACCTCAAGGAAGTCATATTGGACCAATATTATTAATATTATTTGGTGTGGGCATCTCATATTAAAAAATCCTTATCTTTAATGACGACTTTAAGCTCTTTTATACTTGTTTTTGCAACATGATATTGACAGTCTCTTTAGATCCCAAGCTAATGGAATGAGGGCTTCGACAGAAGTTAGGCCAGTTGATCACTCAATCGGATTGGCTTTTGTTTCAGCACCAGTCAATAAGTTTCCTAGCTTGGCACAGTGTAGATGGAGTGGGATGAGTGTGGTGCTCCGGTTGAGTGAGAGTACATTCGAATTCCGGATGATTGTGCAAAAGCAAACAGAATAAGAGACATCAAAACCTACTAGATCCTCTCTTCTTTTGAACTCAATCCGAACTGGATGACTCCGTGAGAATGTCCACAATTTCCCATATCAATTTCATTTACAGGTTCATACGATTTATAATACCAACATGGCACACTTCAGGGCTAATTGGGCCACAGGGCTAGACTGCCAGAGGTCGCCATTTATACCTACCTACCCTACAAAGGATCGCCTGTTTTTTTGTAGATGGGACATAAAGAGCTGATAGTCCATGGGGCATGTTTATTCCAAACCTTAATTTTAGGAACTCTTCCTGGGAAGCCACTGTTTTCCTTAAGCTGTTTTTATGTATAATTTACCCTCCAGTAAAAACTGTTTGATGCAACTGGATCTTCATTGACTTAACTTATTCTTAGCTTATCAATCGTTATACATGATAAATGAATATAATTGAGAATTATCTCTGTTTAAGTGGAGTGATTGAATTAAATTCAAATAAAAGCTCAAGTGACCTCAACTCCAAGGTGCGTTTCGCCCAGGTACGACAGTGGGCTCATCAGTTAGATGCTGCCGTACCCTTCTAAGACGCAAATATTGGTCGATGTTGTATCAACTCTTATAAAATTTACAGCTTTAACAGACTGTGAATTTTATTTTTCTAGGGGAATTTGATCAAATTCAGACACCTAGAACAATAACGTCCGTGGTCAGACTATTAAATCAATGAATATAATTGAGAATTATCTCTGTTTAAGTGGAGTGATTATACATGATTCCCATTTAACAGCTGTTGAATTTTTTGCTTTACAGAAAATAATATTTTAAGTTTTGAATTTGAAGTTCTGAGCTATCTTTGTCGAACATTTTTTTACCCTTTTAGTGGATTTGTATCTTCCTCGCAATAGCGAGTACCTTTGAAAAACACGTAACTGACGTAGAATAGACTGGACTCGAACCCCCGACCTACGGGACCGCGTGAGATTTATACGTATAGTAACCATCACAGCGAGGGCTAGTCCCTGTACGGACAAAATTTTGTTATAACTCCAAAACGCTGCCTAACAATAATATTGGTTTTGTCGTATTTTCGAAAACGGCTTTCAGGATTTTAATTAAACTTTTATTGCACAAAAATAAAATAAGATTTTGACCTTTCTTTTTATTTTATGCATACAATCGAAAACGGTAGTTTTCTTTTATTGATTTATGTTGCTCTTCTAGTTTTTGAAAATAATTTATATAAAAAAAAAATCTCGAATGCAACGTGTTTCGTATCGCAACTTTTCATTTGAAAAATTCTATCCATATTATCGAGAAGAATAAAAAAAAGATTATAAGAACCAAGAAACACTTGAGGATAAATTGAATAACATTAAACAAGTTTTTTTCTCTGTTTATGGATAGCTTTGTACTTTATGAAAGATCCACAATTCAGAACATCCTACAATAGAAAAAAAATCCAAAGAAGAAGAAGGGAGTATGTATTACTTCACCGAGGCCAGGATCTCTAAGGCATCAGCAGGGCCACTACCCTTCGTAATTTAAGCAAGCAAAAAAACAAACAAACAAACAAGCACAAAGAATAAAAATGGATTTTCCTTTGAAAGGAAATTACATACCAATCCGAAGGTATTAAGGACGAAAAAAATAATCAAAACCTTGTCCGCTGCAACGAGCAACTATAGCGCATAAACGATGAAAATGTAGCCGAATTGTTCGTCGTAATTTAGGGGACGACTCATGTAAGCAGCTCGTGGTATCGTGGAATCCTAGCTGTGCTATACACGTAGTCGTTCTCATCTTGTGGCGGTTAGAAACGGAGCGCAGTATAGGTAAGCAGTCTAACGAACATGCAAACCCTTCAGATGAGAATTTTCCATTATGAATGAATGAGAATGGCAAAAAAAAGAGGAAGAAAACTCCCCAAGGATAAACCCGAATAGAGGGCATATTTCAATGTAGAAAAAGGGGATAGCTGCGGACAGCCACTCCAGCTTCTTTCCATCAGCAAATGCTGCTTCACACACAACGATGACTACGCGAAACGTTTGTCCATGGTTCTATTGTGTACAGGGCGCAGCAATTTGTTTCGCATTCTGGAAATTGGTAGTAGGGTACGACAACGTCATCCAGCAAACCAATAGATGTGCGCCTCTCGCGCTGTTCATGCTATAGAGCACCCCGATTCAAAATAAGGACACATTTTTTTCAATTTTTTTTTTGGGAACTATCCTTTTCCAAATGCTACCTATACGGTGCTGTGGTGTGTTTTTGTGAGCTCACCATTTATGCAATACAGTCGGGGCAACATTCCGGAAATATGCTACCTATGTAGTACATAATGTACAATGTGTCTGTGTACAGGGTAAACTGCTACAGAGGGTTCTAAATGAACATTTTTAAAATAAAGATCTACCGTTTAGTTTTTGAATGTGCTTCTAGACCACGTTCGATTTTAAACCCTATTGGAGAGAAAACTGATCAGGTACAAGGTTTTTATTTTTCAGGAGTACTGTCTGAGGGGAAGTGGGTGTAATTGATAAACCCTGGAAGAGTATCTCTTGTAATGAAAATGTCCCTCTCATCTTATCGTTCGCATTCTGCAGAAAGTTAAAGGTTCACAAAGCTTTTTGAGAAAGCTGTATTTTGGCAGAGAGCTTTATGAGCATGGATAAGCATTTCCCTAAATTTATTCTAAATTTGTAATAGGGCTTACGTTTTTAGAAGGGGTCAAAGAAGGCAATTTTTTGGGTACATCTGCTCCCCAAATTAAAAATAAAATTTCGGGGTACACCCCAAGAAAGGACGTCCTATCGAATAAGATCGATATTTTGTTCTTTTTTAATAAGTCCTTCGAACTTCATTTTACAATAAAATGAGTAAGAAAAAACTTGTGGACAATACAATTATCCGAAAAAAATAAGCTTTTAACGAATTCCGTAAGTTGAATCATCTTTAGAATCAAAGCGGATCAAAGTTTACTTATTCCTCATGTGGTAAGGCAGAATGATGAAATGCATGTTATATTCCGAAATCTTTTCGGGCGGGTGATGAAATTTTGCGGGCAAATGTATGAAAAATAACATTTTATGATTTTTTATGTTCTTAACATTCCCTTGCAGCCAATGAGTGGAAGGAAACCGTCCAGCACAATTTAGTCTTAGTATTCATTTTAGTATATACACTGCATCAAAAATTTGCACGTACAGCAATTGAAAATAGACGTGTTTCCTTTATATTATGAATTTACCACCAAAGATTCTAAGCTTATCGACTTTATTCGATAAAATTATTATGTATAATAGTATATGCAACAAAACTGCAACAAAATATTAGAGTTTTGCTTCATATGTTTTTTTTTACTGTTAGTAGAATTATTCCAGGAATGCCAAAAAAGTGCTCCAAATTAAGTGCTCCAAAAATAGCTGCTGACATTAAAGCAAATCATGGAATATCGCTTAACCCTCAAACTGTTCGGAACTTTTTGCATTCAAAGGGATATAATGGTCGCACGGTTAAAAAAAACCTTATATTTCAAAGGCAAACGATTCAAAACGTTTGAACTGTGCAAAAGCATAGGTTTTGAAAACAGATAATTTCTGGAAGAATGTTTCATTTTTCGACGAGAGCAAGTTTAACGTATTCGGGTCCGACGGTCGCAGATTTGTGTGGAGGAAACCAAACACAGCATTAGATGTGAAGAATTTGCAATCAACGGTGAAACATGGTGGCGGAAATGTTATGGTCTGGGGAGTTATGGGGTGCAATGGTGTGGGAAATTTGGTTTTTATGGATACAACAATGGATAAAAACAAATATTTACAAATTTTAAGGGAAAAATTGAAAGTCAGCGCTTTAAAAATTGGGTTAAAAGACGACTTTTTGTTAGTGCAGGACAATGATCCCAAACATTCGTCAAGGATAGTAAAAAAGTGGCTACTCTATAATGTTAAATCAACATTGCCTCATCCTCCCCAATCCCCAGACCTTAATCCCATTGAGCATCTTTGGGATTATTTGGGGAAAAGGGTCCGAGAATCAAAAATTACCAATAAAAACCAACTCAAAGCCCTTATCTTGGAAGAATGGAACAAAATTTCTCCGGAAATATTTCTAATAGAGAATACATTTGTTATCGTTTAGACAGAGATGAGAGAAGTGGGGGCGGTGTTGCCGTGGTCGTAAAAAGATCTATAAAACATAAATTGTTACCAATTATTAAATGTAAACTAATTGAAAATATCGGAATTGAAATACCGTTTGAAAATGGACGTTCAATTAAAATCTTTTCAATTTATTTCCCGGGTGGTTCTTCCTCGCAAAGGAAAAGGTGTGACTTTAGAAATGATTTGCGGAAATTATTAACAACAAATGACTTATTTCTAGTTGGAGGAGATTTCAATTGTAGACATAGGGACTGGGGTTGCACCAGAGCTAATGCATGGGGTAATATACTGTCCGATTTGAATTCAAGACATCCATTTAACGTTTTATATCCCCCCCATCCCACCTGTATTCCACCTAACAATCGAACAAATCCTTCCACACTAGACCTATTCCTTACTAACATGCCTGAACTTTTTACCCAACCTAACGTTGAAAATGATCTTAGTTCCAATCACCTTCCAGTAATAATAGGAATTAATGCAACCCCTATAGAGACATGTAATATTATTTATGATTTTAAAAACACAGATTGGAAAAGATTCAAAAGCAATGTGCGTCAAAAACTGAGAGATATTCCGGTAATTAATTCAAATATTATCAATAGTACTCTAATTGATGAATCTGTGAACACCTTCACAAATACAGTACTTGAAAGCATAGACCAATCTGTTTCCAAAAAAATTCAACGCCGACGAAACGGTAATGCACTTCCACGTCAAATAGTAGAAACCATAAAAATTAGAAATAAAAATAGAGCATTATGGATCAGAACAAGAGAACAATTCTACTACACTGAAATGAAAACTCTGAACGAGATTATTAAATCATCGGTTTTACAATTTAGAAACCAAGCATGGAACCATAAACTTCAAGGTCTAAATAAAGGAAGTAAACCCTTTTGGAATATAGTTAAAGTTGTGAAGAAGAAACAAGTAACGGGTGATTTTTTTGAGGTTAGGATTTTCATGCATTAGTATTTGACAGATCACGCGGGATTTCAGACATGGTGTCAAAGAGAAAGATGCTCAGTATGCTTTGACATTTCATCATGAATAGACTTACTAACGAGCAACGCTTGCAAATCATTGAATTTTATTACCAAAATCAGTGTTCGGTTCGAAATGTGTTTCGCGCTTTACGTCCGATTTATGGTCTACATAATCGACCAAGTGAGCAAACAATTAATGCGATTGTGACCAAGTTTCGCACTCA
Source organism: Philhelius festivus (assembly GCA_963931855.1). NCBI lineage: Eukaryota > Metazoa > Arthropoda > Insecta > Diptera > Syrphidae > Philhelius > Philhelius festivus. The sequence continues at coordinate 168,312,502 of OZ007555.1, read as the reverse complement.
GTTTACTTTATTGGACATTAAACCAACCACACGAATGCGTACAGTGCGTACAGAAGAGAATATTGCGTCTGTTTCTGAGAGTGTTGCTGAAGACCGTGAAATGTCGATTCGTCGCCGTTCGCAGCAATTGGGTTTGTGTTATTCGACCACATGGAAGATTTTACGCAAAGGTCTTGGTGTAAAACCGTATAAAATACAGCTCGTGCAAGAACTGAAGCCGAACGATCTGCCACAACGTCGAATTTTCAGTGAATGGGCCCTAGAAAAGTTGGCAGAAAATCCGCTTTTTTATCGACAAATTTTGTTCAGCGATGAGGCTCATTTCTGGTTGAATGGCTACGTAAATAAGCAAAATTGCCGCATTTGGAGTGAAGAGCAACCAGAAGCCGTTCAAGAACTGCCCATGCATCCCGAAAAATGCACTGTTTGGTGTGGTTTGTACGCTGGTGGAATCATTGGACCGTATTTTTTCAAAGATGCTGTTGGACGCAACGTTACGGTGAATGGCGATCGCTATCGTTCAATGCTAACAAACTTTTTGTTGCCAAAAATGGAAGAACTGAACTTGGTTGACATGTGGTTTCAACAAGATGGCGCTACATGCCACACAGCTCGCGATTCTATGGCCATTTTGAGGGAAAACTCTCAAGGAATGGACCGGTAAGTTGGCCACCAAGATCACGCGATTTGACGCCTTTAGACTATTTTTTGTGGGGCTACGCTACCAAAAATTGGACTTTCCGAATGGACCACCTAAGACGCAGCCGCGGTCAACATTTAAATGAAATTATCTTCAAAAAGTAAATGTCATGGACCAATCTAACGTTTCAAATAAAGAATCGATGAGATTTTGCAAATTTTATGCGTTTTTTTTTTTAAAAAAGTTCTCAAGCTCTTAAAAAATCACCCGTTACATATTCCGGCTTTTAAAGTAGGAAGTGCAGTTTTGCTTTCTAACGAAGAAAAAGCGAGAGCTTTGGCCCATGAATTCTGTGGTAACCATTTAGTTGCAAGTAACATAGCTGGAAACAGGTGTATTGAAAGCAATGTTTCTCAATCGATTGAACTGTTAAATACAAGTAACATTGATATAACGGATGATTTAATATCAACAAGTGACTTAGTTGTTATCTTAAAAACCCTTAAAAATACTAAATCTCCTGGATTTGATGGTATTAAAAATCTATTTTTAAAGAATCTTCCAAAAATAGGTATAAGGTACTTAAGTACGCTGTTCAATAGGATATTTTCCGAATGCATGGAAAATGGCTAAGATAATCCCCATTCCTAAGCCAGGCAAAAATGCTAGTATACCATCCAGTTACAGGCCAATAAGCTTGTTAAGCTCTTTAAGCAAATGCTTAGAAAAATTAATTAAAAACAAATTATTATTACACGTTGAACAGTTTGACATCTTACCACAAGAACAATTTGGTTTTAGGAGACATCACAGTACTATTCACCAAGTTCATAGAATAACAAAAGACATTAAAAATAATCTGATCTCAGGAAGAAGTACAGGGATGGTCTTCCTTGATGTTGAGAAAGCGTTTGACTCTGTTTGGCACAAAGGGCTGATTCACAAACTCTTTGTTTTGAATTTTCCTTTATATTTAGTAAAAGTGATATCATCATTCCTTACAAAGCGAACTTTCAAGGTATCTGTAAACAATTGGTATTCCGATGCAATGGAAATTGTTACAGGTGTACCTCAAGGATCCGTACTTGGGCCATTATTATATATAATATATACACATGATTTTCCAAAGCTACATAACTGTAAAACTGCTATTTTCGCGGACGATACGTGCATTTACTCATCAGATTCAATCGGTTCCTTAATTGAAACCAACTTGCAATCTGCTCTGAGTTTAGTTCAGATGTATTGCAATGATTGGAAAATTAAATTAAACGCTTCAAAAACTCAGGCTATCTTTTTCACTAGAAAAAGAAAAGCTTGTTACTTGCCCAGAAATATGCTTCAGTTAGATGGGGTTATGGTGGAATGGAAATCACGTGCCAAGTATCTTGGGGTACACCTAGACAAAACGTTGACGTTTGCTCTACATATTCAGGAAACACTTAATAAACTTAATATGTCGATTAAAATACTATATCCTTTCATTAATCGCAAGTCAAAATTGACCATTGAAAACAAATTAATAATTTTTAAAGCAATATTCCAAAGCATAATGTTTTATGGCTCACCGGTCTGGGGAACATGTGCTAAAAGTCATATTCGTAGGTTGCAAATAATGCAAAATAAAATATTAAAAATGATGCTAAATCTACCTTGGCACTATTCTACGGATGATCTTCACGAGGAGACAAAAATTGGAAAAGTTGCAAGTCGAATTATAAAATTATATGAACGCTATATTCTATCGTGTAGTTCTTCTGACAATGATCTAATATTAAACTTATCAATTTAAGGTGCTGTAAACTGTATTTATTCCTATTTATAAAAAAAAATGTTTTTGTTCATGTATGTATTTGTTTTTTTTTATTAACTAATTATTTATGTATTGACTTTGTTATTGATTTATTTATTCTTCTATTTATATATTTACTCTTTTATTTATTTATTTATTTTTTTTTTATTATTTATTTATTTATTTTCTTATTTATTTATTTATTTATTTATTTATTTATTTATTTATTTATCATATTTATTTATTTATTTATTTACTTATTTATTATATGTCCCTTTCGTTTTTTTTTTCTTTTTTTTAATGTTTCGTTCAAAAGAAAAAAAAAAAAAAAAAAAAAAACAAAAAAAAAAAACTGTGGTAAAAACTTAAAAAAAAATAGTATAAATATTTATTATCTGCTCATTTATTTACTTATAGTTATATTTATTTATTTACTTAGTTTTCTAATTTATTTATTTTTTATTATGTCAATTACACAATTGTAAACATCATCTTATTTTGTTATAAATCGGTCCCACTTCTCTCATCTCTTGAAAAATGTATTTTCTTATCTAAATGAAGGTTTTTTCTAGTAGCTTTTCCTTCTATTTATAATTTAAATCTGTGATATTATTACTATTTAACTAAATGTTATATGTTTTTCAGTAGTAAGGTAGAAAATACCGCTTCTCTGTAAATTGTGCAATCTAGTTTTATGAAAAAAAAAGAAATGTATAAATTCAGCTACAATAAAGATTATATATATATAAATTTCTCCGGAAGTCACTTCAAAACTTGTTCTCTCTATGAAGAATCGCCTTCAGGATGTGATAAAAGCGAAAAGTTATCACACTCGCTACTAAAAATATGAATATAATCAAGTTTTATATCACTGTACGTGCAAATTTTGACCTATGATTTACTATTTTGTCTAATTTTCTGTAGTTTTTTCTTTTCTATGAAGTTTGTATTAATTAAGTTTGTTTTATTTTGAGTTCTACAATAATAAATAATAATGGTTCAAAAGCTGTTTTTTTTTAAATAATTTAATCTTTCCTTTTGAAGAATCACTTGTACGTACAATTTTTTGATGCAGTGTAGATCATTAGAAATAAGACCGTAATACCGAAGCCGAACCTTGGAGCCGATTGTTAAGTAGGAACCGTGACACATTTTTTCCAAGACTTTCCTCCAAAAGTGGTAGTGGTTGAAGTGAAAAAAGAATGCAAATATTAAGCCGTCTGTTTGATAAGCCGTTTAATTGTGAAGCTTTTGGAAATAATTTTTGATGAGCTTCTTGAGAGCTTTAGCAAGCCAGTAAAAATATTTTGATAAGCACGTTAAGACCCGTAGTACTCCTGAGGAAACACATTGATAAGTCGGGTAAGAGCCATTTGATAAACTAGTGGAAGAACTTTTTGATAGCCCGTTTTAGCGGTTATCCACTTGAAACACTTTAATACGTCGGTTAAGAGTTCGAAACACTGTTTGATATGTCGGTTAAGATCCGTCTGTTAGCCATTGGAAAGAGTGTTTGATAAGCCGGTTAAGATTCGTCTATTAGCCATTGGAAAGACGGTTTGATATGCCAGTTAAGAGCTGTGCTATGTTAGTAGAAACACTTTGATAAGTTGGTTGATAGCCGTGGTATGCCTGTTAAGAAATTATATTCCTCCTAAGAGCCGTGGTAAGCAAGTGGAAGAACTTCCCGTGGAAACACTTTAATATGACGGCTTAGAGCTAAGCTAATCCATTTGAAACACAGTTTGATAATTCAGTTAAGAAACATTTTAAGCCAATTGATACACTGTTTGATATCCAGGTTAAAGCCGTTCGATAAGCCAGTAGAAACACTGTTTAAAAAGCTGGATAAGATCCGTCCATTAGCCATTGGAAAGACTGTTTGATGCCGGTTAAGAGCTGTGGTATGCCAGTGGGAACATTATTTGATAAGCCGTTCAAGAGCCAATTGATAGCCATTGGAAATACTGTTTGATGGGCCAGTAGTCTTATTTCAGGAGAGCCTCTTGGAGAAAGAATATTAAAGGCACGATTCCGGACAAGAGTACGTCCCGTCACCATTATACAGTGTTACGCCCCAACAGAGCTCGCATCCGATGAGGAGAAAGAATGCTTCTACAGTCGGCTAGGAGCCGCTTACAACAACACACCGCGGGGAGATATTAAAATGGTTACAGCACATTTGAATGCTAAAGTTGGCAGCAACAACGATGGACTCAAACATGTGATGGGAAACCATGGAGTTGGGAATTGCAATGATAACGGTGAGCAGTTCATTGACTTCTGCAATACTAACGGACTCGTCATTGGCGGCACCATGTTTGAGCACAAGATGTGCCACAAACTAAGTTGAGTGTCGACGAACAGGCAAGCATCTTCGAATCAAATTGATCACTTCGCGATTAGCCGGCGCTTTAGAAGCAGTCTCCTGGATGTTCGAAATAAAAGAGGGGCCGATATGGGACTTGGTCGAGACCACCACCGTATGGTATCTACTGTAAGACTTCGTACAGCTGCAGCTCGGAGATCCAACGGCATAACCCGCTTACCCAGGCTCAACGTCGACAGACTAAAGGATCTCTCAACACGCCAACAATTGAGAGACCACCTTTCACACGGAATGATGACAATAAGCACTTCGCGATTAGCCGGCGCTTTAGAAGCAGTCTCCTGGATGTTGGAAATAAAAGAGGGGCCGATATGGGACTTGCTCGAGACCACCACCTTATGGTATCTACTGTAAGACTTCGTGCAGATGCAGCTCGGAGATCCAATGGCATAACCAGCTTACCCAGGCTCAACGTCGACAGACTAAAGGATCTCTCAACACGCCAACAATCGAGAGACCACCTTTCACACGGAATGATGACAATAAGCAGCACGGAACCTGAATCCATTGAAAACCACTGGAATGCTGTGAAAAATGTTCTTATATCAGGTGCTGAAAGAATAGTCGGCCGAGTGAGGGGAAACAATAACGCTTGGCTTTCCGAAGAAACCTGGATACGGTTTGGCGAACGGCAAAAACTTAAGGCCCGTATTGCAGCTGCAACTGGAGTAGAAAAAAGAGCTAGAATCCCTGTATCGCATGAGAAAGAGAGAGGGTCACCGCAGTGTAAGACGTGACAAGCGTAATCACATCAACGCTTTGGCTTTCCAATACCTTGGAAGTATCATCTTCCAATATCTTGGAAGTATAATCTCTACCGAGGGTGGCACCAAACAGGACATCAGCAGTCGAATCGGGAAGGCAAAGGCTGTTTTCGGTATGCATAGAAATATATGGAAGAATAACTCTCTAAGCTTAAGAACCAAGCTACGGCTGTTTCGATCCAACGTCGTATCCGTGTTAATTTACGGTTGCAGCACTTGGAAAGTAACAGTAGGTGTCACTAAGAAGCTGCAAACGTTCATTAATAGATGTCTACGAAACATCCTTAGGATTTTCTGGCCCAATATCTAACGAAGAGCTCCTTAGGAAAACGGGTCAGGAACCTATTGACTCTATTATACGACGTCGAAAGGGGCAGTGGATCGGACACACGCTTCGAAAAAGCGACAACTGTATTGCGGCGCATGCAATGCAGTGGAATCCGCTCACTCAAGAAGGAAGAAGAGCTGGACGACCGAGAAGCTCATGGAGAAGGACAGTCGAGGAGGAGTCAGCCCAACTAGGCAAGAGTTGGAGGGAGTTGCGACTCATATCCATGAACCGAACACGATGGCAAGCTGGCGTTGTGGACGCCACATGCCCCCACTAAAAGGTCTGAGGACCTAAGTAAGTAAGTATAATGAGAGAGAGAGAGAGAGAGATAGATAGAAAAAAACCTCTCAATTGAGTTAAAGGAGCACATGGCCAGATATCAGAGCTATACGCAAGTTTAAAACGAATCCATAGTACCCTTAAGAGTAATGGTTAATACGTTGGGCTGTAACGTCGAGGGTCAGGGTTCGATTCCCAGGCTCTGCTATTCTAAAACAAACATTGTAATCTTGCTAGGAAATGAGAAATCCCTCCAAGATTATTTCTGGTGATAAAAAGTGTATGTAGATCCTCTGTAGTATTGCCGACACTACGCACACAGAAATTGGTTGAAGTTATAAGTCTATAGGCCCTGGTTCTTCGCGCGCTGTTGTGTCTCAAATTTTACCATTGAAGGCTTTATAGAATTTAGCTAGATAAGAAAGTTGAAACTTTGAAGTAAAAGTAAGCACTAAATAGCGTTCTTGGAAACATTGAATATGTGATCATTCCATAAAAAGTGAACATAAGAAAAAGCGTCGGAGACAAAACGGAGCCTTGAGGTACACCAGAAATTATTTTATAACTATCAGACTAACTTGCAAATAAAAGAAAGATTCTTCGATATAAAATGGAAGGTTTTTCGATAAGTCACACCAAGCCGTAGTAGCGAAATTCAAAGTTCTGAAAGTTCTATAAATGATAATAATGATTAAAAGAATTTTCGGAACGTAGAAATTCGAACTGAAAACCAATAGATTTTCAGAATTCTGGAGTTAATAATTTCGCATCTATAAGATTTTGAAACACAGCATTTTGGAACACAAACTATTAATTAATATGCCTTAAATGCTACTTTAGTTCTAAAAACATAAGTTTTAATTTAAAATTGTTTTAGCAGTGACTGAACGAAAACTACCCTTAGAACAACTTCTAATTTTCTATTTCTATTATTTGAAAAATGGTCCCCTTTAGAAAATTCCTATTCAAATAAAAAACTTTTCTTAATCGACCCTTGTTGCACAGACTATAAAAGAACTTTAAATTATAAATGCCATACACCACACAACAATATTATACAGAAAGGGCGCTCAAATGTGTCCTGTCATTTGGTCCCTCCATATTGCTTTCCCTCCTAAACGTAAGCATCATCTCTTCTACTTTCAGAAAGCCAAGGCATACAAACTTCCGTATAACATCCATTTGACACTCCTCCCGTTTCTCGGCAACCAGGATTTAGTATTCCACTTTTATTAAAGTGAATACTCTGCCATTCTGCCATATAGTTCAGTTATTCCCCACCATCCGTGTGATATGATTATTTACATTCAAACCAAACAACGTTTTACTCAGCGCTAAAGCAAGCAATATGAAATGAAAGGCTGGTTCTCCCTTCTACTGCTGCTACCTATACTAAATCTGATGCGGAGGTTTTGTGGAACTGAACCGAACCAACCGACACGGAGCGGTATGAAAATTGCTTCTCCGCCGCCGTATAGATTTTACAGGGAGGAAAAATATAGAAATAAGAAAAGCAGTCTTTTTCTAGGTCTGTTCGTTTATTTTCTATAGATACCTTAATGGAATGGAGCTAAGGATAGGAAGGTATACGGAGCGCACAATAAAACGGGAATTAGAAATTGGTTCATTCGTTGATGACACCACCATACCGCATCAGCCATGGTAAGTGCCTTACCTACTCCGTCGATGAGGATTTGTCTCCCTTCCTTCCTGCTGTTCTCTGTGGTAAAACTTTGATGTAACAGTCGAAAGTGGGTATACTTTTTACTCAAGGGAGAACCTTTGCATAGAGCGATTCTTGCCGAAAAATTATCGAAGAACTGCTGTGGTATGAGGACGATGAACGTCGAATGACAACAATGGGGAAACGTGTTATTTATCTCGCAACGGATGAAGTGAGGTAAAGTAAAATGGTTTCGAAGTACATACCTACTCCTATAATCCTCGTACATATTTGAAAATCTAAAGAGTAGGTATTCCCAAAGAATGTCGTAAGAACAACAATTTTACATACATATCTGAAACCTTCGCTTTGAGCCTTTGGAAAACCTATGAACTTTTATATAGAACTGCTGATGTGGTTACCAGCACATGTGTATAGGTATAAGAATCTACATACATATGGAACTTTTATAGGGAGCAACATTTTGTGGCTGACTGGAATAAATGAACAGCTCTACAAATTTTTGATTGCATATTTTGTCCTAACAGAAATAACACTACAAAGAGCAGTACTTTTATTTATTTTTCATTCAAAAACAAGAACTTGAACAAACCAATTTTGTCTAAAACCAACTTTTTTTTAAGGATACCCAATATTAGTAGGGTAAACAGAGATAAGACTTATTTTACTCATTAAAAAAAAAAAAACAAAGCAAACAAAAGCGGTGGCGTTTCGAACCCTTGAGTGACGTTTCTTTCATACTAGTAAGCCATCTGTCAGAAAGTGACATAAAACCAAAGTGCGCGAAACGACATATTTTGAGAAAAGGTATGACTTTTAATACATTTTGGCGTAATGACTAGTGCGTAAGTCTATAACGAACTAGCCTGGGTTCAAATCCAGTCTATTCCACCTTAAATTAATTTAATTTTTTTTGTTAGGAATACTCGCTCTTCCGAGGAAGTGACATGATAACTTTAGCCGTGTTTTTTGAAAGAGTGAATAGCCAAGTTAGCAAAATTTTACATGCAAAACAATAAAAACATAAAGAGTGAATATAATTTGGTCAGCAATCAGAGTGAATATAGACTGAATAAAAATTGTTGATATATTGAGATGTAGATGGCGCTTAAATCGAGTGCAGAAAAACATTTGCTTGGTACTGGGATGTGTTCTGGAATGCATCTTTTTTTCTCAGAGATTTTTATTATGGATTCAAAATAGCTTTTTTGGCCTTTAGTCCACAAAAATTGGCGTTTCGTCCGGGTGATCTCACATGGACTCATCAGTTGACTGTGAGGACCTTGTCAATACGAAATTTTTGTTATATTCAGTTCATCTTACATCGATTTTTTTGACAAAAATCCAATGTGAACTATATCCAACCAAAATTAAAATTGTAATCATTAACGTTGGAAGTTTTTGCCCGTGGCCTGGCATTGATTCTATATGAAGGTGGACTAAAGGCCAAAAAAGCTATTTTGAATCAATAATTCAACAAGTCCATTAATAGTGCTAAGTCTTCTACTTGGCTGATTTATTTCAGTAGTATATAGAGTTGTATTATAAAAACCTTCATATAGATTTTTATTATGTCAAAACATTTGGAAATAAAGCTTCATGTCTATTTTGTAAAAGACGTACAAAAAATCAGAAATGTCAATTGATTGAAAAACTTCTGAAAAATGTTAGGGCTTTTGGAAAGCATCTATAAAGAAATACTCTAAGTAGGTCAAAATATAGTACATTACCCATCAACCAAGCCATAAACTGTCAAATTCCATTGGCTGATGGCTGAGATCTCGATGGATTAAAAAGCATCTACAAAATCTGAATTTTTTTGACGAAAAATCGCTCATTAAAATTCTAGTTTAGGGGCTGGCGAGAATATGGAAAGAAATATTCTAAATACGTCAAAATAAATTTGAAATTACTCTAAAATTCGTGTCAAACTTTGAGATTAAAAGAGAGTGAATATAAAAGTGAGTATAATCGTTTTTTTCGATTTTATTTACTGAGTGGCTATCAATTTTCCATAAAACACGGCTATTATTGTTCTTGCCTACACATTCCCACACCAACTTAGACGTGATGGCGTATGAGCTTAGTGCTTTGAGTGCGGCTTGGCTATCTGAGATAATAGCAATGTTTTGGTTCTGGTAATTGCTCTCGAGATTTCGACCTGCACATTGCACTATGGCATTAACTTCCGCCTGAAAAATGCTAGAGGATTGTCCATACCAATGGAAAGTTTGGTTCTAGGCCCAAAAATTACAGCGCAAGTCCTTTCTTTCGTTCTGGAACCATCCATGACTTTGAAAGTGTAGTTTTCTAATTCGCTTACCCACTCTTTTTTTGCAGCTTCATTTCGTGTGGTAATTTTTTTTTTACAAAATTGTATTTTGTAATCATTCCATCCCTAGGAATTTCGATAAAGTTAGTTGCTGCCAACTTTGAAAGGCAGTCCCTTTCCCTGTCATTTATACATTTGCCGAACCCAGTCCCTTCCTTGGCAAATCTTATGACTCCCTAAGCAACACTTCCAACTACTACATGTAATGGGGACAGATGAAATATAACCTCCATCGCTGCTATAGGACAAGTTCCCATTTCCCCAGTAATGCATAATCAACCGAGCTGTAGTAGACTAAAACCATAATCGACAAAACCAACACATTGATACAAGTGTTTTCGTTGCACATGCCTAATGTAAACCAGTCAGCGCATTCTGAACGCGATCTAAAACAACTCATGAATGCTTTCCGAACGCACCCTTAAGGTTCCATTTACGCACTTCCTCGCGTGCATTATCCATGCATATCAATAATTCTCCGACGCACAGTGGCCGCGTGTGGTCTTTTCTTATAAAAGTGCTGGAGCTAAACAAGGCTCAAAAGAAATCCTAGCTTATTCTAGTATTAAAAAATTAAAATAAATAAATAAATAGTGTGAAGAAACAATAGATATTGGAGAGTTATTTTGGACTTTTTCTAGTGCTTTCCCAGTTGTTTGTAACTCGGTTCTTTTGTGACATGCAACCGCATCATAGCTAGTAATTTGTCTTACCATCATGGTGTACATCCACCTAAGGATGCTAGATCTCCTTCCCCATGATTTTCCTGTAAGTCTCTTGCATATCATAAGGGCTTTTGTGGCTTTCCCGACGGTATAGTCGTAGTATGATTCCTCGATAATTTACTTCTTTCTCTGATACTATTCCTTCGCCAGCTAACCGAATAGGTTCGCTGTTCTAGTACCTCGCATTTCACCAATCCATCAGGTTATAGACTCGGTACACACTTCCTTACTAGGGCTTTATACATATATACTGCTATTTACTACCATGCTAAAATAACACCAACTTGTAAATAATAACACTTTAGCTATGTCAAAATATTGTCAATTTATATATTAGCAAGAATTTTATGTTAAAAAATATTTAATGTTACTCCTGCACTTCCACCACTCCATAATTAATTGATCCTCCCCTTTTGCACCATATATCCTGATGCTTTGGATCAATAAATTCATTAAAAACGGATATCGTACTTTTAGCGCAGCAGAACTTACCATGACATACTTTTTCGTTCCTAATCTGCTTCTTCGTCTACCATGTGTAGCACTTCGTCCCTCTTTCGTTCTATTACCAGAATGTGAGAGGTCTTAACTCCAAAATCCATATAGTCTTGTAACAAACTCATGGTCTTCCCCCTTCATCTCGTCCGCTAGCTTTCAATAAAGATAACCTTTCTTCAATAGTCACTATACGATGGATGTTGCTATAATCTATTGAATACTATGAGCTCGCCATAATTCATTGACCTATCTTCTTACCTGAAAAATCGTAACTTCAAAGTTCGTTTCAGATCTACCATCTCCTATGATTTCTTAGCTATCTACGGGGTACCAGCAGGTAACCACTTAGGTCCTGTCCTTTTTATGTTTCCTATACTCTAAACAATTTCATGTTATAATGGTCATACCAAGATACCAAGACATTTTGTCTACTCTTGTTCAACTTGATCTCGACAGTTTCTCTTTCTGGTGCCTGAAAATCAGCTTAAAGCTAAATATTGCCAAATTCCAGTCAATCACTTTCACGAAAACGCATTTTGAAATTGGGGAGACAAAAAAAATGATATGTTTAAATAATTGTTTTAATGCTTAATATTTTCAAAAAAAAAAGGTTTTATTGGGTGCAATGAGGATATAAACGCAGAATTCAAGATGGCAGATTTTTATATTATTAAATAATTTTCGTTATAGATGGTAAACTATTTCCCGGGCTCTGCTCAATGTTAATTAATGTGTAACTTGACTAGAATAGTACTTGATGCATTGGTCTAAAATTAATGTGTTCTGTTCGACACATTACTGGTGATAAAGTGAACAAAGTATTAGTAGAATTAATTTCGAATAGATGTCGCTGCGATACACCTAGTGAGCGATTGAGCTAGTAACTAAAATCGAAGTAGCTCCATTTGGCTGTTTTGTATATTCATAAAATTTTGTTTCTTTAAATCCATAATATTTGAAAAAAAAATGCAATAGTTTTTGCATCAAAGAAGCGAATATAAATTTATTTTAAATTAAATTTAAATTTAAATTAATAATTAATGAAAATATGAGAAAGAATTAAACAATATTCTTAAATTAAATAAAATGTAATATATTAGAAATAATTCATGTTTGATGTATTTTTTGTATTTTTTACATTTTTATTTTATATACTAAAAAAAAACTAACCAAATATTTTCTTTATCTTTTTAGGTAATAATCCAAGACAAGACACAAAATATCTTCTTCCAAGGTAGGAACTTGTATTAATTTTAATTTTAAATCTATGATAAATTTGGGATCATATTGCATATTTATTTCCGTTTTCAAAAACGTCATTTACGTCAAAAATGCAATTGAAAGATGTTCTTAAATGCAAACTGAAAAAGTCAACTGTTCGAAAACCTAAACCAATACTTGTATGCAAAAGCATTATTTTCGATAACTTAGTTTACTAAAGTCATACGACCGATAACATCCCTTGCGGCCGAACTCTGCATTAAGAAAATCGAGTTGACGACAAATTGATAAGTTGATAAGTCAGAATGCGTATTCGTAAACGTCAAAATGCCTTTGGAAGAAAATCGATTGACTTTGATCAAACAATAGAAATATCTTGAGTCTTTCGGATTGAATAAAAAAAAAAGAGCTTTAAATATAATAGTTGACTTACTTACTTGCTTAGGTCCTCGGATCTATTACGTCCGTGATGTTTCCTCCTACGCGCCATTGTGTGCAATTTCTGGAAACGTATTTCAGCTCTCTCCAACTCTTCCCCAGTTGTGCTGATTCCAGCTCGACCGTTCTTCGCCAAGTAACGGGTGATTTTTTAAGAGCTTGAGAACTTTTTTTAAAAAAAAAAACGCATAAAATTTGCAAAATCTCATCGATTCTTTATTTGAAACGTTAGATTGGTCCATGACATTTACTTTTTGAAGATAATTTCATTTAAATGTTGACCGCGGCTGCGTCTTAGGTGGTCCATTCGGAAAGTCCAATTTTGGGTAACTTTTTCGAGCATTTCGGCCGGAATAGCCCGAATTTCTTCGGAAATGTTGTCTTCCAAAGCTGGAATAGTTGCTGGCTTATTTGTGTAGACTTTAGACTTGACGTAGCCCCACAAAAAATAGTCTAAAGGCGTCAAATCGCATGATCTTGGTGGCCAACTTACCGGTCCATTCCTTGAGAGTTTTCCCTCAAAATGGCCATAGAATCGCGAGCTGTGTGGCATGTAGCGCCATCTTGTTGAAACCACATGTCAACCAAGTTCAGTTCTTCCATTTTTGGCAACAAAAAGTTTGTTAGCATTGAACGATAGCGATCGCATTCACCGTAACGTTGCGTCCAACAGCATCTTTGAAAAAATACGGTCCAATGATTCCACCACACAAACCACACCAAACAGTGCATTTTTCGGGATGCATGGGCAGTTCTTGAACGGCTTCTGGTTGCTCTTCACTCCAAATGCGGCAATTTTGCTTATTTACGTAGCCATTCAACCAGAAATGAGCCTCATCGCTGAACAAAATTTGTCGATAAAAAAGCGGATTTTCTGCCAACTTTTCTAGGGCCCATTCACTGAAAATTCGACGTTGTGGCAGATCGTTCGGCTTCAGTTCTTGCACGAGCTGTATTTTATATGGTTTTACACCAAGATCTTTGCGTAAAATCTTCCATGTGGTCGAATAACACAAACCCAATTGCTGCGAACGGCGACGAATCGACATTTCACGGTCTTCAGCAACACTCTCAGAAACAGACGCAATATTCTCTTTTGTACGCACTGTACGCATTCGTGTGGTTGGTTTAATGTCCAATAAAGTAAACTGAGTGCGAAACTTGGTCACAATCGCATTAATTGTTTGCTCACTTGGTCGATTATGTAGACCATAAATCGGACGTAAAGCGCGAAACACATTTCGAACCGAACACTGATTTTGGTAATAAAATTCAATGATTTGCAAGCGTTGCTCGTTAGTAAGTCTATTCATGATGAAATGTCAAAGCATACTGAGCATCTTTCTCTTTGACACCATGTCTGAAATCCCGCGTGATCTGTCAAATACTAATGCATGAAAATCCTAACCTCAAAAAAATCACCCGTTATTTCTTGGATTCATGAGGGAGTTCCCAGGCTGATCCTTTTAGTTTTTACCGCCCACGATTTCTGTTTCTCCACCCTTGTTGTCATTTGATGGAGATCTATGATCCTATGAGAGAGTAAGCATACGTCGTCCACGTACTCCAGATGTTCGAGGTGAGATTGCAGAGTCCACTGAATTCCTGCATTTCCATTTGACAAAACTGCGTGCAGTACATCACCAACAGAAACAGTAGGTATTGATGACAGTACGAGGGCGGGTCAATAAGTCCGTGACTTTTTGAATTTCTGACCTCTTTACTGAAACAGCAACACTGCTCTTGTCAACAGGCATCTGTCAGTTGACTCCTGTCAAAATTTAAACTTGCTGCGTCAGTTAGTTTGTGTTTGACAGCTATTTTTATCAGACTACTCACTAATTTGAGGAGAAAATGGAAAAAAGTGAATTTCGTGTGCTTATTAAGCATTATTTCTTGCGAAAAAAAAACTATTACCGAGACCAAGGCTAAGCTTGATAAATACTATGCACCATCGATTTCAATGGTAAAAAAGTGGTTTACTGAATTTCGTTGTGGCCGTACAAGCACTGAAGATCCCGAACGTCCTGGACGCCCAGTTGAGGTCTCTACACCCAAAACAATCGAAAAAATTCACGATATGGTGTTGGCCGACCGAAGATTGAAAGTGCGAGAGATTGTGGAAGCCGTAGGGATCTCGCATGGCTCAGTGGTTTCAATTTTGAATGATCACTTGGGCATGAGAAAGCTTTCCGCAAGATGGGTGCCGCGTTTGCTCACAGTCGACCACAAACGCAATCGTGTAACAACTTCACAGGAAGGTTTGGCGTTGTTTAATCGCAATATGAAGGAGTTTTTGCGCCGTTTTGTAACCGTGGACGAAACATGGATCCATCACAACACACCAGAGACCAAACAACAGTCAAAACAGTGGGTTTCTAAGGGTGAATCGGCGCCAAAGAAGGCCAAGGTGGGTTTGTCAGCCAATAAAGATATGGCGACTGTTTTTTGGGATGCACGCGGGATAATCCACATTGACTACCTTCAAAAGGGAAGAACAATCAATGGGGAATATTATGCCAACTTATTGGACCGATTCAATGACGATTTGAAAAAAAACCGACCTCATTTGGCCAAGAAAAAAGTTCTTTTCCACCAAGACAATGCAAGGGTGCACACATGTGCAGTTGCCATGGCAAAAATCCATGAATTGGGCTATGAATTGCTCCCTCATCCACCCAATTCTCCAGATTTGGCTCCGAGCGACTACTTCTTGTTCCCAAACCTGAAGAAATTGCTTGGTGGAAAAAGATTTGACTCCAATGATGAAGTCATCTCGCAAACAAAGGCCTATTTTGAGGACCTCGACAAATCATTTTTTTTGGAAGGGATAAAAAAATTGGAGAAGCGTTGGACAAAGTGTATAGAGCTCAAGGGCGACTACGTTGAAAAATAAAATTATTTTTTTATCAAAAAATCTGCGTTTTATTCCAAAAGTCACTGACTTATTGACCCGCCCTCGAATACAGCCGTGCTTTACCCCACTTTGGAATTTAAACTCCTCTGACCACCTTCCTTTATACAAGACGTGATATTTGAATCCATCATATGTAGCCTTGATAATAGCAATCAATTAATCTGAGATACGCCTCTTGCGCAAAGCAAGCCAGATAAATTCTCTATTGACACTGTCAAACGCCTTTTCAAAATCGATGAACAGCAGGTGAAATGATGAACGATATTCAACGCACTCTTCGATGATGATCCGCAAGGTGTTGATGTGATCCACACAGGAAGATCCAGCGCGGAATCTTGTTTGTTCAACGTGGAATGTGCCTTCGAGGTGGTCTTTTATTCGCTCCAATACTATTCTTGCTATTAACTTGGCTACGCATATTCCTCTCCAGTTTTCACAATTCTTTGGGAGCTTGAATGAATGAATGAATGAAAAAATTGAGGTATAAAAAAACACTGCGACCTAAAGATCTATCGGTCCCCCATCTAGAACTGGATGAGGTTGGCTCATTATTACAGTTCTTCCTTCAAATCTGCTCCTCTCAGGAATCGAAGTATTTGGAGTATTTTAAGGGATGATAATTTACTTTTTTTTATGTAGTGCTTGCCCAGATACCTGTGCCTTTGATGTACGAGTGCATCACATTTCCCCAGTATGTGGTCAGGTGTCTCTTCGTAAGTGTTGCAGAATCTGCAAGTCGCATTGTTCACCAGGCCAAGGATGTTGAGGTGTCTTCTCAACCTACAGTGGCCTGTGAGAAGCCCCGTGATTTTCCTGAGGTTGTTCCTACTTAAGCTAATGCAGGTTAGAAAACGCTCTCGGTTGTAGTCCCCGAGTAAGAGTTTTGCCTGTCTTAGTTTAGCGAGTTCTTTCCAGATTTTTGATCTTTTTGTCTCCTCTTCTGTTTTGATTTTGTTTTTGATCACGTTTTCTCCTATTCCGCAGTAGGGCTTTGGCCCTGTAAGGGGTGTCAATGCACCTATTTTTGCTAAGGAGTCTGCCACTTCGTTGCCCTGGACACTAACGTGGCCTGGTACCCAATGAAGCGTGACATTGTTATTCTTGCCCAGTTTATTAAGCTTAATCGCACATTCCCTAACAAGTTTGGAGCTTATGGCGTAGGAGCTTAGTGCTTTTAGTGCAGCCTGACTGTCTGACATGATGGCAATGTTTTGGTTTTTATATTTCCTATCGAGGTTTCTTTCTGCACATATGCCTATGGCATTTCCTTCTGCTGGAATATGCTAGTGGACTGTCCCATCGGTAAGGAGAGTTTAGTTCTAGGCCCAAAAACTCCAGCACCAGTCCCTTCAGCCGTCCTCGATCCATCAGGGTACCATTTGATGGTATTTTCTTTAAGACTGTAGTTTATTGTTTCGCCTAGCTAGTCTTTTTTGCAACTTAACTCCGTTCTGAAATGTTTTTCGAAGTTATATCTTTTGATCATACCTTCTCTTATGATGTCAAGAAGGTTTGTTATTGCGGACCGGATTATCGAGTCTTTTTCCCTGTGGGAGCTTGACAACCATTCATTTTTCTACTCTTCAGGAAAGCTCTCTGTTTCCCAAGCTCTCTTAATAAGTGGGTGTAGTAGCTCGCACGATGTTTTTGGGGCTGCAGGAACACCGTCAAGTCCAACCGCTTTGTTATTCTTCAGTGCTTTGATTGCGGTAATGATTTCTTCTTTGTTGAGGATATGGTGCGTATTCGGGAGATTGTTACTTCGGACGGCTCATTAGGCATAGGGTTCACTTCACTGGCGAAAACGCGATTTAAAACCGCAGAAAAGTATTCCTTCCACCTTTTGGGCTGGTCCTCATCCGAAACTATCCGTTTGTGTTTTTTTTACCAGAGTTCCGAACACCAGTGAGCTATTTGGTAATTCTGTATAAGGTCCCACTGTCCCACCTACTAGCGGCTTCTTCTGTGGCCAAGCCCTTGATGTAGTTACGCTTATCACGTCGCACGCTACGGTGAACTTCCCTCACCTTCATGCGATACGTAGACTCTAGCTCGTTTCTCTCTGTTGATGGGTTAGTTGCGATGCGAGCTTTGAGGTGTTTTCTTTTTTTTCGATCCTTGCCCAAGTTTCTTTGGAAAGCCAACCATTATTTCTCCCTTGCGCCCGACCGACTATACTTTCAGCGCCGTATATGAATACATTTTTTAGAGCACACCAATGGTTTTCGATGGATGTGGGTTCCGTGCTGCTGATTACGTTCAATTCTTGTGAAAGGTGGTACCCTAGTTGTTGACCGCCTGCGGGATCCTTTAGTCTATCTGTATTTAACTTGGGCATTCGGGTGTTTTCCTGGGATCTCCGAACTGCAGCTGTACGTAATCTAACGTTAGCAACCATCAGATGGTGCTCCCGTGCCATTCCCATGTCTGCATCTCTTCTGTTACGGACGTCCTGGAGACTGCTTCTAAAACGTCGACTGATCACGAAATGGTCAATTTGTTTGAAAGTTGCTCGCTTGTCAGTCGACACCCAATTGACTTTGTGGCGCCAATGCCAACACCATGCTTTCCCATCACATGCCTAACCCCAGTGTTGTGATTGCCAACCTTGGCATTCAAGTCTCCTTGTGGTGTGCTATCATAAACAGCACTCAATCGGAACCTGGCTTTCAGGATCCTGTCACCTAAAGGCTTCCAGGAAATTAAGCTTTTGAGAGCTGTTTTGGAAAGCAGCAACTCCAGAATCCCGAGTGCTTTCAGGTGTCTTTCCGAAATAGAATAGTACAATGTTACGGGTAGGCGACTTAAACTTCCCCGAGCCTTACCATTTAACTTCACTTATCTCTAAGATGTCCATTTTATACCGCACGAATTCCTTCCCTAGTTGGAGCAATCTGGCACTCTGAGGAACTTCTTTTCCGCCATCAGGAAGCGTCTTCACATTCCAAAAACCAATCTTTGCCCGGGTACAATAGTTAAAAGTCGTCAATGTGTTATCATTAATAATCTGAGGCGTAGTGTTGGTTTCGGTAGTGGGCTGGTTTAAGTTACGAAGAATGCTAACGGCCTTAGCCTATCCCAGAAAGCTAGGCCTTTTTCGCACTTGTAATTTTGGACACGAGGAGGTAAAACAAGCATTTCATCGTGACTGATTGTTGCTTTACTGGCCCAGTCCAAGTTCTAGGTAATCAATAGTTTCCCGATCAGGCACGATGCAGATCCCCAACTAAACAACTATATTTTGCTATTTTCTCATCAGAATCAGCATTCTAGCACTTGGTCTTTTTGCCTAGAAGGCACCCTTACGAAAAAAAATGTCTTTCCCAGTAAAATATTGAAAAAAAAAAAAAAAAAAAACATTAACATTAACATTAACATACTGGAAACAGACTAGGAAGCATTAAAAGACTAACTCTCTTAAAGGTTGCATTTTTTTCTACAAAAAAGTCTGTATTAAAAAAGTCGATAAGATACCTGACATAATCAATACAATTGGACGGAATGAGTCCAATTTGATTACTGCAAATAACTTCGCCTGTTCAATATAATGAAATGTTCTCGACTTGCATTGTCATAATTTGTCATTTTTATTATCTAATCAGAAATAACTTACGAGTAACTTCATTCAAACAAACATACCCCTAGTAGCTATCTACTCACCTTTTAAATGTTATGAAACAAGTTTAAGGAAACAGAAAGACATTTAAAAAAAAATGTACGCCATAACTTTAGCATTTATGCAATTGACATCATTAAGACATAAAATAGAGAAAATATTTTTATCTTCATTAAAAAAAACCCTTTGCATTCATATATTTTGTAAGTGGTTTTCATTCTACTTTGTGGCATTTCTTTTTCATTATTTTCTCCCAAGTATTTCTAATGGAAACAAAAAATACCAAGAAATTATCTAACAATTTACGGTGTCAACTTCTCAAATACACCCACCAACACACGCCCTTTTGTATAATAAAAATAAAAAAAAAACGAACTTCACTTCAGTTCATAAGAACTTTATTAAACAAATCTTTCTCTCTCTCTGTTTTTTTTCCTGTTCGTTTTCATGCAGAAATGACAGTTGGTTTGGGTCGTTGTCGTTCATCGTACGTCATAAATAGCTTAGCTGTCAGAAACTATACGTTGAATCCTTCTTCTGACACAAACGGGGGAAATCACTGAAACACGACGACCCCTTTTGTCGTAAGCATGTCAAAAACTTCATAGAACGTCAAAAGCATAATATAATAATAGTCTGCAATTCTGCGCCACCCTCTGACAATGGCATCAACGTCGTCGTCCGTGGTCAACCCACTGTGTCTTTTCTTTTCCCAAAAGCGAAGTTTTCATTGTTTGAGGGTAAACACACATACACACGGCACACAATATGGTTTGCTATATGTCAATTCATGTTAGGAGATTTGTTAAAGGGGATGGATTATTGCGAAAATGATCCTTTAATTGATTTATTCGAATTTTTGATGCAGTGATAATATGGTGACCATATTCTTTAAAAATTATAAAATATTTGACAGATAATCAGCATCAGCATCAGCAAATATTTGTAATTATTTGTAGAACGGTCATACTAACGGCACAAAGGAACTGTCAAAAGAAAAGAAATTCATCAAAAACTTGACTTATTTGTTTCAAACAAAACTTTTAAATCCAAATGATCAAAATGAAACGCATCGTCAAAAACCTACATGTACACCGAAATTATTAAGAGTTGTAAGTCACTAGATCCAGGTTCTCTTGGAGCTGTTGCACCAGCAAATTTATTTATTTACATCTCAGTCTAAAGCTTTCTCGTTCAACTTTGACAAGATCTATGTCTTTGCATCATATAGCAGAGCTGTCTAATAAAGGGCCGCTCTAATTCCTAGAGAAAGGAAATCCAAACCTTCTAAGTCCAAACAAGCATCGATTTCCATTTTCTTTTCATTTCAACGTCAGTTATAATTCATTTCATGAAATTTGTAGTCTACATTGGAAACTTCAATTGCTTTCCCGATTTTCTGACACAAATTATTGCTTGTGCAGACATGGAGTAAAAATTCTGTTTTCCCTGCAACATTGAAAATTTAATAGAAACATTCTCCGTCTGGAATTCCAACTCAACACCTGTTCAACCTGAACATGCATGTAAAGGTGAAAATAAGTACAAATGTCATTCGAACTGACATAAGACTTCAAATTATTTCTTAATTTGTTGCCAAAGAGATGGTAAGACAAAAATGAAGAGAAAAAAAAGGAAGAAAGCAAATATATTATGAAATTTGGGTCTGCATTTGAAAATTTCATCGCATTCACGATTTCCTGACATAAATTATTGCTTATGGAGGACGTTGGATAGAGAAAATCCTGGGTTTCTACCCATATCTGTCGTTTTGTGAATATTTTGTCGACAGTGGACTTTTCTGGCATTTTTGAAGAACAACTTTCTTTGTCACTCCTGAAAGTGTGACAGATATTAAATTTTTTCAATTCAATCAATTTTGTTTTATTGAACATACTATTTTGTTAATTGCGGTTGTCAGTGGTGATTTTTGTGGGTTGTGGGCAGGGATGGAGTTTAGCCGCGGTGGTAGGCTGACCCAATGTCAGCTTAGAACGAGACTACTTCTTCGTTGTCCATGATTACGTTGTCATAAAGAGTTTCCATCACACTGAGGTACCTCGATTCGGGATGTCGTTGTTCTGTGGCCATCCTTCTCATAAGCTGATTCGGATGGTCGATGATGCTCCGCATTGGTTTCTTCTTTGAATGAACTAGATATTTGTCCAGTGGGATTAAATTCACTTCTGTAGAGAGATGCTCGTTCCTGTAGTGTTTATGTCGTTGACGGTCGAAGTAGAGTCCAGTGCAGATCTTTAGTATCAGTATCAGTTGGAGTTCCTTCATAGCTGTCTTCGAGATTGAAAACCAAACTGGGAAGGAATATCTGATCACTGTTCGCAGGAGTTGCTTGTAGACTAATATCTTTGTCGGTTGGCTAAGACCTGATCTTCCTTACAGCAATGGGTGCAAACGGCTGAAGGTCCAGCTGGCCTTTTTCAGAACATTTCTTGAGTGCAGGTTAAACCTTAGCAAATTGTTGAAGTGCACTCCCAGGTACTTGACGCTTTGCTGCTTTGCCACCATGGTGGATCCGTCAGGGAGTCTCAGGACCAGATTTCTGCAAATGGTGGCTGTGCGAATTCCTCGCATCAAACAATCTTTTGCCGATGACTGCTTTATTCCTGATTCTGCCTATTTCAATTATCTACAAAGTTTTTCTCTTGGACCGCTTCTCCCTCGTTCCGTTGATCCCCATCTCATCGAATAAAAATTGAATCAACTTAACGATGAATTCAATCCTGGTCCAGATGGTCTCCCTGCCATACTTCTAAAAAAATGCTCTTCCATCCTTTCTCTCCCTCTCTCAAAAATTTTCAGCCTTTCCCTAAATAAAGGAAAGTTTCCTGAGATATGGAAATCATCTTTCATAACCCCAATTCACAAAAAAAGTCTGAAGAGCGATGTTAACAATTATCGTCCCATTGCCAAATTTTCACATATACCCAAATCTTTGAAAGTATTTTATATGAAACCTTAAGTTTCCACTGCAAATCTCTCATCTCCTCCTCCCAGCATGGCTTTCTCAAATGCCTGTCTACAACCACTAACTTTGTTGAATTTGTATCCGTCACCCTTTCAGCCTTAGCAAAAGGCTACGAAGTCGATGCCGATTTCAGCAAGGCCTTCGACAAAATTTCCCATAAGCTTAGGCCCTTATTGCGAGTGTCGTTTGTTAATCGATCGACGACTTTTGTCGAAAATCGATCATCGAAAAATTAAGATATTTGAAATTATTCTTGTATAAGATACCATAAGCTGTGTTTTTATACGTGGTTACAACAACATTAAGTTATCTAAACAGCTTTGGATACAAATTTTAACGCATCAAACGTTTTGGCACTATCGACTTTTATCGAATCGAACGTTAACTCACAATAAGGCCCTTATTCTTTTCAAATTGTCCACTTTCGGCTTTGACCCCTCTTTGTTACAGTGGATTTCTTCTTACCTTGAAAACCGTTATTACAGAGTTCGATTTAGATCTGTCACCTCTTGCGCTTTCTTAGCTACCTCCGGTGTCCCCCAAGGCACCCACCTCGGTTCACTTTTGTTTTTTCTTGCTATTAATGATATTGATAGGGTCATCAAACATTCTTCTGTCTCTCTGTACGCCGATGATACCAAGTTTTTCAAGACCATTTCCTCATCACATGACTCTTCCCTTATTTAAAAGGATCTAGACAGTTTTTCAGTTTGGTGTCAACGTCGTCCCAATCAATTACTTTTTAACGCAAACGTAACAAATCTCCTCCCCGTTTCTACCTGCTCCATAATCAACCCATACCCACCGTTGTGATCTTGGCATTTTATGTGACCCAGAGCTTAATTTTCTCACTCACATAGACTATATCATTCTCAAAGCAAACTCAGTGCTCGGTTTCGTCAAAAGATGGTCCAAAGAATTCTCCCACCCCTATGTAACCCGGTCCTTATACATATCATTTGTTCGTCCACACATAATATGCTTCTTCGACTTTAACCTGAGTACTCCTTCCTTAAAACTCCGGCTTCTGAACCGTCCTCCCCCTCACTAACCTTAGCTTAAGTTCTTAGTTTTTAAGTTAGATTAAGAATTAGCTTGTATTGAGCCGAATAAATGGGGGCTTTGCCCCCACCAAAAAAACTCAAAAAATTCCTCTACAAGAAGTCTTCCGGTTTGAAAGTATTGATCCGGATGCCCCATTTCTGGTAGAATTGGATGAGTCTTTTGATGTGGGTTTCTTCTTTTCGGACAGCGATTAGTGGTGACATTGATGTGGCGTAGGTGAGCGAATTATCAGCATACAGAAGGTTCTCGCATCCAATTGGAGAAGCTTGGTCGGAAGTCATCATAATGTAGAGGAAGAGGCCTAGTTTTGAGCCTTGGGTGACTCCAGCTCTAATAGTCTTCATGACTGACTAGCAGTTATCTAGTTGGACGAAAAATTTCGTGAAAAATAGGAAAGAAGAGAATTTTTGTTAACGGTGGAGGTACTTGCATAAGATAAGGTTTGCGGATTAGGCCGTTTATCAACACGCTATCGAATGCTTCCTCGAAATTCAGACAGCATCCGAGGCTGACACGATGACTGTTGAGGGCTGTGGTGATATCGTGTTGTAATTTTAGCAGTGGATGCAAGGTTGAGTGTTTTTCTCGAAATCCGAATTGCATATCAGGGATGATGAAATTTTCACTGCAGAACTTCTTCAGTCTTCGGAGGATTACTTCTTCCAGTAATTTTCCGATGTTGTTGAGAAGTGATATCGGCCTGTAATTGGAAACTAGGTTGGAAGCATCTTTTTTCAGAATTGGCACAATATTCGCTGTTTTCTCCTTCTGGGGGAAGTAACAGTTGTTGTTGAAAATCATTACTGCATGTGGCAGCCTTTTCAAGATGTAGTAGGAGACACCATCTGGTCCAGCAGACTTTTTTGGCTTAGAATTGCCGATGATTTCTACAATCTCCTCTAGATTGCATTAATGTGGACTATCGGTGGGATCATTTGCTGGATTGATGTTATCCGGATTTGGCTGCAGTGTTTGTTGAACTGTTGCCTGAACTTCCTGTAAGAAAGTTGGAAGTAGTCGAAGGTAGCTTCAGTATTGTTGCTGATGATGGTTTCCTGTATGGCTGTTGGCAAATCCTATTGATGTTTTTGAAAGCATCAGATCCTGGATTGATTGCTTGCAATCTTTTCTGGTATTGGATATTATTGTGGTGTTGAATGGATATCAATTTTCTTGTTTCGTCTACGCTTCCGTGATTATTGATATTAAATTGATTTAAACTGAGTGTGAACTATAATTCCACTGAAAAAGATAATATTAATAGTTCACTCTGTGCTGCACCAGTGATGGCTTTTATGTAAATGTGTTGGGTTTAATAGCAAATGATGGTATTTTTTCCATCCAGAGTGTAGGTCTTGTTCAACATCCTAACATATCCTTGGTGACTTTTTCTTTTTCATCTGTGGGGATAGAATAGATTCAAAAGATTTCGATTTTTTGAATGAATTTTTTTGAATAAAAAAAAACAGTCGTATGGTCACACCTTATGCATAATATCCAGAACAAACATTTAGAAGATGAAACCAACCATACGTGATGAGAAGGGAGTGATAAACTGAATTGACCCCAAATAAAATAAAAACTACTCAATTAGTTAATTACTTTAACCCACTTTCATTGAGTTTCTAGTGAGAGTTGGACGGATTGTAGTTACGAAATTCAACATAAAAAGCCCAAGTGGCACACGCGCCTCCTGCAACCTCACAGGCCCACAAGATAAACAAAAAAAAAAAGTTGTCTCTCCAATACAACCGAAACTGACTACGAAACTTGTGCAAAAAAAAAATACAAAAATAAGACTAGGTACAAAAAATGCAATAAAAAGAGGTAAAATATTAAAAGCAATCTGACAGCAAGCGAAATAGGAGGCTGACATATACAGACAGATAAACTCGAACGTCAGTTCAGTCGTTCTCATACACGTGCGTTTGCCATACTGTTGATGGCTAAAATGCTCGTATACATAGGTACGAACGTGTATCTTACGGATTCATTGAACATTACATTATTTCTGATTGCCCTCATGGTTCAACAACTCGACGACTGCGACTGGCCGACTTGAGTCAGACCAAAGCGGAGCGGGTAGAGAGGTGCACCACACAATATATGCAGTCATCATAACTAGAGGATATTGGCACCGAATGTGGATGGTGATAGACAGTCAGATAGATAGATAAATAGATAGATACACCTTCGGTTTCATTGTTATATGTGCTCGCTACAAAAGTGTTAATAATTCTAGGTTGCATTATTTGCTTTATACTCGCATGCACGTAGTTTAGCCAGCAGCTCTACACTTCATCAGTGGCTCGTACGAAATTCTTGAACTATGTTCTTAGTTTTTTTGCTTGTTAAAATTTTTTGTTGTTTTTTTTTATATATCATTTCTGAGCGTGGATAATTGCGATGATGCTTTGTATACTATAACCTAACTGGGTTATGATGATGAAACATGAATCTCGTCTGGCAGATGAATGGGCAACCATAATGCTCAATCTTAACCTTTAGCTCAGTTCTTAGGCTAATGTCACTTTTTCTTTTGGTTGGCGCTATTATGATACCTTCTGTCCGGTGCCCTTCGTTTGATTCTTTCGATCCCGAGCTAGCGGACGGAGGGCTTTAACGAAAGTTTACGTTCCGGGGGCCGGATGATCATTCAATCGGATTGGCTACTTTTTTAGCACTAGTGGACAAGTTGCCGAGCTTGGCACAGTGTAGATGGTGTGGGATGAGTGTGGTGTTCCGGCTGAGTGATTGATACAATTTCCGGATGGTTGTGCAAAAGCAAACACTTATTAAGAGGCATCAAAACCTACTAGATCCTTTCATATTTTTTAACATAATCCAAACTGGATGACTCCGTAAGAATGTTTAGAATCTCTCTTTATCAATTTCATCCACAGGTTCATACGAGTATGTGGCGCTAACTGGAGCTAGACTGCCAGTGGCCCTGATTTTTTCCTCCTACTCTATCCATTACGAACAGGTTAATGATCAGATATGGGAAATTTTTCATATTCGAAATAATTACAACACTTGAGTCTCATAATGTCAGTTTATAAATGTTGAAATTTTTACTTTTAATTTTTCTCTTGGACAACAAGTTCTTTCCTTCAAAATAAAGTCAATCGCATATAAAATTCCATTGGAGGATAGTTATATTGTCAATAAAATAAGAAACTTCTATCCACTGACAGTTTGAATTGAATTATATATTCATAAATGTCAAAATTTAGTTCGTCCTCTACCTATGAAGATACAAAGTGTCCAATTTCATCGGCGGATTCATACAATGTAAATTTATTAAGAACTTTGACAAATTAATAATTAAACGTCAAAATATAGTTCCTCCTCTATCTGTCAAACCACAAGGCCTTCAAATTTCAATGGAGGATGGCTGCAATGTCATCATCATCATCGGCTTGACAACCGGGTTCCGGTCCTGGCCTCTTTCAACAAGTCTCTCCACCTATCCCGGTCTCGAGCTGACGCCATCCAGTTGCGCATCCCAAGGCTTCGGGCTCCTGGTCTACGCCATCTCTCCAGCGCAAGCATAGTCTACCACGCTGTCGTCTACCATAGAATGTACCACAAAGAACTTTCCGAGCAGGTTCCTCTTCGCTCGGATCCATATGTGAGTACTGGCAGGACCATGGTCC
Organism: Philhelius festivus; assembly: GCA_963931855.1. Classification (NCBI taxonomy): domain Eukaryota; kingdom Metazoa; phylum Arthropoda; class Insecta; order Diptera; family Syrphidae; genus Philhelius; species Philhelius festivus. The sequence continues at coordinate 168,285,166 of OZ007555.1, read as the reverse complement.
TGTACAGCAGCAGTTTTGAAGTTATGGTGAGATTTCTGGATTTGAAGAGCTTTGACAGACTATATTAGGCTCTGTTGGATTTGAGAAGCCGCCCGCGTATTTCTTCTTCTATATTGTTATCGGCTGCTACTATTGACCTAAGGTATTTAAAGGATTGCACCACTTCAAATTCGTGCTCCGTTACCTTGATTGTTTGACAAACTGTTCCTCTCGCGTTCGACGCACGCCACCATGTACTTTGTTTCACCTTCACTAATGTGCAGCCCTAGATTTTGTGCCGCCTGCTCGATCTGGATGAAGGAACCATGTACAGCTTGTTCGGTTCTTCCGATGATGTCGATGATGTCGTCTGCGTAAGCCAGTAACTGGCTGGACCTGTTGACGATTGTCCCTCTTGTCGCCGTGCCAGAGTCACGGATTGCTTTCTCCAACGCCAGGTTAAAGAGGAGACAGGCCAAACCGGTCTGGATAGCAATTCGGCTATTTTTACTTGACTTGTTACGTTGGTCATGGTCAACCTACATAGTCGTGTCAATTTATTTGGGATGCCGAATTCTCTCATGGCTTCGTAAAGTTCTACCCTGGTTATGCTATCATAGGCGGCCTTAAGGTCTATAAACAGATGGTATGTTGGGATGTTAAATTCTAGACATTTTCCATCACCTGCCTAAGATCTGATCAGTTGTTGATCTGCCTGGAATGAAACCACACTGATATTGTCCGATGATGGTTTTAGGGTATCGGGTTACTCGGTCTTGTTGGATAGAGGAGAGTATCTTATAGGCGGTACTCAACAACGTGATACCTCTATAATTGCTGTACGTTGTGACATCTTCCTTCTTATGTATAGGGCATATTATACCTTTTCGCCAGTCTTCTGGCATTTCTTCCTGCTCCCATACGTGCACTATAATATCATGAATTGCTTGACGTAAGGCTGGCCCGCCGTGATGAAATAATTCGGCTGGTATGCCATCGGCTCCCGGGGCTTTGCATTCATCATCAAACCAGTCGTTCCGATTTTTACGACTGCTGCCTAAGATGGAGTTGGCAGTACTAATGACAGTATTTTTAAGACGTGTCCACTTTTTATTTACGCCCAGCATACTGGCTCCAGGACTTACTCTCCCTAAATCAAGTGATTCTAGGGCGAGTCCTAACGCATTACCAAAGGTGTTACTGGTGTTTTCATTGCGCAGGGTAGCCGTGTTGATTCGAAACTGATCGGCGGATGCAATGCGTCTTCGCAATTCAATCTGAGCAGCTCGAGCTCTATAGAGCGATCGTACGTTCCATAAGAAAATTCGTAAATCGTTTTTCCGCTTTCGTTGCGTGGGTTGTCGTCGTGAGATCAGTCCGTTTCCGAGGATTGTTGTCGGTCTCATAATTCTTTTAGTTTTACGGGACAGGGAATTAACCTGTCGCCAACCTGAGGAACCAGCCTGATCATATTAGCCAAACCTTTTTAAAAGACTTGTTTCTAGCGCCCGCGGCAGAGAGGCTATGATCACACTTCCACCAGTCCGTAATAGTTACGGCACGTGCATGTTTTCGTATGCTACATGTTATTCCCCCTATTCGTCTGATGGCTGACCGCCAATGTAAATTGATTAAAAACACCGAGAGTTCGAATTTATATAAAAATTTTTGTTTGCTCCGGAAAACTCCAATTTTAGTGATTTCCATTGACAGATCGAACTTAATAATCTATCGTACGTCAAATCATTATTTGCCCTCTATGAGCCAATCTACAAAGTGTCATTTTGAATATACAGTACTGTTTGAATAAATGTGAACACGAATACTTTTTTTTATATAATTTTCACGTACTAAAGGGATTATGACTACCCTTAAAATGTTTGAGCACCAGTGCGAGCGTTTTAGGAAAGATGAAAAAGATTTAAAAGTAGATACCGATGCACATTGGTTTTGAATTTTATAATGGCAGGGAAATATAGAGTCTGGTAAAGCATTCCACAGTTGTGTAGTGTGGCTAAAGAATCTCTGAACTTAAAAGTACGTCCAAAGTTAGGCTCAACTAAATGGCATTCCCTTAATCGGCAGAACACGGCATTGAGTTTTTGAAGTAATAAATTCTACGCGGTTTATGGTTCCTCATTTGACAATGCTATCGAGAATTTAATGAGCTTATCATACGTTGCCGTTCTAGATCCACATTCGAAGAACAAAGACATGTATTTGGAAACGAATATGATAAGTTCAGAGTACCGTCGCCAAAAAAAAAAATTAATTGATTAGAAGTTTAAGACAAAAATTCATTGATCAATATGAGAAAGAGATTTGGAGGCAAACCGGAACCCTGTGACACACCAGAATCTATTTTACGAGCTTCAGACTTAAAACTGTCCAACACAACTTGTATTGAGCGATTCGAAAGGTAATTTCTAATGCTGCCGGTCACTGAGAAGCTTAAAATTTTTCTTGAGTTGATAATTTATCAGCGTTCCCATGACCTTGAAAAGAAGGAACTTGAGTGTAATTGCACGATAGTTAGATGGGAAAGTTCATTTTTAGGAACAAGCTGGACGAATGCAATTTTCAATCCACTCGGAAAGAGAGCAGAATAGATAGAAAATCTTACGCAATAGTTATGCAGTAGTTATACAATAGTTATGCAATAGTTATGCGATAGTTATGCGATAGTTATGCAATAGTTATGCAATAGTTTTGCCAGCGTTATCCGGGCTAACGGATTAGTGTGTATCGAGATCCTGCAGTACTCTTGTAGTTGAACAAGTGCGAAAGATTTGTCTGATAAAATCGTTTACTTTCTCAATTACAAAAGTTTCCATGAACTGTCTGGCAGCGTCGAATTAACAGCAAACTGTGCTGCAAGCAAATTGGCTTCTTCTTGCGAGCTGACATTGAAGGACGAAGTAATATTTCTTTAATTTTTTACAATATCAGTCTGATGGGTTGTCGTTTAGAGATAAGACGCAGAATATTTACTGAACTGCTTGCTCCATTAGATTCATTGGCTTTACATCCTCTAGGATTAAGTTGCGATTTAAGCAACTTCGACTGCGATTTGACCAGCTTCGGCTGCGATTATACCGGATTCCTCTGCGATTTTACCAGCTTGGGTTGTTTAGGCCTCCTTATTTTCTTAGTCACTGTAGAATCAATTGATGATCACGGTGAACAATGATGCTGGTAAAATCGCGGCTGACTCCAGTAAAATCGCAACCAAAGCTGGTTAACAAGCAGTGGAAGTTGGTAAAAACGGAGCCGAAGTTGATAAAATCGGAATACTGACGGGTAGGATCGCACCCGAAGTTAGTAAATTTGCATTAAAAAATTGTAAAATCGCAGCCGAAGTTGGTAAAATCGCGAAGGAATCTGGAAATGAGTATTTAATTATAAAGTCGCACGATTAATTTAGGCAATGGAATACCTTAAGTTCCTTTTCATTACATTTTATTAGAAAATTACATTGAAACAGGGTTACCCCCTGAGGGGTTCGAACTAAATGAAACTAATATTTCAAAAATTCTACATGGGTGTATTTTCAAAAATCTCAATTTTATAGTAGACTATACGATCTTATGAGTTTAACCTTATTCCTCGAAAACATAATATTCCAAAGCTACCTTCACTTTCAAGCTTCACATAGCTTATGAACTTTGTTTCTGTCGTTACATTTGTAAATTTAAATAAACCACACATAATTTTAAAGTTAATTTATTGGGTGTGTATTTTAATTGGCTAAAAATGTCGCAATAAATATGTCACATTCTATACCACAACTCCTACCAATCGACTAATTTTTGATGTGAGCCAGCAGAGCTCTAGAACTGGAATTATTACACTGCGTTTGTGGTATGCCATATTCCACAACAACAGTCATCAACATTTATGCCAGCCAGCCAGCCAGCTCAGCCGACCACCAACAGACAACAAAATGACCATAACTCTATGGAAGTAGAGTTGTTTTGCCAAATCTGGCAAAAGGGTGCTGCTACAGGCTGAAAGATTAAGTTAAAGCCATGCGCTCGCTTCAAAGGTATATTTTCAGATATACTGCAAAGCTTTTTTCTTCTTTTTGTGTTTTGGAAATAGAAACTATAGAGCCTACTTCTTGAGTGAGCACCATCGGCATCAGCAATGTCTCTAAAAATTGGTTAAGAGCAAGCAAGAGTTGTGTGGTTTGTTGTAAAAGGATCAAGTTGATGCTGAATGGTTGATGGTTGATGGAGAACGCGTTTCGTTTGGCCTCATTATTTGTTCTCATTATATAGTTGTTGTTAATTTAGTTATGTTGTTTATTCTTGGATAAATCTTATTGGCTGCCAGTTGTTGCCAGACATCTATTTCTGATTGCTAAAATGATGGGAAATACCATCATTGGTTAAAAGATGTTTAAGACTTTTGCTGTTGTTGTTTAGGAGATATTACCTTGAGATCAAACCAACTTCTTTGTCACTTAGTTTCTTTAAATTTTTGAAAACGGTATATGATTTCTAATTTAGTTGACCTACCCGGGGTTGAAAAACATCGAATTCAAATATTTATCAATTATCAGTTGATGATTGACATTCTTTTTCAGAGTGAAATCGGGGTATAGATGTGGAATGTAAAACATTTTTCCTTATGTTATGGAATAGTTAAGAGAGAACTTAACGAATGTGTCAACGATAAAAGTGGCAGCAATTATTTGGATGAATCTGACAGATATAAACAGAGGTTATAAATTTTTATAAATAATGTAATTTTTATAAACTATGTCAATATTTGTTTTCAATACATAGACCAATATTTAAATGTCAGTTTCATCAAAGTGCCGATTTTGACGTTTATGAACAAGTGTGTTTTTCAATTCTACTTTTCTTATGGTTTTTGTGTCCCTATTAAAAAAATATTACAAAAAACTGATCCAAAATTTTGCAAATACGCCCTCTCAATTCTCAATTTTAATCTAATTAATGTAAATGTCTTTATTAAATGAAATAAAAATATATACAAATAAATTAAATAGTAAGATATTGTTGAGTGTAGTAAATTGACATTCGAATTTTGTGTTTTATCATTGCAAAATAATGCAAAGACTTCTGTATAAAATACAAAAGAATGTAAATAATGCAAAAGAATTGAAAGAATGCATAAATTCTCACATGATTCCAGTCATTTGGTTGCTGTGTAATGAATGGAGATCAAATTGATTGCAATCTTTTTATTGACGAACAAATGTGGATTACAAATTTGATGTCTAAAAGTGAATTCAATGAATGTAATCTTACATTAAAAATTGCATTTATAAAAAAAATGCATATTTTACAACCCTGGTTTAGAAAGTCCAGATGGTCTAGATTGACTAGATTGTCTTACCAGTCTAGATGGACTGAATAGTCTACCTGATATAAATTGCATTGATGGTAGCTAGTCTAAACATCATTAGTATAGCCCGTCTGGGTAGTGAAGATGGTCTGCAGGGTCTTGAAGGTCTGGATAGTATAAATGGTCCAGATAGTCTAGGTGGGCTAAATACTCGTAGATTAGTTGATCGAGAAAGTCTAGGATGTTGTAGATGCCATTAATGAGAGCAGGCCATGTAGGCTGTGTGGATGGTTTAGATGTTCTGGATAATATAAATGGTCTAGATAATCTTGATGGACTAGATAATCTTGTTGGTCCAGATAATGTTGATGGTCTAAAAGGTATAGATGATCTGGATAGTCTAAGTAGTATAAAGGGTCTTGGTAGTATAGATGGTCTCATTAGTCTAGTTTGTCTAGGGGGTCTGGATAGTCTAGATGATCTAAATGCCATTAATGGTATCAGTTCTAAGTATATACAGATAGTGTAGATATTGTAAATGGTCTAAATAGTCTAGATGACCTTAATAGTCCAGTTGGTTTAAATAATAGTTCAGTTGGTCAAGATGATCTTGATGATCTAGATAATCTTGATGGTCTAGATAATCTTGATGGTCTAGATAATCTTGATGGTCCAGATAATTTTGATGGTCTAAAAGGTATAGATAATCTGGATAGTCTAAGTACTCGTAGTATAGAGAGTCTAGGTAGTATTGATGGTCTTAATAGTCTAGGGGGTCCGTGTATTCTAGATGATCTTAATGCCATTAATGGTATCAGTTCTAAGTACATGCAGATAGTATAGATATTGTAAATGGTCTAAATAGTCTAGATGGCCTAAATAGTCCAGTTGGTTTAAATAATAATCCAGTTGGTCAAGATGATCTAGATTCTATTCAATGGTAGCTGGTAAAAAAAACAAATGTAGATAGTGTAGATGGTCTAGACCATCTAGATAATCTAAAATATCTAGATAATCTAGAATATCTAGATAATCTAGAATATCTAGATTGTCAAGATGATATAAATAAGCTAGATGGTCTAGATAATCTACATGATCTAGAGAAGTTCTATTAACTGGACAGGGCGAAGTTATGTTGAAAGATTTTCAGGACATTTCCCGAGTTGATGTAATTTTTTAGAGTTTATCGTTGTCTTTTCTTGCGCGGAGTTGAAAAATCCTCCAAGAGTATCTCCTGTCATGAAAAAAATTGCTAATTAGCCTTTCGGAATAGGCAAACAATTTTATGTCCCCTTGTTTTTTAAAAACACGCACGAAGAAAAGAATTGGTTGGGAGTTGTAAGTCACTAGCTTTAGGCTCTCTGTGTTCCGTCATGGCCTCTAATTTTTATCGTTTCCTTTTGTCATTTTTCAATAATAAAAATTTAATATCAAATTGGAAAAAGAAGTTTTTCTATATCTATCCCTTTGAAAGTTTGAAATAAATCCTGAATTTCATTTCAATGTAAAACCCTTACGAATTTTTACAATTAAAAAAATATCTTCTTTTGAAATTCCATTTTACTTGCGACTTAAAGGTACTATAAGGCAAGTTATGCATTAGTAAAAAAATCGAACTTGAGATTTTAATCAAAGTTGACATTACATTGTTTGGAAAATTCAATAACTCAAAAATGGCTCAATATTTTGTTTGGGAATTTATTTATTTTTTATTCGTACAATAATACAAAAATTTAAGTTGACGTACCAAATTTTTTTCTTAAAAATGTTTTAAATTTTTTTTAGGTATATAAAAGCTTATTTTTTTTTAAATTTTATCAAACGAAAAAAACCACTACAACGTCTTATAATTTTTGTTCTTGCCTAAACCAATAGGTATTTTCTTGGATCACATGGCATCCTGTTCTTAAGTCCAACTACGGAAGGAGTTCTTTGTCATTTAAAAAATGAATTTTATGACTATATAGATACAGTTTTTCTCTATTAACATTCATTTTTAAAATTCTAGTCTTTTACATAAGAGCAAGTTCGTGCGACCCAGTCGTGCATTTTATTCCTCTCTAAGCAAGTGGTATCTAAATCAATTTTATTTTTCAAATTCCTGGCAACATCCATCACCCAAAAGTCCACTTATAGTTTTTCTTCTCTCTAAACCACTAAATTATTGTTATTATTATTATTGCCCATTCGTATCGTTTAGAACAAAACAACAAAAAAAAAAAACCATATCATGTGTTTTTACGTTCTCTCTTTTGGCATCTTTGTTCGTTCTTTGCACTGGAAGAAAATTAAAAAAAAAAAAAACAAACAAAATCGAACATGAACATGAACACAACCAAAGCATAAAATGAAATAAAAAGCTCTTCAGTCGTCAGCTGCTGTGCGAAGAGAGTTGTAGTGGTTCGATGTATCGCTTAGTTTTCGTGTTACTAAGCTATTAAAGCGCGACCTTAATAAAACAAAAATAATAACAAAATTGTGTTTTTTTTCTTTCGCTCTATTTTATTCTGTCAAAAAGTGTGTGCTTTTTTTTGCTTAAGTAAAACAAATCAATTCCATAATCGATTCTGTGTGATTGACATCGTGAACGAAAAAAAAAAAACAAAAATAAATTTTGGTGGGTGGGAAAAGAAGGCGAGGTGGAGTTTTGGAGGTTTCTAGAGTATCTTTCAGTTTGTTTGAGGTCAAACACATTTTTTTTTCTCTCTCTGTCAATTTGCACACATTCTACAAAAACAAAATCCAAATGAAAATGTACTAGACGTGTGTGTACGTGAGTCTCTAAAGTGTACTTTCATGCACAAGTATAAGTGAGAAATAGTTGCTGGCTGGTCATAGGGAAACAAAAAAAGAAGCTTTTGGAGAGTGAAATAGTAAAATGAGGCAAACAAGCACATGTGCTGTTTTCCTCCCATTCTAGAGAGAGGGAAAGAGAGATAATACATTTGCAAATATACATTCAAAGTGAAATCCAAGGCGCCCAATGTGAAACCCTGTGTATCTATGTAACTGTGCAACTTTGTATAATAGAGATAATCCCCAAAGTAATTTACTCTGCGAGGTTATGTTGTGTTGTTTATAAACGCGAGCGAGGCGAATAACGAAATATTCATTTGTTTGTGTATGTGTGCGTTTTTTTGACGTGGAAACTACTAAAGCAACAAGAACAAAGTGTAAACTGTAAAGAGATATATGAGATACAGGAAGAACCTTGTGAATGGCTATTGAATTCTGTGTAGAGAAGCTAGTTTTGTCGTCGTTGTTGTTGTTGTTGATTTTCCTTCTGTTGTCACTTTTGTTAGTGCTGTTCTATCTCCGTATCTGTGTGATTTTTGTTTTTTTTTCTTATGACGATGAGTGTGTTCTTCATCCCCCCATGCTGCCACCTCATCCCCTTTGTTTATTAATTTATATTTTTCTGAATGAAGGGCATTCAATTTGTATTTTGTCTTGATGTTCAACTCACGTTAATATAGAAAATGATGGATGACCCAGAGTTCAAAGGCAAAGGAATGAGTATAGTAAAAGTTGTTGTTGTTTCGTGATTTGTGCTTGAACAAGTGAACCTTCAAGTGAAATTGATAGCAGATCTTAATTTAAGAAAAAAAAAAAAAAAAAAAAAACAGTAGGTATGCAATGAATACGGTCCACAAACGTCATTCGTCTTCCGTATATGACTGACCATCACGAGAGAATTTCCGGTTTGCTTTGACTTGTTATTGAAAGCGCTATACTATTCTCAGTTTTGCCCACATTTGGGACCTTTTCTAAGCGGTTAACACTTGAATGAATAATTTTTGGGCTTAAGTGCACTTCCATCCTTAGGTCTATTGTGCCCCCATTGATAACACTAACTTAAGGTAGGCTCTAAAGTCCAGAGTAGACCAGGGCCTTTACCAACTAGATTCATCCATTCACTTCGGTCCTAGTTGTCTTCGGTTTTACTCTGTAAGTTGATTGACATCTTTCAGCTGCTAGTGGACTCATTTTCGAAGCAGAACACAGGTGTCAATTCGCATTCTTCTGAACTCGGTCTATGCTGAGGTACGTACGAGAATCAGTCTGAAGGGTTCTCATCTACGAGATCGAAAGAAGGCTTTGCTAGTTAATTGTATTTCTATCCCAAAAAACAGCGATTGGCAAGTTTTATTTTTCTTTTAACCTCCAGCGCTGGTATCGTGGTTGGAATTTATAGCCAAAACAAAGTTCCTTACTATCTAAAACTTATAGCTGACATTGGTAAACCGTCGGTATAAGATTTTGATCATTCTTGATGACATCATGTATGTACTTTACCTTGGCCCCATTGACCGATTAACTCGACGCTTCCGTCTCAATACTTGCAAAATCGCCACTATCCGCATAATGTGTTCTTCCGCTTACAGATTGTGTCTGTAGTGTGGGTTCGAAAGTTTAACACTATTCTGTCAAGAAGAATGTTAACCACACTTAACAAAAATGTAGCAGAGCGCTCTCTTTATCGTCAACTTGCACAAAGGAGAAGTTGAACACGTCTCTGTAGTTGCAGCCATTCGTGTCCTTAAAATCGATGAAAACGTTTTGGGTGTAGATTTGAAGTTCATGGGGTTTTCCCAAGATCACCCAGTATTGTAAAATACTTATACGTTGAATGGTACAATCTAAATCAAAGCGGAATTTAATTCGTCATCGCCGTTATATAGCTTACAGAAGTAATTGTTTCCATAACCTCAATTTAGATTCAACGATTCTACTATAACGTTCCTATGCTCGTTCGTGCAGGTTAAGTTTCCGGCTCTGTTACCTTGAAAGGTTCTTTTTATTCATTGGGCCAAACTTCCCAACCTCATTCCCGATATATGATCCTCCTATTTACTTGATCATGAGCGTCTCGCGTGCCTACCTACTCCTTTTGATAAACCAGTGTTTCGGTTTCCTAGTCTACTCCTAGAGCTCGCGAACAGTTCAAGTTCTTCTGTGGCTCTTGTTTAGCTTGATGTGCTTGTCGGCACTCGCCGTCAAACTAGGGCTTTCGTTGTGGTGGTCAAGTGAAATCCAGGACAATAGAAGCGACATCTTTGATGGTTTATTTGCGCAATACTTGGTGCTGCTGACAATGGCCCTCTCAAAAGTTTATAAGTAATTCGATCCGAAAACAAATTGTTTCGACTGTCGTTGCGATATTCGTATCTTGGCTAAATGGAGGAAATGTGGTCCGAGTCTCGCCCAAATACTGCAAGAACGTTTTGCGTCGTTCGTAATGTGATAAATCATATTGACGTTTAATGGATCAGATGATCTCCACCTGTGAATGTTGGGATGTGGGAACTGCGGCCTAGCTATCGCAATGTTTCATCCCGGAGTAGTCAATCAGTCTAAATCCATTATCGGAGCGGCCTGTATAGCAAGACACAATCTACGGGACAATTTGAATTCCCAGGAAATCATAGAAATCATGCTTTTGATCGATCTCTTCGGTTCCATTGTTATGTCTTAATTCCCTTTAACTTCATAGGTATCGATCAAGTCTTTATCGACCTGCACGCTCCTCCCATTTGTCCTAAGGTGTAAATATCAGATATTTTCTTTGGCTTGTTAGCATAGGCAGGCTAAGGGCTTGATGAAGCCGCGGAGAAAATAATCAAGTGATGTCAAGTCGAATGATCGCGGAGGCCAATTGATGAATGCTCGCCATAAATCGACCCAGTCGTCAAATTTCTCCTTCAAAACTTCTTGTTGGAACCGGAGCTCGAATATATCAATGGTATTCGAGCTCTGGTCATAGAAAGCCGGTTAAAATCGCTCCATACCCGAAACCATTGACGGTAAAGGTGTTTCCTTCCTCATTTCGAAAGAAAAACGGTCCGATGATGCTACCATGTCATAATCTGTAACGATCATAGTCGACGAACCATATTTTGTATGACTAAAAATTAAGACAAAACAATGTCCCAAAAGTTGTACAAATTTGTGGTAGTTTGTTAAAAATGTTCAGACTTCTCCTTCGTTATCGGTTTCAACACTTTTCTTCAATTTCACAAGTTATGTCAGTTCAGAAAGAGGAAGCAGGCGAATTTTCTTCACGCTCAAACTTTCCACCACTTGCACTTACGTCCCTTCTCTCCAAGTCATGGAAACCTTGATTAACTATCAACTTAAGAAATATCCTGAAGAACGAAAGCTTCTTAATGGCCAACAGTATGGCTTCCGTAGGAAAAGGTCCCCTGGTCATTTGATGTTACATACATCTCACCGAACAGTGGAAAAAATTTATATCATTTTGGAGAAACTAAGATTATTGCGCTTGATATTTCAATAGTATTTGATAGAGTTTGACATCAAGCTCTATTATTGAAAATGAGTGCAATTCGTATTGATAAATCTAGTCTTCATTGGATTAGAAATTACCTTTCGGACTGCCCAACACAATTCGTATTAGATTGATTTCAAGTCCCATAAACGCTGGTGTGCCTCAGGGCTCTGTTTTGTCTCCTAATCTCTTTCTGATATTCATCAATGATCTTTTGACTGAAACTTCTAATCCATTAAATTGTTTTGCTGACAATAGTACTCTCATATTCGTTTTAAGATTCATATATTTGTTCTTCGGATGTTGAACTTCAACGTCAGCGTTTATTAAATTCTGGTATTAACAACATTGGCCAATGGGAAATCAAAAACCGTGTAAAATTTAAATTTTTAAAAACTCATATTTAACAACTAATGCCGCACCTATTCCTCATGTCGCTATCCATGAGCTTCACTTGGAAACTGAAAAGCCTTCAGTTCTCTGTCTCTGTATCTGAAACCATCATTTATGGAACGACCTTGTCAGAAAAGCTGCGAAGTGCTTAGGTTTTCTTCGAAGAAGCAAGACATTTTTCACCTCCTCTGATTTGGGTAAAATTAATAGAGCCTTCCAAAGCTTCAGTAAGATTCCCATGCATGGGCTTGCTTGCACTCTGCTTATCAACTATAGATAAAGACAGTCTAAAATTTCTATAAATCATAATGAGAGGGAAAAAACGAGCTGGGTAGAGCATTCCATATTCGAGTTTGACTAAAGACAGAACAGTACGTCCGAATTTGGGAGCGTATCGGAATCCCGCTTTTTGAAATCCCGCTTTTCAAAAATACCAAACAAAAAGTTTTAAAATGCCGTCTGTTAAAATACTGCTTTTTTAAAATCCCGCTTGTTCAAAATCCCGATCTATTATAATCCCGCTTTTAAAAATCCCGTCAAATCTCGCTAATCCCGTTTTTAGAATACGTAGCTAAAACTTATTGATTTTATGTTGGTTATTTTCCAGATTCTTTAAATGCTAAAGAAACTTTTTTCATACACCCAACCTCGCACCTACCCCAAATACTATAGTGTGTCCAAGCCGGGGGGGGGGGGTTGCAGGGGGCCAGCATGTCGCCCTTACATACCTCACTGCTTACACGTCGTAATAAGAAAGAGGATTATGAAAAACGGGATTATAAGAGACGGGATTTAAAAAAAGCGGGATTATAAGAAACAGGATTATAAAAAAAACGGGATTATAAAAACGGGATTTTAAGAAACGGGATTATAAAAAGCGGGATTTTAAGAAACGGGTTTATAAAAAGCGGGATATCGTACCCAACCCGCAAAAAGTTGATTTTTTGGCTAAAATCTAGATCCCGGGTCAACATTTTCAGCACCAGATTAGAGAATTTATGACGTTGTCTATAGTCGTCCGGGTGAAAAGCCAAAATTTACTGAATATTTGACAGCTGGATGTCATTGGTAACTTTGACAGCAACTGAAACAAGAATTGGAAAGGAAAAAAAATATCAGTGCTATCTGGTCACCTGCAGAAGCCGGCTTTGAATTCGACCAAAAGGGTGATGGTTTTATTCCAGGATCTATCGTTGTGATCACTGCTACAGTGATACCGATTTATCTTTACGCTGTTAAATCTTGAACAAATTCCAATGGAGGAGATTCGTTCCTCTTTTTTTTAAACAACTAGGTTTCTTTAACGAAGCTAATTCATTTAAAAATTCTATCAAAGGTCTTTTCATTCTACATGAATCACTCCTTGTTCCAAACAACTGCAGAAGAAGATGAAGGAAAAACTTCCAATATATCAGCAATTCTCTCTACTTCGCCTAATTGCACGTCGAAAATTCATTTCTTTTGTGCATTTCCTTGAAATCTTCTTTTCTTCCATGAAATCGCATTCTCTCAACACCACGTTGCTCTTCACCCATTCAGTTAAACACAATCAAGTTTTGCTTCCTTCTTTCTGAGAAGTATTTTTTTTTTATTTTTTTTTTTGCCAAAGAAAAAAGAAAACTTGAAAGATATTAAAAAACCCTTGCTGGTTTGAAATGAAAATGGCAAAAAATAAGGTTCTCTCAGGCACAGATAGCGTACATGAGAATGTATCTTGATATTTTCCATATCCATTAGTTGCTTTACCTGAAAGGCGGAAAAAGGTGAACACGTTTAAAACAGAGGACACAAAAAAAATACGCACACATAAACACGTACTCATTCAGAGCAAAAAAAAAAAACGAGGTGGACTTGGATGCTCAAGGATTTTGGCCTTAAGAGGCAGTATTCCCCATTAACATACATGTACTCATGCATTGTATGACACCTTGACCTCACGACCCTGTGTGTGCAAAATTTAGTAGAATCCTTTTTTTCCCTCTACAATAGTATGTATAAGACCTATCAGTCCCTGAAGGACAGTACCTCATGCTATGCAAGCGAATTCAACATCCATTTGCAAAGGAATTTCTCGTATCTGATAGATTTTTTTAAAATTTTATTTTAGAAATCTACTTTGTTGGAAATTTTTTTTTGTTTTTGAATTCAAACAGAAAAAATAAATAAATCAAATGACGTCGAATCACTCAAAAAAGATCATTTCGAAATTGAAATGTTTTAGTACTCAAACAAAAAATACCCAAATGCAAAACATCAGATGAATTCATCTGTAAATTATTATCTCCGTGTGTAAAACGTAGATAATTAGTGCAAGATACAAAAAAAAAAAAAAAAAAAAAACGAGAAAAGAAGTGTGCAATTAAACCCAGATAACGGTCAATCAATAATTATCATTTCGCTTGTTTGTATTAAAGAAGAATTAATAAAATCTGTGCGGAATAAAGTGCCGCGTCGCCGTCGACGCTACTGTCCGTCCGTCTTTCCGCCGGTTATCAGTTCCATTGGATTTTAATTCAAGTTAACTGAATAAAAGAGGAATCCGAGCGAGATACCTTATTATAAAATCGTGTTCTTTTATTTAAATTTATTTCTCTTTTCGTCTTAAAAGTGAAAACAAGAAATTTTTCAAAGTGGATACCTTATCGTTACCCGGGGGAGGACTTTTTCATGTGAGGATGGCTTTAGCAAGGTAAGATTTGGTCAGACATTTTAAATAGCTTGAGATTGTGTTTTAATTTTAGGGGGGTGGTGTCTAAAATTAAAACAAAATCTCTTGCTTGTGAAACGAAAGATACTGGTATATTCTGGATTCGTAGACAAAATTGATCGAGATTTTCATCAAACTGGGGATATTACGTGGAATCATTATTTTTGGAAACATCACGGACTGTTTGAGTTTCTTTGGATCTACCTTCAAAAGGGATAAAACATTTCGGGAATCAGCCTCCATAAACGTTTGAATGTTATGGCTTCTAACAATTTTTTGTGCAAATTTTCAACCAATAAAACGGGGTGTTGACAACGGCTCTAGTGGTGCTATTTGGCCTTTGCACCTACTATGACACAACTCGCTGAAATTTCATTATCGAGTTTTTTTTTTTGCTTTAATATCTAAAATAATTGACGAAACACCCTGTATTTGGAAAAGTTTGTTAAAATAAAGGTGTCCTCAATGTAATTGCCTGTTCTACACCAACTAATCCAGAGCAAGATGGGGAAGTGTCAGTACATTTCGTTAGCGGAATCTTGTTCATGTTTCTATTAGTTCCTAGTTGCGCAGTGTCACCATTTTTACTTGCGACTTACATAGGTACTATAAGCCAATCTCACATTCGTAAAAAAATTCGAACTCGAGATTTTGATCAAAGTTGACAATACGATGATAGTGAAGACTAAAAAAGTGGGTCTCGCAATTCTTTCTGTATGTCTCGCAATTCTTTCTGTATGTCTCGCAATTCTTTCTGTATGTCTCGCAATTCTTTCTGTATGTCTCGCAATTCTTTCTGTTTGTCTTCTGTCTGTCTGTCTTCTGTCTGCCTTCTGTCTGTCTTCTGTCTGTCTTCTGTCTGTCTTCTGTCTGTCTTCTGTCTGTCTGTCTTCTGTCTGTCTGTCTTCTGTCTGTCTGTCTTCTGTCTGTCTGTCTTCTGTCTGTCTTCTGTCTGTCTTCTGTCTGTCTTCTGTCTGTTTTCTGTCTGTCTTTTGTCTGTCTTCTGTCTGTCTTCTGTCTGTCTTCTGTCTGTCTTCTGTCTGTCTTCTGTCTGTCTTCTGTCTGTCTTCTGTCTGTCTTCTGTCTGTCTTCTGTCTGTCTTCTGTCTGTCTTCTGTCTGTCTTCTGTCAGTCTTCTGTCAGTCTTCTGTCAGTCTTCTGTCTGTCTTCCTTCTGTCTGACTACAGCCTAAGCAGCTCGGCCGATTTTCTTTAAACTTGGTAGATATTATTTTTAAAAATAACGGTGCCTGCCATGCGATTTTTTTCCAAATTTTAGAAATATTTTGTTTTTTTAAAACTGGTCACACAGATTTTTTTTTTTTAATTCATAAAATTTCATTCAGTTTTTTTTTTTTTTTAATGATTATTTTTGGTAGCCCCCTTGGAACCATTTTTTTGATTTTCTCGAAAACGGTACAACCGATTTTAATCATTTTTGTATGCTAAAGCTCCTCCAAAGTTTGAATATTATTGCGTATTCAAATTTTCAAATTTTTTTTTTCGAATTTTTAAAAAAAATTCCAAAATTTTTTTGGAAACTCAGTACTTTGAAAAAAAAAAAAAAATATTGTTTTACTTAAAAATAACGGTTGCCAGCACACAAATGTTCAAAAATGGTTTTCGAAAATCGTATTTTTTTCGAAAACGGTTCCGAGAATTTTGATACTTTTTTTTTATTTCGTTTAGTTTTTACGATTAATAATTTAATACAAAAATGTTTGAAATTAATATATTACTGACTGTATCTACTATCGAACCAATTTTTTTGAATTTTGAATTTATTATTATCTGCATAAAAGATTTTAATGAAATTTCTTATAGAGAAGCTTCTAAAAAGTTTAAAAAACATTGCATTTCAAGACTTTAAAAAAAAATATTTTTTGAATTACAAAAAATAAATATCTCAAAAACGGCTCAATATTTTATTTGGAAATTTATTTTTCATAATAAAAAAAACTTTAAGTTGGCGTAACAAATTTTTTTTCTTAAAAATGTTTTAAAAATTTTGTATATAAAAGCTTATATTTTTAAGAAACCACTACAAAGACTTGAAAGTTTTGTTTTTTGCATAGGTTATAATATTTACTTGAATCACATGGCATCCTATTTTAAGCTTCAACTATACTAAAGAAGTTTAAGTCTTTTAAAAATGAATTTTATGGTTATGAACAGTTTTTCTCATTTTTGAAATTCTTAGTCTTTTACATAAGAGCAAGTTCGTACATTACACACCGTATTTTCCAATGTTTCTGGGTCGGTTTTCCGGAATCCCAATTTTATCCATTACCATATATACAGTGCCTTGCATAAGTATAACCGCACCTGTAAAAATGCGTTTTGTAGAAAATTAAAATGGGAAAGACACCTTACTATTTTTTTTTGTTGAATGGCATCACTAATCAAGTAAATTGAGAAGAAAAAAAAATCCGTTATTTTCTATTCTGGTGTTTAAAAATTAAAAAACAGATTTTTATGTATTGCAAAAGTATAATCGTACAATGCAAACCTCTCTGAAGCTTCATTCAGTTATGTGCTTCGAAATGACAAACAATAATGCCGCATGGTACACATTTAAGCGATACGGAGAAAGGTAAAATTCAAACTTTTCGGTTAAGTGGCCTAAGCTTAAGGGCTATTGGTAGGAAAATTTCAAGATCCGATCGTGTCGTCCAAAACTTACAAGATCCAGAATCTTATGGGACACAAATAAGACCCGGGCGTCCGCAGAAGCTGACACGTCGAGATAAAAGGCGTTTAATCAATGCTGCATCCAATTCGATGCATTCTTTGCCGGAAGCTCGTGACGAATTGGGGTTAGGAGTTTCGGTTTCAACGGTTTTTCGTGCCTCAAAAAGCAGTGAAGTGATTGTTCGGTGCAAAATGGTGCCAGCTTCAAATCTGACAACAGTCTACAAACAAAAAAGGTTAGAATTTGCCCGTCAAAACATGAACCGGAATTGGAATTTACACTTAACTCTTGCTATTCCAAATGGGATAATCTAATGAATGTTTTTTTTTAGATTATTTTCAGTGACGAAAAAAAGTTTAATCTTGATGGGCCAGATGGTTTTAACGAATATTGGTACGATCTTAAAAAGGAAAAAAAATGCAATACAAAAAAAATCTGTTTTTAATTTTTAAACACCACAAGAGAAAATAACAGAACTTTTTTTTCTTCTCAATTTACTTGATTAGTGATGCCATTCAATAGAAAAAATAGTAAGGCGTCATTCCCATTTTAATTTTTTACAAAACACATTTTTACAGGTGCGGTTATACTTATGCAAGGCACTGTATAACTCCTGTCGATCACAATTATATCATATGGGGGTTTGTAATCGATGAAAAGATGTTGAGTCTTGACTTGAAACTCGTTGGGTACCCAATGGACTTTCCATTATTCAAATCAACCTTAATAATAGAACTATGTGACCTCTTTTATAACCTATTCTACTCTTCGGGTCACTTTCCGAGTAGATGGACAAAAGCATTTGTCCAGCCAATCTCCAAAAATGGCGAATCTTTTAAGTTTGATATTCATAAAATAAATGATGTATGCCCCAAGGTTCCGTTTTGTCCCCGACACTCTTCCTTTGTAACGAAGTTACATCTTTTGAAGTAATTACGCCTTTCTACCAACCTAAGAAGACCGAACGCCGGAATTCTACTGCATTTACCACACCGGATGAAATAGCCAGAAAGTATTGCATAACTTAAGGCGCCCACGCAAAATCACAAAAGAGGACACACACAGATGGTTGTCGACGTCAGCAAATAAATTTCGTTCGCCAACTTTATAATGCACATTTGGTTTTGGCCGCCAAGTCGACAAGTAAGAGGTAGAAATGCAGCAGAAATCAGATTCTTCTTGCCACTGGGTGTTTGTACCAATTTGGTGTACAAGGCATAAAGCATCTCATCTAGAAGCACGCTGCTGGTCCCCTATACCAGGAAGTAGCTTCGCAATATTTTGGCTTCCGCCGTAAAAATACCTTTTCCGTTCTCCTTTACTCCGCCGCCGTAGTTAAGACTAGGGACTCTATCCCAATCTTCGCTGTCTTAACCTCCTCCGCTCAGACTAGGGACTCTATCCCAATCTTCGCTGTCTGAATTCCTTTCCTCCGCCGCCGTAGTTAAGACTAGGGACTCTATCCCAATCTTCGCTGTCTGAATTCCCTTTCCTCCGCCACCGCCGTAGTTAAGACTAGGGACTCTATCCCAACCTTCGCTGTCTTAACCTTCTACGATAGCCTTAGACTAGGGACTCTATCCCAACCTTCGCTGTCTAAGCCTCCGCTGCCGTAGTTAAGACTAGGGACCCTATCCCACTCTTCGCTGTCTTAACCTCCGCTATTCAGACTAGGGACTCTATCCCAATCTTCGCTGTCTGAAACGTCCGCCGCCGCCATAGGTAAGACTAGGGACTCTATCCCAATCTTCGCTGTCTTAACCTCCGCCGAAAAGCTCAGACTAGGGACTCTATCCCAATCTTCGCTGTCTGAGTCTGTTCTACGATACCGCCGTTAGTGTATATGAAATACCGTGTTATCTTATTGTAGGACCTTACCTTTTGTTAAAGTATATGAAATACTCTGTTAATTTTTATTAGAAGGTAATAAATATTGTATATTTATATGAAATACTGTGTTAACCTACTTATACTTTGAATAAATATAATTTGGAACTGGAGTATTGAACTCTCTATTTGGCCGAGTTTTATTGCTTTCTTCGGTTGACCCTGGACCCCGCTGACCTACCTCAGCTGGAAACAAAAAAGCATCACATTTTGGCGCCCGAGCAGGGACCTTTAGAAGGTTCATCCGAACTCCCACCGACCGACTATAAATCTTTTGAAGGCAACACCGTCCGCCGCCGTAACCCGTTTTTCTCCGAAAAGTCCTTTGGAAGATATATCAAAAACCAGACACCGACTCACCGTGACCCTTCGAAAAAGTTCCACCGATCCGTATACCCATCCGTCGTTGGCCAGTTTCAACATGTCCGAATCCGACGATTCACCGATGGAAGACATCAACCCGTATAAAAATCTTGGATTCATATATTTCCTAAAGAAATCCGAACTCATTGAGGTGCTGAAAGATCGACGCTTAGAGACAAGCGGCACCGTAGAGACGTTGCGAAAGAGATTAAGCCAGCACTTCAAAGAACTCCGTACACACGCTTCCACACAAAACTTGTGTGCCGAATGGGAAAGCATCGTGGAGAAAAGAAATAACGCCGAACCCTCTGAGGAAATCCCGCCGACCGACCAGCACCCCGTCAAAAGCCACATCAATGTTCACGTTCCTCCAGCTCCCTTTAAAGCATCGTCATTCTTGACCGTGCCGGAACCAAGAAAGCCACTCTTCGCGCCTACTACAGTGTACCAACCCGCTTATAACCCGACATATCCAACAACGTTCGCCGACCGACCACAACCCCCCAGGAGTTTTTCGTTCCCCGAATGTACTCAATTGCCCCCAACGTCAGACTCAGGCCTAAACACAACTACCAGCCGACTCGCGCTGAGCTACGAGGCTGAGTTGATGAACACGGTTCGAAAGTGGGGATTAAGGTTCGATTCCTCAGGAAATCCATTGGAATTTTTGGAGAGACTGACAGAGCTGACTCGATGCTACGACATCCCGCCTAATGATATGTTGCGGACCCTGCCAGAACTTTTCCGTGGGAGCGCATTGGAGTGGTTACGCGTAAAAGGTGACAGCTTGTTCACCTGGGAAAGTTTCCGAGAAGCGTTCATAAGACATTTCCTGCCCGCTAGATATTTGTACAAGTTAGAGGAGGAAATATTACGCAAACGGCAAGGACCCCGCGAAAAGGCCAAGGATTACATTCTATCCGCTCAGTACTTGATAAGGCAGCACCCCCGTTTTTCTGTAACCGACCACATCGACCGTATTTATGATAATATGCGACCAGAGTATCGTCTGTATATCCGACGACGAGATTTTCATACGTTGGACGAACTCGCTTTTCTGGCCGAGGAGTTCGAGTCAATTAAAAACGATGAACGTAACAGTCACTCCACAGCAGTGACTCCTACTTTCGCTCCGCCCGCTCGTCGTGTCCCCTCCACAGAAGTTCCGTACAATCGGAGCACGCATTGCTGGAATTGCAAGCAGAGAGGGCATCGGAAAGAAACGTGTCGAAGGCCTTATCGCCTATTTTGCTCGCATTGTGGAGTGGACGGCCGATTAGCAAAAGATTGCCCGTGCCACCGAAGCCCCGTCGCTGTTGTTACCACGCAGCCACCGCCGTTATTGTCCGTGCCAGACTCTCGTTATTTCATCCCTGTGCGCATCAACAAGGAGGAATACCATGCGCTGCTCGATACTGGTTCCACGAAGTCGTATGTAGGACAAGCGCTGAGGGATAAGCTCAAGGAGTTGGACCTCCCTATGCGAATGCAGAAGCAACCGATCCGTTTAGCCAATGGAAATTCTGTTGTGACTTCCGAGCATTACATGGTTACGCTTACTTTAGGAGGAACCGAGCTATTCGGAGAAGTAACGTATTTGCCTCAGCTCGAAGAAGATGCGATAATCGGCATGGATTTTATGCATCTGGCTGGTCTACAATTGTTTTTGGCAAACAAACTTGTGACTTGCAGGAAACCGTATGAAAAGTATAGAGGAAAGTCTCATGTAAGGAATATAAGAAAATTCCAGCCCCAGCCAAAAGATATAAATATCGAGTACCAAACCCCAGCAAACTGCATTAGCAGACCGACCATCGACCCGAGCAGTCAGCCACTGAACGCTACGCTTGACTCAACCGCCGAAGAACACCGATTCTTACCGACAATCAGTTTAAAGTCGAACCTTCGACAGCACAGACGTTCGTTTACCGGATTTCAACCAAAGAAAATGAACCGCACCCCGACCAAGCTCAAATCCCCTATCCAAGTGGCCACCCCTCCGAGACGTAGCCCTAGGAGACCTGGCTCAACATCTCCGGCTACCCGTTTCACCCATTTGTCTGCTCCTGAACGAGCAGTACGTCCGCCGCCGCCACCAATCCGTATCGGTCGAAAGCCACCGATTCCTCACCCGAAGCATAGCCGTATAGGACCGGTTAAGCCAACCACCTATCCAGTGACACACGTAACCCGCCGAGTGTCAACCAGAACCCTAAGCGGCAGCGCCGTCGCCCCGTCAACTGCCGACCCCTGCACCAGGCAACCGACGGCGCCTTGTAAAATGAATCTCCACGCTGTAAAGCCAAGTTTAAGAAGCGCGCGACAGACCAAGCGCAAAGCAAGTACACTGGTACCTCCAGCTGTCGTTCGCGAATCTGCTATTCCGATTCGTCCTCCACCGCTGCCAGAAGCCACCGTGAAAGAAGCACGTGAGCTACGGAAAGCCGCAGAAGAGAGCTGGCTGATGCGCAACCCACCAGCCGCCACGGCTCCGCAACCCTTGGCCACACCGTTAATAATCCGTTTTAAGACCGCGACTGGGGTCGCGGACCAGAAGCCTAAGGGGGCAGTAATCTTACAAGAAGTACCCGACGTGGACGAAGCCATAACCCACTTGTCAAGGGTGAACAGGAACGAACCACCCGTAGGGGCACCGCCGACTCCTATCCCATCCGTAGCCTGTGTCACCGATATCGCCCGACCCTCGGTTCCCAGGGAGGCCGATCGCCCAAGGCGCGATCCGTTCAGCGGAATCAGATTGAGAGGCCCGCAACCCCGACAAGCGTTTTATATTCAACAACCATGGGGAAAAGTTGCGGTAAGGCTGAATAAGCACAGAACCCAGGCCAGCCTGCGCTTCAAGGGCGACATCAAAGTAATAGACGTGGAGAAGTAGGGTATTAAAAGCATTGTATTGTTAAATGAAGTTTTTTGAGTTATTTATTTAATTTATGAATAATTATTATTTTTCCTTTTTTTTGAATTATATTATTTTGTTACGTTGTTTGAAGAAAAAAATGTATTAATAAACTGAAGGTAATTGTTAAGTTTTTGAAAATACAAATCTATGAGAAATAAACTGAAGAAAAAAATATATAATAATATAAATATAGACATAAATATTAATGATACTTCCTTCCAGACAAAAGCACGACGAGAGGTCTCGTCTGTCGAAGTAAGGGGGGAATGTAACGAAGTTACATCTTTTGAAGTAATTACGCCTTTCTACCAACCTAAGAAGACCGAACGCCGGAATTCTACTGCATTTACCACACCGGATGAAATAGCCAGAAAGTATTGCATAACTTAAGGCGCCCACGCAAAATCACAAAAGAGGACACACACAGATGGTTGTCGACGTCAGCAAATAAATTTCGTTCGCCAACTTTATAATGCACATTTGGTTTTGGCCGCCAAGTCGACAAGTAAGAGGTAGAAATGCAGCAGAAATCAGATTCTTCTTGCCACTGGGTGTTTGTACCAATTTGGTGTACAAGGCATAAAGCATCTCATCTAGAAGCACGCTGCTGGTCCCCTATACCAGGAAGTAGCTTCGCAATATTTTGGCTTCCGCCGTAAAAATACCTTTTCCGTTCTCCTTTACTCCGCCGCCGTAGTTAAGACTAGGGACTCTATCCCAATCTTCGCTGTCTTAACCTCCTCCGCTCAGACTAGGGACTCTATCCCAATCTTCGCTGTCTGAATTCCTTTCCTCCGCCGCCGTAGTTAAGACTAGGGACTCTATCCCAATCTTCGCTGTCTGAATTCCCTTTCCTCCGCCACCGCCGTAGTTAAGACTAGGGACTCTATCCCAACCTTCGCTGTCTTAACCTTCTACGATAGCCTTAGACTAGGGACTCTATCCCAACCTTCGCTGTCTAAGCCTCCGCTGCCGTAGTTAAGACTAGGGACCCTATCCCACTCTTCGCTGTCTTAACCTCCGCTATTCAGACTAGGGACTCTATCCCAATCTTCGCTGTCTGAAACGTCCGCCGCCGCCATAGGTAAGACTAGGGACTCTATCCCAATCTTCGCTGTCTTAACCTCCGCCGAAAAGCTCAGACTAGGGACTCTATCCCAATCTTCGCTGTCTGAGTCTGTTCTACGATACCGCCGTTAGTGTATATGAAATACCGTGTTATCTTATTGTAGGACCTTACCTTTTGTTAAAGTATATGAAATACTCTGTTAATTTTTATTAGAAGGTAATAAATATTGTATATTTATATGAAATACTGTGTTAACCTACTTATACTTTGAATAAATATAATTTGGAACTGGAGTATTGAACTCTCTATTTGGCCGAGTTTTATTGCTTTCTTCGGTTGACCCTGGACCCCGCTGACCTACCTCAGCTGGAAACAAAAAAAGCATCACACCTTATGTTCATACATGATCTGTTGTTTGAAACTCCTTATCCTCTTCATTCTTTTGCTGAAAACAGCACCTTCAGCTTTTCACATTCGTTTTCATACTCACAACCCTTCTTTTCGATTGTGAAACTGAAACGGGAGGGTATGCTAAGCTCTTTAAAATGTTATTTCGACAACATTATACAATAGGGTATCAAAAACCGAATGGAAATTGATGATTCGAAACACACAAAACCGTCTTCTATCGGCCAAGCGAAATATACCACCCTTGCAGTTATCCATGAATGGCACTTGAATTAAAGAAACTGAAAACTTTCCTTAGTGACCATCTCTTTTGGAATGATGATATATTTTTCGTAGCCAAATATAAGCAGCAAAATGCTTAAGTTTTCTTAGAAGATTCAAAAAATTCTGTTCCTCTTCTGATTTGACTCTGGTCTGTAAAGCATACATGCTCAAAAAACTTGAGTATAACTCTCATATCTGGGCTGGTGCCCCCATTATTCATTTAAACCTGTTGAATAGAATTCATAATAGAACCCAAGATACACATCCATTACGGACATTTTTATTTCTTTTGAAGACCGTCGTCGTAACGTCTCCTGTCTTCCATTGTTTTATTGCTTTTTCTATCAACATTGTTCAGTTGAATTAGCCAGTTGTATTTCTCCCCTCAATGATCATCTGTTTACTCTTGAGCCTAACTTCGAATATTCTGTCTAATAACAACTATGATCTGAAATATTTTTAACTATTTTTCCCACTAAATTTGACTTACTAACTTTCAAGACGAACATGCAACGACATCTCCTATTAAATCCACTCCAATTTACCTAAACGCTCGCTGTGTTACACTATAACCTTATATAAAAAACTAACCTAAATACAAAGATTAAAAGGGCCCAAAGTGTGAAGTTGCCAACTATCGTCCCATTACTATACTTTCACATTGGTATTATTCAAATTTTTCCAAGAATTTTCTTCAAAATTCTAAGTCGAACCTAGAAAATGTGGATTTCTCAAAAGTAGGTCCACAAAGACTAATCTTGTTGCGTTCTTTACACTCTCAGCCTTAACCGATAAGAACTTTGACGAAATTGCACATAGACATAGACTGTCCGCCCTCTAGTTTGAACATATCTTCTTGATATAGATTCCTTCTTACCTCAAAAACCGTTACTATAAAGTTCTGCACTCCCAAATCATTTCTTAGCTACCTCCGGGGTTCCACAAGGCACCCACTTAGGTCCACTACTTTTTATACTTACAAATCCCCATATCTCGATCTACGCTGTGGATACCAAGTTTTTCAGAATCATTTCTTCGATACTCGTACATGATTCTACTCTTCTTCAACTTGATCTCGATAATTGATCTGTTTGGTACCTCAAAAATGGCTCGCAGCTAAATATTACCAAATGCTAATCAACCACTTTTTCTCAATTATGAAAGCACAGGCCATATTCGATAACGTCATTTGCGTCAAAAATACAATTGCAAAATGTTCTTAAACACAAACTGTAAAAGTCAACTGTTCGAAAACTCAAAACGATATTTTTATCATATTATAGTTTTTTTCGATAACTCAGTTTGTTAAAGTCATATGTTCGATAACACCAATTGTACATAGCAGTGAAAAAAGTCGAGTTGGCGACACAAATATTGACAAGCTAAAGAGTATTTGTGAACGTCAAATATTATCAAACAGATTTTTTTTGCAAACAAGACGTCAATAAACGTCAAAAAATGACAATCATTTGACAGTTAAATTAATCGTTTTCGAAAGTGGCCATATTCACCGCTGTTGTGCGTAAATCGCGACACTTTGTCGTTTTATGTGATAGAGAGCTCAACTTTCCCACACAATAGCCGTGTTTTTTTGGAACAGTTATCCGCAGTACAGTATGATTTTATATGAAAAACAAATACAAAATCCGCAGTAGGATCACTGCTGATACTCGAATAAACGTCAAATCTCTATCCGCAGCAGGATTTCACTTCTCTTTTTATCGACAGTGATCCTACTGCGGATGTTATCGGCAGTGATCCTACTGCGGATGTTGTTATTCATATTAAATCCTACTGTACTGCGGATAACTGTTCCAAAAAAACACGGCTAATATTAACGTTTGTCATGGTTCAGGATTGCTGAATAAGTCGAGGGAGCTGTCCCTTTCTTCAAGATGATCTTAACAATCTTAGGGAGAGGTGCCCCATCAACTCACTGAGGCTCGTGTTCCGTAGAAATGGCAATAGCTCGTGTAAAGGCGAGGTGCTCTGCCCATTCTCCATTTGTTGCTGTTCCTACGAGAAGAAAGATTTAAAAAAAAAAAAAAAAAAAAATACACTGTTTTCCGTTTAGAAATTAAAGTTTCGACCCTCTTATCCCGTTTTACCCTATTTAAATTTTAAAAGCCTTGTTTATCAGCACAACAAAATAAAATGTTTATTTCCATAAGTTGCAGGTTTATCAGTG
Source organism: Philhelius festivus (assembly GCA_963931855.1). Lineage (NCBI taxonomy): Eukaryota > Metazoa > Arthropoda > Insecta > Diptera > Syrphidae > Philhelius > Philhelius festivus. The sequence goes on along the minus strand of OZ007555.1, from coordinate 168,258,693 downwards.
TATAACAGTTATAACTCATAAGCGGAGATTTTTCTCGCCGCTCTCTCCTCTCAGTGGATACGCTTATTTTATTCGCAATTTATTTTTACGCGTACTCAAAAAATACTGCTGATATAAGTTTAAATTTGAAGTTGTTAAATATATTTACCCAGCAGAAAACATCTATTGACCGTCTTTAAGCTCTATGATTTTGCTTATTTTCCTTGGATAGCTTTCCAACTTCATCCTTGGTTCAATATTGCCACTGCGGTCTGTGATGGTGGCAGTAGGTATACCCGTGTAAGAATACGAACCAATACCTACATTTTAAACGACTACACAAAAAGTAATCCATGAGTAAGTTCCATTGAAGGACGGACAGACACTGCCTGGTGTCTCCATTCTTGGTTCGCCTCGTTTTCTAAACAATTAAAAGTTTTAAGCAATTATTTGTCTACTCAACCACATCTAGATATACTTTGAGAAGAATTTTCAAACTTATTCCACTTGAGTGAGCCTGAGTAGGCGTTTGCTTCTGTGTGTCCTTGTAGAAGGATGAATCCCTGTTGAGATTGTGAATGTTTTTGGTTTTTTTTTTTTGGCTCTCTTTGACATTAATGTTCGAAAAGGCAGTTCGTTGCAGGAGTGTGAATATTTAATGACTTGAAGTCCTAATGGTTATATCTGGCAAAAACGAAAATAAATGGTTTAAGGGAATCAATACTTGAAAAAGTTTATTTAAGCATTAAAAAAAATAAAATATTAAAAATGAATGAGCTCGCTGATCCTACAGTTCCTCCTCCAAATCTATTACTCTTAAGAATCTTAGTGATTTTTGTGGGTTGTGGGCATGGATGGCGCTTAGCCGCGGTGGTAGGCTGACCCAATGTCAGCGTAGAACGAGACTACTTCTTCGTTATCCATGATTACGTTGTCATCCAGAGTTTCCATCACACTGAGGTACCTCGGTTCGGGATATCGTTGTTCTATGGCCATCCTTCTCATAAGCTGATTCGAATGGTCGATGATGTTCCGCATTGGTTTCTTCGTTGAATGAACTAGATATTTGTCCAGTGGGATTTAATTCGCTTCTGTGTAGGGAAGTTCGTTCCTGTAGTGTTTTTGTCGTTGAAGTAGAGTCCCGTGCAGATCTTCAGTATCACCTTTCGAATAGTTGAAGTTCCTTCATAGCTGTCTTCGAGATTAAAAAACAGACTGGGAAGGAATAGTTGATCACTGCACGAGCTGCTTGTAGACTAATATCTTTGTCGGTTGGCTAAGACCTGATCTTCTTTACAGCAATGGGTGCAAATGTGCAGAAGGCCCAGCTGACCTTTTTCAGAACATTTCTTGAGTGCAGGTTACACGTTAGCAACTCGTTGAAGTGAACTTCCAGGGAGACTCAGGACCAGATTTCTGCAAAAATGGTTGCAGTGCGAATGCCTCTATCAGTTGAAGGTCTTCTGAAGCAGACAAGTTCCGATTTGGAAGTGTTGATTCGGATGCCCCATTTCTTGTAGAATTGGAAGAGTCTGTTGATGTGGGATTCTTCTTTTCGGACACTGATTAGTGGAGACATTGATGTGGCGTAGATGTGCGAGTCATCAACATGCAGAAGGTTCTCGCATCCAATTGGAGAGGGTTGGTCGGAAGTCATCAAGTTGTAGAGAAAGGGCTCTAGTTTTAAGCCTCGGGTGACTCCAGCTCTGATGGTCTTAATGCTTGACTTGCAGCTATCTAGTTAGACGAAAATTTTCCTTAAAGATAAGTTTGCGGATTAAGCCGTCTATCCACACGCTACCGCATGCTTTCTCGACATCCAGACAGTATCCGAGGGTGACACGATGACTGTTGAGGGCTGTTGTGATATCGTGTTGGAATTTTAGCAGTGTGTGCAAGATTTAGTGTTTTTCTCGAAAGCCGATTTGCATGTCAGGAATAATGGAATTTTCACTGCTGAACTTTTTCAGTTTTCGGAGGATTACTTCTTCCAGTAATTTGCCGATGTTGTTGAGAAGTGATATCAGCCTGTAGTTGGAAACTAGGTTGGAAGCATCTTTCTTCAGAATTGGCACAATCTTCGCTGTGTTCCACTTATAGGGGAAGTAACAGTTGTTGATGCAGTTGTTTAAAAAGATTACGTAGAAAATCATTACTGCAAGTGGCAGCTTTTTTTAAGGATGTAGTAGGAGACACCATCCTTCGAAGTATTCGGTGAACGATTCCACCTTGCCTTGGTCCGAGGTAGATTCAGTATTGTTGCTTATGAAGGTTTCTGGTATTTGTGGCTGTTTTCCAACGATCCTATTGATGTTTTTGAAAACATCAGTCCCTGGCTTGATTGCTTGAAATCTTTTCTGGTATTGCATATTATTGTGCTGTTGAATGGAGTTCCGGAACATGATGGTGACTTGCTGTAGCTCATTCCAAACTATCGGGTAGTTTCTGTTGGTTGAAATCAGTTCACATTGATGGATCCGCTGGAGACAATTTCTTAGACGTTCGCTGTGAAAATACAGACTCTGAACATACTCGTGCTCATGCAAGTTGCAGAATCAACAGTGAAGTGTTACCTTGTTCTGTTTGTCAAGTTCATTTAGCCTGCTTATGCACTCCCACACCAACTTAGAGCCGATGGTATATGGACTTAGTGCCTTTGAGTGCCGCTTGACTATCTGACATGATGGTAGTGTTCTTGTTACGATAGTTCTTTTCGAGATTTCGATCCACGCATTTTGCTATGGCGTTTACCTCCGTTTGGAAGATGGCGGTAGACTGCCCCATCGGTATAGAAAGTTTGGTTCTTGGCCTAAAGATTTCTGCAACAGTCCCTTTGCTTCTTCACGATCCATCAGTGTACCAATCTTTTTTGTTGCTTAGCTCTATAAGAAAGTTTTTCTTCAAATTATGTTCTTTGGTCATACCATCTCTCGGGATGTCAAGAAGGTTGATTACTATGGACCTACTGATTAAGTCCCTTTCCCTGAGACCCATGATTTTGCCTGTCCCAGTTTCTTCCTTTCAGAATCTCATGATACCTCCCATTGCGCATTTCTGATGAATTTGTGTAGAGTGGGTAGCTGCAGTAGGGCAGGTACTCATTGCTCCCGTAATACAGATACACGCGAGTCTTTGGACTAGTTAACCGCACCATAGGAATTGAAAGGTCTTACGATCATAGTGTAAATCCACCTGAGAATGTTCAGTTTGCATCCCCATGACTTGCCTGCAAGTACCTTTCAAATCATTATAGGGCTTTTGTGGCTTTTCCGATTAAAGCTTTTAAGTATTTGTTCCAGAAGAGTTTACTACCGTAGGATGTGTTGTCGAAGGCTCCTTCTATGCCTAAGAACGCAGCTAATACTGTATCCTTTACATCTAAGGCTTTTTGTATCTTATTTGTTAGTTCAAACTGAGCGGTGTCTGCTGATCTGTCCACCCTATATGCGTGTTGTTGAGAGGCCTACTTATTAACACTTCTGATCTCATTCCAAAGTTTTGAGTATGAAGGATGTTAAGCTTATTGGCCTGAAAGACTGGATTGGTTGTATCTTTTTTTCTCTATTTTTGAATAATTTTTGTTAATGCTTTTTAAAGTCACATATTGGCTTCGTGTCATAAAGGTTTTAATCAAATATGCTGGAAAAGTCCAACGAAGTGTTTTTCGTCATACCATCTGACTGTGTTTAACAACTTATCCGCCGAAGGTGTCTTCCTTCCCGACTTTAGCATTTAAGTCTCCTCTTCGAACCAATTAGTTTTTCCTTCAAACAAAATTTTTCGTCGGAACTATTGAAGTGCTCGGAAGCAATCCAGAAACCTTGAGTTCCACCTAGGTACGGGGAATGCATCATTTCCAAAGGTCTTTGCGTTGAGATGGTCTTAAATTTAAAAAAATGGAGATCTTGAAAAAAGAATTTTCGAAGTCGCGCTGAGACTCAAACGTTCTGCAATCATCGTTCATCGAAATCAGCCTTTTCTTTTTCGGAAGAAACGAAGAACACTATTGAATAAGAAGTAAACTCTTAGAAAGCAAGCCGAAAGTCAAGGGAGATCCTGATCTACCCGAAAATTATAGATATTAATTCGGTGCTAAGTTGTTTCCGGAAAATATTCAGCCAAATCCTTTAAAAAGGACTCGTGGGCTGTAGCAAAAGAAATGATAAATAAGTAAATTATAGGTAGATTTTAGAGCTAATCTTTCAAGGGTAGCTCATATCTTCGCTCTTATGAGACCATTCTAAGGCACTTTTAAAATTAAAATTTGCTTGCATTTTTTGTCGACTTGAAAGCAGCATTTGGCACTATTCACAAAAGATCACTTCTATTTAAGCTCGCGGCTACTGGGCTGTCAGCAAAATCTAGCAAAACATACGATCAACATCTCTTTAATATTATCCAATGGTAAAAATCAATCCATCCAATTTAGTTCTGTGAAAAAGGTGTGCCACAAGGTTGCATTTTGAGGCCACTTATGTTCTCTACATTCATTAATGATGTAGAGAATCATATCCCAGGTTTAGTATTTTTCGGTGCCAAAATGTTGGTCTATGTTTCTTGACTGATGACGCGATGACATTACCATAAGTGGGACCTCAAAGTCAACACCGTAAAAAGTCTAAAAATATGATATTTCGTTCCCGAACTTCTTGAGATTGTGAAGGAGTTCAAGTACCTGGGCTATAATATAACTCATAAGCCTCATCAATTAATACTTTCTCTCCATACAAGTCTCCAGTTCTAGGTGGCATATGCAAGATGTGGCAGTTCCATGGCTATAATTAATTTTCAAAGGATGCTCCCGTTTTAATTATGTACCCGAGTCCTGGAGACAAAAAAGAATATTTTTTATCTCGAAAGTGGGTAGGTAGGGCCATGAATCCGCGAAGCTTTTCCGGTCAATTAGTCTCCCTTCTTTTGTGCTTAAGACTTTGGAGCGCATTCTCGATATCCATATTGGAGATATTCTTAACGGATGTCCTCTTAAAAACTCTCGACATGCATTCCATAAGGGTAAGTACATAGAAACGCCCCTTCATGAGGTAGTAAGTAAAATTGAGAAAACTATAAAATTTAAAGAATATAATCTCGCTATACCTTCTTAGATGTAGAAAAAGTCTTCAACGATGTCCTCACCAAGTCCATTTTGGAATCACTCATCGAGTTTGGTGTAGAAGTAACATCATTCGTGGATTGTGGGAGTGGATTATATCAGTACTCAACGAAAGACGGATTCTAGGTACGTTAGGTAATATAAACTTGATCAAGCACGTTAGTAAATGAACACCCCAGGGCTGAGTGCTGTCCCCACTTTTATGGCTTCTAATCATGAATAAAATTTGTCGTTAAATTGGAAAGATGTGGAGTAATGGCGGTTGCACCCCTTCGTTCTACCCCATCTCAACGGCCAAACATTCCTTAATTTTTTCGAATAAATTCGGTACCCATTCAAAAATATCTCCGGTAAATCAGAACTAAAATCGTTCTTGGACCCATTTCTACAGTTCAACCATGACATTCCCCGAAAACTTTTTGGGCAAACCAAAAACTTTAACAAAATCATTTCACCCCTTTGCCTTTGCCTTTCCCTCTGCCTCTGCATCTTTTGTGTTCTCTTACACTAAAATCATCATGGTATTTTTGACAGCAAACTTAATCACCACATCTCTCTCCCATGCTGTCTATCCTACCATATGATCATTGTCTTTGTGTGAGTAAATAAAATATGTAATAAAATAGACGAAAAAAAGCTTTTCGTTCTCTCATTCGAAAAATCAAAAGCTCATTCTCCCGAATACTTATATGAACAACACAGAAACAAAAAAGTGTGTATCGTTGATGACATTTCTACAACAACTGACATTTACACCTGCCTCCCACACTAAGCACATTCCGTCCCATTTCCCCTCTTCGTACATCCAACAATAACAAAAAAAAAAAAAAAACTGACAACACGAGGCATTAAACACACATCTACGAAAAATCATGTTAAATATGAATTAAGTGCATTAATTTGCATCAATTAACGATAGGGGGCAGCAGCAGAGCATAGTGGAGTGGGTGTGCTATAATAATTTAAATGAATTATGATGAATCGTTTTTTTTTTGTTTTCCTCTGTTGTTTCAAGGTTAACGATGTAATTTTGTTGTTGTTGTATTTTCTAAGCAATTAGTTGCACTTGAAGTTAGAGAGCAACCACAAAGCTTTATCTCATAGTTCCTATACACTGTCCAATGTCAAATCAAACAAAAAGTCTTACAACCGCCTACATACCTCCTAGTTGGCTAATCTAAGGTACACTATGAATGCTCCTCCAGCACCTATTAAATAAGAGGCCTTAGGGAGGTTCAGAGTGTGCGTGCGTTTGAGCCTATCTACAATGCCGATCTAATTAATATGGGTCAGAAAATGAAGTGTATATAATATTCATATATACCTAATTTGTTGTTGCTGGTTGTGCGTGTTTTAGATTTATAAGGTCAGCTTAACAATAGTCATAAATTATTCGCGTTCGATTTACATTGTAACTTTAGATAATAATGTGTGTTCGAACTTAAAATAGAATAGAATGGCGTTTTTTGTTTCTATTTGTATAAAAATAATAAATTGGATGGGAAGATTTATATCTCTACCTTATAATTAAGGGCACGAGCTAAATTTAATAACATATTATCTGTTATGCTTTCTCAAAAGATCAACAAAAAAAAAACAAAAACTTTGCTGAGATATGATGAGCTTCATGACTCCGACAGATGCTTGAATAAAGATAAAAAATTGCCTTCATCCCGTTCTTAGCAACTTCTTTTTTCAAAATATACCGCTATGACTACTTTAAAAATGTCAAAATATTGTGAGAGCCATTTAAAAATAGAGCATGGTTCAATAGGAGATACCGGTGTAGGTTGGTTTTAAATTCCTCAATTTTGCAATGGGAGCAAAAAATAGAGCAATTTAAAGGCATTCCACATTCGTGTAGTTCGGCTGAAGAAGAAAATCTCTTTACTTGCAGGTCCAAAATTTTAACTGCGGTTATTCCAATATCGGCATTCCTGGGAGATCGAGTAAATCAAAAAAAAAAAAAAATAAACTGCAAGACTGGGTCGCACAAACTAGCTCTTATCTCTTAAATGCTTTGAATTTTTAAAAATGATACAGTGATATTGGGGCTACTGAGCAATATGGAGGAAGGTGTAGCCATGGTGGTATCTTTCAGATACATTGGGTGGGCTAAATACTCCGGTGGGCCAACAAAATCGTAGACCCGCTCGACAATTTCGGGCTTCAGTTTTTAATTCTTAAACCCCATTTTTTTTTAATATTCCGACATAACGTAAGAAGAGTCCAGAGCTACGGTAGGAAGGACCCGCTTCCGACGTTTTTTTTTTTTTTATAATCGGCGCACACTCAAGGGGTTTTATGTATACCGTTAATATGCCAGAGACACAGTGTGAGCATTAAGAAAAAAGGGAAGGGTTAGAAAGGAGGTGTCGGTGTACATTGGTTTTGAATTCTTGAACATTGCAATGACTGGGAAAGACAGAGCGTGGCAAGGAATTCCACATTCGCATAGTACGGCCGACTATTTCACTAGAGCATAGTCTGTTAAAATAACGGTAAAAAAGGGTGAGACAAGAAACATTACGACGATGTTGGAGTGACGTAAATGAGTCAATGATGTTATTGTCGCCAATCATTTTTAAAACTCTTCTTTGAATACTGTCCAAGAGACTTAAGTAAGTTACTGGAGCACCAGCCCATAGATGGGAGTTATACTCAAGTTTTGGACGTATATAGGTTTTAAAGGTTGTAGCCAGATCAGAAGGAGAGAAAAATTTTTGCACCGTCTCAGAAAACCCAAACATCTTTCGGAATTTTCGGCAACATCGCGTGTGTGATCGTTCCACAAGAGGTGGTTCGTAATGCACATACCGAGAATATCAGTTTCACTGATGCAAGTGTCACTCATTGATAGTGCCAAGGGGGGTATATCACGCTTTAACGATACAAGACAGCATTGAGTTTTCGAAGCATTACATTCCACGCGGTTTCTTATTCACCATTGTACAATGCTGTTTAGGTCGTGATTTAATGAACTTATCATATTTTGTCGTTGCAGTTCCACATCCGAAGAGGAGGGATGTGAGTCTGAAAACGAATATGAAAAGCTAAGAGTACCATCGTCAGCGAAACAATTAATTGGATTAGAAGTTACAGACAGGAGATCATTAATAAAAATGGGGAAGATGGTCGGGGACAAAACGGAGCCCTGGGGCACACCAGCATTTATATTGTGGGTTTCAGACTTGAATCCGTCTAATACAACTTGTATTGAACGGTTCGAAAGAAAATTTCTAATCCAAAGAAGTAGGGATTCGTTGATGCCGAAAGCACGCATTTTCGATAAAAGAGTGCCAAGATGCCAGACTTTATCAAATGCCTTTGAAATATCAAGTGCAATAATCTTACTTTCTCCGAAACAATGTAAAGATTTGTTCCACTTTTCGGTTAGATAAACCATCAAATCACCAGTGGACCTATTGCTACGAAAGCCATACTGCCGGTCATTAAGAAGCTTTCGTTCTTCAAGATATTTCTTGAGCTGATAATTATTCAGCGTTTCCATGACCTTGAAACGAAGGGATGTTAGTGCGATCGGTCGATAATTTGAGGGAGAAGAAGAGTCGCCTTTTTTCGGAATCGGCTGAACAAGTGCTGTTTTCCAACTGCTCGGAACGCGCCCAGAAGAATAGGATACGAGTAGATAGAAAAGCTTACACAGGGGTTTTGCTAGCGTGGAAGAACACCTCTTCAGAATAATAGCGGGGATACCATCCGGACCAGCGGATTTATGAATGTTGAGATCCTTCAAGACTCTTGCCACGGTACGAGTACGAAAAAATATTTGTCCCATAGAATCATTAACGCCCTCAAGAATTGGGGGAGTCATGACACTAACCGGCAAGGTGGAATTTGCGGCGAACTGCCTCACAAACAAGTTAGCTTTATCAATAGAGCTAACAAAAGAAGTGTCATTGACAACAAGCGTAGGAACCGAGGAGGAAGAAGAATTCTTCAAATTTTTTACAAATGACCAAAAATTCTTACTGCCTTTGGGACATTGCAGTATTTTTTGCTTTGATTTTTGATCATGTAAAAATTTGGTCCGTAGAATATGGGCGTTGCAGGCCTTCCTGGCTTGTTTGAACTTTTTCGGTTTTTCTCAGTTCGGTTGGCTCTAAAACACCGGAAGCTTATCTCTTTTTCCTTGATAACCTCTTTACAGCTCAAATCAAACCATGATTTATCCTTGGGTCTAATACTTTTAACCCTATTCCGGATAAAATGTTTCATTCCCAAAAGAATTATTTTAGTTATCATATCTGCGCTGGAGTCTACGTCACTATCGAGGAAGCATAGTGACCAGTTAAAGATCCTGAAAAAGTTATCTAAACCGTACCAGATCGCTTTCTCGTACTGCCATACGGTTCTTCTAGGAGCTCTTTCTCTAACTGGGTTTGTTTGACTCGAGAAATTTGCAGATATAACACTATGATCAGATGTGCCTAGAGGTGTATATATCAGGGTCAAAGGTAAGAAACAAGTCAAGAGTATTTTCTGCTCGGCCCTCTCTTTCCTGATGCCGAAATCTTACTGTGTCTAAACATCCTGACTTTCAAGTTAATTTAATATTGTTGTAAGAAAAATAGGTCGTAAACGTTTTCGTAAATTCTTGAAGGGAATTTTCTTAAGTCTTGGTTTTTTTTAGATTTTTTCGAAGAATTTTGTTGAAAGGGGTCTGAATTCGGCAAGATTTGGAAAGGCATCCAACAATTTGCTTAATCATTGAATGCATTTGTGACAGTTAAGTTTCTATGAAATTCAACAACGGAGGTTTTGGAGCAGAGCAGGGATCTTGAACACTATTGACTGGTTCAATGTGAATGTATGAGTGAAAGTATTGACCGAGCCAGAGTTTGGTTTTAACTTAGAAAGTTCACTTTTTAGAAAACATTTCCAGAAATAAGTTAGAAGTTGTCGAGAAAATTTTTGGAAAAACTATAAAGTCGAGAAAAAATAACTGATCAAAAATTGAGAAAAATTTTCGAGGATATGTAAAATTCGAGGCGATAAAAAAAGGGGCGGTTAGAGGATTCGCAGATGTAAAAAACATAAGTGTAGTGTTTTGAGTTATTTCAAAATTGTCAAATTTTTTAGATTAAGTTATAATTTATGGATACGGTATATTCCCATTTAAAACGTCCCATTTATATTTTCCCAATTTTTGGCTTTACTTTATGTTTCGTCGCCGTCGTTAGCCTTTTCTAATCTCTAATCACTTTGTGGTAACTTTATCTTATGTGAAATAATTTTGGGTTTTAGTGGCCATGGGCTTCGGCTCAAAGTTTTCCCAAATAAAAATAATTTTAAAATCTCCATTTTGAGAAATATGTAAACTCTTGTGATTTTTGGTTCTTTTTCTTATTTTCACTTTATAACTTTGTTTGAATTATCAAAAAAAAAAAAAAAATACTTTTGGGATTTACTAAATATTTCATACAAAAGTTAAAAGGAAAATTTTGCTCAATAATTCTACAACAGATTTATAATAAGAATACCTTTTATTTTTAAGGCAACTTTGAAAATTTTTAAATCGTTCTGGTGCTTTAAAAAATAAATAAAATAATATAAAATTTGATAAATCGATTAAAAATCAAAAATAAATTTAAAAAAAAAAATCAAAAATTCGAATTAAAAAACTATAGATTTTATTTTAAATTCAAAAAGTCAAAAATCTAAAATGGAAAAAGAATGGTTCTTTACTACATATACTGTTAATAAAGTTTCAATTTAAAAAAAAAAATATATATTAATATAAATCATACAATTTAAACGATAAAGTTATTCGCAAAATTTTAGAAGTAGTTTTCGATAAACAAAATTTTCGAAAGTGATTTATAGCACATGTATGGTATAGACAAAATTGTTTTTGAATGAAAGATTTCTTTTCAAAATCTTTTAGATATCTATTTTATTAAAAAAAATGTTAGTTTGCAAAGTTTTAAAAATTCGATCATGTTATTTTAGAAAAATTCAGTTTAAAAAAAAGAACAATTTAAAGATAAAATATTTTTCAAACTGGTTTTTAACATTTATATGGCAGACATACTGTAATTTTCAAAAGTTTAAAAATATCGAAAACGTGGTTTTCGAAATAGGACTATTAGTAGTAAGTAAATAATTGACTTCATTTCATTATAAATGTTACATAAAATGTTCCTAAGTCTATATTGGTTTGGCCGATGGCCGTCTACCAGTCGAAATAGGATCTAAATATGTAAGTTTTAGAAATTGGTTTCTGGAAGAAATATTTTCTTAAATTTCAAAGAAATGGTACAAAGCGTTGTATTCAATCAGACAAACACATACAGAATTGTGAAACGCAATTTTTTTTGTCGTTCCTATCATCGTAATTTCAGTATTTCGTTCTGGATCTTTTTAACGAATCCATAATTTGTTACATTGTCGCTGTAGTTCTAATACCTCGTAAGCCAGAAAAGCGAATTTTTCAGGAGACACAACAAAAGTACTTAGCCAAGCTTAAATTATGTCAAGCATTTTAGCCGAGAGGTATGCTGCTCCAGCTTAAAAATCGAAATTTCTTTTCGAACTGTACATAACTTATCTGTCAAAATTTAGCGCACCAAATAATTGTCTGGTACATTGTTTCTCGAGCTAAATTTTAATTTCAATTTGAAATGGAATAATATTTGGTGACGGAAGTCATAATTTCATAATTCTGAAAAAATCGAAATCAACAAATTCTTTTAAATCTTTGAAAAAATTTCATTTAGAGAACAGCTGTTTTCTGTGACATATTCTCCACGGTTCTTATGTCAAAATTTAGCTTGGATTTTAGCTGAAGTTTGGAGAAAAATGTGGGAGATAAAATTTAGCGCGATCTGCGTACTAGGCTTTACGAAAAATACATTATATTGAAAAAAAAAGGACGGCGCAAAGGTTTACAAGCTAATTCACCAAAATTGGGGTGTTAGCTTGTTGTAGCTATACAAATATTTTAAAGGGGCTAAGAAGATCCGGAACATTTTTTTTACTATAAAACTGCATCAAAATCAAAAATTGGCTAATATCTGGGTTTCGAGGTATTAGAACTACAGCGACGATAGAGGAGCCCCATTCCTACATGCATATGTATATCAAAAGTAAAAACTAATGTACCCATACGTGTGTTGTTTTTTCACACTTTTAACAACATTTGACAGTCAAAGTGGTTTTTGCAAGTATTAATAGCTCGACTTAATTTCCATAAAATAACTTTCGGCATTATTTTTGTACCGCCGTTAGAGTGTCATCATTAACGTGCACTGATTACCGTACCGTCATATCTGTGCCGTCATAACCTTGCTGTCATTACTATTACGTCATTGTCTTGTATTATTGGTTTTTATTATAACTTTAAGCGCAACACTTATACACATAAAATTTTACACAGACAAAAAGAAACTTGATAGTTGTCAGGTTTTGATTACTTGAGGATGTGTTCGTTGATATGCTTTAACGTCTAATCTGAGTCAGCGTGTAAACGCTTCTGCCTTCGAATCCTAAAATCATTCTATTATTAAGTTTTCTGGTGAAAGTTTGTACTCAATTGATGGATTGGTATGATATTTATACAGTTTTTTCCCCATCAGTCAGAATTAAAAAGCATATGAAAATTAAAAAAAAGGTGACATTATTTAAGAATTCAGCGTGTAAATAATGCTAGTTCCCCTATTATTTTCATCAAAAGAAACTGAAAAGTGCAATATTAGGTAATTTGAAAATTTTATCCAAATTAACAGTTAATTGTAAAAAAAAAAGATTCTTTTCCATTTCTTTATTATTGCAAAGAAAAAGCAGAAATAATTAACAGCTGGCATAACGAACTGATATTTGGTGAGCTGTCAAACATAACTATAAAATTTTACAAAGTGTAAAAGTCTTGTAAGATTTCAATCTGTATATTTTATTGTTGGACTGCAAGAAAATGTTACACTTTTACAATAATATAAGAATAACCGGATCGTGAATAGCCCTATTGTTTTGAATATTTTGTTTATTTTTAGTTTTTATGTGCATATCCCTGTTTCTTAATAAGAAAACAGTTTTCCAAACACAATGTCAAATCTCAAACTTTCTTTCGAATTTCTATCATGCACAAACAGCGCCTCTATACGTGAATCAAAGAAATAGTTTGATGTGCTTGAAGCGTTGATCAAAAGAAATAAAAGCGTAGTTCACACTATTTACGAGTAAACTTTAGAAAATCGTGTTTTTTTTTTTCTATTAACTTGTAAATTTATTCAACCGAGTTATATAAAGAGTTTCATTCTTAAAACATTGAGTAAAATCTTCAAAAGCTGAGTCCTTGAGTCAATCTAAAAAGATGAGTAACATTTAATTCAATTAAGTAATATTGGTGGTAAACTGCCAGATGTCATCTCTAAATGATCTGCCTGGTATCTCCATCCATTAAAAGTTTGCCTTCTACTTTCCGTTCTCAGGTAAGCTTTTAAATCATCCCAAACCGTATAATTTTTTTTGACACCAGTGACTGTTTAAAAGTATGCAACTATATATGAAATTGTAAAATAACCCCAATAGCTTAGGATTTGATTTATAACTTTTTATTCTATTTTATTAAAATCAAATTTAATATTTTCTTTATTTTCGTTTCAGGTATGTTTCTGGTATTAAAATATTCTAAATTCGAAAACAGGTAAAATTAATTTTAAATATTTTCTATAATTGTGCATACTTTCAGGCTGCGAAAATTGTATATTTACCTATATTATTCTATTTTTGTAGACTTTTTTTTTAGGACGAACGAAACGTCTCATTTTTTGCGTTATGATAGATTTTGGTAGTGTAGTTCTTTGCACATACATATACATATCGGAAAATGCAGTGATATAGGAGTACACAATTTAACATTTCTAAGGATGGAATGTATGAAATTTCATTTTTTAATATTCTAGATAGTGGTAAAACTAAATGAAGGTAATCTGCCACCGCCGGATTCATATTCAAGAAATCAATACTTTTTTTTAATTTGAATTAATTTATATCATATACAATACTGTAATAGATCAAACAGTCGCCCCAAGGTGGCGGCGAAAACGTTTATATAATGGGAACTTCGGTTTTTCCTGGGGTCTTTGAACCGGCAATTTAAAAGGATTATCGATAAAACCCCAAAACAGAATTGTATTCCTCGCATATGTACTTACATAAGGCGGTGCTTTAGTTCGAGGTCTCTAGAAATGTAGCTGTCTCTAGTTTTGCATACCAAGTGGGTTGAGGGCCTTTCCCGGAGACAAGACCAACAATCACTCGTGCAATTTTCGCCCCTAAACATGCTTAAGCGTTCTCATCCACTTTTGGCATAGTCCACATCTGTGTACCCTATACAAAAACCGGGCAATAAGTGTTATATTGGCAAGAGTTATACTCCGTTTGATATAAGCGCTGGTATCATTGTCTGAATTAATAGTGGCACATAGGTAGACAAAGACCCTAATTACTTCAAGAGACGTCGGTGTTGGGTTGGGTGTCCTTTCTTGATGAAAGCATATATTTGTTCTTGTCCTCATTGACCGCTAAACCCGTCTTCTTCTCTTCCGGTACTAGCAATCCGCTCTCTTCGTCATATCCGTTTAACAGTTGGGATTAATATAGTCTTTCGATATTCTTAGCATTGACTGCGGTTCTACCACGATGTTCCCTTGATTATCCATGCAGGTTTCGGCTCGGATCCTTGAGATGTTTTTTTTTTTCAACCTTTTGGTAAAACTTCCGAACCTCGTTCCTGCTTTGGCATCCCTCTATTTCCTCGATCGAGCGCTTTCCATGCTTCTTCTTTTTCTTTCTGAGAATCCCACGTTCCTCTCTTTTTGCGGCTCCTAGAGCTCGGGCGCAGCTCTGGTCCTTCTATACACTGCCGCTTTGTTCGAGTATGTCTCTTGTTTAGTTGCATGTGCTTGCTGGCACTCATCATCTAATCGGGGGCTGCTCTTGTAGATCCCAGCATTTCAGGAGTTTATATCTGATAGAAATGTACCCACTGGTTCGCAATACTTGATGATGGTGGCAAAGGACGTGTTAGAGACTAGATGGGAAAAGGACCTGACGATCTCTTTCGGTTGTAGGTTTTCCGTCGAACTTTCTCACAGTACTTCCTTAATATGTCTTGGGTCCTTGAATACAAGGAGGTAATATTCCGAGTGGATGTTAATCCATCGGAATGTGCGGACATCCCCTATACTGAAGAAGTGCTATGCCATCGATCGCAGTGTGGTCAATGTGGTTTATGGTTTGATCAGGAGATCTTTATGTCCCTTTGGGAATATCTAGATGTTTGAACTGCGTACTTGCTACAAGAATGTCCCGCCCCACAGCGAATTCGATCAGTCTGAATCCGTTATCGGAGGAGGTGTCATCTTTTGACTGTCCCACCAAAGATATCTTCTATTCCTAGTTTGACGTTAAAATCTCCTAGGACAATTTTCATGTCATATCTAGGGCACTGCTCATATGTTTTGTCCAGGAGCTCCTTGAGTATGTCTTTGGTGTCATCGTCTTTCTCCTCTGTTGGGGCATGCGTGCAAATGAGGCTTATGTTGATGACTTTAGCCTTGATACGATTAGTCGTGATAGTCAAGATTTGTTCTCTTTTAACAACAAATCCGCCCCTAAATCAGCTTCCAAATAGAAGATGTTTTCGATACATATTAAGGAACATAACATTCCACGTACCGATCCGAAGTTCGTTGTGCTTATTTCTTTTGCATGGTTCGTCATCACTCAATCGGTCCATGCCCGAGACTTAATGTTGCTTCCCAAGTTAATTATTTTATGTGGCCGGGAAGTCGCCCCAACGGCACAATCCCTAACCTGGAGGGCCAGGTCCTTATTATAACTCCAAGGACGTGAAGCCACATATACCGCTCCTTACGTGCCTGAGCTCCGAATATGCTCTAGTAACCCTCTAAGGTGTTCACTTAATAGTTCAACCTTATTGGAACTACTCCGCTCATCTCATCTCTCCCCAACCAGTTTGCTGTCCTCAACAACCTTCTATTGGTGTTGACGTACTAGGCATTCGATATTCCCTGCGAGGAGATGAGACTCGGAAGTTAATAGACAGGTAGGTTTTAATAAAAGTCTGTGGTCGCTTGTGGCCTCTTGGGTGCACGTGTCTACCATTTGAACATCAAAAAACTCTGAAAAAGAGTAGCAAACAAAAAACTTGTTTATTCGGAGAAAATACTCGTAGCTCGAATATACCTTTTTTCAATAGCTTTTTTTTCTAAACCATGCCAACGTCATCGTCGTCATTAAAAAAAGAAAGAACTCCTTCATTAATCCTCCTCAATGAAGACCAAATCGAAAAAGTTTGCCATCTATACTGCGAGTAGAATTGAAAAAAAAAAAAAAAAAACAAATCAATTTCTCTAGTGACCTAAATCGGAGCAGTCAAATCTGTGTTGTGAGTTGAAATATTCTCGTTAAACTTCACGCTTCGAAAATGACCCCCTCGAAGTTATCGTCATCATACTCGTAGCTGCCACTCAAAACCCATAGCTCTGCGCTATCAATGTCAGACTAATTACGAGATATAAAAACACATAAAAAACTCATAAAACAATGATTCTCCATCTCGCGTAATAATTGAGGCGGGCGATCGATGTCGAATACCAGCAAACTGATGAACATACAAAAAAAAAAAAAAAACTAAAATTGGTGTAATTAATTGGAAAATTTAGGTGTGCCGCCAAATGCCAACAGAGGCCACTGCTGCTCGAGCAAAAGACAATAAACACATGTTAAACACGGCCCGTATCTGGGTCAAAATCAAGCCCATTCCACCAACACATTTGCCACACGCCGCCCGCCGGCCAAGCCACATCGGTCGCACCTATAACCAAGCCAGAGGTTACGAGACAACAACAACTTTGTACAGAGCGGCAGCGCAGCTTTTGATTGGTGAATGGTCAAGTGAGTGATGTGTGAACCCTTTTATTCGACGCTTGAGTGTCATTTGCAATTTTCCAGACTTTCGCATCGTGAAGGTGACACGAACTTCTAGTTGAAGTTTGTGTGCCACAAACTATAGCCATAGGTATAGGTGAGGTGATGTCACACTCAAGACTGCACATGTGTAGCGACCAACATTTACTTCGAAATGAGGTAACCTCATTTCCAGAAGGTCAGCTAAAAATAAAAAAAAAATTGGTACAAAAACTGACAAAAGGCTGGTTTCTCTCTGGTTGGACGACAAGACACGCTATCTCTACCGATACACGCACCTTCAACCAAGAGGAAGTTTATACAAAAAACGCTAAATAAATTATGATTTAATGGCTTTGTCTTGTAATTTTTGAAAAGGTATTGCCACACAATCTAAGCGCGGCACCACACACAATCGAAAGTGTGAAAAGCCCTTAACAAAAAGTGGAACGCATTGCCTAACATTTCTATGCTAATAGGTCTTCGCTTGAGATGAAACGATTATCACAATGCAAATGCGCACCGGTTGAAATAGGTTTAGTTCAAAGGTTGATTATGTGACATAGCGCGCTGTGACAACCTAAACTGTCATCCTAACGTCAAACACGCACTTTTCTCTCTCACGCATGACGAATTCGAACAAAGAAAAAGAAACTACTGCTATTTGATATCCATACTCGTGGATAATTTAATGTGAAAACCGTTTTGGAGAGATCATCTTCATTAGTAGGTAGGTACCTACAGTGTGAAAGCTCATTCTGACAGATTTCACTATAATGGCGACACTGTGCGGTGGGTTTCTGGTGTTATGTGTGTGAGTCTTCGTTACGCACTCCTAAATTTAGCCTACTTTTTGACTGTCAGATTTCGAAAAAAAAAACGACGAAAAGTTTCAACTTTTACTCGAGTTCGAGTTTGAGTGCGATGCGTGAGGAAAGTCCGGCACATAATACAGTTTTGGTTGGATGGTTTGTGTGTTTATTTTACACACACACACAGTACGGTTCACTTGGTTAGACGCACCTACAAATTGGTCTAAAATGTCAATATTGCATTTGCGTATTTAATTGAGCATTAAATTGAAGGTTATTGCCGATAACAATTTATGTAAGGTGAAACAGATTTATTGGAAGGTTTACCTTGAAAATCTCAGTCTCAGTTATGAGTGAAATATTTGTTGGCGATTGATCTGATTAGATGGGGCAACCGTTTACTGCTCGTTTTTCGTGGAGAATTGTATGACAGCTCAAAGTGACGTTTTGTTGAACTTCATTTCTGGTGAGTCCGATTGTACCTTAAGGGTAGGTCTACCCCAGAAGCAAACTCAAATCTCATGTAAAAACGTGTACATGTATTGGTGTACAAATATGGCTCTCTTAGTTAAGAATTTTTGTGTTAAGAAAATAAATTTACCTCGTCTCGTCTCTTCAGGATACCTCTTTTTTCGCATCACGCATAGAGATAGAGAAAGATAGAATAGAATATCAAAAACAAAATAACAGAAAACGGGAACAAGGCACGAGTGGCAAGCTGGCAAGCCGCACAGTCAGCAGCGCAGCGCACAAACATTTGATTTTGAATTGACTCGGATTGCGAAAAAGATAAATGAAAGATTTTTTGTTTCCTTTTGTATTTTGGGTAGAAAAAATTATTTTTCGTGAATCGTAATTGTTTGAGGTTTAGGAAAGGGAAATTGAGTTTTTTGCATTCAATTTTGCGCAGAATTAGACACAATAATAGACGGTTTGATTTCTGTTTTATTTTTGATTGCAGGTGAATTGAAACTTTTCGCATTTAGGTAGATAGCGTTTTTATTCCTTGCGTATTTATACAAGGTTAATCTGTTGGTTCTAGGACTTTTACTTTTAAGGATATTTTAAAAAATAAAGAAAAGGGAGCATAGATTTAGACATTAGGAACCCGGGGAATTTGCTCTGATATTTATAATTTATTTTTAATGTAGACAATTAATTTTAGGAAACAGTTCACAATTCAAAAATTGCTCAACTAAAAAAATTATTAAATTTCCTAACCCAAGTAAATTAATAGACTTTCAAAAATATTAATGGTAACTATGTACCTATACCTATAAAAATGTTCGTTTGAGTCTTTTTCAAAGGGCTGTAACTCTGCGAAAAGTGATCGTATTGGGATGAAACCAAAAGCGTTTTAAATATTTCTTTTTCTTGTTTCAGAGTTTCTAAAAATGAAAAATATCCATAGTCAACCATTTTAATTTTTTTTTAAAGGGCTTCATTGTCTTGAGGTTATTTATGATTTAATAAAATTAATAAGTGCAAAAAAATATAGCCTCAGATTAAAAAGTGGTTCCGTCTTTGACCACTAATTTACATGTAAAAATTGACAACATAAAAGGTAAATTGGGCAGTTTTGAAAACATGAATAAATTTGTTATAGATAATGGATTCTTTGAAACTATTTATGGAGATACATAATTGATTTTTTACAATTGACCGTTCATTTAATAAAAGTGGAAAAGTGTTTTTAAACAAACAGACTATCAATTTTGAAATTGGTTGATCAAACCGTTCGTTTATTATCTATTGTTCCTGAATATTATGTACCTAATCATCAAAATAAAAACAATGATAACAATTTTCATAGTTTTGCATTTGTTACATATGATATCTTAGACTTGAAGTCCCTATCAGCGTTACCATTTCCGGAAAAAAATCGAAGGAGATTTGAAGAAAAAAGTGATGTAAATTGGGAAAAATCGAAGTAGGTTTTAAAATGACTTTTAATTTACTTTTAGAAAAATTTGAACTGGGAATTTTCATAAGTTGACATTACAACACAAGAGAATAATAATACCGTCTATCTGCAACTCTGTACCTCAATCTGCAGCCACTTTAGCTCGGTTCCTTCCATACAGCCATAATGAAATATTATATTATTTTGAAAACAGCTCTAATGCTTTTTTATTTTAAATTATGTATAGATAACTGTACCAACAATGCAGTCCACACTTTGGTAAAAAATAAATGTTATTATCGGTACCTGTCATAGAACCTTCTTTTTATTTTCTACTTTTTCATTTGCGACTCTTCCGATTTCGATCAAAATTTTTACATCGCAGATTCTTTGATTTTGAAATAATATTGTATACGACAAATGTTTTCTTTAAATGTATACTTTTAAAATACTTAAAATTATCAATACATTTCTTTTAATTTTAAAGAAAATTGTGTATAAATATTTAATTTTATTTAATTAATAAAACATTTTTTTATAAAAAATATAAAATATATTTAAATATAGTTTAATTGAAAATTAAAAACACATATGCAAGCGAAATTTTTATAGGATTCGTGTACACATCAGTGTGTTGAGTTCCTATGCTTTTAAACTTACTTATTTGTGTTAATTTATTGTGTTGACATTCTTTTTTTTGTAATTCGATGAATCTCTTCTTCGTTGGATTAGAAATTACTCGTACCTTTCGGACCGTTCACTAAAAGTAGTTTTGGACGGTTTCAAATCTGATATCCACAAAATAAATGCTGGTGTGCCCCAGGGGTCCGTTTTGTTTCCGACAGTTTCTGTCTATAACTGTTGCTCCGCTTAATTGTTTTGCTGACGACAGTAACCTTAGTTTTTCATATTCGTTTTTAGATTCACATCCTTGTCCTCGGATGTGGACTACCAACGGCAGCGTATGATAAGCTCATTAAATTATGATCTTCGAAAACTCAATGCTGTTTGGCACTTGCATCGAGGAGACTGAACAGCTTCTAGGTATGTGCATCAGAGACCATCATTTGTGAAGTGTTAACATGTTTGACGTAACCAAAAACGCCGCTAAGTGTTTAAATTTTCTCCGCCGATGCAAGAAGTTTTTTACCCCTACTAATCTGGCTGTAATCTATAAGGCCTATATTCGTCCAAAGCTCGAGTGTAATTCCCACTAGGTAGGTGCTCTAAAAACCCTCTTAAGTCTCTTGCACAGAATTCAAAAGAGAGCTCTAAAAATGAAAGGCGACCGTTGTCTAACTGAAACATTTGAATATCTCGAGCACCGCCGCAATTTTCATAAACAATGCTCTAGTGAAGTAGCCAGTTGCGTTCTCCCCCTCAAACAATTCAACCGTAATACCCGTACTTCTAGGACTGCTCATCATTTTACCCTTGGGCCCAATTTTGGACGTACTGTCAAGTACAGTGATTCCTTTTTTAGCCACACTACACGCATCTGGAATGCTTTACCCGGCTCAATATTTCTCACTCATTGTAATGTGCAGACATTAAAAACCAATATGTATCGGTATTTCCTTTCTCATCCTATCCTACTTTCCTAATTTCTTGCACTCTGTTTAACATTTTAATACTACCTAGAGTGAAATAGAGAAAAAGAAGTAGATTTAGACTTTTTTTTGTAAAATTGAAGTAGGTTAAAACAGAGATTTTTAAAATGAGGTAGATTTCAGTATTTTGCTGATGGTGCGAAGAAGTAGATTTTAAATATTTGGAAAAAAAAAGTAGATCTACTATAATTGAAGTAAAATGGTGCAACTGGTTCCCATTAGCTGTAACAAATTTTGAAGAAAAAGTTTGTCAATTTTATTTCTAATAACATGATTGTATTTTAATTTTACTTTGTATACTACTATACTAATTTTAAGCTTCTACATATTTTATTAAGCAAAAATTAAAAATGCATTTTATATAAAAACTGATCTCATTCAAAAAACAAAAAACCAATTTCATTAAGTAATTTCGAAATTATTCACAATTTGTCAACTACCAACGTAACAATTGGTGGTCGTAAGTAAAACGTGTTAGAAAAAAATGTTGATGGGCAGATATGTACAGATAACCTGCTAAGCTTTTATAAAAACGAAATGAATATTGGTTTTTCAAACATGTCAAAATCTTCATCGAAAAAAAAAAACAAAAAATGTGCTCTTATTTTTATATAATTTTTTAATTTTGACACCAACAACATTATTGGAAAACTATTACTTGTTTTTTTTTTACAAATTAAAAACTAAGTGATATGAACATACATATGTTATGTATATTATATGGAGGGCTCACAGCTCTACCGAACCAAGTCATTTTAAAAAAATTCAAAACCAACGCCAAAATTTCCGCAAAATTTACCTCTATTTAGAGCTGTAATGAACTATGTATAGTTCATTACAGCTCTAAATAGAACTATGTAGCCCCAAATGAACTATGTAGTTCATTACAGCTCTAAATAGAGGTCAATTTTGCGGAAATCCTGGAGTTAGTTTTGGATTTCTTTAAAATGACTTGGTTCGGTACAGCTGTGAGCTCTCCGTATAAAGGTCGTTCTTATTAGAACTGGGCCAGACTTGCCTATTGTCCTTTGTTAAAAATTATCTCATTTCGAAATTTTCAACGAAATTACATCATGTGGCCTAATGAAAACGAAGCAGGTATTACATATGTATGTATGTATTTTCTATTTGCTTACTTTTTATCAATTTTTTTTTGCTTGGGTTTTTTGTTGCCTTTGTTTGTTTTTGGAGGCATTATACCTTTGCAGCTAGGTTGTTGCAAAAAAATATTTATAGGTATGTACAAAATAGATTTGCACAATAAAAACATAACAGAAAATAACAGTAACGAGAGTATTATCTATCACCATGACATATTGAAATAAAGGAGACAACTCTTCCTATGTAAAACCAACAAAAATACATAAAAGAAGCGCACTTCCCATATTCTTTCTACATACTTTGACATACCTCCCAATTTCACCATTCTTCTACCAGTGGAATACGTCACCACCGAAAACAAAATGTGATCGAATTTTCCTTCTGAACTTATTTATATAAATATGTACATAGGTATTTAGATTAATAGATACCTGCATACATAATATTTTGGCGCCATCCACTTGCCATATCCCTTGGTTGTTGTGTATTCGCTGACAGTGAAATGCAATTTCATCATCTCATATGTTTTTGATACATCCATTACCTACCTACGCAAAATTAAATCAAAACAATCCTTACGATACCAAATCAAATCACGGCGTTGCAGCTCTACATTACCTATGAAACTACCTATCGGAAAAGAAACAACACAAAATCTATTGTATATATTTATATGCATATGCATGAATCTTATTCTATACACAACATCGAAAATTTCATTTCTTCCATCATCTACACACCCTTTGACAAAAAAACATGAAGATCACTATGCATCGCAATTTATTACTATGTGTGTACTTAAAATGGCTTTCCATAGAAGAAACAAAAAAAAACAGTAGAAGTGATGATAGATCGCAAATAAAAAAATACAAAAAAACAAAATTTATGACAGCGAATTTGTGATATACCTACTTATATTCTTTTTTATACATACACAAAGAACATTTTTTCACTCTACCTCCGACAATGTGGAATGGTCATTGCATCATATACCTACTAAAAACAATCATTTCTAACACTTTTTTTTTTTTTATTTTTTCGTTCTTGTAATACGAGATGCAAGATGACAAGTCATAAACAAGAATAAAAAACTAAATGAGCCCAGACAAAAAAAAAAGAATCAAGAGAGCGGACAAAATTCTTTTGCACAGAGAATACGAAACCTTCTCTTTCAAAGCGCTGATATTGCAGTGGCATTCTTGTGAACTGAAAACTTACTTGTGTGCGTGTGCAAAGGAACTTTTTGTTAAAAAATGCAAAACAGACCTCTTTTATAAAAATAAAATTAAATAAATATTCAGTGAAAAAGGTATTTTGTATTTTTGAATTTAGTAAATAAAATATCAAACAAAAATAAAAAAAATATGTGAGAACTGTATTATTAATACTTTTCTTGCAAATGCATTACAAATACTGTCATATTGAATTGCATTTTTTTGAACTTTAGATGAGTTTTATTAAATTTTTAAGAACGATACGCTGTTAAGGGAATATAAATCTTTGATTAAAAAATTATTTCCAAAAATTAAAAAATATAACTCTCAATTTCCCAGGGTAGAGAACAAAATATTTGTAAAAAAATGTATATTTTTTGACTTTTGTTAGTAAAAAGTTACTGTAAAAATAAAAAAACAAATAAAAAAAAAATTAACGTAATTGCACATACTTATTGGCTTTGTACAAGAGTGAATTTTACTTCGTTATCTTTTATACTTATGAAGTTTTATCCAGTAGAGCATTCATACCACTATGCGAATTTCCTTCGTTTTTCATAGTCTTATATATTTTTTTTTCGAATAAATAATAAAACAGAATAAAAAAAAAAGAACGATACGTGATTTGGGAATATGTTGTTTCTATAAAAAAAATATAAAAAAAATAAAAAAGTAATATTTTCGGAATTTCCCTATCATTTGAATAAGGACCTTACTAAAATGTATGATTTTTCCACTTGTGTGGCAGTTTCTGGGCACACAATTTTTTTATATTTTTTTCAAAACTGCAAAAGTATTTTGAATAACATTTTTCTAATCGATGACCGTTTATTTCATTGAAATATTCGTAAAATTGTGAAAGTTATACAGCTTAGCGCAAAAGTCTAACCTATTTTTTCAATGGACACCTACCCTTAATTACTCGATTTTAATTCGGTGTGTGGAGATGTTTGGAGTTGTATTGTTCTTCTCTGCCCATTTTTGTCGAGAATCGTTTGACAGCTCAAAGTGACGTATTGCTGAACTTAATTTCTGGAAAGTGCGATCTCACTCGAGCATAATTTGGTTTGTGGAGATTTTTCGGGTTGTAATGTTTTTCACTGCCCATTTTTGTCGAGAATCGTTTGACAGCTCAAAGTGACGTATTGCTGAACTTAATTTCTGGCAAGTGCGATCTCACCTTAATTACTCTAGTTTAATTTGGTGTGTGGAGATGTTTGGAGTTGTAATGTTCTTCTCTGCCCATTTTTGTCGAGATTCGTTTGACAGCTCAAAGTGACGTTTTGTAAAACTTCATTCGAGTGCGATCTCACCTTAATTATTCGAGCATAATTTGGTTTGTGGAGATTTTTGGGGTTGTAATGTTGTATTAAAGCTTGGGTTATAATTCTTTCTTTCAAAATTCTGGTTCATTTAAAAAAAAGCTGTAGGGAGACTTGTTGAATAGGGAACCAGTAGTACACAGTGAACCACAGAGTTTTCTCATTTTGTGGTGGTTCCGAAAGTATCATTTCAAATAAAATACATTTAGGTATGATTTGCATTTCGTTCTTAAACTTTAATTTAAATATTGCTGGATGCTTCCATTGTGAATGGAATATATCATCATAGATATTTCTTCGATGAGATTTCTTGCACGATTAGATATTTTTCAATGACTTTTTCGACACATATTGGTCAATAACACGGCCACAACTTGACGAATGTTCATTTTCAAATTGTAATGTGTTTGCATGTATCGTATTTTTCTTGCATAGGGCGACAAAAAAGAATTTCAATGGCGACAAATCACGCGATCCCGGTGGACAATTCACATCACAAAAAAAATCGTCCAGGAAATTTGTCTTTTAAAAATCCATTTCTTCCAATATCTTACTCGTATCTTTGATTTCAGGACCAGAAATTCTGATACCATTTGGCTACTGCAATGAGAATTGACTATGACAGTTAGAACTGTCAAAGAAGTATGGGCCAAGGACACCACAATACCAAAATTTCCATCAAACAGTGACTTTTTGTAGATACATTAATTTTAGAATGATTCTTTTGTGGATTTTCTCTACGAGGATGACAGTTCAGTTTGACGTATGTGTGTGATCAAAACAGAAATGTCAGAGCTCGATCACGAATTGAATGACTGCATATATGTGAAAAGGTAGAATGATTGACGGAACTACAAAGCATAAGTGGCTGTCGATGAAAATGTCTATTGTTCTAGACGAGGAACTTGTGTTTTCCAAACATGCACACATATCTTATAGAAAAAAATTACCTTAGATGGTCGTTGGTTATTTTGTAGTATATTGTAGTGGATTGGACTGTCGTACAGAAGTTCTGGGATCAACAAAAAACAAAAGTGGTATCACCTCTTGCGAGAAAGTAACAAATCCTGCATGACATTTCTGAAGTAAACTTCTCGGAATTTTCTCAGGGTTGTCAGCACGTAGAATCGAGTATTTACAACCGAGTATATGCAGTCCCTTATTTGATTCAATCGAATCGAGTCCTTATTAGGAACTGTTTCTTCTCGATTGTATCAAGTTACGTACAAGGCTTTTTAAATATCTATTATTTTGTCAATCAATTTAATAAAAATTTAACTTAAAAGTTTGTCTTTTTTTTTATTGTTTACCTGTGTCTAACTTAATGACTCGCAGTGTCTTTGTAAGAAACATCGTAACGCTCTGACATTTTAGTTCACGCAATGAAAAAACAACAGCTAACATAATCTATAGGACGCACTGACACTTGGATTCAAACAAAATATCTGACCTAAATGTTGGAGTATCTCTTTGTTGTTGTTGCTGTTACTGTGTTTTGTCTGCCCGCTTGAGGTCTGAGGGCCCTTTCTTCATTGAATACACATTTTTTTTTTTGATTTATATTGACCAGATAATACCTATATGTATAACAGTTTATACACACGTACGATTGAGGTGTCTTTTTGGAGGAAAGTTTACATTATTTGGCAATGGATGTTTATTCAGAAACAAACGGAACAAACACTTGAATGTATATATTGCATGCAATACGTCAACGGGATCGGGAAGGTGTCGGTCAGTTGTGCCTTTTGTGTCATATTCAATTTGAATTAATCGACTGATTAGTATTCAGTTTGTTGGCCATTCAAAGTTGAGCTATATGCTATGTTTATGTTAAAATTGTTGGTTTAAGTAGATACAATACGTAACAAGTTACATAATCAAGCCCTTTTTGAGAGCCATGTAAATCGGGTCATTTTAATATTTGCTAATGGGCATTTATTTTTAAATTGTCACTTTTAAAATTAAAAAAAAAAAAAAAAAAAAACAAAAAATGCCGAGACTTGCTTTTCTAGTGATGAAAACTCGGATCATGATTGGCAAACAAAAACATAATATTTTCTTACTAAAATGTTATGGTTTTCTTATTTTATAATCGACTAACAATATTTTCTTAAGGGCGTTCTATGTGTCCCTTGAGAATGAACACTGTCTTTCCCAAATCTAGCCTCAATGGAATTTCCTTCCTGTAGTTGGTATATAGCTTTTGAAACGAGAGACAAAATAAGTGAACAGAATTGGTCCAAGAGCATTCCCTTGCGCAACACCAACATTTATTTCCTTAAACCCCGAACATTCCTTGCCTTTTGAATATTCAAAATAGTCTATTTTAAAGATTAGACTTTAAAAATTGGAAGACCATCAGTTCCGCAGTTGAAATACTTTAGTTTTTAGTTAGACATGAATAACCATTATAATGGACTGTACATTTTTACTTGCGACTTATAGGTACTATAAGGCAAGTTATGCATTCGTAAAAAAAATCGAACTCGAGATTTTGATCAAAGTTGACATTACGATGATAGCGAAGACTAAAAAAGTGGGTCTCGCAATTCTGTCTGTCTGTCTGTCTGTCTGTTCGACTACAGGCTAAACGGCTCGGCCGATTTTCTTTAAAGTTGGTAGATATCATTTTTAATTTTTTCCCCCCACACGTTTTTTTTCTTTTTTTTTAAGACCAAAAATAACGGTACCCCCCATACGAATTTTTTTCGAAATTTTATAAACATTTTTTTTTCTCAAAAACAGTTCGACAGCTTTTAAAAATAAAAAAACAGAAAAATTTTATTTAATTAAATCTAGGTATTGGTTGAAAAAAATTTTCCGAAAAATGGTTATTGAGGGTACCCCCCATGGAACCACTTTTTTTGTTTTTGATTTTCTCAAAAACGGTTTAACCGATTTTGATAATTTTTTTTTTGCTAAAGCTCCCCAAAATTATAAATAGAATTGTGTACTCAAATTTTCAAAAAAAAAATTTTTGGATTTTTAAAAAAAACTTCAAAATTTTTTTTTCAAAACTCAATATTTCGAAAATCCCATGGTAGATTTTTTTTAAACTTGATAAATAAAAGTTTCTTAATATAATCTACAAAATTTGAGAAAAAAATTTTTATTTTACCTAAAAATAAAGGTACCTACCATACAAATGCTTAAAAATTTAAAAAAATGGTTTTCAAAAATCGTATTTTTCTCGAAAACGGCGCCTAGAATTTTCATAAAAATTTTGTTCTTTCAATTAATTTTTAGTATCTTTAATTTAATAAAAAAAAATTTGAAATTAAGATATTACAGGTTGTACCTACCATAGAACCATTTTTTTCGAATTTTGAATTTCTCATTATCCACATACCGGATCTTAATGAAATTTTTTATAGAGAAACTTTTAAAAAGTCTAAAACACATTGCATTTCAAAACTTTAAAATAAAATTTTTTTGAATTTTTGAAAAAATAAACTATTTTTTTTTTTTGAAAATTCGATATCTCCGAAACGGTTCAATTTTTCTTTTCGTAAATTTAATTTTTATTCGAACAATAATCATCATCATCATCGGCTCGACAACCGGGTTCCGTTCCTGGCCTCCTTCAACAAGTCTCTCCACCTATCCCGGTCTCTAGCCGACGCCATCCAGTTGCGCACCCCAAGGCTTCGGGCGTCCTGGTCTACGCCATCTCTCCAGCGCAAGCATGGTCTACCACGCTGTCGTCTACCATAGAATGTACCACAAAGAACTTTCCGAGCAGGTTCCTCTTCGCTCATGCGAGCTAGGTGCCCTGCCCACCGGAGTCTACCGAGCTTAATTTTTGTCACGATATCTGCTTCAAGGTAGATTGCGTACAGTTCATGATTGTACCGTCTCCGGAATCGTCCTTCCTCACATACGGGGCCAACAATTCTCCTTAAGACTTTTCTCTCGAACGCAGCTAAGAGGTCGGAGTGCCTTTTGCTAAGCACCCAAGTCTCGGATCCATATGTGAGTACTGGCAGGACCATGGTCCTATACAGCAGCAGTTTTGAAGTTATGGTGAGATTTCTGGATTTGAAGAGCTTTGACAGACTATAGTAGGCTCTGTTGGATTTGAGAAGCCGCCCGCGTATTTCTTCTTCTATATTGTTATCGGCTGCTACTATTGACCCAAGGTATTTAAAGGATTGCACCACTTCAAATTCGTGCTCCGCAACCTTGATTGTTTGACCAACTGTTCCTCTCGCATTCGACGCCACCATGTACTTTGTTTTACCTTCACTAATGTGCAGCCCCAGATTTAGTGCCGCCTGCTCAATCTGGATGAAGGAATCGTGTACAGCTTGTTCGGTTCTTCCGATGATGTCAATGTCGTCTGCGTAAGCTAGTAACTGGCTGGACCTGTTGACGATGGTCCCTCTTGTTGCCGTGCCAGAGTCACGGATTGCTTTCTCCAACGCCAGGTTGAAGAGGAGGCAGGCCAAACCGTCCCCTTGTCGGAGTCCATTAAAGATGTTGATTGGTCTGGATAGCAATCCGGCTATTTTTACTTGGCTTGTTACGTTGGTCATGGTCAACCTACATAGTCGTGTCAATTTATTTGGGATGCCGAATTCTCTCATGGCTTTGTAAAGTTCTACCCTGGCTATGCTATCATAGGCGGCCTTAAAGTCTATAAACAGATGGTATGTTGGGATGTTAAATTCTAGACATTTTTCCATCGCCTGCCTAAGGGTAAAGATCTGATCAGTTGTTGATTTGCCTGGAATGAAACCACACTGATATTGTCCGATGACGGTTTTAGCGTATGGGGTTATCCGGTCTTGTAGGATAGAGGAGAATATCTTATAGGCGGTACTCAACAACGTGATACCTCTATAATTGCTGCACGTTGTGACATCTCCCTTCTTATGTATGGGGCATATTATGCCTTTTCGCCAGTCTTCTGGCATTTCTTCCTGCTCCCATACGTGCACTATAATATCATGAATTGCTTGACGTAAGGCTGGCCCGCCGTGATGAAATAATTCGGCTGGTATGCCATCGGCTCCCGGGGATTTGTTCTGATTAAGCCGGCCTATAGCCTTCTCAACCTCTTCTATGCTTGGTGGCGGCAACATAGGGTATTCTTCTTGAAGTAGTGGAGCCTCCACTTCTGCAGTGAGCTGACCATTTAGCAATTCATTGAAGTACACTTCCCATCGCTCCAGTATGCTTTCAGGATCGGTGATCAGATTTCCCTCCCCGTCCTTGCAGTATGTGCAGCGTGGTGTGTACTGCGTCATGTTTCGGACGGATTGGTAGAACTTCCGCGCCTGGTGCGGACCTCGCTCTCGGCTGTTTTCTATTTCACAGATTAGGTTCTTCTCCCAGGCTGATTTCTTTTGTCTGTGAAGCCGTTTTTCTGTTCTTCTGAGCTCTTTATATTCCTCTTCGCGTGCCCGCGTTCTATGAGATTGTTGTATTGCTCGGTACGCAACATTCTTACGTTCAGTCGCTAGCTTGCATTCATCATCAAACCAGTCGTTCCGATTTTTACGACTGCTGCCTAAGATGGAGTTGGCAGTACTAATGACAGTATTTTTAAGACGTGTCCACTTTTCATTTACGCCCAGCATACTGGCTCCAGGACTTACTCTCCCTAAGTCAGGTGTTTCTAGGGCGAGTCCTAACGCATTACCAAAGGTGTTACTGGTGTTTTCATTGCGCAGGGCAGCCGTGTTGATTCGAACCTGATCGGCGGATGCAATGCGTCTTCGCAAGGCAATCCGCCCTCGGAAAACCATACCAACAAGATAGTGATCCGAGTCGATATTGGCACCTCGGTACGTTCGTACCGTCATCAAGTTCGAGTAGTGGCGACGGTCTATCAACACGTGGTCTATTTGGTTACGAGTGACTCCATCAGGTGATACCCAGGTGGCTTTGTAGATATCTTTACGCGGGAACCTGGTACTCGCAACGACCATGTTTTTCGATGCTGCCAATTCTAAGACTCGAAGTCCATTGTCATTAGTGTTCTCATGCAAACTATGGGTGCCTGCGTAATGCCTGAATACCGGCTCCCGACCTATTTTTGCGTTCAAATCCCCAAGGATGATTTTAACATCATACCTTGGACAGGCATTGAGGGCCCTCTTGATTTGTTCGTAGTAAGTCTCTTTTTCTTCGTCTGAGGACTCCTCCGTAGGTCCGTGAACGTTAATGAGGCTGATGTTCGTAAATTTGCCTCGCACGCGAAGGGTGCATAGCCTTTCGCTTATAGCGTTAAAGCCGATGATGGTAGACTTCATTTTTTCGCTGACTAGGAAGCCTACCCCGAGCACATGGTGTTTTGTATGACAGCTATAGTATATGTCATATTCTTTCTTCTCTAAAACACCATTCCCTGTCCATCTGATTTCTTGAAGAGCTGTTATGTCAGCTTTATATTTTGACAGGGCATCGGCTAGCTGCTGAGCAGCTCGAGCTCTATAGAGCGATCGTACGTTCCATAAGAAAATTCGTAAATCGTTTTTCAGTTTTCGTTGCGTTGGTTGTCGTCGTGTGATCAGTCCGTTTCCGAGGCTTGTTGTCGGTCTCGTAATTCATAAGTTTTACGGGACAGGGAATTAACCTGTCGCCAACCTGAGGAACCAGCCTGATCATATTAGCCAAACCTTTTTAAAGGCTTGTTTCTAGCGGCCGCCACGGAGAGGCTATGATCAGACTTCCACCAGTCCCGAATAGTTACGGCACGTGCATGTTTTCGTATGCTACATGTTATTCCCCCTATTCGTCTGATGGCTGACCGCCTCGAACAATAATAAAAACTTTAAATTGGCGTACCTAAATTTTTTCTTAAAAAGCTTTTAAAAAGTTTGTATATAAAAGTTTTTTTTTAAGAACCCACTACAACGACTTATAATTTTTGTTTTTGCATAAATTCATAGTTGGATAGCATTCTGTTTTTTTCTCTTACTACTAAAAGAATTTAAAAATTAATTTTATCCTTATGAACAGTTTTCTCTAATAACATTCGTTTTTAAAATTCCTAGTCGATTACATAGGAGCAAGTTCGTGCGACCCAGTCGTGCATTTTTATTTATTTCTACATCTAGTTAAATTTCAATTAAGAGAATTATATATTCTGGTAGGATTGTGTTTAGAAAATAGCATCTGTTCGTAAAAGTATTTAATTATTATATGACTTCGCCATGAACCTGCGTTTGTGTTTGTGGTAGGTTGTTAGATATAAAATGTCGAATAAGTTATGTGCGCCATTTTCGTTTTTCTCAATACGAGCTAGTTGTTTCAACGCCTCATAGAGCTAACTAAATCTAGTAGCTTCAAACTTTCACAATTTCTGTGTGCGTGTTATCACTAGGAATGGCTGGGACGGGTAAGATGAGAATCACGTATTCTGAGAAGAGATACTCTTAGAGGATTTAAAAACTTCGTCAAAAGGTAAGAGGCCCTGCCTATGAAAATACATTTATTTATTTATTTATTTATTATTCATCAGGCAGATTCAGTATAAATTATTAACAAATAAAATATAATCTTACAGACTACAGAACAGAGTTATAACTTTAACTAACAAAAAAAAAAAAAAAAACAAAATTAAACAAGGTAAAACAAGAATAAATGCATTAACTAAGACATTAAACCTAAACCACCAGTTTAGGAGTTAAGTAATAATAAATACAATAATTGTTTCTTAAAAGATTCACGACTTTGGTGGGCAAAGTGCTTTTAAACCTAACACCTCTTGACATCTTCTCCAAAATGGTGGCAGCCAACTCATGCGTGAGGCTTAGAGCCACCTATCAATGGATCAGTAACAATACTGGTCATACAACTATTTTAGACAATTTCAGATCTATCCCAGATCGCTTAGACTATACCACCCCAAAAATGGTATTCGAAAACAACTTCCTTGTTTCCATCCCTTCAAGATCGTCTCGGGAAGAAGAGAGACCCCTGGAAGACAATGCGGTACACTTCTATACAGACGGTTCAAAGACCGATTACGGCGGCGTTGGAAGTGGTATCTATTCGAAACAACTGAATCTCAGTCTTTCATATAGACTTCCCAATCAATGTAGTGTATTCCAGGCAGAAGTAATGGCGATTAAAGAGGCACTATCCTGGCTCAAAGAAAACGTTATATCTTGCAAGGATATACGAATCTTCTCGGACAGCCAAGCCGCTCTCAAATCTCTCGCGTCTGTCTCCACAAACTCTCAAATAGTCCACGATTGTCGATCATCTCTGAATGAGATGACAGAACAGTTTAATATTCACCTCATTTGGGTGCCGGGTCACAGAGACATTCCGGGAAATTGCAAAGCCGATGAGCTCGCCAAAAACGGAACACTTCTGCCTACTGTTAGACAAAAACATAACATAGGAACACCACTTGCTACATGCAAATATCTTCTCAAACAACATGCTCTAGAATCAACAAATGCTAGATGGTCACAGGGTACCACCTGCCTGCCAACCAAACAAATATGGCCAAGCATAGACCTAAAACGGTCAAAAGGCTTGATCTCCCTGAGCAGACAAAATATAAGCTCTACAATCGAAGTTATAACAGGACACTGCCTCATAGGTAGATATGCTTTGAGGCTAGGAGTCTACACAAATGACTTCTGTAGAAGCTGCATGGACGAGGAGGAAGAGGAAACAGTCCAACACCTTCTATGTACATGTCCAGCACTCTTCAATAGAAGGAATAACTATCTCGGTAATCCCTTCTTCGATAATACCAGTGAACTGGCAACGATCGACACAAAATTTCTCTCTAACTTTATTAAAAGCACGAAATGGTTTGTTTAATTTCATTACTCTCCCATGAGTAACTTATTTAGTGGTATCACAACGGATCCTTGAGGTCTAAGTGAGTCAACAACAACTAGACAGCCACTCCAACCTACCTACCTACCTTGGGCCTTCAACCGAAAAAGATCCCACTGACGTAGGTGCTCAAAGATCATGACCATAGACAATGGTTTTTTTTTTCGCTGACTAGGCTTCGGAGCGTTTGGAAGAGGATCCCAATTTTGGTCGAAAAATTCACTTTAGAAATGAGGCGCTTTTTAGATGAATCACTTTGTTAATAAGCAAAATTTCCATATATGAGATGACACTAACCTAGACCACCAGGTGGCAATGTATCTTCAAAAAGTAACCTTAGATTTTGAGCCGGCGATGGCGTCATTGGTCCGTACTTTTTCAAAAAAAACACTTTGTTGAGAACGTCACTGTCAATGGAGAGTGCTTCAGAACGATTATAACTAGTTTTGTGTTGCCCAAATTGAATTGGACCTAACCGACATTTGGTTCCAGTAGGATGGCGCTACGTGCCACAAAGCGGACGCGACTACTGACATTCTGCATGAACGATTTGAGGGTAAGGTTATCTCTCGCAGAAGTGACATGAATTGACAACCGGGTCATGTGAATTGAGCGCGCAAGACTTTTTCTAGTGGGGTTTTCTGAAGCCTTATATACTTAACTATATAAACCACAATCGACTGAACAGGTGAACATATTAAAGGCCATCGCCCAAATTCAGCCAAATCTATGCAGAAGAATGATTGAAAATTGGACCACTCGAATCTCTGTCATCGTAAGAAGTCGAGGTGGACATTTAAACGATGTCATATTTCACACATAATTGCATGGGCCTTTCAAATAATAAAAAAAAGGGTACTGTTAATACCTCACATAGAGCTTGTTTTATTCCATATCAAAATCTAACCGCCTTTAATGAAAAACCCTTTACTTGTTACTTTACTAACAAGTTTAGACATCAATTTGTGTCGCTAAGTCAAAAGTACTGACAAATATGTTAATTTAATAAAATCTATTATCTTAAAAAAGTCTCTTAAAAAAGTTGTCAGTGAGCATTTGTCATTCATTAAATTCTTGACAATATTTTCTCTGATCAAAAAATTTGACAATTATCGCATATTTTCTGACACTTAGCAAAATGAAATAAGACAGTTTGTCACCTTACAAAATTCACTTAGCCACCTGGCGCACTTGTCAATTTTAACGAAAGAGTCCCCACTGATTGATCAGTGATCGGAGATCGGATTCGAGTGCATAGTCTGCATTCTGTTGCATAACCCTTGGTTCACCTGTGTCATTTATGGCATCAATTTTATCCAGAATTTGTCTCAATTGACAACTCCATGATCAAAAGATAAACATCATTGACTAGTGATGCCTTTTTCTTAATAAACAATATTACCCTGCTGTCTTGAAGTTTCTCGTTCTTGATTTCAATTTAATTATTTACCTAAACTATTTATAATGAACAAATAACATTTGACCAATAAACCTACTTGTTGGCCTACTAATTAACCAAAAAAAAAAAAAATGGCTGACGGGGGTATCTTAACTAAGTATACATATAAATGTACCAGACTGTGAGGTGAAACGAAGCTCCAACGAACAAAACAAGGAAAACATTTAAATCAGTATACCTATGCCGAACTACTGAAACAGTTTATAGTACATTACATACATACCTACTTACTTTATATTTTTGCCATAAGACTGAGTGTAGGTAGGTATGTTTGTAATTACAACCAACAAATGCAGGTTTTTAGGTCAAGGTCTTCTCTCTGGCACTCATAAATTGAGCATAAATGTTTAACAAAAAAAAAAGCCATTACCAACCTAGCTACCTACATATACCTATCTACAGTTTAAAAAGCCCGCCGAACAGCTAACACAAGCACATTTTTACACTGGCACTTCTCTCTTTTTCTCTTGCCTCTATTATTATTAAAACTTAAACATATTTTTGTGCATACAGTTAATAAAACAATTACAATGCAAAAGCCCCGCAAAAGATCTTGATCTCAATACAAACGACCAACAATCATTTATCGTGCCCTAATTATTTTTTTTTATTCTTTTCTATTTTAATATAAATTCTCTTGTGTGTCATTATTTTTTCATGCGATCATTTGAAGAGAACACACAAAAGCACATTACACAAAAAAATAAAAAAAAAAAAAAAACAGTCTAGGGGGTGTGTTCAAAGTTATACACATTTTTTTTTTGTTCTTCTATTCAGTTGCAGTGTACGGGCTTTAAATAAATCAAAGAGGCAAACAATAACAAAGAAACACTAACAAACTGCAAGCAAAGAGAAAAACACAAAACCAAACTGAAATTGAATGAGCAAAGCACAAATCAACCGATCGATAATGTAACAAAAGAGAGAATGCTAACTGATAATAACTTAAGAGCACATTATTTTCACCACGTTTGTTTGGATATTATATTACCCGTTGTAGTGGTTGTCTGTTCTTTAGTGTTTGTTACAATTCTGAGTAAGATTTCTGTTAGTGTATTTGTTTATTTATCGGAATTTCTCTTTCGACTGATTTGTCGTTTATGATGAATTGTTGGTAACTCTGCGTTTGGTTATTCACGCATGTTTTCTTGTTTTACATAAGGAAACAGCTGAAAGCATGTGGTTTTCTGGTTTTCGGCATGAATTGCGGGTATTTTTTTTTTGTATTGAATTTTTGTATTATATCTCATCGAGACAACACCTTTACTCTACTACCCAGAGCAGCTTGTTGATAACGTCAAGTTTGAGAGAGTGTTCGGTGCATAGGTATATATTGTTTTATGGTGTAAAGAGAATGGGAAATGTGGGATTGATTTACAGTGGTGTACCACAAACATGATGTTTTTTTTTTTTTTCTACAGATTCGGTTTTTGCAAATTTTCTCTTGAATTTTGCAACTTAAAAAAAAAAAAAAAAAACATATCGCCAATCGAACTTGGGAAAAATATAATAAGGGATTGTTACTAAGTGGGCTGTTTCCCAATGATTT
Organism: Philhelius festivus; assembly: GCA_963931855.1. Lineage (NCBI taxonomy): Eukaryota > Metazoa > Arthropoda > Insecta > Diptera > Syrphidae > Philhelius > Philhelius festivus. Next base: position 168,221,868 of record OZ007555.1, on the reverse strand, counting down.
TTTTTTGTGAATTTAAAAACAATTTAACACAATGTACAAAGTTGAGTCATACTTATTCGGCTGAAAAAGGTATACGTATCTTGAGACAAAATTACCCAACGTAGACAGGTAGTTAGTCATATGAGTTTAAATACGCTGAAATTACTGAAATATTTGCATTTGTTAGGGAACGAAGTTTGACCAGCTTTAGCTACAGAAACCAGATTTTATACTGTTATAAAACTTGTATATTTATTATTTTATACTTATAATGTCGAATAGCTTTTGTAAATACTGTTTTAAGAATCTATTGAAAAATGATTATTATCAAACTGTATACCTAGCAACAAAGGTTGTCATCTCCAAATAAAATAATATTTCTTTAAAATATTCTGTGGAATATTTTTGAACTTTATACCTCCGAAGTGGGATTCGGATTTTGAAAGAAAAATTTTTAAGATTCACATGGCTTATATTCAGCGCAAAGTCTTATTGAAGCTTTGAATTTGGTGTTTGAGAAAACTGCAACTGTGGCTAAATTAAGGCCATCATACGATGAGTTAGTGTCCAAGAGAGGAAACTCTAATCCTGATGACGATGTTAACCAACCACCTAAAGATTTGGGAAGATTTACTGAAGTCATGGAAGTTAATGGTCTCGATTAAGAGATGAACCATCTGGTCAAGGAGATGGATTTGTTGTGAAAGCGAAAAGAATTACAACAATTGAAGAACAAGTTGGGCTTAGTAGAAATCAGGAAATTCGATTTCATGGTACAACCTTTTAATGGTGATGACTTACATTCGTTAGTGGTTTGAAGACATTGAAGATGCTTGGAATGCAACGATCATGACAAATTCGTAAGTGTACGACGAACGTGTTCTAAAACTTTTCTTACTTACAACTGCTCTTCATACATTTGAAAATTTCAAAAAGGCTCTGATGGAAGAATTTGGTCGTCTGTACACAATTCATAAATTATTCCAAAAAATGAAATCACGTAGAGTAAAGTCAAATGAAGCTGTTTAAAGGTATGCAATTGAAATGTAAGATATTGCTTCGCATGCCAATATTTCTGAGGCAGACTTATAAGAGATGTGTTTCCCATAACCTTATTTGTGCTATGCCCCACCAGCATCTTTCCAAAATCATCATATCCTCCAAATAATATTTACAGATATACAATTGCGGTCAAAATAACAGTAGTGTAAATAAAATTATTGGTAAGACCCCGAATTTTCATGTTTTTGTGGAAGAATATTCTGAGGTCAGACGAGTCCAAGATTTTGTTATATGGTGAAAATAGATCTCGTCAATATGTAAGAAGGCCTCCAAACACGCTTCACAGCCAAGAAAATAAAACATGGAGGATCCAGCATAAAGGTTTGGGCATGTTTTTCCTTCTATGGTGTTGGTCCCATATACCGAATCGAAGGCATTATGGATCAGCATCTTTATTTGAAGATCATGGAGGAAGTTATGTTCAGGTTCACGTATGTGAAGATGAAATGCCACTGAAATAGGTCTTTTAACAAGACAACGACCCAAAGCATAAAAGTAAACTTGCGAAGCAGTGGTTGCTAGTTGTAAACCAACTACTAACGCAGCACTTTTGGAAGCTCTACAGCAGTCTTGGAGGTCCATACCTGTAGAAAGATGTAAGTAGCTATACATACCTACCAATAAATTAAATAATTTTTAAATCAATACAAAAATTGAATTGCTGATACTAACTGATAAAGTAAGTTTGTTTTCAAGGCTTTGGTTGCATTCGGATATTTGATTTCGGTTTCCTCATAAAGCCATGCCATCGCTCCTTTTATATCAAATAAAGTTTTAAATGACTCATCCATTTTGTATTTCCGCCAGTTCTTCTTGATACTGTATATTTAAAATATCAGAAAGATTCACTAACATTGTTTGCATCATCCAAGTTGCGGAATCAATTTTTTTCAAATCAGAAAATCTTTCTTTTAAATCAGCCGATACATTTTACAGATGGTCAACAATTACATCCACAGCTGTATCAGTCACTTCGTATAGCCAAAGAAATCTTTCAAACATTTGTTCGTAAATATGTGTATGACATAATTCAAGGTTACGAAACCAAATATTTTGGTTTTTGCTTCCAGAAGAATTTTATTTTTTCCTTGGAGTTGCTTATTAAATGTATTTAGTTTTTGGAATATATCGGCTAAATAACTCACAAATGCCTTACCATTATTCGTTAACAGTTTTTTCATTTGCGGCTTGTCGTGTTTCACTAAGAGCATCAAAAAGTTCCATAAATCTCTCCAATCAGTTCCCTCTTAAGAACCATCTTACATCAGAGCGAAGTATAAGTCTCACATAGTCCTGATTTTGTTCTTCACAAAATAGCTTGAAAAGACGTTTAAATTTTGCACTAGCCTTAATAGAATTGATACACTTTACAAATGAATATAGTACTTCATTAAGTTCAGGGGAAATGTTTTTTAGCAGCCAGATTTTCCCTATGAATGGACACAATGGACAATTCAACATCCTAACTCCTTTCATCTATTCTTCTGTTAACAGTGTTGTTGCTTAGTGGCATAGCTTGAACGTCTTTGTCGTCTTTTTCCAAAACAGTCCTAAGAAATGTTGATATTGATGGTTTGATTAAATTCACCTCTGCTGATAAATCAAACAAGACAGAAAACAACCGATTTCAAATTTGACAGCAAGTATCATTGAGTGAAGTGGAGTTAGGATCGGTTGACACAAGTGATAAAGAACAAATTCTATGTGCGTTCAGAAAAATATCTCCAAGGGTGGAAACATAAGAAGCATTGATTTTTTTGGCGAGAATTGTAATGCAAATTAAATAATAATTAATTGTAATTTTGAATTACCCCCCTGCAATTGCCCCTGTTTTTGCCAACAAATTGTCAAGACCTAATATTTGATACTTTAACTGCTTGGAGTATGGGCATTATCAAAGCCCGTGTCCAAAGCCGAAACACCCACGAAATTCATGTTTCTTTTGTCATAAAATTGGACAGTTGTATAAAAATTGTCCTAAAAAGTTGTTCTTAACTGCGGGTGTAGAAGAAAGTAATACAAATCAAGATGACTGCAATTCAGAAGCCTACACCAAAACAGATAAAGAATCAGAAAAGAAAAAAAGGCGTTCCAGGATTTTTTCCCCGTTTTTGACTGTTAAACCCCGCTTAAACCAGATATTACCGCAATCCAGGAGATGCTATAAATAGCATCAGGTTTACTCAAAAGAAAGAATTGTGACGTTAAGAACAACTGCGATACAAAATTGTACATGTTAGGATGCGGATTCGTCGTACACTGAAAATAAATTCCTAGGTAATATTGACAAAAACGTTTTGTTGACCTTTAACAAAACAATTTTATCGTTATGATAAAATTTTTGTCAATACGAAAAAATAATTTTGTTGATTTCACAAAATTTTTATAATCCAGCATGATTTTTTGTCAGTTTAACAAAATATGCACTACAAATAATATTGTCAGTTTAACAAACCAAGTTTTGTTAATATAACAAAATAAATCAGAGATTTTTGTCACATTGACAAACTTTTTTGTGATGTTAACAAAATGTTTGTTGTATCTACAAAAAATCTGTTTTGCAAATGTTTGTCAATATCACAAAGTTTTTGTTAATTTTTTTTTGTCAATTTAACAAAAAATGAAAACATTTTTGTTAAAATGACAAATATTTTGTTTTGGGGTTGAATTATTTTGTAATATTGATAAAATAATATTATCAGATAGATAAAACTATTTTGTAAGTAAACCAAAAAATTTCTTTTGTGTATGATATAGTTCACACTTGGTTTTTGTTAAAAAGTCGATGTAAGATTAACTGAACTTAACAAAAATTGCGTATTGTCCATAAGCCCTCACAGATGGTTGTATGTGAGATCGTAGAGACGAAACGCCAATTTTTGTGGACTTAAATCCTAAAAAAAAAAAATATTTTGACAAAATTAAATTTGTTTTTTTGTGGATTCAACAAAAGAAATTTGTAAAATTGACAAAATATTTTGTTGAATTGACAAAATATTTTGTTAATTTAACAAAATATAACAAGAAATTTTTGTTAATTTAACAAAATATTTTGTTAATGTAACAGAACAGTTTTGTTAATTTAACAAAACAATTTTGTTAATTTAACAAAACAATTTTGTTAATTTAACAAAAAAATTTTTTTAATTTAACAAAAAAATTTTGTTAATCCGATAACAATACAAAAAAATAACACTAACAAAAAAATTGTTAATACAACAAAAGAATTGTTAATATGACAAATTAATTTTGTAAATTCTACGAAATTTTGTCATATTGACAAAATATTTTTGTTATTTCAACAAATTTATCTGTTAGCATAACAAAATAATTTTGTGGATACAACAAAATATTTTTTGTTACCTCAACAAAAATCTATAATTTTTGTCAATTTGATAAAACTTTTTGTTGGACGTATATTGACAAAATTTTTGTCAAATCAACCTAGATTTTTATCATATATACCTAGATTTTATTTTCAGTGCAGAAAATTAGCTTAGCAGCAAAGTTATTGACGTTAAACCGATAAGCTGTGATCCGCATCAAAGCTTCCTTACAAAATATAAGTGTAATATGCGCACAAACTCCTATCGGTGAAGCTAAGAATCTGAGCCTGTCCGGAGTACGATGTCAATGTTTTGCTCGAGGACTTCAATACTGAAATTAGCGGACAGAATTAGTTTGTAAGCAGTTTCCACAGATAATGGCCTCCGACTTATAAATTTTACAGCAGCTCGTAAAACGGTGATAAGTAGAACAAAGTTTCCAAGGCTTATGGTCCCGCAAAGCAAACTAGCGTTGTCCAGCCAGAGAGCACCTCAGCGAGAAGCTCTCTGCTATGCCTTACTACAGACGCCAACAATCTGTGGTCTCAGTATCCCGATATAATCAAAGAGAGAGAGACGAAACCAAAACGGGGCTAGCAACCATTTCAGAAAAAGAACCCGACTGACAGAAGATGCACATGCGATTATGCTGCAGTGGAAAACAATTGCGTGTGAGGTGGGTATTGAGGAGAGTCGAGAAAAAGATCTTGCTTAGAAAAAAGACAGAGCGTGTTTTAGGTCAAACAAGTCAACCCAATTCCAATCAATTAAGCACTAATCGAAGTAGTTAAGAAGTTCATCTACCTCGAAGTAGATATTAACTTAAAGCTTAAATATTATAGACACCTTAGTAGTACAAGCTCTACAAAACCGTAATACTACCAGTTCTGCTTAACGGCCCCTAGTTTTAGACAAACAGAAAGGCAAAACCAATATTCGACTCTTTTAAGAGTATATTCCTTAGTCTTATATTTGGTCATTGAACATTGTGAACTGTACATAGATGTGGATGCAGGCCAGAAAATCAAAACACGTCGACTACATTGTTTTGATCACATTGAGCGAATGCTCCAGCCAAGAGACGACAGGGGAGACCAGAACCTCCGGTTCATGGATCGGGAGCCGGACAGGAAAGTATAAAGTCTGGACAATGTAGAAGATGTGGCATGTCAACAGGGTTATATTAATAATATAGTATATATAATTCACAACAAAACGATATTTTAACTTAATAAAAGTGCATATCCGGATATTTCGGATAGATGAATATCCGAAACAGATTCGGATACAGGATCAGGTATGAATCCGAATAGTGTCGGATATCCGTATAGTTAAATGAGACAGTTGAGATCCATCGCCATCCGGACAGTACGGATCTCAATAGTTTTATTCATTAGTATCCGGATATCCGAATAGTTTGAAGATTCAGAAATCGTTTCAAACACTGCTTTATGCTTTAAAAATTCGAGGTTTTAATGTTTTTTTAAATTTTATTTACTATATACGCACTAGAGATACAATGTATTTAAATTTTGTAAATAAATAAATATTTTATATACATTTTCACATAATTTGGTTAGACTTTACACAAAGTCAAAGGACAATTCCACATAAAAATTGTCTTTACCAACTTAAGGTGGTATTACATGCCTAGAAGTTATGCTCCCACTAGCTTCTTGTCGCGTCGCTTGTCAATTGTTTTTTTTTCTCCCAAATTTACCTTCGTCAAATAATTCCATTAACCTCTGCTTCTACTGTATTTGAATAGATAAACTTTTGGTTGCAAAACTAATCTTCCATACTTGACAGAGATATACATTCATGTGCCACAGAAAAGTTGCATTCATTTAGAAATTGCATGCTCACAACATACCCTCCTCAAAGTAAGCTATGAACAAATGGCCTCAAGACTGAGAGACATGTCAGACTTTTCCCTATTCATAACAATAATTTACTTTTACTATGTGAAAAGGCTTTTTAGCGAAAAAAAAAACCAACAAACAAAATGGCTAAACAACAACAATAAGTGCCTGTGTCTGTGCACTGTATATAACTGCCTTCACTTTCTCTTCCTGCTTGCATCTCAGTTGCTCCAAAGAAGCATTAGCGCCGCGCCGCGTTGTCACTACCGACGCCCGCACAGTGGGACAATTTATATTAGAAAATTATCGTAAAATGAAATCAAATTAAAAAAATAATCGAACTGATAACTTAGAGATGAGGGCTCGAGCCGGATATTTTTTGAATATATCACAGCTGCTACTCGAAGTCGCCCATGGTGTGTCTGCTTTAGAAAGAAAAATTCTTTTCAAATTATAGGTTGCATTCTAAAGACCTTAGCTCTTAGAGTTGTAATTTAATAAAATTAAATTACTTAGAAGGTGTATCAGTGGGTGTTTCGATGTTTTGTTTATGAGTTTGATTTTATGAGTGAGCAGTTTCATAGTCCTAGGTCTTGTGTTTGTTTTATTCAAGTTTCGAAACTATTTTGTCCCAGTGTGCATCGCCTTGGATTTTGATGTGATCGATAGCCGAGCTGCTTTATACCTATGGTGGCGAAGCAACTATTTCTGTTGGAACGTTGGCATTTTCTCGACGTGCGTCGGTCGGTTGTCTCGTCGTCGTCGTTGGCTTCCGTCGTCGTCACCACCTTATTTGACTGCCCACTCTCGGCGCTGTCGTCGCAAGACTCTTTTCATTTGTAATTTTCCTTTTCAGTTGCAATTTACCCACCGTCGTCCACTATTTACAGTGTGCTGCATCAAATCTATAATGTTTATGCATCTTTAGAGAGAAAATGGAAAATAAGATTGAAATGTTTCTATTACTGTTGATGGTTGAGGGAAAACAGAAAACTTCGCAGAGAAGGTCTCTACGAGTTTATTTAATTCCGTTTCGAACCCAGTGCATTTGATTTCGTTTATGAAAAGCTGAAAAGATGATTGAAATGCGAAAAGGGATTATTGATTTCTTTTCTTTTTTCTCATTTCAATAAAGTTTATTGGAGGAGAGCCTTGAGTAGTTCACTAAGCTTTCACATTCAAAGGGCTAACCATATGAAGTATGACCTATAATATGAGAACAACGATCACAAGAAACATTAGGTCTGTTATAGGCGATGAAAAAAAAAATGTCGAAGGTAAAGAAAAAAGAAAACAAGCAGGTAGCTGAGGTAAACAAAAAGGGTCCTTAAAGTTTGTTTGAAACAGTAACCGTTTAGAAGTTATAGCCGTTTCAATGTTCACAAGTATCCCAAAATAATGTAATTATTTGAAAAACCAATGTCGATTGATTGCTATGCTTTTTGAGATGCTTAAGACTGCTAATGGGTGCTTATACCTGCTGACTGGGATCGCTTCGAGATCTGTGAAAATGAATGTAAAAACAGAACTCCTAATAAAGAGCAGCCTGGTGGAAATTTTGTACATACATACATATACTAGTCTACTAGTATAGTCTGACGCTGAAAGGCTCAGGAAAGTCATGTCAAGGATCCACACTTCTACTGCCTTTTTTAAAAGACCGGATGGAACCTGGACTGACTCTTTTCTGAAACCTTTAAGTCAGTTAGGAGCACTTATTTCCCAGGATGTATCTTTGATGCATCTCTTATGGATAGGGGTTCCAACGTAAGCGAGACTTCAAGTATTAGCAGTCAAATGGATTATTGTACAAAAGTGGCTTGGGACATATACTCCTTCTCAGCTTCTTCAAGTCTGCTGAGCCTCATGGAATAGTTACAATTAGGCTCCAAAGCTCTAAAGACGTTATTATACCGTTTATTGTGGAAGTATTCAAGGAATATCTATTTATAATTCCTGCCAAGCCCACTCACACTGAACCGAAAGATCTTAGACTAATTAGCCTGTCTTACTTTCTTCTTAAGACCTTAAAAAGTTTGATTAAAATGTCAAATCGCCTCGAGCTGAATGATAGTGTTCTCTTGCAGACCCAACTTACATACATACATGATGAGCAAATCTGTTGAGACGGCACTTTATGGCACGATTGAGAAATCATTCCACTTAAAGGAATTTATTCTAGGAGCATTCCTTGACATAAAAGAGGCCTTCAACAACGTTGAAAAGCCCTAGAACCGATGCTGTCAAAACTTGATTGACTCCATGTTTCAAACTAGAATTGTTAATGCAGAAGTTAAGCATAAAATTATGTTTAGGGGTAGGGTCAGGCATCTTCTCAGACATCCCACCCTTAAATAGATCATCAAAGCGCCCAAACTTATGCAGTGTTTCTCAAGCGGAAGTGCTTACTGTTTGCGAGGTTGTAAAATATCTGTCCAAATGTGAACTGACGAACAAGAACATTTAGAACTCCATAGATAGCCAGGCGGTAATCCGAGTCATTTCGTCAATTGTCACGAAGTCAAAACTGGTTGCTCCTTGCTGTAATGTTGCAGTTTTGTTTCGCGATATTAGAATACAAAATTTAGGTTGAACGATTTTTCTGTTCCCGACAAAAACCACAAAAAATTTGTCGTTCTTATTTATACACGACCGACACCGAAACAATATTACAATTTAGAGATAAAAAAAGTGTCAGTGCCGGGACTTCCGGTGAAAATGTGTAGACATTAACGTTCGAGTGCCGAATTTTTGTAATTGAACGTAACCAACAAAAATCGTAACATTTTCTATGCATCTTAGTAGAATTTTTTACATTACATATTAGACTACTGCGTAGATAAATCTACGAAGTAGATACACTGAAAGCACTGGCAACTGAGACCATCGGCTTAGACGTCGCAACAGAGAGAGACACACAGAAAGAAAAAACAACAGAAAAAACACATGTCAGCAGCACACGGTTGATATTGAACGGTCCCCCATCTAAGTAGTAACCACTTACAATGATGGTTGATTTCTCTGATCGATGGGAAGCGATGCTTTCATCAAAGACTAGGCCATTGACAGAATTTTTTTTTATATGAACTTTGAGAGAACTTTGGACTGAAATTCACAGAAAATCACCAAGTTTTAAAGTAAAGGAACGAACCTATTTATTACAAAAGTTAAATATTGTTTAAAAGAAAAAGAACGCAACACCGGACTCTGCTACGTAACGAAAAATTTGTTAGACTTATCTTTAAACAGGGATGATATTTGATACAACATTAAATTTTCCCACTTGTATTAAAACAAAGATGTTATCTGACACGAAATACTACAACTATTTGCTCGGTGCGCTCACATTCTCAAATTTGTTTGATAAGCACGCCATGATGAATACTTGATGGATGAAAATCATAGGCGTTCAAATTCGTCAAACATGCTGTCAAACAACACTTCTCATTTGCATTTGAAAATGGCGGACCAAGATGAAATTTTAGATGAGGAAATTTACTTGATTTTTATATTCTAAATCTGCAGAAAACTGATATTAATCTAATAAAATCCACTTGAATTACCGCTATTGCTGCTTATAAAACTCATTTTGATATATGGATGTTATTAAGATGTGCATAGCTCGAGAACTTCATGATGAATGAAATTTGCTTCAGATTTGAAAACCATGCGTTCACATTCTCAAGTATACTTGTTATGCAACCAAACTATCAAAATCAGGCCAATCTTGCCGTGCTGGTCAAGCATATTTGAGAATGTGAACGCCTCTAATGGTGCACGAAAATATGATACTCCTGTTTGACACTTGGAATCCAATTACAAGATTCTTTTTTGCGTTCGTTTCGTCTTTTGTCTTTTTGACAGTTTGGAGGAAGAGTGAAAAACGTAGTTTCATTGTGTTTCACTTTTTCACATAAAACCAAATATGTCAAAAAGACGAAAGACAAAACAACTAAAAAAGGAATATTGTAATCAGGCCCTTGATGTCTTTTTTCTGCTGTAGACGGTGTCCAAACTGAACTAAATCCTCCGACTTTTTTTTGACGTTTCTGTACTTTATCTCCCTCCCTCTGTCAGAGGTTTATAAATTATAAAACGATTGAAATCATTCGCATCTTGTAATGGTACTTTTCCAAGTAAATATAAGCGGAAAAAAACTAAAATTTGTAATCCATTGGCATCGTAGTCATAATCCAGTCCAGCTTGACAGATGCAGAGATTTATATTTTGATATTAAAGTATATTTAATTCTAAATTTGGCATTATGTAGTTCGGCAGATACCTACTTAAGGTGGCGCTACAGTCCGGGGTGGACCAGGGCCTCAACCAACAAGCTTCTCCAGCTAGCTCGGTCCCTAGCTAGCTGTCTCCAGTTTCGCACACCAAGTTGGTTGAGATCCTCTCCCACTTGTGTGCGCCACCTAAGTCGCGGTCTTCCTCTACTGTGCCGTCCCTCGGGGTTGGATTCGAAGACTTTCCGGGCCGGAGCATTCGGGTCCATTCGCTCTATATGCCCCAGCCATCTCAGTCGTTGGATTTTTATACGTTTGACTAGGTCAGTTTCGCTGTACAGCCCATACAGTTCGTAGTTAAATCTTCTCCTCCACTCCCCATCTATGCAGATGGGACCAAAGATCACACGAAGAATTTTCCAATCGAAACAGCCTAAAGCCCTCTCATCCACTTTCAACAAAGTCCATGTCTCTGCATCATAGACAAGGACCGGGATGATGAGGGTCTTATAAAGGAACGATTTAGTTGCCCTGGTCTGACTTTCCTACTCAATTGCCTTCTTAGTCCAAAGAAACAGCTATTGGCAAGAGTTATTCTCCGTTTTATTTCAACGCTGGTGTTCTTTTCTGAGTTTATAGCGGTGCCTAGGTATATGAAGTCCTTCACTACCTCAAAGTTATAGCTGTCTATAATGACGTTCTGTCCAAGACGTCGGTGTTGTGTGTCTCTTCTTGATGACAGCATATACTTGGTCTTGCCCTCATTTACAGCTAAACCCATCTTCTTCGCTTCCGTCTCAATGTTCACAAATGCGCCACTGACATCACGCTTTGTTCTTCCAATAATGTCAATGTCGTCGGCGCATCCGAGTAATTGGACGGACTTTTGAAAGATTGTGCCTCTTGTGTTGATGCGTGAGTTTTGCACTATTCTTTCAAGAACTATGTTAAAAAAGTCGCACGATAGAGCATCGCCTTGCCTAAAACATTTTTTGACATCAAATGCATCGGTGAGATCTTTTCCGACCTTGATGGAGCAGCGTGCATTCTCCATCGTCATCCTGCACAAACGGACAAGTTTGTTAGGGATGCCAAAACTAGACATTGCCCTATATAGTGCGTTCCTATAGATGCTATCGTACGCGGCTTGGAAATCGATGAAAAGGTGGTATGTGTCGATTTGTAGCTCCTGTGTTTTTTCCAAGATCTGCCGTAATGTGAATATTTGATCGATGGTGGACTTCCTTGGCCTAAAGCCGTACTGATATATACCTATCAGGTTGTTGACGAAAGGCTTCAGACGTTCACATAGTACGGCAGAAAGGATCTTGTACGCAATGTTCAGGAGCCTCTGTAGTTGGCGCAGTTCTTGAGGATCGGACAGACCATACTGATATTCCATTCATCGGGCATGCTTTCTTGCGACCATATTTTGCAGATGAGCTGGTGCATACTCCCAACCAAGTCATCGCCTGCCGCTTTGAACAGTTCGGCAGCGAGGCCGTCAGCTCCAGCGGCTTTGTTGTACTTGAGATTCTATATAGCTATCTTCACTTCGTCCAGGTCGGGTGGGCGGTATTGTTGGTCTGCGTTGCCTAAGCCGAATGGTACTACATATCTCTATAATAACAGCGGCATTTTCTTCTTCATCGCCGTTATAAAGATTGGAGAAATGTTCTTACCATATTCTCAGCATGGACTGCGGTTCCAGATTAATTAAACTTTGACGTATCAAGAATACTTTGTTGGAAATGTCAAAAGGAGTTATCCGGATCAGAAAATTAAAAAAAAAAACTAAATTTTTCGGATTTTTTAAATGTCAATTCTGAAAATGGATTTTTCCGGAGTATAAAATAAAATGCAATGGTCCATCACCAACGTGAAGGAGATTTGTTTAAAACATTGAATGAACATTTTGTGAAATTCTACTACAGTTGTTTCATCTTTCGTCTTTTTAACAAATTGGTTGAGAGGTGAAGAAATGTTCGTTTATAAATCATGACCTTGCTCATCCTGCACTTCCTCCTCCAAACATATTGCTTTTAGGAATCTTAGTATTTGAGGCATTTTCAGAGAGGATGGGTTGCTCTCTTCCACCTGGTATTGTCCCAGATGGTTTTTCCTTTCGTGCATGAGTAGACAACATTTTCCCAGTATATGGTCCGGTGTTTCCTCATGCATATTGCAGAATCTACATGTGGCACTGCTTACCACACCAAGTAAACAAAGGTGTCTTCTAAGTTTGCCGTGTCCCGTTAGAATACCTGTTATTATTCTTAGGTTATTTCTACTTTCGCAGTTTTCGAAACGCTGCTGGTTGTAATTGCCCAATAGTAGTTTCGCCTGCCTCAGTTTTGGGAGTTCTTTCCAGTTCTTGAATCTGTTTGCCTCCTCTTCTTGTTTAATTTTGGTTTTGGTGACATTTTCTCATATTTAGCAATAGGGCTCAGGCCATGTCAAAGTGGTTGATGCTCCTATTTTTCCTAGGGGATCTGCTTTTTCGTTTCCAGGTACCCAGTAAAGTGTGACCCTGTTCTGGTTGCCAAGTTCATTTAGCCTGCTTATGCACTCGCACACCAATTTAGAGCTGATGGTGTATGAGCTTAGTGCCTCGAGTGCTGCTCGACTATCTGACATGATGGCAATGTTCTTGTTACGATAATTCTCTTCGATATTACGATCCAAGCATTTCCCTATGGCGTTTACCTCCGCTTGGAAGTTACTGGTGGACTGCCCCGTCTGTAATCTGTATGGAAAGTTTGGTTCTTGGCCCAAAGATTACTGCACCAGACCCTTCGGTTATTCTCGATCCATCAGTGTACCATTTGATGGTATTTGTTTCGAGGGCTTAGTTTATTTCCTCTCCTACAAAGTCTTTCTTGTTGCTGAGCTGGGTAAGAAAGTTTTTCTCGAAATTATGTTTTTTGATCATTCCATTTCTTGGGAGTGATGTCAATAAGGTTTGTTATTGCGGACCTGACACCTAAGGAGAACTCTTTTTGAGGCGCCTCAAAGTAAATAGGTTCTTAAATGCAATCTTCGGTAAGGCAACGGGCTACACGGAACCTGTAACAATAACGAACTACTGGAAGCGTGTAACCGTAACGGCCTACCCGGAACATGCTAACGTTTTAGCCCCACGTTTTCGGTTCACCCTACCGCGCGCCAGCATAGATGTTTACACATCAAAAATCCTTGCGCCTTGTTTCCTGTAGTTATAAGTATAAGTGAAGAGGATATCAACTACCCTTCTCATCCTTTTGTAATCTTATTTTTCTTGGTCACGCTTCATGAATCAACATCACTGATCACCCGTTTCCCATGATATTTTAAAAAGGCCTTGAAAATAGTTTTAAAACTAATTCTAGAGAGAACCTTTAAAACCATGTGTCGAATACTTCACAAGGTTTTCTTTCTAAAAATTCATCAATAATTTCCATAAAGAAACCGTCCATATTTATGAATTAGCGAAAAACTGAGCGAAAGCAGTTTCTGGACTGTTCCCATTAGAGAACTTATTTTTTTTTTGATTGCGTCACTACGCCAATGTGTCCAGGGTTATATTCGAGCAAAATATAGTGACGGTTTTCTCCTATAGCAGACAAATTTTAAAAGGTTTCCACAAAAGACATACAAAATTTCAGTTTGATTGATTGCCCGCTTTATTCCCATCCCATATGATCTCAATTGGATGGTTCAACTTAAAACCAAAACTCAATCAAAATCTTTTCGTCACTTACTCTCCAAAATGGTGCCTATTGTATCCGTATATACTCATATAAGTCGAATTCTAATGTGAAAATGCAGAGGATGTGATGTGTTAAATTAAGTGTCATACATCCGCTGTTAAGTATCCATAAATTCCGTCAAGCTTAATGAATCTTTTAGGGTCAATCTACTAAATTTAAAGAAAGAAAAATAAAAAAAAAACTTAAAACGCTCCCAAACGGGCAAAACTTTTACAAAGAACGAGGACAATTCCTGTCCATAAAAAGAAAGAAAAGAATCAGAGATGGATTCTTATTCTATTTAACTTTTTTTTTCTTTCTTTGTATATTTACACACTTGTAACAAGATATTAAGATACAAAGATATTTCTACTTAACAACAAGATCTTCGCACACAAACTCCAACAACATTGTTGTATCCATGACTGAAGAGGGTCATCGCGATTGATTTATTCAGAGTAAGAGGCCAACGAAGACGACAACTGTACGACACCAAGAAGACGATTCAGCCGGCTCCGATGACGACGATGATGATGAAGATGACGATCATCATCTCGTAAACATGGCCATGTTGTATTTATTTCTTCAGTTCTGCCTTCTTCGGATTATTAAAGTTCGACCAGGAAAAAAAAGAAGTAAAATAGGCGAGATGAGGAAACGCCGATCCGATCCGAACCGAACTACAGCCTCAAACTCAGACAGACCACAAGAATACAATGTCCGATCTGATCTTGATAAGCGGGATAAAAAAAAAGATATGTATGTGATGCTGCCACTTTGAGTTGAAATTTGGAGTGGAGATGGAGAAGGTTGGTTTCCATCTTGATCGGTCGGTCACCATAACGACTTAGCTGCTTGCATGTGGGCTGAGTGTATATTTAATAAACGTAATCGTCTCGGCTGGCATTATCGAGGATTTGCTCCATAAACTGCTGGTACTCTTCTCTGGGAAATCAGGCGGGTCTCCTTGGTTTCGAGATAAAATGCAACGAAGTAATTGAAAGTCGTAAAAAAAAAAAAAAAAAGTGAAACAAAACCACAGAAGGAGTTGAAGTGACTTATGGAAACCATTTAAGTGGATTTTATTATTATTACTTTTTTCTTTTTTTTTTTTGTTGTTGTCCAATTCCTATTTAAATTGTTTTCTGTGGTTAAATTGAGACCAAACTAAACATACTTTAGGCTTATTTGAAGTGTCATTTAAATTGTTCTTGGTTGAGACATTATTACAAAGTTCTATAAACAATGCGTCTTGATAAATATGGGTACTCTAGAACTTTTTTTTCTGGCGCAATATCATCACAGGGAAATAAATTTTCTTTTCAAGTATTATACCCGGTTAACTACTGTCATTTGTCAATTGAAATTTGGTGATTTAAAACTTTTTATCGATTTTCTTATAATTCACAATCGATACGAGTATATTACATCATTCTCAATGATCACAACTTTTATCAGTTATTTAGTATCAAATTTCAATATTTATCAATTGATAGTAATTGACCATCGTTAAAATGGTGCTATTTAAAAGTCTTCTTAACCTGAAAAACACCAGGGGCCTATTTCATGAAACTATTAGGTCCCTATTAAGGTTGTCAATTTCTTAGTGGTGGGCAGTATTGAACGAGTATGATCTATGAATATCAAATATCAACACGATATTTGACAATTACCCACACAACACCGACACAGAGCTTTATACATACTCCTACAGTGCCATCTGTTGGAAAATAGCTTATCTACTTTATGGAAGGAACAAAAAGCTCTTTTCCAATGTCATATGTATTTCCCCTTATTCCAAACAACTAGAACATTCTAAGACGAGAACCTTCTCGATTTAGTTTCGAGAAAAACCAATTGAGTATATAAGGGAGTGTTCACGGTGAGCAGAGGAAAGTTGAATTTTGATTATGAAAGTGTGCAAAAGCTTTGCTTATTGAATTGTGGAAAGTGTGATTTAAATTTGAATAAAAGTATTTGAGTTAATTATAAATTGAGATTTATTGTTTTGATTTGGAAAGTGTAAATAAAGAAGAAATACTAAAAAGAGTAATAGATTTTATTTAACGAATCTAGTAAAAATATTACATTACTTACAAAATTTATAAATCGGCATTATGGTGGTCACTTATAAAAGTTTTTGATGAATTATTGTGAATAGTTTATATTGTTAAACTTGGTATTACGGTTATCAAATACATATTTTCCCTAGTAATAAACATCTTGCTTTATAAGAGGGCATATCAATGTTCCAACTTAAAGTCTTTGTAGCTATTCTAGTGAATCGTTTCTGGACCCTTTCAATTCTTAAAGAGAACGTTATAATGTGGGTTCCATACGATACAGCAGTGGGTACTCCAAAATGGATCTTACGTAGCTAAAAAAGAGTGAATTTCGGTTAATAAAACCAAGCATAGAGCTAGCCTTAGCTACGATATAATTAATGTGACTTTTGAAAGTAACATATAACCCCTAGATCTTTTTTTCCATTACTCTTGTTTAAAAGGTTCCATTAATATTGTAATAATAAGTGATCGAAAAGGTTTTTCGGCAGAATGATATACTTTGCCATTTTGAAACATTAAGATGATGATCGTTGTTGCTACACCAACAAGATAAGCTTGATAAATCTTTCTGAAGATTAATGCAGTCTGAAGGTGACTTAATACTTAGATAAAGTTTTATATCGTCTGCATACATTAAACACATACAATATTTGAAATATTTCGGAATGTCATTGATGAATATCAAAAATAAGAGGGACCCTAAATGACTTCCTTGGGGAACACCAGAAGTAACTGCTATAGGATCCGATAAAAAGTTATTGATTCGAACATGCTGTGATCTACCAGTAAGGTACGAACCAAACCATTTTAATAAATTAGAGTGAAAGCCCACGTTTTTGTCTTTAACGACATCACTGAAGGTCTTATTCCCTCCACAGGTATGTGATGGAGCGCTGAAGTTGTGCACTTTGGGGCGTTTGGGTACTGAAATTATGCCCTCCATAGACCTTTGACGATTTTACGTAGAGTCTCCGCTGGCCTGGACGCTATTGTTAGCTAAAAAGCTTTTAGCCCACTTAATTTTTGCGTCATGCTGAGAGTTCGCCCCGGTGCGCGCCAGGTTGTTCACCAAACACCTTGAGAATCCTCTTAGCATTGCGCATGTCCTTGTAGAAGGTCTTAGAAGGGTTAAGCTTATGCCCGCTCCCCCTAGGGCCTTCTTTAGGATTTGTTGTTTTATAAGAGTTTGAGGGACAATGCTTCACAGTCCTACCACCGCTGAAATGAGGCAAAGAAGTGCGGGGAGGTTTACTCTCCTTAGTGGTAGCAGAACTATGTTTCACATTCTTACTACCACTGAACCGCGGTGTCGCAGCTTGGAGAGGTTTACTCTCAGAAGTAGTAGTAGAAGGGCCATGCTTCACAAGCCCCCCTAATACTAGAAGAAGGTATTTCTACCCTATCTTTCCTGCTCTTAATTTCGGCAATAGAACTGTGGGAACCCACAATACTATCACTTTCAGCGCAAGCCGAAGAAACAGCAGACGGCTTTTCAGTCGCACTGCTGGCCTGTCTCAAAGACCAGGACTTTCCACCATCTAAAGAATTATTGTGCTCCATCTGCACAGAGATCCGTATATACAGATAAGGCCAGTTAATCCGGAGGTTGCCTGGTATCCGGATAATCCGTTAGTGACTGAGCTTGTTTTCGTCGTGTAACACCTTAGATCCAGCCCAATTGGGAAATGAGGACAGGAGAGAGTATGCACCGATCTGAAAAGAAGGACGTTTAGGGTGGTAGAGGAGCTGGTAACATTCGATAGCTTTTTCGCCATTCCATTGTGGGAGAGGGAAGGATATAAGGAGGGGTAAGAGGATGACGAGCGTCGTTTGGTTTCAGGACTCATCTGGAGAAGACGTCTCGAGAATCATTGACCTTACTTAGCTTCTACAACTCGGCAAGTTCGACGCTCAGGTAGAAGGAAATCTCCCAGATGGAGTCTATAAATAAATCATCACATATTTATGGACATGTACAGAGAAGGTGAGGGATCGATTTTACGTCTTCGTCCATGCAGATTCTGCAGAAATCGTTAGAATAAACTCCAAGCCGTGTTGCGTGCTTAAATATCTTAAAATTAAATTCAATCTTTGGAGCATTTCAGATCCGGCATTGGCCAAATCTGTGAAATTGTTCTACCTTAAGTTTGTTTCCTGTATAGCATCTTGCTTTAGCATAAGTTTACACCTAGCCATGGGAATACCAATATTTGCCTTATTTGGAAATAAGCGTTCATCAATTCTACAAGTTCATCAATTTTACAATTTCCCTAATGTCCCCGTGATTTGGCACCCAGCACAGGTGAATGATTAACTGTCGGGCTGTTATTGAGCTGGTAGAAACAAAACTGTCCGAGAAGTTGCGGATATCTTTGAATGATATCCCGTTTTCCTTAAGCAAAAACAGAACTTTAATCGCCAAAAGTTCCGCCTGGAACACGCTACAGGAATTGGGAAGTAATTAGCTTTTGATCCATCGGTTGTAGAAATGGATTGAAACATCTTCCAGGAATGCCATGTTCTCCCAGATTTCTCTGGAAGGGATGGTTTCCCGAAAGTTTTTATCAAATTCAATCTGAAGGTACGGTGTAATCGTCGATGCTACTTGGAAGTGAACCGAAAGAGTTCAGCATGATGGAGTGGTCAATTTCATTATTGATCCACTGAGAGGAGGCTTTTAGACAAATAGCTGTGGTTGCAGTTGTTTGTCTGCCGAATATTTTAAGAGGTGTTAGATGGAACAGAATGTTTAGTGCAGTGCAGGAAGCCATGCGAAGTGCTGCGTCTATGCACAGACAATCTGACCGTTGGACCTGGCTCAGTATCAAACAATTAGTGTTCACCATACTGGTACACGCCGTACGTTAAAATCGGTCTGATTACCGATGTTTATTGCCAGTGAGCAATACGGGATTTGAGTCCTCATTTATTTCTAATGGTTTTTTAGCATGCGAAGAGTCCCAGTGTAGCTCTTTTTTGAACGTTCAACTGCACTTATCTAAAATAATACCCAAGTATTTTGCTTCCTCGGAGAATGTAAGTGGTATATCTTCAATTGAAGCGGGTCTCTATGGAGAGTTTTATGTTTTTTTTAGAGAAGAAATCAAGATCTGTTTTGTGTTAACACCTAGTCCACACCGATCGGCCCAGTTTGTTAGCTTGCTTAAAGCATATTGTAAGGGATCTATTTAGGGTACTAAGATCTTTTCCTGATACAGCAATAGCAATATTATCCGCATAGGCAATAACTCTGTAATTTTACGCTTCTAGATATCTCAGCAGCTCATTCGCCACCAAGTTCCAAAGAAGGGAAGATAGGACCTCTTGAAAAATACGACCTAGGTCAAGTTTGAAGACAAACTGCATAGGGACCTTCTCAGACAGTACTTCGAAATACTAAAATCAAAATCTTAGTTAGAGTACGGTACGACCAAAATTACTCGGAACTTAAGAAAACTGAATCCGGTGTACCACAAGGAAGTGTCCTAGGACCAACTCTGTTTTGTTATATTCTAGAAATATTCCAGTGAAGATCAACACTCCCTTGGGCACCACCACCATTTAAAATTCACATTTATTTTAATCACACATGACACAAATTGTGAAGTCTGGGTAAACATTGGACAACACTCGGTAATTTGGCAACTTCGAGCCCCAAGACCAACAAGGTCACATTGAAACAATGATAATTCGACAAAACGGAAATGAGATGAAAAAAAAATTAACAAAAGCCTTCACCGTCAGAAGAGTCAGAATCAGAACAAAAGCCTTGTCATTTCACAAAGTAACTCCAAAGAAACTAAAATTTAATGACAAACGCGAAGAGGGAACGTAGCGCGAAACCACATCCTCCACGTACCTAGATGCAATTTTTGAAATTTCCTTTCCCTGAAGACTTTTTACACTTTTTTTTATTAAAAAAAAAAAAAAAAGAATTATTTGTGGCCATTATTATAACCACCGAGGAGGCCGGGTCGTCGTCACCGTCAACGTCGTCATCAGGGGAAACGAAACGCTGAGCTGGTGGATGGCTGGTGCACTCCTTTTGAGAGTCATTAACGCGAACAAAAGGCCAACATGAGTACTTACTGCCATGCGATGCACACCGAAATTGATAGGATGTCGTCGCCGCAACTCTGGATGGATTGGGACGGAATGGTGGATATAGAGGAGCCACTGTCGTCGGCGAAGTTGTTGTATTCCTCGTCGTCGTCGTTGTCATTGCTTTTGGAGAAGAAGGTTCTTCCATTTTTATGGAGGCTACGCACCGATAAACGACGACGAATCACATTGATGACGAGGAGGCACAGGGCGCTTGCGGGATGGCACTCCACAAATCAGTCGTCCAAACAGTATACGAGTATGTGCAAGGAACCGTGACAATTACTGTTTTTTTTCTCTCTCTCTTTTCATATCTTTGTCTTCACTGGTGGTGACGTGGCATTGCAATGGCTTAAGTGCAGATTACACTGTGCTATACTTTTTTTTTTATTATTATTATTTTGCAATTTTTCGCCAGCCCTATCCGGGCGAGTTCAAAAGGTTTTTTATCCACATTTTTTCTATGTGGAGCACAGCGGAGAAACACAAACAACAAGGACTTCGGGTAATCAAGAGTAATATTTCACCGGATGTGAAAGGCACACACATATTGAAATTTTCAATTAAGGAAACCACACTGGATTTCACTTCTTTGCTTTTTTTTTTGCAAATATTTTTACTTTTTTTATGTTCAAAATATGATGAGACCGATAGCATTGGACAAACCTACACAAACAAAAAATGAAGGAAATTGAGTTCCCAAGAGGAAATGAGTAAATAAATTGAAGGCACACAAAACATCGCAACTGAAATATGATTCCGATATTTTGAAGTTGTCGGTTTTAGACTATAGAACTCTGTCGAACTTTGACACTCTCTGATACAGATAGGTGGGTTTTAACTTAATAAGATTTTCGGACTTGAAATATTTATATTTGCACTTCTCTCCATTTTGGATATTTTGTGACGATGCATTGAAGGTTTTCGAGTGTCTTGGGTCTATTGTGCTGACGCACCACCCTATGAATTTACTGTCTAACTTTTTGGTTCAACGAATTCTATTAAATTATTATTCAAGCTGTTTACTGTAAAAACCCGGTGAAAAAGTGCCCTGGAAGAAGTGGAAACATTCGTCAATGGAGACCTATCACACGGTTGAAAGGGCGTTTTCATAAAATGGCTTCCATATTCAGTCCCATTCTATTGGATTAACCTCTGGTTGGCCCGTATGCCTAGAAAGACCGGTGTATGGTAACGATATACGGGGATCCTTCCAGGTCATGGCGTAATGGAATTGATCCAAATGGTTAACCGATATATCAAGGAATGTTGAGGAGTCCAATAATGATCCAATTTTGAAGCGTAAATCTTAACAAGTAGGATCCAAATAAAATGGATTCTAAATCAAATTTTAATGATAAACAGTTAAATGGGAGACTTGTAGCCCCATTTCGAGTTCAATGCTGTATTTTTTCCCATAAGAACTTTGAATTGGCTTATTGTAAGCTTTATAGAAGAAATGACTTCGGTAATGCTTCCGATAGAGATAATATAGATTTTATTTTGACCCTATTTCTAATATTCAACTAAAACATACTTTACGGAAGTTAAGGTATCTGTAAAGTTTGGATTTGGAAATTTGAAGAAACTAAAATTTTCAATACCAATTTAGATTTGAAAGCATATTAAATCATCAAAAAGGATTGAATTTTTGACTATGAATCGAAATATCCTGAATTCATGAATGCAAGTCTGGGATTCAAGTACTGTGATATATATTTTGTTGATGTTAATTCTTTGAAGTCAACGATAACTTCGCAGAAATCATGTTTACTCTCCGATTCCCAGTCTCACCTGTAGGTGGAAGATGCTTATGGTATTGTGTAATTCTGAGAAGCCATGGGTTCATAATATATTGTATGTTAGAAATGTTTAGAATATCTACGGTTATGGTCCAGTGGAATCTCACAAGAACCTCAAAACCACCATGACGATTGCTACTTTTGCGTTGTTTAAATACCTAAACGAAATTAACTCTGGAAATCGCAGTATTTATTTATTTATTTATTTATTTCAATACGTTAATGCTAACGTTAAACTTACAATATTTCTTAAAATCTAAAATTTATATATAAACAAAGTTTGTTCGATTTTGAGCATAGAAATTATTTTTAAAGAGTTCAGATTTGAGATTGACATTTGTAGATTCAATAAGAGAAGAGAATTTATTAAAAATATTTATTAGCTGGTTAAGAGGACTATAAGCGCCATAGTTTGATCTACTAAAAATAGTACAAATTGGTAAATTTCTTCTTAAACTAGAACGACTTATATTGAAATTTAATCGACAAAGAACCGATGAAGATGAAATAGATCCATTCATTACTCCAGTTATGAAACAGAACTGCAAATATTCTCTGTGAACAGAAAGAGATGGAAGGCTTATCAACTGAAGTCTATGAGCGTATGGGGGTAATATAACTCTATCTGACCAATGGAAAAAACGCAGGGCAAATCTTAAAAATCTTCTTTGAATATTTTCTATTCTATTTGTGTGTACAGAGTAGTATGGTGCCCATACTACACACCCATACTCAAGAATTGGCCTAATAAAAGAAACATAAAGAATTTTTATAACATATGGATCACGGAACTCACGGGAAAATCTTTTTACAAAACCAAGTATTTTGTTTGCTTTCTTTACAATATAGTTATAATGATCAGTGAATGATAATTTTGAGTCTAATAAGATTCCGAGATCGGAGAAACTATACACTCTACATAAATGTGACGAATTCAACAGGTAGTCAAAAATAAATAAATTACGTTTGCGTGTAAAACACATAGTCTTACACTTGTCAATATTTAAAAACAAACAGTTATTATTGCACCATTCATAAAATCTCCGAAGATCGTCTTGTAGTTGTTCACAATCCGCAATGGAGTTAATTGTTCGAAAAATTTTCACGTCGTCAGCATAGATTAAAGCCATAGAATGTTTTAATATAGAGTAAGTGGCTATTTCCTAATCCACCCTCAGCTCAAAGACCTCAATTGAAATCACCAGAAGTTCTACCCTGTTCATCTAAATCTTCTGATGATCCCAATCTCCATGAACTCAAAAAAAAAAAAAAAAAAAAAAAAATATATATACACCAAGTGAAGACTCTGACCCAGACTGCAGACAGTAGAACCGTCTTCAGCATTACAAAGGAACTGGTTGGTGCTCGCAGCTCCAAACAACACCTCG
The DNA here is from genome assembly GCA_963931855.1 of Philhelius festivus. Lineage (NCBI taxonomy): Eukaryota > Metazoa > Arthropoda > Insecta > Diptera > Syrphidae > Philhelius > Philhelius festivus. Next base: position 168,198,322 of record OZ007555.1, on the reverse strand, counting down.
TAAAAGACTCAGAAGGCTCGCTGTTTAGTTCGGATGAGGATCAGCAGAGAAGGTGGAAGGACCATTTTGCGTCAGTATTAAACCGAGTTACCGACAGCAATGCGAAATTAATACTTGCTGAGCTGACAGGAACAACAAATTCCCGAATCCGCAATGCACCCAGCAGCAGAGATGCAACGCAATCAAAGCATTGAAGACCACAAAGCAATAGGACTTGATAGCATTTCTGCAGAGCTTCTACAAGCGGCGCCGACGACATCGAGCGAACTCCTGCATCATAAAGAAGACTTAGTTCTCGGAAGGATTTCCTAATGAGTTAAAAAAGGGAATGATTGTCAAGCTCCCTAAAAAAGGAGACCTAACACAGTGTGAAAACTGGAGGGGAATTTGCATCCTGCTTGCCGTTGCTAAAATATTAGCGAAAATAGTACTGGAACGCATCAGGGAACATCTAGAAGCCACACTCGATGCCGAACAAGCAGGTTTCCGCGCTGGATCCTCATTCATCGATTATATCAGTAATATCAATACTTTAAGGATCATAATTGAGCAGTGCGTCGAATATCGATCACCGCTTCACCTGCTATGCATTGACTTTGAGAAGGCTTTCGATAGCGTCAATAGAGAATTCATTTTCGAGTAGCTTGCTTTACACAGGAGGGGTATCCCGGATAAATTAATAGTTATTATTAAGGCAAATTATGATGGATCCAAATGTCACGTTTTGCACGAACGGAGGCTGTCAGAAGAGTTTTGAGTCCAAAGTGAAGCCAGACAGGGCTGCAGTATGTCACCAATATTGTTTCTGTTGGGGATAAGCGATGTACTGCGAGCGGTCTTGACGGGAAACGGATGAATTCGATGGACTCTGACGTCTTACCTGAAACATCTTGACCATGCGGACGACGTATGCTTGCTCTCCCATAGGATCATAGATCTCCAATAAATGACAACAGGGGTGGAGAGAGAAGCAGAAATCGTGGGGCTGAAAATCAACTCCGGCAAAACAAAGATGATCAGCCTAGGAACCCAGTCATCTTCTCTCATAAATATTTCTCAGCAACCGGTAGAGAAAGTACAGAGCTTACAATACCTTAGAAGTATCATCTCTACCGAGGGTGGCACCGAATAGGACATCAGCAGTCGAATCGGGAAGGCAAAGGCTGCTTTCGGTATGCTAAGAAATATATGGAGGAATAACTCTCTAAGCTTAAGACTGTTTCGATCCAACGTCGAATCCGTTTTACTTTACGGAAAGTAACAGTAGGTGTCACTAAGAAGCTGCAAACGTTCATTAATAGATGTCTACGAAACATCCTTAGGATTTTCTGGTCCAATCGTATATAAAACGAAGAACTCTTCAGGAAAACGGGCCAGGTACCTATTGACTCTATTATACGACGTCGAAAGTGGCAGTGGATCGGACACACGCTTCGAAAAGGCGGCAACTGTATTGCGACGCATACAATGCAGTGGAATTCGTTCACTCAAGAAGGAAGAAGAGCTGGACGACCGAGAAACTCATGGAGAAGGACAGTCGAGGAGGAGTCAGCCCAACTTGGCAAGAGTTGGAGGGAGTTGCGACTCATTTCCAGGAACCGAACACGATGGCGAGTTGGCGTTACGGACGCCGTATTATGTACCGGGACCACAACTGGAGCATTTGAGTTGATCGGAAAATGGTCAACCTTCTTCTTGACCAACAAGGAGGGTACACAAAGTATCCATGTTTTATCTTTCTCTGTTACAGTCGTGTCAAACGAAACTATTGGTTACAAAAAGTTTGGCAAGTTCGGGAAGTGCTAGAAGTTGGCACAAAAAATTTAATTAACGCCTTTAGTAAGCCAAGACCGCATCATAATTTCACCACTTCATATTAAACTCGGTATAATGATACTATTTGTGAAGGCGCTTGACAAAAGTGGCGATTGTTTCAATTTTCTTTTGGATAAGTTTCCAACAGTAAGTACGGAAACATTAAACGACGGTATTTTTGATGGGCCATAAATTAGAAAACTCGTAAAAGATCCAAATTTTGTTAAATCAATGACTGAAGCCAAATCCAAAGCTTGGAACTCTTACTAGTCGCATGCTTTACTCACAGGTAGAGCAACAAAGCAGACGTTCTGTTTTTGGGGAAAACCAGGATATGGATGAAGATCAAGTACCAGCACCGAAAAAAAAGAAAAAAAGAAAATGCAATACATAAATGGCATACCAGCACTTTTACTACTTGCAGAAAAGGAGACTATGATGACGAATGGCCTACCTTCAAGATGCAGTCCGTTATGGGCCTGGGAGCTGCAGTTATTCTGAAACTCCATTCCAGATTACCACCAGAACTGGGACCCAACAACTTGTACTTTGATAATTTTTTCACTGGGCTACCATTACTAGAGAATTTACGGAAACAAAATGTTGGAGGATCTGGCACAGTTCAAGAAAACCGCCTAGAAAATTGCAAGCTGCCGAATTCAAAGAAGATGAAAAAAAAGCCTAGAGGTGATTTGTGTCATCAAATGTCTGAGGAAATTATTGTAGCTAAGTGGCATGACAATAGTGTCGTCGCCATTGCATCTAATTGTCAGAGTTTGACCGCTGTCACCAAAGTCGATCGTATTGGTTTCGTAAATAAAAAGCGATTGAAAATTCAAGTGGATTGCCCAGCTGCCATCAAGATGTTCAACAAGTTTATGGGTTTCGACGAAAATGTTGATTCCATGAGAAGTGGTGGTACTTACAAAAATACGGTAAGCCTCAAAGCCGTGATTGTGCTTGTTCCAGTGCAAATAAGAGTGCCCTATTGAGGTAAGTTCCGTTTTGCTGGTGTTGATTTTCAGCCTCTATTTGAGATAAATGTTCCAAACGTCTCTGGAAATAGGGGCGTCAGCATATAAGTTTGTCCCAGTTCCTAGCGTGTTCTCCGTTTTGAATCTGGTATACAAACAGAGTTATTTTTACCTTGATAAGCCGTGTATCCTTTCAGCTTCTATTTGATTCTTTTGATCCACACGCTTTTGAAGGCCTTCGGGATGTCTATGAAGCATTCCAGTGTTTTTTCATTTTTGTTAAGTCTTACTTAGATGATAAATATTCAAGTGTTTCGCCCGGAACACATATTGGAAGTCTACAACTACATAGCCGGCTTCCGATCCATGAAGGGTCACTGTCTGAGACTTGATGGTCTACTATCATCTTCGATTCCGAGTACGCTGCTTTCAGACTTCTAGACCAAGCGTTCTGACAACCGAGATGGTTAGGACTTAAAGCTGGTGATTCAGTCTTCGTTCTTGGCTCGAACCTGGGGCTGGGATTCACAGGCTCTTGACTGTAGAATCATTGTCCATTTGCTCGATTTGCCTGAGCCAATGTAGTTTCTTGCTCTTCTGGATAACATTTATATCCTATTTTTAGCGTAGATCAAAGAGTTTTGGAGAGTGTACACCTCCACTAAGGTTTTGTTCGTAGAGTTGATATTTACTCGTAAAGTAGACGAACCTTAATTACGTCGAAGTTGCTGCTATCGATAGTGTCGTTTTGCGCTAGCCGGTGGACAGATGTGTGTTTCTTTGTTGAAAACTTGATCTTTTTCTCGGTTATTAATAATTTTTGCCTGATCTTCAATCGCTGTTTAGTACTCTATTACAAACGGTTGGAAACAGCCGATGATGTTGATATCGTCCACATATTCAATAGCTGGACAGAGTTGTTCAAAATAGTGCGCTCGATTTTAACACCTGTCCTTCCTCATTTCATCCATCTGCTCCAAAACAAAATTGAAGATATCACATGATAGGGCATCTCTTTGCCGAAGCATGTGAATGTTCGAAGGAGCTAGAACCCAGTTGCACATTACACCATGATATTCTCCAATAGCATGCGACATATTAAGGTCATAATTTTCCCGCAAACCCGAGTTCGGCCATCTTTATCTTCAGAGCTTTTGATGATGAACGATATCATATGCAGCTTTGAAGTCGATAAAAAGATGGTAAGTCTTGACTTGAAATTAGTTTTACTATTCCAGAATTTGCCTCAATGTGAATATTTGGTCTATCGTCGATCTAGCAGGCGGGACCCCCCACTGGTACTTGCCGACTTGCACGTTAGATATGAACTTATATGCGACATGTTATAGGGATATGTCCCAATAGTTTTTGCAAGACATTGTTAAGTCTTTTTTGTAGATGGGGTATATGGAGGCGATGGTCCAGTTATCGAGCATGCTTCCTTCCACCCATATTTGATTGATACCTTGATGCACATACCCTGCCAAAATATCGCCTATGTACGTATTTGAAGAGCTCTGCAGGTTAGCAATGAGATCCCGTGGCCTTGTTGTTTTTAAGCTTATTTGTAACTGAGCCTACTTTTTCTCTACTGTGTGTTGGAACTGGTTCTTGATTGATTGGAAGTGGGCTGCCTTCTTACCCTATACCCGCCTCTTCATGATGCCCATTTAGCAGCTGCTGGTAATGCTGCTTGAAAACATCTACTATTTCCTGTATCTTCATTGTATCTAGAAGTCTGTGTTTGGGTCTTACAAGCAGCAGCCAGTTGCTGGGATTTCATTTTATAAAATTTGCTGTTATTGTTTCTTAAGCGAGACTCTTCGATCTCCTTGAGCTGGGAGGCTGCGTGAAATCTTTTCTTTCTACGAAAGATCTAATGCTAATCTCTTCTCTTTGCTTGATAGTCTTTCCTAGCTGCCTTTGTTTTGCGCTACAGCATATTCGCATGCGCATCTTCTGTCACTCGTTTCAGTTGAACAAATCCATCATCTTCTCTAGGGTAGTTAGCAGCCTGCGGTGGTTTCGACACATCCTTGATAAAACTATGATATTGAGACTACTTTCGCTTATGACTCGGACAACTCTGAGAAAGCTTATGCGTCCAACGTCGAATTTCTTCGGGACGGTTTGGTCTTTGAATTTTGCCGTTACTAGAAAATGCTCAAAGTCGTACTCTTCTCTGGAATGTATGCTAGTCTAGTATGTCAGATTACGTGCTTGGATTGTTGGTTCGATCGTCACGAGAGGGCCAGGTGGCTTTGTGGATCCTTAGCCTTGGCAACTTTGTGCTAAGCATCAGCGTATAATCAAAAAATTTTATCAAGACTTAATTTTCATAAGCTCCCACTTTTGCTTAATTGAAAGACGTGGATAACCGGTTGAGATTGCGACATTGGATCCTGTCTACCTTCTCATCTATGAATTGAAGACAAAAAGTCTTTTGAAGTAATTTGTCTTAAAATGATTGAGAATTCTCTGTTCAAAAAATCTCCGACAGAATATTGACATAAAAGTCGTGGCATCATAGCATTGCATTCCTACCCATATCAGCCTAACCTATAAGTAATAAATGAGTCAAAGACAAGGTGTTCTTCTCTTTACGACCATCATCAGATTCCTCGAACTATACTTGGATTGATTTTTATTCATCCTTTTTGTTGTTTTACCTTCTCCCATTCCACAAAGAAATGCATGAGTGTATGTCCACTCCGATGATTGATAGTCATTCTCCATCATTGTTCCCATTTAAATGGAAGTGTAGACCAATTTCAAAACATCAAGAATCACATTATCTTAAACAAACCTGGGAGTTTACTGATTCATATCGTTTAAATGGCGACGCGACGCTTTGATATCAAATCCATAGACACACACACAGGCATAATTTCCTCTTGATTAATTACCTGGAATCAAATATATATAAAAAAAAAAAGAGTAGAAATAGATATTAATGGAAGTGTTCAGAGGAATCATGTAGATGTAATAAAATATGAGAAGTACAAAAGTCTGATTATGTTTCTATTGGTAGGTATCTCCCGGTATCAATCCTCTTCTTCATTGCATCCTAAAAAATCTGAACGCATAAGGAGATGGAACCTTATACATACATCAACCGCACACATCACGTTGCTTGATGTATCGTCTTCTTCATGACGAAGACGACCACCTAACTATTTAGGATAAGATATAATGATCACTTAGGAATAAAAAAAAGAGACCTTTAAAAGGGATCACCATAGCGACCAGCAGTAACGTGGATGACCATTAGGTGGAAGCCAATGATAGAACTTTTGGAAGCAGTTAATAGATATTAATGTGAAGCTATAAACGGAAGCATGTAGTTTGCTTTGCTTGACTGGATGCATTTCGTAAAATGGTTTGTGGTAAAGAGGAGACCGGAATGGCCTGGAACTTCTAAGCAGCAACGAGAGGTTGATTAATTTAATTACCTGAGGTATGTTCTTTTTTTTTTTTTTTTTTGCAGAACGAAGTATTTTTCAAGAGCTCCTAATAAGTCCTTACGGCTTGAAGAATGACTTCATAAAATACTCTTAATGGTCTTAGACCCTACCATCCCTGCTTATGTTATAGATTTTGTGACATCTTTTTGGATTCATATTTAACATATAGAATTAGTCCAAGAAAATAGAAAGCCCAATGGTCATGATGAACCGGAAGGTGCAACGTGTGGGAAAGTTGTAACCCGATGTGCTTTGGGTGTTAGTGTATGAAAAACTTTGGTTATGCTTTGCTTTGATGTCTTGGTTTTGTTTCCAAGAAATGAATAATTGCTATCGAGTTAGTGTGCGGAGCTAGAATTGATAACCATTCAGGCTTGACTTATGGCATTTGCCGTCACTCTTGCCAAACTTTCCGTTATAGGTCCTCGTATTATTTGCGTTTATACCCTTTGAGTCTAAGTCTAAGACTTGTTATCGTAGACGCGTGACTTCAATAAATCCCACAAACGAGGTCTTGAACAGTTAAATCACACGATCTTATGCCAACCAGTGCAACTTGTCAAAAAGAGAGATGAGACGAGCCGAAAACGCTGACCTCAGAGTTTTGGTTGTTGCTCGTGCAGTTCTTCAGTTCATATTCCCCAGTCCTAATTTATCCGATTTAGGAAGGAGAAAGATTTAAAAAATAAGGCCTGATGACGCCTCCAGCATAAACAGCAATGAATGCAATAACTTTGAGCGGGTTTAAAGGCTTTTCGTGATTTGTTATACATGGCTTTCCGGCGCCATGTGATAATTTGGTTAATCAAATATCCTGAAGTCCACTATAAAAACTTTTGGTTATATACAGTTGAGGTCACAAACAAATTTCCAAATAAAATATCCACAGGGATTCAGAATAGATTGAGTGTAGGTTACATGGGTTTGGCGGGCAACAGATACAATCTTATACCCTGCATAACATGGAACGACCGACAGGGCTGGTGATTGATGTCCAATGGCTTAGTTCGTCGTCTGGTCTGCAGTCCTCTGGGACATTTTCAGTCACAGCTGAGCTATTCTCAGTAGAACGCCTACTCTGGGACCGCTCAGACCTGGCACCATCTATCTATCTGGTTTTCTTCCATTCTGTTCTAGGCGAGTGGTTTAATCATTTGCTGTTTACTTTGGAGCACTGCGCAGCATATTTTCTGAGATACTATTGGATGATACTTGACTTCCCCGCAGAAGGTAGTTAGTTAGGCCCTCTACATAAAGTTCTTAGTTTTTTTTTTTTTGGTTCTACACTCTTATTCAAGGCTCATGCCGTCTTAAAGTTAACCTTCGGAAATTATGAAAGATGTCGTTCGTAGACTCATTGCTGGTCCCCAAAATCCTTGGACAGATGTGCTCTTGTCCATTTGAAGCGTTCAAAACGTCCCATAAATTTTTGGATCAAGGCGAGTTGTCTTGGTCTTTTTAATGACAATCAGGCCTTAAATTTACTAACCCCCCTATTATGGAAATTATGGAAGACAACTCAACAATAGTTTAGTTGTAATTCTTAAAATTGGTATTATCGATCACAACCAGTTGACTGTCAAAGCACAACCAGTTGTCGATTAGCAGGCAACTAACAAAATGGCCGACTTTTCAGTTGTCTCTTCGTATTATGTAAGTAAGTTGAGTTGTGCTTCGGTTGTAATAAGCGTCAAAATCAAACAACTGGTTCGAAGCAGTTGTGTAGAACATTTTGAAATGAAAGAATGAAAGAATCTGCTTTCGGATAAAAAATATGGACACAAAACTGTAAGTTAAACAACAATTTTAATAAAAATAGAATGTAATGAGTGTACTTTAGTTTGAAAGCTACATGGCCATCACAATTTGAACGACTTGTTGCTCTATGTTAGCTGAGCATTTATCTATTTTCCACAAATGAGTTCCTCAATCACATCTACCACTTTTTTAATACAACTGACACTATCGATTGAGTCAGTCCTAAATTAAAATCATTGCCACTACACTTTTGGCACGTTTAACAATTGGTGGAATCGCTGAGGAACGTTGGTTGTTTTAGGAAAACTATTTCGAATCAAAAAAATGCATACTTTAGGAATAGAAGTGTACATAAGTTTATTAAATATACGGATATTCTTTTTTATTTTGGCTACATTTTGGAAATTCTGGGGTGGAATCGCGTAAGGTGATACTCGTAGTTGGAGTTGAGTTGTGTTGATGACAACTCAACTAAGTTGAGTTGTATTGTAATCCATAATAGGGGCATAAGTGTTTAGAATCGTATAGAATGGAGTTCCAAATGCATATCAAACCTGGTCACCCAATTAAACGCAATCTGTTCTAGGACGGAACTCATGGAAGCCGTCGCTTTTAGACTCATTGGTAGTTCCCAACAATCTTGGACAGGTGTGCCCTTGTCCAGTTGAATCGTTCATACGACTTGTCTAATTAAGGACTGTTTATTCTTCTTGGCAACTGCTTCAGGCTTCTCTAGGATGCAACCAACAGATTCGCTGACGTAATCTCTAGCTAATGAAGTTCCTAACTTTTGACCCATACCTGCATCACATATAGAATTTGTGCACTGCTCACTTTCATTTAAATCTAATTACTCCTTTTTGCACATAAAGCTTAATAAGTTCACCACATACTAATATTTCTTGAAACTCCTTCCATGCGAGAATGTGTTCGTTATCTGAGTATTCTTCAGTTCCATACGAGTGAATGGAATCGGCTTTGTTTCGTTAGACGACAACCATGTTCACTTATTTTTGACGTTAGCTAAGCTTACACGATCGCCAGATAATGCACCTGGGTTCATTTTGTTGCCCTTTTGGATTTTTAAAGTTCAGAAGACAATTAAGCCCCATTGGTCTGTTCGAAAAAAAGAACTTCTGCCCACTGGAAGTATTTTGTTGACAAGATCAGAGCTGATCGCGTAGAAATTCGAAATAAACTTTCTTTAGTATTCGACAACTTTTTGTCCATCATGGACTTCCGATAGTACAGCTGTCATTTCAACGTAACTTGCATCAGCTTCAATTATGAAGGACTAGAAATGGTATAGGAACATTACATCCTTAAAGCTTTTCTCGCACTCATCTGACTATTTGAACAGCTTGCAGTTTTTCTGTTAGCTGATGTAAGGAGTTTCACAACCGCCATACTTGTCCCTAGTTCCTATTCAAACAAGGGCCTGGAACTACTACTTCAACCACATTTGTGCATTTATTTCGACGAGGGCTTGAGACTTTATACCAACCGCATTGGAGTCTTCTCAGTCAGGGCAGGGGACTCTATCCCAACCGTGTTTTCGCCCTAGTTTCAACAAGGGCCGAGGACTATCCTAACCGCTTTGGAGCCATCGTTAACGCGAAGCAGTGACCCTATCCTAACTTCCGACCGTATTTGGACCTTCGTTTTAACCAAAGCCGGCTGCTCTATCTCAACCATATTTTTGCCTAAGTTTCTACTAGGGTGGGAAACTCTATCTTTATTTACCTTGTTAGCACTTGATTTCTTTCGAGTTGAATCTTCCATTAGTTCGGGAGTTATTTTCCCCTTGCTTCTCCTTGAACTGCCAGGTTCTGTTAGTAACTCTTAGGCACCCTCTTCAGAAACTTGCTAAAAGCCGGTATCGGATCATCTCTACAGATGCTCGATTTGACAGTTCTCGGTTCGTAACTCTTCAAAACAATTCCTCCCGAATCAGGTTTCGCCAAGTGGATTTAGACGTATTTTGTTTGTATCAGACCAATTCTGAATATGTAATAGGTCTTCATTGACTCTAGCTACACAGTCTTCAATCAACTCAGGCCCCGTAGACAGATAAATGTTAACAACTATCATTTACAAATACGCAGAAAAGAAGAGGTCCCAAAACCACCGACCCTTGTTGAACTTCTGAATTAACAAAAACGGACTGGAGATTCCTTTCTTAGTTTCTACAGTTTGAAGACGGTTTCTTAAGTAATTTAAAACCAGTTCGAGAGCAGACCTAGAAAATTTAAAATCGGCAGTCAAATGCCTTTGAGATGACTAATTTCCTCACGATCCATATCCGTCTTTAAGTCAATCGTTCCCTTTACTACTGCAGATTCACAGCTTTGTAAACCATGGACAACTTTGAAACTTTACTTTGTCACTACAGGAACATAGGTTTGGTAAAGCTCATAGGTTCATCATCATCATCATCGGCTCGACAACCGGGTTCCGGTCCTGGCCTCTTTCAACAAGTCTCTCCACCTATCCCGGTCTCTAGCCGACGCCATCCAGTTGCGCACCCCAAGGCTTCGGGCGTCCTGGTCTACGCCATCTCTCCAGCGCAAGCATGGTCTACCACGCTGTCGTCTACCATAGAATGTACCACAAAGAACTTTCCGAGCAGGTTCCTCTTCGCTCATGCGAGCTAGGTGCCCTGCCCACCGGAGTCTACCGAGCTTAATTTTTGTCACGATATCTGCTTCTAGGTAGATTGCGTACAATTCATGATTGTACCGTCTCCGGAATCGTCCTTCCTCACATATGGGGCCAACAATTCTCCTTAAGACTTTTCTCTCGAATGCAGCTAAGAGGTCGGAGTGCCTTTTGCTAAGCACCCAAGTCTCGGATCCATATGTGAGTACTGGCAGGACCATGGTCCTGTACAGCAGCAGTTTTGAAGTTATGGTGAGATTTCTGGATTTGAAAAGCTTTGACAGACTATAGTAGGCTCTGTTGGATTTGAGAAGCCGCCCGCGTATTTCTTCTTCTATATTGTTATCGGCTGCTACTATTGACCCAAGGTATTTAAAGGATTGCACCACTTCAAATTCGTGCTCCGCAACCTTGATTGTTTGACCAACTGTTCCTCTCGCATTCGACGCCACCATGTACTTTGTTTTACCTTCACTAATGTGCAGCCCCAGATTTTGTGCCGCCTGCTCGATCTGGATGAAGTAATCGTGTACAGCTTGTTCGGTTCTTCCGATGATGTCGATGTCGTCTGCGTAAGCCAGTAACTGGCTGGACCTGTTGACGATGGTCCCTCTTGTTGCCGTGCCAGAGTCACGGATTGCTTTCTCCAACGCTAGGTTGAAGAGGAGGCAGGCCAAACCGTCCCCTTGTCGGAGTCCATTAAAGATTTTGATTGGTCTGGATAGCAATCCGGCTATTTTTACTTGGCTTGTTACGTTGGTCATGGTCAATCTACATAGTCGTGTCAATTTATTTGGGATGCCGAATTCTCTCATGGCTTTGTAAAGTTCTACCCTGGCTATGCTATCATAGGCGGCCTTAAAGTCTATAAACAGATGGTATGTTGGGATGTTAAATTCTAGACATTTTTCCATCGCCTGCCTAAGGGTAAATATCTGATCAGTTGTTGATTTGCCTGGAATGAAACCACACTGATATTGTCCGATAACGGTTTTAGCGTATGGGATTATCCGGTCTTGTAGGATAGAGGAGAGTATCTTATAGGCGGTACTCAACAACGTGATACCTCTATAATTGCTGCACGTTGTGACATCTCCCTTCTTATGTATGGGGCATATTATGCCTTTTCGCCAGTCTTCTGGCATTTCTTCCTGCTCCCATACGTGTACTATAATATCATGAATTGCTTGACGTAAGGCTGGCCCGCCGTGATGAAATAATTCGGCTGGTATGCCATCGGCTCCCGGGGATTTTATTCTGTTTAAGCCGGCCTATAGCCTTCTCAACCTCTTCTATGCTTGGTGGCGGCAACATAGGGTATTCTTCTTGAAGTAGTGGAGCCTCCACTTCTGCAGTGAGCTGACCATTTAGCAATTCATTGAAGTACACTTCCCATCGCTCCAGTATGCTTTCAGGATCGGTGATCAGATTTCCCTCTCCGTCCTTGCAGTATGTGCAGCGTGGTGTGTACTGCGTCATGTTTCGGACGGATTGGTAGAACTTCCGCGCCTGGTGCGGACCTCGCTCTCGGCTGTTTTCTATTTCACAGATTAGGTTCTTCTCCCAGGCTGATTTCTTTTGTCTGTGAAGCCGTTTTTCTGTTCTTCTGAGCTCTTTATATTCCTCTTCGCGTGCCCGCGTTCTATGAGATTGTTGCATTGCTCGGTACGCAACATTCTTACGTTCAGTCGCTAGCTTGCATTCATCATCAAACCAGTCGTTCAGATTTTTACGACTGCTGCCTAAGATGGAGTTGGCAGTACTAATGACAGTATTTTTAAGACGTGTCCACTTTTCATTTACGCCCAGCATACTGGCTCCAGGACTTACTCTCCCTATGTCAGGTGTTTCTAGGGCGAGTCCTAACGCATTACCAAAGGTGTTACTGGTGTTTTCATTGCGCAGGGCAGCCGTGTTGATTCGAACCTGATCGGCGGATGCAATGCGTCTTCGCAAGGCAAGCCGCCCTCGGAAAACCATACCAACAAGATAGTGATCCGAGTCGATATTGGCACCTCGGTACGTTCGTACCGTCATCAAGTTCGAGTAGTGGCGACGGTCTATCAACACGTGGTCTATTTGGTTACGAGTGACTCCATCAGGTGATACCCAGGTGGCTTTGTAGATATCTTTACGCGGGAACCTGGTACTCGCAACGACCATGTTTTTCGATGCTGCCAATTCTAAGACTCGAAGTCCATTGTCATTAGTGTTCTCATGCAAACTATGGGTGCCTGCGTAATGCCTGAATACCGGCTCCCGACCTATTTTTGCGTTCAAATCCCCAAGGATGATTTTAACATCATACCTTGGACAGGCATTGAGGGCCCTCTCGACTTGTTCGTAGTAAGTCTCTTTTTCTTCGTCTGAGGACTCCTCCGTAGGTCCGTAAACGTTAATGAGGCTGATGTTCGTAAATTTGCCTCGCACGCGAAGGGTGCATAGCCTTTCGCTTATAGCGTTAAAGCCGATGATAGTAGACTTCATTTTTTCGCTGACTAGGAAGCCTACCCCGAGCACATGGTGTTTTGTATGACAGCTGTAGTATATGTCATATTCTTTCTTCTGTAAAACACCATTCCCTGTCCATCTGATTTCTTGAAGAGCTGTTATGTCAGCTTTATACTTTGACAGGGCATCGGCTAGCTGCTGAGCAGCTCGAGCTCTATAGAGCGATCGTACGTTCCATAAGAAAATTCGTAAATCGTTCTTCCTTTTTCTTTGCGTGGGTTGTCGTCGTGAGATCAGTCCGTTTCCGAGGCTTGTTGTCGGTCTCGTAATTCTTTTAGTTTTACGGGACAGGGAATTAACCTGTCGCCAACCTGAGGAACCAGCCTGATCATATTAGCCAAACCTTTTTTAAAAGGCTTGTTTCTAGCGGCCGCCGCGGAGAGGCTATGATCACACTTCCACCAGTCCCGAATAGTTACGGCACGTGCATGTTTTCGTATGCTACATGTTGTTCCCCCTATTCGTCTGATGGCTGACCGCTCATAGGTTATGTCACTTAAAACAGAGACTTTCCTGTCAATATCTACAACATTGCAAATATGACCTAACCCAATTTTCTCTATGCTTTGTTGAATATTCAATTAATCAATATGGCGAAATGAACTAAATAGTCACTTCTAATAATAAAGTTTTATGAACAATAAATAAGATCGTGAATAAAATCTGCTCTTATTCTCAACCGATCATTTTCCATTACTTGATCCATTGAGTTTGTTAATGTCGAATAGTTTACTGATTCGAAACAAGTTGACCACTGATTGTTAACAACAAAGAGACCGAATTTGTCACAAAAATATTGAAACAGTTTAGTAGTTCCATTTTTCTCTAATAAGTTTACATTAAAGTCACCTCTGTTTCACCTTTTTTTATGTAAATTGTGTACACTTTAATCTTTACTTTAAAATAAACACTTAAAGTAAAAAGTTATGAAAAAATAAGATTGTTTACAAAGACTTAAGCTAAGTGTACACTATCGCTAGATCTTACCAATTGTCAGTTTTTGTTGGTTATGGAAACTGCTTCATTTGAACCTTGGCTGCAAATTGTCTGACAGTGAAAAAATTGTATGATGCTAAAAAATGTACATCTTAAAATTATTTCTTTATTGTCAGAAACGTCAGACAACGATAAAAATTGGCAGGCATGACAATAAATTGTGTGTCTACACGATTATCAAATATGTACCTTACAATTTACCCTCTTCCAATAAATTGGCAGACAAATTTTCTGACAGTTAATTGTAAGACTACACGGTTGTAAGACATTGTAAGCATGTTTTTCACTGACAGATCTGACAATATTAGGTGCGTTTTATTATCTACGGTTCTATATGGATCCGGATCTGGATTAATTTCTCTCTGTTCTCTATCTGGATCTATTTCAAAGATCCAAAAATTAGTTCTTACTCTGGCGGGTAAATGGCCTTTTTTTTTATGCTAAGGTAGTGTAATAGACAGTAATCGACAAACCTATGGATACAAAGAGATGGGAATATAACACTGCTTACACTATGATCAGTATCGCTTTATTTTCCAGAGATATTCTATATGGATCATTGGCGATAATAAAACACGGCTATTGTAAGATCTTCCAATCATGTGCTTAGCTTTAGATAAAACAGAAAAACTATATCAAAAATTAAAATGGAGCCGGCGATGATGTTACCTTTCTGATTGGAATATTTTTAATTTCTTTTAAGACTTTCAAATATTCGCAGATCCATCTGTTAAATGATCCAATTATTAATAAAGCCCCATTCGTTACGGATTTTTAGAAAGGCCAGTGAAATAATTAGAGGACTTTTGGGTAGCGTTTTTTATATTTATTTTGTGAACGCAGGCATTGTGATAAATGACCCGGTCAGAAATAACCTTTCTTTTATGTCTTTAAATTAATAAATTAAATTTCATTCACTTTACCTCACTTCGCCGCACTAATTCAAAGGTTTTTTTTTTTTCTTGTCTACCAATTTATTTTTTTAAATCTTACAGAGTATCTTCATGAATTCGTCAATGTTAAATTTATTTTCTTTTCTATTTTCAGGTAATTAATCAAGTTTCACTTTTATTCATTTCAATTGAATAAATCGACTGATCGTCATCATCATCATCATCTTCTGTTACATATGCATCAAAGAATCTTCAATTTTTAATCTCAACAAAATACAAAAAAAAAAAAGGTTTGTGAAAGATTTCTATTATTTTAAGCTGAATGGAGTTCCATTGAAATTTTACGATTCAAGATTTGGATAATGGACTTATATATGTAGACAAATGTTTCCATCACAACTGTACCGATTTCTACAACATCAAAAAAGAAAAGAAAAAATTCTCCAAAAAATGTTTGATGTAATTTATTTATTTTTTTCGATTGAAATTTCCAGTAGATATTACAGCAAACTCTTTTGTCTTTGATATTTAAGGTTTTCTATTTTGTATATGCAAATAGCTTAAAAGGGGCAACGCCCGGCGAAAAAAGAACAAATTGGGGCTTTTGTAAATATAAATATCATTAAATTGGATAAGGGAGCTGCTCTAGTTCAAATTGATCGAAAATTGACTCAAAAGTTACGAGTATAACATGTGAAAAACTAGCAATTGAAACTTGATGAGAACATCAACTTTTTTTTTTGGAGACAGGTGCCTGAAAAAGGAACCATTTACATATTAATTCTTACAGGCTGATTAGGTAAGGTTAGGTTGTTGGGCTGACAATTGATGTCGCTATCGTCACACTTAGATCAATGTAGATCTATTGTGTTACCCGTGAGTGAAATCACTCTTTTCTGATAAAATCCTATGTGTTTTGTTCATCAGTCAAGCCATTTTGAGGCATTGACGAAGTTCAATATGTGAATTCCTGAAATATTAGAAAGATCTTCTAGATTGTCAAAGAAGTAACTACCAAGCCATTTGCTTCTCTGGTGGCATAGTGAAGGGCAATGACTCTCTGTCATGTGTGATGTGTCTTCATGTACCTCTTCATCACCACATCCTCTACATACATAGGTCATCTGTACTTAGTTTCATTTTAAATTTATGATATTTCAGTAAATTGTGTCCGGTTATTAAGCTCGTAAGAGAGCGAAGGAACTTCTTACTGAGTTGCATAATTTTGTCAGTCCTCTGCTTGTTAAAGCAGGGCCATATTTTCCTAGTAGTATCACAGGTGTCAAGTAGACTCCACCTTTCATTGGATTTCTTTAGGATAAAATCTGAAATTTTCTGTTTAATGTTGCAGAGTGGGATGCTTACCATCTCTGCTTGACTAGCGTCAAGCGCTAATCCCTGTCTTGCCAACTCATCGACATTTTCATTACCTGGTATGCCGCTGTGAAGACACTGCTATGATCTGGGAGCCAAAGTGAGTTGTTAAGCTCAAGAAGTTCTGAGAAAAAGCCTGCACCAACACCTGTGTCCATTTTGGAGCCATCAGTATAGATTGCTATTGCTGATTCACTGGCGTATGGTTGGTTGTTCAGACATTCTTCTCAGCTTGGAAAGGCAGTTTGGAATGGCTTATAAAAGTGAATTTTGGGTGTTGTATAATCTGTAATGATACTGTGATGCTTTTTGCTTTCCAGCCGAGGTTCTGCTCGCCGGTCTCGCAAGGGTCGTCCTGAAGAAGACACGAAACTCCAGATTTAAAGGTCTTCAAACCTTATTATAAAATTTTTATTGAAAATAACTAATTAGGACATTAAACTTCGAACTAAGACCCTTACCGCTGGTGGGGGGAAGTCTTAATAAGAAATAGCTGGACAATCTCACCTACCTAACTTGTCTTCATACGAAACCCCTTACCACTGGTGGGGGGAAGCTCCGCAAAAAGCAAGGAAAGCTAAATGACCAACTCGTCTATACTTCTTTACTACGACTGGACTTCGAAAGATTTATGCAATCAATTTACTGTGCCGCCTGACTATGTATGAGCGAAGAGGTATTTTTCGTTCACCCAAGTAGGTCCTCTTGATGGTTTTTCAGTAGAAACTGAATGTGAACTATATAAGTTGTGAATGAAAAATATCCATGTAGTTGATTTTCCTGTGACGTCATATGCTCATGGTGCTTGTGAATTGAATTTGAGTGAAGTACAATTCTTGGCATCAATGCAGAAGTCGTATAGTGTGGAGTAGCATGGAACGCTTCGTTACAACACTATCACCTAAATATTTCTGAAAAATTTGAGCATTGCACTGTTTTTCCAGGTATTAGTCTGGCTGAGCCTTAAGGCGCTATATGCTGCGGATTCTTGTACGAAAAGGTCTAGTATCAGGTTGAGTATCGCCTCTAACCCTGCTGTTGGTTTATTTATTTGTTTGTTTTATTTATTTAACTTAATTCAAGCGAAAAATAAAGTATAAAAATATTATGAATAACAAAAAAAGAGAATATGATAAATATATAGAATGAAAAAACAAATAAAAAGTAAAAAATTTAAACAAACAATGAAATATAAATTTAAACGTTAATATTAAAATAAATTCTTAAAAATTATGTGACAGGTTGAAGGATTAAGGTAAGGTGGCATCTATACTCTGTCCAACAAAAATTGTCAGTACAGGCCTTATGGGAGAGCTTTTTTTAAAGCAGTGGCGCCTGATGCACCCTCACTACAATGCGTTAGGAAAAATGCCACTAAAAAAAGAGCAAGCCACTGACTTTTCTTAAGGAGTTGTTGTTGTAATTCTTTGCAAAAAGTTGTACACCCCAACACGACCGTCGTATCCCACTGCTGATGAGATACTCTCAAGAGTGTTAACTGTTAAGTGTCACTCAATACGATCGTGCGCTCTTTATCTACATCAAAACAGAGTTACCATTATCATTCTCAATTGCAAGCAAGGAGCTTTTTCAGTGGTTTTTATAAAGGAGCTTTCGGGATTTGAAGCTTTTGAGAACACATTTTAAGAATATGAGTATGTTGAGTGTTGTCGTATTGCTTTTCAACTTAAAAAAAAAAACGCGCGCCTACTATCTTACCGCTTGCGGTTGTGGGAAAGGGTAAATTGAATATTGTTTTCAGTCGTTTTATAGTTCTTTACAAAGGAATGATAAGCTCTTGTTGAAGTCGAGGACATTATGTGCACTGTTCGCTAGGCGTAGCATCCTAGATAGAGGGTTGAAATGACCATAGTTGGTGCGATGAGTAGGGAGTCGAAAGAAGGGGACAGATCTTAGGTTACGTGGGTTGGTATTAATGGTGTGGATCTCATGGTACCCGTAATTCCAATGCACGCAAGGCTTCGTGCTTTTTTCAATTGCTTTCCACCGTATCAAATTAGCGTAAGTTAGTATTGGTCTGATTATCGCCAAATACATCCACCTGATAATTTTTGGGCTAGGTCCCCAGGATTTCCCAAAGATTCTGTTACAGGAGTAGAATGCAATCATTCCTTTTTTCGCTCTTTCCTTAGTGTTAAGACTAAAGTTTAATTTCTTATCTAGAATCACACCAAGATCCTTTGCATGATCTGAAATCTTCAGCGGGGTGCCTTCAATTGAAGGTATTGTGAAGCTTGGTATTTTCCTCTAATTTGTAAAAAGGACTAATATTGTTTTTGACGGGTTAACCATGAGGCCGCACTTTCTAGTCCATCTACTAACCTTAGAAAGGGCGTATTCGATCTGTTCGCTGATAGTGGGTAAGAATTTACCTGTTGCTAATAACGCAAGATCGTCAGCGTAGGCTACTACCTTAACTGCACAATGTTTCAGATTAAGGAGGATTGTGTTCATAACCAGCACCCAAAGGAGTGGTGAGAGAACTCCCCCCTGTGGGGTGCCTCTGGATGTGGATACTCTCATCTGTATCCTTGCCAGTTCCGAGTTATTTTGCCTGTTCTTTAACATGCTCATAACCCAACGTATTATCGATTTGATCGTCTACTAGAACTGCCTT
Organism: Philhelius festivus; assembly: GCA_963931855.1. NCBI lineage: Eukaryota > Metazoa > Arthropoda > Insecta > Diptera > Syrphidae > Philhelius > Philhelius festivus. Next base: position 168,179,241 of record OZ007555.1, on the reverse strand, counting down.
TACTGTTTGATTGTTCACGTTATTGAAAGCTCCTTCAATATCGAGAAACACAGCAAGGGTATATTCTTTGTTGGTCATTGTCTTCTCAATCGTGCTAACGACGCTGTGAAGTGCCGTTTCTACACTCTTTCCCCATTGTGTAGGCGTGTTGAGCTGGGGATAAATCAACCAGTTTCAGAGTGCCACGAATATGTAGGTCTATCAGTCTTTCAAACGTTTTAAGAATAAACGATGTCAGACTAATTGGCCAGAAATTTTTTGCTTCTATATGACTGGGCTTGCCAGCTTTTGGAATGAAAACCACTTTAACTTCGCGCCATGATAAAGGAACATATCCCCATTTTAAACTGTTAAGGAATATGTGTACGGAGAAAAGGAATGGATTGCCCATCTGATCTTTTCATCCGTTATAATATCCGATGGTACAATTACAATGTGTTCCGTGTAGGACTCTGTTTCCGGGTTGATTACTTACTTAAAAAGCATGTTGATGGCCTTGTGCTCGTTGCGAGGTACGTAAGAGACCCCACTGCTTTACTAAATGGAAAAGAACCTGGTTCTTAAAGTACTTATGACGCAGCTCCTTTGAACATCTGCAGTTGTCGATACAGGGTTAGCCTCGGTCATGTCAACCGGCTCTAAAATTTAATCCACATAGCCTCTTTTTGATATTGAAATTGACCCATCGATTTCCAAAGCAAGAACAAATTTAGAAAACTCGTTTTAAGTGCCATAGCAATTGCTCGATATCCTGCCCCTATTCACCAACAATGAAACCGTCATCAACGTATGTATATGCCAACTCAAAAGTGTCTTGAAAATAATTTATTTGAATTTCTGTTTCCAAGCTTCAATATGGAATTACTTGGGGAGGTGCAAATGAAGATAAAAACAAGCTGTTTTTTTTTTTTTTTTTTGAGTAATATATATATTTTTTCAAATTCTCTCCAAAGGGTTTTTTAAATAAAAACAGAAACAAATAACTCGAAACTCAGCCTTAAATTCGAAAAAAATCCCAGGTATTGAAATTATCATATCAAAGAACAAAAACCGAAAAAAATTTAATATTCTCAATCTGAATCTCCTAGCCATACAAAACTGCAAACGTATACTTAACATGCCATGGGGGGTTGAAAGTTTTTAATTTATTTTTTCATTTTAACCACCCATACCAACTTCTATGAAGGATTAAGCTTTATTGTTAATTTTATTCAATAAAATCAAATATCGCCAAAGTCTTGGTTTTTCAACACCAATCTCTAGGTATTACAAAGAAAAATTCCCCTTTTGTTCGCGCCCATTTGAGGCATATATTTAATTAACTTTCCCATTTTAGCATAATTCCTTAAAAGGAAGCATAAATCACTTCTTCGACAGGCGAGCATTATATCCGCCAAACGGTATCGTGTTCTCTACAGTACAATGCAGAAAATGGAAAAATACCCTAAACCGACATTTGACTATCTCTATTAGTTGAGTTGGAGAAGAAAAAAAAAACACCCTTCCTGCGCAAAAAGCTATATTTGGATGAATATTCTAAAAGCCTATATTGCGGCCTTCACACGGTGAATATACATACAAACATATTTAGCTAGGTATCTAGATAAATAAATGTTTGCACACAAAATCCCCCGATAAAGGACACTTTATTATACGCTCAAAGAAAAGAAAAAAAAAACATATATAAATAAATAAGTAAAAACAAACAAACGAAAAACCCTCTCTCCATCCTACCCGGTCCTGGTATTCTTTTGGTGAGTCTTCTACTCGCGTCGTCGTCGTTCCAAACATCCCTTCATTTTCATACTAAATATATGTAGAGTGAATCAACAATTTGTCAACCTTGAGGCGTTTCAAGGAGCCAAGTTTGAGAGCAGTGCGGCAGCCTTGCATATACATACCATACACCGCACACAGTTCTAAACCAAGGGGAAGTGAGGTGACTTAAGGACTATGAGTTTTCCATTAATTTTGAATAATACCATAAACATTATTCACACGAAGGATTTCACCATGAAAATTGAGTTCCACATCACACAGCCTGAATGAGAATTTTTTTTTTGGTTTTGCCTGGATTGAATTATTGCCAGAGCTGGCTTCACCAAAACGTGACAAACGTAGTATGGCTGAGTTTTTGTCCAAATCCAATGGACTAAAAATGTTGTCTTATTTTTATTTAAAAATTGGGGGTTCTTACTTGCGATGAAGATATAGGTACTTTATGGCAATTTATACATTCGTTAAAAAATATCGAACTTGAGATTTTGATCAGACTTGGGTTGACGTGGCTGTTAGCAGAAGAGTCGACACCATGATACCACATTGAATCTTGGAAACGTTCTCCCTAATCGCTAAACCAATTGGAGCCCCTTATGAATCGAGCCAGATTGCTCTATATGCACCTGACCACTAAGATCATTGTAGTAGAAATCTCCAGATGGAATCGACGTCTTTGGGATAAATCAGGACATGTACAGAGTAGGTGAGGGATCGATTTCACGTCTTCTTCTTCCAGGCAGGTTCTGCAAAAATCGTTAGAATAAACTCCAAGTCGTGTTGCCTGCTTAACACCTATTACGGAGCCTTTGTGCGATCTGATTAAAGATAATAAACCTTTGGAGCGCTCCAGCTCCAGCATTCGCCAAATCTGTTTTGTCGCCAAACAGGTGGTGAAATTGCTCCAACTATGGTTTCTTCTCTGTATAGCATCATTCTTTAGCATAAGTTTACACATAGCGATGGGAAATACGTAAATTTGTCTAGAAGTAAAGGTATCATTGTTCCACCTTTGGGGACTTCGTCCGCCTTACAATTTCCTGAAATGTCCATGTGGCCCGACACTCACAAGAGGTGAATGTTAAACTGATGCGCAATCTCCGTCAGAGATGCTCTGCCGTGTGCCAATTACAGAGGTATAAGTCTCCTCAACGTCGCATACAAAATCCTGTCGTCTGTACTGTGTGAGCGCATAAAACCGTTTGTCAACGAGCTGATCGGCCCCTATCAGTGTGGTTTTAGGCTCGGAAAATCTACCCTGGATCAGATGTTCACACTTGGACAGATTTTGGAAAAAAACCCAGGAGTTCCAAATCGATGCATACCACCTTTTTATCGATTTCAAAGTCGCGTATGATAGTGTGGACAGAGGACAACTCATCTCGGAATCCCTGCCAAGCTCGTCCGCTTGTGCAGGATGACGATGGAGAAATTTCGCTGCTCCGACAAGGTCGGTAAGAACACCACCGAACTCTGATGTCGAAAAAGGTTTGAGGCAAGGCGACGCGCTATCATGGAACCTAATTAACATCGCTCTTGAAGCAATTGTACGAAACTCAAACGTCTACAATAGAGGTACAATTTTTCAAAAGTCAGTTCAACTGCTTGCTTATGCGGATGATATTGATATCATTGGGAGGACGAAGCGAGCTGTTACCGGTGCGTTTGCAAGTATTGAACTAGAGGCGGCGAAAATGGGTGTGGCTGTAAATGAGAACAAAATGAAGTATATTCTATCATCGAGAAAGGAATCTCAACATCGTCGACTCGGGAAAAATGTCACGACGGATAGGTATAACTTCGAAGTCGTCAAAAACTTTGTCTACCTGGGCTCCACTATAATATCGCAAAACGACATCAGTGCAGAGGTCAAGCGAAGAATTACTCTTGCCAACCGCTGTTTCTTCGGGCTAAAAAGGCATTTGAGTAATAAAGTCCCATCTCAAAGAACCAAGGAGACCTTTTATAAGACCCTTATCATCCCGGTCCTGCTGTATGGGGCAGAAGCATGGACACTGTCTAAAACGGATGAAAATCTGTTGGGTGATTTGAAAGAAAAGTTCTTCATTTGATCTTCGGTCCAGTCTGTATCGATGGAGTATGGAGGAGAAGGTTCAACAACGAGCTGTACAGGCTTTACAGCGACGTTGACCTAGTCAAGAAGCTGAAAATACGGCTGAAATGGCTGGGACACGAGGAGCGTATGGACGCCGACGCACCAGCCCGTCGAATCTTTGAATCCACCCCTGTTGCAGAGGAAGACCCCACTTCAGGTGGCGCGCACAATTGGAGAGCGACCTGAACCAACTTCGATTGTGTAACTGGAGGCAGCTAGCTAAGGACCGAACTAACTGGAGGGGCTTGTTGGTTGAGGCCGTAGTCCACCCTGGACTGTGAGCGCCATCTAAAGTAAAGTAGAGTAATCTCCGTCAGATACGATCGGCAGTAAAGGGCGTTTTCCTTAAGTCAAGACAAGACTTCTTTAATCGCAAAAAGTTCCGCTTGGACCACGCTAAAGTGATTGGCAAGACGAAAAAAGACTTAAATTAAGTCTGTCTGAGACCCATTAGCTTTTGATCCATCGGTGTAAAAATGGATTAAATCATCTTCCAGGAATGCCATGCTCTCCCAGAGTACTCTTGAATGGATAGTTTCCTGAAAGGTTTTATCAAATTGAATCTGGGGGAGGGTAATAAATCTTTTAGGGTATTAGGATGCTTTCCTGATACGAGTACATCGATAGCAATGTCATCGCATAGGCAATTACTCTGTAACTCTCTGTTTCCAGATATCAGATCAGGCTTAACATTCCGATGATAAGGAAGACGAACAAATTGGCTTTCTAAATTCTCACTCTCTCTACATTTTTTTAACGAAATTTAAGAAAATATTTTGTTTTTCTTAAAAATTTCCAAAATTTGTATTTTTAATTTCTTTCAGTAAAAGATAGCTTATGTTTAAAAAAAAAAACGTGTGAGTGTCGGGGCTCACGATTAAGATGGGTAAACATTAACGTTCGTCCAAGTGCCGAATTTTTGTAATTGAACGTACCCAACAAAAATACATAGTTATGGAATTTTTTATGAATTTTTTTTTTTAATATGAAATTTGACAGAACTTTGGGCTGAAATTCACAGAAGTCACAAAGTTTCAAAGTAAATGAATGAATCTATTTATTACAAAAGTTAAATATTGTTGAAAAAAAGAACGCACCAAGGGACTCCCAATCATGACGTAAAGTTTGTTAGACTTATGTTTAAACAGGGATGATATTGGATACAACGTTAAATTCTTGTATCTTTGTATCACTTGTATTAAGACAGAGATGTAAACAGATAGGAAATACTATAACTATTTGCTCGGAGCATTCTTAGGGAGCGTACACATTCTCAAATTTGTTTGACAAGCACGGCATGATAAATATTTGATGGATGAAAATCAAAAGTGTTCACATGCTGTCAAACATCACTTCTCATTTGAATTTGAAAATGGCGGACCAGCTCGGAGCACAGATGAAATTTTAGATGAGGAAATTAACTTCATTTTTATATTCAAAGTCTTCAGAAAACTTATATTCAACTTTCACATTATCAAAATCAAGCCAATTTTGCCGTGCTGGTCAAGCATATTTGAGAATGTAAACGCCCCTAATGGTGCACGAAAATATGATACTCCTGTTTGACACTTGGAACCCAATTACAAGGTTCTTTTTTGCGTTCGTTTCGTCTTTTGTCTTTTTGACAGTTTGGGCGAGGAGTGAAGAAACATAGTTTCATTCTGCTTCACTTTTTCACCTAAAACCAAATATGTCAAAAAGACGAAAGATAAAACAACTGAAAAAAGGAATCGTGTAATCAGGCCCTTGGTGTCTTTTTTCTGCTGTAGACGGTGTCCAAACTGAACTAAATCCTCCGAATTTTTTTGTTGACGTTTCTGTGCTTTATTTCCCTCCCTCTGTCGGAGGTTTATAAACCGATTGAGATCATTCGCATCTTGTAATGCAACTTTTTCAAGTAAATATAAGCGGAAAATCTAAATTTTTAATTCATTGGCATCGTAGTCATCATCCAGTCCAGCTTGACAGATGCAGAACGATTTATATTTTGATATATTTAGTACCTATATTTAATTATAAATTTGGCATTACGTGGTTTGGCAGATAAGGGACGAATTAAATTTTGACGTATCAATATTACTTCGTTGCAAATGTCAAAAGGAGTTATCCGGAGTAGAAAATAAAAAAAAACTCGGATTTTTTAAATGTCAATTCTGAAAATGGATTTTTCCGGAGCATGAAATAAAGTGCAATGGTCCATCACCAACGTTAAGGGGATTTGTTTAAAACATTCAATGAACCTTTGACACCAGGGGAATGAAGATATTTAATTCTAACTATCAATTTGTATTAGTACCCCTTGGCATAATGGTTAGTGCGTTGGACTGTCATGCGGAAGGTCTCGAGTTCGATTCTCAGCCGCTGCAAGAAAGTTTTTTTCAGGGGTGTACTGCCTCTTGCGAGGAATTGACAAATCCTCCAAGAGTATCTCTTGTCATGGAAAGTGCTGCTCATTAGCCGTTCGGAATCGGCAGAAAATTGTAGGTCCCCTCCGTTCCTGGTAACACGCACACAGGAATGGTTGAGAGTTGTAAGTCACTAGGTCCTGGTTCACTTCGAGCTATTGCACCACCAAATTTAATTTTTTTTTATCAATTTGTATTAAAATTGAGATTTCAATCCTTTGACACCTCAGGCGAACTATTTTTGAGGCTCATCAAAGCTTCCAATGTAAACACGCAATATTCCCAATGTGGATAGGTTCTTAAATGCAATCTTCGGTAAGGCAACTTGCTAACGGACTACATGGAACGTGTAACCGTAACCAGCAACACGGAACGTTTAACCGAAACGGCCTACGCGAAACATATACGTTAGACCAACGTTTTGGTTTATCCAATATTTTAATGAATAAAATGTCGATCAGATATATGCAACATCATTGTAGGAATTATCAAATCTTTAACTCCTTATCATTGGACAAAGATTGTAAAAATATTCGTTAACTGCCTCAAAATGTTGGGATCAAAAATGGTTAAATACTTTAAACCTATCTACCTCCATATTAATAAAGAGCACAATACGTTGTTTTAGTAAATTGCGCTTTTCTTAAAAGGGCTATGAAAATGTTCGAAAAAAACAGCAGATGTACCTCAAGGGTGCATCTTTGGTCCGTTGTTATTTGCCTTATTCATTGATGTCATCTGTGACCTCTTTACTGGCGGAATACTTTTTCCTGGTATTGCGGTGAAAGTTTGTTTTACTCGTACATATATGTCAACAATCTGGTTATGATTGCGGACAAGCCTTTTAAAGCTACTATCCTTTTGTGAGACTTGGGGTCTTTATATTAATACTCATTAAATCAAAGTTGATATCTTTGAAGCCGAAGTCCATTTTGGCATTTTGTTCACATAGAATTTGACGACCAGTCACCAAGAAAAATAATGTGGATGTCAGAAATATCTGAGGGTGCTTCTAAGTCATTGAAGAAATGTCTGTCGTCACATAATCACCTGGTTCATGAGACATAGACACCTTTAAAATGCGTGATCCTTTCCTTTACCCCCACTTGAGAAATCATCCCTTCACCAGACCCGTGGGAGCATGTGGCTCCTTGCAACGTCTGGTAGTTGAGTTTGATAGGTTAGTGGTTTGATCGGGATTGCCCAATAAGTCGAAGTGGCTGTTCCTTTCCTCAATAGGATTTTACCAATCTTAGGGAGAAGTAGCCCCATCGACTCACCGACGCTCGTGTTCACAGGAGGAGTGGCAATCGCTGATGTATAAGCCAAGTCTCCATTCTCCGTTTGCTATTGTTCCTGAAAGAAACACAGTTTTCGTCCGTTCTGTCATTGTCGTCCGTGAACTATTTATGTCTTTTGACTTTGGTTGGAGGCGATTTCCAATCTCGTGGTCGGCGGTTGATAGAGCTTAGTATTTCCAAGCCAATTGGTAGCGTTAATAAATTTCAATGTTTTTGCTTGAAATGTTGAACAGTTCTTGTAAGTCGGTGAAGAAGTGTATCCCTAGGAGCCTGATTCTCAGATGATATATGGCATGGTAGTTCAGAGACACATGTAGTGAAGAGTGTCCTCATGTATCTCCTCGTCACCGCATCGGAGTTTGACAGTTCGTAACAATCAGGTTGCAATTCTTGATGACCAATTCATTTTCTCAAATTTCCCTTGTTTTAGTAATAAAAAGGAAAGTTAAAGTAACGTAAACATTTTTTTTTTTTTTTTTTTTTTTTTTTATAATTAACGCGCACTCAAGGGATTATGACTACCCTGTAAATGTTGGTTGAACACAGTGCGAGCATTAGGAAACAGTGGGAGGATTGAGTAGGAGAAACCGATGTACATTCGTCTTAAATTTCTGGACATTAAAATGGGGAGGAAAAACAGAGTCGGTTAAGGAATTCCACATTCGAGTCGTACGGCAAAAGAAAGAATCTCTGTACTTAACTGTGCGTCCAAAGTTTGGCTCAAGGGTATATTGATGAGCATTCCCTGCTGCACGATTATTACGGTGAAATTTTTTTAGGGGGGGAATGCAACTCGCTATTTCAATAGATCATTGTTTATTTGATTAGTTATCGTTATCAGTAATTTTGTCTAGTTTTTGTGAAGAATTTCGGCTTATAAATGTTTAGGACTGTTTTCTACTATGATGTCTTTTGGTCTCATCGATGTATGGTGGACAATCCAGTGCCAGTTTCGTTTTTCGATATCAAGGCCCACGTTCCCCTGATCAGTCTTTTTCCACAGTTCAACATTTGATATGACTTGTTGCCAACGAATCTTGAGAATATAGCGGAGCATCGTTTATCCTTTTTAACAACATCCAAGTCCCTTCAATCATCAGCTATAATCAACAGTCTCCTGCCTATAAATAATCTGCCATTGTGCAAATACTAAATAACAAGCTTAAGAATTGATGGAAATTTTACTACCGTACTGGTTTTTCTTCATTATACTGAATTGCCATCCCTGGTAAAAATTTAGATTCTACGCCCAGGACACCATTATTTCGCTTAGGGGACCAAAAAAGATTCAGATATTTGCCATGAACATTGATTCTAATATCCCATTTATGAACAGAACCCATATGGACAGAGATATTAATGCGAGTTCGTTGCAGATACCGAGTATATGCCCTTAAAGGGTAGTTGGATATAGCTATAGACTCCTTTCGTTTATCTTTCTAATACAACACAAATGAATTTCGCATATACAGTTTTGAAGCCAAAGGACAACCCGGCTTAGGCCCAGGAACCTTTCGATTCCATCAGCATTATAGTTATGTGGTGTTTTGTTGTTGTTATGAGTTCTTAAAAAGGGAACGAAGTCAAGGGAAAAGCCCACCATCATAATAAATGAAATGAGAACACCGACAACGACTATGTTGACGATGACGACGACGATGATGACGGGCGACAAGAGAGCGGAAAATGTAAAATTGGGGGCGTACCAAAACATACACAAAACACACTTACACGCTTACTCTCACACCTTTGAAAAGTTTTAGAGTTCCCTTGAACCAACTGTTGTGGCATGTATTGGATACGCGTATAGTAACAAGCCATGTTGTTGACCCAAAATCACAAATTAAAAAGGAAAATTCTCATACTAACGGTATGGGAATTTGAAAATAAAATAAAAAGGACAAAGCCCATCACATATAAAAGCAAACTGGGTGAGAGGCGAGGACGAGGACGAAGACGAGGACAAGCAAGAGTACTGTAGGAGAACTTGGAACTGAAAATGGATACGCTTCCGTTAATTACGTACTTTTATAAGTTTCACACAGAAGTGCAGATTTAGTGAGGGTTTCCTGGCTTTTTCAGGCAGGATGTGTTTGTGTATCCTGCCAGAACATTCTTCCGATATATATTTGAAATTTAGGTCCTGTTTTTAATTAAGGTCGTGCGTCGTCGTCGAGAGATAGCATCAGAGGTGTGCCTGTGCCATCTAATCCCCACAGTGGGGGGCAAAGCAAAATGCGTGTAATGGATATCCTTGTTCTACGCATAAATCAGCAAACGATTTAGTGGAGGAAGGATTTTCATTAAGTTGATGTTCTTGTTGGTAAGCGATGGGCTTATTCTTTTTTTTTTCAACGTAAGGTTTTTACTTTTTAATTAAAAAAGGTGTTATCAGGTTAAGGAGTGGATTTTGTCGAGTGAAGTTCAGAATGAATGAGGCTATATGCGGGCGGTGGATGAGGTTAGGGTAGGATTCAGGTGATAAGCGTAAAGGAGATGACAGATGAGGAGGTACCTTTGATGAAGCTAAATACGAATATATAAATTACGAGTATTAATGAGGAGATTTATTCCAATTGTTTGATTTGTTGAAGGAACTTAAAACGACCAATAGCCCAGCAGTCTGAAAGTGGCAGGATTTAACTTTAGACGATCAGTAGGTACAAAAGCACCGGTGACGTTCCCAAAAGTATGCTTATCCACTGGTTGATCGACAGGTATAAAGTATCTGCTGGCTCTTGAAACGTTAAGGTACCGCTCTGTAAATAACAGTTACAATCACATTCAAGACTCCTGATGGCACATAAAATTCTAGGCTTTCATACTTTTCGTTCAACAGGTATAAATCTTATTGCTGTTGATTACGAGTGCTATGAAGCTTCAGCTTTGAGACTATTCGAAGACTATTGTTTTTTGTATCTGTTCTTAATAATTATAGATGCAGGATTTTCGGAAGGAGTTATGTTGTTAAAGAGAGGAATTCCGTAATGCATCACTTGCTGTTTTATAAGGTGACCTGATATGAACCTTTAAATAAACCAAGAGCGTTTTGCGAATAAAATTGACTCTGGCTTAATTTTGAAGCTTCATTCATGCCATTTTGTATGTAATCGCCGCCTTATTGGCAGGGCTTCAAACGATGGGTTCAATACTTGATGACTCGCGGATTTATTCCAGAAATTCACCGAGCTCGTCCAAAGTGGTTGACTTGTTAGCGTTGACTTAGGACTTGACGCAGCTCCATAGAAAATAATGAAATGTTTTCAAGTTGCATAATCGCAGCGGCCAATTGATTAGCGCTCGCCTAGAGATAGCTCGAGTCGCCCAATTTCTCCTTAACAACTTCAGGGTTTTCGTTGCTTGTATGACAAGTGGCACCCGTCTTGTTGGAACCACAGCTTTGATATATCGATGTTGTCGAGCTGTGGCCACAGTTAGTCTATTAACATCACCATTATACCCAATAACATTGACCGAAACAGAAACGGTGTATCCTCCCTCATTCCGAAAGAATTGAGGTCCGATGATGCCGTCTTGCCACAAACCGCTACAAACAGTAAATCTTTGTGAATACATTGATCCCTGGTGAAACACTTGTGTATTGCGTTCCAATAAGGAACATTCAACTTGCTGACAGACATTGCCGCTGAGATAGAAATGGGCCTTGTGTGGGTCTCACTGGAGTACCCTGAAATACCCAATTATCAAACTCATGGCGTTGCATATGGTAGTCTGGATGAAATGGGAAACCTTTCTGAATATTTTGACAGCTGGATGTCATTGGTAACTTCGACAATTGGAAAACCTATAATTGCTGTCTGGTTATCCTATAGTAGGGAAGTGATAAAATTTGAAAATTATGCTATGGTTATTTGGATGTATCTACTATTTGATCTGATCCTTTTAAGGAGTGGACTTGTAATACCAAGAAATGACGGCTTATATTGATTGGAATTTTTTTTTAATATAAGACTTACTCTAAGTCTAGGTTATATCATGTTATTCAAATTCCGAGAAACTTACAACTTAGCTATGACAGTCATCGTCAAGTCAAATGTCACATTTCGAGACCTATTTTTATTTAACCTAAGATTCGGCTACAACCCAGTCAAGCCATAAGTATTCGGTTCGAATCAACCGATCAGATATATTTTTATACCTTCCAGGTTTCCCATATTAGTACTCCGATTACCCGATTCAAGAATCACATAAAGGATTCTTCTATCAGTGGCTCTTGTTTCAGCCACGGTACCTATATTATATCCACGCTTTTCAGTCACATCTATCAAAACATAGAGATATTTGAAAAACCGAGGATCTGGGTGAAAAGTCCTGAAATGAGTTCGCTTTCTTAAACGTTCCTCCGCATTGCAAAGTGATTTCATGATATTGTAAATTCTGGACACTCGGGAGGCATCTACATTTTTTTTTTTTTTTTTTTTTTTTTTTTTTTTTTTTTTTTTTTTTTTTTTTTTTTTCGTTTTTTTCGTGGGTAGGTGAAGAATCTTCATAGACACTATGAGCCCCGTTCTCATAGTAGTGTGAGATTTTTACTCACTAAAAAACACCTCCCTTTTGTTCTTGCGACTACAACTAAGTTACCTTATTAAGTAGTTTTAATTTCATTATATTATAATCACGTTTGGCAGGAAGCTCCCCACTGAGAGGACCTGCGGATACCACATTTGAAAGCGGATAATCCTTATGGCGCTAGGTCGAACGGTCTCGTTTTTTGAAGTCGGCGCACAAGGCTTGTCTCATCAATTGTTTGTCGAATAATTCTATTGCTATGGTTATTTAAGTGAGTTCGTAGCTTTCCAGCGAAAACTGCTATTTCATCTTCAACACAGTTGGCAATTGTAAGTCTCTGTGTAAATCACTGTTTCTAATGTACCACGGAGCATTAACGATTTCTCTGAGAACTTTGCTCTGAAAAGATTGTAGTATTTGTCTATTGATTGGTTTAGTACAACCCCAAAGTTGTATACCGTACGTCCATACTGGTTTTATCACTTGCTTATAGATAAGCAATTTATTGTAGATGCTGAGTTTGGAATATCTTCCAATAAGCCAATTCATTTCACGTAATTTATTTTCAAGTTGATCTCGTTTCTTTTTAACGTGATTTTTCCATTTAAGCTTAGCGTCTAGTGTCATTCCTAGGTACTTTGCTTCATTAGCATATGGTATTTGCACCGAATTAATGTAGGTGGGCAGATTGGTAATTTTTTTGTAAGTGAAATTAGTATGTGTTGATTTGGACTCATTAAGAACAATTCGCCATTTCTTAGTCCATACCGAAATTTTATCTAGAGCTCGTTGGAGCTTCTCGGTTGCAGATTCAACTGAATCGGATGATGCAAGTATAGCCGTATCGTCTGCAAACGTACCTATTATGGTATCTTCTTCTTGAGGAATATCGCTAGTGTATAGTACGAATAGAATCGGACCGAGAACACTTCCCTGGGGAACACCAGCATTGATTTCCTTAAAATCCGAATATTCCCTCCCTTGCTTAACTCGAAATAGCCTATCTTCGAGGTACGACTCAAGGATGTAATATATTTGATCCGGAAAGACCTGTCTTAGTTTAAACTTAAGGCCATCGTGCCAGACCTTGTCGAAGGCTTGAGAGACCTCTAGAAATGCGCTTGAACATACATTTTTCCTCTCTAGTGATTTCTCAATTTCATTGGTTATAATGTACACCTGATCAATTGTTGAGTGGCTTTTTCGGAAACAAAATTGATGGTCAGGAATAAGCCGCTTTTCTTCGATAATAGGAAGCAGTCGCTTTAATAAGATTTTCTCAAATACCTTCGAGATCAGTGGCAAGAGGGAAATCGGTCTATAAGATTTCTTTTCGTTCGGAGACTTTCCCGGTTTTGGAACCATTAAAACTTCTGCGACTTTCCATTGGCTTGGAACGTATGAAAGCCTTAACGCCGCATTCATTAGGTGCTGAAGTTTAATTGCTGCTTTTCTGGGTAACTCTTTAAGCACGCGAGCATTTATTAGGTCGTACCCAGGAGCTTTATTATTTTTAAGATTTTTAATAGCTTGATGAAGTTCTGATAACGTGATATTCCGAATAAGAAAGTTTTCAGATGGCCATTGGATATCACCATGTTCATTTATCAACGCCTGGCCGTCAAAAAGTTTAAAGGTTTCCTCTAGATCTTCAGCAAATAAATCGGCTTTTTCTCTATCGGACTTAGCCCATTCACCATTATTTTGTCTGATTGGTGCTGAATGTATTTGCGGCTTTTTAACATCTTTTATGGCTTTCCCCAATGAATAATTCGTATTTTTATCTGCGGTCAGACCTTCAAGATAGGTAGAAATCTTTCGATTTTTTGATTCGCGGATAGCATACTTGAGCTCATTCGAGAGACGGTTTAAGATGGTTTTGTCCTGAGGTGCTCGTGATTGATGCCATCTTTTCCGAAATTGTAGCTGTGTTTCTAATTGGATCTCTAAAGTTGTGTGGAGTGTTTTTCCATGCAGCGTCTTGTATGACTTTAATAAATATATCGACTTCATCTTCAAGCTCTAAAGGCGTTTTCAAAGATATATTAAGTGCAATATTGTTTTTGCAATGTTCTCTGAATTTATCCCAGTTAGTTTTGTTGTTTCATAAAAATGGAGCTCTTTCCTTTTTGACTAGCTTTCCACTTACTGTCAATATGACTGGTGAATGATCGGTGGAAAGGTCAAAGTTTTCCTCGATTTTCGTGTAAATTTTATCTAGTCCTTTTGCGATAAAGAAGTCTACAAGGTCTGGCATTTTCGCTCTATCAGTTGGCCAGTATGTTGGTTAACCTGTTGAGATAAAATCAACACAAGATGCCATACAAGCTTTGAAAAACTGCCTACCTTTAGTTGAGATACACCTCGATCACCAGAAAGTGTGTTTCGAATTGAAGTCGCCCCCAATGATAAATTTTGGCTCGAGAACTTCAAATAGATCTATAAAGTCGTTTTTCGCAATTTTACTTCTAGGAGGACAGTAGATTGACGCAACACTATAGTATGAATTTCTAAATTTAATAGTTACTGAACTTATTTGCATTATATCGATCTCAATTATATCTACATCTAATCTATCTATGTGTCGATCTACATCTAATAGTCTTTTGTTTGAGACATTAATGCCAAAAATCAGAATGTGCACTTCTATACACCTGGATCCAGAAAACAATGTAATTTGTTAAAAACATACGAAATACTACTTCACTTTCGATTCCGACGCTCGTCTTCAATAAAATTCCTGCTGTTAGTGTACTAAAGCAAACTAATAAGTTGCTTCAACCACAGTTTGCTATTAATTCAGCGCTTCAAGAAAGTGTTATGGCTTCTAATGTACTTGAGAGTATAAACGATTCAATAAGACGAATCTTCTTTTGCACTTGTACTGTTGCAAGAATTACAACAGGCCTTGATACACACAAAAAATCCACTGTCCCCCAGAGAACATCAGTACCATTGTTCTAGAGAGATATTCTTCAACGCTTGCAAAACGGCTGTGTTTATATTTTCCTTTGACCTATTCTACTAGCCTTTTTCCGAGTGGAGTGTATGTAAAACAGCATCTGACCAGCCTGTCTCTAATAACAGGCGAATCTTCTGCTCCATCTTAATTTTTTCCAATTGCACTGACGTCCCTTCTTTCCAAGGCCATGGAAATGCTGATTAATCATCAGCTTTTAAGAAATGTCACTATTAATGAAAGCTGCCAAATGACCTGCAGCATGGCTTTAGAGATTTGAGCAGTGATATTGCAAAAGCATTTGATAGAAAATCGAAAATGCGTGCTTTTGATATCTTCTTCGATAACAAGTAAATTCTTGAAACGCTCAATGTAAATTATACTGGACGGTTTCAAATCAAAAATTCATAAAAAAAATACTGGTGTTCCGCAGGGTTCCATTTTGTCTCCAACTCTCTTCCTTATATACATTAATGGCCTCTTATCTGAAGTGTCTAATCCATTGTTTTACTGACGATAGTACTCTCAGGTTTTCATAATCTTTTCTCAATTGCAATCTCTGTGCAACTTGAACGGCAGCTTATGACAAGCTCATCAAATTGTGATCTTGACATTATTGCTTCAACTCATTATTGCTCAAAGTCTAGTTTTCCTCGGCTGTTAGAAGCGGATACGGAAGGAACTTGCGTATCTTTCAAAGTTAAAGTTTATTTTCAAAATCGAACTTAGCCAATTGCTAATATAAGACAATAAAAACCTTACCCATCAATGAGAATCAATACGAATCAGCCTATAATGGATATAAGTATTTCCATCGCAACATTGTCATTTCAATTTAAATAACCTTGCAAACCTTTTTGTATCTGTTTTTTTTTTTTTGTATTGTTACACACGTGTGTGTGCATTACTCAATTTTCAAGGTTCAATAATTTTCCTCACACGCAAAATCAATTTATTGAATTTCCCTTATGTATATGTTCACCTAAGCTATTCGGCTTCAAACCCAAGTGGTGGTAGCCTTGTAATTGATTGCTATATGATTTGCTGGTGTGTAACGTGTGTGGTGTTTGCAACCACCAGGGGTTAATCCTCGCCGCACTATCAGTGTAATAATTGTAAAGTCGCATTTCTGTGACGAGTGCAAGTGGAGCCTAATTAAGAGCCAAAACACAGCACTTTTCCATTAAATGCCTCTTAGAAGTGATTAACTTGGTGGAAGGAAACCAAACACAGATTGTATTGTAACTACAAATACAGGTGCTGGAATTGACATTTGTTTGGGATTTTATTTGATTTTAATTTCCTCAAAAAGAAAGAAAAAAAAAAGAATAGAAAATCGGATCGTGAAAAGGAAGACCTACCGCAGCTAAATTAATTTTTTTTTCAAATTCATCTGTCGGATTCAGTTTAATCTACTACCTACCGCAAGTTATCACCTATTCATCCATAAGCACTTAACTGCTCAGAATTTATGTTTATTCTACAGTGCGATTCACTTGATTAGGTTAAGTTAATTACAGCAAAATTATTTAACTAAACACTGTAAGATGATTTTTATCATGCAGGCTTAAGTATCAAAGAAGAAAGCAACTTTAGTATTTGATGTTATTTATTCATATTTATAGCACACGTCACTAAATGAGAGTCGGAGATAAGATGTGGCACAGTCTGCTATAACCAGACGTCATAATAATTACAGTCTGAGATATCAAACGTAACTAAATTACAGTCTGAGATATTAAACGTCATTAAATCACAGTCTAAGTTAGCAGACGTCACTAAATCACAGACACCTCTAATGATCCATCAAGAATAGAACCAATATAAAGCAGTCGTCATTAAATAACAATTTGAGATCATGAATGATAGATACTTATAAAGAGTATGCGATAGCCAAACACAGTTTGATTACAGTCTGAGATATTAAACGTCACTAAATCACGCTTTGAGGTAGCAGACGTCATTAGTTCACAGTTTTAGATAGCAGGTGTCACTTAATCATGGTCCGTGGTAGCAGACGTCACTAAATCACAGTTTTAAATTGCAGACGAAACAACCAAAGTGAAATCAGACGTCATTTAATCAAATTCTGAGATTGCAAATATCACAAAATCAAAATCACGATCCAAGTTAGCAGACGGCCCTTATTTATAAGTTGATATAGGCGTTACTTAAAAAGAAGATGGAAAAACAAAAAATAAAGAAAAGAATTTTTATAGCTTTTGTTTTTGTTTGGCGTCACTTAATCACATAATATGATTGCAGATGTCACTAAATAACAGTCTGAGATGAGGAGATGTCACCAAATCACAGTATAATGTAGGACGTCTTTGAATCTTAGTCGGAGATAGCTTAAGTCACTTAATCACAGTGTCAGATGGGTCAGGGTCAGGGTCGTAAAATTACAGTCCCATATCGCAGACATCACTAAATCACTGTCTGATATAACAGATTTCACTTATTTAAAGTCTAAGAAAGCAGACGTTGGTAAATCACAGTCTGAGATGGAAATATCACAGTAAAATACAGTCTGGGATAGCAGACCTCTAAACTACAGTATGGCATAGCCATACGCCACTAAATTAAAGTCTGAGAGAGCATTAATCAGACGTCTTTAAACTACAATCTAAGATACCGTCTTTAAATCGCAGTATGTGAGAGCAGGGTTCACGAAATTAAAGTCTGCGAAAGGAAATGTTATTTTAAGATAACAGATGTCCTTAAATCAAAACTTGAAATAGAACGCATCACTCACTAAATTACAACATGAGACTGCAGATGTCACTAAATAACAGTCTGATACATCAGGCGATAAATCACAGTATAAAATAGCAGTTGTCACTAAATCACAGTCTGATATATCAGATTCCACTTATTTGGTAAATCACAGTCTGAGATGGAGAAATGGCAGTAAAATACAGTTGGTATAGCAGACCTCTAAACTACAGTCTGTGATAGCCAGACGTCACTAAAGTAAAGTTTGAAATAGCAGAAATAAGACGTTCTTGAACTACAATTTAAGATACCGTCTTTAAATCACAGTCTGTGAGAGCAGTCTTCGCTAAATTAAAGTCTTAGAAGATATCCTTAAATCAAAACGTGAAATAGAAGGCATCACTTAATCAAAGCATGAGATTACAGATGTCACTAAATCACAGTCTGATACCTGATACAGCAGGCGATAAATAACAGTCTCAAATAGCAGGCGACAATAAATCACAGTTTAATAAAGCAGAAACCACTAAATCATACTCTGCGATTGCGGAGATACTGACACGACTAAATCACAGCATCAGGTAGCAGATATCACTTACTAACTACTTTTAACCTGGTCTTCGACTGTCCGTTTTGGAAATTTTTATAAGTCTCTCGGAATACACTTGTTTGTACTATTCCAGCTATGACAAAACAAAGTATTTTTCTACTAATGTGTGCAGTAAATCACCTATCTCAAGAACCTTTCTAAAGATTTTCATGTAATTCTAATTTGGAAAACAAATTTATGGAAATTTACTCTCAGTTTGAAATTATTTTAATGTCAGAAGTTTCATTTGAGTCATACAAATTATTCACATAGAATAAATTGTTCAACAAGTCCCGCACGTCAAGTTGGTTCTGGTTAGAATAATAATCATAATCGTATGCAATTTGTTGCTCAGTTCAATAAATCAACAAAATTCAGTTGCAAATGTGTCTAACCCAGCAAACCGCACTGTAGCTTAGCTATCTACCTACCGCACCCGATTGGTTTTCATTGCTCCTATCGGTTCATCTGGACGAAACCTTTGCGAAGAAGGACATTCGACAAATTATTCATACAAATATTTGACATGAGCTCTCAAAAGGTGTGTGTGTGTTCCTTTTTATTTGTTGTTGCCTTCTTCATATTTAAAATGTGGCTTAAAAATATTAGCAGCAAAAAAGAGAAAAAAAAACCTCTTTCTTTGTTTTCGTTTAGTATTTGACGTTTAATCTCTTGTACACTTTCACATGCTAAGATTTTAGGTAGAATTTGGTTGGCTCAGGTTTTGCAGTTTTACTGACATAGATTTTGGAATTTATTTCCAGAAAAGACCCCACACATAGGTTTGTTTAATTTTGTATTCACGAGTAAACATCAACATTTGACCTGCTGATTCTTTTTTTTTTTCGTTAGAAAAGAGCAGACAAAACATTAATTAAAGTGAAGATGACAGGAACCGTCAAAATGTTTTGATATGTCATCAAACGTGGGCAATCACATTTTTGGGCTTATTTGGAGTTTTTTTTTTTGGAATTATGTCGACCTAGTTTTGACCTGGATAAGAATTTTTCCCATGGGGTGTTACTGAGTGTATATTAAGTCTTCGAAGGCGATTTGATGAGCATGGTATACATAAAACATCAGTTTGTGAAATGAATATAAATATTGACAAATTATCAAATAGACGGTTCTCTAAAAAAAATTACCTAACAATGCAAGAGGTCTCTGATTGAAAGATGGTCGATTGATTATTTGTTTGTTCATTAAATGGATTTAAATTGTAATTAGTCTAGGGCCTTTAAAATATTCAAGAAGGTGCTATTTTAATTGTGTTTTGAAGCAGATTGGCTTCTTCCGATATAAGTTAACTGAGAGGGAAATGAATGTATCAGTAATTCTATGCAAAATGTATGTATATACATATATCTACTGACTATTGCTTGGCGATTCAACGGGAGATTTATTTACCGAGTACAGTTGACGTGTACTGGTTACAATTTAATTTTTGTATCCAACCACCACCATCATCGTTTTATTTTTTAGGAGGTACTATTTACTTCTCAAAGTAGTACCCTTTGGATTTCCATTTATAGGGTCTTGGGTTCGTTTGTCAGCCGCTGCAAAAACGTTTTTCAGTCTATAAAAAATGTACTCAATACAAATTTATGGTCCAGCTACAGTTTAATAGAGGTTAACTAAATATTCACTTAAAACTTTACTTAAACATTTAAATATAAAAAAATGTATTCATTACAGAAAGCAACGTGTACTGAATACACTTCTTTCTTGCAAAAACTCTGTCAAATAAAATTAAAATGTGTTCTTGCAGGAACTACGAAAGAACCAAAAGATGATAATAGAGAAGACTCGCAAATATGTTGAGAGTACAAGAAGCTGTATCCATTATTTATAAATATTAACAACATATTTTGTATGAATGTGTTTTCTATGCATTCATTACAGGTACATGCATTAATGTAATTTAAATGACCATGGAATTCTGTTTCGGTCAAGTATACGTAGCAGCTAATAAATCCATGTAGTGGGTACAGAATTCAACGTGTACTCACTAAATAAATTATTTGTGAAGAAATCTATGCGATGAGTACATACATTTAACTGGCAAATACAAGAAAAAAACTTTTACCATTAAGCTACAGATACCTTTTTTTCAAACACGTTAGTGGACACACAGTCAGTAGATGAATACTCGTCGAAAAATGATATCGTGCATTGGAAGTTCTGCTTCAATTAGAATGGCGCATGTAGTGAAATTGTACAAGCAAAAGTAGTTTGACTCCGAATGTTCGAAGTCCCGTAGGAAATCTTTTGCTCTATTACACGCATGGAGAGAAACAGATTCCGAAGTTTTAAAGAAGTGGTACACCGAGGTCAACACCTCTTACAAAAATATTGTAAGAGGGTCGTATGAACAAAATCAACTTGGAAAACAATCAAGCTATTCAACTTGCAAATATTAAAAACTCAAAAGAATTCTGGAAGATAACAAAGGAGATAAATGGCTCTGTATTTAAAATAGGTACAGGTGTTTCTGCAGCACAGCTATTACTGTACTTTCAAAAACTACTCCGGAATCAAAAAAATATAATTTTTTTAACTGCTAAACCACTTACCGTCGATGAAATTCTTGATTGCGAAATATCTTTGGTGGAAATTGAAAATGTTTTAAAAAAATCAAAAAATTGAAAACACCGGGAGAACATGGAATCCCGTACGAGCTTTTCAAAAATGCATCCCCCGTACTTCTTTTACACATTAAAAAAAACTGTACTCGTATGATAATATTTTTGCGAACTTTGTTGTTCCAAATTCTTTTAAACGGTCTTTGATTTTCCCCACACACAAAAATGGCGCACTGGATAGAGCCGAAAACTATCGTGGCATTTCCTTTATGAACACCATTGGTAAACTCTTTTGTTCAGTATTGTGAAACAAATGTAGCTGTTTGGAATAGAACAAATTTCTCAGAGTGGTTTGAAACTGATTGTGGTGTGCAGCAGGGGTGCCCTCTTAGTGCATTGTTATTTGCTCTTTTTATTAACGATGTTGTGACCGAACTGCCTGGTGGAATCAGAATTGCAGGTAGCATTATTAATGTTCTGTTGTACGCCGATGATTTGGTAGTTTTGTCTGAAATTTCGCAAAATCTTCAGTTGATGATAAATCGTCTTGTTTCATTTTGTGAAAAGTGGAGACTTAGCATAAACACAGATAAATCGAAGATAATGGTATTCACTAGAAATAATCGGGGAAACCCAGCACAAAACTATTATTAGCTTCTGCAACGTGTCGTGAGAGGGTATACATACTTGGGAGTTAAACTGAATTCAACACTGGATTTCAAGAACCACATAAAAGAGAAAACTAAAACCTGTCAGAAACTTATAAATTCTCCTTGTAATTTTTTTTTTTCAAATGAAAACGTTAGTTTGTCAACAAAGTACAAAATCTTTGATTCAGTAGTTAAATCGACATTATGTTACACTGCACAAGTATGGGAAAAACTGGCGAAATATTGGTGAAGTCTATGGAGAAGATACACAATTCCAGGAGATCAGATTGAAATACATTAAAAGATCGGTTGTATCGCACAATACAAAAGAATGAAGACACTCAAAGGGAGTTGCTTGTAATGGAAGCCCAGCAGTGGGAGAGCAGAATTTTGTTTTTAAAACTCAATTTTTAAAAGTCATCTAGAAGTTGTTCAAGCTTTTGTCAGAATTGATGGGAACAGGGGAAAATTAATTCTGTTTATTTAAGTGGAAAAAAGTGGAAATGAGAATTTTAACGCATTCACCATTACCCCCCGATTTTGAATAACGATTTTGAAGAAAAAGACAGAAGATTTGTTCTTTAAATAACGCATCCACTGTTACCATAATTTAGGAAAGTGATAAATGTGGGCCTTTTGTTTAAATGTAGTTAATAAATAATTCAATATGTGTAGGCTATTTGTGACTTAGTACTTGAAATGATGAGAACTATGTACTCACTACATGTTTATGTAATTAGTCTACGTATTTCACAATATAATGTGTTCATACAAATTTCTATGTTGTTGCTACATATTAGTGAGAGATTACGCATCCACTGGACCAATTTATGCCACAAAATACCCTTACTCTATTATTAAATTAACTTAAAGTTTTTACATTCAACGTGATCAAAACAGTCCGTTCGAGAGCCACGTGTACTGAGTACATATTCGATTGATTTAATACACGTTCCCTTTTAGCTTGCATTTATTGCATAACTTTATGTGATAAATATATTCTTCTATTTGGATGGCCTTGCGAGTTTTAAATATTTTTTTACACTTTCAACATTTCACTGTAGCTGGTACATAATTATGTAGTGACTACATATCAGTTCAAAATACGTATTAAATTTTTAGGATACTAACTGCATCAATATAGATTGAGTACACGTTGCTTCATATAATTTCATGTGATGAAGTTCGGGAGACACGTGTACTGAGTACATATTCGATTTATTTAATACACGTTCGTCTTAGCTAGTATTCATTACAGAACTTTCTGTGATGAATATATGTATTCTTCGATTTGAATGGCCTTGCGAGTTTTAAATATTTATGTAATCTTTCAATATTTAACTGTAGCTGGTATGTTGTTACGAGTATGTTTCGACTACATATCAATACACAATTCGTACTAAATTTTGTAGATATTGACTGCATCAATAAAGAATGAGTACACGTTGCTTGTACACAACACATAACTTGCAGTGATGAATACAGTTTTTTGTACTTTATGTAGATGGGTTGCAGTTTTAAAATATTTATGTGGTCATTACATACGTCACTGCATCTGTTCCAAAGTTATCTATTGAGTTCATATCACTTTAATTCATTACACATGACGAATGTCCAACACAAATTGAGTACACGTCAATTGTACTCATTATATGTGTAGAACTTTTTTTAAAAATCTTATGAAACATTCAGTACAGAAATTGTACATAAAAGTCTTTTTACTGGGTAAACAGATTTCTTCCTCAGTGCACAAGAAATAAGAAATACTTGAGAAAATACGTTAAAATCCCAAGTTTATGTGTAATGCTTTTTAAGGTAAAAAACAACCAATATTTTGCTTATTTTCTACAACTCGGTTTGCCCTTTAACATTGCCCCTTTAGCAAACCCCCAAAATTATATATTGTATAAATACACAAAACCTATTATTATAGTTTTTGTTTATTTTAATATTTTTTATCTACAAACAAAATATTCTATTGAAGCTCCTATAGAACTTCCTCATTGTATGTTATCATCGGTTTTGCTTTATGAATAATTAAAATGCAAACTGCTTCACACTATAGATCAACACGCTTATTAGCATAACAAACTATTAAAGTCATCAGTTTAACACTGGCAATATGCTTCTCGTATGTGAATATTATACTCTGTCTCTAGCTCGGTATGATGCCCTTCTGTATGTAATTAAACTTCCAACTATAGATTTATTTTGAGATAAACAAAGCGATTTGCTATGCAAAGCTTGTTGGCTCTCTTAACATGGAGTCGGTACTTCTAATTTAATGAAAGGTTTGGATTTCCTTTGTTTAATTGTATCTGTATAGTTATTTCCATTGAACAATTTAAATTGTTTTCTTAGATAGTTTAACCTTTATAACGTCAAATTTAATTTCTCTACCTTCAACTGCTTCTAGTTTGTAGTTTAGTAGAATATTTACCACTCCTACCTTAACGTTGATCTTCCCCATTTTCTGAGCTGAAATTGATCTTATGAAAGGCCAGAGGCTAGCTAGACTCAAAAGACTTACCAATGCAATGCCTAGGACCCTCTCCGAAAGGTACAAAAGCCCTGGTCTCGTAGTTTTGATTTGATTCGAGTAACCTTTCAGGGTCGAAGTTTAGTGGATCGGGAAAATATTCCGCATCCCGATGCAGTCTCAGAAGAGAGATTATTATTTGAGTTCCTTTTCCGATGACCTTGTCAGTTCCTTGAATCGGATAGTTTTGTGTGCATTGCCAATTAAAAAATCGATAGAACAGGATACTTTCAGACGGCTTCTGTAATCCGTCTCCGTTAAGTTAAATAAAGAATAATAATTTTTCTTCCTTAAAATCACCTCACCTGTAAAACACAAATCCTAATACTTCATGTGTTTGATGATGTCTATTTGGGCCTTTTCTAGGATTTTAAGCAGACTCGAAAATTGTTTAGCAAAAATTTCAAAACCAGCGATGTAAAACATAAAAGTCTGACTTGCAATACTTTCGATTGTCATAGATTCCGAATCTCTTACTTTCAAAAGACAATATTTCAAAAACAATATTATAGGGCCTAGCGGGAAAAGGAAAACAGTCCTCCATTTCCTCTAAAAATGCCCAGCTCTGTCCAAATTTAGAAGACAATCATTAGAAAGGTAATTTTTTGATGATATTGACGAACTTTTGGATGTAAAGATCAAATACTTGATCTGCTTTCTCAAAGGGACGAAATGGCTCTAGGACGAACATCGGTTACTTCTGTCTTCTGTGCCGTACCCATAGATCCCGAACTAGCGGACTGAGGGCTTTGACGGAAGTTTACGGTGTTGGAGCCGGATGATCACTCAATCGGATTGACTACTGTTTGATTAAAAACTACCTTCCGAACCACGTAATACAAGTTGTGTTGGACTTTTTCAAGTCTAATGTTTTATAAAATAAATTCTGGTATCCCACAGGGCTCCGTTTTGTCTCCGACTTTCTTTCTCATATTCATCAATGATCTTTTGTCTGAAACTTCTAATCCATTCAATTGTTTTAATAACAAGCGTACTACATTAACTTCAGATCTCGATAGCATTATCAATTGGGGAACGGAAAACCGCGTAGAATCTAACAATTTAAAAACTCAATGTTATCTTCTGTCGTTGGAGCGCATCAGGGAATGCCCATCAGTTTACCCTTGAGTCCAACTTCGGATGTACTGTTAAATTCAGAGATTCTTTTTTCAGGCTTACTACACGAATGTGGGATTTACCGTACTCTATATTTTCCTCCCATTATGATATTCAGAACCACTGACAGCTGTTTCCCGCTCCAAATCTTGATAGAAAGTCGGTATCATACCTCCGCTTAACGCTTATTTCCAAAGGGAGTGCTGTGAAGCCCAAGCAGTGCGTTTTTTGAAAGAAGTTTTGTCCGATCGTGATACTGGTATGCTAGTGGACAACAATCATGGTTTGGAGCGGATTGTAGAGTGGTGGCATCATTAGATTATTTTTCTTCGAAAATAAAGCAGGGAACAACGTTACGGTCAATGGTGGGTGTAACAGAGCCATGTTAACCGATTTTTTTTTTTACAGAAATTGGAGACATGGGTTTAGAGGAGGATCCTGTTCATGCCGGATGGGGCACCATACCACACATCCCATGCCGCAATAGATCTGTTGCGCACCGAATTCCTAAATCGTGTTACCAGCCGTCTTGGCAATGTTAATTGGCCGTCTCGGAGCGACGCTTTGATCCCTTTTGACTTTTTTTTTTGTGGGGAATCGTGAAAGACCGATGTTATGCCAACAATCCGGAAACGATTCAAGCTTTTAAGACCAATATCATCCAAGCAATTAGTGAGCTACAGCCCGAAACCATCAAAAAGGTCTTGGAAAATTGAAGTGACAGAAGGCGTTACTGCGAAGCCAGCCGATTCAGCCACTTGAACGAAATTGTGTTCCATAATTAATGGGAATGTTTGCTCTTACTTATAAATCCATAATACATGAAAAAAAATTCAATTTTGTTCATTTCATTGCATTTTTAATGACAAACTTGTATTTGGTCCACCTGTTACATTGCCACCTGTAGTGTTCTCACTCCCATTCAGACCATTGATACTTTGTCTTTCCATGAATTGCAGCTCCCAATAGAATATCAAGACTTTATGTTTTTAAATAATCTCATTTAATATCATTGAAACCTTCAAGTTGTCCACTAATAGATAACCTGTCAGTATATAAATAAATTTTCCAAAAATCCACTTCAAAGATAACCTTAATCAGCCAGTTACGAGAACCCGAAACTAAATAAATGCTCCCTCGAAATAAGTCCAAAGGATAGACTTCGATTAGAAAATTAACTTGGAATTTTGGTATTCATTTTAATTGTCGGCCAACGACAAATCAATTCTCTCAATATTTTATTCCCAAACACACACCAAGTTATGATTAGAATTTATGGAATAAGTAGATTTCCATTGAGGGGCATGTGTACATACCTTAATGTTGGTGAAGATATCTCTCACAGAATGTAAGATATTATCGTGTATGATTTACATGGGTCGTAGTTTGGGTTGCGCAATTTTGAATACTTTCATAAAATGTTCAGGAAACCAAACAAAAAAAGAATAATTAAAAGATAAAGGAAAACACAACCCAGAACAATCGATATGGTTACACAAGCTCGATTTCTCTGTCCCTTGGGTGCACTTAAGGTTTCAACAGACGACTGACACAATGCGACGACGACATTACGACATGATGCGACATACGAAGATATATTTTCGTTCATAATTTTGTTGACTTATCTGTGATTTCGTATCAAATATGAATATTATTTTGCACAAGCACTTATGTTTTCGAAAACTTACAACAACTCTTAACTTAAATACTCTTTTATTATACTATTACGCATCTAGGCAATGCAGGATTGCCATATTCTTTTGTTTGGCCATTGTCTGACACATTTCCAATATTGATAAAGTTGTTAACAAAATATATACTGGGATTGCGATACGGAATTCGGATAGCTCTTGGAGTGCAGAAATGGACAACATCTGCAACCAACGCGCAGCTTTAGCAAGTTCCGTCTTTTAAGTAGTAAAGCTTTTTTTTTTTTTCATTTCTTAATATTGGTATACACGGTATACAATTTATAAACAAAAAATTTCTACAACTTCGGCATTCTATAAGCCAGCCATTCCCCAGTGGAATTTTCTATAATTTTACCAAATTTAAAAAAACAAAAAAAATCATAGTCCTTAACTTATAAAATTAAACAGAATCCTTTTTGGTATTAACGTACAAAATTTTTCTTTTCTTTTCAGGTATGTTTGGAGTAAGAAAATAATTCTTTAAGAACGTGCATTTTTTTCTAGAACTACGAACAGAAATACACAACAATTTTTGTAGACGATATGAACCTATACAAAAAATCTAGCTCTCCAAAATGGTAACTCAACGAAACTATCGTTTTATTCTTTTTTTTTCGCAGTAATACTTTTGAGGAACAACAACTCTTTAGGTTGGCATTTTGTGTAAAAATGAATGAAATAAAAAACGAACGAGATATATGATTTTGTAGAATTAATGGAATCAATATTTATCTCCAAAAAATTACAAACAACATAAGTCTACAAAATTGTCACTTTTTTTTTTAAATATGTAAAACAACGAACTTTACTTTTCGGAAAGTTTTAGCTGTGCTGAGTTCAAATATCACGGCAAAATCTGTCGAAATCGAAGGGTTTTTCGGACATTCGAGTATTAAAATGGCAAAGGTTTTTGATTTCCGAAAAACCAAACTCTAAAGCACCTACCAGCACTAATATTCCAGTTTTTTTTTAAATTTAGTTTTTTATTGGTTTTCATCATATTAGTAAATTCGTGAGTAATATGTTAATTTTAACTAGGAATAAAAATATTTAAATTAAATAAACATATTTGTAATAATTTCAAATAGAATTTTGAAAAGAATTAACTGTAAAAACAGACTGACAACAATTTTAGAGGATGGAACAAAGGAATTTTATGGTTTCGAATTGTTTTGAATACAAAATCTATTCAAAATTGTGCTGGTTGCATTCCTGCACATGCTATATTATTTTTCAAATATTAATATTTAGGTATTATTTAACATGTTTAGTCACATACATTGTGCAAGTTTTCAATCTTGCACATATGGGATTCTGCTTAAATGAAATTAGCTATGACATCAAACAAGTGCAATGAGTTAAACATATGAGTCCGAGCTATCAACTTTTTACCTGCGATATAGGTACTCGAGATTTTGATCAAAGTTGACATTACGATGATAACGAAGACGAGTAAAGTGGGTCCGACAATTCCGTCTGTCTGTCTGTTTCTATGTCTGTATGTCTGTACCTCGATCTACAGCCTAAGCATTTTTTGCATTTTTAAAAATATAATCTAAAATTTTTTTCGAAAAAATAGTTTTTGGATTTTTAAAAAAATTATACTTTTTTTTTTGAAAATTCGATATCTTGAAAACGGATACACGATTAAATTTTAAAATAATATTTTAAAATGTATTTTATTAAATACTAACAATTTGCATATCAATTTTTTTTATAAAAAATGTAAGGAAAATTTAGTACACAAAAAACATGTTGCAGTGTGTCTGTATGTCTGTACCTCTCGCTACAGCCTAAACCACTGGACCTATTTTCTACAATCTCGGTAGTTAAGGTCTTCGGTGATTCCCTAGAGGGTAATTTTTCTTAAGCTCGAGAACGGCTTTAACGATTTTGATAAAACAAAAATAAGTGTGATATTATGGACATGGACTACATTTTTATAAAAAACAATTTTGAGGCAAAATGTTATTAATGGTACCTGTCATAGAACCGTTTTTTTGATTTTCGACTTTCTCATTAACGATTTTCACCAAAAATTTTCATCAGGAGCCCCTTTCAGTTTAAAATAATATTGTATATACAAATATTCGAAAAATATTTTTTTTGTTTAAAAAAAAATTCTAATTTATTTTTTGAAAAATCAATATCTTAAAAACGTGTGAACGATTATTTTTTGAAATTATTTCCTAAAATCTATGTATATTACGAAGCACTTAAAATTGGCATCCCAAATTTTGTTCTAGAAAATTTTTTAAAGAAATTTGTTATATAAAAAATTAATTTAATAAAACAATTTTTTAACTTTATTTGCGTAAATTCATACTTTTCCGGAAATCAGACGGCAATTCCATGCATTTGAACATTTTTATCTCATTAAATCCATGTTTTATATTTATAAAATGTATGTATTTAAATCCTTAAGTACTTTTACATAATAACAAGTTCGTACGATCCAGTCGTGCATTTTATTTCTATTTTTTTAATTCCAAAAATAACGGTACCTGCCATACGATTTTTATTTTTTTTTTTCGAAATTTTATAAATATTTTTTTTCTCAAAAACTGTTCGACCGATTTAAAAAAAAATACAAAAATATTTCATTTAGTTAAATCTAGGTAATAATTTGGAAAAATTTTTTTCCGAAAATGGTTATTGAGGGTACCCCCATGGAACCAAAAACAGTACAACCGATTTTGATCATTTTTTTTTTGTGCTTAAGCTCCCAAAAAATTTAAATAGTATTGTGTATTCAAATTTTCAAACAAATAATTTTTGGATTTTTTTTTGTTAAATTAATTTTTTTTTTCAAAACTCAATATTTCGAAAACCCCATGCTAGATTTTTTTTAAACGTGATAAATAAAAGTTTCTCAATATAATCTACAAGATGTAAGAAAAAAATGTATTTTACTTAAAAATAAAGGTATCCAATATACAAATGTTAAAAAATGGTTTTCAAAAATCATATTTTTTTCGAAAACGGCTCCTAGAATTTTGATAATTTTTTTTTTCTTTCAATTAATTTTTTATGATCTTTAATTAAATAAACAAAATTTTGAAATGAAAATATTACAGCTTGTCCTACCATAGAACCATTTTCTCTAATTTTGAATTCTTCGCTATCGACATAAGGGATTTTCATGAAATTTTTTAAAGCGATGCGTCTAAAAAGTTTAAAAAACATTGCATTTCAAAACTTAAAGAAAAAAAATTCTGAAAAAAAGTATTATTTTTTTTTTTTTGGAAATTTAATTTTCATTCGTACAATAATAAAAACTTAAAGTTGGCTTACCAATTTTTTTTTCTTAAAAATGTTATAAAAATTTTGTATATAAAAGTTTATTTTTTTAAGAAACACCTACAACGACTCATAATTTTTTTATGCATAAATTCATATTTGCATAGCATTCTGTTTTTATCCCTTACTACGAAAAGAATTAAAAGAATTAATTTTATCCTTGTCAACAGTTTTCTCTTTGATAGCATTCGTTTTTTAAAATTCCTGGTCTATTACATAGGAGCAAGTTTTTATTTTGTATTGCTTATTTAATAAATAAAAAAATTCGAGACCATTGCGGTTCGTAGAGAGCTTGAACCTAGTGACTTACAACTCTCAACCATTTCTGTGTGCGTATTAACAGGAATGGAGAGACCTACAATTTTCGGCCGATTCCGAATGAGCAGCACTTTTCATGAAGATACTCTTGGAAGATTTGTCACTTCCACGCAAGAGGCTGTAAGCCCTTGAATGAAATCCAGAATCGAACCGAAGACCCTCTGCATGACAGTCCAACGCACTAACCATTATGCCGAGAGGCACTTCTGTCTTGTTTGAACTTTCTTATAGGACAAATATTAGTTTTGCTAAATTTGAAATTTTAATCAAATCTAACATTATGATGATCGAAAAAAAATAGTCAAGTTCTCATATGTAAATGTACAAAAACACTGTGTGTAGCCAGTCAGCCGTGAAAAGTAGTGAGATATTAAAATTTAGTTTATTGTTTATTTCATCAATCAGAGTTAACTCTTACATACTAATTAATTAATTAATTAAAGTTAAAAGTTTAGGTTCACTGGCCAAGTTTTTGTTATCTTCCAAACTGTGAGAGTATTAGAACAAAATAACTTCATAATTTGAAGTCTACTTAAGAAATTTTATATCAAACTTCACGGATGACTTGTTACACACAACCATTTTTGTATGATGAGAACTTGTCTCTTTTTTGTAGCAATTTTTAGTTTATTCTGACTTTATTCCGTTTTGCAAAGATTGTATTTTGTCAGGTAAATATTTCGAAAGAATTCAATGAAGCTTGTGGTGCGGAATTCTAAATACGAACAAAGACCAAGTATCCAGATAATCTTAAAGGAGTTAAATTCTTGTATAGAGATTCTAGAAAATACCACGAATAACGTAGAGCGGTGGGACTGCTCTACCAATTTTCATCGTTCTACAACAATCAGAAGTGCTCCCTCCATATATGTATGTAATTGTTGAGAACTCTGAATGAAAATTTCCAAATTTTAGACATCATCTCCTTCGTTTGCACAAAAAGGATTACCGTTGTGCGAAATAACAAAGTTCTATGGTGTCTATAATTTTGATTATTTATCAGCAACTTTAAACCTTGATTACAAATTTTCTATGGCTGACAGATTTCCAAAACTATTCCACGTTTTTGACCAATTACTGACCAATTTGGTGGTATACTTTTTATACGAATATCCCATATATAGGCTGCCAAAAGCCCAGAGCCTTAAAATCGGCATGAATTTCTCTATCACCTCTACTTAGAACGAATTTGTTGTTTTCGAGACATAGATACTCGTATACTATTTTACAAACTTGATACAATTTAACTGATTTCAATAACGAACAAAAAATCGATTAAAAACTTTATTACCAATATTTTGTTAATTTAATCTAAAGTTATAGTTCTACAAAATTCTGCCCTCAACATTAAATGATAAAATTTTTAAAAAGATGAAAGTACAATCATTTCGATACAACAGTTTTCTTCTTTCGTAATTTGAGATTGACTCCTCCTTTCGGTGCAATGGTAACTGCGAAATTATCAACTTCGATTTCGCCCTTCTGGGTGGCTTCAATATCATAATTCATCAGGACTTTAGCTAGAGCAACTTTGACATTGACTTTTCCCATTCGTTGAGCTAAATATATTGTTAATTAATTTTTAATAATTTTTTTTTTTGAAAAATTACTATCAATACTTCGAAAATATATTTTTTTCACTTTTTTAATTTCTTTTAACTTTTTTTATTTTTATTTTTACCTATGCAATGACGTGGTCCCTCGCCAAATGGCATATAAGCAATTGGATTGTAATTTTGGTTTTCCTCCAAAAATCTCTCCGGATCATATTTCATAGGATCAGGGAAGTACTTTGGGTCGCGGTGAATGCCAAAAAGCGAGATCACAATCGGCGTGCCTTTCTGAATTACTTTGTCCGATTCCGGAATTGGAAAATCAATTGTGCATTCACGATTAAGAATTGGCAAAGCAGGGTACTTTCGTATTGTTTCTATTCAGATACCAAACAAAAAAAAAAACCGTTTCAGTGAAGATTTCGAAAACAAAAAACAATAAAAATACTCACCCATTATACACAAGTCGAGATACTTCATGTCCTGAATACTGTCATAAGTGATCTTTCCGCCATGTTTGGCTAATGCTTGTTCGATATCTTTTTGTACCTTGGTCAAAATCTCTGGATTTTTGGCCAATTCGAAAATAGTAAATGCCGATGTTCCAGCTGTTGTATCAAAACCAGCTATGTAAAATATGAAAGCCTGTCCGGCGATGCAGTCAATTGACATTGATTTTAAATTTTCTGAAAATTAAAGGATGTTTAAATGCTTTGTAGGTTCATCGAAATGACTTTTGAAAGCAACCATGACTATGTTTTTCTAATTTGAGATTTTTGTTTACCTGCAGAAGATTGACCTTTCCAAATTTCATCATCTAAATTAATTTTGCCAGTGTTTCGAAGCTCTATCAGCATTTGCATAATATCCTTGCGGTAATAGTTGTTCTTTTCACGAAATTCAACCGTTTGACGGACCATGTCTTTCATAAAATTGGCAACCGGATCTGGAATTCGTAGACGAACGAATAGCTTTTCAAGTCTGTTGAAACAAATTATAAGTATTTTTTATCAGATTTTTTTTTTTGAGGGGAATGAATTTTTTTTTGTAGAAAATAATAAATATTTTAAGCATTATAATTTTTAACTATTAAATGTGCTTTATTAATGTTAAAATAGCTCGCACTCAGATGTTTTACTATTTGCCCTTGTTCGGTGTTCAAAGGTCATAGGTCCCTTTAAGTAGATTCTTGTACATATGTATGTGCAAGATTGAAAAGCTGCACATGCATCTGACTCGAAATACTCGTATATCTATTTCGTTTAAAAAATAATAATATTGAGTGCTTGTGCAAGGATAAAACTTGCACACTCTTAGATTGGTTTTCAGTTCTTTTGCGAATAAAATAAAGGTATCTCAAGTTTGCCAATCGGCTTAGCATCCTAGTTCTGCCCCTTCTCTACTTTGAATACAAAATTTTATTTCATTAAAAAAAAGACCTTTACAATCTTAATTGACAATAGCTTAGGGGTTTTACAGTATCTAAAACTGGAATGTTCAGTATATCTACAAAAAATATTATATACTCTATTTAAAGATCTTAATATTTTCTACCAAAAGAATCCCAACACTCTTCTTCATAGTAGCGATTATTAAGAAGATATTGTTACTTCTAGTAGGTGAAATGTAAAAAATACAGGTTTTTCAGGTACGCTAAGGTGTGTATTAAGTTCTATTTTTCAAAAAATATCGACCTACTGCAAAATATGTAAGTTTTTTTTAGTGATTCTTTAAAAGATGTGTATGATCTGATCATATTTAAAACAAAAAAAAAAATGTTCAAAGTCAAAAATACTGGTTTTTAGTTTTTATTCTAAGTGAAGTTTTTGAAAAGTAATTTAACTCACTTCACGGATTGTAATTTTATGAACCAAAAAAGTTATGAGTCCTTTAACGCGCGAGAACTTCATAATAATCAAGCTTCGACAGCAAAGAGAAAAAAACCGGTATTTTGGACTTGACCAATTTTTTAAATAATAATATCTTTTAAGGTACTAGTACGGTCTAGAATGCCAAAAATACGCACGATTTTTGGGAATTTTTTTCTCGGAAACCATATTAGGTAATAACATAATTTTTTTAAAAATAATAAATACATGCGTCAAGAGTACAAACAAATTTTTTTTTTGTTTTATTTTCGAATTTTGTCCGAATTATAGAGGGCGCAAACGTCGACTCATCAAAAAATACATGGTCCCATGGCGGACAGTTAATCTCAGAATTGGCTGGACTGAAACAAAAAAAAACAAAGTGGGTTATTTAAAGGAAGGTTTCTTAGACAATTTACCACAATTTGACCAAAAAAATGGCGACCCAAAAATGGCCAAAAAAATTTCCAAACAAAATTTTTTTTTTCAAAGCTCGATATTTTTGTTTTGTTTTTGACTTTTTAAACAAATTGTGGTAAATTGTCTCGTAAGAAACCTTCCTTTAAATAACCCACTTTGTTTCAGTCCAGCCAATTCTGAGATTAACTGTCCGCCATGGGACCATGTATTTTTTGATGAGTCGACGTTGGCGCCTTCTATAATTCGGGCAAAATTTGAAAATAAAACAAAAACATTTTTTTTTGTACTCTTGACGCATGTATTCATTATTTAAAAAAAAAAATTATGTTATTACGTAATAAGGTTTCCGAGAAAAAAATTCCCAAAAATCTTGCGTTTTTTTGGCATTCTAGACCGTACTAGTACCTTAAGTAATGGCTTTGAAGGAAAAAAATCTTAAAGTTTTTTTTTGTATGAGGTCACAATATTAAATAACTTGTAAATGAATAATCTTTTGATATGATTTACTTTTGAAAGTTTTATCCGAAAAACCTATATTTTTGACATTTCACCTTAAAGAGTATGTCTTGTCATAAAAAGTGTCTTAGCCATTCAGGCTCTGCAGAAAATTGTCCCTATATTCCGTGCCGAAAACACGAACACGGGAATGACTGTGTGTTTTTTTTAGTCACTATTTGGAAAAGTCTCCACTATTGTTTTGCCTATATAATAATATAGGGGTGATTTAAAAAATTCTTATAAGAATTATTCAAAATTAATCATGTTTAAGAAAAATATTGAAGGGTCAAAAATACCTGTTTTTAGAACTTCAAAATTGTAAAATTTCGGTCAAAAAAAAAAAAAAAAAAAAAAAAAAAAACACTATTTTCGACTTGACCAATTTTTTGAAATAATGATATCAATTAAGTAGTGTCTTTAAGAAAAAAAAATGTTTAAGATTTTCTGTAATAGGTCACATATTCAATAATTTGTTAATGTATAATTTTTCTCT
Source organism: Philhelius festivus (assembly GCA_963931855.1). Lineage (NCBI taxonomy): Eukaryota > Metazoa > Arthropoda > Insecta > Diptera > Syrphidae > Philhelius > Philhelius festivus. Next base: position 168,143,822 of record OZ007555.1, on the reverse strand, counting down.
ACAATAAAACTGTTAATGTATGTCGAAAACTTATATATTTGACATTTCACCTCAAAGATTATGTCTTTTCATGAAAACTGTTTCTTATCTTAGCCGTTCGAACTCCGCAGAAAATTGTAAACTTGCCAATAACAAGCACACAGGAATAACTGATAGTTTTTAGTCACTATTTGCCATTGCTCCAACAGTTCTGGAACCTTCCCCAGAAGATGGGAATCAGCATTTGTTCAGCCTGTTTCTAAAAACAAGCGACCCTACATCCCCCTCGCCCAAGTGCACTTACTTCTTTCCAAGTTCATGGAATCGCTGATGAATCCTTAGCTCAAGATATATCCTGAAGATAGAAAGCTTCTGAATGACTGGCAATATGACTTGCGCAGCAAACGTTCCACTAGTGATCTGACCGAGGAGTGCAACAGATCTCGGCATTGTTTTGGAGAGAGTACAATTATTGCGCTTGATATTTGAGTTTGAGTTTGGCACCAGGCTGTCTAATCGAAAATGCGTGCGTTTAGTTTCAACGAAACCCTTAATTTTTGAATTTGAAATAACTTTCTATATCGTTCAATACATGTTTTATTGGACTGTTTCAAGTCTGATCTTCACATTATAAACAATGGTGTTCCCCAAGGTTCCGTTTTATCTCCGCCTCTCTTCTTTATTTTATAAATGCTCTGTTTTCTAAAACTTCTAATCCAATTCACTGTCTTGCCGACGACTCTAATTGTTCTCCAAATTCACATCCACTTGCTTTGGAAGTGGAATTGCTACGAAAGCGTATGATAAGCTCAAAAACCTGAGATCTTTACAACACTGTTAAATGGGATATACCAAATCGTGTACCCTATGCCATTGCTTTTGAAGAAGCCGAAAAGCTTTCAGTACCCGTTATTTGTGTCAACGATGATCTTCGTTGGAATGACCGCATTCTCGAGACTGCCAAAAACGCTGCTTAGAATTTCTTTATCGGTATAAGAAATTCTGAACTTATTCTGATCTGGCTAAACTTTATAATGCGTTTATACATCCAAAACTTTTTTTGGTAGAGAATAGAATGATTTGCAAGTTGTAATATTCGTCTCTTGTTGCTGTTTTAGCGGAGCTAGCTGACTAGTTTTTTTTTTTTTTTTTTTTTTTTTTTTTTTTCGCCTACAGAAATGTAGACTTGTATAACAATTGCTTTTCAGTTTGAAAGTTTCTTCCACATTAAAAAAAAAAAAATGTCAAAGTTGACGGATAAGTCTATTAAATTGAGATGAGAAAAAACATTTTGGAGTGCATGAACAAGAATAAAAACTGCACAATTTCAGTTGACTTTTCTCGCTCATGTTGTTAGTCAACATGCTCGTAGAGTTTTATGTCAAATGCACCGATAACATAGTCTCCTAATCTCCTGCCAGAACTAAGAAGTGTTTTGATTAATTTAAAATAATTTGAGCAATTTCGTTGAGTATGAACAAGCCAGCAAGCAACAATTAACATCGAGCTTACATCAGAAAATATAAACTATCAATTAACAGCATGGAAAAGTGTAGACAATGATGACTTAGCACTTATTTCCATGCTACAGGTACTCGAAAAGTCACATACCGAGACACTTAAATGCACATTGAATAACTATTAAGCTAATGCATGTTTTTTTTAATTCCCCACTTATGTAAATTTAATTTACAATATTAAACTTATGGATCGAAGTGATCGCTCCCACTTACTGCGTATTTTGAAAATAAATAAGATACAAAGTACTAAACTTAAAAGAAGCTTCATACTTACGCTGGAAATAAGAAACCTGATGTGGCTCTCACGACACTCACGAATGTTGGCTTGCTGAATTCTTCACTAAGTCTTCGCAATGGATTGTTGGGATCCTTGAAACTATTCACTTCCAAGCCAAAAATTGCAGATCCAATGATATCGATTGCATATCTATATTTAAAGTAATCAAAAAGGATGAGTTCAAAGGTTTATTCGACCCAACAGACTTTGGACTGAAATAAATAATCAAACCTTGCAAAGAACTCTTTCATTTCGATAACAGCTTCTCCATGATCGGGAATAATATTGTCGAAATGTTCCAACATTTTATTACCAACATCGTCAACAGTGCCAAATATGGACTTGAGCTTTCCCGATGAAAAAGACGGAGCCAATTTAGTGCGTAGACTTTTCCAACGTTCTCCTGGCAAATTGAAAAGATTTCCCGAATACGGATCGTTTTTTTCATCGCAATAAACTCCACGATCGTGAAAGCTGGGAAAATCTTTTACCAACATTTGTCGCGCCAATTCCGGATCACGCACCAAAACTGCTGGCCGACATAACAAATAGATTCCAAGGAATTTTTCCGAACTGTTGTTCTGGTAGATATCGTTGATGGCCATGCCGAATGATCTTTGTCGTTTCACAACCGATTCCATAGCTCCGAAGGGGATTCTACTGCGAGCATCGCAGGGGAATCCTTTGCGTTGCCAGAATGTAAAAACATGACGAATATAAAACGCCAGAGCCGTTACAACTCCGAGAAGAATCACTAGCATCATTTTTTTTAGATTGATTGCTCCGACTTATAGCTTCGACTTATTGCACTTGCAGTTCGCGATCAACTGATTGATTGCTGTGTACTCGATAATGCATTCGACCAACAGACTGATCATTTAAAAATAAGTGTGACCATATTTTGAGAAGTAGCATTAAGACAGCGGAAATCATTTCTGATTGAAAAAAAATATTATTAAAACCTTGGATTGAGTTGAGTGTAAACGAAAGTAGGAAGGTTCCTTGGAATGTAAGGTTACCATTTCAAGTTTTTAATTTTATATATTTTATCTTTTAACATTTGTATTTATGACGACATCAATCGTCTATTCGGCTCAGTGAATTATCATTCAACTTTTGTCGTAGATATTTTTCAACCGGATTTTTGAAAATATTTCGAAACCACAAACAACTTTTTGGAAGCACCTCATGACTCCACCAGCAATTATTCATTTTAATGGAGTATACAAAAAGATATTTCCAAAATGGGCTATAAATTTCATGAAAAGACTTAACTCATGAAATCGATTTTACAATTTTTGTCTTTTAACATATCTCTGTGGCAATACGTGAAGAAATAATTCGACTGATGTTTGTGCTTATTTGCATCTTTACATGCTGATTCAGAAGTTGAGTTGCAATTCTGGGTTCGGGTTTTTTTTTTGCCTATTCTCAATATTTTTGGTATTTCAACTTTAATATAAGTAGCACTATCACGAATTCCATTGTTATCGGATAAAAAAGTGCAAGGCCTTACCTGATTTGTATTCTTATATCTTTTTGGTATTCAGTTTAAGTACATTTTCAGTGGGCGCAGTATGCTGGATTTGTAAAGTTTCAGTTTTTGGAATCTCATTTGTCGGATATTGATGCTTATAAGACAACTAATATTTGAATATTTTGAAGTTTTGATCACTGAGTTGATTTTTTAAATGTCTAAAAAAAGCTTCATTTCACCGCACGCCACCGTTACTTCTGCCTACTGCACTTTGAGCTTGAGGTATTGGCCATATTTGGTACAAAGCATAATTTTTTTTTTTTTTTTGAATTATGACATCATTCATCATAGAACTTAATTATTGCATATCATAACTATAAACAAAAAAAAATGTGAAAGCATATTTCAAGGTTACTCCTGTATATCTCTTTAGAAGCTTTCAGTATGGCAACAAAAAGAAGTTAAAGCATTGTGGCTTTTAAAATATTTTTTTTTTACATAAACAAAGTAAATCAAAGCAATAAATTATTTTTTTTTTACCACTTTTGACTTTTTCACAGTTGGTCGTTATCAATTTTACATTCTTAACCAAATACAACCTTAAGAGGTAGCCACGTTACAGCAAGTCTGTACGATCCAGTCTAGACTGTAGCATTGACGCAGAATTTCAAACAGCCTTGTTTTAAGGTATTATACTTTTTCTAACAAAAAAAATCAGTACATCTATTTTTTTAAGCTCTTTTAGGTTTGCTTTATTGAGCACTATGAACTGCTATCTGTTGATTTAGATGAGATAATTCAAAAAATATATCTAATTTCATCAACAGTTCGGTAAGATAACAGGCGCATTGTTTAACGGTATTCCATTGTACTATTTAAAAACCGTACAAATAAATTAACTCGTTATAAATGCAAAACTATTTACCACTTAAAATTTGAAACACAGTTAAGAACACTTTGTGTTGAAAAAACTTACGGAAATAACTATACATAAGGAAATTACCCAAATATTTTATAACTGCTTTTAGGGAATTTGGCACATTTGAAACATAGAGACACAGCACTTTAAATTATAAAGATGAATTATGGTTTTTTAGAAGCTGTAAAAAAGCATTAATTCTGAAAGCTATTTATCAAAAACCTGAGGAAAAGTGGTGGCAATTGATATCAATGTGCGTACTTCTTCATCATTTATGACTATAAACCAATCCAGTCTGGCCTTGGGTTTTTTGGCAGATCGGTCATTTGACCGTGTCGTATTTTTACTTGCGACTTATAGGTACTATAAGGCAAGTTATGCATTCGTAAAAAAAATCGAACTCGAGATTTTGATCAAAGTTGACATTACGATGATAGCGAAGACCAAAAAAGTGGGTCTCGCAATTCTGTCTGTCTGTCGGTTCGACTTTTAATTTTTTCCCCCCGGACGTTTTTTTTTTTAAGACCAAAAATAACGGTACCTGCCATACGATTTTTTTTTCGAAATTTTATAAATATTTTTTTTTTCTCAAAAACTGTCCTACAGAATTTTTAAAAAAAAAATTGAAAAATTTTATTTGGCTAAATCTAGCTAATGGTTGAAAAAAAATTGTTATTTTTGGTAGCCCCCTGGGTCCATTTTTTTTGTTTTTGATTTTCTCGAAAACGGTACAGCCGATTTAAATCATTTTTTTTTATGCCAAAGCTCCTCCAAAGTTTGAATATTACGAGTATTACATATTCAAATTTTCAATTTTTAATTTTTTGGATTAAAAAAAAAAAAATCAAAATTTTTTTTTGGAAACTCAATATTTCGAAAACCCCATGCTCGATTTTTTTCAAACTTGACAAATAAAAGTTTCTTAACATAATCTACAAGATTTAAGAAAAAAAATTTTGTTTTATCGAAAACTAACAGTACCTTCCATACAAATTTAAAAAAATGGTTTTCGAAAATCGTATTTTTCTCGAAAACGGTCCGTTTCTTTCTTTTGATTAATGCTTACGATCTATAATTTAATAAAAAAATTTGAAATCTAGATATTACTGACTGTACCTACCATAGAACGATTTTATCGAATTTTGAATTTCTCATTATCGACTTAACGGATTTTAATAAAATTTTTTATAAAGAAGCTTCTAAAAAGTCTAAAAAACATTGCATTTAAAAACTTAATTTTTAGAAAAAAAAGTCATTTTTTTTTTTTTGAAAAATTCGATATCTCAAGAACGGCTTAGTATTTTTTTTGGAAATTAGACTTTTATTCATACAATAATAAAAACTTAAGGTTGGCGTACCAAAATTTTTTCTTAAAAATGTTTTAAAAATTTTGTACATAAAAGCTTATTTTTTTAAGGAACCACTACAACGACTTATAATTTTTGTTCCTGCTTAAATTCATATTTGCATAGCATTCTGTTTGTATCTCTTACTACTAGAAGAATTTAAAAAATTCATTTTATCCTTATGAACAGTTTTCTCTAATAACATTCGTTTTTAAAATTCCTAGTCTATTACATAGGAGCAAGTTCGTGCGACCCAGTCGTGCATTTTATTTACTTGCGATATATGTAGGTACAATAGGGCAAGTTTTGAAAAAAAAAATCGATTTCGAGATTTTGATCAAAGTTGACATTACGATAGAAGAAGATAGAAGCGAAGAAGAAAAAATTGGGTCCGGCAATTCCGCCTGTCTGTATCAGTATGTTTATACCCCGATCTAGAGCCTAAAACTGGAGGTATTTTCTTCAAAGTTGGTACTTAAGGACCTTTGGTGATTCCCTAGAACCCCCCATACACCCGTAATGCAAAATCTTATTTATCTCAAAAACGACTCTAAAGATTTTGATAAAAAAAATAGGTGTGCTATTATGGACGTGAGCTACATTTTGGTAAAATAAATGTTTGAGAAAAAATCCTATTAACGGTATCTGTCATATAACCGCTTTTTTGATTTTCAATATTCTCATTAACGGCTCTAACAATTTTGACCAAAATTTATTCACAGGAGCTCCTTTAAATTTAAAATAATATTTTATATATTTCGTTTTTTTTGTATTTTTTTTTTTTTAAATCAGTATCTAACGTGTGAACGATTATTTTTTGAAATTATTTCCTAAAATTTAAATACTTAATACATATTTAAAATTGACACATTTTTCTCTTGAAAAATTTTAACGAAATTCTTATACAAAAGAATAATTTAATAATAAAAAAGATTTTTAAACTTTGCTTCTCATCTCATTGAATCCATGTTTTATACTCATATTTATAAAATTTATTTTAAATTCCCAAGTACTTTTTCATAAGAGAAAGTACGTGTGATCTAGTCGTGCATTTTATTTATATTTGCATAAACAGGTATATATATTTTATGTATTAATTTTAATCGAATAAAGCATCATACATTCTGTGCCCTCGAATGCCTATTTTATCTTTTTTTTTTAGTACCGTGCTAACTTCATATGACTTTTTGACATTTACAAACATCAGAACAGATCTGTTTAGTTAGTTTTTTTTGCATGAACTGTCAATACCTTAGGTGTGTTCAGAAGCTATTTTTCATGTTTAAAATTAAAAAAGAGTTAGTAATCTACCTAAAAATTAGTAAATCCTTAAGTAGTATCATACTAATACCTTAATACTAAATTGCCTAAAATAATGACAGTTTATTCAAAAGGCCAAGAAAACAGAAATTTGTGACACTTGTCACTGTTTGAGTCATATGAAGTAAGCACGATTTTAAACATATAAAACAGCTATTTAATGGTTTTAATTTAATAAAATTCTATAAAAGGTACGAGTATACTGCTAAATTTGATTAAAATTCGATGCAAATTTGTCGTTTTAACCTAGTATCATACTAAAACAGTTCTAATAGTATCGTATACTAATTTTGACTTGATTTTAAACTAAGTTAGATTTTTTTAAGACATATTTGCAAACAAAGGTATTGTTAATAATTACCTACATTTGCGATAGGACAAAAAAAAGCTTAGAAAGGTCACACTACTTCTCTCTGTCAATAGTTAAACCTATAACTGTAAACAATTGATAAATCATGAGAACTCAGTTGCAGCGATAAGAATACGATTGTTTGTTGCAAAGTCACGTTTAAACTGAAAATAATCTTATCTATTATTTATTAAATGAATTTGGAAATTATTTGTTTTCGTTTTCCTTTGATTTTACTTGCACTTAGTTTTGAATTAATTGAAATGATACGAAAAAGTTTACATCAGAGATGACCCTAATGCCTTGGGGCTTGGGGGGCTATTGTGAATAAAAAATTTGTTACAGTTTGATTATACATAAATGCCTCTCGTGCCTCCCGATCTTCTTGGTCGCTCTTGATACAACACAATTCTTATGAAAGAAAATTTTACGACGCAAGACTTTGTTTGATTAGATTTAGAACTTAATTTAGGGACCACCAATTTTCTGGTGGGTCTCCTTTTTTTGTACTTTATATGGTATGTATTGGATTCATTTAAAAAAATTCATTCATTTCTTAAAATTAATTTTCCAAAACAAGTTGTTTGTGCCATAGAATTCTTCGCGGCCATCTCTTTGTCTATTCGTCCAGGTATACTATAATAAATGGATATATGTACATTGAGCTAAAATTTAAACGATGACCAGATTAGCCTTAAATTTGGTACAAATAATTTCAATGTGCTTCTCAAGTTTCTTCAAAAACGGCTCCTACGATTAAACTTCGAACCGGATATGTCTGATAAAGTTACAATAAATAAGTTTTTTTTTTTTTTTTTTTTATTATAAAGAATCTCACAACGGGATAGGATTTTGAATGTTTTGTTTTTTTGTTTAGAAAATTCTTTTGACTTTGGGTTATTCCCATATATCTTGGTGACGACTAAACGGATTTTGGTACAAAATTCCAAAAGGGTTTTTTTTTTTTTAAATTAGTTTAATTAAAATTTAAATTAAGGAAAAAAGCAGGGACCACCAAGTAAGACCAAAATTTAACATTTTTTTTACGAAAATGAATCTAAGAAAAAATAAAATATATAAAATGTCATAAAATTAACTAACTATTTTGAAATCAAAATTGACAAACCACTTTATACTCGTAGGTTTGTACAAAAATATTAATTATGTTCGATTCAGTTATGATTATTTTTTTTAATATCAATGTTAACTTTCTTGTAAATATTAATAAGAGACGTGTTTTCTTCAAAAAAATAAAAATAAAATAAAACTGAAGTACAGCGAAACTTCTGTATAATGAACCTTCAAGGGAACAAAAAATTGCTTCGTTATAAAAAATTCGCTATATAGAAAATGTAATTTTTTTAAACACTGCAAGTGCTCTTTTATATTTAAAAAAAAAATGGCACTAACAAAAAAAACATTTTAACATTGCTTTATCCACATCGCCGTATTTTATTTTTGTTAGTTTTTTCTTGCCTTCAATTTGAACTTGCTTCGGAAAAATCTAATTTTTTTTAAATTTCTTAAAATTGCCGACAATATACTGAAGGACACTCCAAATTTTCAAATTATTTCTTCTTCTCTCCCTTTTTAACTTTTTCGGTCATTGACAATTTGTCCGATAGTGAAATAGCGATGAAAAACGATTGACCTGTTACGTAAAAGTTCTACTACATATGCACACATTTCATACATCTATGAATACATTCTTTCACTTTAAGAAAATTCTTGCCAAAACGGGGAGTTCCCTTTTAAAATTAGGAACAAAAATCGTACTGGACTGTGATTTCAAAATTTAAAATTGACATTTCGTTTTAAAGAAACAACTTTTGCTTTTGGGTCAAAAAGAATAAGTTCCTTATGCAGTTTTTGTTATAAAGTGTATTTAAAAAATGTCGGTAACATTTAATTTTTTATTTACAACTTTATTATAGTTTAAATATTTTAAAGAAAACAAAAAAAAAAACATTGTTTTTTTTTTGAAAATGTTTTTAAGTTTTAAAGAAACAAAATGGTGCCTGCCATTGTAGCATTTCAAAAATAATGAAAATAATGCCACAAACTTGTTTCCTGTGCATTTTAAATTCGCAATTTAGAATTTATTATTAAATAGTACAGCGAACAGGTATCAGCACTCCAAGAGCAAAATTATAAAGTGAATGAATATAATACCTCGGTTTTAAATTTATGACGATTAAGTTTAAAGAAGTCAATATTTGAGGATACTTCATTGATATACATATGGGCAAATCTCACAAACTTTTGATTTTTCACTATTGAAATGTCAGAAAGTGAAAAAATTAAGCACACCTTTGAAATTGAGTTAATACCATCTTTATTACGTCAGTAAACTTATTTGATGGTGTTCCCATTTTTCCACGTAATGCTTAAAAACTTACTCTATAACTTTACATTGCATTTCGAAAAATTTAATTATATATTTTTGTTAAGGTTCAAAATTAATTAAAAACCTTACAAATTACATTTTTTACTGGTTTAATGACTGGAATTGATTAAAATATATCATTTGAATAAACAATTTATTAAAGATTTATAAAACACTGAACAATCAATAATAGTTATCATCATCATCATAATCGGCTCGACAACCGGGTTCCGGTCCTGGCCTCTTTCAACAAGTCTCTCCACCTATCCCGGTCTCTAGCCGACGCCATCCAGTTGCGCACCCCAAGGCTTCGGGCGTCCTGGTCTACGCCATCTCTCCAGCGCAAGCATGGTCTACCACGCTGTCGTCTGCCATAGAATGTACCACAAAGAACTTTCCGAGCAGGTTCCTCTTCGCTCATGCGAGCTAGGTGCCCTGCCCACCGGAGTCTACCGAGCTTAATTTTTGTCACGATATCTGCTTCTAGGTAGATTGCGTACAATTCATGATTGTACCGTCTCCGGAATCGTCCTTCCTCACATACGGGGCCAACAATTCTCCTTAAGACTTTTCTCTCGAACGCAGCTAAGAGGTCGGAGTGCCTTTTGCTAAGCACCCAAGTCTCGGATCCATATGTGAGTACTGGCAGGACCATGGTCCTGTACAGCAGCAGTTTTGAAGTTATGGTGAGATTTCTGGATTTGAAAAGCTTTGACAGACTATAGTAGGCTCTGTTGGATTTGAGAAGCCGCCCGCGTATTTCTTCTTCTATATTGTTATCGGCTGCTACTATTGACCCAAGGTATTTAAAGGATTGCACCACTTCAAATTCGTGCTCCGCTACCTTGATTGTTTGACCAACTGTTCCTCTCGCATTCGACGCCACCATGTACTTTGTTTTACCTTCACTAATGTGCAGCCCCAGATTTTGTGCCGCCTGCTCGATCTGGATGAAGGAATCGTGTACAGCTTGTTCGGTTCTTCCGATGATGTCGATGTCGTCTGCGTAAGCCAGTAACTGGCTGGACCTGTTGACGATGGTCCCTCTTGTTGCCGTGCCAGAGTCAGGGATTGCTTTCTCCAACGCCATGTTGAAGAGGAGGCAGGCCAAACCGTCCCCTTGTCGGAGTCCATTAAAGATGTTGATTGGTCTGGATAGCAATCCGGCTATTTTTACTTGGCTTGTTACGTTGGTCATGGTCAACCTACATAGACGTATCAATTTATTTGGGATGCCGAATTCTCTCATGGCTTTGTAAAGTTCTACCCTGGCTATGCTATCATAGGCGGCCTTAAAGTCTATAAACAGATGGTATGTTGGGATGTTAAATTCTAGACATTTTTCGATAACGGTTTTAGCGTATGTGGTTATCCAGTCTTGTAGGATAGAGGAGAGTATCTTATAGGCGGTACTCAACAACGTGATACCTCTATAATTGCTGCACGTTGTGACATCTCCCTTCTTATGTATGGGGCACATTATTCCTCTTCGCCAGTCTTCTGGCATTTCTTCCTGCTCCCCTACGTGCACTATAATATCATGAATTGCTTGACGTAAGGCTGGCCCGCCGTGATGAAATAATTCGGCTGGTATGCCATCGGCTCCCGGGGATTTGTTCTGTTTAAGCCGGCCTATAGCCTTCTCAACCTCTTCTATGCTTGGTGGCGGCAACATAGGGTATTCTTCTTGAAGTAGTGGAGCCTCCACTTCTGCAGTGAGCTGACCATTTAGCAATTCATTAAAGTACACTTCCCATCGCTCCAGTATGCTTTCAGGATCGGTGATCAGATTTCCCTCCCCGTCCTTGCAGTATGTGCAGCGTGGTGTGTACTGCGTCATGTTTCGGACGGATTGGTAGAACTTCCGCGCCTGGTGCGGACCTCGCTCTCGGCTATTTTCTATTTCACAGATTAGGTTCTTCTCCCAGGCTGATTTTTTTTGTCTGTGTAGCCGTTTTTCTATTCTTCTGAGCTCTTTATATTCCTCTTCGCGTGCCCGCGTTCTATGAGATTGTTGCATTGCTCGGTACGCAACATTCTTACGTTCAGTCGCTAGCTTGCATTCATCATCAAACCAGTCGTTCCGATTTTTACGACTGCTGCCTAAGATGGAGTTGGCAGTACCAATGACAATATTCTTAAGGCGTGTCCACTTCTCATTTACGCCCAGCATACTGCCTCCAGGACTTACTCTCCCTAAATCAAGTGATTCTAGGGCGAGTCCTAACGCATTACCAAAGGTGTTACTGGTGTTTTCATTGCGCAGGGCAGCCGTGTTGATTCGAACCTGATCGGCGGATGCAATGCGTCTTCGCAAGGCAATCCGCCCTCGGAAAACCATACCAACAAGATAGTGATCCGAGTCGATATTGGCACCTCGGTACGTTCGTACCGTCATCAAGTTCGAGTAGTGGCGACGGTCTATCAACACGTGGTCTATTTGGTTACGAGTGACTCCATCAGGTGATACCCAGGTGGCTTTGTAGATATCTTTACGCGGGAACCTGGTACTCGCAACGACCATGTTTTTCGATGCTGCCAATTCTAAGACTCGAAGTCCATTGTCATTAGTGTTCTCATGCAAACTATGGGTGCCTGCGTAATGCCTGAATACCGGCTCCCGACCCATTTTTGCGTTCAAATCCCCAAGGATGATTTTAACATCATACCTTGGACAGGCATTGAGGGCCCTCTCGACTTGTTCGTAGTAAGTCTCTTTTTCTTCGTCTGAGGACTCCTCCGTAGGTCCGTAAACGTTAATGAGGCTGATGTTCGTAAATTTGCCTCGCACGCGAAGGGTGCATAACCTTTCGCTTATAGCGTTAAAGCCGATGATGGTAGACTTCATTTTTTCGCTGACTAGGAAGCCTACCCCGAGCACATGGTGTTTTGTATGACAGCTATAGTATATGTCATATTCTTTCTTCTGTAGAACACCATTCCCTATCCATCTGGTTTCTTGAAGAGCTGTTATGACAGCTTTATATTTTGACAGGGCATCGGCAAGCTGCTGAGCAGCTCGAGCTCTATAGAGCGATCGTACGTTCCATAAGAAAATTCGTAAATCGTTTTTCAGTTTTCGTTGCGTTGGTTGTCGTCGTGTGATCAGTCCGTTTCCGAGGCTTGTTGTCGGTCTCGTAATTCATAAAGTTTTACGGGACAGGGAATTAACCTGTCGCCAACCTGAGGAACCAGCCTGATCATATTAGCCATAGCCAAACCTTTTTAAAGGCTTGTTTCTAGCGGCCGCCACGGAGAGGCTATGATCAGACTTCCACCAGTCCCGAATAGTTACGGCACGTGCATGTTTTCGTATGCTACATGTTATTCCCCCTATTCGTCTGATGGCTGACCGCCTTAAGCTCTTTTAGGTTTTCTTTATTGAGCACTATGAACTGCTATCTGTTGATTTAGATGAGATAATTTAAAAAAATATATCTTATTTTCATCAACAGTTCGGTAAGATAACAGGCGCATTGTTTAACGGTATTCCACTGTACTATTTAAAAACCGTACACATAAATTAACTTGTTATAAATGCAAAACTATTTACCACTTAAAATCTAAGATCATATCACTGAAACGCAGTTAAGAACACTTTGTGTTGAAAAAACTTACAGAAACAACTATACATACCCTCTTTAAGGAAATAACCCAAATATTTTATAACTGCTTTTAAGGCACATTTCAAACATAGAGACACAGCACTTTAACTTATAACTTATGGTTTTTAGAAGCTCTAAAAAAGAATTAATTCTGAAAGCTATTTAGCAAAAAGCTATTTAGGAAAAGTGGTGGATATTGATATCAATGTGCGTACTTCTTCATCATTTATGACTATCAACCAATTTGTAGCTTCCTATTTCTTTTGGTATATTTTCTTTTTGTTATTGGTTGTTTTGATTTGCGCTTCAATTATTTCTTCTTATCCTGGCAAGATACCTTACACTAACATACCTACCTTAATTACAGCAATCGGAAGTGCTCCATATAAATTAAACATTTTCTCAGAAAGTGGGCGGATACCAAGCCCCTTGAATGGAAAACCTCAATTTTTATTTTTGATCCTTTATATATGCAATTTGAGCTCTACCGTTCTACCAAATTTCATTGTTCTACTGCAATCGGAAGTGCGGCATATATAATTTACATCAGTTCTGAAGAAGTGGGCGGATACCACGCCCCTGAATGGAAAACTGCTAATTTTATATTTTTTTCTTTGAATGCAATTTAAGCCCTACCACTCTACCAAATTTCATCGTTTTACAGCAGTCGGAAATGCTCCATCCAACCAATACCAATACGGAGAAAGTGGGCGGATACCACGCCCCTGAATGGAAAACCTCATTTTTTATTTTTGGTCCTTTATATGCAATTTGAGCTCTACCGTTCTACCAAATTTCATTGTTCTACTGCAATCGGAAGTGCGGCATATATAATTTACATCAGTTCTGAGGAAGTGGGCGGATACCACGCCCCTGAATACAAAACTGCTAATTTTATATTTTGTTCTTTGAATGCAATTTAGGCCCTACCACAGCACCAAATTTTATCGTTTTACAGCAGTCGGAAGTGCTCCATTCAACCAACACCAATTCGGAGAAAGTGGGCGCATACCACGCCCCCTGAAAGGAAAACTCTGGTGTTTATTTTTGGTTTTTTATATGCAATATGAGCCCTACCGGTTCACCAAATTTCATCGTTTTACAGCAGTTGGAAGTGCTCCATTCAACCAACGCCAATTCGGAGAAAATGGGCGGATACCACGCCCACTGAATGGAAAATTTCAAATTTTCGATTTTTTCCTCTGCTTGCATGACAAGACCTTCCGTTGTGCAAAATTACAAGATTCTACGATGTCGGGAAGTGCTCCATAATTTTGATGATCTGTCAGTCAGTCAGTCAGTTACGGTTTTTGTGATTTTTGAGGCCTTATATCTCAGGAACCACTTATGCTAGAAAATTGAAATTTGGTGAAGCACCTGTGCCTGAGTAGCTTAGCAAATATTCGGCATTTTAAGTTTCTGACTTCATTGGTACTGAAGATAAGTAGGGGTCAAAAACCGCCTGAGTTTGTTCCTGTAAAAAGGGTGTAGTGCCAGAACTTGGCTGGGCACTACCGTGCCCTTTGATTATCAATTAATCTAAAATTAAGATTCCCTGATCTTTTAAAGCAAATGTTTTAGAACTTTATAGCAATACATATGTCGCAGTGGAAGAATTTTCAAATCCCTAAATAGTGGAAAACTAGGGTACAAACGAGGCTTACCACATATTTTCTTCAGAACACTTTTTTGTAAAACTAAAAGAGGCTGTATTTTGTTGTAATAGGAACCTCCCCAACAAGAAATTCAATATTCTGGTTTGGAATGAAAAAAATGTCATAATAAATCTTAAGGAACAGTTTAGAAGAGCAAACTTTACGCAAAAAGAAGAAATTTCTAATAGTGCACCGAAAATACTGTCTTAGATTTTCTATGTGGTTATAAAAACTCATTCGAGAATTAATAATCAATCCCAAATACTTGAATTCATTTACTATTTCTAATTTAAAACATTTATCACTACAGCTCGTGGAATCAGTAAAGTTTGTAGAATTGTCCGTAGGACTACAGGTACAGTTAAAAAGTTTAAATTTTTGACACTCAGTAGCATGGAAAAAGAGATCAGCATCAACAATCTTTTGGCCAGACAAACTCAAAAACATTACTTTAGTTTTAGAACTAATTATCAGTTTGTGCTCTGCAAACCAGATTCTTAACCAGCTGAGATCCCAATTTATATCAGATATAAGATTAAGACGATTATCTGTACCATAAGAGAAGCCCACATCATCTGCAAAAGCTGTCAATGAACCTCAAATGGTAATCTGAATAAAGAATCAATATAAACCAAAAAAAGTATTGGTCCCAAAACCGAACCTTGTGGCACTCCCAAATCGAATGTCTTTGTATCACTCCTAATACCATCAAATTTCACTCTTTGGGTACTTACATTTAAATATGATCTTAATCAATCACTTATAAAACCTCGAAACCCAGCACTTTCAAGTTTGCTTATCAAAATTGTGTGATTAACCATTTCAAAAGCTTTTGATATGTCAACAAATAACGCTGCTGTATTCTTTTTATTATCAAGGCTTACAAGTATTTGAGAACAGAAATGTAACAAGACATCTTCGGTTGATTTATTTCTTTGAAAACCAAACTGAACGTCACTGAAAAATTTCGTTCTCGTTGAAAAGTAATTTTGACCAATTACTGACCAATTTGGTGGCATACTTTTTATACGAATATCCCATATATAGGCTGCCAAAAGCCCAGAGCCTTAAAATCGGCATGCATTTCTCTTTCACCTTTACTTACAACGAATTTGCTGTTTACGAGATATGGATACTCGTGTACTATTTTAGAAACTTGATACAATTTAACTGATTTCAATAATGAACAAAAAATCGATTACAAAATTTATTACCAATATTTTGTTAATTTAATCTAAAGTTATAGTTCTACAAAATTCTGCCCTCAACATTAAATGATAAAATTTTTAAAAATATGAAAGTACAATCATTTCGATACAACAGTTTTCTTCTTTCGTAATTTGAGATTGACTCCTCCTTTTGGTGCAATGATAATTGCGAAATTATCGACTTCGATTTCTCCCTTCTGGGTGGCTTCAATATCATAATTCATCAGGACTTTAGCTAGAGCAACTTTGACATTGACTTTTCCCATTCGTTGAGCTAAATATATTGGTAATTAATTTTAAATAAAAATATTTTTTTTTTTTTGGGAAATTCACTATCAATACTTCATAAATATATTTTTTTTTTCACTTTTTTAATTTCTTTTAACTTTTTTTTCAAATTAAAAAAAGATTTGTTTTATTTTTACCTATGCAATGACGTGGTCCCTCGCCAAAGGGCATATAAGCAATTGGATTGTAATTTTGGTTTTCCTCCAAAAATCTCTCCGGATCATATTTTAAAGGATCAGGGAAGTACTTTGGATCGCGGTGAATGCCAAAAAGCGAGATCACAATTGGCGTGCCTTTCTGAATTACTTTGTCCGATTCCGGAATTGGAAAATCAATTGTGCATTCACGATTAAGAATTGGCAAAGCAGGGTACTTTCGTATTGTTTCTATTCAGATACCAAACAAAAAAAAGACCGTTTCAGTGAAGATTTCGAAATTGCTGTGCAATCAAAACAATAAAAAAAACTCACCCATTATACACAAGTCGAGATACTTCATGTCCTGAATACTGTCATAAGTGATCTTTCCGCCATGTTTGGCTAATGCTTGTTCGATATCTTTTTGGACCTTAGCCAAAATCTCTGGATTTTTGGCCAATTCGAAAATAGTAAATGCCGATGTTCCAGCTGTTGTATCAAAACCAGCTATGTAAAATATGAAAGCCTGTCCGGCGATGCAATCAATTGACATTGATTTTAAATTTTCTGAGAATTTGAAAGATGTTCATGGGTTCATCGAAATGACTGTTGATTGTGTTTTTCTAATTTGAGATTTTTTTTCTTACCTGCAGTAGATTGACCTTTCCAAATTTCGTCTTCTATATTAATTTTGCCAGTGTTTCGAAGCTCTATCAGCATTTGCATAATATCCTTGCGGTAGTATTTATTTTTTTCACGAAATTCTACCGTTTGACGGACCATGTCTTTCATAAAATTGGCAACTGGATCTGGAATTCGTAGACGAACAAATAGCTTTTCAAGTCTGTTGAAAAAAATTATAAGTACTTGTTATGGTTTTTTTAGAGGGGAATGGGTTTTTTGTATAAGAGAATAAATATTTTGAGTATTCTAATTTTTAATTATTAAATGTGCTTTATCAGTGTTAAAATAGCTCGGATTCAGATGTCTAACTTATTGCCCTTGTTCGGTGTTCAAAGCTTAAAGCTTCATTTATGTAGATTCGTATACATATTTATGTGCAAGATCGAAAAGCTGCACATGCATCTGTCTCGAAACGTTCATGGAATCGCTGATCAATCATTAGCTCAAGAAATATCTTGAAGATCGGAAGCTTCTGAATGACTGGCAATATGACTTTCGCAGAAATCGTTCCACTAGTGATCTGACCGAGGATTGGAACAGATTTTGCATTGTTTTGGAGGGAGTAAGATTATTGCACTTGAAATTTATAAGGCATTTGAGTTTGAATTTGGCACCAGGTTCTCCAATGGAAATTGTTGCGTTTCGTTTCAACGAAACTCTTAATTTTTGGATTTGAAATTACTTTCTAGATCGTTCAATACTTGTTGTATTGGACTGTTTCACTGTCTGATCTTCACATAATAAACAATGGTGTTCCCCAAGGTTCCGTCTTATCTCCGACACTGTTCTTTATTTTATAAATGCTCTGTTCTCTGAAACTTTTAATCCATTTCTCTGTTTTGCCGACGACTCTTCTTGTTCTCAAATTCACACTCACCTGCTTTGGAAGTAGAATTGCTACGAAAGCGTATGATAAACTCATTAACCTGAGATCTTTACAAAATTGTTAAATGGGATATACAAAATCGTGTACCCTAGGCCATTGTTTTTGAAGAAGCCGAAAAGTTTTCAGTACTCGCTATATGCGTCAACGATGATCTTCGTTGGAAGTCAACATGCTCGTAGAGTTTTATGTCAAATGCACCGATAACATAGTCTCCTAATCTCCTGCCAGAATTAAAAAGTGTTTTGATTAATGTAAAATAATTTCAGCAATTTCGTTGAGTATGAACAAGCAACAATTAACATCGAGCTTACATCAGAAAATATAAACTATCAATTAACAGCGTGGAAAAGTGTAGACAATGATGACTTAGCACTTATTTCCATGCTACAGGTACTCGAAAAGTCACATACCGAGACACTTAAATGCACATTGAATAACTATTAAGCTAATGCATGTTTTTTTTAATTCCCCACTTATGTAAATTTAATTTACAATATTAAACTTATGGATCGAAGTGATCGCTCCCACTTACTGCGTATTTTGAAAATAAATAAGATACAAAGTACTAAACTTAAAAGAAGCTTCATACTTACGCTGGAAATAAGAAACCTGATGTGGCTCTCACGACACTCACGAATGTTGGCTTGCTGAATTCTTCACTAAGTCTACGCAATGGATTGTTGGGATCCTTGAAACTATTCACTTCCAAGCCAAAAATTGCAGATCCAATGATATCGATTGCATATCTATATTTAAAGTAAGCAAAAAGAATGAGTTAAAAGGTTTATTCGACCCAACAGACTTTGGACTGAAATAAATAATCAAACCTTGCAAAGAACTCTTTAATTTCGATAACAGCTTCTCCATGATCGGGAATTATATTGTCCAAATGTTCCAACATTTTATTACCAACATCGTCAACAGTGCCAAATATGGACTTGAGCTTTCCCGATGAAAAAGACGGAGCCAATTTAGTGCGTAGACTTTTCCAACGTTCTCCTGGCAAATTGAAAAGATTTCCCGAATACGGATCGTTTTTTTCATCGCAATAAACTCCACGATCGTGAAAACTGGGAAAATCTTTTACCAACATTTGTCGCGCCAATTCCGGATCACGCACCAAAACTGCTGGCCGACATAACAAATAGATTCCAAGGAATTTTTCCGAACTGTTATTTTGGTAGACATCGTTGATGGCCATGCCGCATGATCTTTGTCGTTTCACAACCGATTCCATAGCTCCGAAGGGGATTCTACTGCGAGCATCGCAGGGGAATCCTTTGCGTTGCCAGAATGTAAAAACATGACGAATATAAAACGCCAGAGCCGTTACAACTGCGAGAAGAATCACTAGAATCATTTTTTTTAGATTGATTGCTCCGACTTATAGCTTCGACTTATTGCACTTTCAGTTCGCGATTGATTGTTGTGTACTCGATAATTCATTCGACCAACAGACTGATTATTTAAAAATAAGTGTGACAATATTTTGAGAAGAAACATTTAAACTGCGGAAATCATTTCTGATTAAAAAAAAAATATTATAAAGACCTTGGATTGAGTTGAGTGCAAAGTGTAGGAAGGTTCCTTGGAATGTAAGGTTACCATTTCAATAATTTTTTAGTTTTTAATTTTATATATTTTATCTTTTAACATTTGTATTTATGACGACATCAATCGTCTATTCGGCTCAGTGAATTATCATTCAACTTTTTTCGAAGACATTGTAACTGGAGTTTTGAAAATACATATTTCAAAACCACAAACAACTTATTGGAAGCACCTCATGACTCCACCAGCAATTATTCATTTTGATGGAGTATGCAAAAAGATATTTCCAAAATGGGCTATAAATTTCATGAAAAGACTTAACTCATGAAATCGATTTTACAATTTTTGTCTTTTAACATATCTCTGTGGCAATACGTGAAGAAATAATTCGACTGATGTTTGTGCTTATTTGCATCTTTACATGCTGATTCAGAAGTTGAGTTGCAATTCTGGGTTCGGGTTTTTTTTTTGCCTATTCTCAATATTTTTGGTATTTCAACTTTAATATAAGTAGCACTATCACGAATTCCATTGTTATCGGATAAAAAAGTGCAAGGCCTTACCTGATTTGTATTCTTATATCTTTTTGGTATTCAGTTTAAGTACATTTTCAGTGGGCGCAGTATGCTGGATTTGTAAAGTTTCAGTTTTTGGAATCTCATTTGTGGGATATTGATGCTTATAAGACAACTAATATTTGAATATTTTGAAGTTTTGATCACTGAGTTGATTTTTTAAATGTCTAAAAAAAGCTTCATTTCACCGCACGCCACCGTTACTTCTGCCTACTGCACTTTGAGCTTGAGGTATTGGCCATATTTGGTACAAAGCATAATTTTTTTTTTTTTTTTGAATTATGACATCATTCATCATAGAACTTAATTATTGCATATTATAACTATAAACAAAAAAAAATGTGAAAGCATATTTCAAGGTTACTCCTGTATATCTCTGTAGAAGCTTTCAGTATGGCATCCCGAAGAAGTTAAAGCATTGTGGCTTTTAAAATATTTTTTTTTACATAAACAAAGTAAATCAAAGCAATAAATTATTTTTTTTACCACTTTTGACTTTTTCACAGTTGGTCGTTATCAATTTTACATTCTTAACCAAATACAACCTTAAGAGGTAGCCACGTTACAGCAAGTCTGTACGATCCAGTCTAGACTGTAGCATTGACGCAGAATTTCAAACAGCCTTGTTTTAAGGTATTATACTTTTTCTAACAAAAAAAATCAGTACATCTATTTTTTTAAGCTCTTTTAGGTTTGCTTTATTGAGCACTATGAACTGCTATCTGTTGATTTAGATGAGATAATTTAAAAAAATATATCTAATTTTCATCAACAGTTCGGTAAGATAACAGGCGCATTGTTTAACGGTATTCCATTGTACTATTTAAAAACCTTACAAATAAATTAACTTGTTATAAATGCAAAACTATTTGCCACTTAAAATTTGAAACGCAGTTAAGAACACTTTGTGTTGAAAAAACTTACGGAAATAACTATACATAAGGAAATTACCGAAATATTTTATAACTGCTTTTAGGGAATTTGGCACATTTGAAACATAGAGACACAGCACTTTAAATTATAAAGATGAATTATGGTTTTTTAGAAGCTGTAAAAAAGCATTAATTCTGAAAGCTATTTATCAAAAACCTGAGGAAAAGTGGTGGCAATTGATATCAATGTGCGTACTTCTTCATCATTTATGACTATAAACCAATCCAGTCTGGCCTTGGGTTTTTTGGCAGATCGGTCATTTGACCGTGTCGTATTTTTACTTGCGACTTATAGGTACTATAAGGCAAGTTATGCATTCGTAAAAAAAATCGAACTCGAGATTTTGATCAAAGTTGACATTACGATGATAGCGAAGACCAAAAAAGTGGGTCTCGCAATTCTGTCTGTCTGTCTGTCTGTCTGTCGGTTCGACTACAGCCTAAACGGCTCGGCCGATTTTCTTCAAACTTGGTAGATATAGGTTTTAATTTTTTCCCCCCGGACGTTTTTTTTTGTTTTTTTTTTAAGACCAAAAATAACGGTACCTGCCATACGATTTTTTTTTCGAAATTTTATAAATATTTTTTTTTTCTCAAAAACTGTCTTACAGAATTTTTAAAAAAAAAATTGAAAAATTTTATTTGGCTAAATCTAGCTAATGGTTGAAAAAAAAATTGTTATTTTTGGTAGCCCCCTGGGTCCATTTTTTTTGTTTTTGATTTTCTCGAAAACGGTACAGCCGATTTAAATCATTTTTTTTATGCCAAAGCTCCTCCAAAGTTTGAATATTACGAGTATTACATATTCAAATTTTCAATTTTTAATTTTTTGGATTAAAAAAAAAAAAATCAAAATTTTTTTTTGGAAACTCAATATTTCGAAAACCCCATGCTCGATTTTTTTCAAACTTGACAAATAAAAGTTTCTTAACATAATCTACAAGATTTAAGAAAAAAAATTTTGTTTTATCGAAAACTAACAGTACCTTCCATACAAATTTAAAAAAATGGTTTTCGAAAATCGTATTTTTCTCGAAAACGGTTCGTTTCTTTCTTTTGATTAATGCTTACGATCTATAATTTAATAAAAAAATTTGAAATCTAGATATTACTGACTGTACCTACCATAGAACGATTTTATCGAATTTTGAATTTCTCATTATCGACTTAACGGATTTTAATAAAATTTTTTATAAAGAAGCTTCTAAAAAGTCTAAAAAACATTGCATTTAAAAACTTAATTTTTAGAAAAAAAAGTCATTTTTTTTTTTGAAAAATTCGATATCTCAAGAACGGCTTAGTATTTTTTTTGGAAATTAGACTTTTATTCATACAATAATAAAAACTTAAGGTTGGCGTACCAAAATTTTTTCTTAAAAATGTTTTAAAAATTTTGTACATAAAAGCTTATTTTTTTAAGGAACCACTACAACGACTTATAATTTTTGTTCCTGCTTAAATTCATATTTGCATAGCATTCTGTTTGTATCTCTTACTACTAGAAGAATTTAAAAAATTCATTTTATCCTTATGAACAGTTTTCTCTAATAACATTCGTTTTTAAAATTCCTAGTCTATTACATAGGAGCAAGTTCGTGCGACCCAGTCGTGCATTTTATTTACTTGCGATATATGTAGGTACAATAGGGCAAGTTTTGAAAAAAAAAAAATCGATTTCGAGATTTTGATCAAAGTTGACATTACGATAGAAGAAGATAGAAGCGAAGAAGAAAAAATTGGGTCCGGCAATTCCGCCTGTCTGTATCAGTATGTTTATACCCCGATCTAGAGCCTAAAACTGGAGGTATTTTCTTCAAAGTTGGTACTTAAGGACCTTTGGTGATTCCCTAGAACCCCCCATACACCCGTAATGCAAAATCTTATTTATCTCAAAAACGACTCTAAAGATTTTGATAAAAAAAAATAGGTGTGCTATTATGGACGTGAGCTACATTTTGGTAAAATAAATGTTTGAGAAAAAATCCTATTAACGGTATCTGTCATATAACCGCTTTTTTGATTTTCAATATTCTCATTAACGGCTCTAACAATTTTGACCAAAATTTATTCACAGGAGCTCCTTTAAATTTAAAATAATATTTTATATATTTCGTTTTTTTTGTATTTTTTTTTTTTTTTAAATCAGTATCTTTAAAACGTGTGAACGATTATTTTTTGAAATTATTTCCTAAAATTTAAATACTTAATACATATTTAAAATTGACACATTTTTCTCTTGAAAAATTTTAACGAAATTCTTATACAAAAGAATAATTTAATAATAAAAAAGATTTTTAAACTTTGCTTCTCATCTCATTGAATCCATGTTTTATACTCATATTTATAAAATTTATTTTAAATTCCCAAGTACTTTTTCATAAGAGAAAGTACGTGTGATCTAGTCGTGCATTTTATTTATATTTGCATAAACAGGTATATATATTTTATGTATTAATTTTAATCGAATAAAGCATCATACATTCTGTGCCCTCGAATGCCTATTTTATCTTTTTTTTTTAGTACCGTGCTAACTTCATATGACTTTTTGACATTTACAAACATCAGAACAGATCTGTTTAGTTAGTTTTTTTTGCATGAACTGTCAATACCTTAGGTGTGTTCAGAAGCTATTTTTCATGTTTAAAATTAAAAAAAAAGAGTTAGTAATCTACCTAAAAATTAGTAAATCCTTAAGTAGTATCATACTAATACCTTAATACTAAATTGCTTCTGAACACACCTAAAATAATGACAGTTTATTCAAAAGACTAAGAAAACAGAAATTTGTGACACTTGTCACTGTTTGAGTCATAAATGCAGTAAGCACGATTTTAAACATATAAAACAGCTATTTAATGGTTTTAATTTAGTAAAATTCGATAAAAGGTACGAGTATACTGCTACATTTGATTAAAATTCGATGCAAATTTGTCGTTTTAACCTAGTATCATACTAAAACAGTTCTAGTATCGTATACTAATTTTGACTTGATTTTAAACTAAGTTAGATTTTTTTAAGACATATTTGCAAACAAAGGTATTGTTAATAATTACCTACATTTGCGATAGGACAAAAAAAAGCTTAGAAAGGTCACACTACTTCTCTCTGTCAATAGTTAAACCTATAACTGTAAACAATTGATAAATCATGAGAACTCAGTTGCAGCGATAAGAATACGATTGTTTGTTGCAAAGTCACGTTTAAACTGAAAATAATCTTATCTATTATTTATTAAATGAATTTGGAAATTATTTGTTTTCGTTTTCCTTTGATTTTACTTGCACTTAGTTTTGAATTAATTGAAATGATAAGAAAAAGTTTACATCAGAGATTACCCTAATGCCTTGGGGCTTGGGGGGCTATTGTGAATAAAAAATTTGTTACAGTTTGATTATAATGGGTGATTTTTTTGAGGTTAGGATTTTCATGCATTAGTATTTGACAGATCACGCGGGATTTCAGACATGGTGTCAAAGAGAAAGATGCTCAGTATGCTTTGACATTTCATCATGAATAGACTTACTAACGAGCAACGCTTGCAAATCATTGAATTTTATTACCAAAATCAGTGTTCGGTTCGAAATGTGTTTCGCGCTTTACGTCCGATTTATGGTCTACATAATCGACCAAGTGAGCAAACAATTAATGCGATTGTGACCAAGTTTCGCACTCAGTTTACTTTATTGGACATTAAACCAACCACACGAATGCGTACAGTGCGTACAGAAGAGAATATTGCGTCTGTTTCTGAGAGTGTTGCTGAAGACCGTGAAATGTCGATTCGTCGCCGTTCGCAGCAATTGGGTTTGTGTTATTCGACCACATGGAGTTGGCCACCAAGATCATGCGATTTGACGCCTTTAGACTATTTTTTGTGGGGCTACGTCAAGTCTAAAGTCTACACAAATAAGCCAGCAACTATTCCAGCTTTGGAAGACAACATTTCCGAAGAAATTCGGGCTATTCCGGCCGAAATGCTCGAAAAAGTTACCCAAAATTGGACTTTCCGAATGGACCACCTAAGACGCAGCCGCGGTCAACATTTAAATGAAATTATCTTCAAAAAGTAAATGTCATGGACTATCTAACGTTTCAAATAAAGAATCGATGAGATTTTGCAAATTTTATGCGTTTTTTTTTTTTAAAAAGTTCTCAAGCTCTTAAAAAATCACCCGTTACATAAATGCCTCTCGTGCCTCCCGATCTTCTTGGTCGCTCTTGATACAACACAATTCTTATGAAAGAAAATTTTACGACGCAAGACTTTGTTTGATTAGATTTAGAACTTAATTTAGGGACCACCAATTTTCTGGTAGGTCTCCTTTTTTTGTACTTTATATGGTATGTATTGGATTCATTTAAAAAAATTCATTCATTTCTTAAAATTAATTTTCCAAAACAAGTTGTTTGTGCCATAGAATTCTTCGCGGCCATCTCTTTGTCTATTCGTCCAGGTATACTATAATAAATGGATATATGTACATTGAGCTAAAATTTAAACGATGACCAGATTAGCCTTAAATTTGGTACAAATAATTTCAATGTGCTTCTCAAGTTTCTTCAAAAACGGCTCTTACGATTAAACTTCGAACCGGATATGTCTGATAAAGTTACAATAAATATGTTTTTTTTTTTTTTTTTATTATAAAGAATCTCACAACGGGATAGGATTTTGAATGTTTTGTTTTTTTGTTTAGAAAATTCTTTTGACTTTGGGTTATTCCCATATATCTTGGTTACGACTAAACGGATTTTGGTACAAAATTCCAAAAGGGTTTTTTTTTTTTTAAATTAGTTTAATTAAAATTTAAATTAAGGAAAAAAGCAGGGACCACCAAGTAAGACCAAAATTTAACATTTTTTTTTTTACGAAAATGAATCTAAGAAAAAATAAAATATATAAAATGTCATAAAATTAACTAACTATTTTGAAATCAAAATTGACAAACCACTTTATACTCGTAGGTTTGTACAAAAATATTAATTATGTTCGATTCAGTTATGATTATTTTTTTTAATATCAATGTTAACTTTCTTGTAAATATTAATAAGAGACGTGTTTTCTTCAAAAAAATAAAAATAAAATAAAACTGAAGTACAGCGAAACTTCTGTATAATGAACCTTCAAGGGAACAAAAAATTGCTTCGTTATAAAAAATTCGCTATATAGAAAATGTAATTTTTTTAAACACTGCAAGTGCTCTTTTATATTTAAAAAAAAATGGCAAAAACAAAAAAAACATTTTAACATTGCTTTATCCACATCGCCGTATTTTATTTTTGTTAGTTTTTTCTTGCCTTCAATTTGAACTTGCTTCGGAAAAATCTAATTTTTTTTAAATTTCTTAAAATTGCCGACAATATACTGAAGGACACTCCAAATTTTCAAATTATTTCTTCTTTTCTCCCTTTTTAACTTTTTCGGTCATTGACAATTTGTCCGATAGTGAAATAGCGATGAAAAACGATTGACCTGTTACGTAAAAGTTCTACTACATATGCACACATTTCATACATCTATGAATACATTCTTTCACTTTAAGAAAATTCTTGCCAAAACGGGGAGTTCCCTTTTAAAATTAGGAACAAAAATCGTACCGGACTGTGATTTCAAAATTTAAAATTGACATTTCGTTTTAAAGAAACAACTTTTGCTTTTGGGTCAAAAAGAATAAGTTCCTTATGCAGTTTTTGTTATAAAGTGTATTTAAAAAATGTCGGTAACATTTAATTTTTTATTTACAACTTTATTATAGTTTAAATATTTTAAAGAAAACAAAAAAAAAACATTGTTTTTTTTTGAAAATGTTTTTAAGTTTTAAAGAAACAAAATGGTGCCTGCCATTGTAGCATTTCAAAAATAATGAAAATAATGCCACAAACTTGTTTCCTGTGCATTTTAAATTCGCAATTTAGAATTTATTATTAAATAGTACAGCGAACAGGTATCAGCACTCCAAGAGCAAAATTATAAAGTGAATGAATATAATACCTCGGTTTTAAATTTATGACGATTAAGTTTAAAGAAGTCAATATTTGAGGATACTTCATTGATATACATATGGGCAAATCTCACAAACTTTTGATTTTTCACTATTGAAATGTCAGAAAGTGAAAAAATTAAGCACACCTTTGAAATTGAGTTAATACCATCTTTATTACGTCAGTAAACTTATTTGATGGTGTTCCCATTTTTCCACGTAATGCTTAAAAACTTACTTTAATTATATATTTTTGTTAAGGTTCAAAATTAATTAAAAACCTTACAAATTACATTTTTTACTGGTTTAATGACTGGAATTGATTAAAATATACAATGGGGCCTATCGTGAATAATATTTCCCTGGGAATCGTTCCCAACTTTCAAAATTGTCATCTCGAATAATGTCGAAAGTTTCCCTTGGAATTTATTGATATTAAGAATTAAGTGACTGATAGTGACTTTGGCTCTCATTTAAAAAGGCCAGTCGCCAGCTTACAATGAACAGTGCAGAAGTATTGACCTTTCCAATTTTCGAAGATGGGGAAAATTCCGAGGGAAATTTTGTTCACGATAGCCCCCAATATAATCATTTGAATAAACAATTTATTAAAGATTTATAAAACACTGAACAATCAATAATAGTTATCATCATCATCATCATCATCATCGGCTCGACAACCGGGTTCCGGTCCTGGCCTCTTTCAACAAGTCTCTCCACCTATCCCGGTCTCTAGCCGACGCCATCCAGTTGCGCACCCCAAGGCTTCGGGCGTCCTGGTCTACGCCATCTCTCCAGCGCAAGCATGGTCTACCACGCTGTCGTCTACCATAGAATGTACCACAAAGAACTTTCCGAGCAGGTTCCTCTTCGCTCATGCGAGCTAGGTGCGCTGCCCACCGGAGTCTACCGAGCTTAATTTTTGTCACGATATCTGCTTCAAGGTAGATTGCGTACAGTTCATGATTGTACCGTCTCCGGAATCTTCCTTCCTCACATACGGGGCCAACAATTCTCCTTAAGACTTTTCTCTCGAACGCAGCTAAGAGGTCGGAGTGCCTTTTGCTAAGCACCCAAGTCTCGGATCCATATGTGAGTACTGGCAGGACCATGGTCCTATACAGCAGCAGTTTTGAAGTTATGGTGAGATTTCTGGATTTGAAGAGCTTTGACAGACTATAGTAGGCTCTGTTGGATTTGAGAAGCCGCCCGCGTATTTCTTCTTCTATATTGTTATCGGCTGCTACTATTGACCCAAGGTATTTAAAGGATTGCACCACTTTAAATTCGTGCTCCGCAACCTTGATTGTTTGACCAACTGTTCCTCTCGCATTCGACGCCACCATGTACTTTGTTTTACCTTCACTAATGTGCAGCCCCAGATTTAGTGCCGCCTGCTCAATCTGGATGAAGGAATCGTGTACAGCTTGTTCGGTTCTTCCGATGATGTCAATGTCGTCTGCGTAAGCTAGTAACTGGCTGGACCTGTTGACGATGATCCCTCTTGTTGCCGTGCCAGAGTCAGGGATTGCTTTCTCCAACGCCATGTTGAAGAGGAGGCAGGCCAAACCGTCCCCTTGTCGGAGTCCATTAAAGAT
Organism: Philhelius festivus; assembly: GCA_963931855.1. Classification (NCBI taxonomy): domain Eukaryota; kingdom Metazoa; phylum Arthropoda; class Insecta; order Diptera; family Syrphidae; genus Philhelius; species Philhelius festivus. Next base: position 168,115,149 of record OZ007555.1, on the reverse strand, counting down.
GTTGATTGGTCTGGATAGCAATCCGGCTATTTTTACTTGGCTTGTTACGTTGGTCATGGTCAACCTACATAGACGTATCAATTTATTTGGGATGCCGAATTCTCTCATGGCTTTGTAAAGTTCTACCCTGGCTATGCTATCATAGGCGGCCTTAAAGTCTATAAACAGATGGTATGTTGGGATGTTAAACTCTAGACATTTTTCGATAACGGTTTTAGCGTATGTGGTTATCCAGTCTTGTAGGATAGAGGAGAGTATCTTATAGGCGGTACTCAACAACGTGACACCTCTATAATTGCTGCACGTTGTGACATCTCCCTTCTTATGTATGGGGCACATTATTCCTCTTCGCCAGTCTTCTGGCATTTCTTCCTGCTCCCCTACGTGCACTATAATATCATGAATTGCTTGACGTAAGGCTGGCCCGCCGTGATGAAATAATTCGGCTGGTATGCCATCGGCTCCCGGGGATTTGTTCTGTTTAAGCCGGCCTATAGCCTTCTCAACCTCTTCTATGCTTGGTGGCGGCAACATAGGGTATTCTTCTTGAAGTAGTGGAGCCTCCACTTCTGCAGTGAGCTGACCATTTAGCAATTCATTGAAGTACACTTCCCATCGCTCCAGTATGCTTTCAGGATCGGTGATCAGATTTCCCTCTCCGTCCTTGCAGTATGTGCAGCGTGGTGTGTACTGCGTCATGTTTCGGACGTACTGGTAGAACTTCCGCGCCTGGTGCGGACCTCGCTCTCGGCTATATTCTATTTCACAGATTAGGTTTTTCTCCCAGGCTGATTTTTTTTGTCTGTGTAGCCGTTTTTTCTATTCTTCTGAGCTCTTTATATTCCTCTTCGCGTGCCCGCGTTCTATGAGATTGTTGCATTGCTTGGTACGCAACATTCTTACGTTCAGTCGCTAGCTTGCATTCATCATCAAACCAGTCGTTCTGATTTTTACGACTGCTGCCTAAGATGGAGTTGGCAGTACTAATGACAATATTCTTAAGGCGTGTCCACTTCTCATTTACTTATGTTTTCATTGCGCAGGGCAGCCGTGTTGATTCGAACCTGATCGGCGGATGCAATACGTCTTCGCAAGGCAATCCGCCCTCGGAAAACCATACCAACAAGATAGTGATCCGAGTCGATATTGGCACCTCGGTACGTTCGTACCGTCATCAAGTTCGAGTAGTGGCGACGGTCTATCAACACGTGGTCTATTTGGTTACGAGTGACTCCATCAGGTTATACCCAGGTGGCTTTGTAGATATCTTTACGCGGGAACCTGGTACTCGCAACGACCATGTTTTTCGATGCTGCCAATTCTAAGACTCGAAGTCCATTGTCATTAGTGTTCTCATGCAAACTATGGGTGCCTGCGTAATGCCTGAATACCGGCTCCCGACCTATTTTTGCGTTCAAATCCCCAAGGATGATTTTAACATCATACCTTGGACAGGCATTGAGGGCCCTCTCGACTTGTTCGTAGTAAGTCTCTTTTTCTTCGTCTGAGGACTCCTCCGTAGGTCCGTAAACGTTAATGAGGCTGATGTTCGTAAATTTGCCTCGCACGCGAAGGGTGCATAACCTTTCGCTTATAGCGTTAAAGCCGATGATGGTAGACTTCATTTTTTCGCTGACTAGGAAGCCTACCCCGAGCACATGGTGTTTTGTATGACAGCTATAGTATATGTCATATTCTTTCTTCTGTAGAACACCATTCCCTATCCATCTGATTTCTTGAAGAGCTGTTATGACAGCTTTATATTTTGACAGGGCATCGGCAAGCTGCTGAGCAGCTCGAGCTCTATAGAGCGATCGTACGTTCCATAAGAAAATTCGTAAATCGTTTTTCAGTTTTCGTTGCGTTGGTTGTCGTCGTGTGATCAGTCCGTTTCCGAGGCTTGTTGTCGGTCTCGTAATTCATAAAGTTTTACGGGACATTGAATTAACCTGTCGCCAACCTGAGGAACCAGCCTGATCATATTAGCCAAACCTTTTTAAAGGCTTGTTTCTAGCGGCCGCCACGGAGAGGCTATGATCAGACTTCCACCAGTCCCGAATAGTTACGGCACGTGCATGTTTTCGTATGCTACATGTTATTCCCCCTATTCGTCTGATGGCTGACAGCCTTAAGCTCTTTTAGGTTTGCTTTATTGAGCACTATGAACTGCTATCTGTTGATTTAGATGAGATAATTTAAAAAAATATATCTTATTTTCATCAACAGTTCGGTAAGATAACAGGCGCATTGTTTAACGGTATTCCACTGTACTATTTAAAAACCGTACACATAAATTAACTTGTTATAAATGCAAAACTATTTACCACTTAAAATCTAAGATCATATCACTGAAACGCAGTTAAGAACACTTTGTGTTGAAAAAACTTACAGAAACAACTATACATACCCTCTTTAAGGAAATAACCCAAATATTTTATAACTGCTTTTAAGGCACATTTCAAACATAGAGACACAGCACTTTAACTTATAACTTATGGTTTTTAGAAGCTCTAAAAAAGAATTAATTCTGAAAGCTATTTAGCAAAAAGCTATTTAGGAAAAGTGGTGGATATTGATATCAATGTGCGTACTTCTTCATCATTTATGACTATCAACCAATTTGTAGCTTCCTATTTCTTTTGGTATATTTTCTTTTTGTTATTGGTTGTTTTGATTTGCGCTTCAATTATTTCTTCTTATCCTGGCAAGATACCTTACACTAACATACCTACCTTAATTACAGCAATCGGAAGTGCTCCATATAAATTAAACATTTTCTCAGAAAGTGGGCGGATACCAAGCCCCCTGAATGGAAAACCTCAATTTTTATTTTTGATCCTTTATATGCAATTTGAGCTCTACCGTTCTACCAAATTTCATTGTTCTACTGCAATCGGAAGTGCGGCATATATAATTTACATCAGTTCTGAAGAAGTGGGCGGATACCACGCCCCTGAATGGAAAACTGCTAATTTTATATTTTTTTCTTTGAATGCAATTTAAGCCCTACCACTCTACCAAATTTCATCGTTTTACAGCAGTCGGAAATGCTCCATCCAACCAATACCAATACGGAGAAAGTGGGCGGATACCACGCCCCTGAATGGAAAACCTCATTTTTTATTTTTGGTCCTTTATATGCAATTTGAGCTCTACCGTTCTACCAAATTTCATTGTTCTACTGCAATCGGAAGTGCGGCATATATAATTTACATCAGTTCTGAGGAAGTGGGCGAATACCACGCCCCTGAATACAAAACTGCTAATTTAATATTTTGTTCTTTGAATGCAATTTAGGCCCTACCACAGCACCAAATTTTATCGTTTTACAGCAGTCGGAAGTTCTCCATTCAACCAACACCAATTCGGAGAAAGTGGGCGCATACCACGCCCCCTGAAAGGAAAACTCTGGTGTTTATTTTTGGTTTTTTATATGCAATATGAGCCCTACCGGTTCACCAAATTTCATCGTTTTACAGCAGTCGGAAGTGCTCCATTCAACCAACGCCAATTCGGAGAAAATGGGCGGATACCACGCCCACTGAATGGAAAATTTCAAATTTTCGATTTTTTCCTCTGCTTGCATGACAAGACCTTCCGTTGTGCAAAATTACAAGATTCTACGATGTCGGGAAGTGCTCCATAATTTTGATGATCTGTCAGTCAGTCAGTCAGTTACGGTTTTTGTGATTTTTGAGGCCTTATATCTCAGGAACCACTTATGCTAGAAAATTGAAATTTGGTGAAGCACCTGTGCCTGACTAGCTTAGCAAATATTCGGTATTTTAAGTTTCTGACTTCATTGGTACTGAAGATAAGTAGGGGTCAAAAACCGCCTTAGTTTGTTCCTGTAAAAAGGGTGTAGTGCCAGAACTTGGCTGGGCACTACCGTGCCCTTTGATTATCAATTAATCTAAAATTAAGATTCCCTGATCTTTTAAAGCAAACTTAATAGCAATACATATGTCGCACTGGAAGAATTTTCAAATCCCTAAATAGTGGAAAACTAGGGTACAAACGAGGCTTACCACATATTTTCTTCAGAATGTAAGGCATATTGTCCTTCATAACTTCTTAACAATACCTACTCTAAGCTTTATAAACATACCTTACAATATAATATGCTTTATACCTAGCTCTAAGTATACTTTTAAAAACTTGTTATTATATTATTCTAAATAATTCTTGTTTGAAAAAGAATACAAAAATATATATATGTATATGGACCTTTATTTCAAGATAAGAAGACCTGTTATAAGAACACTTTTTTGTAAAACTAAAAGAGGCTGTATTTTGTTGTAATAGGAACCTCCCCAACAAGAAATTCAATATTCTGGTTTGGAATGAAAAAAATGTCATAATAAATCTTAAGGAACAGTTTAGAAGAGCAAACTTTACGCAAAAAGAAGAAATTTCTAATAGTGCACCGAAAATACTGTCTTAGATTTTCTATGTGGTTATAAAAACTCATTCTAGAATTAATAATCAACCCCAAATACTTGAATTCATTTACTATTTCTTATTTAAAACATTTATCACTACAGCTCGTGGAATCAGTAAAGTTTGTAGAATTGTCCGTAGAACTACAGGTACAGTTAAAAAGTTTAAATTTTTGACACTCAGTAGCATGGAAAAAAAAAATCAGCATCAAGAATCTTTTGGCCAGACAAACTGAAAAACATTACCTTATTTTTAGAACTAATTATCAGTTTGTGCTCTGCAAACCAGATTCTTAACCAGCTGATATCCCAATTTATATCAGATATAAGATTAAGACGATTATCTGTACCATAAGAAAAGCCCACATCATCTGCAAAAGCTGTCAAAGAACCCCTAAATGGTAATCTGAATAAAGAATTATTATATACCAAAAAAAGTATTGGTCCCAAAACCGAACCTTGTGGCACTCCGAAATCGAATGTCTTTGTATCACTCCTAATACCATCAAATTTCACTCTTTGGGTTCTTACATTTAAATATGATCTTAATCTATCACTTATGAAACCTCGAAACCCAGCACTTTCAAGTTTGCTTATCAAAATTGTGTGATTAACCATTTCAAAAGCTTTTGATATGTCAACAAATAACGCTGCTGTATTCTTTTTATTATCAAGGCTTACAAGTATTTGAGAACAGAAATGTAACAAGACATCTTCGGTTGATTTATTTCTTTGAAATCCAAACTGAACGTCACTGAAAAATTTCGTTCTCGTTGAAAAGTAATTTTGACCAATTACTGACCAATTTGGTGGCATACTTTTTATACGAATATCCCATATATAGGCTGCCAAAAGCCCAGAGCCTTAAAATCGGCATGCATTTCTCTTTCACCTTTACTTACAACGAATTTGCTGTTTACGAGATATGGATACTCGTGTACTATTTTAGAAACTTGATACAATTTAACTGATTTCAATAATGAACAAAAAATCGATTAAAAAATTTATTACCAATATTTTGTTAATTTAATCTAAAGTTATAGTTCTACAAAATTCTGCCCTCAACATTAAATGATAAAATTTTTAAAAATATGAAAGTACAATCATTTCGATACAACAGTTTTCTTCTTTCGTAATTTGAGATTGACTCCTCCTTTTGGTGTAATGATAACTGCGAAATTATCGACTTCGATTTCTCCCTTCTGGGTGGCTTCAATATCATAATTCATCAGGACTTTAGCTAGAGCAACTTTGACATTGACTTTTCCCATTCGTTGAGCTAAATATATTGTTAATTAATTTTAAATAAATATATTTTTTTTTTTCACTTTTTTAATTTCTTTTAACTTTTTTCCAAATTAAAAAAAGATTTGTTTTATTTTTACCTATGCAATGACGTGGTCCCTCGCCAAAGGGCATATAAGCAATTGGATTGTAATTTTGGTTTTCCTCCAAAAATCTCTCCGGATCATATTTCAAAGGATCAGGGAAGTACTTTGGATCGCGGTGAATGCCAAAAAGCGAGATCACAATTGGCGTGCCTTTCTTAATTACTTTGTCCGATTCCGGAATTGGAAAATCAATTGTGCATTCACGATTAAGAATTGGCAAAGCAGGGTACTTTCGTATTGTTTCTATTCAGATACCAAACAAAAAAAAAAGACCGTTTCAGTGAAGATTTCGAAAAAAACAACAATAAAAAAAAACTCACCCATTATACACAAGTCGAGATACTTCATGTCCTGAATACTGTCATAAGTGATCTTTCCGTCATGCTTGGCTAGTGCTTGTTCGATATCTTTTTGGACCTTGGCCAAAATCTCTGGATTTTTGGCCAATTCGAAAATAGTAAATGCCGATGTTCCAGCTGTTGTATCAAAACCAGCTATGTAAAATATGAAAGCCTGTCCGGCGATGCAATCAATTGACATTGATTTTAAATTTTCTGAGAATTTGAAAGATGTTCATGGGTTCATCGAAATGACTGTTGACTGTGTTTTTCTAATTTGAGATTTTTTTTCTTACCTGCAGTAGATTGACCTTTCCAAATTTCGTCGTCTATATTAATTTTGCCAGTGTTTCGAAGCTCTATGAGCATTTGCATAATATCCTTGCGGTAGTATTTATTTTTTTCACGAAATTCTACCGTTTGACGGACCATGTCTTTCATAAAATTGGCAACTGGATCTGGAATTCGTAGACGAACAAATAGCTTTTCAAGTCTGTTGAAAATAATTATAAGTACTTGTTATGGTTTTTTTAGAGGGGAATGGTTTTTTTGTATAAGAGAATAAATATTTTGAGTATTCTAATTTTTAATTATTAAATGTGCTTTATCAGTGTTAAAATAGCTCGGATTCAGATGTCTAACTTATTGCCCTTGTTCGGTGTTCAAAGCTTAAAGCTTCATTTATGTAGATTCGTATACATATTTATGTGCAAGATCGAAAAGCTGCACATGCATCTGTCTCGAAATGTTCATGGAATTGCTGATCAATCATAAGCTCAAGAAATATCTTGAAGATCGGAAGCTCTCCAATAGAAATTGTTGCGTTTGGTTTCAACGAAACTCTTAATTTTTGGATTTGAAATTACTTTCTAGATCGTTCAATACTTGTTGTATTGGACTGTTTCACTGTCTGATCTTCACATAATAAACAATGGTGTTCCCCAAGGTTCCGTCTTATCTCCGACACTGTTCTTTATTTTATAAATGCTCTGTTCTCTGAAACTTTTAATCCATTTCTCTGTTTTGCCGACGACTCTTCTTGTTCTCAAATTCACACTCACCTGCTTTGGAAGTAGAATTGCTACGAAAGCGTATGATAAACTCATTAACCTGAGATCTTTACAAAATTGTTAAATGGGATATACAAAATCGTGTACCCTAGGCCATTGTTTTTGAAGAAGCCGAAAAGTTTTCAGTACTCGCTATATGCGTCAACGATGATCTTCGTTGGAAGTCAACATGCTCGTAGAGTTTTATGTCAAATGCACCGATAACATAGTCTCCTAATCTCCTGCCAGAATTAAAAAGTGTTTTGATTAATGTAAAATAATTTCAACATTTCGTTGAGTATGAACAAGCAACAATTAACATCGAGCTTACATCAGAAAATATAAACTATCAATTAACAGCGTGGAAAAGTGTAGACAATGATGACTTAGCACTTATTTCCATGCTACAGGTACTCGAAAAGTCACATACCGAGACACTTAAATGCACATTGAATAACTATTAAGCTAATGCATGTTTTTTTTAATTCCCCACTTATGTAAATTTAATTTACAATATTAAACTTATGGATCGAAGTGATCGCTCCCACTTACTGCGTATTTTGAAAATAAATAAGATACAAAGTACTAAACTTAAAAGAAGCTTCATACTTACGCTGGAAATAAGAAACCTGATGTGGCTCTCACGACACTCACGAATGTTGGCTTGCTGAATTCTTCACTAAGTCTACGCAATGGATTGTTGGGATCCTTGAAACTATTCACTTCCAAGCCAAAAATTGCAGATCCAATGATATCGATTGCATATCTATATTTAAAGTAAGCAAAAAGAATGAGTTAAAAGGTTTATTCGACCCAACAGACTTTGGACTGAAATAAATAATCAAACCTTGCAAAGAACTCTTTCATTTCGATAACAGCTTCTCCATGATCGGGAATAATATTGTCGAAATGTTCCAACATTTTATTACCAACATCGTCAACAGTGCCAAATATGGACTTGAGCTTTCCCGATGAAAAAGACGGAGCCAATTTAGTGCGTAGACTTTTCCAACGTTCTCCTGGCAAATTGAAAAGATTTCCCGAATACGGATCGTTTTTTTCATCGCAATAAACTCCACGATCGTGAAAGCTGGGAAAATCTTTTACCAACATTTGTCGCGCCAATTCCGGATCACGCACCAAAACTGCTGGCCGACATAACAAATAGATTCCAAGGAATTTTTCCGAACTGTTATTTTGGTAGACATCGTTGATGGCCATGCCGCATGATCTTTGTCGTTTCACAACCGATTCCATAGCTCCGAAGGGGATTCTACTGCGAGCATCGCAGGGGAATCCTTTGCGTTGCCAGAATGTAAAAACATGACGAATATATATCGCCAGAGCCGTTACAACTCCGAGAAGAATCAATAGAATCATTTTTTTAGATTGATTGCTCCGACTTATAGTTTCGACTTATTGCACTTGCTGTTCGCGATTGATTGCTGTGTACTCGATAATTCATTCGACCAACAGACTGATTATTTAAAAATAAGTGTGACAATATTTTGAGAAGAAACATTTAAACTGCGGAAATCATTTCTGATTAAAAAAAAAAAATATTATTAAGACCTTGGATTTAGTTGAGTGCAAAGTGTAGGAAGGTTCCTTGGAATGTAAGGTTACCATTTCAATAATTTTTTAGTTTTTAATTTTATATATTTTATCTTTTAACATTTGTATTTATGACGACATCAATCGTCTATTCGGCTCAGTGAATTATCATTCAACTTTTTCCGAAGACATTGTAACTGGAGTTTTGAAAATACATATTTCAAAACCACAAACAACTTATTGGAAGCACCTCATGACTCCACCAGCAATTATTCATTTTAATGGAGTATACAAAAAGATATTTCCAAAATGGGCTATAAATTTCATGAAAAGACTTAACTCATGAAATCGATTTTACAATTTTTGTCTTTTAACATATCTCTGTGGCAATACGTGAAGAAATAATTCGACTGATGTTTGTGCTTATTTGCATCTTTACATGCTGATTCAGAAGTTGAGTTGCAATTCCGGGTTCGGGTTTTTTTTTGTTGCCTATTCTCAATATTTTTGGTATTTCAACTTTAATATAAGTAGCACTATCACGAATTCCATTGTTATCGGAAACTTGTTACAAATCCCGAAAAAGACTATTATAGAATCCGGCGAAATGGAAAGTACTACACAATTTGTCATTACTAACGGATTTGTTGATGCATTTTTTGGGATTTGCAGAAGTTTCCATTCATGCTGCTTCAGCCGTAGTACTTGACGTTTTAATTCAAAAAGTGCAAGGCCTTACCTGCTTTGTATTCTTATATCTTTTTGGTATTCAGTTTAAGTACATTTTCAGTGGGCGCAGTATGCTGGATTTGTAAAGTTTCAGTTTTTGGAATCTCATTTGTGGGATATTGATGCTTATAAGACAACTAATATTTGAATATTTTGAAGTTTTGATCACTGAGTTGATTTTTTAAATGTCTAAAAAAAGCTTCATTTCACCGCACGCCACCGTTACTTCTGCCTACTGCACTTTGAGCTTGAGGTATTGGCCATATTTGGTACAAAGCATAATTTTTTTTTTTTTTTTGAATTATGACATCATTCATCATAGAACTTAATTATTGCATATTATAACTATAAACAAAAAAAAATGTGAAAGCATATTTCAAGGTTACTCCTGTATATCTCTTTAGAAGCTTTCAGTATGGCAACAAAAAGAAGTTAAAGCATTGTGGCTTTTAAAATATTTTTTTTTACATAAACAAAGTAAATCAAAGCAATAAATTATTTTTTTTTTACCACTTTTGACTTTTTCACAGTTGGTCGTTATCAATTTTACATTCTTAACCAAATACAACCTTAAGAGGTAGCCACGTTACAGCAAGTCTGTACGATCCAGTCTAGACTGTAGCATTATACTTTTTCTAACAAAAAAAATCAGTACATCTATTTTTTTAAGCTCTTTTAGGTTTGCTTTATTGAGCACTATGAACTGCTATCTGTTGATTTAGATGAGATAATTTAAAAAAATATATCTAATTTTCATCAACAGTTCGGTAAGATAACAGGCGCATTGTTTAACGGTATTCCATTGTACTATTTAAAAACCGTACAAATAAATTAACTTGTTATAAATGCAAAACTATTTGCCACTTAAAATTTGAAACGCAGTTAAGAACACTTTGTGTTGAAAAAACTTACGGAAATTACTATACATAAGGAAATTACCCAAATATTTTATAACTGCTTTTAGGGAATTTGGCACATTTGAAACATAGAGACACAGCACTTTAAATTATAAAGATGAATTATGGTTTTTTAGAAGCTGTAAAAAGCATTAATTCTGAAAGCTATTTATCAAAAACCTGAGGAAAAGTGGTGGCAATTGATATCAATGTGCGTACTTCTTCATCATTTATAACTATAAACCAATCCAGTCTGGCCTTGGGTTTTTTGGCAGATCGGTCATTTGACCGTGTCGTATTTTTTACTTGTGATATAGGTACAATAGGGCAAGTTCTGCATTTGAAAAAAAAAAAATCGATTTCGAGATTTTGATCAAAGTTGACATTACGATAGAAGCGAAGAAAAAAAAATTGGGTCCGGCAATTCCGTCTGTCTGTCTGTATGTTTATACCCCGATCTAGAGCCTAAAACTGGAGGTATTTTCTTCAAACTTGATACTTAAGGACCTTTGGTGATTCCCTAGATCCCCCATACACCCGTAATGCAAAATTTTATTTATCTCAAAAACGGCTCTAAAGATTTTGATAAAAAAAATTAGGTGTGCTATTATGGGCGTGAGCTACATTTTGGTAAAACAAATGTTTGAGAAAAAATCCTATTAACGGTATCTGTCATATAACCGCTTTTTTGATTTTCAAATTTCTTATTAACGGCTTTCACAATTTTTACCAAAATTTATTCACACATTAAATTTAAAATAATATTTTATATATTTCGTTTTTTTTGTTTTTTTTTTTTTTAAATCAGTATCTTCAAAACGTGTGAACGATTATTTTTTGAAATTATTTCCTAAAATTTAAATACTTAATACATACTTAAAATTGACACATTTTTCTCTTGAAAAATTTTAACGAAATTCTTATACAAAAAAATAATTTAATAATAAAAAAGATTTTTAAACTTTGTTTCTCATCTCATTAAATCCATGTTTTATATTTATAAAATGTATTTTAAATTCCCAAGTACTTTTTTATAAGAGAAATAAAGAATAAAGCATCATACATTCTGTGCCCTTTTATTAAAGTTAAAATAGTCGAATGCCTATTTTATCTTTTTTTTTAGTACCGTGCTAACTTCATATGACTTTTTGACATTTACAAACATCAGAACAGATCTGTTTACTTAGTTTTTTTTGCATGAACTGTCTACCTTAGGTGTGTTCAGAAGCTATTTTTCATGTTTAAAATTAAAAAAGAGTTAGTAATCTACCTAAAAATTAGTAAATCCTTAAGTAGTATCATACTAATACCTTAATACTAAATTGCCTAAAATAATGACAGTTTATTCAAAAGGCCAAGAAAACAGAAATTTGTGACACTTGTCACTGTTTGAGTCATATGAAGTAAGCACGACATATAAAACAGCTATTTAATGGTTTTAATTTAATAAAATTCTATAAAAGGTACGAGTATACTGCTAAATTTGATTAAAATTCGATGCAAATTTGTCGTTTTAACCTAGTATCATACTAAAACAGTTCTAGTATCGTATACTAATTTTGACTTGATTTTAAACTAAGTTAGATTTTTTTAAGACATATTTACAAACATAGGTATTGTTAATAATTACCTACATTAGCGATAGGACAAAAAAAAGCTTAGAAAGGTCACACTTCTTCTCTCTGTCAATAGTTAAAGCTATAACTGTATAATTGATAAATCATGAGAACTCAGTTGCAGCGGTAAGAATACAATTGTTTGTTGCAAAGTCACCTTTAAACTAATAAGAGGTTCTTTATTTTTAGAAAATCTTCAAAGATAATCTTATCTATTATTTATTGCATGAATTTGGAAATTATTTGTTTTCGTTTTCCTTTGAATTTACTTGCACTTAGTTTTGAATTAATTGAAATGATAAGAAAAAGTTTACATCAGAGATGACCCTAATGCCTTGGGGCTTGGGGGGCTATTGTGAATAAAAAATTTGTTACAGTTTGATTATACATAAATGCCTCACGTGCCTCCCGATCTTCTTGGTCGCTCTTGATACAACACAATTCTTACGAAAGAATATTTTACGACACAAGACTTTGTTTTAGAACTTTGTTCAGGGACCACCAATTTTCTGGTAGGTCTGTTTTTTGTACTTTATATATGATTCTTAAGTATTGGATTCATTTTAAAAAGTTCATTCATTTCTTAAAATTAGCTTTCTTAAACAAGTTACTTGTGCCATAGAATTCGTCGCGGCCATCTCTTTGTCTATTCGTCCAGGTATACTAATGAATGGACATACATTGAGCTAGAATTTAAACGATGACCAGATTAGCCTTAAATTTGGAACAAATCATTTCAATGTGCTTCTCAAGTTTCTTCAAATACGGCTCTTACGATTGAACTTTGAACAGGATATGTCTGATAAAGTTACAAAAAGTACTCCAAAATTTAACAATTTTTATTTAACGAAAATAAATTAAGAAAAAATTTAGCACTTTTAAGATCATTAAATGAACTAACAATTTTCATAAATCAAAATTGACAAACCACGTTATACTCGTAGGTTTAAACATCGATTAATTTTTGCATTTTGCATTAATTTTTTTGTTAATATGAAAATTAACTTTCCTGTAAATATTAATAAGAGACAAAAAAAAAAAAACTGAAGGACAGTGAAACTTTTCTATAACGAATCTTCAAGGGAACAGAAAATTGCTACGTTATAAAGAAGTTTTATAAAAAAGTGGTTATATAGAAAATGTTCCCTTTTAAAATTAGGATCAAAAATCGTACTGGGCTTTGATTTCAAAATTTAAAATTGACATTTCGTTATAAAGAAATAACTTTTGCTTTTGGGTCAAAAAGAATAACTTCCTTATCATCATATAATAAAACGGCAAACATGTTTTTTGTGGTACACTTTTCTCCAAAAGTATTTAACCGATTTCGATAATTTTTATATGGTTGGAAAGCCACAATTACGGAGATGTGCAGAATATACTTGAGACACGCATTTACACACTGTGGGTCATTTTTGTTTTTGCACTGTCGAACACTTTGCATATTACATAAAATAAAATTTAATTTAATAAATTTGCTTGAAAACACTGCCAATATTTATTAGTATAAAATAATTTAATCATTTGCTTGGAGCATAAGGAAAAATTTTTTATTTTTGCACTACGGGCTTTGAAAAATCCCTTTAGCTGTTTTGAACGCAAGATATTTACGGTTTTTTTTAAGTTTCGTTTCTGGAATGGAGAAGTTCAAAGTGATTTTCAAGTGAAGAAGAAAAGAAAGAAAAAATTCGAAGTGATTTCAAGCTAAGGTGAACAAAGTTAAAAAAAAAAAACATCATAAAATAAAACGGCAAACATGTTTTTTGTGGTACACTTTACGCGGCCTACAAAAACCGAAGGGGCATAAATTACATATTTAACGAATGCATTTTTTGCATAGATGTGCACAATGCCTAAATTATTTAAATATACTACACAGAAATTGTTTAAAACAACAAATAAAAATTGCAAAAAAATGCCCGGACATCTGTTGCTGAATAGAGCATACATTTACACTATACTGTCATACATTATCAGCCCTATTAATAAGCACAAAATACAGGCGAAACAACTTTAACACGTATTTTATCTTATGATTCTTAATAATAAATGTGTGTTAGTCTTAAGTGACGTTTGACAATGAGAGGATAATTTATCTCACCGATGTTGGTGATTAACGAGCGGATATCTTCAACTTGCTCGTCAAATTTCACAGATATATTTTGTTTTAATACAAATTCCACTAAGTATCCAAGTAATGCCTGCCATAGGTTATTGTGTTAACTAACCTTGTCGCCAGAACTCCAATTTTCAATAATTTTTTTTCTTTTCTCGCATATCTATTTTTTTTACAAACTAATTTGAACTTTCACACAAAAATTAAATAACCGTTTAGAATTTGTTTGACAACAAAAATTATTTTGTATGTCTGAGATGACATGCTGGCTTTCAATAATGAAAAAAGTACTAGAATATTTAGTAGAATTGAAGGAAGTGCTGCCAATTTTTCCTTGTTATTCAGTGAATAGATAAAATAAAGAAACGATAGTTTTATTAATATTTTAATTTATCAAAGGGATAATTTCATTATCCGTGTGTTGGAAAAAACGTGTGTTAACGAGCAAATTGCGGTTTTTATTAATACGGCTGTATATATATAATTATCTGTGGTTTAAGTTTAGTAAAAGTTAGAACCATTTTAACTTTTGCTTTTGTTGTTGTTTGGAAAAATACAGCACATTTTGTTCACTTTTCACTCTTTGAAGTTGAATGTAGTTAAGTCTTAGAGTATTAACTACATCTATCGGGCAATTTCCGTGTTAGGCTAGGCGCGCACATTCAATTTTAGTTGCAAACTGTTTTGTTGCTTATAGAAAACAGATGAACTATTTGGTTGAATGTCCGCGCAGGTGCAAATAATGATGTTACACAAAATAGCAAAATCTTTTTGGGCAATCGCTTAGTTTGTGTCAAAACACAAACTTTTTAGTTGCTCGAACCAAGCAGTTGCGAAACTAAAAATTGAATGTGCGCGCCTAGCCTTAGTGTTTTCAAAAAGTGAAAAAGTGAAATTTAGAATCATTTCAACTTTTACTTTTTGTGTTTTTCGAGATGGAAGATAGAAATTTGAAATGAGTTGCAAAAAGAGAGCATGTAGTTCTAGCTTTATTCTATGCGTTACTGTTTTTAAATCTTCCCTAAAAAAAAATATCCCCCTGGTTTGACAAGAATGCGTTAAAAAACAAACAATATATCAAATTCGAATTAGAGCTGAGTAAATCGTTCATTTCAAATGATTGAATCGTTCAACAATCGATTACGAAAATGATCCGATCATTTCAACCAACCTATCATTCGATCATTTTAATTTCAATAAAATGATTCAATACTGTTTCTATTCGATTTTAATTTCGATTTCGATGATAAGATTGACTTATGGCTTTGATAGTTCTCACAAAATATTCAATTATTGTAAGCCATAAATTGCCAAATAACATCGAATGATGCTTACTTTGTACATGGATTAAAAAGTGTCAAAAAAGTTTTCGCCTGACATTTTGTACGGAATACACTTTATACGTCAAAGCTGAATTATCTACTTGTCAAGTCATAAACTGTCAAATTCCATCAAAGGATGGCTACGATGTCGATGGATTAAGAAACGTCCAAAAATACACATTAAACATACCGGATTCTGATACATCAAATAACATCAGTTCAACCCAACAATTGTTTTTGCGGCCTACGACTTTAACAACCAATCTGCAACGTGTCAAAAATCTGCAATGTGTCAGAAATGTGTATAGGTTTGAAATTTTGTTTACCATTTTAACTTTTTTCCTTTAGACTCCAGGATTGAGTGCTTAGTAGGTACTTCTCATTGCATTCAACAATTTAAAAAAATCATGAATTCTCTGTCTTTTATTGAATGATAATGAATTAAATAAATAAATTGGCACTCGAATTTCGAGAGCTGGGTCGGCTAGTAAAGAGAATTTCTCTATAGAGAATTTCGTTATACAGAACCTAATTCATGTTGGATATTTTTTAACGGGAAGGGGAACAAAATGAAATTCGCTATAGAGGGAATTATGTTATAAGGAAGTTCGTTATAAATAAGTTTTGACGGTATATATGTATGTATGCAGTTTTTGTTATAAAGTGTATTTAAAAAATGTCAGTAATATTTAATTTTTTATTTAAAACTTTATTTTAAGAGTAGCTTAAATATTTTAAAGAAAATTCGCTTGATAGCTTTACTTTTAAACAAAACAAAAAAAAAAGAGAAAAATTTATTTAAAAAAAAAAAATGTTTTTATGTTTTAAAGAAACAAAACGGTGCCTGCCATTGTAGCATTTCAAAAATAATGAAAATCTGTTTCCTGTGCATTTTAAATTCACAATTTAGAAGAAATGGATACCTAAAATGCAGTTTTTTTTATATAAATTTAATCTACAAAAAAAATTACAGCTAACAGATATCAGGACTCCAAGAACAAAATTATAAAGTGAATAAATATAATACATACCTCGGCATAAGCATTATGCTATGAATTTTTCACCTTGATTCTAACGACTTAAGGGGAGGTTCTCCTTTTTCAGCGACCAAAAATATGGGTAGAATATGTAAACGAGACCTACCTTTTTGTTTTGAAAATTGACATTTAGCGGTATTTTGAGCGTTTTTACATAAATATTTTTGAATTTGTCGCCTATATATCCATACCATGGTAAGCGGAGGTACCATATAGGCTACCATTTGTCGACACTTAGACACATGAGACATGAACCACCAGGTGTCGACACATGAGCCATGACTCGAAAAAAATCGGCCACGATTACTTCAAAACCACTTGACGGATCGTCATAATTTTTTGTTTGTTTTAAAGCTTACTAAATTTATTGGAGTCTGGACCAAATTAGGCTGATATATCAAAAACTTTTTTTTGTACAGCGCTCATAAGAGCGAAAAAAGTGGAAAAAATGAACACTAAAATTCAAGCGTCCACCATTTTTTTAATTTTTGACTTTGGGCAATTATTTTGGTCCAGACTCCAACTAAACTCTTCTATTTTATAAAAAAAAACTTTAATTTTTTAATTTTCGATCATTTTTGCAGGAGCTAGAGTGGCCAACAGCGAACAACTTTTTTTGGAGCTGGTCTCGTTCCGAGGCGCATTGTTTCTTAACGGCCCGTTATTTTTTGATGAAAAAATTATTTTTTGTGCTTAATGTGATAATAAACAAGTAAAAAAAAATGTTAATTGATTATATATCATTCCTTCCATGTAAAAAAATTCATGAAAAAGTGCCATTTTTGACACTGAAAAAGGAGAACCTCCTCTTAATTTCAAGTAATTAGCATCTAGCCTCATAGCCTGAAATCCCAGCCCATTTTTTTTAAATATATATTTCGTAATTCGTGAACTTTTTCAATCCAATCAGAATGAATGAAAAAGTGATCTGACAAGAAATGTGAACAGGGATAATAACACAAAAGGATCTCTAAAGTCTCGTTTTATGAAACCTACCATCGAGTTGGCTTTTTGAACGAAATATTCGAGATGACTTTTAAAAAAAAAAATGGGTAATCAAGTATAACTCCTAAGTCTTTAATAATTGAAACCTTAGCTAAAGTCAAAGATTCTATCGCATAGTTGATAAAGATTTTCTGGAAAAGGAAATCGCGTTACATTTTTTGATATTCAATTTATGCTCATTTATCTGACACCAGTCAGATAGGGAATCAATGTCAGATTGAATGAGTTGACAATCATCCAAACTCGAAACCTTTACAAATAGTTTCAGATTGTCCGCATATAATGAGCGTTTACAGTACTTAAAGACCAAGACAATGTCATTAACGAAAATTATAAAAAGCGACGGACCCAGATGGCTCCCTTGGGGGACACCTTACGAATTTGTATCTCCAATCTTAACTTGTGTTCTAATAAGAGAATGAAAAAGAAAATCTCAAGTTTGTTGAGAAGTGTTTTACAGAATCAAAGGCTTTACTAAAGTCAGTGTATACTGTGTCCACGTAAAATTTTTGTTCCATAGTGACGTCCGAAGTAAAATAAGTATGACTGGTAATAGACGATCGACCGGAAACAAAACTAGCTGTACTTCTGATAAGTATTCATTTGTAAGAAAATCAAGCTTTATTTTAACCATACTTCCAAACAATTTGGGAATTGCGGAAAGTTTACAAATACCCCTGTAATTTTCTACATCGTTCTTAGAATCTGATTTATGAATACGAACCAAGTAAGAGAGCTTCCATTCTTTAATAAAAATACTTTTATGGGGGAACTTATTGAATATGATAAGTAAAGGGGTACAGATGGAATCACAACAATTTCTAAGCACTTCGGGTGGAATGCCGTCTGGTCCAGAGCTATAGTTAGATTGAAGCGATTTAATCCCAGATTTAACTTTTGCCCTACTTTACTATGAAATGTGGTTGAAAAACTGAATGCAAGTAAACCGACTCGAAATAGTTAGCAAAAAATTGCACTGTGGACTCTAAATCCGACGATTCAACACTTTTGAAAATCATGGTATTTGGAATCCCCACTGATTTTCTTTAGGAATTGTTTTTGATATTGCTTTCAAAAATAAATAAATTTGGTGGCGCAACAGCTCGAAGTGAACCAGGACCTAGTGACTTACAACTCTCAACCATTCCTGTGTGCGTGTTACCAGGAACGGAGGGGACCTACAATTTTCTGCCGATTCCGATCGGCTAATGAGCAGCACGACAAGAGACACTCTTGGAGGATTTGTCAATTCCTCGCAAGAGGCAGTACACCCCTGAAAAAAAACTTTCTTGCAGCTGCTGAGAAACGAACTCGAGACCTTCCGCATGACAGTCCAACGCACTAACCATTATACCAAGGGGTATTACTGATATTGCTTTCAATATTAAATATATAAGCTCTGCATAGAAACTTACTGAGAACTACAAATTCCTTACGTAATTTACTAAAATTTTCATAATCTGATTGATTGTTTTATTAATTGTATTTCACGTACGTACGTAAGAATAATTTGAAGGTTGTTATAAAAAATTACACGAACTTTCTCGTATGTAATAGAATTAGAAAGTATTCATGAGCATAAATTTAATTTTTAATATGACAAAAAACAAATCCTTTGTAAAATATAAAATAAGTGAAACCCTTATTCTTTGGATTAGAAATTACCTTCTAAAACTTTCAATGGATGTTGGACGGTATCAAGTCTGATCTTCACAAAATAAATGCTGGTGTTCCTCAGGGCTCCGTTTTGTCTCCGACTCTCTTTCTCATTTTTATAAATGATCTCTTGTCTGAAACTTCTAATCCGCTTCATTGTTTTGCCGACGACTCTACTCTCAGCTTCTTATACTTGTTCTCAAATTCACGTTCATCTCCTTCAGAAATGGAATTGCAATTATATCGTATGATTAGCTCATTAAACTCCGATCTTTACAACATTGTTAAATGGGGTATAAGAAATCGTGTGACATTTGATGCTCCGAAAACTCAATGCTGTCTATTGTCGTTAAAGCAAAATGTACCCCTTGTACCATTGTCCTTGAATGGCACTTGCATCGAAGAAACCGAAAAGCTCTTAGGACTCGGTATGTGTGTCAACGACGATCTTCGCTGGAATTACCACATTCTCGAGACCGCCAAAAATGCTTAGGATTTCTATAACGGTGTAAAAAATATTTCACCCCTTCTGATCTGGCTACCATTTATAAGGCGTTTATACGTCCATAACTCGAGTACAACTCACATCTTTGGATAGGTGCAGTAGCCCCCTTGTTGGATAAAGTTCAGAACAGGGCGTAAAGACTGATAGAAATCAGAGCGATCATGGATTCATTCCCATCTCTTGAACACCGTCCGAATGTTTTTTGAATGTATCACGACTTAGATTGTAGGTAAATACAAATTTAAGTTAGCTTGTTTAATCCACCGAGTTTCATTAAGTCCATAATTTTTTCTATGGTAAGGAACAAAGAATAAACTTTGCACTCGCAGAGCTCTCCCAGGAGCATACAGGAGAAAAGAACAATCAATCTGGTTTTTGAGTAAATTCCGAATAGAAGTTAAAGTACTTCCTACGAGTTTTTAAAATTTGAAGAAATTTGTAAAATTTCGTAAAGTTTTTACATTCAGAAAAAAAATAAATTACTTTTCCACTGCTTTCTGATAAAAAACATCAAAATTCCCTGTTACTATGAACACTTTCAAATGCACTTTGTGAATACCTTGCATCACGGTACCAAATTCACCAATAATTTTAACTGACCTAAAACGCTTCATAACAAAGACAATGCTACAACTGTTGAAAGAGATAAAAAGGATGCAAATAGCACAACGTACTCCTGTTTACCCTTCTTTAAATTGCAATGTCAAAATATGATTTTGGCAATTTCCATAAATATGTTTCTACAACTTAACACAAGCAAAATAATGCCAGGTTTCCCCACGTATAACAGTTATTACAGTTGGAATTTATTTAGTTACGCCTACTTTTTGTTCAAGTTTGGCACAAGACATGAACCTTGAGGGACACCAAAACTACATTATGCAAAAAAAGTGTTTTCAACAGACATGTGTACCTAACTATTACCTTTGAAGTATTAGGAAGTATTCTTTGGGATTATTTGAAAGTTACTTTTAAAAGAGAAATTGTTTTGGACATTTCCAACTTTATAAACATTAATTTATTCTTGATTAATACAAAACAAAGAATGCTTAAAATTAAACAATAATCAAGTTCATTTCCTGTTCTTTTTTCTAAATTTAAGATTGACTCCTCCTTTTGGGATGATCGGAACCGAAAAGTTATCGATTTCGATTTCACCTTTCTTCAATACATCGAAATCATAACTATTCAAGATTTTAACTATTGCAATTTTCACATTAAGCTGTCCCAGTCTTTGTGCTGACATGAAATATAAATTCACTCACAGATTAATTAGGATTATTTGTAAACATTTCAGCAACTTACCAATACAATGTCTTGGTCCAACGCCAAACGGCATATATGCCACTGGATTGAATTTTTGATTTGATTCCAAAAATCTTTCCGGATCGTATTTCATTGGATCGGGAAAATATTGAGGATCCCTATGGATGCCGAATAATGAGATCACGAGTGGAGCTCCTTTTTTAATAATTTTATCTGAACCCGGTATATGGTAATCTTTGGTGCATTCACGATTGAGAATTGGCAGGGCTGGATATTTTCGAAGAGTTTCTGAACAAGAGAAATAAAAATGAAACGTCAAAATATTAAAAAAAAAATCAACTCTCACCCATTAAACATAAATCTATAAATTTCATATCCTGAAGGGATTCATAAGTTATTTTGCCATAGTGTCTCTCAAGTGCCTTGTCTATGTCCTGGTGAGCTTTGGCATAAAGTTGAGGATTTTGGGCCAATTCAAACATAGTAAATGACACTGCTGAAGATGATGTTTCAAAACCAGCAAAAAAAAACGTGAATGAATGACCAGCAATACTTTCGATTGTCATTGATTTTGATTTATCTTGAAAAACAAAAGAAGGTTTTATTTTAAAGAAATTTTAGAGCAAGTTTTATTTTTCTCAAAATACCAGTTGAATTTTCAAAATCCCAAATCTTGTCATCTGAATTCACACTTCCAGTGTTACGAAGTTGAATTAACAATTGCATCAGGTCCTTGCGGCTAAAATTGTTCTTTTCGCGAATTTCGATAGTTTCACGGACCATTTGTGTCATATATTCAGTGATTTTGTCTTTCAATCCGAAACGGACATACATTGATTCGAATCTAAAGCGAGAAAATAAAACAAAGGTAATTTTTGCAATCAATTGCCACACTTAGCTGCTATTTCGTGTCGTTCAATTATTTGACATTTATGCCTCGTATTGTTTTTGCGAAAATTTCATTTCGCAACTTTAAGTTTATCAGTTTTTTATTTTGTAATTAATCTGTTTGTACCATCATCATAAATTTCGCAAATGGTATTTCTTTTTTCTTGATATTTGCAGAGAATATATATTCATTTTGCAAATGAATGTCATTCCGCATTACTTATTTTGTTATTGTATACTATTTTTCAACGATTTATTTCAAAATTTAATATTCACTTTAACAAATTTCCATTTTCGTTTGAAGTGAATTTCGTTTCGCAATTTCGAACGAAGAAAATTTCCTTATTTGTGCTTAGTAATTTGTCTGTTAACCATCATGACCAGTTCGCAAATGACTTTTCATTTGTTCGCAATTACTGCACTGAAGTTTTTATTAATTTCGCATCCGATATTGCGTAATATATATCTTTTGTTGTAATTAATTCGCATTGTGATATTTGGTAGAACTTTTAAATGCGACTAATCAGAAAAATTCGAGTCGAAAAATTCATTTTTACTGCGATATATCTGTACTATGTAATGGCAAGCATAGAATTCGTTAAAAAAAATTCAAATTCGCGGCTCTGAACAGACTTAACATTACGCTGATTGCGAAGAAGGGAAAACTTGGTCTGTTTGTTTATCTGTTCGAATCTACGTTGTATAGTTTCGATTCTTTGAATGTGAGAGTTCTGATGGGGAGACCAGACTTGGCTAGCGTATTCAAGGAAGGGTCAAACGAAGGATTTAGTGACATAGGGTTTCGAGAATTCTTTAGACCAACGTTTTATGAAACCATGGTATGAACTGGCCTTGTCAATAATATGATAAAATTGGGCTCGAAAATTTAACTGAGTGTCGCAAATAACTCCTAGGTCACGAATAGAACAGACAGATTGAATGGCAACATCGTAATCGCTTACGGATGAATGTTATGGATTGGCATTTTGCAACATTGAGTTCTAAGAAATTTTTGTCGCACCAAGTTTGAAATGAGTCAAGATCTTGTTGGAGTAAGCTTGAATCAGAGGGGGGTAGAAATGACCTTTATTATTTTCATGTCATCAGCGTGGATAGAAATAGTTGAATCACTAATGACATTAATAACGTCGTTGATTGTTAAGACAAAAAACAAAGGACCGAGGTGGCTCCCTTGTGGAACTCCCGAGTTTGCAAAGATGAGATTATAGATAGATAGACAAATCTATATTGGCGGTTCTCTAGGTATGATCTGAGCCATAAAAAAAGTGTGGAAAATCAAGGGCTTTAAGCTTAAGATAAATAATTTTGTGACTGATTTTATCAAAGGCCTTACTAAAATCTGTGATGATAACGTCTTATTCATTTCGTTCCTCTAATTCGTTTAGAGTTTTAGAAACAAATTCCGTAGGATTGGTTGGAGTGGATCTGGTTTTTTAGAAGCCATGCTTTTGTGAAGAAAAAATAGATCAAGCAAGATACAAACCAGAACCGGAATACGGTTATTATCACAGACAGTCAGGCGGCTGTTAAAGTCATTATTTCTAGTCCTCCAAATTGGTCCAGCAATGCAAGATTGAACCTGCTAGCCTCAATGTTACGAGTATTCACAATATCACTGTTATCTAAGTTACGGGTCATTGTGGCTGAATGAACGAGCTTCATAACTCACTAGCGGAAAGAGAGTCAACATTTCCCTTGTTCTAAGAAAGCTTGTTCTAGAAAATTTGGCCTACCTATAATAAATTCCGGACACTTGATCTGATATGCAGAACCAGGCAAGATGTATCCAGGATCGCAGTTATAGGCACCGGACACTCGACAGTAGGAGAGCATGCAGCGAAGCTTGGCATTCCTCACAACACTCAATGTCATAGTTGTGAGGACCGGCGGGAAAAGGAAGCAGTCCTCCATTTCCTCTGCAAATCCTTTGCTCTGCTCAAATTTGAGAACAATCATTAGGAAGGGTATTTTTTGACGAACTGTCGGACAAACACACAAACTCATATCTGATCTTTTGTCACACCCGTAAAAATTTAAAACTAAAATTTCTTTATTGGTCCCCACTCAAGTTGAATTTTCATGTAAATATTTGAACAAAAAAAAAAATGAAACATAATTTTCTTACACCTCCCATTTAAGATCTTCCTCTCGCAAATCACTATTTTACGAAGGTCACAACCGTAACACAACCAAAATGGTTATGAACAACGTATTTGTGAAACTCAGTATAACAGTTTATTTGAAGGACATTCTGCGTTCAATATATTTTTCAAGTTAAAATGTTGTCTGAATTATTTATGAAATCACGGTTATGAGCGTCACACCCGTAAGAATGGATGCACCAAAAAATGTCAAGTCAAAAATGTTGTCTTTGACAAGCTTAATATTTATGTATACAAACTCTGCAATCTTATTCGAAGTGAAGTAAGAAATGTCCCTCACATCATAAATCAATGTCAAAATAACTGAACCAATTTTTAAAATTAAATTTAGGGTATTTTTGGTTTGACTAACTCGAAACAATTGCTACCGTTTCGGATCTAGAATGAACTATTAGATACTTATGGTTCCGGTAGAATTTGTACACTTCACTTATTTACGTGTCACATTGTACGTATCACACTTACCGTGACGGATCTTACGAATCGCACTCTTAGTGTAACACTTTACTTAAAAAAAATTAACTTGTCACACATTAACTGTCGCACTTCACTTGTCACACTTAGCGTAGGACTTTAATCGCTACACTTTACTTGACATACTTTTAGTGTCACTCTTAACGTGCCGAACTTGTGTCACACTTTACATCTCGCAAGTTACGTGTCAAATTTTGAGCGTGACACTTTTACTTATCACACTTAACTTGTTACACTTAAAGTGTCACTCCTTACTTTTCATACTTTACGCGTCAAACTCAAATCGTCATACATTTTAATTATCACTCGTGATGTGTGAAATCTTAAGCGTGGTACCTTAAGTGTCACACTTCACGTCAAAAACTTTTCTTGTCAAACTTTACGTGTTATATTTTAGGCGAGATACTGTAAGTGGCACACTTTACGTGTTACATTTTAGGCGATCCACTGTTAGTTACACACTTAACGTACCCAAAAATTTACATGTCACAATTTGTCTGTCACACTTTATCTGTCACATTTTACATGTTACACTTTGTGTGTCACACTTGCGTGTCGTATTTTACGTGCCAAACTTTATGTCTCTCTTTTATAAGTCATAGATTACGGTAAATATTATGTATAAACATTCTTACTGTGACCGTGATTCTCGTCACAAAAAATTTCGGAAAGTGTGAAAACCCTCGAACTCTTGAAGTGCTTTGATAATAAGTTAAAAGTTGTACTCACACGGGGCACGCAAAAACGAAAACAGCTCTTGCAATGCTTTGAAAATTCGGTGTGCTAAATTGGTCACTAATGGTTCGATATTTACTGTCAGGATTCTTAAAGCTGTCCACATCCAAGCCAAAGATCACTGATCCAATAATATCGACTCCATATCTAAAAAAGAAGAGAAACAATTATTAAAAAAAACCTTTTTTTTTATTTTCAAACTTGAGAATTTACGTTGTTATCACTTCCTTAATCTCAACCGTAGCTTCACCTCCCTTCTCGGTGATTTGATTATCCAAATGCTGAATCATTTTGTTGCCGACATCCTCAATAGTCTCAAACATTCCCTTAAGTTTTCCCGAGCTAAAAGATGGTGCCATCTTCGCGCGCAGTTGCCTCCAACGCTCGCCTTTCAAGGAAAATAGATTTGCCGAATACGGGTTGTTCTTTTCGTCACAATACAATCCACGATCGTGAAAACTTGGAAAATCTTGCACCATAATTTTTCGAATCAATTCAGCGTCCCTTACCAAGATTGCCGGTCGAAAAAGCAAATAGATGCCGACAAATCTGTCAGAACTTTTTCTATAAACATCGTACAAGGCCATTCCGAGGGATCGTTCTCGTTTCACAACTGAATCTAAGCATCCGAAGGGGATGTTTGTTCCTGCTATGACTGGGAATCCTCTACGTTGCCAATATGAATAATGGTGGCGTATATAAAAAGCTAGGACACAAGTCAACAACGCCAACAGAATCAGGAAAGCCATCCTTTCGCTGCTCCACGCACCCGATCAGTTAATATTGATTTCTACAGATTTACGATCGGTTTTTATTGAAAGTCAGCCACCTTAGCCGGCCCCTTCCTGAAGGTCAGATTACTTACAAAAACCCTTAATTTAGTTAAAATCTTGTAAAATCAAAATTATTTCCGATTGTAGGGCGTTTATCGCGAGTTTATTTAGTGCTTTATCATGTATGCTAACAGAATATAGTGCACTCAATTATAATACTTTTCTACAAAATAGCAGTTATAAATGAAGGTTTTTAGTCTGGAGTGGTATTTATTTAAAAACATTAATTGATGCCTTTGAATATTTTCAAAGTGTTATGGGCTTTTTTCGTGCTTTTTCGAAATTGTTTCGCTCGTAAAACATCGGAATTAAGCTCGTAAATCAAGAGATTAAAGTTTTAGCGGCAGTTTTATGAACATAACTTAAAAAAAAGTTATAAAATAACTAAAATTAGACAAACTTAATGTTTATAATTTAGAAAATGAAATATAATTAAAAAAAAAAGTTATAATAAATAACTTTTGAGTAAACAAAGTGCGAATACATTACACTGAAATCTCTCATAAGCGGACCACCTTATTTAACCCAGAAATGGTTTGCAAATGAGAGGTTGGCATTCATTGTTAAAAATAAAATGCTAAGCTTGATCTCATAACCTTTCGATAAAGCTTAGGTCAGTCAAAAAGTCCCTAAAAACGAAATAAGGAACACTCTTTTCGGCATATGAACACGTTTTCTCAACATAGTCTCCTTTTAATTCGATACGCTTCTTCAATTTTTTGATGCCCTCAAAATAATACGATTTCACGAGCGTTTGTTTCAACGATGACCTCTTCATTCAACCCGAATCTCTTTCGTCCGAGCCATTTCTTCATGTTTGGAAACAAGGAAATGTCGCGGGGGAGACAAATCTGGGGAATACGCTGGATGAAGGAGAAGTTCGTTACCTAACTCATGTCATTGCTACTGGCGGGTTTATGCCCCAGTGCGGTTTTTTCTTCACCAAAAGCGGCCATTTTTGCTTCAAATAGGGTTGGAAACGATTCAGCAGCTGTGCTAAATACTCGCCGGTGATTTTTTTAGCCTTTTCATGACAATCGATTTGACTAACAACCGGTGCATCCCATAAAACTGTCGCTATGACCTTGTTTGCTGACAAACCCATCTTGGCCTACTTCGCCTTCGATTCATTCCATTGTTTCCACTGATCCTTGGTCAAGTACAGGAGGAGTCATGTCACTCTCTGGTAGCGTCGAATTAACAGAAACTGTGCTGCTGCAAGCAAATTGGCTTTATCTATCGAGCCTACAACAGGAGTGTCATTGAAGACGAGCGTTGGAACTGATGTTTTCGTAGTGTTCCGTACGTTTTTTACTATTACTCACTATTTCGTCTTTTCAGAACTCTGTCCTTTCAGAACCTTTTGTCCTTTCCAGTATTTTTTCCTTTCAGTACTTTGTCCCTACAGCCTTTGCAACCTCCTACAAAATTTTAATCACTACTTATTTATATACGAAATGGTTATAATGCGCCGTACCAACAATCAAATTAAGAGACGACTTTAATATTTTAGCGAAATGGACCATTATTTAAAGAGCTGTATAAAGTTAACCATACATGTTATGAGTTTAATATTTATGTGAACTCTAAATTATGAACCATTTATTGTACGGAACCTAAAAAATAAAATGCAGCATATTAAATAATGCTTCATTTCGCTCAAATATTAAAGTCCTCTCTTAATTTGATTGTTGGTAAGTCCCACCCCAATATCTTAAAACAGTTACTGTTATTTCATAAATATATCGCTCACAATTTTGGCCTTCAATAATTTTGTCATTTCAGAATTTTGTGCTATGAGGATTTGTCCCTTTAGTACTTTACCTTCTCTGTACTTTATCCTCTCAGTACTTTATCCTTTCAGTACTTTATCCTTTCAGTACTTTGTCCTTTCAGTACTTTATCCTTTCAGTACTTTGTACTTCCATTACTTCGACAATTCCATACTTTATCCTTTTAGTACTTTAACTTCTCTGTACTTTGTCCTTTAATTACTTTATCCTTTCAGTACTTTGTCCTTTCAGTACTTTGTCCTTTCAGTACTTTGTACTTCTATTACTTCGACTTTTTTATTCCTTTCAGTTCTTTGCCTTTCCTTTACTTGATCCTTTCAGTACTTAGTCCTTTAAGTACTTTATCCTTCCAATACTTAGTCCTTTAAGTAATTTATCCTTTCAGTACTTTGTCCTTTCAGTACTTTCTCCTTCCAGTACTTCATCTTTTCAGTACTTTTTCTTTCATTACTTTATCCTTTTAGAAAGTTGCCGTTTCAGAGCTTTGCGCTTTCAGTACTTTATGTTTTCAGTACTTTGTCCTATGATTGCTTTGTCTTTTCAAAACTTTATCGTCTCTGACCTTTGTCCTTAAATACTTTCTCCTTTCAGTACTTTGTCCTTTTCTGTCCTTCTTTTTTTCAGTTCTTTGTCCTTTCAAAATTTTGCTTGTAACGAAGCGTTCCATGCTGCTCCACTTTATACTACTTCTGTATTAACACCGAGAATTATAATTAATACTAAGAGTTACACTTCGCCCGAATACGATTCACACCGACCAGAGGCATATGACGTCACGCAAAAATCAAACAATAATATTTTTCGTTCGCCACCCATACAGTTCACATTCAGTTTCTACTGAAAAACTATCAAGAGGACCTACTCGGGTGAACGAAAATCACCTCACCTCGCTCATACATACAGTCAGGCGGCACAGTAGATCGATTGAATAAATCTTTTGAAGCCCAGTCGTAGACAAAACGTATAGACGAGTTGGTCATTTAGCTTCCCTTGCTTTTTGCGGAGCTTCCCCCCACCAGTGGTAAGGGGTTTCGTATGAAGACAAGTTAGGTAGGTGAGAATTGTCCAGCTATTTCTTATTAAGGCTTCCCCCCACCAGCGGTAAGGGGTCTTAGTTCGAAGTTTAATGTCCTAATTGCCACCAGGGGCTTCGGTACCTGCAGATCTACCAGAGCGTTTAGCCTGCTGTTTAGTGCCACCAGGGGCCTTGAACCTGCTGATCTACCAGAGCGTTTAGCCTGCTGTTTAGTGCCACCAGGGGCCTTGAACCTGCAGATCTACCAGAGCGTTTAGCCTGCTGTTTAGTGCCACCAGGGGCCTTGAACCTGCAGATCTACCAGAGCGTTTAGCCTGCTGTTTAGTGCCACCAGGGGCCTTGAACCTGCTGATCTACCAGAGCGTTTAGCCTGCTGTTTAGTGCCACCTGGGGCCTTGAACCTGCTGATCTACCAGAGCGTTTAGCCTGCTGTTTAGTGCCACCAGGGGCCTTGAACCTGCAGATCTACCAGAGCGTTTAGCCTGCTGTTTAGTGCCACCAGGGGCCTTGAACCTGCAGATCTACCAGAGCGTTTAGCCTGCTGTTTAGTGCCACCAGGGGCCTTGAACCTGCAGATCTACCAGAGCGTTTAGCCTGCTGTTTAGTGCCACCAGGGGCCTTGAACCTGCTGATCTACCAGAGCGTTTAGCCTGCTGTTTAGTGCCACCAGGGGCCTTGAACCTGCAGATCTACCAGAGCGTTTAGCCTGCTGTTTAGTGCCACCAGGGGCCTTGAACCTGCTGATCTACCAGAGCGTTTAGCCTGCTGTTTAGTGCCACCAGGGGCCTTGAACCTGCAGATCTACCAGAGCGTTTAGCCTGCTGTTTAGTGCCACCAGGGGCCTTGAACCTGCAGATCTACCAGAGCGTTTAGCCTGCTGTTTAGTGCCACCAGGGGCCTTGAACCTGCAGATCTACCAGAGCGTTTAGCCTGCTGTTTAGTGCCACCAGGGGCCTTGAACCTGCTGATCTACCAGAGCGTTTAGCCTGCTGTTTAGTGCCACCAGGGGCCTTGAACCTGCAGATCTACCAGAGCGTTTAGCCTGCTGTTTAGTGCCACCAGGGGCCTTGAACCTGCAGATCTACCAGAGCGTTTAGCCTGCTGTTTAGTGCCACCAGGGGCCTTGAACCTGCTGATCTACCAGAGCGTTTAGCCTGCTGTTTAGTGCCACCAGGGGCCTCGAACCTGCTGATCTACCAGAGCGTTTAGCCTGCTGTTTAGTGCCACCAGGGGCCTCGAACCTGCTGATCTACCAGAGCGTTTAGCCTGCTGTTTAGTGCCACCAGGGGCCTTATACCTAGGGATCCCGTCAAGAACCAGATATCCGAATGAAAGGGCCCGTTTGTAGCCGAATTACCAGAAGCCAGAATATCCGTAATTAAGTACCAGATCCAGAACATTAACAGTATAACTGATGCAGAGCAGCTAGACTAGAAGCCAGAAGGATAGATGCCCGTGAACCGTTCCAGTTCCTGAATTAAGTGAAATATTAGTAGCAGATTATTGTATGTTATAGATTTAAGAGTTATTTCCAATAAAGATTTTGTAATAAGGTTTGAAGACCTTGAAATCTGGAGTTTCGTGTTTTCTTCAGGACGACCCTGGCAAGACCGACGAGCAAAACCTCGGCTGGAAAGCAAAAAGCACATCACAAATTGGCGCCCGAGCAGGGACCTATAAGGTCCAACCCCGTAAGGAACAAAATCTGAAAAACTCAAACTATAACATACAACCGCCGCCGCCGCCGCCCGACAAGAACCAGTTCAAAATGTCTGATAACGAAGAGGAATTCGATTGTTTCGCTAGCCTAGGAGCCATATATCTCTTAAGGAAACAAGAGTTAATGGAGCGAATGAGCCAGCTAGGAATAGAGACAGACGGTTCGATCACCGCGTTGAGAGCCCGCTTCAGCGCTTATATTAAAGAAGCCCGACAACGAAAATCCACACAAAATTTATGTGAGGAAATTGTAAAAACTACTACTGACCGAGAATACAAGGAAGAAGACAACATAGTTCCAGCACCATATAGTTCGAAAGGGACCGAAGATATTGACATACCGAAATCTCCAAACTACACGGAAATCGTTTTCCAAGTTCCACCCCGTCCAGTTCCAAACATGGCCGGCCCTAGTCAGATATATTCTAAGCCTCTCGAATCACACCCCGCCGTTATCCCAGATGCTACCACCGTTCGCAGTCGACAGCCTGAAGTTCAAACTGCAAGTGGACCCGTCGCCAGATTCACTCCTAGTCACGATGCCGAGGTCATGAATACGGTAAGGAAGTGGGGGTTAAAATTTGATTCTTCGGGAAATGCGTTAGCATTTATGGAGAGAGTTGAGGAGCTGACCGAGTGCTACGACATCCGTCCAGACGATTTGCTAAAAGCCCTTCCAGAAATCCTCAGAGGAACAGCCTTAGAGTGGTATAGAATAAATCGAGACAGACATAGAACATGGCAAGATTTTCGCACATGTTTCCTGGAACATTACCTGCCAGTCCGTTTTATTTATAAATTAGAGGACGAGATCATGCGGAGAAAACAAGGTACCCGAGAGAAAGCTAAAGAGTTTATACAGGCAACTCAATACCTTATACACCAGCACCCCCGTATGAATCTTTCGGAAAGTGTCGACCGAATATATGATAGCCTTCGTCCAGAATACCACTTGTACATCAAGCGACGAGACTTCCAGAATTTAGACGAACTGATGAAGTTAGCCGAAGAGTACGAGTACATACAGGGCCAAGACCGGAATCAACGCCAACCTGCATCACGACCGAACCCAGGGGTAAACGCAATATCCACAACAAACCAGCGGTCGTTTAATAATAACCGTCCCATACCGCCGCCGCCGAGAGTGTCATTTAACCGAAGTAATTTTGACCGACCCGCCGTACCCACCATTCAGTATGATCGAGCAACCCACTGCTGGAACTGCAAGCAGCGTGGGCATACGAAGAGTAACTGCCGTCGTCCTTTCCGGCTGTTTTGTTCCTTCTGCGGTGAAGATGGCCGCCTGACCGATGATTGTACCT
This sequence comes from Philhelius festivus, assembly GCA_963931855.1. Lineage (NCBI taxonomy): Eukaryota > Metazoa > Arthropoda > Insecta > Diptera > Syrphidae > Philhelius > Philhelius festivus. Next base: position 168,083,247 of record OZ007555.1, on the reverse strand, counting down.
GTCACCCACATCAAGCATCTATACTGAACTCGCTAAGTGAACTATCGATACGACAAGAAAAGAAAAGAAAGTCCAGACACACCAGACCAGCTATAAAAGAACCAGAAGATTTAAGAAGCGATAATGTAGAACCACTACTAGGAAAACCAAACCAGTACCAGGAAGCCGAAGTACAAGCTTTTAAGCAACGGCCACCGCCAGAGGTGTTGAAACCAAGAAAAGATCCCAGATGTTTCATACCAGTAACAATTTATGATCAAACTGTTATGGCATTATTGGATACCGGAGCTACCAAGTCTTTCATTAATGCAAAGACCCGCCGAATTTTACATAGAAACAAAGTACCAATCCAATATCGGAGACAGTTCACGCAGCTAGCAAATGGAAAACCTGTAGCTAGCCGAGAACACTATAATTTGATTTTGTACATCAATGATGAGCCACTTCAGGGTGAACTAACGTACATGAGTCAACTCACCGAGGATATGGTTATTGGCATAGACCTGCTATCAAGTGCGAATTTCAAGATGACTCTACGTGGTAAAGAAATTCCTCTGATAAGTAACGTTCAAGAACAATACCGGAACCAACTTCGTCTAGTAAGAGGAGAACGGAAACGAGAAGAATTCCTTGGCGGAATGCTTGATATCGATATCCAAAAGCTCGACCGTCCGCCCAGTACAATATTAGCACGTCGCTATGATGACCCGTGCGAAGTCACCTCATATGACTCTACCAGTATCGTGGTACCGAAAAGATTAATGAGAAGCAGTAAAGTTCGATCAAACTTAAAAGATCTTAAAGGATTAGCCGTACCGGAAAATAAAAAGAACGACGGAGGCAAGCTAGCCACAAGTAAGTTCACAACCGCCGAGCAATCAACAACTCAAATGGAGCAGTCAAACAGCAAAAATACCGATCAGCCATGGAACAGACAACCTACGCGATCAGCAAAAATGCGTCCTGGAGTGAGGTCTAGCCAAGGGAGAACAGTTGGGCCACGCAAAAGGCCAACAACATCGTCTCAGGACCATTCTGCAGCTGAGCTGTCAACTGCTGCTGCTGTTACCAATCCCAAAAAGGTTGGAATAAGGCGCTTTAATCATAAGCCACATAACGCTGCCCCAACCAAACGTTCATATGAACCACCCAAGATACAAATGCCCATCGCCGCGGCCACCAAGAAACGCGCTAGTACCAGATGGCCTTATTCTTCCATTCTGTCCGCCGCATCTACCGTTACGACTACCTTACCGCCAGCCACTACACCGAATACCGCCGCCGCCTCTGCTGCCAAGGCATCGACCGCTTTATCGGCCTTTTCGCACCAGCTGCCAGCCACATGATAACCGCCGCCAGACACCGTACCAATGATTACATTTATAATTCAATTCCGTCAATATCCGCCGCCGCCGCTCCTGCAACCACTATGACCAGATCTTTAACCGTACGGAATCTTAAGTTCCGAACCAGTAAGACCGAGCAACGAGTAAGCAAACCACGTCCGCAAGATGACCCTTTCATGGGAATCTCCATCAAGAAACATCCGATATACAATCCCCGGTATAGACGCCAACGGTTTACGATTGTAGGGCGCTATGGAAGAGTAGAAGTCAGAATCATTAAGCCAGGAGTAGCCATTCTGACCCACCGTAAAAATGGCGTCAAGAAGAGAGCAACCTTTTCGCCATAAATTCACCAGACAAAATTTTTTTTAATTAAGACTTTTTTTTTTTTAAGTTAATAATGCATAAATAATGTTGAAGTTCTAGTTTTAAAGTAGATTAAGGTTTCCGACAATTTTGATTTTTTTTTATTACGAAGTGATTTAAAGTTTTTTATGATTGGTAAGTTAAAATTTAAAAAAGAATGAATTTAATTTTTTTTTCCAGTTGAAGCGAATTTCAAGACGAGAGGGTTCTCGTCTCCGAAGGAGGAGGGGTATGTAACGAAGCGTTCCATGCTGCTCCACTTTATACTACTTCTGTATTAACACCGAGAATTATAATTAATACTAAGAGTTACACTTCGCCCGAATACGATTCACACCGACCAGAGGCATATGACGTCACGCAAAAATCAAACAATAATATTTTTCGTTCGCCACCCATACAGTTCACATTCAGTTTCTACTGAAAAACTATCAAGAGGACCTACTCGGGTGAACGAAAATCACCTCACCTCGCTCATACATACAGTCAGGCGGCACAGTAGATCGATTGAATAAATCTTTTGAAGCCCAGTCGTAGACAAAACGTATAGACGAGTTGGTCATTTAGCTTCCCTTGCTTTTTGCGGAGCTTCCCCCCACCAGTGGTAAGGGGTTTCGTATGAAGACAAGTTAGGTAGGTGAGAATTGTCCAGCTATTTCTTATTAAGGCTTCCCCCCACCAGCGGTAAGGGGTCTTAGTTCGAAGTTTAATGTCCTAATTGCCACCAGGGGCTTCGGTACCTGCAGATCTACCAGAGCGTTTAGCCTGCTGTTTAGTGCCACCAGGGGCCTTGAACCTGCTGATCTACCAGAGCGTTTAGCCTGCTGTTTAGTGCCACCAGGGGCCTTGAACCTGCAGATCTACCAGAGCGTTTAGCCTGCTGTTTAGTGCCACCAGGGGCCTTGAACCTGCAGATCTACCAGAGCGTTTAGCCTGCTGTTTAGTGCCACCAGGGGCCTTGAACCTGCTGATCTACCAGAGCGTTTAGCCTGCTGTTTAGTGCCACCTGGGGCCTTGAACCTGCTGATCTACCAGAGCGTTTAGCCTGCTGTTTAGTGCCACCAGGGGCCTTGAACCTGCAGATCTACCAGAGCGTTTAGCCTGCTGTTTAGTGCCACCAGGGGCCTTGAACCTGCAGATCTACCAGAGCGTTTAGCCTGCTGTTTAGTGCCACCAGGGGCCTTGAACCTGCAGATCTACCAGAGCGTTTAGCCTGCTGTTTAGTGCCACCAGGGGCCTTGAACCTGCTGATCTACCAGAGCGTTTAGCCTGCTGTTTAGTGCCACAAGGGGCCTTGAACCTGCAGATCTACCAGAGCGTTTAGCCTGCTGTTTAGTGCCACCAGGGGCCTTGAACCTGCTGATCTACCAGAGCGTTTAGCCTGCTGTTTAGTGCCACCAGGGGCCTTGAACCTGCAGATCTACCAGAGCGTTTAGCCTGCTGTTTAGTGCCACCAGGGGCCTTGAACCTGCAGATCTACCAGAGCGTTTAGCCTGCTGTTTAGTGCCACCAGGGGCCTTGAACCTGCAGATCTACCAGAGCGTTTAGCCTGCTGTTTAGTGCCACCAGGGGCCTTGAACCTGCTGATCTACCAGAGCGTTTAGCCTGCTGTTTAGTGCCACCAGGGGCCTTGAACCTGCAGATCTACCAGAGCGTTTAGCCTGCTGTTTAGTGCCACCAGGGGCCTTGAACCTGCAGATCTACCAGAGCGTTTAGCCTGCTGTTTAGTGCCACCAGGGGCCTTGAACCTGCTGATCTACCAGAGCGTTTAGCCTGCTGTTTAGTGCCACCAGGGGCCTCGAACCTGCTGATCTACCAGAGCGTTTAGCCTGCTGTTTAGTGCCACCAGGGGCCTCGAACCTGCTGATCTACCAGAGCGTTTAGCCTGCTGTTTAGTGCCACCAGGGGCCTTATACCTAGGGATCCCGTCAAGAACCAGATATCCGAATGAAAGGGCCCGTTTGTAGCCGAATTACCAGAAGCCAGAATATCCGTAATTAAGTACCAGATCCAGAACATTAACAGTATAACTGATGCAGAGCAGCTAGACTAGAAGCCAGAAGGATAGATGCCCGTGAACCGTTCCAGTTCCTGAATTAAGTGAAATATTAGTAGCAGATTATTGTATGTTATAGATTTAAGAGTTATTTCCAATAAAGATTTTGTAATAAGGTTTGAAGACCTTGAAATCTGGAGTTTCGTGTTTTCTTCAGGACGACCCTGGCAAGACCGACGAGCAAAACCTCGGCTGGAAAGCAAAAAGCACATCACATGCTGTTGCTTATTTTTTGTGAAAAACAGAATTTCAATATTTTAATGGTTGACGAGGTGGTCTTCAGTTCTTACGAACAAAATTTCTTAGCCCAAAAGGCCGCTTTGGTCTCCGAGCATCAAAATGATTGAGTCGTGGTTAAGGTTTTAACCAGACTAATTTTATTTTCCAAATTTTCTTCTATTTATACTTACAACTAGTTTTACAAAATATCATTTTCATACATATCGTCCCCTCAGAAGCAAAGTGGCTTATCTCAAAATCTATAGTTTTTCACAAAAGGGATTTGAAATAATTTGAGTCTTAAAAAACTAATTTCCGTCTAGAGGTTATGCGAAGCGGCAAAAGTCGTAGAACAAGAAAATTATTATTTTTTTTTCTTTATCAAGTGGTATAAATACATTTTTAAGAAAATCACTAAAAAAAAAAAAATGGTCGGACTTATGTCGTTTTGCATAAAAATAATTACTATTTATATGTTTTTTTTCCAGAAATGCTTGCAAAGTGTCGTTTTGTAATGAAATGAAACCAATAATTTTATTTATTAACAAATTTATTTATTTATTTATTTATTTTTATTTTTTTATTTAAACACTTATTTTCAATAAACAAAAAAGTTAACAAACCTATTCAGCATTTAAACAAAGCTTTAATACTTTCAGAAGTATTTTTTAACAAAAATATCAATCTTGATTGATGAAACAAACGAAAAAAATAAATAAATAACTACATAGGTGAAATAAGGTAACAAATATTTTGTTCTGAAAGATTTTGCAGAGGTGAAACAGACCATTCAGGCATTATCAACACTTTTTGACGTTCTCGCTAGTTTGACAAGCAACTGAGATCTGTTCAATCTACATACATACATTGTAAAAAAAATTGGTGCAGTTCGAATTATAAATATTGTTTAAGATTTTCGAAAGCCTTGATAAAGTGACACTTCTTACACTGCTAAAAACAAAACTTTTTGATTTTTAAGTTCTTATTTTCGTAAGCAAAATGACATTCAAACAAGCAAAAATAATTTTGACATAAAATACATTATGTCTTTTTAGTTATCAAAAATCCAACAAATCTGTTGGTTTTTTTTCTAAGTAAAATGACTTATTGGGAATAAAACGATTAAGAACTAAAAAAGTTAAAAAAAAAAATTATGAGAAATGACGTAAAACGAAAAGTGTCACTTTTCCTAAAACATAATATTTATACTTAAATAATGTTTTTTGAAGAAAAGTGTCATAAATAAAAAAATGTCAAAAACAAAAAATAAAACTTACCTCTTGGTTTCAATGCAGTCCGACATTTTAGTAATACTAATACTACTTTTCTTGCGAACAAGAACACAACATCTCACAATGACGACTGACACGAAACTGAAAGTGTCAGTTTACAGATGAATAGTTCAGGGATGATATCTAAAATGCAAAAGGACACAAACGCCCTCACGCCTTCAGTTTAAGAAGTATTTTTATGAAAGTTTGACAGAAAAATAGATTTTTTTTTTGTGATTTTTTCTGTATACTCAACTCAAAATCACTAAATTTTGAGATAAGCCACTTTGCTTCTGAGGGGACGATATTCTTGTTCTACTTCTTTAATTATTTATTTTGCCTATGACCTACACTACACTGTCCCACATGACGTAAGAATTAAATGTCCACTTGACAAAATACACCTTCGGTTGTATTTCCTCATAGGCATTCCGAATGCTCAGTCAATGTGTCGCATATGATTGCAGTCATAGCAAAAATCGATTTATGCACTTGGCGCATAGTGACCGAACATACTTAGTGTGTAATACGATCAGTTCAATGCACGATGGTATCGCTTGGTGACGGCTGATGATTAAACACAATTACATGTAGGTCGATATGCATCGAGTTCATGAATGTTTACATTATTGTTTACATTTTTTTTTATTAATTGTTTTTGTTCTATTTTTATTGTTTACATTTATTTTTGGTTTTTGGGTGTTACACACAACACGGTACCTGCCATACGATTTTTATTTTTTTTTCGAAATTTTATAAATATTTTTTTTTTCTCAAAAACTGTTTGACCGATTAAAAAAAAAATACAAAAATATTTCATTTAGTTAAATCTAGGTAATAATTTGAAAAAAAAAATTCAGAAAATGGTTATTGAGGGTACCCCATGGAACCATTTTCTCAAAAACAGTAGAACCGATTTTGATCATTTTTACTTGCGATATAGGTACTATAGGGCAAGTTCTGCATTTGGAAAAAAAATCGAACTCGAGATTTTGATCAAAGTTGACATTACGATGATAGCGAAGACGAAAAAAGTGGGTCCGGCAATTCCGTCTGTCTGTCTGTATGTCTGTATGTCTGTACCTCGAACTACAGCCTAAACTACTGGAGGTATTTTCTTCAAACTCGGTAGTTAAGGATCTTCGGTGATTCCCTAGAGGAGAAATTGAAATTTTTTTTTTAGCTCCAAAACTAAGGGTACCCCCCATACACCCGTAATGCAAAATCTTATTTATCTCGAAAACGGCTCTAACGATTTTGATAAAAAAAATTAAGTGTGATATTATGGACATGGACTATATTTTGGTGAAAAAAAAATTTGGGGGGAAATGTTATAAGGGGTACCTGTCATAGAACGGTTTTTTTGATTTTCGAATTTCTCACCAACGGCTCTAACGATTTTAACCAAAATTTTTATGCAGGAGCTGCTTTGCATTTGAAAAAATATAAACTAAAATTTTTTCGAAAAAATAGTTTTTGGATTTTTAAAAAAATAATACAATTTTTTTTTTGAAAATTCAATATCTTGAAAACCGATACACGATTAAATTTTAAAATTACGTTTTAAAATGTATTTTATTAAATACTAACAATTTGCATATCAATTTTTTTTATAAAAATTTTAAGGAAAATTTAGTACACAAAAAACATGTTTCAGTGTGTCTGTATGTCTGTACCTCTCACTACAGCCTAAACCACTGGACCTTTTTCTTTCAATCTCGGTAGTTAAGAGTCTTCGGTGATTCCCTAGAGGAAAAATTGAAATTTTTTTTTAGCTCCAAAACTAACGGTACCCCCCATACACCCGTAATGCAAAATCTTATTTATCTCAAAAACGGCTCTAACGATTTTGATAAAAAAAATCAAGTGTGATATTATGGACATGGACTACATTTTGGTCAAAAAAAATTTTGGGGCAAAATGTTATTAGGGGTACCTGCTATAGACCCGTTTTTTTAATTTTCGACTTTCTCATTAACGGCTCTAAGGATTTTAACCCAAAATTTTTAGCAGGAGTCCCCTTAAGTTTAAAATAATATTGTATATAAAAATATTCGAAAAAATATGTTTTGGATTTAAAACAAAAAAAAAAAAATTTAAATCAATATCTTCAAAACCTATGAACGATTATTTTTTGAAATTATTTCCTAAAACCAATATTATTAAATACTTAAAATCCGCATCCCACATTTTTTTCTTGAAAAATTTTAGAGAAATTTCTTATATAAAAAAATTATTTAATAATAAAACGATTTTTTAAGGTTTATTTGCATAAATTCATACTTTTCCGGAAACCAGACTGCAATTTTATGCATTTGAACATTATTATCTCACTTAAATCCATGTTTTATATTTATAAAATATATCTTAAATTCCAAAGTACTTTTACATAAGAGCAAGTTCGTGCGATCCAGTCGTGCATTTTATTTTTTTTGCTTAAGCTCCCCAAAAATTTAAATAGTATTGTGAATTCAAATTTTCAAACAAATAATTTTTGGATTTTTTTTTTTAAAATTAATTTTTTTTTTTCAAAACTCAATATTTCGAAAACCCCATGCTAGATTTTTTTTAAACGTGATAAATAAAAGTTTCTCAATATAATCTACAAGATAGAAAAAATGTATTTTACTTAAAAATAAAGGTATCCATCATACAAATGTTAAAAAATGGTTTTCAAAAATCATATTTTTTTTCGAAAACGGCTCCTAGAATTTTGAAATTTTTTTTTTCTTTCAATTAATTTTTTATGATCTTTAATTAAATAAACAAAATTTTGAAATGAAAATATTACAGCTTGTCCTACCGTAGAACCATTTTGTCTAATTTTGAATTCTTCGCTATCGACATAAGGGATTTTAATGAAATTTTTTAAAGCGATGCGTCTAAAAAGTTAAAAAAAACATTGCATTTCAAAACAAATTGGGAAAAAAAGTATTTTTTTTTTTTTTTGGAAATTTAATTTTCATTCGTACAATAATAAAAACTTAAAGTTGGCTTACCAATTTTTTTTTCTTATAAATGTTATAAAAGTTTTGTATATAAAAGTTTATTTTTTTAAGAAACCACTACATCGCCTCATAATTTTTTTATGCATAAATTCATATTTGCATAGCATTCTGTTTTTATCCCTTACTACGAAAAGAATTAAAAAAATTAATTTTATCCTTATCAACAGTTTTCTCTATGATAGCATTCGTTTTTTAAAATTCCTAGTCTATTACATAGGAGCAAGTTCGCTCGACCCAGTCGTGCATTTTATTTTTTATTGCTTATTTAATAAATAAATAAATTCGAGACCATTACGGTTCGTAGAGAGCTTGAACCTAGTGACTTATAACTCTCAACCATTTATGTGTGCGTATTAACCTAGAATTTTCGGCCGATTCCGAATGAGCAGCACTTTTCTTGACAAGAGATATGCCGGTCGTCCACTATGTGCGCGATAAGTTCAACCAACTTCGTTCAACTTTTTATTCAACTCTTTCGTTGGATAAAAGAATTTACAACCTCTTACACTAGTGCAGCTACTTACGTAATTCACGTTGAGCAACTAAAGTTGAACAAAATGCGTTTGGAGCCCCGTACACATAATTGACGAACTTTCCCATATGTTGATTAACCTCGTACACCTAGTTGATCAACTCTTAAAAATTGAATAGCTCCGTACACCTAGTTGACCAAATTACTCAAATGTTGAATAACCTCGTACACTAGTTGATAAACTTGTTCGATTTTGACAGAAAAAAAAGTTTTTCGAGTTGATCAACTGCCTTTTCGATATGGTTGCTCAACCAGTTGATGAACGAATTGATACCTTCGTAAACTTAACCAAGGATCACTCGTTGGGGAACGCGTTGAACGCACCACGATAAACAAAAAACTCAAACGTCAAACCTGAAATAATTTTGACTTCAGTTCGGTACATTAGGCCATTACATTTTCGAGGAAATTTGAGACCAAGCCAATTCCCTGGAATCTCGATTTTTATAAGAGGGGCTCTTAATGTCCCATATACTGGGCTTTTCCTCAATTGCTGAAATCAATTGCAAAATTAATTCCGTGGTCCACTCTGTTTTTTTATCACCTTTCATGATGAAAAACCAAAATAAACTACAGTTTGCAAGTTGCAACAACTGCAAGTTCATGGCAACGCAATACTTCAACCACGTAGACACAATACATTTCACTGCAACCAACGCAACGCGACACAATATTACGTCAATAAATCTTAAAGAAAATTAAAAAGTTGATCAACTCGTTGAACAAATAATGTGCAACACATTATCTTGAAAATGTTGCTCAACGTGTTGATCGAACATTTTCAAGGAGCAACACGAGCTCGTACACTACCCGTGCACTTGTTGCGCAATTCGTTGAGCAACTGCCAACAACTAGATCCAACCCGTTGGTTGAACAGAATTGAAGGCACAGTACATTAGAGTTGAATGCGTTGAATTCGAAATTTGTGCGTTGATCGCCTAGTGGACGACCGGCAATACTCTTGGAAGATTTGTCACTTCCATGCAAGAGGCTGTAAACCCTTGAATGAAATCCAGAATCGAACCGAAGACCCTCTGCATGACAGTCCAACGCACTAACCATTATGCCGAGAGGCACTTCTGTCTTGTTTGAACTTTCTTATAGGACAAATATTAGTTTTGCTAAATTTGAAATTTTAATCAAATCTAACATTATGATGATCGAAAGAAAATAGTCAAATTCTCATATACTCGTATGTACAAAAACACTGTGTGTAGCAAGTCAGCCGTGTAAAGTAGTGAGATATTAAAATTTAGTCTATTGTTTATTTCATCAATCAGAGTTAACTCTTACATACTAATTAATTAATTAATTAAAGTAAAAAGTTTAGGTTCACTGGCCAAGTTTTTCTTATCTTCCAAACTGTGAGAGTTTTAAAACAAAATTCCCTCATAATTTGAAGTCTACTTAAGAAATTTTATATCAAACTTCACGGATGACTTGTTACACACAACCATTTTTGTATAATGAGAACTTGTCTCTTTTTTTGTAGCAATTTTTATTTTATTCTGACTTTATTCCGTTTTGCAAAGATTGTATTTTGTCAGGTGAACATTTCGAAAGAATTCAATGAAACTTGTGGTGCGGAATTCTAAATACGAACAAAAACCAAGTATCCAAATAATCTTTTAAAGGAGTTTTTTTTATAAAGATTCTAAGACAAAGAATAAGGTAGGAGTCCCACCGCTCTACCAATTTTCATCGTTCTACAACAATCCGAAGGGCTCCCTTCATATAATTGTTAAGAATTCTGAATGAAAAATTCCAAATTTTAGACTTCCTCTCTTTCGTATGCATACCGTTGTGCGAAATAACAAAATTCTACGGTGTCTATAATTTTGATGATTCACAGTAAAGTCTGTCGTTTAACAATTTTATAGCCAAAACAATTTTAGTTATCATTTATTTTAATTTTTGTCGTACTTCAAAAGTCCTAGGTTGGAATATGTCTTATTCATAAAAAGAAACGTTCGATCGATTTGATTGATTGATTAAAAATTTTATTTCTTAAAATCCAAAAAAATTACATTATTTATAGAAAGAAAGAAATATATGACAAAAGCATTTTTATAAAAAATAGAGTTATTGTCACTCTTAGTAGAATAATTTAACGTGTATTATTTTAAATGGTTGGGATGACCCTTAAAAAATAAAGTTAAAATATCATTAAATTACATAATGCATACAAAAATTAAATTGAATTAAAGTTAAACATTTCATGAAAACATCAGATAAAACCATTTACCAAAAATTCGATACTCTCGTTATCAAGACTAAGGGCAAGGGGCCAGTTTTAACATGTTTCATAAATACAAAATGAGAAGTTTACATCCTGATAGAATTAGGGAGTCTAAGTATTTAATATTCGACATGAGGAAATATTATAAAAATTTCGAAATGCGGTTGTTCGAAACACCGGTATAGGCACTTGGTTCAAAAAATTACCACGTAAACTATAATCAGACCAAAAACACAAATGTTAAAAAAAGAGCCAAGTTCTTCTATACAAAAACCTTTGTGTAACAAGTCAGCCGTGAAAAGTACTGAGATCTTAAAGTACGCCACGTTCTTACTTCATGAAGGTTTAATACCGAATATTTAAAGTAGAATAATATTGAAACAGCTACAATGTAATAGAGAAATTTTATTATTTAATGATTACTGACTAAAATTTGATGGGCTTACTGGTCAAGTTTTTAAAACTTTTTGAATTGGACATACAAAAAAAACTTACCAAGTAAGCCCATGGTAAGCCCATCCCCAGAATTTTGTGATTTTTGAGGCCTTATATCTCAGGAACCACTTATGCTAGAAAATTGAAATTTAGTGAAGCACCTGTGCCTGACTAGCTTAGCAAATATTCGGAATTTAAAGTTTCTGACTTCATTGGTACTGAAGATAAGTAGGGGTCAAAAACCGCCTGAGTTTGTTCCTGTAAAAAGGGTGTAGTGCCAGAACTTGGCTGTAGAAAGAGGCTGTATTTTGTTGTAATAGGAACCTCCCCAACAAGAAATTCAATATTCTGGTTTGGAATGAAAAAAATGTCATAATAAATCTTAAGGAACAGTTTAGAAGAGCAAACTTTACGCAAAAAGAAGAAATTTCTAATAGTGCACCGAAAATACTGTCTTAGATTTTCTATGTGGTTATAAAAACTCATTCGAGAATTAATAATCAATCCCAAATACTTGAATTCATTTACTATTTCTAATTTAAAACATTTATCACTACAGCTCGTGGAATCAGTAAAGTTTGTAGAAGTGTCCGTAGGACTACAGGTACAGTTAAAAAGTTTAAATTTTTGACACTCAGTAGCATGGAAAAAGAGATCAGCATCAACAATCTTTTGGCCAGACAAACTCAAAAACATTACTTTAGTTTTAGAACTAATTATCAGTTTGTGCTCTGCAAACCAGATTCTTAACCAGCTGAGATCCCAATTTATATCAGATATAAGATTAAGACGATTATCTGTACCATAAGAGAAGCCCACATCATCTGCAAAAGCTGTCAATGAACCTCAAATGGTAATCTGAATAAAGAATCAATATAAACCAAAAAAAGTATTGGTCCCAAAACCGAACCTTGTGGCACTCCCAAATCGAATGTCTTTGTATCACTCCTAATACCATCAAATTTCACTCTTTGGGTACTTACATTTAAATATGATCTTAATCAATCACTTATAAAACCTCGAAACCCAGCACTTTCAAGTTTGCTTATCAAAATTGTGTGATTAACCATGTCAAAAGCTTTTGATATGTCAACTAATAACGCTGCTGTATTCTTTTTCTTATCAAGGCTTACAAGTATTTGAGAACAGAAATGTAACAAGACATCTTCGGTTGATTTATTTCTTTGAAAACCAAACTGAACGTCACTGAAAAATTTCGTTCTCGTTGAAAAGTAATTTTGACCAATTACTGACCAATTTGCTGGCATACTTTTTATACGAATATCCCATATATGGGGTACCAAGAACCCAGAGCCTTAAAATCGGCATGCATTTCTCTTTCACCTTTAATTACAACGAATTTGCTGTTTTCGAGATATGGATACTCGTATACTATTTTAGAAACTTGATACAATTTAACTGATTTCAATAATGAACAAAAAATCGATTAAAAAATTTATTACCAATATTTTGTTAATTTAATCTAAAGTTATAGTTCTACAAAATTCTGCCCTCAACATTAAATGATAAAATTTTTAAAAAGATGAAAGTACAATCATTTCGATACAACAGTTTTCTTCTTTCGTAATTTGAGATTGACTCCTCCTTTTGGTGTAATGATAACTGCGAAATTATCGACTTCGATTTCTCCCTTCTGGGTGGCTTCAATATCATAATTCATCAGGACTTTAGCTAGAGCAACTTTGACATTGACTTTTCCCATTCGTTGAGCTAAATATATTGTTAATTAATTTTAAATAAAAATATTTTTTTTTTTTTTTTTTTTTGGGGAAATTCACTATCAATACTTCATAAATATATTTTTTTTTTCACTTTTTTAATTTCTTTTAACTTTTTTTCAAATTAAAAAAAGATTTGTTTTATTTTTACCTATGCAATGACGTGGTCCCTCGCCAAAGGGCATATAAGCAATTGGATTGTAATTTTGGTTTTCCTCCAAAAATCTCTCCGGATCATATTTTAAAGGATCAGGGAAGTACTTTGGATCGCGGTGAATGCCAAAAAGCGAGATCACAATTGGCGTGCCTTCCTTAATTACTTTGTCCGATTCCGGAATTGGAAAATCAATTGTGCATTCACGATTAAGAATTGGCAAAGCAGGGTACTTTCGTATTGTTTCTATTCAGATACCAAACAAAAAAAAAAAGACCGTTTCAATGAAGATTTCGAAAAAAACAACAATAAAAAAAAACTCACCCATTATACACAAGTCGAGATACTTCATGTCCTGAATACTGTCATAAGTGATCTTTCCGTCATGCTTGGCTAGTGCTTGTTCGATATCTTTTTGGACCTTGGCCAAAATCTCTGGATTTTTGGCCAATTCGAAAATAGTAAATGCCGATGTTCCAGCTGTTGTATCAAAACCAGCTATGTAAAATATGAAAGCCTGTCCGGCGATGCAATCAATTGACATTGATTTTAAATTTTCTGAGAATTTGAAAGATGTTCATGGGTTCATCGAAATGACTGTTGACTGTGTTTTTCTAATTTGAGATTTTTTTTCTTACCTGCAGTAGATTGACCTTTCCAAATTTCGTCGTCTATATTAATTTTGCCAGTGTTTCGAAGCTCTATGAGCATTTGCATAATATCCTTGCGGTAGTATTTATTTTTTTCACGAAATTCTACCGTTTGACGGACCATGTCTTTCATAAAATTGGCAACTGGATCTGGAATTCGTAGACGAACAAATAGCTTTTCAAGTCTGTTGAAAATAATTATAAGTACTTGTTATGGTTTTTTTAGAGGGGAATGGTTTTTTTGTATAAGAGAATAAATATTTTGAGTATTCTAATTTTTAATTATTAAATGTGCTTTATCAGTGTTAAAATAGCTCGGATTCAGATGTCTAACTTATTGCCCTTGTTCGGTGTTCAAAGCTTAAAGCTTCATTTATGTAGATTCGTATACATATTTATGTGCAAGATCGAAAAGCTGCACATGCATCTGTCTCGAAATGTTCATGGAATTGCTGATCAATCATAAGCTCAAGAAATATCTTGAAGATCGGAAGCTCTCCAATAGAAATTGTTGCGTTTCGTTTCAACGAAACTCTTAATTTTTGGATTTGAAATTACTTTCTAGATCGTTCAATACTTGTTGTATTGGACTGTTTCACTGTCTGATCTTCACATAATAAACAATGGTGTTCCCCAAGGTTCCGTCTTATCTCCGACACTGTTCTTTATTTTATAAATGCTCTGTTCTCTGAAACTTTTAATCCATTTCTCTGTTTTGCCGACGACTCTTCTTGTTCTCAAATTCACACTCACCTGCTTTGGAAGTAGAATTGCTACGAAAGCGTATGATAAACTCATTAACCTGAGATCTTTACAAAATTGTTAAATGGGATATACAAAATCGTGTACCCTAGGCCATTGTTTTTGAAGAAGCCGAAAAGTTTTCAGTACTCGCTATATGCGTCAACGATGATCTTCGTTGGAATGACCGCATTCTCGAGACTGCCAAAAACGCTGCTAAATGCTTAGAACTTCTATATCGGTGGAAGAAATTGTTCACCTATTCTGATCTGGCTACACTTTACAAGGCGTTTATACGCCCAAAATTTGAGTTAACTCACATCTTTGGGCAGGTGTATTCCAAGCTTTTCTTGATTTATTGAATAGAGTCCAGAACAGAGCTTTAAAACTGATGGGATTCAGAACTATTATGGAATCACTCCCATTTCTTGAACACCATCGGAATGTTTCATGTCTTTCCTTTGTCTATGGGTTGTTTCACAAGCAATATTCACTCGAAATAGCCAAATGCACTGCTCCCCTCTATCAGCTCACCCTTGATAAACGTTTCGCTAGGAATGCTAGTTAGTTCACCCTCAAGTCTAATTTCCCCATCGGTTGTACTTTGTTTCACATTCGTGTAATACGGCTGAAAGAAGAATCTCTGTACTTCATATAACGCCTGTTTCTTTCATTTCAGCATGGCATTCTGTGATATGTAAGTGTTTTTTGTATTGCAAAGGATGAAACTCTCTTTGAAAATGTCTCCTCTGTGGTTTCGTAAGCATTTTATTGTTTAAGGAAATTTCGGCTGCAGTTTTACGTGCAAAATGACATTTCTACCATTTAAAGATTTTTGAAATGCAGATCTATTCTAAACTATAGTCGTATCTATAAGTCAGAAGGTTTTTTTTGGTAGAAAATAGCATTATCTGCAAGTTGTAATATTCGTCTCTTGTTGCTGTTTTAGAGGAGCTAGTTGACTAGTTTTTTTGTCATCTACAGAAATGTTCTTGCATAATTTCACTTGTATAACAATTGCTTGTTCTACAGGCTCTTCCACATGTATTCCAAAAAAATGTCAAAGTTGACGGATAAGTCTGTTAAATTGAGATGATAACGAACATTTTGG
This sequence comes from Philhelius festivus, assembly GCA_963931855.1. Classification (NCBI taxonomy): domain Eukaryota; kingdom Metazoa; phylum Arthropoda; class Insecta; order Diptera; family Syrphidae; genus Philhelius; species Philhelius festivus. The sequence goes on along the minus strand of OZ007555.1, from coordinate 168,067,380 downwards.
AGTGCATGTGCAGGAATGAAAACTGCACACTTTCAGTTGACTTTTCTTGATCATATTGGTAGTCAGCATACTCGTAGAGTTTTATGTCAAATGCACCGATAACATAGTCTCCTAATCTCCTGCCAGAATTAAGCATTGGAAAATAATTTCAGCAATTTCATTGAGTATGAACGCAATTGCTGGAAAAACCTTGTTGCATTGATCCGCAATCAACAATTAACATCGAACTTACATCAGAAAATATAAACTATCAATTAACAGCCTGGAAAAGTGTAGACAATGATGACTTAGCTCTTATTTCCATGCTACAGGTACTCGAAAAGTCACATACCGAGACACTTAAATGCACATTGAATAACTATTAAGCTAATGCATGTTTTTTTTAATTCCCCACTTATGTAAATTTAATTTACAATATTGAACTTATGGATCGAAGTGATCGCTCCCACTTACTGCGTATTTTGAAAATAAAAAAGATACAAAGTATTAAACTTAAAAGGAGCTTCATACTTACGCTGGAAATAATAAACCTGATGTGACTCTTAAGACACTCACGAATGTTGGCTTGCTGAATTCTTCACTAAGTCTTCGCAATGGATTGTTGGGATCCTTGAAACTATTCACTTCCAAGCCAAAAATTGCAGATCCAATGATATCGATTGCATATCTATATTTAAAGTAAGCAAAAAGAATGAGTTAAAAGGTTTATTCGACCCAACAGACTTTGGACTGAAATAAATAATCAAACCTTGCAAAGAACTCTTTCATTTCGATAACAGCTTCTCCATGATCGGGAATAATATTGTCGAAATGTTCCAACATTTTATTACCAACATCGTCAACAGTGCCAAATATGGACTTGAGCTTTCCCGATGAAAAAGACGGAGCCAATTTAGTGCGTAGACTTTTCCAACGTTCTCCTGGCAAATTGAAAAGATTTCCCGAATACGGATCGTTTTTTTCATCGCAATAAACTCCACGATCGTGAAAACTGGGAAAATCTTTTACCAACATTTGTCGCGCCAATTCCGGATCACGCAACAAAACTGCTGGCCGACATAACAAATAGATTCCAAGGAATTTTTCCGAACTGTTATTTTGGTAGACATCGTTGATGGCCATGCCGCATGATCTTTGTCGTTTCACAACCGATTCCATAGCTCCGAAGGGGATTCTACTGCGAGCATCGCAGGGGAATCCTTTGCGTTGCCAGAATGTAAAAACATGACGAATATATATCGCCAGAGCCGTTACAACTCCGAGAAGAATCAATAGAATCATTTTTTTAGATTGATTGCTCCGACTTATAGTTTCGACTTATTGCACTTGCTGTTCGCGATTGATTGCTGTGTACTCGATAATTCATTCGACCAACAGACTGATTATTTAAAAATAAGTGTGACAATATTTTGAGAAGAAACATTTAAACTGCGGAAATCATTTCTGATTAAAAAAAAAAAATATTATTAAGACCTTGGATTGAGTTGAGTGCAAAGTGTAGGAAGGTTCCTTGGAATGTAAGGTTACCATTTCAATAATTTTTTAGTTTTTAATTTTATATATTTTATCTTTTAACATTTGTATTTATGACGACATCAATCGTCTATTCGGCTCAGTGAATTATCATTCAACTTTTTTCGAAGACATTGTAACTGGAGTTTTGAAAATACATATTTCAAAACCACAAACAACTTATTGGAAGCACCTCATGACTCCACCAGCAATTATTCATTTTGATGGAGTATGCAAAAAGATATTTCCAAAATGGGCTATAAATTTCATGAAAAGACTTAACTCATGAAATCGATTTTACAATTTTTGTCTTTTAACATATCTCTGTGGCAATACGTGAAGAAATAATTCGACTGATGTTTGTGCTTATTTGCATCTTTACATGCTGATTCAGAAGTTGAGTTGCAATTCTGGGTTCCGGTTTTTTTTTGCCTATTCTCAATATTTTTGGTATTTCAACTTTAATATAAGTAGCACTATCACGAATTCCATTGTTATCGGAAACTTGTTACAAATCCCGGAAAAGACTATTATAGAATCCGGCGTAATGAAAAGTTCTATACAATTTGTCATTACTAACGGATTTGTTGATGCATTTTTTTTGGGATTTGCAGAAGTTTCCATTCATGCTGCTTCAGCCGCAGTACTTGACGTTTTAATTCAAAAAGTGCAAGGCCTTACCTGATTTGTATTCTTATATCTTTTTGGTATTCAGTTTAAGTACATTTTCAGTGGGCGCAGTAGGCTGGATTTGTAAAGTTTCAGTTTTTGGAATCTCATTTGTGGGATATTGATGCTTATAAGACAACTAATATTTGAATATTTTGAAGTTTTGATCACTGAGTTGATTTTTTAAATGTCTAAAAAAGCTTCATTTCACCGCACGCCACCGTTACTTCTGCCTACTGCACTTTGAGCTTGAGGTATTGGCCATATTTGGTACAAAGCATAATTTTTTTTTTTTTTTTTGAATTATGACATCATTCATCATAGAACTTAATTATTGCATATTATAACTATAAACAAAAAAAAATGTGAAAGCATATTTCAAGGTTACTCCTGTATATCTCTGTAGAAGCTTTCAGTATGGCATCCTGAAGAAGTTAAAGCATTGTGGCTTTTAAAATATTTTTTTTTACATAAACAAAGTAAATCAAAGCAATAAATTATTTTTTTTTTTACCACTTTTGACTTTTTCACAGTTGGTCGTTATCAATTTTACATTCTTAACCAAATACAACCTTAAGAGGTAGCCACGTTACAGCAAGTCTGTACGATCCAGTCTAAACTGTAGCATTAACGCAAAATTTCAAACAGCCTTGTTTTAAGGTATTATACTTTTTCTAACAAAAAAAATCAGTACATCTATTTTTTTAAGCTCTTTTAGGTTTGCTTTATTGAGCACTATGAACTGCTATCTGTTGATTTAGATGAGATAATTTAAAAAAATATATCTAATTTTCATCAACAGTTCGGTAAGATAACAGGCGCATTGTTTAACGGTATTCCATTGTACTATTTAAAAACCGTACAAATAAATTAACTTGTTATAAATGCAAAACTATTTGCCACTTAAAATTTGAAACGCAGTTAAGAACACTTTGTGTTGAAAAAACTTACGGAAATAACTATACATAAGGAAATTACCCAAATATTTTATAACTGCTTTTAGGGAATTAGGCACATTTGAAACATAGAGACACAGCACTTTAAATTATAAAGATGAATTATGGTTTTTTAGAAGCTGTAAAAAAGCATTAATTCTGAAAGCTATTTATCAAAAACCTGAGGAAAAGTGGTGGCAATTGATATCAATGTGCGTACTTCTTCATCATTTATGACTATAAACTAGGGCTGATGATTCTACCCGGGTAATCAACTACCCGGGTACCCGGTTACCCGGGTTGCTTGTACCCGGGTAGTAAATTACCCGGGTACCCGGGTACCCGGGTATAAAAACGAAAAACTCATTTGTGGCTATGTAAAACACCTACAAATCTTGGAACAAATTATATAATTATTATATGTATGACAAAATTAGGTACAGCGACAAAATTTCAGAAAAACTAAACATTTTATTAATAGGTAGTCAAAAAACAATGCTCTGAAATACAATTATATTAATAATGAGCAAAAGAATTTTCAAAATTTCTTAAATTGTTGATGAAGAAAATTTGATAGGTTTAAATTCTAATTTAATAGATCTTGATTTTTGTGCAAGAACACCAACAAAGAAACATTTTCTGGGGCCAAACATGATTTTTTGGCAGTAACAATATTGCCTGCAGTCGAAAAGAGCCTTTCTGAACTACCTGATGTAGCTGGAACAGCAAGATATCTTTTTGCCAAAGATGCCATAACGGGGATAGAGCGTTCCCTCGAGCGCCACCATACAAAAGGGTCCAACGGGTTCGATATACAAGATTCTGCTATGTACTGCTCAAACTGAGAGATGTTGTCAAGTAATTGCCCTTCACTACTTCCACTAGGTTCTTCTTCTGCTACTTTGTCAGAGCACATTCCCAGAATTTTTTCCTTAACAAAAGTATGGATTTTGTCTGCTACTTCACTGCTCTCAGTTTTAAGGTCCTGGTATCTTGGGTCTAAGAACGATGCTACTTGAGCAGGTAAAATATTCTCGGCTGGGGACATTTCCCCTAAGTGAAAGCGCGTTTTTAGAGAAAAAACGATTTTATTTTTGTATGTGGTGGCTGTTTCAGTGTCTTCGAGCTTAGGTGCATAGTGGTTTTCAATCAGAGTTTTGATAACCGAGCGCACTGCAGAAATCGTTACTTTAGTTTCACTACATAGCAGTTTTGTTGCTATGTGTAGTGGCTTCAAAACTGTGGTTAACTCTTCCATTATTCCCCATTCGTACTCAGATATTTCCAGGTTCAGTGCTGTAGAAGAACTCGTATAGCTCTTATCACTTAGAACTGCAATAACGGGGGAGCGATTGTGGTGCAAAATATCACACATAAAATAAATGGAATCCCATAGGGTTGGACAACTTTGAACTAAACGTCCCTCCTTCATTCCTTGCAGCAATTGTTTTCTGTTTAAGGCCGACGTAGCAACATTCGATTGGTGAAAATGTGATACCACTCTTCGACATTTTATTGCGACAGTTTCGTAATTCTCAACAGACTTAAATATATCCTTTACACAGAGTTGTAGGGTGTAAACAGCACAATTCACATTGTCACCCACATTCAAAAGGCGAACTGCTGCTTGCATTACACTTGCATTATCGTGCACGATGAAATTTACTTTTCTTGATATGTCCCAGTTCTTCTTGTACCATCTGTAATGTAAGAGATATGTTTTCAGCCGAGGGACGTTCTTCTACTATGGCCGTGCTCAAAGTATGTGTGCATAATCTCCAGTTTTGGTCAATATAGTGAACAGTTGTGGACAGATAGCCCTGCCGCGCAACAGAAGACCACTCATTAGTTGTGAGAGAGAGTGATTCAGTTGCTTCCAGACGCTGTTGAATTAATTCAAGTTCAGGTGTTCCATTTGTAAAACATACCTTAGCCTAACCGTTGTATCTGTACTATAATCAGTGCATTTCATTGTGTACTTGCTAAACCCCTTAATCTAAACCATCCTAGAAACGAAAAGCGGAATTGATTCGGATATATTTAATTAAATAGAGTTTAACTTCAATCTCTTTTATTTTGCAGTACCCGGGTACCCGGGTAATCGGGTAATCGAGTAATCGGGTACCCGGGTAATACCCGGGTACCCGGGTATTACCCGAATTACTCAGGTACCCGGGTATTACCCGGGTACTCGGGTAGCCGGGTATCATCAGCCCTACTATAAACCAATCCAGTTTGGCCTTGGGTTTTTTGGCAGATCGGTCATTTGACCGTGTCGTATTTTTTACTTGTGATATAGGTACAATAGGGCAAGTTCTGCATTTGAAAAAAAAAAATCGATTTCGAGATTTTAATCAAAGTTGACATTACGATAGAAGCGGAAGAAAAAAAAATTGGGTCCGGCAATTCCGTCTGTCTGTCTGTATGTTTATACCCTGATCTAGAGCCTAAAACTGGAGGTATTTTCTTCAAACTTGATACTTAAGGACCTTTGGTGATTCCCTAGATCCCCCATACACCCGTAATGCAAAATTTTATTTATCTCAAAAACGGCTCTAAAGATTTTGATAAAAAAAATTAGGTGTGCTATTATGGGCGTGAGCTACATTTTGGTAAAACAAATGTTTGAGAAAAAAATCCTATTAACGGTATCTGTCATATAACCGCTTTTTTGATTTTCAAATTTCTTATTAACGGCTTTCACAATTTTTACCAAAATTTATTCACACATTAAATTTAAAATAATATTTTATATATTTCGTTTTTTTTGTTTTTTTTTTTTTTAAATCAGTATCTTCAAAACGTGTGAACGATTATTTTTTGAAATTATTTCCTAAAATTTAAATACTTAATACATACTTAAAATTGACACATTTTTCTCTTGAAAAATTTTAACGAAATTCTTATACAAAAAAATAATTTAATAATAAAAAAGATTTTTAAACTTTGTTTCTCATCTCATTAAATCCATGTTTTATATTTATAAAATGTATTTTAAATTCCCAAGTACTTTTTTATAAGAGAAATAAAGAATAAAGCATCATACATTCTGTGCCCTTTTATTAAAGTTAAAATAGTCGAATGCCTATTTTATCCTTTTTTTTTAGTACCGTGCTAACTTCATATGACTTTTTGACATTTACAAACATCAGAACAGATCTGTTTACTTAGTTTTTTTTGCATGAACTGTCTACCTTAGGTGTGTTCAGAAGCTATTTTTCATGTTTAAAATTAAAAAAGAGTTAGTAATCTACCTAAAAATTAGTAAATCCTTAAGTAGTATCATACTAATACCTTAATACTAAATTGCCTAAAATAATGACAGTTTATTCAAAAGGCCAAGAAAACAGAAATTTGTGACACTTGTCACTGTTTGAGTCATATGAAGTAAGCACGATTTTAAACATATAAAACAGCTATTTAATGGTTTTAATTTAATAAAATTCTATAAAAGGTACGAGTATACTGCTAAATTTGATTAAAATTCGATGCAAATTTGTCGTTTTAACCTAGTATCATACTAAAATACTCGTAGTTCTAGTATCGTATACTAATTTTGACTTGATTTTAAACTAAGTTAGATTTTTTTAAGACATATTTACAAACATAGGTATTGTTAATAATTACCTACATTAGCGATAGGACAAAAAAAAGCTTAGAAAGGTCACACTTCTTCTCTCTGTCAATAGTTAAAGCTATAACTGTATAATTGATAAATCATGAGAACTCAGTTGCAGCGGTAAGAATACAATTGTTTGTTGCAAAGTCACCTTTAAACTAATAAGAGGTTCTTTATTTTTAGAAAATCTTCAAAGATAATCTTATCTATTATTTATTGCATGAATTTGGAAATTATTTGTTTTCGTTTTCCTTTGAATTTACTTGCACTTAGTTTTGAATTAATTGAAATGATAAGAAAAAGTTTACATCAGAGATGACCCTAATGCCTTGGGGCTTGGGGGGCTATTGTGAATAAAAAATTTGTTACAGTTTGATTATACATAAATGCCTCACGTGCCTCCCGATCTTCTTGGTCGCTCTTGATACAACACAATTCTTACGAAAGAATATTTTACGACACAAGACTTTGTTTTAGAACTTAGTTCAGGGACCACCAATTTTCTGGTAGGTCTGTTTTTTGTACTTTATATATGATTCTTAAGTATTGGATTCATTTTAAAAAGTTCATTCATTTCTTAAAATTAGCTTTCTTAAACAAGTTACTTGTGCCATAGAATTCGTCGCGGCCATCTCTTTGTCTATTCGTCCAGGTATACTAATGAATGGACATACATTGAGCTAGAATTTAAACGATGACCAGATTAGCCTTAAATTTGGAACAAATCATTTCAATGTGCTTCTCAAGTTTCTTCAAATACGGCTCTTACGATTGAACTTTGAACAGGATATGTCTGATAAAGTTACAAAAAGTACTCCAAAATTTAACAATTTTTATTTAACGAAAATAAATTAAGAAAAAATTTAGCACTTTTAAGATCATTAAATGAACTAACAATTTTCATAAATCAAAATTGACAAACCACGTTATACTCGTAGGTTTAAACATCGATTAATTTTTGCATTTTGCATTAATTTTTTTGTTAATATGAAAATTAACTTTCCTGTAAATATTAATAAGAGACAAAAAAAAAAAAACTGAAGGACAGTGAAACTTTTCTATAACGAATCTTCAAGGGAACAGAAAATTGCTACGTTATAAAGAAGTTTTATAAAAAAGTGGTTATATAGAAAATGTTCCCTTTTAAAATTAGGATCAAAAATCGTACTGGGCTTTGATTTCAAAATTTAAAATTGACATTTCGTTATAAAGAAATAACTTTTGCTTTTGGGTCAAAAAGAATAACTTCCTTATCATCATATAATAAAACGGCAAACATGTTTTTTGTGGTACACTTTTCTCCAAAAGTATTTAACCGATTTCGATAATTTTTATATGGTTGGAAAGCCACAATTACGGAGATGTGCAGAATATACTTGAGACACGCATTTACACACTGTGGGTCATTTTTGTTTTTGCACTGTCGAACACTTTGCATATTACATAAAATAAAATTTAATTTAATAAATTTGCTTGAAAACACTGCCAATATTTATTAGTATAAAATAATTTAATCATTTGCTTGGAGCATAAGGAAAAATTTTTTATTTTTGCACTACGGGCTTTGAAAAATCCCTTTAGCTGTTTTGAACGCAAGATATTTACGGTTTTTTTTAAGTTTCGTTTCTGGAATGGAGAAGTTCAAAGTGATTTTCAAGTGAAGAAGAAAAGAAAGAAAAAATTCGAAGTGATTTCAAGCTAAGGTGAACAAAGTTAAAAAAAAAAAACATCATAAAATAAAACGGCAAACATGTTTTTTGTGGTACACTTTACGCGGCCTACAAAAACCGAAGGGGCATAAATTACATATTTAACGAATGCATTTTTTGCATAGATGTGCACAATGCCTAAATTATTTAAATATACTACACAGAAATTGTTTAAAACAACAAATAAAAATTGCAAAAAAATGCCCGGACATCTGTTGCTGAATAGAGCATACATTTACACTATACTGTCATACATTATCAGCCCTATTAATAAGCACAAAATACAGGCGAAACAACTTTAACACGTATTTTATCTTATGATTCTTAATAATAAATGTGTGTTAGTCTTAAGTGACGTTTGACAATGAGAGGATAATTTATCTCACCGATGTTGGTGATTAACGAGCGGATATCTTCAACTTGCTCGTCAAATTTCACAGATATATTTTGTTTTAATACAAATTCCACTAAGTATCCAAGTAATGCCTGCCATAGGTTATTGTGTTAACTAACCTTGTCGCCAGAACTCCAATTTTCAATAATTTTTTTTCTTTTCTCGCATATCTATTTTTTTTACAAACTAATTTGAACTTTCACACAAAAATTAAATAACCGTTTAGAATTTGTTTGACAACAAAAATTATTTTGTATGTCTGAGATGACATGCTGGCTTTCAATAATGAAAAAAGTACTAGAATATTTAGTAGAATTGAAGGAAGTGCTGCCAATTTTTCCTTGTTATTCAGTGAATAGATAAAATAAAGAAACGATAGTTTTATTAATATTTTAATTTATCAAAGGGATAATTTCATTATCCGTGTGTTGGAAAAAACGTGTGTTAACGAGCAAATTGCGGTTTTTATTAATACGGCTGTATATATATAATTATCTGTGGTTTAAGTTTAGTAAAAGTTAGAACCATTTTAACTTTTGCTTTTGTTGTTGTTTGGAAAAATACAGCACATTTTGTTCACTTTTCACTCTTTGAAGTTGAATGTAGTTAAGTCTTAGAGTATTAACTACATCTATCGGGCAATTTCCGTGTTAGGCTAGGCGCGCACATTCAATTTTAGTTGCAAACTGTTTTGTTGCTTATAGAAAACAGATGAACTATTTGGTTGAATGTCCGCGCAGGTGCAAATAATGATGTTACACAAAATAGCAAAATCTTTTTGGGCAATCGCTTAGTTTGTGTCAAAACACAAACTTTTTAGTTGCTCGAACCAAGCAGTTGCGAAACTAAAAATTGAATGTGCGCGCCTAGCCTTAGTGTTTTCAAAAAGTGAAAAAGTGAAATTTAGAATCATTTCAACTTTTACTTTTTGTGTTTTTCGAGATGGAAGATAGAAATTTGAAATGAGTTGCAAAAAGAGAGCATGTAGTTCTAGCTTTATTCTATGCGTTACTGTTTTTAAATCTTCCCTAAAAAAAAATATCCCCCTGGTTTGACAAGAATGCGTTAAAAAACAAACAATATATCAAATTCGAATTAGAGCTGAGTAAATCGTTCATTTCAAATGATTGAATCGTTCAACAATCGATTACGAAAATGATCCGATCATTTCAACCAACCTATCATTCGATCATTTTAATTTCAATAAAATGATTCAATACTGTTTCTATTCGATTTTAATTTCGATTTCGATGATAAGATTGACTTATGGCTTTGATAGTTCTCACAAAATATTCAATTATTGTAAGCCATAAATTGCCAAATAACATCGAATGATGCTTACTTTGTACATGGATTAAAAAGTGTCAAAAAAGTTTTCGCCTGACATTTTGTACGGAATACACTTTATACGTCAAAGCTGAATTATCTACTTGTCAAGTCATAAACTGTCAAATTCCATCAAAGGATGGCTACGATGTCGATGGATTAAGAAACGTCCAAAAATACACATTAAACATACCGGATTCTGATACATCAAATAACATCAGTTCAACCCAACAATTGTTTTTGCGGCCTACGACTTTAACAACCAATCTGCAACGTGTCAAAAATCTGCAATGTGTCAGAAATGTGTATAGGTTTGAAATTTTGTTTACCATTTTAACTTTTTTCCTTTAGACTCCAGGATTGAGTGCTTAGTAGGTACTTCTCATTGCATTCAACAATTTAAAAAAATCATGAATTCTCTGTCTTTTATTGAATGATAATGAATTAAATAAATAAATTGGCACTCGAATTTCGAGAGCTGGGTCGGCTAGTAAAGAGAATTTCTCTATAGAGAATTTCGTTATACAGAACCTAATTCATGTTGGATATTTTTTAACGGGAAGGGGAACAAAATGAAATTCGCTATAGAGGGAATTATGTTATAAGGAAGTTCGTTATAAATAAGTTTTGACGGTATATATGTATGTATGCAGTTTTTGTTATAAAGTGTATTTAAAAAATGTCAGTTATATTTAATTTTTTATTTAAAACTTTATTTTAAGAGTAGCTTAAATATTTTAAAGAAAATTCGCTTGATAGCTTTACTTTTAAACAAAACAAAAAAAAAAGAGAAAAATTTATTTAAAAAAAAAAAATGTTTTTATGTTTTAAAGAAACAAAACGGTGCCTGCCATTGTAGCATTTCAAAAATAATGAAAATCTGTTTCCTGTGCATTTTAAATTCACAATTTAGAAGAAATGGATACCTAAAATGCAGTTTTTTTTATATAAATTTAATCTACAAAAAAAATTACAGCTAACAGATATCAGGACTCCAAGAACAAAATTATAAAGTGAATAAATATAATACATACCTCGGCATAAGCATTATGCTATGAATTTTTCACCTTGATTCTAACGACTTAAGGGGAGGTTCTCCTTTTTCAGCGACCAAAAATATGGGTAGAATATGTAAACGAGACCTACCTTTTTGTTTTGAAAATTGACATTTAGCGGTATTTTGAGCGTTTTTACATAAATATTTTTGAATTTGTCGCCTATATATCCATACCATGGTAAGCGGAGGTACCATATAGGCTACCATTTGTCGACACTTAGACACATGAGACATGAACCACCAGGTGTCGACACATGAGCCATGACTCGAAAAAAATCGGCCACGATTACTTCAAAACCACTTGACGGATCGTCATAATTTTTTGTTTGTTTTAAAGCTTACTAAATTTATTGGAGTCTGGACCAAATTAGGCTGATATATCAAAAACTTTTTTTTGTACAGCGCTCATAAGAGCGAAAAAAGTGGAAAAAATGAACACTAAAATTCAAGCGTCCACCATTTTTTTAATTTTTGACTTTGGGCAATTATTTTGGTCCAGACTCCAACTAAACTCTTCTATTTTATAAAAAAAAACTTTAATTTTTTAATTTTCGATCATTTTTGCAGGAGCTAGAGTGGCCAACAGCGAACAACTTTTTTTGGAGCTGGTCTCGTTCCGAGGCGCATTGTTTCTTAACGGCCCGTTATTTTTTGATGAAAAAATTATTTTTTGTGCTTAATGTGATAATAAACAAGTAAAAAAAAATGTTAATTGATTATATATCATTCCTTCCATGTAAAAAAATTCATGAAAAAGTGCCATTTTTGACACTGAAAAAGGAGAACCTCCTCTTAATTTCAAGTAATTAGCATCTAGCCTCATAGCCTGAAATCCCAGCCCATTTTTTTTAAATATATATTTCGTAATTCGTGAACTTTTTCAATCCAATCAGAATGAATGAAAAAGTGATCTGACAAGAAATGTGAACTGGATAATAACACAAAAGGATCTCTAAAGTCTCGTTTTATGAAACCTACCATCGAGTTGGCTTTTTGAACGAAATATTCGAGATGACTTTAAAAAAAAAAAATGGGTAATCAAGTATAACTCCTAAGTCTTTAATAATTGAAACCTTAGCTAAAGTCAAAGATTCTATCGCATAGTTGATAAAGATTTTCTGGAAAAGGAAATCGCGTTACATTTTTTGATATTCAATTTATGCTCATTTATCTGACACCAGTCAGATAGGGAATCAATGTCAGATTGAATGAGTTGACAATCATCCAAACTCGAAACCTTTACAAATAGTTTCAGATTGTCCGCATATAATGAGCGTTTACAGTACTTAAAGACCAAGACAATGTCATTAACGAAAATTATAAAAAGCGACGGACCCAGATGGCTCCCTTGGGGGACACCTTACGAATTTGTATCTCCAATCTTAACTTGTGTTCTAATAAGAGAATGAAAAAGAAAATCTCAAGTTTGTTGAGAAGTGTTTTACAGAATCAAAGGCTTTACTAAAGTCAGTGTATACTGTGTCCACGTAAAATTTTTGTTCCATAGTGACGTCCGAAGTAAAATAAGTATGACTGGTAATAGACGATCGACCGGAAACAAAACTAGCTGTACTTCTGATAAGTATTCATTTGTAAGAAAATCAAGCTTTATTTTAACCATACTTCCAAACAATTTGGGAATTGCGGAAAGTTTACAAATACCCCTGTAATTTTCTACATCGTTCTTAGAATCTGATTTATGAATACGAACCAAGTAAGAGAGCTTCCATTCTTTAATAAAAATACTTTTATGGGGGAACTTATTGAATATGATAAGTAAAGGGGTACAGATGGAATCACAACAATTTCTAAGCACTTCGGGTGGAATGCCGTCTGGTCCAGAGCTATAGTTAGATTGAAGCGATTTAATCCCAGATTTAACTTTTGCCCTACTTTACTATGAAATGTGGTTGAAAAACTGAATGCAAGTAAACCGACTCGAAATAGTTAGCAAAAAATTGCACTGTGGACTCTAAATCCGACGATTCAACACTTTTGAAAATCATGGTATTTGGAATCCCCACTGATTTTCTTTAGGAATTGTTTTTGATATTGCTTTCAAAAATAAATAAATTTGGTGGCGCAACAGCTCGAAGTGAACCAGGACCTAGAAGTGAACAGGACTTACAACTCTCAACCATTCATGTGTGCGTGTTACCAGGAACGGAACGGACCTACAATTTTCTGCCGATTCCGATCGGCTAATGAGCAGCACGACAAGAGACACTCTTGGAGGATTTGTCAATTCCTCGCAAGAGGCAGTACACCCCTGAAAAAAAACTTTCTTGCAGCTGCTGAGAAACGAACTCGAGACCTTCCGCATGACAGTCCAACGCACTAACCATTATACCAAGGGGTATTACTGATATTGCTTTCAATATTAAATATATAAGCTCTGCATAGAAACTTACTGAGAACTACAAATTCCTTACGTAATTTACTAAAATTTTCATAATCTGATTGATTGTTTTATTAATTGTATTTCACGTACGTACGTAAGAATAATTTGAAGGTTGTTATAAAAAATTACACGAACTTTCTCGTATGTAATAGAATTAGAAAGTATTCATGAGCATAAATTTAATTTTTAATATGACAAAAAACAAATCCTTTGTAAAATATAAAATAAGTGAAACCCTTATTCTTTGGATTAGAAATTACCTTCTAAAACTTTCAATGGATGTTGGACGGTATCAAGTCTGATCTTCACAAAATAAATGCTGGTGTTCCTCAGGGCTCCGTTTTGTCTCCGACTCTCTTTCTCATTTTTATAAATGATCTCTTGTCTGAAACTTCTAATCCGCTTCATTGTTTTGCCGACAACTCTACTCTCAGCTTCTTATACATGTTCTCAAATTCACGTTCATCTCCTTCAGAAGTGGAATTGCAATTATATCGTATGATTAGCTCATTAAACTCCGATCTTTACAGCATTGTTAAATGGGGTATAAGAAATCGTGTGACATTTGATGCTCCGAAAACTCAATGCTGTCTATTGTCGTTAAAGCAAAATGTACCCCTTGTTCCATTGTCCTTGAAAAGCACTTGCATCGAAGAAACCGAAAAACTCTTAGTACTCGGTATGTGTGTCAACGACGATCTTCGCTGGAATTACCACATTCTCGAGACCGCCAAAAATGCTTAGGATTTCTATAACGGTGTAAGAAATATTTCACCCCTTCTGATCTGGCTACCATTTATAAGGCGTTTATACGTCCATAACTCGAGTATAACTCACATCTTTGGACAGGTGCAGTACCCCTCTTGCTGGATAAAGTTCAGAACAGGGCGTTAAGACTGATAGGAATCAGAGCGATCATGGATTCATTCCCATCTCTTGAACACCGTCCGAGTGTTTTTTGAATGTATCACGAATACAAATCTAAGTTAGCTTGTTTAATGCACCGAGTGATCGGTTCATTAAGTCCATAATTTATTCTATGGTAAGGAACAAAGAATAAACTTTGCACTCGCAGAGCTTTCCCAGGAGCATACAGGAGAAAAGAACAATCAATCTGGTTTTTGAGTAAATTCCGAATAGAAGTTAAAGTACTTCCTACGAGTTTCTAAAATTTGAAGAAATTTGTAAAATTTCGTAAAGTTTTTACATTTAGAAAAAAAAAAATAAATTACTTTTCCACTGCTTTCTGATAAAAAACATCAAAAGTCCCTGTTACTATGAACACTTTCAAATGCACTTCGCGTATACCTTGCATCACGGTACAAAATTCACCAATGACTTTAACTGACCTAAAACGCTTCATAACAAAGACAATGCAACAACTCTGTTGAAAGAGATAAAAAGTGTGCAAATAGCACAACGTACTCCTGTTTACCCTTCTTTAAATTGCAATTTCAAAATATGCTTTTGGCAATTTCCATAAATATGTTTCACCAACTTAACACAAGCAAAATAATGCCAGGTTTCCCCACGTATAACAGTTATTACAGTTGAAATTTATTTAGTTAAGCCTTTTTGTTCAAGTTTGGCACAAGACATGAACCTTGAGGGACACCAAAACTACATTATGCAATCAAAGTGTTTTCAACAGACATGTGTACCTAACTATTACCTTTGAAGTATTAGGAAGAATTCTTTGGAATAATTTGAAAGTTACTTTTAAAAGAGAAATTGTTTTGGACATTTCCAACTTTATAAACATTAATTTATTCTTGATTAATACAAAACAAAGAATGCTTAAAATTAAACAATACTCAAGTTCATTTCCTGTTCTTTTTTCTAAATTTAAGATTGACTCCTCCTTTTGGGATGATCGGAAGTGAAAAGTTATCGATTTCGATTTCACCTTTCTTCAACACATCGAAATCATAACTATTCAAGATTTTAACTATTGCAATTTTCGCATTAAGCTGTCCCAGTCTTTGTGCTGAGATGAAATAATATAAATTCACTCACAGATTAATTAGGATTATTTGTAAACATTTCAGCAACTTACCAATACAATGTCTTGGTCCAACGCCAAACGGCATATATGCCACTGGATTGAATTTTTGATTTGATTCCAAAAATCTTTCCGGATCGTATGTCATTGGATCGGGAAAATATTGAGGATCCCTATGGATGCCGAATAATGAGATCACGAGTGGAGTTCCTTTTTTAATAATTTTATCTGAACCCGGTATATGGTAATCTTTGGTGCATTCACGATTGAGAATTGGCAGGGCTGGATATTTTCGAAGAGTTTCTGAACAAGAGAAATAAAAATGAAACGTCAAAATATTAAAAAAAAAATCAACTCTCACCCATTAAACATAAATCTATAAATTTCATATCCTGAAGGGATTCATAAGTTATTTTGCCATAGTGTCTCTCAAGTGCCTTGTCTATGTCCTGGTGAGCTTTGGCATAAAGTTGAGGATTTTGGGCCAATTCAAACATAGTAAATGACACTGCTGAAGATGATGTTTCAAAACCAGCAAAAAAAAACGTGAATGAATGACCAGCAATACTTTCGATTGTCATTGATTTTGATTTATCTTGAAAAACAAAAGAAAGAAATTAAAGAAATTTTAGAGCAAGTTTTATTTTTCTCAAAATACCAGTTGAATTTTCAAAATCCCAAATCTTGTCATCTGAATTCACACTTCCAGTGTTACGAAGTTGAATTAACAATTGCATCAGGTCCTTGCGGCTAAAATTGTTCTTTTCGCGAAATTCGACAGTTTCACGGACCATTTGTGTCATATATTCAGTGATTTTGTCATTCAATCCGAAACGGACATACATTGATTCGAATCTAAAGCGAGAAAATAAAACAAAGGTAATTTTTGCAATCAATTGCCACACTTAGCTGCTATTTCGTGTCGTTCAATTATTTGACATTTATGCCTCGTATTGTTTTTGCGAAAATTTCATTTCGCAACTTTAAGTTTATCAGTTTTTTATTTTGTAATTAATCTGTTTGTACCATCATCATAAATTTCGCAAATGGTATTTCTTTTTTCTTGATATTTGCAGAGAATATATATTCATTTTGCAAATGAATGTCATTACGCATTACTTATTTTGTTATTGTATACTATTTTTCAACCATTTATTTCTACATTTAATATTCACTTTAACAAATTTCCATTTTCGTTTGAAGTGAATTTCGTTTCGCAATTTCGAACGAAGAAAATTTCCTTATTTGTGCTTAGTAATTTGTCTGTTAACCATCATGACCAGTTCGCAAATGACTTTTCATTTGTTCGCAATTACTGCACTGAAGTTTTTATTAATTTCGCATCCGATATTGCGTAATATATATCTTTTGTTGTAATTAATTCGCATTGTGATATTTGGTAGAACTTTTAAATGCGAGTAATCAGAAAAATTCGAGTCGAAAAATTCATTTTTACTGCGATATATCTGTACTATGTAATGGCAAGCAAAGAATTCGTTAAAAAAAAATTCAAATTCGCGGCTCTGAACAGACTTAACATTACGCTGATTGGGAAGAAGGGAAAACTTGGTCTGTTTGTTTATCTGTTCGAATCTACGTTGTACAGTCTTGGCCAAATGTATTAGGCACCCCCAAAAAGATGCCATAATTTTAAAACCAAGTAAAATTAAAAAAAAACAAGTATGCAGAAATGTTGTAAAAAATTTTATATTAAAGAAAATTTAATATTTTGTATGGTCACCCCTCGCTTTTATGACTGCTGCTATTCGTTTAGGCATAGAGCTTACGTGCTTGCGGCATTCGTCAGAACTTAATTTGAGCCATTCTTGCTCAAGAACCTTTTTGAGCATTTTTTTGAAGTGGTTGGGTATTGTCGGACTTTACGCTTTAAAATTTCCGATAGATGCTCAATTGGGTTCAGATCTGGGGACTGGGCAGGCCATGGAAGCAGGTCAATGGCATTTTCAGCAAACCACTTCACTGAGAGGGCGGACTTGTGACAGGGTGCATTGTCCTGCTGGAACAACACGCCGCGCATATTTGTATCACCAAAAATATGCTGGAAGGATGGCATCAGCGTGTTTTCCACCAAATTAATGTATTTTTTGAGTCCATGCGACCCTCACAAATGACCATTTTGCCCACGCCGTCCGCAGCCATGCAACCCCAGATCATAACCCTTCCTCCTCCGTGTTTAACGGTTGGAACTACACATTCTGGGTTGTATTCCTCACCAACTCGCCGCCTCACAAAGATTACACCAGAGTTTCCAAACACCTGCAAAAATAAAAAAAAATAACCTTTTTCAAAAGGTCAAAATAACTGAGTGGATGGCAATTTAAAACAGTTTTTAAAGTTCCCGAGTTCGGGGCTTCATTATAATGCTTACTTCAAAGTTTGATTCATCTGACCACAAAACGTTACTCCAATCTTCTTCAGTAAAGTTTTGGTATTTTTTTGCCCATTCTAGTCGCAACTTTCTGTTTTTTTTCTGAGAGCTATGGCTTTTTCCTCGCCTTGCAACCTTTCAATCCAACTTCTCCGAGTCTCCTTTTAACGGTTCTAGCCGAAATATGTTTCCCACAACGTTGTGTTATGTCAGCAACTAGCTCATTTGATGTTTTTTTTACGTTTTTTTTTTATAGAGGTTCGTATTAAAAACCGATCTTATTACTTTTTTCCTGCAGGATTTTGTACGATTTAGATGGGATCCAGTCTTCCGAAACCGATCTTAGGCATTTTGCACGGCACAACGCGAACAATTCATTCTCCAAGAGAATAGAGGGAAAATATAGGGTGCCTAATACTTATGGCCAAGACTGTATAGTTTCGATTCTTTGAATGTGAGAGTTCTGATGGGGAGACCAGACTTGGCTAGCGTATTCAAGGAAGGGTCAAACGAAGGATTTAGTGACATAGGGTTTCGAGAATTCTTTAGACCAACGTTTTATGAAACCACGGTATGAACTGGCCTTGTCAATAATATGATAAAATTGGGCTCGAAAATTTAACTGAGTGTCGCAAATAACTCCTAGGTCACGAATAGAACAGACAGATTGAATGGCAACATCGTAATCGCTTACGGATGAATGTTATGGATTGGCATTTTGCAACATTGAGTTCTAAGAAATTTTTGTCGCACCAAGTTTGGAATGAGTCAAGATCTTGTTGGAGTAAGCTTGAATCAGAGGGGGGTAGAAATGACCTTTATTATTTTCATGTCATCAGCGTAGATAGAAATAGTTGAATCACTAATGACATTAATAACGTCGTTGATTGTTAAGACAAAAATCAAAGGACCGAGGTGGCTCCCTTGTGGAACTCCCGAGTTTGCAAAGATGAGATCATAGATGGAAAACCTGAAGACAAATCTATATTGGCAGTTCTCTAGGTATGATCTGAGCCATAAAAAAGGTGTGGAAAATCAAGGGCTTTAAGCTTAAGATAAATAATTTTGTGACTGATTTTATCAAAGGCCTTACTAAAATCTGTGATGATAACGTCTTATTCATTTCGTTCCTCTAATTCGTTTAGAGTTTTAGAAACAAATTCCGTAGGATTGGTTGGAGTGGATCTGGTTTTTTAGAAGCCATGCTTTTGTGAAGAAAAAATAGATCAAGCAAGATACAAACCAGAACCGGAATACGGTTATTATCACAGACAGTCAGGCGGCTGTTAAAGTCATTATTTCTAGTCCTCCAAATTGGTCCAGCAATGCAAGATTGAACCTGCTAGCCTCAATGTTACGAGTATTCACAATATCACTGTTATCTAAGTTACGGGTCATTGTGGCTGAATGAACGAGCTTCATAACTCACTAGCGGAAAGAGAGTCAACATTTCCCTTGTTCTAAGAAAGCTTGTTCTAGAAAATTTGGCCTACCTATAATAAATTCCGGACACTTGATCTGATATGCAGAACCAGGCAAGATGTATCCAGGATCGCAGTTATAGGCAGCGGACACTCGACAGTAGGAGAGCATGCAGCGAAGCTTGGCATTCCTCACAACACTCAATGTCATAGTTGTGAGGACCGGCGGGAAAAGGAAGCAGTCCTCCATTTCCTCTGCAAATCCTTTGCTCTGCTCAAATTTGAGAACAATCATTAGGAAGGGTATTTTTTGACGAACTGTCGGACAAACACACAAACTCATATCTGATCTTTTGTCACACCCGTAAAAATTTAAAACTAAAATTTCTTTATTGGTCCCCACTCAAGTTGAATTTTCATGTAAATATTTGAACAAAAAAAAAATGAAACATAATTTTCTTACACCTCCCATTTAAGATCTTCCTCTCGCAAATCACTATTTTACGAAGGTCACAACCAAAATGGTTATGAACAACGTATTTGTGAAACTCAGTATAACAGTTTATTTGAAGGACATTCTGCGTTCAATATATTTTTCAAGTTAAAATGTTGTCTGAATTATTTATGAAATCACGGTTATGAGCGTGACACCCGTAAGAATGGATGCACCAAAAAATGTCAAGTCAAAAATGTTGTCTTTGACAAGCTTAATATTTATGTATACAAACTCTGCAATCCTATTCGAAGTGAAGTAAGAAATGTCCCTCACATCATAAATCAATGTCAAAATAACTGAACCAATTTTTAAAATTAAATTTAGGGTATTTTTGGTTTGACTAACTCGAAACAATTGCTACCGTTTCGGATCTAGAATGAACTATTAGATACTTATGGTTCCGGTAGAATTTGTACACTTCACTTATTTACGTGTCACATTGTACGTATCACACTTACCGTGACGGATCTTACGAATCGCACTCTTAGTGTAACACTTTACTTAAAAAAAATTAACTTGTCACACATTAACTGTCGCACTTCACTTTTCACACTTAGCGTAGGACTTTAATCGCTACACTTTACTTGACATACTTTTAGTGTCACTCTTAACGTGCCGAACTTGTGTCACACTTTACATCTCGCAAGTTACGTGTCAAATTTTGAGCGTGACACTTTTACTTATCACACTTAACTTGTTACACTTAAAGTGTCACTCCTTACTTTTCATACTTTACGCGTCAAACTCAAATCGTCATACACTTTAATTATCACTCGTGATGTGTGAAATCTTAAGCGTGGTACCTTAAGTGTCACACTTCACGTCAAACACTTTTCTTGTCAAACTTTACGTGTTATATTTTAGGCGAGATACTGTAAGTGGCACACTTTACGTGTTACATTTTAGGCGATGCACTGTTAGTTACACACTTAACGTACCAAAATTTACATGTCACAATTTGTCTGTCACACTTTATCTGTCACATTTTACATGTTACACTTTGCGTGTCACACTTGCGTGTCGTATTTTACGTGCCAAACTTTATGTCTCTCTTTTATAAGTCATAGATTACGGTAAATATTATGTATAAACATTCTTATTGTGACCGTGATTCTCGTCACAAAAAATTTCGGAAAGTGTGAAAACCCTCGAACTCTTGAAGTGCTTTGATAATAAGTTAAAAGTTGTACTCACACGGGGCACGCAAAAACGAAAACAGCTCTTGCAATGCTTTGAAAATTCGGTGTGCTAAATTGGTCACTAATGGTTCGATATTTGCTGTCAGGATTCTTAAAGCTGTCCACATCCAAGCCAAAGATCACTGATCCAATAATATCGACTCCATATCTAAAAAAGAAAAGAAACAATTATTAAAAAAAAAAAACTTTTTTTTTTATTTTCAAACTTGAGAATTTACGTTGTTATCACTTCCTTAATCTCAACCGTGGCTTCACCTCCCTTATCGGTAATTTGATTATCCAAATGCTGAATCATTTTGTTGCCGACATCCTCAATAGTCTCAAACATTCCCTTAAGTTTTCCCGAGCTAAAAGATGGTGCCATCTTCGCGCGCAGTTGCCTCCAACGCTCGCCTTTCAAAGAAAATAGATTTGCCGAATACGGGTTGTTCTTTTCGTCACAATACAATCCACGATCGTGAAAACTTGGAAAATCTTGCACCATAATTTGTCGAACCAATTCAGCGTCTCTCACCAAGATTGCCGGTCGAAAAAGCAAATAGATGCCGACAAATCTGTCAGAACTTTTTCTATAAACATCGTACAAGGCCATTCCGAGGGATCGTTCTCGTTTCACAACTGAATCTAAGCATCCGAAGGGGATGTTTGTTCCAGCTATGACTGGGAATCCTCTACGTTGCCAATATGAATAATGGTGGCGTATATAAAAAGCTAGGACACAAGTCAACAACGCCAACAGAATCAGGAAAGCCATCCTTTCGCTGCTCCACGCACCCGATCAGTTAATATTGATTTCCACAGATTTACGATCGGTTTTTATTGAAAGTCAGCCACCCTCGCCTGCGACGACCAATTACTAAAAATTGCCCCTTCCTGAAGGTCAGATACTTGAAAAACCCTTATTTTAACTTCAATCTTGTAAAATCAAATTTATTTTCCTGGTTGTGGGGGCGTTTATTGCGAGTTTATTTAGTGCTTTATCATGTATGCTAACAGAATATAGTGCACTCAATTATAATACTTTTCTACAAAATAGCAGTTATAAATGAAGGTTTTTAGTCTGGAGTGGTATTTATTTAAAAACATTAATTGATTCCTTTGAATATTTTCAAAGTGTTATGGGCTTTTTTCGTGCTTTTTTGAAATTGTTTTGCTCGTAAAACATCAGAATTAAGCTCGTAAATCAAGAGATTAAAGTTTTAACGGCAGTTTTATGAACATAACTTAAAATAAAAAAATATAAAATAACTAAAATTAGACAAACTTAATGTTTATAATTTAGAAAATTAATTTAAAAAAAAGTTATAATTAAAAACTTTTGAGTAAACAAAATGCGAATACATTACAGTGAAATCTCTCATAAGCGAACCACCTTATTTAATTCAGAAATGGTTTGCAAATGAGAGGTTGGCATTCATTGTTAAAAATAAAATGCTGAGCTTGATCTTATAATCTTTCGCTAAAGCTTAGGTCAGTCAATAAGTCTCTAAAAAATAAAAAAAGGAACACTCTTTTCGACATATAAACACGTTTTCTCAACAAAGTCTCCTGTTTAATTCGATACGCTTCTTCAATTTTTGTCATGCCCTCAAAATAATATCTACGATCTCACGAGCGTTTGTTTCAAAGACAACCTCTTCATTTACCCCGAATCTCTTTCATCCGAGCCATTTCTTCATGTGGATGAGGTAGAAGTTCGCCCCATGGCGTTTTTTTTCTTCGCCAAATGCAGCCATTTTTGCTTCAAATAGGGTTGGAAACGATTCAGAAGCCGTGCGAAATACTCTCCGGTGATTTTTGTTTAGCCTTTTCAAGAAAATTGATTTGACTAACACCGGGTTCATCCCATAAAACTGTCACTATGACCTTGTTTGCTGACAAACCCACCTTGGCCTTCTTAGCCTTCGATTAACCAGGAGAAGTCCATTGTTTCGACTGCTCCTTGGTCTCTGGTGGGTTGCGGTGAATCCATGTTTCATCCACGGTTACCAAAAACTGACGAACGTCGCCAAACATTTTTAAAAATCTTTTGTTGCTTTATACAAGAGACTCAACGAGTACCTGCCCAAATATGGGAATCATACTCGACCTTTCGACGAACAAAGGCTTATAGATTACAGCCAGACTAGAAGGGGTAACAAGTCGAATATATAGTCATTCCACACGGTTTCATCAATGCAAGTGCCGCTCATGGATAGCGGAATGGGGGTGGGTTGCCCTTTAACGACAGAAGACAACATTGAGTGTATGGTTCCCCATTTGACAATGCTGTCGAGATCAGAAATTATTGAACTTATCATACGCTGCCTTTCTAGATCCACATCCGAAGATCAAGGACATGCATCTGGAAACGAATATGAGAATCTGAGGTTACTGTCATCAGCAAAACAATTTAATGGATTAGAAGTTCCAGACAAAATATCATTGATGAATATCAGAAAGAGGAACGGAGACAAAATGGAGCCCTGTGGCACACCAGCATTTATTTAATAAATTTCAAACTTAAAACCATACAATACAACTTGTATTATGCGGTTTGAAAGGTAGTTTCAAATACATCGAAAAAGAGATTAATCAATTCTAAATGCAGGCAATTTCGATAAAAAGGCTTGATGCCAAACTCTTTCAAATGCTTTCGAAACATCAAGTGCAATAATCTTACTTTCTCCAATAACGATATAAATATTTGTTCCGCTGTTCGGTGAGATATACAATAAAATCGTCAGTGGACCTATTGCTACTAGAACCATACGAAGCTTTCGTTCCTCAGGGTATTTCTTAAGCTGCAAATTGATCAACGTTTCCAGGAGGAGAATTAGACTTTATTATGAACTGGCTGAACAAATGCTGTTGTTTTGCATCCACTCGGAAAGAGACCTGTAGAGTAGGACTGATGGAAAAGCTTGCGAAGGTTGAAGAACACCTCTTCAGAACAATAGCAGGGATACTATCCGGGCCAGTGGATTTGGATTTTTAGTAGTCTAGCAACTGCACGAGTACGAAGGAAGATTCGACCAACAAAATCGATTAAGCTCTCAAGTACAGGAGGAGTCATGTAACTCTCTGGTAGCGTCGAATTAACAGCAAGCAAATTGGCTTTATCTATCGAGCCTACAACAGGAGTGTCATTGAAGACGAGCGTTGGAACTGAGCTTTCGTGTTTTTCCGTACGTTTTTTACTACTACTCAGTACTTCGTCTTTTCAGAACTCTATCCTTTCAGAACTTTTGTCTTTCTCAGCATTTTATCCTTTCAGTTCTCTTCAGTCTTTGCAGGGGCTTTTGACCTCCTGCTAAATTGAAATCACTACTTATTTATGTACGAAATGGTTATAATATCTTGAAATAGTTACTGTAATTTCATAAATATATCGTTCACAATGTTGGCCTTCAATAATTTTGTCATTTCAGAATTTTGTGCTATGAGAATTTTTCCTTTTAGTACTTTACCTTCTCTGTACTTTTCCCTATAAGTACTTTATTATCCTTTCAGTACTTTGAACTTCCATTACTTCGACTTTTCAATATTTTGTCCTTTTAGTACCTTACCTTCTCTGTACTTTGTTTGTTAAGTACTTTTCCCGTTCAGTACTTTATCTTTTCAGTACGTTGAACTTCCAT
Organism: Philhelius festivus; assembly: GCA_963931855.1. Taxonomy (NCBI): domain Eukaryota; kingdom Metazoa; phylum Arthropoda; class Insecta; order Diptera; family Syrphidae; genus Philhelius; species Philhelius festivus. Next base: position 168,042,631 of record OZ007555.1, on the reverse strand, counting down.
TACTTCGACTTTTCAATATTTTGTCCTTTTAGTACTTTACCTTCTCTGTACTTTGTCCTTTAAGTACTTTTTCCTTTCAGTACTTTATCCTTTCAGTACTTTGTACTTCCATTACTTCGACTTTGTCCTTTCAGTACTTTGTGTTTTCAGTGCTTTGTCCTATGATTGATTTGTCTTTTCAAAATCTTATCGTTTCAGACCTTTGTCTTTTAAATACTTTATCCTTTCAGTACTTTGTCCTTTTAGCATTTTCTCCTTTCAGTACTTTATCCTTTCAGTACTTTCTCCTTTCAGTACTTTGTACTTCCATTTCTGCGACTTCTCAATTCTTTTGTCCTTTTAGTACTTAGTCCTTTCAGCACTTTCCTCTTTCAGTACTTTGTCCTTTTCTGTCCTTTCAGTACTTTTTCCTTTAAGAATTTTGCTGTTGCTAATTTTTTTGTTTATTTTGTTAAAGCAGAAACAGAATTTCAATATTCTTGCGTAATTCGGAATTTGTGTAACTCCACGTTTACTTTGACATACAAGACATATATGACACAACGCACACTCCAGTTATCTACCAACAGACAGAGGTTCCGATTGTCAAAGAAGTTTAATTTCTTGTGCATTTACTAGTTGCACAAAGGTGTCTGGCATATATGTTCCCAGCTGAATGCATGGCTCCACCATTTACCCCAAAACAAATTAACTACCCCAATGTGTGTGTCTGTATTATGAGAATGTATTAAAAAATAAACCTCGGAGGTTTTTTTTTTTTTTATTTTTAGGTCAAATCGTCCAGCAAACTCTCCCGATAACCATCAACGAATTAGTATCCTCCTTAATGATTGTGTCCTCAAATTCTTTCTGACCGACCCGCAACAAAGTAGGACAGTGCTATAGTAATTAAAAGTAAAAGCATTCTCGTCTCACTCAGGTTTTATACCCTCTCATTATAAGAACGGGCGTTTGCTATAACTTGGACATATATGCGCCTGCTGTGTCCCTGAGTGACACCAAATAAAAACGAAAATGACAGAAAATAGGTAAAATGAAACATTTCAAGTAAATTAAGGCCATCATCGATTTGGAAGTATGATATATGTGAACATTACCTTCGTTCGAAGTCGTCGTTGTTGCCTTATATAGCCTAGAATCCGAAAGAGCACCAGCAGTATTGTATAGTAACACGCTCTTTGTGCTCCCTCTCATCCCCATTGTCTGTGCGCAGGTATGTGCGTCCTAAAGGAAATTTTGTTTAAATTCATACAGTAGGTACATATCACACGCTTGTATGCACACAGACATTCCCTTACGCCGATATAAGTTTGATATCGAATGCTTCTACCATATACAACATGGCCTATCATCAATTACATTGTGGGTGACCTGAATGTAGCGAACTGGCACAGTGGCACCTCTCAAGAGATAGCAACACCACACATTATCCCTTATGCATGTAAGTTCTGTATTTTACTAATATGTCATGGGAAAACGCACACCCAAATGGGAAAATAGGGCTTAAAAGGGACAAGTCGACGATGACAACCAACGATTCGACCGACACGGTTTGCCGATGTTGTTTTCAATCGTTGCCAAGTAGTACACCACTTTTTTCGGAGGACAGATACTTTTGGATAGATAGCCTTGGCAGAGCCATTGAAGTGCGAGAGAGGTATTAAAAATTGATTTGGATGACAACTCAACACCTTGATGAGAAAGGGGAACGAAAATAATATTTGCACTGACCTTCTAGTGTTTCATCCTAAGTTTATCAATGAAATAATTGATTTTCGAATCGAAAAAGTCTTAATTCTAAAAAAACTGGTACCAGGCTTCGCCTATATAAAGTATATTGAAGTTGTAAGAATTTAGGCCATAAGTAAGGCTATAATTATTTTGTTCTCGATTTTTTCTTTATACAATTAGTCCAGGTCTGCGCTCACCAGAAACCAGATGGACGTAGCATACCGTGGAGAGATATACTCTTCGGCAACAGTTGCCCAGCGGGAAAATTCTGGAGACAACCGTGAGCAAGAATTTTTATGCTCGAAAGAACTGGACTATACGTCCTGGAGGGATCGGTGAACATCAATTTTATTATATCAATACATTTCTGGAGAAATACATGGTTCCAGTCGCATCATTTATCGGAGAAAACGTCATGCTGATGCGGGAGTGCTAGACCACACGTTATTAAGTGCATTACCGTCTAATTACATGCCCTAACATGAATCCCATCGAAAACGTTTGAAACTTGCTGGGAAAAACGATAAGAGCGGCACTCAGTGTGCTGAAATCTTCTCTGACCTGCTCCTTCTAAGAGCCGTCAATATCCTTTTAAGAAATAAGTCCCAAATAAAAACACTAAGCATTTAACCTTTTTTCAAGGCAGTTGATTTGAATAACATCGTGCACATAAAAAAAAAGAACTGTGTCTAGACATGACCTTATTTGCTGACAAACCATCGGCTTTGATTGACCGGGAGAAGTCCATTGTTTTGACTCTTTCTTAGGCTTTGGTGTGTTGCGGTGAATCCATTTAACATCGACCGTTACGAAACGGCGCAAAAACTTGCTCGAACTTTTTTTTAAAAAATCTCCAAAACACTTTCGAATTTATAAAACGATTGTGTTTGTTGTCGATTGTGAGCAAACGCCATCTAGCGGAAAGCTTTTTCATGCCCAAATATTTATGAAAAATCGAAATCACTGATGCATATGATAAGGCTTCGGCCTCTTCAAGCTCGCGCACCTTTACTCGCAGAATAACTAACCATTAGTGAATCGTGGATTTTACCGACCATTTCTGGTGTGGTGACTTCAATTGGCCGATCAGAATGTTCGGCTTCACCCGTACCGTAATTGAGTAAACCAGTTCGAGTCGATAGTGAAGAGTCCTTATAATATTTATCAGGTTTAAGTGTTTAATGACTGCTCGAAGCTAAAGTTTGTCTATTCCATTTTAAAGAAAATTCTCGTAGTCGTCGTCGATATAAAATGGCTGCCCCATCAGAACAATTTGAAAGATCTGTCTGAAAAATTGGGTGCTTTCTTTTGAAAGATGTTTCTTGACAAACAAAATGATGGATTTTCATAAAATAATTAATTAATTATTTGTTTTAACTGCCTGTGCAGAAATACTAACTGAATGCCCTAGGATATATTTTATATTCGTTGACACCCGGCAGTCTCATGCTTTTGTAGTCAGCTAATAACTAATGGATATTGTCTACAGCGAGGGTTTTTGAGATCTAAGAAATGACGCACATAAGACAGAACTTCATAAGTCATGAGGAGTTCTTAGTACAGGATGGGACCTAAAAGTACTCTAAGCACTTTTCTGGGTCAGCAGGATGCTGAGCTGTTGTACCAGCTGAACTTTTTGAGAGTATATGTGCAGATGTTCCTTCTGAATCTTGTCACCCGATATTCCGAACTGTGTTGAATGACTTCGGGTTAATATTTCAGTACCAGGTGCAACAAACAAACAAAGGAATGGGATGTTTTCGGCCGATCGTTCATGAAGAGTTCCGTGGGACTTTTGGCTCACCCTATACTTTAATTATAGAGAAAGATTTCCTTGATTCGCACGGAATGACTTCAAATTTGTCATTATATAGAAGAAAGATTTGGACAGTATATTCTCTAAGACCTTTACTATCCATTCGCCGACTTTTTTACTTGCCTTCAATTGAAGAGATTCTTTTTTTTTCCACACTACACGAATGTGTCTTGACGTAACTCTTTTGTTTCGTCTCATTTGGATACTGAGAACATTTCAATGACGGTGCATCTCTAAGACTATCCATTTGTCAAAATTGGCACGTGCCGTCAATTAAAAAGATCCTCTTTTTTTGCCCCACTACACGAATGTGTCTTGACGTAACTCTTTTGTTTCCTCTCATTTGGATATTGAGAACATCTCAATGAATGTGCATCTCTAAGACCCTTACTATCCTTTCGTCCAAATTCGCACGTGCCGTCAATTAAAAAGATCCTCTTTTTTTGCCGCACTACACGAATGTGTCTTGACGTAACTCTTGTTCCCTCTCATTTGGATATTGAGAATATCTTAACGATTGTTCATCGAAGTCCCCTCCGTAATCTTTCCTTGTTTTCCTAAGGCTCACTTTGTGTTTGATTTATTTTTAGAGTAACAAAACTCCTTTGCTGTGCGTTGATGTGAAAAAATGAAGTTCCCACTTAAATTGAACCAATTAACTTCAATTTGGAATAATTCGCCGTTATGTTTATTATAATTCGTTTGGACCCATTTGTTAAAACCAAACAAAAATATTTAAGTTAAGTATAAGCAATTAGGTATGCTACTGTTCCCGCCTGCCATAAGGTAATTGAATTTTCCGATCGAAGGTTATAGGCAAAGGCAGATATCCCCAATATCTCCACCCTATATTTTTGGTTTCCATTTCCATATCGATGTTGCCCTGCTTTCCTTGACAACACTGCCATAAACCTTCTCCAATCACAATCACTATTATTAAAATTATTAACACGCCTGTAGTGATGGGGGCGTAGTGCTTTTGGGATCAGAGTTCTTTCATTTCCATGTCATAATGTTCTTTGTTTTCATACCCCTTACTCCCTGTGAATATACAAAAAACATACGATACCCTAGGGCATATGTCAGTTATATGGATTAGTGGATATTTATGTCAAATTATATTGAGTTAACCTCATTAAGGCCAAATATGGAGAACCACCAAGGGGAGGCTCCAAATAACATCATTCTCCTATACACAGTTTCACCACCCCTCGTCCTCATAATGGAGTCATTGAAACTCATTCGCATGCATGAATAGATAAATACATATGCAAAGAGTCATTTATTAGCTGGTGTATGCCAGAAAATTGGGACACGTATTTATGGATTTATATTTTTATCAGGACAACTCAGCTGGATGTGAAACGAAAGAAAAAAAGTACAAATAATAAAGGGAGCACCGATAATGACGATAATGGAGTCGGCAAAGGGCAACAAAATTACAAATCATTATGGGAATCAAGCACTTAATTGAAATTACATTAATGAAGGTGCAACACAAAAAGAGGGGAAGGAAAGTGATAACATAGGAAGCGATTTAAGTCAATGAATACAGTCAGTGCCACAAATAATCGTTTAGAGTTATTTTCACACCAAAGATAGTTTAATAATGTAATGTGTGCAATTACCGAGTCTCTGATCATGTTTAATTTCTTAAATCGCATTTTACCCATATCTTTGAGACTTTTGATTAAAAATCAAACTCTGAGTAAAAATAAATTCTTAACAAACACATCAGAAAAGATCAATTAAAAAAACATTAACTGCCAGAATAATTGAGGGAACCACTGTTACCACATGCAATGTTTAACCAAAATTTATTTTATTTTCGATAAATAAGTCCTATGAATTGCCTCTTTGACATTTTATAGAATTGTCTATTGAAGGAAACAGAAAAGTTGAACCTTATCAATTTTTATATAACTTAATCTGGGAAACTAGTTATCTTTATTTCCCAAATAGCCACATTCTCAGAGTGGAGCCTTTCATCAGCCAGAACCCTTAAGGCGGTCAGTAAAAAAATAGTGTTTAAAGGGCACAACACTAGGAACATTTATTTGATATGTCTGGCTATTAAGGACATATTTTAAAGCACATGCTCCCCTCATGAATGCAAGAATTTAGTTAGTCAATTTTCACCTCTTAAAATTTCTCCGGAAAAAAACTTTTATTCATTTAAAAGAAGTGATTAAAAAAATATAAATAATGACTTTCCCCCTTTTATAGAAATCCAAAACTTGACAGCAATTCAATTCTTAACGAGTTTAATGCACTGATTCCAGTTCCCAAATTGTTTGCCAGTGCTTTCCCACTGAACTCGTTATTGCGGGCGACTTCAATGTACAAAATTCAAGTTGGCTCCGCTATTAAAGGCAAACAGAACCTGAGGGAAGTCATTTTAAAATCTGTGCTGAGATGCACCACCTTACTCAGCCCCCACTCTCGACTTGTTTTTTACTTCTTACCCTGATAAGAACAAAACATAAAGTTAAACTACCATTCGGCGCTTCGGACCATTATGTAGTATCTGCCAATTTCTCGTGTCCCGTTCATTCAGTTAAAGAGAAACCAAACCGTTAAGCAATACGAGAAAGACAACTGGGTCTTAATAATTTTTTTCCGAATCTTAACTGGTCACGGTTATATTATATTTATAATGCATTTGATAAAGTCTGGCATCTTGCTCTCTTATGTGTGCGTTTTGTATCAACGAAACCCTTATTCCTTGAATTAAAAATTATCTTCTATACAACATTTATGGGAAGGTTTCAAGTCTAATCTTTACAAAATAAATTCTGGTGTTCCACAGGGCTCTGTTTTGTGTCCGACTCTCTTCCTTATTTTTATAAATGATCTCTTGTCTGAAACTTCTGATCCATTTAATTGTTTTGCCGACGACTCTACCCTCAACTTTTTATACTCGTTCTTAAATTCACGTCCATTTTCTTCGGAAGTGAAATCATAAGATTTGCACATTAAACTCCGATCTTCAAAATGGGGTATACAAAATCGTGTGGTGTTTAATGCTTCGAAAAATAAATGCTGTCGATTGTCGTGGAAGCAAATTGTACCCCCTATGCCATTGTTCTTGAATGGCACTCGCAATGAAGAAACTGAAAATCTCTCAGTACTGTGTATGTGTAATAACGATGATCTTTGTTGGAACGAACACATTCTCGAGACCGCCAAAAACGCTGCAAAATGCTTAGGATTTCTATATCGGTGCGAAAAAATCTCTCACCCCGTCCGATCCGGCTTCAATTAATTCCAAAAATCGAAGACAACTCACATCTTAGGGCAAATGCTGCGCAAACTGCTCTTCATTTATTGGATATAATCTAAAACAGAGCTTTAAAACTGAACTGTCAGAATTCCATCAGAATGTTCCATGTTTTATGGCTTCTTTCACAAGCAATGTTAACTCTGGCTATCCAGTTGCATTCCTCCCCACAATCAGTTTTCACCCGTGATACCAGTTTCGCTAGGAATGCTTATATCAGTTCACCCTCGAGCCTAATTTCGGACGTATCGTTAAATACAAAGATTGTTTGTTTTTAGTCTCACAACACTATTATGAAAAATTTACCCGGCACTGTTTTCCCTGGCCATTTCAATTTGCAAACATTCGAAACCTATGTTCATCGACACCTTTTTTTGAAAGCACAATTCGGGTACAAAGTGGCGTGCACTGTTAAGCCTTGTAGGTAAACTTCTGCATCGATTTTGTCCAAACTTCTCAAAAGTGCTCTCGGGCAATACTGAAAATCGAATGAAATTTTGAGTTTAATGGGTTTGGAGAACTCGGGATCCACAGCATACCTACTTACAAACATGGTAAGTGGGAATGAGTCGTTATTGTGTATTCTTAAATTCTGTATTTTAAAATTATGTAAATGATTCAAAAATTCTGTATTCCAATTTTCTTTAATTCTTTAAATTTACTTTATAGCTTTGTTTTATTTTTGACGGTTTTCTTGGATTCCCTTTTGGCCAAGATTGTATTTAAACCTCTATATGACTCGGCAAGTTTTTGACATTTACTAATAGGAATGGCGTTCAATTGCTTCTGTATTCCAAGCCATAGTTGGTGTTTATTGTTGAAAACCTTTGTGGCTAAAGATTTTTTCAGATCCACCTACAAATTTTCAATCGGATTGAGATCGGGGGACTGAGATGGTCAGGGTACGACAGAGATGCGATGATCGCGAAGCCAAGGACCCACCAATTTTGAAGATTGCTTAGGATCGTTATCTTCCTGAAAATGCTAACTAAGTGGCATATTGTCGTCAGCATACGGAAGAATTCAAAATATCACAATATGTTTCCTTGGTCGTGATATCATGAATTTGGAAGACCGGTCCAATACCAAACCAAGAAAAGCAACCATGATGCTACCGCATCCGTGTTTCACGTTACAGCACAGCTTCAACTAAACGAATGTTTAACTAGTCTAAAGCTTATCATTTAAAGACAATATAGCAGTGCTAATAACGGTTCTAATTTGACTCGCACAGTAGAACCAATAGAACAAACTTGCACCTTAGAACAAATAGTAAAAAAAAAAATCGTTTGCCTTGTCAAAGTAATTCCCTATTATTTTGAACACTTGTGTATGTCTTCTAAGAAACGAATACCCCTTAACTTTTCCCGGGATTAAGCATTAAACCGTTTTGCTCAGCTCAATTGTAGATTCCGAAGAGTTGCTCATCAACACGAAAGACAAGATCTTCTACTAGTTCAACTAGACAGATCGTTGGTATAAGCACTAAACAGAATTGGACCCAGAACAGAACCTTGAGGCACTCCCATCTTCAAATACATATGTATGGAAAATTTGTTTCCAAAAGCTACACACTGAGTTCTGTTACACAAATAACTACTAATGAGGGAAACAGCAGAATTTGAAAAGCCAAAATAGTGTTTAAGTTTTTGACTAAGGATATATGATCGACTTTGTCAAAAGCTTTAGAAAAATCCAGTAGGCACATTAACGTGACGTTGTGTTTATTGTATTGGAGTCTAATTTCTTCTAAGATCTTTAATATTGCTGTAGAGCAGGAATGGTTTGCTCTAAATCCAGATTGATATGGAGATAACAATTTTTTGGACGTAAGATGGTCATGGTCAATCATTTGCCTTGTAAGGATCTCGAGGACTTTTGACATTCACGGTAAAATGCTAATTGAGCGGTAGTTGGCGGGTTTCCGCAGGTATAGACTTTTTAGGAACAGCAATCATTCTTGCAGTTGGAAATGTTGAAGAGTCAACACAGTGATTGTAAACATGGGTGAGAGTGTCAATCATTTAGGGTAAGACAAGTTTCACAAATCCTAGGGGAATACCGTCTTCACCTATAGCTTTAGACTTCAAAGATTTGAAAGTGCGGATAACTTCGTCTTCAGTTACAGTCTGAAAATAAAAAATCATTTGCTTGATCGTAAATTAAGGCAGTTTTGGGTTCAAAGTTTGTGATGTCCTTTTTGCTTTCCAGCCGAGGTTTTGATCGCCGTATTTCCAGGGTCGCTCTGAAGAAAAACACGAAACTTCAGTAGGAAGGTCTTTAAAACCTTATACAAAATCTTTATTAAAAACAAATCTTAAATTCATATAACAACTTAAATATTCTTCATTTCTATTAATTACACCCTGCCTGTTGTATCTGGTAAACATCGGTTATTCTCCTTGTATCGGGGTCCTGCTGGTTTCCTTTAAAAAGCTTTATTCTGGCATCTGGTTCCTTCTTTAACTGGCATTCGGTATCGGGTTACTCTTTTATAAATACGGACTACGCCCTTGGCGCTTACAAGATCAAACGGTTTAAAGCCTCTGGTAGGCACTAGATCAACAGGTTTTAGGCCTCTGGTAGGCACTAGATCAACAGGTTTAAGGCCTCTGGTAGGCACAAGATCAACAGCTTTTAGGCCTCTGGTAGGCACTAGATCAACAGGTTTTAGGCCTCTGGTAGGCACAAGATCAACAGGTTTTAGGCCTCTGGTAGGCACAAGATCAACAGGTTTTAGGCCTCTGGTAGGCACAAGATCAACAGGTTTTAGGCCTCTTGTAGGCACAAGATCAACAGGTTTTAGGCCTCTGGTAGGCACTAGATCAACAGGTTTTAGGCCTCTGGTAGGCACAAGATCAACAGGTTTTAGGCCTCTGGTAGGCACTAGATCAACAGGTTTTAGGCCTCTGGTAGGCACAGCCAATGTATAAACACCGACAGATCAACAGGTACCAAAGCCCCTGGTGGCAATTAGGACGTTTATTTCTTCGAACCAAACTGATGGAACGAAATTGCTGGACAATTTCAGATGACTTGTAAACTAAAATCAAACTCGTCAGCTTCGACCGTAGCAAACAAGTGACTTTCCTTCCCAAAAGGAGGTCCTCTTGTTATATTTTTCGTATTAACTGTGTGTGAACTATATACTGGTCGAATGCAAATCACCCAATGTGTTCAACCAACTGTGACGTCATGATCTTATAGTGACTGCGTATTGTATTAAGACAAGGTATAAAATCCCTTTATCTTGGCGAGGTAACTGGTGTCGTTGGTAGCTGCAGCGTTGTATGGTTTCGTCGGGCGGTGCTGCGGCAGCGACTGCTTAGTCATGGTGAAATAAATCACCCACTGTGTTCAGTATTGGTAGAAGCATGGAACGCTTCGTTACAAGTTTGTTGGTGATTGGGTTTTCTGAGTAAACTGGTTGTTAATGTCACTATAGGATCAAGGTCAAATTTAGAAATTATTCTTTTTCCAACATCAATCTCACGAAGATTTTTCCAAAGCTGCTTATGATAAAGACTTGTGTTGAGTTTCGAGGAAAGGAAATTTCTCATGGCTGACCGGGTGATGAAAGTTGCTTGGTTGCAAAAATAGCAGTATTGTCGCCAGATTGCAATATTAGGTGAACTCCTCCACTTGTGGTAGTATTTTCTGCGATTTTTGATAGCATTCTTAACTTCCATCTTTCATTTTGAATCCTTCCCGTTTTATGTTTCAAATAACCTTTCATATGGACGTAAATAAATTTACATGAACAATATTGTAACAATCACTTCACACCACACTGTTAGCATCAGTAAATAGAGTATCAGTATTGAGAGAATTGAAATACCTGAAAGCAAAGGTGCATGAAACCTTTGGAATGAGAAAAATCAATATCATCAGCACAAAAAACTAAGTAGTGATCTGATATTCCATCATTGAGAAGTATGTTTGAAATTTCTAAAACCAAATGTGTGTGCCGCATTTTATTTTGGTAATCTTTCTCCATTGTTGCCCTCTCTTTGATAAATTGAAAATTAATTTAAATACCTTTAGCTAAATAAGTGCTCATCGGGGCAACTCCAAAGGCAAAATCGTCTATCGTTTACTTACATACCTACATAAAGGTCCCCTTTCTTCTTTGCTCCACAGCAATTGCCTGGGATGCAATGGCCTGAATCGCTAATTTAATTAATTTTCAAAATGGAAAACAAGCCCCATAGGGCTGATAGATGTACAAAGAGCACCATCCTCATCATCATTATCACAACCTTCCCCCTTCATCATATAATAATCATGCTATGCTCATCGTCGCCAGCATTTCTCCATTTAATATTATTATGTCGCCTCAATCTACTGCAGTACGCCCGATAGGCTTCAGCTCGAAACTTCATGAGCCAATATGAAAATTGAAAAAAAAAAAAAAAACTGACAAGACTGCACCGACGACGACGGCGACGATGATGATAAACCCCCATCAAGAGTAAAACAAGTACATTTTGGATTAAATAAAAAAAAACACACACACAAGTAGTCAGGAATCGGGATCGGGGCTTCACGCTGCACGGCATGCACTTCGTCATCATATGTGTGGCCAGAGAGATAAAGAAGAGGAAATGGGTGCAACCATCAAGAAGCATATATCGCTGCTGGACAAATTTACAACCCAACCGAAACGACAGACAACAATGAGACAAATATATCGAAGCATTGAAACAGTGTTTTAATATCCTGGTAGGTGGTAAGAAAGCAACACACACAAAAACACAAAAAGGAAAAGGTTCTTCTTCTCCTTCGATCGTCGGTCTCCAGTTTCAATTCGATTTGGTTGCCGTTGTCTTGTTGCCACAGATCAAGAAGGGACCCGGGTGCACGACTGATGATGGTGATGTGACGGCCGGCGGTCTATAACTATCTGACAACGATGACGTTACCGACCACCCAAGGCGATATCAATGTTCTTCGGTGGCGGCATCGACGATGACGGTGGTTCGTCATGATTCCCATTTTCTTTGAGAATTCCTGTATTCCATGGATTTGTCTCTCACCGCACCATCACACAGTGTTGATGATGGAAAAGTCAAAACACTGCATACTGAAACTTATCTCTTTTGCGGTCTGTCAATAGACCAAGACGCATCCCAAATGGATGGCTAATATTCTTGGGCTAAAGTATACACACACTTATTCCTTCTCTTCCATAGAATCCCTTAAGATAAGTAAACATGTGAGAAAGGATTCAATGTTTGCCAGAATCGCGTAGCCGATATCGATAGCAGTGAATATAATCAAACGTACAATTGTTTGACTAAGACGCGAAGGCATGGTGGCACAGTGTTCGTGTGTGGTAGTCAAGAGAAGACAACAGTTTTTGTTGTTCCAGAGTTTTAATTGGAATTTTTTTCTTTCAATAATTTTGGGATGAATCAAATAATGGAGGCAGAAGTATTCTTTGCATGTAGTTCCAAAATTTGGCTAGAACTTATTTTATTGACTAAAACTGAGTTGAAATGTAAATTTGGAATCAACAATTTTTGAAAAACAGATTTAAATTCTAAGAAACGGGAATTCCCATTAATCCATACCTTAAATCTATTCGAGTCAGAAAAACTGGTTACTGAGTGATGAAGCATGCAAAATCTACTTTGAAAGGCTAAGTCTTGAAATTTTGCATCAACCTTCCAAAATCGATAAAACAATAAAGAAAAAAAAATACTCGTATCTGTCAAATCGATGTTTCACCTTACTGCACATTTACCCTCTTTAACCCTATTAATCATTCGAATTTAAATTAATACCATTTTTTTGTTTTAATATTGATGTAGGGTTAAAAGCGGGGGCTAAAAGTAACACGTTTTACTAAAACCAATGCTCCTAAGTTCATGGAATAAGTAAAACTTACCCCGACGTTTTGTACTAGCGAGAGATCTTACTTAGACTCATCACAACAATCTGGCTAGCCAACATACGTACTGTGTACTTGAAGGTGACTTCAATGCACGACACCCACTCTGGCTGGACACCAGGGAATCTACACAAGGAAAAGCAATTGTGGACTGGTTGCAAGACAACCCCGAGCTTCACTCATTGGTGGTTATATCACAACATAGGCCCACATTTCCAAGAACTGCTAGACTTCTTTTTAGTGACGTCCAATTTTACGAACATCCTTCCTGAGTTCCAAAACTTCACTTGTGTTGCACACGATAGTGACTCGGACCATCTGGCGGTTGAGATGAGAGTCAGATTGAATTACAGGATTACAACTGAACGTCTTATTCCCGAATTCCAAATCCAATACGAAAAACTGAACTGGATAAGATTCCGTTCAGAAGTTGAAGAACGCCTACCAGAAGTCTCCAGCGTCAACAATCTCAACAACAATGAGATCGATAACACCATTGCTCAATTTGAAACAGTGGTCAACAATGCTTTGGACAGGCAGAAAACACCCCGCACCAGCAGAGATAAATATGCAAACTTACCCCAACATATACAATTAATATATGCTCACCGGCAAAGACTCCGCAAAAGCCTCCAAAGAATATTCCACAGGACCTTTAACAGGGAAAGTGTCGAATACCGTCGGCTACACTCAGAACTTCAGTGCACTAACACAATGTTCAACCAAGCAATAAAACATTACCAGGAAAAGGATTTCAGGAAGAGACTCGAAGATATCAAACCTGGACCTGACACGTTTAAAAAGATTAATCTGATTGTTGGAAGACCAAACTCAATTCCAGACACCATCCTTTATGGACAAGAAGTATCAACAACTTCTGCAGAGAAAGCTGAAGCGTTTGCAAATCATTTTCACGGTAGTTTCAAAGACCGCCCTCCCGTACACCTTCCTGACTTTATCGAAGATGTTGAAACTCGCTTTCAAGAGATATCAGCAACCACCGAAACCGTGGAGCCGACGCTGACAGATGTTTTCACTTCCCCTGAAGAAGTAACTGACATTATCTTCACTGGAAACTCCAAAAAATCAGCAGGAAGCGACAAGATTTCTAATTACGTACTCAAAAAGTTACCAAATCTTGCTGTTCTCTTTGTTTAAATTTCGAATAAAAAGGCCTGAAGAAGAGCGTATTCATGCTCGAAACGTCGCTTAACCAGTAACATCTTGTTTTATTGACCTAGAGCCCGCACAAATTATTCTCTGTAATATATTTGAGAGGTCACAAATAATTCCCACATATACTTGCTGTTCTCCTGTTGACTATAATCTTCAATAACTGCCTGAACAACAGCTATTTCCCTGCAGCCTGGAAAACCGCAAAAGTGGTCCCTGTCCCGAAGAAGAACAACCGCGCAAATGTGGAAGGATATCGGCCAATTTCTTTGCTCAGCAGCATGAGTAAGATACTGGAGGCGTTGATATTGAAGAAACTCAACGTTTTCTGCAGAGAAAGAGATGTCATACCGGAGTTTCGGTATGGCTTTCGAAATAAACACTCTACCCTACATCCATTACTGGGACTCCATACTGATGTTACAATTGGACTCAACAAAAAGGAAACAACTGTAGCGTGTTTGCTGGACATCGAAAAAGCTTTCGACAGCGTTTGGATAAAAGGATTGCTATTTAAACTCTCGGAACTTGGACTTCCTAATTACTTAGTAAGAATAATCAAAAATTTCCTAACCCATAGACTTTTTTATGTACAGGTAAAAAAACATGTGTCATCAACCAAAGGAATTAACGCTGGAGTTCCTCAAGGATCAAAACTTGGACCGCTGCTGTTCAACATTTACACTGCTGATCAACCAGCCAACATATCAGGTACAAAGACGAAGCTTTATGCAGACGACTCAATCACATACGCCACCGCTTTTTCACCAGAAATTGTTGCCAGGAGAGTGCAAGAGCACATTAAAAACCTATGGGAATACTATGTCAAATGGGGACTGAGGATAAACAGCGAAAAGACTGAACTCATCTGCTTCAGAACACCAGTGACTGTCATTCGAAGACGAGCTTCCAGACAACTCCGAAGTGACTGTCAAATCATCAACGAAGTACTTGGGAATCAACTTTTCCAACAAATTCAAATTCAAAAGGCATGCAGACTTGATGTTGAAGAGAGCCAACTATTCTCTGCACTTGGTCCATCCGCTTCTCAGGAGGCGAAATGGACTAAGTAAGAAAACCAAGCTGCTTGTGTACAAACAACTTATTCGACCCGTTCTGACCTACGCCTTTCCCATCTGGTTTACTATTTCACCTACAGCAATGAAAAAGATGAAGCTTTTTGAAAGAAAGATGGTCCGCATTTGCACTGGATTGTACCGTAACCCACTGACGAAGAAATATATACCAACAAGGAATCTGTATAAAGAAGCAAAGTTAATACCACTGGACGAGTATTTACTGCAGCTCTCCGGAAAAATCATCAGGAACCTGGAAGATCATCCCAACACAGAAGTGCAACAACTTCTCCAGCATGAACTAGAGCCTCGTGACAAGTATCTATGCACCCGAGCCATCACTGACGATCAATTTGAAGACATCATCCATAACGACAACGCACCCTTTTACGAGAAGAACAACAATCAATACTATAGGGGATAAAACACCCACTCATCAAAAATTATTATTTAGTTAATATTAAAAAATCATGAATTAGATTAAGAAAACATTAATATGATATTGTAAGCAAATAGCATTATGTAAAGCCAAATGAAGAACGTTGGGCCCCTATTGTTGAGCCAACATGATTTAATTTAGTAATAAGTTAGTTTTAAGTCAAATTGTATATAAAACAAATTGAAAAATAAAATTCTTAATCTAAAAAAATCTTAGACTCATCAGCAATTTTATTTAAATTTAGTTCATCTTACATCAATTTTTTGATAAAAATCCAATGTGGACTAAAGGTCAGAAAAAATCTTTTTGGAACCAATAGTTCAAGAAGTCTAAATAGTGCTAAGTCATTAGCTGATTTATTTCAAAAGTATGTAGAGTTTGTTTTATACAAAAATGTTCATATTTAAAAAATTCTGTGTTAGTTAATTTTCATAAAAAAAGAAGTTAAAAAAAAAGATTTAAAATTCACTTCATTGAAAAAATACTTACAAGAAGTTGAATAAAGATTGCACTCTCTCGTCGGATGAAGAGACTAAAACTTTTTACATCATTTGTTTAATTTTTTTTATTTGATATTCTTGGCTCCCCTTTTGGTCAAGATCTTACTTCAAAAAAATAATGGGATTAGTTTTAATATGTTACAACTTACCCCGAAAAAATGTTACAACTAGCCCCGTCATGAAATTTAACAAGAACATAATGTAAGACAAAACTAAGAATACACTATTTTGATGACATTACTCGTATGAACCTGGGGTGGAATCGCGTAAGGTGATAGTTGATTATCAATTTGTTGATTGTCGTTTTGACCATCGCTCTCTCTATAATTCTTAATTGATATGATAGAGACAGCTATAGTCAAAAACGACAATCAACGAATTGATAGTCAACTATCACCTTACGCGATTCCACCCCTGTTGATGGAATTGATGTGAGAAATTGGGGACGTTCTCACGGAGTCATCCAGTTTGGATTTAGTTTTTAGAAAATATCTAGTAGGTTTTGATTTCTTGCTTTTGCAATATCATCAATAATATCAACATAATAAAACTTGCTAATACTTTCAGATTCCGTGCTCATGGATCTTACCAAGTTAGTCTTGGTAATGAATTTTGTATTAGTATTGAGCAATCCACAGTGTCTTCAGCGCTAAAGGAAGTGTTCTCAGTTCTAGAAACGCATATTTGCACCAAATTGATTTCTTTTAATTACTCTGAAGCAGAAAAGCCTTAGGCTAGAATGAATTTTTATGAAAAAGTAGGATACCATGTGTGATCGGGCGTATTGACGGTACACATACCAAGATAGCATCTCCAAAAACAATTTTCAACACGCATATTAAAATCGTAAGTGAATTTCGCCCCTATTCGCGCTGCTTGGCTCATATCACAAACCATCTTCGCGATATCCAGATTTTTTTTCCAACAATCTGACCAAAATTTCCATTTGCCTTTTATGCGTTATCACTTTTGACCTGCATTAATTGAATTTTTGAATGTTTTTTCTTTCAAATAATTAATTGATTGGAAAAAACTTACGTTTTGTTCACAAAAAAAAAACTTCTAGACATCAGCTTCCTTACACGTCGATCAGAAAATGACAATCGAAAAGAAACGACTGTGAAATCAAAAAGGTTTTTTTTTTTTTTTTTTTTTTTTTTTTGTAATCATTGATTAGAAAATCGACAACCGCAATCTGGGGTCAAGTCGTTGATCCTCATTTCCAAAAGTTCGTTAATGTCGTCAAAAAATAACCTTTCTAATGATTGTGCTTTAAATTTGGCCAGAGTGAGTGATGTGGTGGATGTCTAGTGTCCGCTATAAGAAGCTACGATCCTGGCTGTCTTGCCTGGTTCTGCATATCAGATCAAATGTTCTGGATTTATTATAGGTGAGCCAAATGTTTCTAGATATAATGTAGTTAGTTAAACTGCTTCTACGCTTTTATTCGTAAAGAGAAATTCACTTCCACTTCATAACTCCGAACGCAAACGTCACTAGTAGCTATGGAGAAGATGGACATTTTTCTCTTCCACGCTATTCTTAATTTTTAGTGGAATCTTGTTTTTTATTTAACTGATACCCTTACCCTTGTTACAACAAACCCCATTTCCCGTTCATATCAGTTTCAATGCAATGTGTATATTTACTATTGTAACTTATAAAGATGTAGTTCCGCTTGGGATAATAGTTATTGCATTGGAATGCCATGCAGAAGGTCTTGGGATCGTTTCTCAGCCGCTGCAAAAAAAGTTTTTAGGGGCTTACTGCATCTTGCGAGGAATTAACAAATCTTCTAAGAGTATCTCTGCTCGGCTCATTAGCCATTCGGAATCGGCAGAAAAATGTAGGTCCCCTCCATTCCTGGCAAACACGCACACAGGAATGGTTGAGAGTTGTAAGTCACTAGGTCCTGGTTCTCTTCGAGCTTTTGCGCCACCAAGTTTAAATTCTAAACTTAAAAAAATAGGTTTCAAAACGATTGATCTCGAAATCTCAGTTAATCTTCAGTTTGACGAAAATCGGTTTAGCAGTTAACCGAAAATTAACTTGTCTGTTTGATTGTTTGCATGTTTGAGATAATCTCAAAAATAAATATTTGTTTAAAATTTAGTTATTTATGGAGTGAAGAAAAAAGATTTTTAAAAACTGTTTTTAATAGTGATACAACGTTTGCTGGACTGCGCTAGTATAGAATATTATGAAGTAGCGTTGTTGTTGTACGAGAAAGATAAGAGTTATTGATTAACCCCAACTTGACAGTATATTTGTAACTGGAACAAGTGAACAAGTGTAGGTGCTACTCAAAAGATCAAGTTTGCTGCCATCATGCTGTATGAACAACCCAGAAAAGAAAAATTTCGATTTCTTTTAGATGCATTCAAAAATTTTACACAAAAAGATCCGTCTTAGTAGGAAACTTATTGACCTTAACAGTTAATTTCTAATTCGCTTCAAAATCACTTTCCAAAAATTGAGCATAATATATTGTTGCGTCCAAACTATAAAATACTTAAAACCTGAACGTAAATTCATCAAAACAAAATCGGGCTGTCAAATAAGATATTGAACAATGTCACTTCCTATTCATGGCTTTGGCGGATTATTTGATAAACACTGCCTCCAAGAAACAAGCACATATATTAGACGTCAATCTGGAAACGGGTACTGTCATCAGCAAAACATTTTAATGGATTAGAAGTTTCAATGATGAATATGAGAAAGAGAGTCGGAGACAAAACGCAGCCCTGTGGCACACCAGCATTTATTTTATGACCTTCAGATCATCCAATACAATTTGAATAGAGCGGTTCGAAAGGTATTTTCTGGTCCAACGAAGAAGAGACTCATTAATACCAAATGCATGCATTTTCCATAAGACAGTTAAAATGCTTTTAATGTATAAAGTGCCATAATCTCATAATTTTACTTCCTTTAAAATGATGTAAAGGTTTGAGCCACTGCTTGGTGACATATCATCAAATTACCAGTAAAGATCGAGGGGCACTTAACGTTAACAATGAAGCTCGAATTTGAGGTGATCTTATAAAAATCCGAATGCTTTATGATTAGATAAGATTATCCCGGTGACTTAAAACACTAGTTCAAGTCCTTGCGCCGACTTTCGCCTAATTAGTAGCATATCCTGCCTGTCGAAAGGTTTTTTTTTTTTTTTTTTTTTTTAAATCTTGGCAACACAGGTTTCTAGTTAATTTCATAGGTTTAATTTACTATCTCCACGTCAATTCGGTTTGGTTTTCATGATCTTCACAGCTGCCAAACTGCAATGATCAAAGTCCTTTACTATAGACGGATTCAATATGACCTGAACGATTATACTATGCGCATAGGATCAAGACAGCAAAATCCCCGCCCTGTCAAAGTTGCACTCATATCATATAGGGTCAAACTCATTGTCATGCGAAACAAAAAGAAGCTTGCGAAAGAACATCGATTCGCAAAAATTTATATTGATGATGACTTCAGCAAAGAGGTAGCAGAAACCAGAAAAATACTACGCAAAAAGGCAGAAGATATCAGAAATGAAGGAGGAGATGTTAGCATTAAATATAATAAAATCATTATTAATAAGAAACCGTTTACACTGAAAGAGCTAGAAGATGAGGAGAGAAAAGAAAATTCTGTACAGAAAAAAAGAATAAGGTCCCCGGACGAAAAAAACCCTTACACAACAGAGAGCTCTGAGCAGAGTACTTCAGCCCAACCTACAGGCAACCCTAAGAGGCCGAAAAATAAGCCAAGGAATACAGCAGCAGTGCCATCTATCGATAAGTTCTTCACACCAATCAGGTCACATGATAGCAGAGCAACAACAGCTGACGAAGAACTCCCTCGAGGAAGTCTCTCACAGCATAATGAATTAGCATAGCTACAAAATAAAAATAACCATATTAGTCTTAGAGAAACACAAGAAAAGAATTTGAAAATTAGTTTTTGGAATATTAATGGAATAAAAAATTTATGTAACTTAGATAACAATGAATTAAATTTGATCCTTAGTTTTGATATTTTATGCTTAAGTGAAACCTGGGTCCTAGATAGTTCACAACAAGCTCCATCTAACATTTTTGAAAACTACAACATGTTTTACTCGAACGCAGTCAAAGATAAGTCAAGAGGAAGAGGAAAGGGTGGTTTGCAAATTCTTGTAAAAAATCCTGCAAAATACGATGTTTTGAGAGAAATTAGTAAAACAAATTTATGGATAATACTAGAGATTGTTTTTAATAGCTCGAAGTACATAATATACTTTTCTTATCTTAGCCCCTCTAGAGAAATGCATGATAACGCATGCTGTGAACTTCTACAAGAGGAATTAGAAGGCCTGCAGAATAATTACCCCACGCATACAATTATTATAGGAGGAGACTTAAATGCTCGTTTTGGACTATCGAATCAATTAGACAGTGACATACTGGAAGGCTCTCAACTATCCCACACAAGAAAGAGTAGAGACACAATTATAAGTAGGAGAGGTAAATTACTTGGTGAGATATTTGAAAACGCTGGTCTGTTACTTATAAATGGAAGAAGTAGAAGCGATGCATACGGTGACTTTACTTTCGAATCACACCAGGGTAGAAGTACCGTGGACACTGTGTGGGTAAATCTAGAAGGGGCGGCAAACATTGATGACTTTGAGGTATCTCAGATTTTGCTACACTCTGATCATATGTGCTGTATCTTAAACTTTCTGTGCCCGTCTGCAACAAATTTAGATATTAATCCAATTATACTCTCAACTTGGAAATTAGTTTGGAATACGTCTGCAGCGGAAAACTACATCTCGTGTATGCAAGCCAAAGCTGAAAGTTTACAAATGAATGGAGATACAATTGGATATCAACAAATATTCCAAAACATCAAGCTTGCTGCAGAAGAAAGCGGAATGATAAAATATTATAAGATTTATACTGCACCAATGTTCCAAAAAAATAAATGGTTCAATAATGACTGCAGATTGAAAAAGCGAGAAATGAAGCAGAAAATGAGAAGTTATCGCAAAGCCCCTAATAATACAAACAAAAGATCAGAATACATCTCCAGCAGAAAATTATACGTGGCAACCTTGAACTCCGCTAAAAAGCAATCCAATAAGGACCTAACGCAACAACTTCAAAATACAAAAAACAGCAAAGATTTTTGGAGAGCTATCAAAAGCATCCAACCGAACTCTATTGCACGAAACCATATTACAAAGGAAGTATGGGACAATTACCTCCAGGATATGTATAGTGGCAATGAGGTAGAGTATAGACTTTTTGCAGATACGTATCATCCATTTCTTGATAGAGACATAAGCATAGACGAGCTTATCACAGTTATATTTGGGCTGCGCAATAATAAATCCGCGGGTCCAGATAAGATTGTAAACGAGTTCATTAAGCATCTACCAATTCTATGGTTTGAATATCTGCTCTCTTTCTTTCAAAGCCTGTTCGACAACAATGAAAGAAACCTATCAAGCATATTTAGAGCAGATATCACAATGATATTTAAGAAAGGTGATAAATCTCTACCAACGAACTATCGACCTATAGCAATTGAAAATGCTTTAATGAAAGTTTACACCCAAATCCTAACAAACAGGCTCCAAGAGTGGGCAGAAGAAGAGCAACTAATCCCTGAGTTCCAGAATGGTTTCAGAAAAGGACGAAGTTGTGCTGATAACCTCTTTATCCTAAGTGCAATCACAGATATTACTCTTGCAAAAAAGAAAGGAAGTTTTTTTGTTGTTTTTGTTGATCTTAAAGGAGCATTCGATAGTGTCAATCACGATAAGTTATGGACCCACCTTAGGTCCATTGGAGCAAGCGGGAAAATAATACATGCATTTCAAAACATATACATGAAAACCAAAATTGCTATTAAGACAACAAGTGGCCTAACAGAAGAAACGAATGTCACAAAAGGTGTTCTACAGGGTGATCCATCAAGTGCACTACTATTCAACTTATATATAAATGATTTGGAAGAATTCTTAAGAATCGATGGCCTTACAGGAATAGACATATCGGAAATAACAAATGTTATCCTGATAGCATATGCTGACGATATTGCTGTCTTCGCTCAATCTCAACTTGATTTAAGAAAAACCTTGAAAACACTTGAAAAATATTTTGCAGCAAAAGATATGACATTAAATACTGAAAAATCGAAGATAATAAACTTTGCAAAAAGAAAAATAGTATCATGCCCGGAAAGATTTACATATAAAGAGAATTCAATTGAAGTTGTGGATAGCTTCGAATATCTGGGAATAACCTTGAGTCGCACTGGATCTTGGAATGAAACCATGAATGTCTTCAAAACCAAGGCAAGAGCAGCAGCAGCAGTAACCGAAAAAGCTATGAAGAGCCCCTACATGGAAAACTGGGAAGGGAGAATCAAAGTTTATGATTCAACAATTAAATCAACTTTACTATACTGTGCTGAGATATGGGGTCTGGAAGCTGGCGACAAAGTGGAAGTTATCCAAACTACAGTTTTAAAGAAGTTGCTTGGCCTAGCTAAAAACACGCAAAGCAATGTGGTTCGCTTAGAAACTGGTACACTTCCATTAGTTTACGAAATAGCGAAAAGAGCTTTGCATTTCTGGGATAAACTGTTGAATGCATCTGATGACCGTCTAATTAAAAAATGTTACAACGAAATCTTGAGAACCCATGACAACACTCAACGACCAAACTGGGCAACAAAATTTAAGGCCACCTTAATGAGTAATTTTATGGATGTATGGGAACAGCAAGACTTAGTACTTGTTCGACAATCTTATGTAAGTATCCTTGAAGACAAGAAGAGAAGCCTGATAGATGAAGATTTCAGGAAGGCATCTAGCTCCTATTCTTGCTGCTACTATGCTCCTTATTTGGCGAACATACAAGAACCAGAATATAAACCGGCTCCGTACCTGAATTCATCCTGCAAACCATACGTACATAAAGTCTTAGCGCAAATTAGGTGCGCAAACAGATATGCCCACAGAATAGTGCTTCATGGTGATAGACATATTTTTGACCCAATGAACATTTGCACATTGTGTAATACATATGAAGATGATACAATTGAGCACTTCCTTTTAAGATGCCCAATTTTTAATGCAGTTAGAAACCACTTCCTATCCTCTATGAACTTAACTGACATGAATAGTATAATGACAGTGGAAGATCAAAATGTTGCACTGAATATTTATAAATATGTTAGAAACTCGCTTAACTTAAGAGCTTTTATCCTTAACGAATGATAAATCCAGGTTTCATTTCAAGTAATAAAAGTAATTATTTTCTATTATTTTTTATTATTGTTACTTCATATCTTACCTTATTGTCCTGTTAGATGAATTAAAATAATACTACACCTACCTTATGAAATAATATAATGTGTACATATTAGCAATCACTTTGTAGAAGCAAAGCTTATAAACAAATAAATATATCTATCTATCTATCTATCTATATGACCTGAACGATGTCACTGCTGTCTGTTTGCCAAATTTTTCAAAGGCTTTCATCTAATAGAAGTCAGAGAATTAAGGTTGATCAAATTTTGTCTGAAACTATGAATCTGCGGATGGGCGTTCCACAAGGCTCTATCTTAGGACCTATCCTATTTTGTCTTTTTTTTGTACTAAAGAACAGACGTTTGTACGAATACTTCGATTCACTTGTATGCTAAAGAAGTGCAATTTTATTTGACAAACGATGGTCTAATCTTAAGAATACCTCAGGACCTTGGAAAAATCTTTGAATGACCTCTTAACGATGGGTTAAACCTAAACCCGTCTTAATTCCAATTGATCGCAATTTCTTAGAAGCATATTAAAACCTTGCTTTTACCTCCGGTTTTTCTTTCAAAAGTAAGACTTACATAAATGTTTACGAACAATGTGATGGGCCTTGGTTTTAGGATCAACCCTTGTCTTTCTGCTGAAAATCAAGGAAATTATACAAAAGAAAGAACCTACAGTGGATTGCGTAGTCATCGTCTGTAAATAAAAAATTGATGCTTTTTAAATCACTGCTAGTTCTTCTTATATACTATGTCAAATTTCAATTCTCATTCACAGCATAAACTTCTTCTTTCAGCATTCAATGCCATGTTAAGATACATTTATGGAATTCGTAGATCTTAACCCATATCACACAAAAATAAAGAACAAACCTGTGAACTATTTATTGCAGTTACTAGAAAATACCTGAAAAATCACGTTTCAAATGCTCATTTCATGACTTTTTCATGTCCATCCATAATTAACTGCCACTGATTCTAGTAGAACTTTTTAACAAACAATAATTCTACAGTCGTTAAGTTTATTCATAACATTTAAAATTTTAAAATAAATATTTGTACTCGTATCTTCAAACCTCATCACGTACTCGTACTTGTAGATTGTTCCATGAAAATGCAATTATCAGGCCGATCAAGTGTGACGTTCTGTTCAAACACACACACACACACATAAAGTGCCTTTAAATAAAACGACACTCAACAGATAGAAATAATATAAATCAAAGCATGTGGATTGTAGACATGAATGCCATCATAAAGTATCTTAAAGATACTTACGAGTATTTCAAAGTGCCTCATCATAATCACCATCATCGTCATCTTCATGATTGCAACGCAACCTTGAGGTGTATTTTCAAGGTGTTCACGTCAAACGAAGACAACAGACATAGTTGCAGCCAGCAGCAGCAGATAACAAAGCACTTGTCAAGCGAAATGGATTGTCGATTCCACTATGTGTATCTTTGACAACCAAGAATGCCCGCAAAGCTATGACGCTTACATGTTTCGCCTCTTTAAAGAAAATATACTGATTCGGTGTTTATACACCTCAGATACAGAGAGAGCCTTCAGCTATCGCCGCGCCCCCCGGTGGCCGGGCGAGTAAACTGTTATCAAATAATTTTCTATATTTCTTTTCTGTTTGTTGTCCTGCTTTCTGATGAGAAAATGTGGTTCCGCTATAAAACTAATGAGATTAACAAGAAAAATTTGCGAAGCGCTATGCGAGAGGAGGAGAAGGAATGCGGCGCACAGTGTGACAAATCGCACATTTAGCGGGACTTAATTCAAAAATCGACACGCACTAATGTAAACAAAAACCGGTTTTTCTATTAATTAAAACCTCCCACTTAAGGATTGTGCACATTTTGATGAGTGAGAAATTAGTACCTACAACAACAAAAAATTAGCTTAAAGTTCAACTTTTTGTGATATTTTTGATAGGAAAGTATGTTTTAGGCGAAAGTTGATAATTTTTGTTTACAAGTGGTTCGTGTCGTTTAAAGTAAAATTTTTATTTTTTTTTAAATAAATATAATTTTATTAAATATAAAAGTGAATTATTTTTGGATATAAAGTGGTTTCATAGAAATAAGGAAAGTAAAAAAAAAAAGTGATTAATTATGTGTTTTATGCGTTCATTAGAAAAGTCCAGTGTTGTTCAAGGTTGAGACCCTTTTTGTTTTAAAGCTTTGTATATGTGGAACAAAAAAATGTTTTGTCTTTCTGCGCACAGATGCGGCACTCATACTAAATTTTTACCGTTTTAAGATGGAACCGAAATAACGAAAAAACAAATTTTCGTTGTTTGGATTTCCAAAATCAAAATTAAGCGCTCCGGTGCTGTATTTTCTTTCGTTATGGATTGTTTTAATAATAAAAATGATCGCCATAGAGAACGCCTTGAAAGCACTAATGGTCCTTGGTCCTTGAAACCCTAATACCTCCACAAACCGTTTTAGATCAAATTCCTTCTTCGTCTCGTAAATCTAAAGAATTAGGAAGACCAAGAAAAAGTTTTGATGAGTGCTGTGAGAAGACTAAGAATAGAAAAGTACAAACCTTCTTAGATTCATTAAGCCCTGAGGAAATAAGAACTGCGAATGAAATAAATCTTAGGAAAGCTGGAAAAAGGAATACTGCTATTACAGTTAAGCAATTATCAATATGCTCTCCAAAAACAGGTTAGTTCTTAGCCTTAGTCAATTTTTTTTTTAATTTTTTTCTTATACTTTTTATCAATGATGCATTAACAATGGTAACGGACTCCTAGCTATCAACACATTAGTACGATATTATACGCCAAAAAATTAATAAAAATGTTAAAAATCTACTACCTTCATAGCACAAAATTAAAGAGGCTAAGGCGAAATGCTATCCCGATAACAAAACTGTGAATGAGTCTTCTGCTGAATGTGGCTTACAAAGCTTAGTAAATCATAGTATTAAAAGTTTATATTTGGCTCAAAAAGATGTTTTAGATTCTGTTGCGGATTTGAAAACTGATCATAAAGAAACTTTTCTGATTATCAAATGGAGTTGCGATGGAGCTCAACAAAAACAATACAAGCAAACTTTTTCATCATACGAGTATATCATCATTTTGATGAAAACCTTTTTAGTATTTCCATGGTACCAATTCAGTTATATTTCTTACAAGAAGAGAAAAAAGTGCTTTGGCAGAACCCAGCTCCTTCATCCACAAGATACTGGCAGCCTATTAAAGTGAATTTTACAAAAGAAACGAGAGATTCGATAAAGTTGGAGGTGAATTCAATTTGTAACGAAGCGTTCCATGCTTCTCGACTTCATGTTATTTTGGTCTTACCAGTAAAATCGTAATTTACCGATTTCGATTCTCAAGCACCATGGACACATGACGTCACAGTAAAATCAACTACATTAATATTTTTCGTTCACCACCTACATAGTTCACATTCAGTTTTTGCTGAAAAATCATCATGAGGACCTACTTGTGTGAACGAAAAGGTACCCTTTCGGTCATACACACAGTCAGGCGGCATAGTAAATTAGTTGTATCAATCATTTGAAATCCAGTCGTAGACAAGTGCGGACGAATTTGTCATTTAGCTTTCCCTGCTTATGCGGAGCTTCTCCCCAACCAACGGTGGTAAGGGGTTTCGTGGAAAGACAAGTTAGGTAGGTGAAATTGTCTAGCTATTTCTTATTAAGTTTAGTGCCACCAGGGCCGTCGTACCTGCTGATGTATCAGAGCGTTTAGCCTGCTGTTTAGTGCCACCAGGGGCGTCGCACAGTGCGGTATTTTGATCAAAAACCTGGCCATAAATCAAAAAAAAAAATTTTACCTCCCAGGATTAAGCTTGTGTCCGATAACAGGTAGATAACCAGGCTACTCTTTAGTGAAGTCTATCTATAAATTGGTCACCCCCGTTCGCGACACCATCAGTTGCAACTAGTACTAGTTGAGTAAGCACGATTTTTTTTGCGGTTTTTTAAAAAAAAGTGAATTTTTTGCGCGTTTTTTTTCAGTCTTAAAAGTGATTTTAGTGAAAAAATTTGATATGGATATCGTTAATCAAGGTATGTATAGTATTTTAAGCAAAAATTTATTTGTATATCCATCTTAACTTTTTCATATCGATGAGTTGAAGTAATCACTTAAAAAAATTGCACTTTTTTCGCTGTTTTTTTTCAAACATTAGTGTTTTTGAAATAGCGCAACACGCCGCAACATAGTCTATCATACATTTTATTAAACTGCTGGATATGTAGAACAATCTTACATTTCAAGAGTTTGCACAAGTTTGCACCTAAGAAAAAACAGAGGCTTTGAAAAAAACCCTTTAAAACGACCTTTAATAATAGATTTTTATATTATTCCAGATGACTCTAATTCCACCTTAGCTATGACCAGAAAACAGCTTCACGAGTTAGTAAAAGGAAGCTCACAAAGGTGTTTTGACGAAAAACTTGAAGATTTGGATAAAAAACTTATGGATATAACAAATTGTCCCCCAGAGAAAGAAGATGAACTTCTCAACATTATCAAGGCGTTCAAACCAAATTATAAACGAAGATGGCAACTCTGCCACAGAATAGAAAGCCGTTTCTTGGATAAGAATGAAGAGTGGCTTAGCGAAGAAATAATACTACCTATTGGCATACTTCCCGGAAGGTCTAAAGGTCGCCCAGCAAAGAATTCGGGGAATCAAGTGACCGAACAAAACGTCGAAAAACAGTGGAACTTCGAAGGAATGTGTCTGTTGATGAACTGACATACGCAGCACAGATGAGTCAAAGAGCGACGGGAAATAATGATGTAGCCAAAGTGATTCAAACTGTGACAAAAACTCCAACCAGGGCTATGAAGTTCCGAAAAGCAGCTGCGATTGGCAGTAAAGCCCTGAAAACGAAGAAACACACACCTGAAAACGCCTTGAGGATATTCGTCGATGCCAATTTAACTGTAAGTCAATACGAAGTGATTCATCAAGCCAACAAAGATATATATCCGTGCTACACCTACTTGTATAAAGCTAAACAAGAATGTTATCCACCAAAAAGCGTCAGTGAGACAGTTGCCGAAGTGAAGCTCCAAGATTTAGTGGATCACACAATATCGCGATTATGTAAATATTTGGAACCAGAACTCTCACAGTGCTTGGATAACAGGGAAACCGATTTAGAGCTAATATATAAGTGGGGATGCGATGGATCTACTCAAAGCCAATACAAGCAGAAATTTGAAGATGACGACAACAGTGATGCAAATATATTTTTGAGTTCCCTTGTGCCTCTTCGTCTCAAGTCTGGGAGTGAAATTATATGGCAAAATATCCACTCTTCATCACCGAGGTGGTGCCGACCAATACGGATTCGTTATTTGAAAGAAAATAAGGACATAACCAATGAAGAAATCGAATACATTGAAAACCAGGCCCAAAATCTTCAAGCAACAAAAGTAAGCGACAACATAAGAATCAACCATGTACTGCTTCCAATAATATGGTCGATGGAAAGGTGTGTAATGCAGCTACGAATACTTCATCTACATTACGTTGTTACATATGCGGAAAAACTTCAAAAAGTTTCAACGACTTGTCTTCTACAGAACCAGAGAATCCAGAGACTTTCAGATTTGGGCTATCAATACTACACGCCAGGATTAGGTTTTTCGAATTTCTGGTGCATCTTTCGTACAAACATAAAGCGGACGTGCATAAGGGACGCGTTACAGATAAAAGTGACCGGGAAAAAATTCAAGCGGCCAAGAGACAGATACAAAAAGAGTTCCACGACAAATTGGGCTTACTGGTGGACATTCCAAAAGCTGGGTTTGGCAACACCAATGACGACAACACCTCTCGTAGATTTTTCAATAGCCAAGAAGAAGCAGCTTCCATTACAGGCGTGGATTTATCATTAATTAACAAATTCAAAACTATATTAGAAGTGATATCCTCTGGTTATGAGATAGATCTTAAAAAATTCGAAAAATTCACGATGGATACTGCTAAACATTATGTTAGCTTATATCCATGGCAGCCTATGTCTCCAACAGTGCATAAGATTTTAATTCATTCTGCTAGTGTCATATCCCATGCATTGTTGCCAATCGGTCAGTTGTCCGAAGAAGCCGCGGAAGCTAGAAATAAGCATTTCCGCCAATACAGAGAAAAATTTTCACGAAAATTCTCCAGGACGGCATGCAACGAGGATGTGATTAACCGGCTTCTATTGACGTCAGACCCTTATCTCAGTAGTTTAAGGACAAAAAGTAAGACCAAGAAACAGTCGTTTTCAAAGGAGGCTCTCGAATTTTTGACTGTTAATAACAATGATGATGATGACGATGATGATGATTATGATGATGATGGTAATAATGATGATGATGGTGATGATGATGTTTTTGAAGATGTTTATGATGATGAATAAATAATAAAATATAAACTAGAAATTATTCCAGGTCTTTTTTTATTACCTACTTGCATATAAGACAAAAAAGATTAATCTTTTTATTGAGTAATTGACCTGTAATCATAAAATATGCAACTAAAACTAATCCCCTTCTCAAATTTTGGATTAAAAGGGTCGCAGGTATTTTAAATTGGCTACCTGCATTAAGAAACTTTCCGGTTATAAATCCACTCATAAAAAAATCGAAAAAAGAGGTTTTCTGGGAAAAAAGTATCTTTCAGTATTTTTCTAATTTTTTAGAAACTATAATATTTATTGGAATAAGGTTTTTAGTATTTGAATACAAATTTATTAGGCCATTGAAAATTAAAATAAAAAATGTCCTAAAAATTGCAAAACTTTATAAAAAATCAATTAAAAAATTATTTTTTTTTTTTTTTTTCTAAATTTCATTTTTAAAACTTAATTTCTCAAAAACTATTTAATGAAACAGCTTGCATCAAAAACAAAATAAAGAATGAAATATAAGCTTTAAAAAAAGTTATAGCAGAGTATTGCACGTGCTTTCTTTGATTTTTAATAATTTTTTTTCTCTCGGCTAATCGCGAGGTAAGTGGGTAAGCACTTAAGTGGGTTTTACTGTACCCAAAAAATGAAAATTTATCCTTCCAAATAACTTTTTAGTCATTTGGTACCTATTTGATGTGAAAAATGTGCCCAAATATTTTTGGCCAGGTTTTTGATCAAAATACCGCACTGTGCGTCGTACCTGCTGATCTACCAGAGTGTTTAGCCTGCTGTTTAGTGCCACCGGGGGCGTCGTACCTGCTGATGTACCAGAGCGTTTAGCCTGCTGTTTAGTGCCACCAGGGGCGTTGTACCTGCTGTTGTACCAGAGCGTTTAGCCTGCTGTTTAGTGCCACCGGGGGCGTCGTACCTGCTGATGTACCAGAGCGCTTAGCCTGCTGTTTAGTGCCACCGGGGGCGTCGTACCTGCTGATGTACCAGAGCGTTTAGCCTGCTGTTTAGTGCCACCAGGGGCGTTGTACCTGCTGATCCACCTGAGCGCTTAGCCCGCTGTTTAGTGCCACCAGGGGCATCGTACCTGCCGAACTACCACAGGATTTAGCCTGCTGTTTAGTGCCATCAGGGGCGTTGTACCTGCCGATCTACCAGAGCGTTTTACCTGCTGTTTAGTGCCACCAGGGGCATTTGAAGACTTTTTACTCTTAAGTTTCGTGTTTTCTTCAGGACGACACTGGCTAGACCGGCGAGCATAACCTTGGCTGGAAAGCAAAAAGCACATCACAAATTAAAAAATTTTCAGCCACTAGAGATTTTTAAATATGTAATGACATCCTTCATGGAAAACTGCTGAGATCTAGTGTTTACTACCGTTGACGACGAAATAACAATACAAAAACCCACAGAGCCTTTAGTGCCTGAAGATGATAACCATCACCCATCTGTTCACTTTTTAAAAGATTTAATAATTTTGATAATGAAATGTGTGATAACTTTTACTCTTTTTGAATAATTGTTTAAATGTTAGCTTAATGGTATTTAAATTGTACAATATTTTGTTTGATTGTTTTCTTAAATCAGTTCTTATAGCAATTGTAAAAACAAGCCAGTTTGATACGATATGGAAATCAAAAGTCTAAGAAATCAAAGAAACAAGTTATGGTCTAATTTTAAACTATATCCAACAGAAACCAATTTTTATAAATGATTGTGAATCGAGGGATATTTCCAATAAAATATCTAGTTTAAAGCATTTTGTTTTTGGATTTTTATTAACACAAAAAGAAAAAAACAGACGTTCTCAAGTTAAATGCCATTCCAAGTGATGATTCACGAAACTTTTCTCTGACTTCTTTCAAAGTGCCTTCAACTATGTTACTTCAAACTGTGGTACCTTTAACTGTGATTCCTCAATCTGTGATAAATCTAACGAAATTGCTCAACACTTTGACCATTTAAAATCTTCTACTTACTTGACTAATATGAACTTTAAAATTAATATTGACAACATTGTAAAGTTTATATCTAACCTTGACGATAGCTGTATACTAGGTCGTGATGGTATACGCTCTACTATTTTGAAGAACGGTTTACGTCGCTTGTCATTGCCTTTGTCCATTCTTATTTTCTTTTTCAATATCTTTATGTTCATTCCCATCTATTTGGAAAAGTTCTTTCATAATGCATCTACATAAAATAGGGAAGTTAAAAACTACAGGCCTATTGCCAGATTATCTGGGACACATTAACTTTTTGAGGCTATTATTTGTGAAGCGTTATGTTTTAATGTTAAATCATATATTGTTGCAAGGTTTTATAAAAAGTCGCTCTACTGTTCCTTTTTTTTTTAATAGAATTGGCTCAAGACTGTTTAAAAACAATGAACAAGTAGATTGTGTATTTACGGATTTCAGTAAAGCTCTTGACAAGCTGTCAAATCAAGTTCTGCTTTTAAATTAAGAAAATTAGGATTTGGCGAATACTTTGTAAGATGGCTACAATCTAATTTATTCGGTAGATCTTATTCGGTGTTATTTAACGGTTGCGAATCGAATAAGTTTAAAATCAATTCAGGAATACCACAGGGTAGTCATTTAGGTCCTATCCTTTTTATTTTATTTATAAACCACTTCCCATCTGTGTTTAAATACTCTAAGTGCCACATTTACGCGATAAATGTAAAACTGTGGGTTTTACAAGAAAGTTTTCTTTTATTTTGTTCAACTATTTGTTTAAAAGTATATCAATGTCTCGTGAAACCGGTTTATCTATTATTGGTGTCCCATTTGATCGCAAACTCGAATTCATTCAACATATTAAAAAGAGACTCGAAACAATTTTCTGACGCTTTCGTGACAAAGCAGCAAAAAATCCACATTATCTTAGAAACGCTTGGATCTGGATTTCCAATTGACATAGAAGCCTTTCCACTTGTATACTTCCAATAGTACAAATTTCAGAAGGAAGCTCAAGAAGCTAGAAATAAAGAAAATCGAAAATTTAGGACTGACCTTCTTACTAGGTTGTTAGTGTTTTCAGATCCATCTTTGGTGAGTCCTATATAGAAGAATTCCAAAGAAAAATAAAAGTTTTACCGAACACGAAGTTCTGCAATTCTTAAATATACCAAATAAGTAAAAAACTGCAAAAAAAAAAAACCGACTGTTTAATGTATTTTTCACAAGAAGCTATTAGAGATATGTTTATAAAATTTGTTTTATTTCATTCTATTAACAATTTTCATTAAAGTAAGTAAAAGTAAATTCACAAAAGCATGTTATTCTAAGCGTTAGCAATTTAATCCCATTAAATGAGCGAATTGTCCCACTGTGCGGCCTGGGTGGAGGTTGTGTACTGAACAAGGCTCTTTTTCTTGTGAGGATTTTCCCGGCAATTAACTTGGCAGAAGGACATTTGTAGTTTTTTTTTTTTTCTTCACATAAACCAAACTCTCCTTGAACTGTTGCGATGGCTCCTACTTCGTGCGGTACAGTTAGAGCAGTTAATTAGGATAATTTGGTGAATAATATATTTTCTTTTTCTTTGCCTATGTATATGCATAGGATACAGTTTTTCTGTTTGTTGTTTAAGAACAAGGATACTTGGCTAATAGCGCAGGAGGAGCCGCACAAACGAGATTAGGTTCAAGGGCGTCGCACCTTTGTTTGGACTTTCGACATTTGGGGGGTAAAACGTTATTTTACAAAAAAAAAACAAATGCTATCAACATCAAAAAATTAATGAAAGAATAAATATAAATTTGTATTCCGATATGTGCGCCTGTCGAAGTAGTCGGTCGGGAGAGACTGGGAGTCGACCGACGGAATATATAAATACGCGCGTGCTGCTCATCATTTGGAATTAAGTAGGTATACATCTATATGAAGACAAACAAAATTAAAAAAAAAAAAAACAGCATTTCGTGTTAAGAATTAACCTTGAACGTCTGTTGACCCAAACGTTCTAAGTAACTCGCATAATTCGTTTTTTTTTTTTTGATTGTATACCAACCAATTTATTTGAAAAGATATCGATGATATCGATGGAAAATATTGTATCATTTTGAGAAAGAAAAAGCAATAAATACATTTTTTTATGAATTTATTTTGATTATACAGCGACTACGATTTATTGAGTTTCATGAAACTCTTTCGACTGACATTTTATGACAAAGTGCGGTGCGAGTGACAGATGGTAACAGAAGTTTAAAAAAACAGAAAAATGTAATGGCTTAGATGTGGGTAGTTGAAATATGGAGGGAGGCTTTTGAGATTAATATTTATGGACCTATTGGATATTTAAGAAAAATTATAACAATCGGAATAATGTATGAGTTGATTTTTCGCTTAAATAAGTATTTAATTAGTTCTCCGTCTACCTAGAAGATACAAAAAAATGGAAGATTCGGGAGTTCGTGCTTTGAACAATTAAATTGAATGTTCTTTTTCTACGGAAATTGCAAAATAAATCGATTTAAATATTTCACTTTCGATTTTGAAATTCTAACTTTAATCGACTCTTTAATAAAAAAATTTGCAATAAGGGCTGGTCGATGTTCACACTGCGGTACGAGGTGCAACATTCGATGACTGCCTCATAGATTCGGCTGAATTTTAGTGATGGCCAGGGTTATGGTTATGCTATGGCATTTATCTATTGCAGCTCACTGCCATTGATCTGTGGCTTAAAAATACGGGCACGATCTTGGCGGCCAATTCACGTAACCTCCGTTCATTGTGGCATTCGCTATGTGACAAGCAGTGCAGATCTGCTGAAACCAAATGTAGTCTACATCCATATCGTTCTATTCGGGGCAAAAAAATTGGTTATCATTATCATTGAACTGTCAATGGGTCTATTGACTGTGATTGCCTCATAAACTTTGTTTTCGGATATGTACGTCGCCGACTTAAAATCCGCACCAAACAGCAAGCTTCGACGAATGTTCTGCCACCTGGAGAATCTCATGTGTATTGGTGTTGACACATCTTCAGCAATTTTGTTTTTTATATATGTATATTCATCCATAAATGGGACTGTTCTATAAAGATGATTTTTCGGCCAAAATTCGGAGTCCTATTCCAAACGTTTTGAAACCTAGTAAGAGAACAAAGGTTTTGTTAGTGGTTATTAACTTTGGATTCTTTATCAGTTGGATTTTGCTTACGGTTGAAGGACCAATTCCTGACATAAAATTTGATAAGTTATTGAAGTCTGCGAAAGGGTGTGTGTGTCGAAGAATCGACT
Source organism: Philhelius festivus (assembly GCA_963931855.1). Classification (NCBI taxonomy): domain Eukaryota; kingdom Metazoa; phylum Arthropoda; class Insecta; order Diptera; family Syrphidae; genus Philhelius; species Philhelius festivus. The sequence goes on along the minus strand of OZ007555.1, from coordinate 168,007,745 downwards.
GCCTCGGGTTCTGCTGTACACTTTCACATCTAGCGAACCTTCTTCGTACGGGTGTTGAATGATAGCTTACCGAACCGGTCATCTAAACTTTTACCACAAAAAGCTAAACAGTATACTTTGAAGGGCTTTAAAATGGGCGCAACGTATCCTCTAACGAACACTTATTTGTATATTAAAACAATATTTTATCAATAATTTGCCATGTAGATTTGGCAATACACAAGATTTGGCAGACCCCGGGGAAAAACTCTTCATTATTTCATACCAATTTTACAGGACACAAACATGGTATTTCTGTGAACAAATCAAATGACACCGACTTCAAAAGATACTCGTACTATAATTCATTCAACAAAAATATGCAGTACACGTCTTATGGGAGAGCTTTTTCAAAATCAGTAGCGTGCTATGTTTTTGCACCATACTAAATTGAAAGAACTCCTCCATAAAAAAGTGTTTGTGCGCCTGTAAATTTTCGATTGCATCTGACTGGCCTCTTTCAACAAGTCTCTCCACCTATCCCGGTCTCGAGCTGACCCCATCCAGTTGCGCACCCCAAGGCTTCGGGCGTCCTGGTCTACGCTATCTCTCCAGAGCAAGCATGGTCTACCACGCTGTCGTCTACCATAGAATGTACCACAAAGAACTTTCCGAGCAGGTTCCTCTTCGCTCATGCGAGCTAGGTGCCCTGCCCACCGGAGTCTAACGACCTTATTTTTTGTCACGATATCTGCTTCAAGGTAGATTGCGGACAATTCATGAATGTACCGTCTCCGGAATCGTCCTTCCTCACATATGGGGCCAACAATTCTCCTTAAGACTTTCCTCTCGAACGCAGCTAAGAGGTCGGAGTGCCTTTTGCTAAGCACCCAGGTCTCGGATCCATATGTGAGTGCTGGCAGGACCATGGTCCTGTACAGCAGCAGTTTTGAAGTTATGGTGAGATTTCTGGATTTGAAGAGCTTTGACAGACTATAGGAGGTTCTGTTGGATTTGAGAAGCCGCCCGCGTATTTCTTCTTCTATATTGTTATCGGCTGCTACTATTGACCCAAGGTATTTAAAGGATTGCACCACTTCAAATTCGTGCTCCGCTACCTTGATTGTTTGACCAACTGTTCCTCTCGCATTCGACGCCACCATGTACTTTGTTTTACCTTCACTAATGTGCAGCCCCAGATTTTGTGCCGCCTGCTCGATCTGGATGAAGGAATCGTGTACAACTTGTTCGGTTCTTCCGATGATGTCAATGTCGTCTGCGTAAGTCAGTAACTTGCTGGACCTGTTGACGATGGTCCCTCTTGTTGCCGTGCCAGAGTCTAAGCAAATAAACTCATTTTGAACCTTAAAAAAGTCTTTAACTTCACAGTTTTTTATCCTCAACTATCCATAGTGTGCCGCTTCCAATCATCATTCACATTCTGAGCTTAATCATTGTTCTGATCGATCTGATCGTACCGTGTTTTAATCTTAAGATCAACATTCACATATTGGTACATCTCATAGCGTTTGCAGTCATATTTTCTCCATCGTTTGCCCTGCTTCGTCAATTTGATATTTTAAAAATATTTGAAAAAGTTTCTCACTAAAGCTCTTTTCCTAAAAATGTGGCGTGCAATTAATATTGAAGAGTGTCTCCTTGGGTGGATTAGAAATAACAGTTTTAAATTTGATAAATCAACAAATAAATGCTGGTGTTCCACAAGGTTCCGTTGTGTCTCCTATACTCTTCCTTATTTCTACAAATGATCTCTGATCTGAAACTTCACCTCATATAACGCATCCATTACGGAACTTATATTTCTCTTGAACACTGTCCTTTAGTTTCATGTTTTCCATTGTTTTATCGATTTTTCTATGAATTCTGCTGTAATATTCATCTACGTATAAACGCTTAAACTTCGTATGCTTCAAAACAAACCCCAATGAGGAAAACCGGAAAAATAACAGGCAACCGAAGAATACCTGCAGTGATCATATTCGATGAACATGACCAAAATATACTGCAATGTTCGAAAGGTAATAAGAATTTTTGGCCTTTTGTAAAAAAATATTAAAGACTATTCTAAGTCTTCGCTTCCAACACTCGTTCACAATAACAATTCTTTTGTCAACTCGCATGAAAAAGCCATTTTGCTGACAACGCAGTTTTTCAGCTAATTCCTCCTCCTCCTGTACTTGAGAGCGCGTTAATGGTTCTATGAGACAAATCTTCTTTCGCCTTCTTACAGTCGCAAGAATCCTCAAAGATCTTGAAATACATAAATCCGCTGGTCCTTATTGTATATCCCCTTTAGTTCTGAATAGATGTTCTTTACCATGGCAAAACCATTGCGTAAGCTTTTCTATCTTTCATACTCCTTGCGTATGATCCCGAGTAGATGGATGTCCAGCTGGTCTCTAAAAAAGGCCAATCTTCCTCCCCCTCCAATTACCGATCATTTGCACTAACCTCCCTTCCTTCCAAGTTTATGAAATATCTGGAAGACTGAAAGCTCTTAAATGATTGACAATACGTCTTTCGTAGCAAAAGGTCCACTGGTGATCTGATGGCATATCTCACCAAAAAGTGGAACCAATCCTTACATCATTTTGGAGAAACAAAGGTAATAGCACTTTATATTTCTAAAGCATTTGATTGGGGTTGGCGCCAAGCTCTTTTATCGAAAATGCGTGCATTTGGTATCGAACAGTCTTTTCTTCGTTGGATTAGAAATTACATATCGGACATACATAAAATGATCGCTGGTGTGCCCCAGGGCTCCGTTTTGTCTCCTACACTATTCCTTATCTTCATAAATGATCTTTTGTATGAAACTTCTTTGTTTCGTTGTAGACAGCACGCTCAGCTTTTCATATTCGTTTCCAGACTCACAGCCCTGATCTTCGGCTCTGGGACTGGAACGGAAGTGCATGCTAATCTCATTAGATTATGATCTTGACAACATTATACAATGGGGTACTATACTATCAACCGCGTGGAGTTTAATGAACGAATTTTAATGGGTTTTCTTAAAAGATGCAAGAAAATCTTTTGCCCTTCTGATCTGACGACATCTATAAGGCATGCATCCGCCCAAAACTTGAGTATAACTCTCATATCTGGGTTGGTGCCCTCATTCATTACTCATTTGAACTAGTTTGATAGAATTCAGAATAGAGCAAGACTCATAGGAGACACATCCATTACGGAAACTTTTGTTTCTCTTAAAGACTGTCGTAACATCCCCTGTCTTTCACTGTTTTATCGTTTTTACTATCGTCAATGTTCAATTGAAATAGCCAGTTGCATTCGTCCCCTAAATTCCGCAATTCCGCCGTAATACTTCTCTAGCTATGAATGCTCATCAGTCTACCTTTAAGTCCAACTTCGGACGTACTTTCAAATATAGAGGTTCTTTCTTCAGCCGAGCTTCTAGAATGTGGAATACTTTGCCCCTCTCGAAGTTCTCGTTTTTTCCCTCTCATTGTGATAAACAAGCTTTCAAGACCAATATGGATCGATATCTTCTATTAAATCCTTTCCACATTACCAAATTCATCTAACTGCAAAGTTTGATGAAATAAAATAAAGTCTTGAAACACAGCATTTGAAAAGCAATTATTGTTAAGTCATTTGATTAACCGTCAGACCTAAGTCATTCAATAGTTTACGGTCGTCTGGTTGAAGCCGCATGACTTGTACATCAATACTTCCAAATTTGCCGCACCAAAATTGATAGCAGCCCGACTATAATATGGCTTTGAACTTTACTTTTCCTTCTTAACCATTCATGGAAGTCCATGCGGCTTATGATCACAAACTGTAACCAGTTATTTCTCATATCAGTTGTTCTGAGTTACTAGGAGTTCGATCTACAAGCTGCTGAAAATTGGCGATTTCACCGCTGCCAAGAAATATTCTAAACGTTTGGACATTTGGTATAGAAAGAATTTTCCAAATCTAATCACCGAAGCAGCACCGGTGCACTGATTTTTGTTTAGGACCAGGAGCGCTTCCTAAATGATATCGTTTGCCGCCTTGGGTCTTCGATTTTAACGATGTCTTTGTCTAAGATGACATATCTGTGTTTCCTGTTGTTCTCTCGAGATTAACCTGCGGCAGATCGATCAGCATAATAACTCTACCGAAGTGTTTTATTTTGAAACGAAAAACGAATTCGTCCGTCCCTTTTTAACTGGCGTAGGTTAGGTTAATGGACTGACAGTTGATCTTGTTACCGTCACCCTTAGATCAATGTAGAAATCCGTTGTGATACCCTAGGGGTTGTGACTCCCTTGTATTGTAACCTATGATAATCCTGTCATTTAAGCCCGTTAAGGGTGTTGATGGGTTACAGCAAGCAAGTAAGGGAACTTCTAAGTCATTGAAGAAATGTTTGTCATCACATAATCACCTGGCTTAAAAGAGTTAGACGCCTTCTAAGAGCGTGGTCCTTTCTTTTACCCCCACTTTAGAAATCATCCCACCGCCAGGCTCGTAGGAGCATGTGGCTCCTTGCAACGTCTGGTAGATGAGTTTGATATGTCAGTGTTTGGTGTATATGTTCATTTGTTTGGTCAGTATTGCTGATTAAGTCGAAGGGGCTCTCCCTTTCTCAAAGAAGATTTTAGCAATCTTAGGCAAAGGTAGCTCCATCAACTCACTGATGCTCGTGTTATAACTAAAGTACACAGCGCCCCTCTTAAATAATTTACTTGGGACTTTTATATGTTCTCTTAATTTCTCTTGCAGATTGTGTATTTGTCAGTTTTCGTTAATGACAGCTGTTCTGTGTTAATCGTATCCTATAAGAGTAGGAAGCTTTTCAAAGAGCTTTTCCTGCGAATAGAAAAAGTCAAATTCTCATTCAGATTGTGTGTTTTGTTGGTCGAATTTCGACTACTGTCGAAAATAGTACAACTTAATGGACAACTTCTTAATAGTTTCCACTAAAACTTGTGAAGAAGTTATATTAATCACTAAGTGAAGCTCTGTCAAAGACTATAGTTTTCGGTTTACAAATTTAATACACACAAATATTTTTAATACATATTTTAAAATTTATTTTCTTTTCTCTTTTCAGGTAATTTTTCGATTTTTATGAACTGCAACAAAGAGTTTGAACCAAAGCTTTGAAAAGCCATCAGCAGGTGGGTTGCAATTTGAAACCCCTTAGTAAGTGAAGAATCATGAAAACATTGTTTTTTATTTACAATCCAACAGGTCAAGTGACGAGTTTTATATCACAAGGGTCTTTCGCTGTTTTTATTTTTTATTCTTTTTTTTTTGAATGACCTTAGTGCGTATTTTTGGTGGTCTTATTAAACAAGTTCCATCATCCAATGTACACCTTTAATCGTCTGCTGCCTTGAAGCAATATACACATTACTTCAAAACGAGACAAGTCTTTCGTGTAAATCTGGACTAGCCATGTGTCAATGTACAATGCAAAATTCAATACATAGGTGTAGAGTTAGTATATTAATCTGAAACAATTTCTAAACCATGAATTGGCACGAATGTGAACTTCGACGATAATGACACGAACAGGTATCTCTAAGTACGTTTTAATGTGTTATTTATATTAAATTACTACCTGACGTAAAATTAACGTTTTTTTTTTTTCTCGTCGTCAGGGATATTATCAGTGTCATTGTGTTTGAACACAAAACACTAATTTGATATTTTGTTGTCATTCAAATAAGTGTTTTGTTTACCGGAAGAAAAATGTTCGGTAAGAATTTGTTGTGATCTTTCGTGTTGGAATCGAAGCCTTCAAATTGGCTGATTGATTTTTTGATTGTTGCATTTTGTCATATAATGACATTTACTCATCAGGTTTTCCAGAATTTGCGAAAGTGTCAAAAGCTTTAGTTTATTGAGGGTGTGAAATAGTTAATTTGAAAAAAGTTTGATCTTGTTGCTTGGCCAAGGAAGACGTGTCACCCCAAATTAATTGAAGTTTGTATAATTGTCATTTATCCTGAAGCACAAGTAAGACTATTTACTATTAATTTGAACCCACTTTTGGTCGAAATGGCGACCACTGGTAGTCTAGCCCTGTGGCCCAATTGGCGCCAAAGTGCGCCATTTTGATACCATAACGCGTTTGAAACTGTGGATGGAAATTAGATTGAGAATTTTGGACTTTCTCACGGAGGCATCCAGTTTACATTCATGTCGATTACAAAATTCGAAGAATTTTACTCCCGGTGAGTCAACTCGATCTATTGACCTTTCGCATCCGCTATAAAACTTAATTATGAAATTCGCCGGATGAACTACATTGTGGATTCCTAAAATTACCTTATCATTTATGAACTTTCCTATCCACACTGTCAGTTACAGACATTTAGTCAACGGCCTTGGCTTTGATGGAAGCATCGCTTCCCATCGATCAGCGAAATCAAGCATTATTGTGCGTGGTTAGTACTTGGTTGGGGGACCGTGCAGTACCAACCGTGTGCTGTTGACATGTGTTTCTTCTGTTCTTCTTTCTTTCTGTGTCTCTGTATCTCTCTCTGTTGCAATGTCTAAGCCGATGGTCTTAGTTGCCAATGCTTTCAATGTCTCTATCTCGTAGATTTATCTACGGAGTAGTGTAATGCGAGAAACGGATTGACACAGCAACTTGAACAGCAACGACAATTTACAACATATAAATTATAAATTTTTTTTAGTTTACATTTTTCAATTCGGAAATCTCATTGCTGGTGAACCCATGAACTCTTGTTGCTGCTCAAGAGACTTGTTTGTTAGATTTCTGGCTATTGCATCTTCATCATTTCCACCATTTCTCTAAATTGTTTAGTTGTCTGTTTTCTATTAAAATTTGTTAATTTTTTCGTTTAACTAAAAATTCACTTTAGATTTTTGTCTCGAAATTGGCGCTAATGTAAAATGATAGAAATTGTATGGAGTGCGAATGGATTGCGAACAGATAAGTTGGACAAAATGTCGGTGGTGCAGGGCATGTTACCGACATTCGTTCAACTTTCTTTCGTCGGATTCACTAATAGCAAAAGCTTGGAAAATAATTTATTGAAACTCTCACTTTAGCTCATTCGCCGAATTCTGTAATAGGGGTGATTGAATTCAAAAAGAAAGGTTTTAGTGGGGTTTAATGTGTCTGTAAAATGCCATGCAATTTTGAAAGACTTTACCACAGTGGTTCGAAGCCAAACCAGGACACTTTTTTTTTATTCTTGAAATCCGTTCTCGGAGATTGGGCCCGGCAATCTATAACATCGATCTTTGCGCGCACTAAAGAGGACTTCCCCCGATTTCCCCCAATGCGAACAGTGAGGAAAGTTGGATATGTTTAAAATTGAAGTACAGATATCCACTGGTTTAAAACGTCATAGTGGGAGATAACTTACCAATGATAAGCAAGCTTGGGTTAACTATAAAATTCATTGCTTCGCAGATCCTATGCTGCAAAATTGAATGGCTATTATTCAAAAATTCTTATAGTTGATTCTGGAGCTCCCCAGGGCAGCCATTTGGGCCCAATAATTTTTATATTTTTTTATAAATGATCTTCCATTAGTTTTAAAGTACTTAAACTGTCTTATAAATATATGCTTATATATAATTTGTACACACTCAAGGGGTTATGAATACCCTTATAATGTTAAGGTGTAACACAGTGCGAGCGTTTAGGAAAAGTGGAGGGGGTTTAATAGAAGATGATGATACACATTGGTTTTGAAAGTTTGTACCTAACGATGAGGGGAAATAATCGATAAGAGACATTCTAAGTGTGTGGCTAAACAATTACAGCCGTATTAATAAAAACACACAACTTGCTCGTTAACACACGTTTTTTCTAACACTTGGATAATGAAATTATCCCTTTGATAAATTAAAATATTAATAAAACTATCGTTTCTTTATTTCATCTATTCGCTGATAACAAGGAAAAATTGGCAGCACTTCCTTCAATTCTATTAAATATTCTAGTACTTTTTTATTATTGAAAGCCGGCATGTCTCCTATAAGTTTTATGACTCTGCTTTGGGTTTTATCAAACAGGTATGGCTTTATTAGTAAGAGCAAACATTCCCATTAATTATGGAACACAACGTGTCGTTCAAGTGGCTGGTCGTGCGCCTTCAATTGCTGAGTCAATTGGACCTTGTAAGCGAATAATCCGATATCTTTTTGCAGAATTCTCCTCAGGCTAGTGAGTGAAAAGTTGAGCTGTTGAGATCGATGGCGAGTTGTTGTTCATGAGTTGAGTCTCACACTCTCTACAGCAGCCACATTCTCGTCTGTGTGCCCCCTACGACGACCGGGACTATGAGTGTTGTTCCCTGAATTTCTGTCAAGATATCGAGCAGGAAACAGGCGCCAGTGTCAAAATAACCTATGATTTAAAAAGAAACCACTAGATGGCCCCTCTGTGTAATGCTGTTGAGATCAGAATCTAATGAGCTTAGAATACGATCATGTTACAATTCCACAACCGAAGAGGATGATTGTGGGCTTGGAAAGTGGATTAAAAGTTTCGGACAATTATTGATGAAAATTGGGAAGAGTGTCGGTGAGAAAACGGAACCTTGGGGCACACCACCATTTACTTTTCGACTATCAGACTTACAAAAACTTGATTTGAGCAATCAAGTCATAAAAGGTATTTTCAAATCCAATGAGGGAGGGAATCATCGATACCAAATGCATGCATTTTCGATGAAAGAGCTTCGTGCCAAACTCTATTAAATGGTTTAGAAACTGCCAGTCATTAAAGAGCTTTTGGTTTTCGAGATAATTTTAGAGCGGATTGTTGATCAGCGTTTCCATGACTTTGGAAAGAAGTGACGTTAGGGCGATTGATCTGTAATAAGAGGGGGATGAAGATTCGCTTTTCTTAGAGATCGGCTAGACCAATCCCGTTTTCCATCTGATCAAAAAAGCTTCGAAAAAAAGGCCAGATGGAAAAACCTAAGCAATTGTTTTGCCAGCGTAAAAAAACACCTCTTCAGAACTAAAAGGGATATACAATTTAGACCAGTGGATTTATGAATTTCGAGACCTTTAAAGACTTGGAACTGTACGATTTCGAAAGAAGATTTGTCCCATAGAACTATTTAAGCTATTTAAGTACAGGAGAAATCACAACACATTGAATTTTTCTTTTGAAAATTGGATGTCCCCAAAAATGGGTTGATGATTTTTTTGTATTCAATTTTTATTTGCACATTAGTAAAAACCTAAATTTTAAAATTCTTCAGACCCAGTCGTGATATTTTATTTCTTTTCGTTTTGATAACTACTTCACTGACTTGAATAAAATAAAAAAAAATGTATACTATAAGAATATTCATCGAAATTAAAATATATGTATCTCACAAATTAGCAGGTCATTTTTGAATTCAGAATTTATTTATTATTAAAGCAATAAACCCCTTCAACTGGAACACTCCACATTTGATTTTTTTTTTACTAGAACACCTTTGGAATTATTGAAAAGAAAACAATCAAATTTCAAAAGAATTCGCAACTTCATATCGTCTATATCGTAATTTTTTTGTATTAAAACATTTCGAAGAATCATAATGTCTCGTATGTCCCATGTCCTTGAATTCAATCCAGACATTTTTTCACCATTTTGATTTTAAATTTGGTTGTTGTTATTGTTTTTTCACAAGTAGAAACCAAATGAATATCAGTGTAGACCTTGACAATCATCATTCAAATTAGTCAGCATATTGTCAGTCACTTTCTGACAGAGTTCAACGATACCTTAGACATTTTGATCTTCGTTTTTACTGCTTTTAATGATTTTTTTTGTATTCAGTTTGTAGATTATAAAAAGAAACTCATTTGTTTTGACTTTATTTTGATTGCATATGACAAATACAAAGGAACTGATATTTGAGTTGGGGTGATTTCATGCTGACGTAGCTGAACAGCCTATGAGAACCAATAATTGAAAATGAAATTTGTGTACATATATGTAAATAAATATAAATTTGGTGGTGCAACAGTTTGAAGAGAACCAGCTGTTTTTTAAACTTTCTTAAGTTGTAGGAAAAACAATTTTATTTTATACAAAAATAACGCTGAAGTCCAATTTTACTTTGTTTTAGGAGTAATGTTTTGTCCTAAAAAATTGTAGAATACATAAACACACACAAAAATAATAGAGAGTAGAGAAAGTGCTATCTTACTTAAATGAGAAGTTAATAAGCAGAGTTGAAGCAGGATTAAACTACTTTTCGATCCTTTTTATACAACCTGTGTCGGCGTTGAATTGAAATGAGTTTGGCTGAACTCCACTGTTCTCGTTCTTTTTGCAACATCGCAATTCGTTAGTCAGGAAGAAAATAAAAATGATAAATACTAATTCGTAGAAACGTAAATAAAGACCTTTACAAATATTTTAATGACAAAAGTGACAGCAATTACACTTTAATGAATCTGACAGATGTAGCTATAAAGGGTTTTCCCATAAGAGCCAGCTATTTCGATAGCTGTTACTTTTGAAGCTGTCATCTTTTGACATTTGACAAGTAAAAACTATACGCCATTACTAAAAACGGAACGAAACACGCTTGAAAAACAAATTTAAATTGTTAAAATGGCAAACATTTTACAGTTAAAGTTCGCAAAAATAGAGCACTTTTTGGAACTTAAGCAACTATACCACCAGCAACGTCGTATCTTCGCTGATTGGGATGCATTAAAAATGATCCGGATTTTCATCAAAAAATCTTTGTTTAGTGATGAGGCCCATTTTCACCTCGTTAATAAGCAGAATTATCGCATTTGGAGCTCGGAAAATCCAAGAATGATTGTTGAAAAGCCTCTCCATATTCAACGTGTCATTGTTTGATGCAGGTTTTAGGCTGGCGCACAGTGAGTCGACTAGTGGACAAAAATAAAAAAAAATAAAAATGCAAATTCTATGTTTATGATCTAAACCTGTCTTAGAACATCTTGAACTACTTAAATTAAATTTTGGTTTGTTTTTGTTTTTTTCTTCTTCCTGGATAGAAGACTTTTGTGAGCAATTGATATACTTTAAGCTGCAAGGTAATTGAAAGTTGTAATTTTGTGGGAATTAGTTTAGCTCGCATAAGAAAAATATTTTGGCTATATAAACATTTTTTTGTTCGACTATTAAATAAAGGATACTTTGATTGCAAGCAAGAGTTGTTACTATTTCGAATTTTTCTTATAAATTTGAATTTTTGTGATTTTTTGAAAAAAAATAGTCTTTTTTGAGGCTTACAAATTGTATAAAGTTAAGCTTTTAAATTTTTTTTTAGCAAACTGTAGCAAAATATTTTATGTCATTAAGTTCTGTTGTTGTTGTGCTTTGAGAAAATGTTTACTTTTCGTGCTACTTCTTGCTAACCTTCAAAATATTTGACCATAAAAAATTAAAAAAAAAAAACATAAAAATGAAAAAAGTTGAAGGTGTTTTTGAATTTATATTGAATGATTTAAAAATTAAAGGTTGTCCGCTTACAACTAAGAACGATTTTGGTCGAAAAAGTATGCATTCTTTTCAAAAATCTTGAACGTAGATGGAAGGATTCTACACGAAACTGCGATTATTTTGCGAGACGCCACGGAGTCTGATTGAGAACTTCTTTTATTTTGCCAAATGTTATTCTTAATTTTCTATTATTACTTTTCTAGGCACGAGTACGATAACTTGGCCGCCAAGATTTGATGACGGATTTTTGTAGGGGGGTCAAAAATAAGCACTTTTTACTATGGGAGGGGGGGGTCTATCTCCCCCCGTTTAGGAGGTAGGGGCACTTTTAGAAAAAATGGTTTAAATTGAAAAAAAAAATATTAAAAAACAACGGCAACACCTACAATAAAGTGCTATACCGCGTTTGAAAGCCAGAAGATTGTTCTATAATCCTGCATTTAAATTAAATTAGTCATATCAATAGTTTTTGAGAAATTCGCATTTAAACTCCAAATTTTGATAAAAAAACGTGAAAAAAAAAGTTTAGACCGGTTGTTTTCAAAATTGTGAAATGAAATTGTAAATTAGCTTATATGTGTTTCATGTATCTATCAGTTCTTAATCGAACACAAAAAACGGCATGGTTCTATGTCTTCTGGTTTTTGAGAAAACCTCCCTTTAGGAGGTAGGGACACTTTTAGAAAAAATGGTTTAAATTGAAAAAAAAAAAATATTAAAAAACAACGGCAACACCTACAATAAAGTGCTATACCGCGTTTGAAAGCCAGAAGATTGTTCTATAATCCTGCATTTAAATTAAATTAGTCATATCAATAGTGTTTGAGAAATTCGCATTTAAACTCCAAATTTTGATAAAAAAAAAACGTGAAAAAAAAAGTTTAGACCAATTGTTTTCAAAATTGTGAAATGAAATTGTAAATTAGCTTACATGTGTTTCATGTATCTATCAGTTCTTAATCGAACACAAAAAACCGCATGGTTCTATGTCTTCTGGTTTTTGAGAAAATCGAAAATAACTAAAAATACTTTTCTACAAAATGTTTGATATTTTTTGCTTCCTTACATAAATAAATCAGTTCTAGCTTCCAACATTACAATATATAAACAGTAAAGTATGTATGGGGGGGCATGCTGCCCCCCTGCAACCCCCCTGCCTGGGCACACTATAGGATTTGGGGTAGGTGCAAGGTTGGGTGCATGCAAAGTTTCTTTTGCATTCACAGAATCTGTATTTAAAAAAATTCAAATTTATTCTATTTATCCAATGTCCACTAAATACATATAAAATACAATAAACGATCTTGAAAACCAAAACAAACTTCTGACCATGTTCACCAATACATGGCACTATTTTTCTATCGAAAATACTGCCTAGAAAGGAAATATAAGGACGACTGGGGTTCGCAAATAATAGAGTTTTTATCAGATGTAAAAAAAGTTTACCCTTGTTATACCGATGGTGATATATGTGAGGGTTTACAGTTAAAAGACATCGATCCTCCCACCCTTCAGAGCGAAAATTTAGAAAGTGTTTTACCGCCAAAACATCCTCGGCTTCGCATCATAAAAGAGTAACTCAACGAACTCGACAGTTATAGTAAGGACGATGGCTTTATTGACGAGACTTACACACCTTTTTAATACATTTTGACCTTTTTAAACTAACTATGACTGACTAACTCCTGACTAACTGACAAAATAACTGACCCAGATGCAATTCTACCTCCTCATGGTGCATTCTGGGTAACGCTAAATGAATTGCGGTACTGAACTAACAAAGATTCATTATGTTTATTAACATTAATCCTTAAAACGGAATCACCGTCACCACCAAAAATCAAAAAAAGTAGTTTTGGTAATTTTCGATTTTCTCAAAAACTAGAAGACATAGAACCATGCGGTTTTTTGTGTTCGATTAAGAACTGATAGATACATGAAACACATATCAGCTAATTTACAATTTCATTTCACAATTTTGAAAACAACCGGTCTAAACATTTTTTTCACGTTTTTTTTATCAAAGTTTGGAGTTTAAATGCGAATTTCTCAAAAACTATTGATATGAGTAATAAAATTTAAATGCAGGATTATAGAACTATTTTTTGGCTTTCAAACGCAGTATAGCACTTTATTGTAGGTGTTGCCGTTGTTTTTTAATATTTTTTTTTTTAAATTTAAACCATTTTTTCTAAAAGTGCCCCTACCTCCTAAACGGGGGGAGATAGACCCCCTCCTCCCATAGTAAAAAGTGCTTGTTTTTGACCCCCCTACAAAAATCCGTCATCAAATCTTGGCGGCCAAGTTATCGTACTCTCCCCCTTTTCTATTATTACTTTTGTTATTACTTTTTTTTATGATCACCCGGACGAAACGCCAATTTTTGTGGACTAAAGGCCAAAAAAGCTAATTTGAATCAATAATTCAACAAGTCCAATAATAGTGCTAAGTCTTCTACTTGGCTGATTTATTTCAGTAGTATATAGAGTTTGCAGTAGCGTGGCGTCCATATAACACGATTCCTATCGTCTTCCCTTTTATAAAATCCACATATAACACAATCTAACAAATAAACATCGAATAATTAAGTTTTCCATTCTCCTTCTCGTTTGTATCTTATACTTTATCCGAACACATTCCACAATCCACAACCAACATTAACCAAGAGAGTCACAAAAATACCCTGACATAAACTTTTCAATCACCGTCTTATTTATTTGTTTTATATCCCTTTCTTCCCCAAGCATTGTGTTTCGGATCCTCTTTGTTCAACATCCGCGAAAAATAAGGCGCTACATTCCGTCTTATAAAATTTTCGATGTATACCAGTAGGAGTTGGCATTATTTGTATTTTATTCTCCCTTTAGCAATTAGCATTGCATTTCAGTAGGAAGATAATACATTGCAGGAGTTCAGGTGCTCGCCTTTTTTCAACCTTGTGTGAGAAATAAGACGGTGTTCTTCGACTTATTTGTTTTTTTTTTTTTCTTTAATACATACATATGTCATATATTTAAATATAAATATGACATGTGGGTATTGTTGATTCTTGATTTTGAATTTGATGTTGATTTGCATGCTAAGCTAATGTAAAAAAATGCTTTCATTTTTCTCTCTCGTGATAGTGTATAATATACACGATTGATATTTTAGCAAATTTACTGTGATAATTTTGAATTATGAAATAAATCATGGTAGAATATATGGCAATTTGTCAGCAGTGTAAATTTAGCATATCGCTGAAGAACAATTCTGGTCAAATAAAATGCATTTGTTTTTTTTTTTTTTAATAGGAATTTAAATTTGGATTCAACTGGCATTCAATAAAAGACTGTGTTGCACAGATTCAATAACTTCAAATAAATTGAAAAGCCAATTTGAACTTAATTAAAAATAGTGAAAAGTTAGATGTTAAAGTGAAGATTTAATTCCTTTTATTATCCACTATATTGATAAAAAAAAGTGCAGTTCTAGATTTTGTTTTTTGTCTTTGATAAATGTAGATTGCTGTTTAACAGATTACCTATCGGAGAAACCAAAGAATTTTAGTAAGGATAGTTGATAGTTTATATTTTATCCTTTTTTCCTTTACACACCAGGGATTTCGATCCCAGATCCCAGATCGAAATTTTTTGTTTAGTGTGCGTGTTTCATGAATACATGTAAATCCCTCTTGATACATAGTATCGCGGCTGTTATTAAATCTGAAATTAAAACAGAAATCATAGAAGCCCGGTTCGTGTCGATTATGATCGACGAAACATCAGATTAAAGTCATAGGGGACAACTGAGTGCCATATTTCGGTTCTTGTCAAAGAATGGAATACAAGAAAGATATCTTGTATTTTTTGACGTTAGGGCGAGTCTTAATGCAGATGAGTTGTGTTCTTGACACATATGATTGCAAGGAAAAATTAATAGAAAATTCCTAGGAAGGTGCCGCAGTTATGTCCGACGAAAAGGGTGGTGTCTAAAAGGAGGTCCTTTTTTCTTATGTTTCAAGCTCATTATTGATTGAAATATTAATGTCTTGAAGTATAAAAAATATAGCTACACATTTTTTGCTAAGTCAATGTGGAATGCATTTGTAGATACCATATCACTACTAGAAATGTTGTTTTTAAGGTTCTAAGATATTTTATTTTCATTTTTACAGGTGACAAAATCTTATAACGTCTTCCCATTTAAAATTATCCACGCCACGCCACTGAGAGTTTGTATTATAAAAACCTTCATATAAATAACTATTTTTGTCAACAATAAAAATATTCATTCTATTTTGCAAAATCATTTATGCTTTTGTGCTTTGGGAACGTGTATACATTCCTACTAACCTTTAAAATATTACAACTTTTGTATAACGTACAAATCATACATTTCTTGAAATGTTTGGCTTCTAACTAATAATAATAAAATTGTGGGCGTGGCAGTGGGTGGATTTCGGTTCAAATTAATTTTTTTATCACATATCGTACGAGAAGTTTTAAAAAACAAACACTTTTATAGAAAAAGTGGGCGTGGCAGTGGGCGTACTTCACGCTTTTCGTAATTTATAATTTCTTAACTAACCAGAATATTAATACTTGAATTCACTATCGTACGGAAGTTTTCGTTTAACGAATTTTTTGTCAGCAGTGGGCGTGGCAAGAGGCGTGAAAATTCCTCAATTTGAGTAAAATCCCTTATTTATTGCATTTACCAACCAATTTTCACAGTTACCTTATTTACCTTATTTATGTTCACGTGAAAGATAAGATCTATGCCAATGCTCCACAACCGATTCAAGACCTTAAAGATGGAATACGTGAGTTATTGAGGAGATATAGCATCGACATTATCAGTTGTATTTCCTTCCATTCACGTGCGTTATGGTCGCGGTCTCTCTTGACGATTCGGAAATGTAAATTGTTTTAGTTGTTGTGAGAGTTGCTTAGGTCAGTTTCGGAATATGATTGTTTCATCCTTACAACTTGCATCAAAAAAAAAATCATTTATTTCGCCATAATGATAGGATGTGTGATGGCTTATGAATCAATACTAAGACTGTTTATATTTTGACACATGTCAAATTGAGTGACGCATGAACTGTCAAGTTGTGTGAGATAATCTTTAGTTGCATTTATTGTCTGTTTGATCATATGACGAGCTCATAATTCCGCTTTGTAATTTTTCGTTTCCTTCGTTTCTGCTTTCGCAATTGGGAAACGCTTTCGAGTCCACTTCACTTAAGTGATTTTTAAAGGATTGGGCTAGTTTCTCTAAAAGTTTATCTTCTATATTCGACCAATCATGCGACAAATCCGTGCATTTTACTCAATCATCCTCAACAATTTTGCTAGTTGAAGAGCAAGAAAATAATAACAGTTAATCATCTTCATCGTGGCAAATGCAAATTTTTACTTTTCTCCGACTCCAAGTTAACCTAAGCTATAGATTTCATTTTTAACAATAGAAAGTTAAACTTTCAATTCAAATTCCATTTGACTATTGTGGGCTGTTTAACTATAATAGATCAAGGAACTTTTACAATGATTAATTTACTGTAGTCGTGCCTCTGAACACCAAAAACATATACCTACACTACACAACAATATAGCTTATGGGTTTTATTTGAGCAAATTGAATGCATGAAACCACCAAAAAAACAAACTATCAATTTGACTAAAAACTGGGGATACAAACAACGACTCATTACTAAACCGGTAACCAGTCATTCCGGTCGAATGAATAAGTTATGCATGGTGGCGCCTTTAAAGCCATAACATAACCATTGACTATATCTTATCTCTCCTTGCAGATCTTAACGAATGACCCAAATTAAAAGATCCCAACTGGTTGCTTTGCCCCCAGTATCTGCCGGAAAAATTACCTAGATATCACTCAAATATTATAATTCTTGGCCAAAATCGGACCAAATGAAATAAATGCATGACTGATTTTGTTACAAATTTAAAAAAAAAAAAAAAAACAACTGTTTAAGATCTATCGTGTGGAGTAATAAATAACCTATCGCTAACCATTCATTGGGTCATTTGACGAAAGTACCTGGATCGAGTTATTTGTATACGTTTAATCTTTTGGAAATCTTTTTTAAACTTTTTAGTCTAACGTCAAGCTATAAAATCCGAGCTTAACTTGTTACTTTGTATTTTCTTTTATCTCTGTATACAACCATTTAAATAGAAGTCATAAAACACTTGACGTTATAACTTTTATGATTATTTAGTTCAAACAATTGTAAATACTGAAATTAGTGTAAGTTAGTCAAATACTTTGCTTTCAAGTGTTTTAAACAGAAAATCATTAAGTTTTTATGTATTAAACTTTTACATAAGTGATGAAATTATTAAACAGCTAGGGTTGCCAGGCATTCCAAAATCTGACTGTCCCGGCATTGAACCAAAGTATGTTTAACGTGGACACCTGTTCATTAAGGCTTAGGTCCACGTCGGGCCCACCCACAATAACGGAGTAGAGTTAGGCGTTGACCAATGCCCTGAGATATAGCTTTATATCAGCCCAGTAGAAAATTCTGCAAACATGTTAAGGCATGTCCACACCCCTTGCTGAGGAGCGAGGCCTAGCTAACGTCTCTTGCATCCAAGATAAACTCGGGACACCAATTGTTCGCGCTATTTGGATGCAACCACCACGATACTCTCATATATGGTCAAAAAAAAAGGGAAGCCATGCATCTTGGGACCCAAAAACCAGCCTACCCCCTGAACACTATCTTCCGTGGTACCAGAATATAGCTTTCGGTGGAGCTTCGCAATGCAGAAGTTCATTCACACAACACAAAACGCCTATGCTCAAAGGAACACCTGAACTCCTCAACGAAATCGGATAGAGGCAATCACCATCCGATCCGTTCAACACAACAACAGGAATACTCACATGAACAGGGAACGCACATAGAAAATACATGCAGTCAGCCCTACCGCGAGCCCAGACACAACGCCATATGGCCAAAAAGTGCCACAAAAACAACACAAAAGCAAGAACTACCAGTGTAACTACTAAATACGCGCACAAGCATTAAGTTGCCAAATACCTTCAGATCGAAGTTCCTTCGTCAGACATGTAATCGGGAGATCCCAAGGCACCATTAATAGCCATCCCAAGCTCCTCACAGCTAACGCTGTTACCATGGCAAGGAGCGCCTTGCAGTACGCCCATATCCGATGAATTGTTAGTGGATCAGGATGAGATCTGGACAGTCCACCAGCCATAAGTTCCAGGAGTTGGGGGCTATTCACCCTGCCAGGCACCTAGAGAACACAAGGCCGCGCCCTATACTATGCCCCATGCTGATCTCAAGCGATCAACCAAGACTCTATGAAAACACGGAGTCAAGTCCATTAAGATGACAGCTTACATACTTTTTTAACTGACTCCCGATCCATGATAAACGGCGGCTTTCCATTTTTTTTGATCCTTATATTGCTGCATCACACTCTGGCATCTGAGATTTGTTGGTTCTTGAACCGGATCGGAACTTCGATTCTCTTCATCACCTCAAACCTAGTGTATTAAGGTCTTCTTGCAGAAGCATGTAATCTGAAAAGGCTTTATGCGTGATGAGAACAAACAAAATTTTTTGAAAAAAACCGGGTATTTTTAAAATTAAAAACAAAAGCGGTCCCAGGAGACTCCCTTGAGGAACCCTGAAAAAAACTTGAATTTGATGACAATTTAAATAATTTATATGAACGATCATATAAATAATATTTTTTTAATGTAAATTTCAATTTAATTAATTCTTAATTTAGTTAATTCTTGATTCTTTATTTTAAGCAGTGTAAAAATAAGACTGAGTCTTTTATAGTACCTAGGTTAATAGACAATAATTAGACATTATTGCATACTTTTGGTCGATCGTTGATGAACAAACGAAATAAAATAGGGCCCAAAATTGAACCTTGTAGTCTTGAATGAGATGTTCTGAGCTTCTGCTGAAATCAAAGTATAAATTAAGCTTTTTACAGAGGATATTATGATTAACCCTGTCAAATGCTTTGGTAAAATCCAGCAGACAGATTAGAGTTAATTCATCTTGATCATACAGAACACTTAAATCATCAAGGACTTTTACCATTGCTGTAGAACAGCTGTGTTTTGCTCGCAATTCCTAATTTTCATAATTTTCCATATTTCTGGCATATAAATAAGGCTGAATTTGAAAAATGATGACTATTTTGGCTTTCAAGCGAAAGCGGCTTATTGGCATAGATTTTTGACTTAAGAAAACATCGCCGAAAGAAGCCCAACGTAGTCTAATCGCACGATCTTGGTGTCAAATAACATTTTCGAAAACCGCCCGTGCAAAATGTCCATTATGTCACGGGCTGTGTGGCACGTAGCGCCGTCCTGTTGAAACCATATGACTATGGGCCCAATATCATCCAATTCGGGATACAATAAATTGGTTATTATTGTCCGATAGGGTTCGTCGGTCACGGTGATGGCCTGGCCAACGTCCTTCTCAAAGAAGTATGGACCGATGAAGCCCCACCAAACAGTGAAATTCTCTAGAGAATGTCATTGTTATGTTGTTGAATGCTTTCAGATTTAGCTTTAACAATATGCCCACAATCACCCTTTACAATTTTGTAATCCCTATTGGGAAACCCTTTATTAGTCACCTGAAGGCTCCCGCCTGCGTAAAGCTTTCCTTATGAGGAGTAAATAATTTGGCTTACGTTCAATTTATTTATATAATCAGTTGAAGTCCTGTTGAAACCACATGTATTCAGTGCCCATATCATCCGATTCGGGCCAAAAAAATGGCTAATGATTGACCGATAGAGTTTGCCGTTTGAACACTGACAGATGTCAGTCTGAAGAAATTTGTATTAGCCTGATTAAGACACTATATTTTCTCTCAAAGACTCAAGCCTCTAATCGAAATTTCCCCACAATTACTAGTTTTCTTTTTATTTCACCATAATCGGAGCCAATCTCTGCGATCTTCTCATCCCATTTGTGGAATCATCATATTTCGTTCCAATGGTTCATTAATTTAAATTCCCTCAACATGGCGAAATGGCCATACATACATCCTACCCAACCACCATACTGCCTGAAATCATACTCTCACTATATTCCCTCATTTCCGCATTTAACACCCACCTCTACATCAAGCATCAAAATTAAAAACCAAACCAACAATGAACACAAATTGAATGCATTCACCTTCGCGCAAACGAAAACGAAAGTCAATCTCTTGCTGGAAATGTCATATTTTCTTTCAGCTTGCGAGCTTGTATAGTTGAATTTATTAACACATCCCATAGATAGGCGCTGCTGCTGCACAACTCTTGACACAGAGTGACAGCCCGACACGAGTCTTTCTCTCTTGTTTCTCGCAAGTCGCAACTTTCTTATCAAATCTCAAAGAAAAAGCGAAAACGAGCAGTAGGAGGAGAGATTTTCTCCTCAGTTAAAGTCCATTTCAGCCGCATTTGGTACGGATATCGAACAGCTAGAGCCGAGTCCGGGCCTGGTGCCGGTAGGCAAATGAATTGTCTCGAATTAGAGTCAAAAGTGAGATCGTGACTGAATGGAGAATACAAAGGCAAGGAGTGCGGAACAAAAAAAAAACCATTCAGTCATCAGACACACGCAGAGAAAGAAGAAAACCAAACTCAAGTGACGTACATGTCATGTTTGCCAAGACCAAAAGACGCTTTTCTGTGATGCACAGAGTGCGAGTATATTTCTCATTTAACCGCCCGTCGATGGTTGTTGAGCTTTGGAAGTCGATGTCGTCGTAATCCTATCCATTTCCAAATCCCATTCATCATCGATTCATGAAGTAGTAGCGTGAGTATTATTTTTTTTTCTTTCATTATAGGAATCTCCTCTTACTCACAGAGATGCAACACCAGCAAAAAAAGACTGAAACTCATTCAATCACTCACTTAGGTAGACTTTTAAGTTTTCTTTTTCGAGGAAAAAGGTCTTCTGGTTTTATTTTTTGAAAGTGACAAATTTCAAACGGAAACTTTTACGAAATACGATTATGTATATTTGTACCTATTAATAAAGAGATTTAGTGTTGAACGCCAATGACTTCCCGAAAATCCACAAAGCTGGATTTTGGTGGAGAATTTTATATTGACCTGATACACCCTGTACCTGCTTTTGATTTAACGAGTATTGCTAGGGAATGTTTCTCTTTAAAACTATTACTTTTTCGCAAATAATGTAAATACGAAAATTATAGCTTATATAATTTCGCAAAAAAATATTCTGACATATTTATAGTGAGAGCAATAGGTTTTCAGAAAAACTAGCGAAACGGTACTAAATCGATATCAGTTTTCTTCTAAAAAATGTACTGTTTTCCACACAACCGCGTTTTTTTTTTCATGTTTTTCAATGTGGATTGAAAAACAGGGAATTAATATACAAAATTTAAGTTAAAGCTTTGTATATGTATACAAAATCAATAGTACTATTATGAGACAGTTTTTATATTTCGTTGTGGAGACGTTGCGCGGCGCTGATGTCGTTAAAAATATGAACGGTTTGTTAATGTGGAATGTATATAGAGAGTTAGATGGTTATACGTATTATATTGAGTAAGTTAACTCAACTGGATGTTTTCGTCATGGCAACGACCAGAAAAAAAAAATAGATACCAAATTTTATCTGTGCCTTGTCAATACTTGCGTATGAGCTTTATATTGATATATTATTTTATTTTTTTTTCTGTCAAAACTCGGTTACAGAAGAAAGATCGTCTTTGGGTTTTACGTGGATACCTGCTTGTTACGGCTCTACCCCACGGGTGGCCTACCACCATCAGGGTCAGATTTAGTCCTGGCCATTAACCCCGACATAGCAAGCTATCTCGGTCGCAAAGTTGTGATATTTTGCAGCATATGCACACCTCTTGCTTTGGAGGCGAGGTTTATCTAACACCTCTTGAATTCAAGAAAAGAATCTTGAAAACCATGTGTCTCCGCATTAGGAATAAACCAACCCACCATGATGCTCATATTAGGGGGCCTACCTCATAGATAGGGTTCGAGCCGAGGGTAAAACTCAACCTCCGACTCAAATGGGCACTATCTCCCATGGTACCAGAATATAGCTTCCGGTGGAGCTTCGCAACTTCGCCATTTCATGGAGCCTCCTGGGCGATCCGAACCCGGACTTTGTCCAAGTTCTTGTCTCAAGCTTCGGAATTTCAAGAACTGAACCAGTCACTTCCAGATGGGCTCCTGCAAAACCCTGGGCCTGTCAACCCTTAGGATACACACCAAAAAGTCAGCCGGGGTAAAAACCAACAACTCAATGTGCATGCTAGTCTTTTGCTCACCTTACGGCAAACAAGGAAAGACGCTCCTGTCTTTGTTCTAAAGAACGAGGATGACGATCCCCCTATTATTTGCTACTACAAATAACCCTATAAACCCTTAAATAACCTTAAAAGTCTCCAGCCATGTAAGCAGCCCGAGACCTCACCAGTAAACTCCTCGTTATAACCCAATTAAACCTTAAAAGTCCCCAGCCACGCAAGTAGCCGGAGACCTTACCAATTCAACCCGTTACAACCCGATAAAACCTTAGAAATCTCCAGCCACCCAAGTATCCCGTGACTTCACCAATTTCACCCTTCACCAACCAAGATCCATCAAAAAGACTCGAGCCACAAGTGGACGAGCCCCGAAAGTCAAGACCATCATCCATGCACCACCACCGACCAACCATGGCCTTATGCTCCCCACCACCCATTATGATTGTGGGAATTACGCAATCTGCACTCGGACAGGTATGCCACCACAACCATAATCTTGGACTTACGTTTGCTGCCATGGTCCGATGTGTGGTTCAGTAGCAATACACTTCCAACAGTCAATCCTCCCAGAGCCCGAACACGAGCAACCAAAGACCTTACAATTTAACCCTAGACACCTCATTAGCTTTAAAACCTGGAGAATACCTTAAAAATCTCCAGCCACGTAAGTAGCCGGAGATTTTACCAACACACACCCGTCTTGACCCTACTACTGTCTTAGGTTTTCTTAGTTGTCTAAATCTCTTAGCTGAACGAGCAGCGAGAGAATAGACGTAAGCCCTCCCCACCACGACAAGGTGAAACCCTACGGGAGGGGTTACAGAAGGAAGGTATGTCGAGATTTTTGCCGAGTTAAACAACTTGACTCAGCTTCTTGATGAGCCAACTCGGATTCCTGACACTTCAGGTCAATGCGCCAACAATCTAGATTTGTTCTTTACCTCTGACTTGATAAATAAACCATACGTGTATTATCGCCTCTAGGCACATCAAAACATTGTATCATGCCTGCAAATTTGTCGTGTCCATCAAAAGAACGAGAAAGCCACTGATCACTATGATTCCTCGATATTGAGGCAGACTCCAGTGCAGCTGTGGTCACCAATCTGAGACATTTTATTCCGAATAGTCAAGACAATCTATGAAAACGAAAGAAAACTCCTGGTTTGACCCGAGCTATCAGGATTAGAGAAGTAAGTTTCCGTAGTTTTAAAGTCAACCGGAATATATACAAACAAGCTAGAAAGAACTGTAACGTTCATATACTTCAAAATAAATTTTTACATGACCAAAAATTACGGCAGAAAAACTTGTCCGAAAGTAAGTACAAATTGTTGGTCATTTGTAAAAAACATTCAAAACACTACTAAATCCTCAGTTCTAACGCTCGTCCAATTTCCTTGCAGCATAGTTTGCTGTTAATTCGACGCTACAAGCGAGTGACATGACTTAATTGTTTCGCTGACGACTCTTTCAGTGATAAATTTTCAGAACAGGAAGCAACTGTTCGTACTAATGATAAATTCAGTGACTTAAAATGTTTAATGAATATTGACTTACAAATGTTATAGCAGCGAATGTGTATAACAAGCTTCTGACAAGCACTTAACTTCTGTTTTTCCATCTTACTGTTTTGGTCAACGAGTTTTCAAATTTGATATAGTAGTATCCGAAGTACCTTGCTGTCAGTTGAATAATCTTTCCCTCAAATTGTGACTCTTATTGCTAGTGCCGTCTGATTAGAGATCGAAGTTTTATGCTTAGGTTAGAATGCTGAACTGTCACGCCGGATCTCTGAGACACGAATCCTACCCTATCAAATAAATTAGAGGTACAACATTTCGAAGAGAATCAGATCCAAGTGACTTTGAACTCTCAACATTTTTTGTATGTTTGTTGTATGTAAGAATGAAGGGCAACTATAATTTTCTGCCAAGTCCCAATTGCACTTGACATGACAAGAGATACCCTGATATGCAGTACCGTCAAAACCCATTTTTTCTAATTTTAAGGGAGCAGTGCCAGCGGATGGGAAGCGAACCCCGAGATACTACAATCATAGCGTTTGCAAAATTAAAACAAAAACATTTTTCCAAAGGTACTTCCTCGTGCGAGGAAGTGACAAATCCTACAACAGTATCAGTAGCTCTTTAAATCTTAAAGTGGTTTTCAGCATAGCATTTCGAATTCGGCAGAAAGTTGTAGGTCTATTCCTTTTAAGGTGGTATGTTCACTTACAATTAATTACAAAATTGCAAAAAAAACTTGTTACTCTCCGCTTTCGCGATGCGAACTCATTTGTTCATTTCTTAAGCCAACAACAATTTTCTCACAATTTTTTACTACAAATATTTACCCAACACACCACTGCACCGGTTAGCAATTTTATTATTGACAGCAACAAATTGCATCTGTATACACACATCGATATCCATTATGTAATAAAATTGCACGTGTAAAATTAGTTGTAAATAATAAAAAATAAAAAAAAATGTGCATATTAATTAAGTGAAACACACATTGCGCACTCAACACCAACAAAGAAGAAAAAGTAGAAAATGCTTAAAAAGAAAAGTTCACCTTTCTTTGGTCGTTCATTGAATGAGGAGTCTGCCTTATCTTTCTGCCATATCGATCACTTTAAGGTGAAAACACGCATTCGCATTAAATAAGAAATTAAATAAACTGACAGTAACTATCGCCGCCGCTGTGCGTAGCTCGTTGTCGTCGTCGTTGGTTCGTAGAGAGTGTGTTTTCACTTTGTATATAGAAATTTTAATAAAATTATTGTTAGAGTTAAAAATTGAATATTTCTAGGAGCGGGCTGTATTGGATTTTTTCCTTAATTTTCAGGAGGTTTTCGTTGCACAACTGGTCGAATAGGTGCGGGAAATTCATTATGAAAAGCCATAAACAACTTAAACAACTCTTAAACCCTTTGAAATTTGTTTCGGTACCATTCTGACTATCCCTACATAATCTTACACTTAATCTATGTAAGTCGGCCATAAGATACATCTCCTAGTCAACTTTATCTAGGTAGCAAGGCACCTTCACCCTGCTATCGAGCCGACTGTTGTTTTGTCAAGCCAAAGGCTTCCCTAGGCCTGGCAAGAGCAGCATTTACATGTCTGTCGAAATACTAATCCAACCAGGTGCCGAGGTACTTTACTGCACTTCACAAGCTTGCGCCCTTGACGCTCCATTAAACGGAGTCCTAAACAGAATAGTTTCAGATTTCTGAAAACTGATTTTCAACTTCCAGTCATCGCAATATGGCTCAATCTTGTCGAAGTCACTGAATCTTGGTAGTCAGACAATTCGACCTCGGTTGGCTTATGCCAGAATTCAATGGGGACATACCTTCGAATTGCTTCCTTAGACCATTAAGAAGCGGAATTGACACGCGATAATGTGTGTGTATAGAAATAGGCATGGCATTGTCTTCCAGCTGGATATCGAAGGATTCGTGAATTGGGTCTAGTTCGTTGAAAAATTTGGCGTACCCTTGTTTCAATTGCAATTTTGTGTGATTTTCAATGTAATTGATGCGTCTGATTACCCCAAGATCTTAAAACGCTGATAGACCTAATAGAGAATATGCATAGATTGTATTGAACTTCCGCTTGATTAAACAAGCTAACTCACCTCGAAACTTTGGTCTACAAAGTATTACTTCTGCAGGAAGAACTAATTTTTGTCTTAATGTTTCGGATGGGATGGTAGAGACGTCAGCTTCTGGACCCAACTCCATTTAGAACTTACTCAGCCATTCATCTTTTGCTGTAGTGCTTGTTATTGTTAAAACTGCATTTTGGCTAAAACTAGCTTAACTCCCTCTGCTGTCTACCCTTTGTTTGATGTAGTTTTAACAAGTTTCGTCTTTAGCTGGATAGTCATCCTTCTTGAGCTTTATCTTACCTGCACTCCATCTGCATCGCGTATTGAACGGCCATTTTAAGACACCTTGCTGTCTCGCGTTTGGAATTATTTCATCATGTAATCATGTAGCACACTAAAATTAAAGTGTTCGGACAAAGCATAAACCGAAATGATAAATGTGTCCACTTGCTCGCTCGCCTTCGTCCTGCTCTGTTAAACTGACACGCTCCGAAATGACATTGCGTCGAATAACGAAGTATCTGTCAAACTTCTCCATGATGAAAATGTCGGCCTGGCATCCCTTTATATTTATATATGAGGGTTGTTGGCATGTCCTTCTTCTGTTTTCCTGCTCAACCTAGATGCCGACACGAATCGTTTGAAAAGCCTTCTAGTTCTTTGTTTGGGACGTCTCAAGACGTCAGGTCCGATGCAACTTTCTTGTTTTCTCAAAATATGGTAAAGTGTAAGGCTCCATAAAATGTAAGTCCAATACTGTGCCAAAAGCATGCAACGAAACTATTAAATTTCTTCCTCCATTTCCACACCGACCTTAAGTTGTTGTACTTATAATAAAACTGCAAAAAAAAACTTCAATTTGAGGTCTATGGAATCTACCGAAAAAATTGACACTTTAACCGTGACTATGAGGTAAGTCTGCCTGAACGAACTTGATTTTTTTTTTTTTTTTATCAAAAAGCTTGAACAAAATTATAGTAAAAATATTGTACTCTCATACTCCTCTTACGAAATAATTCACCTCAACAATTTGATTCGCAAAACTTCCCTACGACAGTTCACCAAAATTTTAATACGCAGCTGCTCGTGGAGAATCAGGGCCTAGTGACTTACAACTCTCAACCATTCTTCTGCCGGTTAAACGCGAGGCATTTTTAATGATAAGAGATAATCTTGGAGGATTTGTCTTTAGGTGTTAGCGTTTGGGAATCTACTCCAGACCTTCGGGATGACAATCCAGCAGACTTACCATTACCCTACGGGGAACTACAATTTTTATTCCTACAAACAAACCCCCGTTGAATCCCCATAAACACCGGGGTGCATTTAAAAAAAAAAGTTACAACAGACTTTGTAGACTTTACGACCAAAGAGGTATCTCTGTTCTGGCTGTAAGATTAATCAATACGGCCTATATTCGTTCAAGGCTTGAGTCCAATTCTCATTTCCGTGCAATTGCTCCAATAATTCAATTGAGTCTGTTGGATATAATGATAGTTGATAGAACTATAACAGAAACGCTTGCATCTCTCCTTAGCACCGCCGTAATGTTTCTTAAAACTATTCAACTGTTATTCTCGCGCTTCAGAGAGTGCCCATCAGTTTACCCTTGAGCTCAACTTCTGACGTATTTTTAAGTTCGGAGATTCTTTCTTTAGCCACACTACACGAATGTGGGATGATTTATCCGATTTTCAATCATTCAAAACCAATATTACCGATGCAAAGCCCCTTAATGCGAGAGTAATAGGTGGAATGTCACCCCGAAGGTTTGGAATAGATTCCTAGACGGTAACATCTAAAAACAAATATCAGGAATACTACCTTTTACGAGGAAGTGTCAAAAATCCTCCAAGATTATCTTTTATCATTAAAAATTCTTCTTATTTTACTGCTCGGAATTGGCGAGAAAACTGATTTTGGGAAAGAATCCCGAAACACAAAGAATAGAAAACGGGATTTAAAAATCCCATATTTTCGGGAAACAGTTCGAAAGCCAAAAGTTCCTTATTTTGTTATTAACTGAAGATGAATTTTTTCTCTTTAAGTGAACTTGCATACCTGGCCCTAACTCTTGAAGTGATGCCGTGCAATGATTTTTACACCTCAATAGAAAAAAAAAAAACATTTTTCACAAAGATCTGTTCTACTCGTACCACAGGATTTATAAAAAAAAGTGACTTAAGGCGACCTTATTCGCTCGTTTTCGCTCTCTAATACACTCTGACATGCTCCGATTTTGGAACCTATCCAATCTCACTCATTTACAAAAATAATCCCTAGTGAAACGTTTCATTCACAATGGAGATAGTTTACTACTTCTTTTAAAATAGAACGAAAAATGAAGTTCACACGAGCTTAAAGCCCCGTCCCAACCCGACCAGACTGTAAGATGGAGAAAAATATCTTTCGCCGTTTTCCAATCTTAAATTTTGTAGAAAAATTCAGCTCCTCCAGTAAAGTTATAATCCGCTAAAACCGTAGGTCTTGGTGCATTTTCTGGGATAAAGACACTTTATGTTGAGGCTCTCCGCTATTTTATTGGTACGTTGGGCAACCGGGCGTTTGGCTTTCGATGATTGACATTACCAGTACTGACTTGTCTGTCACTCTATTTTTGTATTCACTGTCCGTCACTCTATTTGTATGTGGACTGTCTGTCACACATAATCGTTGGTCGTGATGGCCCTTTTGCCTTGACAGAAGTCGGACGTTAAGCTCACTGGAATATTCGATTGAATTTTTTTGTGCACGCTTATTTTTTGAAAACCAGCTTTTGTTGCTTTTCCGAAATGCTTTAAGAGAAGTCCTCTGACGGCTTAGGTTCTCAGCGTTTTGGAGTCGCAACGAATGACTAAACCGAAATGGGCTGGTAAAACTTGTCGCGGTAAAATTTATCGCAACGACCTACTCATAATGCACTGTAACCTCAAATAGGATAACCTTAAATCTCCATACAAATTACAATGTTTTAAATGGTCCCAAATCCTTAATTTAACCTAAATTCACTAAACAAAGTGCGAGATATTCTGATTTCACAATGATTTCCATCTCCAGTTTTATGATGAAAAATCCATATCAAGTAAGTAAACTATGGCGTATGCGTAACTTTTTTTTGAAAAGTTTTGTTTTCACCAAAGAAAAATTCGCAGCCACCCACGTTCCAAAAAAAAAACAACTTTAAATATTCACATTCAGTTCAGTTTCGCTCTGTTTGTGTCGTAAATCACACAAAAGGCAACAAATAATAATAATACAAAAAAAAAACACACAATTCTGCTCCAATGGAAATGCTATAACAGAAAACTTTCCCTTCGAAAGCGCCGCCGCTGAGTTGTTCCAAACAAAAAAAAAATCAACGATTACCAACCTAAAGGATGTGCACACAGCAAACCCAAAAAAAGAGAAGGTCAGTCTCAGCAGCAGCAGCAGCAGTCACAGCCACTCTGTGTGCATTGTTACCATTTTCATCGAAGACAATAAATAATCCAGCCCACACGATGACAGCTGCTGGCAATGGCTGTGAAACACATATATTCTTGTATTGGAAAGTGCCCGTGCTAGTGCTCGATTTAAGGGCTATATCGAGGCCATAAAAGGGAGCTAATCGCGTTAAATACCCGCTACACTACACTAAACACTCAGTGATCAATCAATTCAAAGGGGCCCAACTGGACGTACAATTAACAATCCAAAAAAGAGACACCCATGAGACTGCTGGCAATGACAAGCCGTGTAAGGCCGATATCGAAAGCCTTCATAAAGACCAAAGCTTAAACAATCACTCGCTTTCCCTAAAAGAAATAGTTTTTTTTAATTTTTTTTATTTGAGTTGCACAACAGATAAAAGAGGTTTTTTGATGTTCTCGTTGGTCTTTATTTTTTGTGGAGCTTCGAGAAGCGTAGCGTAACGTTACATTTTCCCTTTTTTCGGTGTGGGAATTGTAAACATTACAAAAGAAATAAATTGAGGGCTGCAACAAAAACAGCAACATCAGCGGCAGCAAGTACTTAACATCTGCCAGCCCCAGCCAGCGGTTTCAAATTGGGATCGCCTTTCCATCATCTTCGCGCAGAGCAGCTCCTCTTTGCCAAGCAAAGCAAACCATGTCAGACTGACTGTATAGTGTGAATTAATGTATTTATGATGTAATCGCCACTTTACAAACGATGTGATACAAATGTCTGTTTCGTTTGTTTGTTCTTACACCACACACATTGAGAGATAAGATAGTGTTGAATGAAAGGGTGTTTTGGAAAGATTCCGAATATCAATGCGAAACGGAGATTTTTTTTAAGGAGATGATGACATTTTGGAAGGTCTATTACATTCGGAATTGCTTGACATGATGAAATTCTGTCCAATTTTGATAAGTTTTTAACCAGAAATATTTCTGAACATTCAGCAGTTGTCTTGTGTCATCAAATTGGTCACCAGCAGTACGTAATATTTAAAGCTGTTAAGAAAGTATTGGTTGAAAACAGACTTTTAACTTTGTAACGAAGCGTTCCATGCTACTCCACTTTATGTAACTTTGATCTTTCTAGTGTGAATTTTACTTCGCCGAATTCAATTCGCACGCACCAGGAACACATGACTTTTCACAAAGGTTATGGACGGCCTGCATATTGCACTACCGAATTTGTTTGATAAATATAAAACTATTCCACCTGTGAATATAGGAACATATATTGTTTAGAGAATACTTGATGAACACTGCCACAGTTCAAAGCGCCACCTATTGTACATTGCTTAAGCAAAATTCTAAACTCTTCCCAGTGTTTCGAACATACGAGTAAATCTTGTTTAGGTTCAAGAGAGCTTAAATTCGGGATTTCAATTTTCTTGAAATTTTAAAAAAGCAGAGCACGTAAACATAAAAAAGTGGGCGTGGGAGCACACGACTTTTACTAAAACCATTATCAAAAACCGGTTCCGAAACAACAACAAGCCTGGATGATTTTAATGTTGACGACCCCAGCAAACAAAACAAGGATAACGATTTTCGGTTCTGCACGTGGAATGTCCGGACACTCAACAGGCCACGTGCTGCCGAACAAATAGTTGAGAGCCTGGATAGGCTAAATGCTGACATTACAGCCATCCAGGAATGGAGAGGATGGAGAGGGCATACGAAGGATCAAAACGTGTGACATCTACTTCGACTAGTGCTACAAGGAGCAGGGTCAGCGGCTTTTTGGATGTGGATTTGTGGTAAGGGGAAGACTTAGGCAAGAAGTCTTGGGCTTTAGAATGTGAGCGAGCGCCTGGTCACAATCCGCATCAAAGCGAAATTCAAAAACGTGACTCTGATCTCTGTCCATGCCCCAACGGAAGAAAAAGATGACTCAACCAAAGAAGAATTCTACGACCTTCTCGAGGAAACATATGATAGGTGCCCCAAGTACGACGTCAAGATTATTCTTGGCGACTTCAACGCCAAGATCGGAAAGGAGGGCATCTTTGGTTCGATAGTCGGAGAACACAGCCTGCACGACAACACTTCCGGTAACAGACTCAGGCTGATTGACTTTGCGGTCGGCGGGGCGAAATGTCATCATAGCTAGCACTCGATTTCCACACCTCAATATACACAAAGGGACCTAATCGTCAACCATATTGATCATGTTGCGATAGACGCGAGACATGCTTCCAGTATCCTGGATGTCCGAACATTCCGAGCGGCCAACATAGACTCGGATCACTACTTGGTGGTAGCCCAAGTACGGATGCGGATATCCATGACGCCACAACGACGGACGGATGCTGTGAAAAGATTCAATGTCGCGAGGTTCAAAACGCAGGAGGCCGCCAGGACTTTTGCAGACCGCGTCTCTCTTAATCTCTCAGCAAGCCCGCCTCGAGCTTCATCTACGGAGGACCTGTGGAAGCACTGCCAAAATGCCATCAGTAGTGCCGCCACTGATGTGCTGGGTTTCACAAGGCCACCACAACGAAACCCCTGGTTTGACGAAGAATGCAGGTTGGCGCATGTAGCAAAGAACGAGGCCTACCAACTAATGCTGCAGGCAAGAACCAGAGCTGCTGAGAGAGCTGCCTGGGAGCTCTACGGGCAAAGATGAAAGGAGGAACGCCGACTTCTAAAGAGGAAAAAGAGAGAACATGCGAAGCGGGTGGTCGAGTCTATTGAGGACTGTACCGGCAGAGGGGATGTTCGAAAGTTTTACCAAAGGGTGAGGCAATCCACCCAGTGCTACAAAGCTAGAACGGAAGCCTGTCGGTATGAGAGTGGGAATATAGTAGTGGACACGCAGTCCGTGCTGAGGATCTGACACAACACTTTTCCAGGCTGCTGAACGGCGAGGAAGGCCAAAAAGCTAGGCGGAACATTCCATTTAACCTGGACGATGATGGTCAAAATTTCCGTCCACCCGACCTAAATGAAGTGCGGTCAGCGATAGCCAAGCTAAAAGCGTACAAAGCTGCTGGCGCGGATGGCTTGCCAGCTGAGCTTTTCAAAGCAGGTGGGGATGACTTGGTAGGGTGCATGCACCAACTCATCTCAAAAATTTGGTCGGATGAAAGTATGCCCAATGAATCGAACCTCGGCATAGTGTGCGCCATCCACAAGAAAGGAGATGTTCTGGCGTGTGCCAATTACAAAGGTATAAGTCTCCTTAACGTCGCATACAAAATCCTGTCGTCTGTACTGTGTGAGCGCCTAAAACCGTTTGTCAACGAGCTGATCGGCCCTATCAGTGTAGTTTTAGGCCCGGAAAATCTACCCTGGATCAGATGTTCACACTTCAACAGATTTTGGAAAAAACCCAGGAGTTCCAAATCGATACACACCACCTTTTTATCGATTTCAAAGTCGCGTATGATAGCGTGGATAGAGAACAACTATATAGAGCCATGTCTCATCTCGGAATCCATGCCAAGCTCATCCGCTTGCGCAGGATGACCATGGAGAAATCTCGCTGCTCCGTCAAGGTCGGTAAGAACACCACCGAACCCTTTGATGTCGAGAAAGGTCTGAGGCAAGGCGACGCACGTGCTATCATGCAACCTATTTAACATTGCTCTTGAAGCAATTGTACGAAACTCAAACGTCGACAATAGAGGTTTAATTTTTCAAAAGTCAGTTCAACTGCTTGCTTATGCGGATGATATTGATATCATTGGGAGGACGAAGCGAGCTGTTACCGTTGCGTTTGTAAGTATTGAACTGGAGGCGCTGAAAATGGGCTTGGCTGTTAATGAGGACAAGACGAAGTATATGCTATCATCGAGAAAAGAATCTCAACATCGTCGACTCGGGCAAAACGTCACGATGGATAGGTATTAAACATCTGCAACGAATGGCTTGAAACCACTTCCAAGCCATTCTATATTTTTTCAAATACACTATTTGCTGCTTTCACTTCTTCTAAAACAAAACAAATGAATCATCACCCCATACCAAAACAAAAGAATCGTGTATTCACTCGAAACGAATACACCATTTGATTTGTTTTCTCAAATGCATCGAATACAGCGAGTTTATATCGAAAACATCGAATACACCAAATAATACACTAAACACACCGAGTACACCAAGCGAATTGAGAACTTTCAATCGCTAAAGAATGTGAGGGTGAACAAATAGAAAAGTTGATCACGGCAAATTTTACTTTAACTTTTAATCAAGTTATCCGATCATTAAGGTGAAGATCAATAAAGAAAGTGGAAAACTCAAGCTAAATTTTGATACTATTGGGAAAGAGTAAAACTGACCATAATATATTAAAAGAATGGGTAAAGTTCTTTTAATTTCAACTTTTGTTATGAAAAATTCAAAAGTTGATGAAAAATTGAATAATTTTAAGAATCTTATGATGCAAATTTACTATTGTAATGGTTCTCTATAATGTTTCATAGGCAATAACTTGATATATGCAACGGGAGACGAGGTAGAGGAACTTTATTTAATTTCTCACTATAAGATTAAAAATTAAAATCGTGAAAAAATTCCGATTTTACTGTATCGATTCTAACTTGAGTATTACGAGTCTTTATGATTGAGGTCAATAAATAAATGGTCATCTTTATTTTTGTTTAATTTTTTTTCCAAACTGACACCAAATTTAATACTAAAAAGCTGTGTGAAGCAAAACTGGGATAGGTTCTTATAATTAAAAATTTAAAAGTTGATGAAAAATTTCTGAATATTGAACAAAAATTAAAACTCATTTATTGCCCCAACCCTGCTCTAAGATAATGCCGAACAATATTTTACGATCAATTCAACAAGTTACACACTAAAATTGGTCATAAGGATTCGAAAAAAAAAAACAGTTTTCATAAAACAATTCAAACGAGATGGTTCATAAACTAGTTTCTAACTTCCGAAATCGTCAACAGATCTATAAAATTAATACTGTCATTAAAGCAAATATACAATTTGTGAAAAGAAATTATCCAACTCTACATGATTAATTTGAAAAAATAATATTAAAGGAAATTGAAGTAGTGTTTCTTTTCCATTGACTAAAAATGTAAAATCTGTATACAAAATTAAAAATGGAGAAAATAAGTATTTTTATATTATTGATTTGCTTATTCTTTAAATAAACATATTATGTAAAAGATTACAAAACCGTAAATCTAAGAGGAAAGCTGATATAAAAGTATTTTCAATTAAGTTTTTTTTAAAGGCTTGTTCCATTATACATATATGACTCATTAGTTTTGACATTATTAACGCATTTTGAAAGATTATCTTGTCTACAAATAAGCTCTTATTCAAATATATAAAACATTACCATGAATGGCATAGAAACTATATTATAATGTTCTATAAAAATTGCAAAAACAGTTTTAGTACATTTTCCTTGAACATATTTCATTTTTAAGAAAGATATGGGCTTATCCCTGTAGATTTTAACTTCTTGAGTTTGAAAAAAAAAAACAAAAAAAAAAATTAAGGCACGCATGTAAATTTGAGTTTTTCTTCAATTATAGACGACGAATAAATAAAAAACTTCAAAATAACTCATATGTATTGCTTGTTGAAAAGTATAGAAGTATAAAGTATAGAAAAATGAATTTAAAATAATTTATTTTAAGAACCGAGTTAATTGATTTGGTTTTTATTTTTAATCTTCACAGCCTCTTTTTTCAAACTTATTTGTTTAACACTTTTACCATTTTTTTTTAGAGTTTCTACAGTTTAAATTACGTTCATTGTAAAAGTATAATCAAAGAATTCTTTGGAGTGCTAGTAAAAAATGTACCTTTTTTGAAACAGTTACGTTTTTTACGTTCGTTTTGTTAACTTCATAAAATTTGTACATAATGAAGCACGCATTGAAGCCAAAGTTTTTTTTACTCTAGATAGCTTAAATAATGATGCAGACCATAAAAAAATGCCCCATGATCAATGCTAAAAAAATAGACACGAAAATGTGTGACAATTAAAGATTTACGAAAAATCACGCATGGCAGTTTTTTCTAAAATTTATATCATATAGGATTATTTATAAGGAAGGTACGCACTCAAAATGAATGATTTCAATTAATTTTGACCTTCATTTATCTGAAAAAAAAACAAAAATTGTACTAAGTAATCTTATGTTAAACATTATTTTTGCAATAACACAAAACGTTAATTATCCACGCACGCAGCCAAAAGTCTCAATATTCGATGATTTTTTCGATTTCAAACACTTTCGCACTATCTCGATGGTTCATTTTATTAATTGAATAGTTAAAACTAAATGATATATATAATATTATAAGTTCCAAAACCTGAATATTTAATAATAATGTCTATATATTTCGACGCATGGCAAAAGTTAAAATTTGCACGGATAAGCCCATATAATTAAAATTTGTAAATTATTATCGATTTTGCTATACAAAATTATCTATAATTCCAGGAGAGACACCAAACAGTGTATTCGTTTTTATACTCGCTGCGTTCACTGTATTCGGTGTGTTTATAACTGTTAGGCTTGTTCTGTTCTATTTGGTTCAAGCATTCAAGCCTAGGAGAGAAACCAAACAGTGTATTCGTTTTATTATAAAGGAATCGAATGGTGTGCAGTGTTTGTTCTTTTAGAATAGTGTATTCATTTTCAGTGTACACTACTTTCTATGCATGTAACGAACAGAATACACTGAAGTACTGTGCTTACTCAGAGAAGGTAAATGAATGTATTCATGCAGACCTTTAATAGGTATAACTTCGAAGTCGTTAAAGACTTTGTCTACCTGGGCTCCACTATAACATCGCAAAACGACATCAGTGCAGAGATCAAGCGAAGAATTACTCTTGCCAACCGCTGTTTCTTCGGGCTAAGAAGGCATTTGAGTAATAAAGCCCTATCTCAAAGAACCAAGTAGACCTTGTATAAGACCCTCATCAACCCGTGCCTGCTGTATGGGGCAGAAGCATGGACACTGTCTAAAACGGATGAAAATCTTCTTGGAAGCTTTGAAAGAAAAGTTCTTCGTTTGATCTTCGGTCCAGTCTGTATCGATGGAGTATGGAGAAGAAGGTTCAACAACGAGCTGTACGGGCTTTACAGCGACGTTGACCTAGTCAAGAAGCTGAAAATATAACGGCTGAGATGGCTGGGGCCGTCGAAACTTCGAATCCACCCCTGTTGGTCTGCGCAGCAGAGGAAGACCCCACCTCAGGTGGCGCGCACAAGTGGAGAGCGACCTTAACCAGAGCTAGCTGGAGGGGCTTGTTGGTTGAGGCCGTAGTCCACCCTGGACTATGAGCGCCATCTAAAGTAAAGTAAGTAAGTACTATCAAAAACCGAATAAGAACAAACTGAATTTATTAACAAAAGCGTGTTAGTAGTTTCCCAATCAATAATTTCAATATATTGAAAAAAAAACGCAGTAAACAGTCGATAAAGCTTATAAAAAACTTCGAAAACCCTGCCGTTTTCTTGGCACCGTATCTATAGGCAATTTCTCGTGTAAGTCTTGTTGAAAGAAACCTCTTCAAAACTCTTGTTCTTCCTTTACACAATTTTGAAATAGAACTCTTGTGTGTCAGTGTGAAAAGTTTTCTGTTGCTAATACAATCCATATCTTAAGTCACCATTTTGTTTTTATAACGGGTAACCCCAAATGTCAACATGCTCACACTACACATTATATCCCTAACTAAATTTATTGCAAAACCCATCAAAAGACCCCTTGCTTTTTATTGACAAATAAACCATGTGAGTAACCTTAATGTCACCCTCTTGTCAAGCAAACTGCCTATTTCATATCAAATTATCGCTCCTTTTGCTTTAGAAACCTTCGACAAACAAAACAAAATTATTCACTCTCATATCATTTTATTTCCCCCAATTGATCTCACATTCTCCCCAACAAATAACAAGAAAATAATAATAATTGATGTGACACAAGAGAATCAACAAATAAAAGAGGTCATCACTCCTCGATTGTTCGTTCATTGGGTTGGGTTTGTTGTTCTTGGCAACCGATTGAGAGATAAAAAAATAATAATCTTTGACAATGAGAGTATTGATGTCATTAATTGAAAACTGCCATTTCAAAAAAGTCGGTCATAATCATCCAAATAATTACAAAAAAGTTTTCGTACAAAAAAGATTTCCTCTTCTTCTTGCAAGCGCCACCTTAGTAGAGAGAATAACTAACAACCGACGAATGAATGAACGAATATTCGTCCATTTTAAAATTTCGTTCACTTAGCATTATTTTTATTCGTCGCGAATGACATTTTAAAGAAACAAACAAACCTAGAATGATTTTGAGGTTCGTCGCGCGTGAACAATTCATTCGTTGCAGTGTGGATGGTATGTGGAACGCGAAGTGTTTGACAGCTCGTAAAGATTAGATTGCAGTTCGTGAAATCCAATTTATTTTCTCAAATTTCTCTTTTTAGCAATAAAAAATCAAATTTCAGTATCTATCTTAACATTAAGTTAAACTAGTTTATGTGTTTATGTTTATAAGAGTTTCAATAAACCCTTGAGCGCATGTGGACTCGCTTTAATATGCGCGATGAACTTGTGGGCTCAACTGTTTCTAAATGATTTTCTTCGTCACAATCGAAGAGCTGCTGCAATGTTCGGTTTGAAGATCTTGTTGAGGAATGCGTTGAAGAGTTCCGCTTCGATGAGTAGCTGAGTGATATATTTGCTTACCCAACCATATTTCCGATCATTCTACTTAACCTCGCTGTCTATCGTGCCCTGCTTTCCGAGCTCCGAAGCTTTTGCCACGTCTGTTTCGTAAGCTGTCTTCAACTTAAGACCGCATTCCTCCATCCAGAATTGCCCTCGTCGCATGACCTCGTTCGTTACCGAAAAGGTATCACCGGCATTGTCCATTCGAAGTATGACAGAGGTCAGGTCCCGAAATTGATCTCCGTGCTGACCGAGTGCCTTAAGAAGGTACATACCTGTAAATCATATGCTAATACCGGGAGAACTAGTGTTTTACACAGGAAAGGGGGCTTTTAATTAGCCTCTTTCGCATTCTTTTTTGGCAAAGAAATCAAAGTATGCCAATAAATACAAACGAATGCAAAGCGGTATAATGAATAGGGAGGGAAAGCTATTTCAAAATTCGCAGCTATTGACTTCGTTTTGAGACCGCGATTTTTCTGCGACTGCGATTTTTAAAAATTATATTTACAAAAGATTGCATTGTTTAACAGCCCCTTTCAACAGCACGATGAAATGCTTTGATATGTCAACATCACATTGAAATGCACGTGCTATGCTGGACAAAGTATGGTGAGTTATGACGAATTTCGAAACGATTTGGAAGTCCAACAGTTGCACGTTATTACAAAGTAACCGTTGTATCTATCCCGGTACCGAATTCGATTTCGAAAACCTGTGCCTCGGGAGTATTGGGTTGCATAATATCGAAATTCAATATTTGTCAATTAACTATTGACAAACTCATCTTGATCTTCTTCAGCTTCGATTCACCAGGAATTTCGGCTGTTTCTGTTGTGTTGTGGTGAATCCACGGTCAGTGCAAAAACTCGCTCGAAATTTTCTTGAGTATTACTGAACACTCCCTTGAAGTTGGGAAACGATCGCGGTTGTTGTCGATTGTGAGCATACCCGGTGAACTTTTTGCGGATAGATTTTTCATGTCCAAATATTTATGTAAAATCGAAATGACTGGTCCATATAATAAGCCTTTGGTCTCTAAGCTCGCGCACCTCCACTCGCTGAACGTCTATTTATCGAACCATTTCCATTGTTGTGATCTTAATTAAGCGACCAGAACGTTCCATGAATGGTTTCAGTCCCAATAATATTTGTCAAAAAATAGTGTTTTATGAGCGTTCGAAATTGACTTTTCCAATTTAACGAAAATGCTCTGGGGTCTCTACATAAAATGGAGCCAAAACAGAACTGACAGATTTGTGATGGTTTTGACATGCCTACCGATGCCATTTGTTTTAATTTTCAGGACTGTTTGATCCACCCTACAACACAATAGCTAAAATATTTTTCAATTGTGAATTATACATACCGTGATGAATTTCAATAAAATTGATAATCATCAAAGAATAGTTGATTAAAGTTATTTTTTTTAAGAAATAAGTTTTATAATAAAAAATTAATTAATTTTAATATTTATCAATTTTATTTAATAATTTTGTAATACTTTTTGAATATGTCATTGATACTGACTTTAAACACATTACTATCTGGGAAACAAAGTACATTAATCATGAACTACCGAAGTGTCAATCATCCATTGAACTTTGAAGTACAGTAAAGAGAATGAAAAGATGAGACAGCTAATTGACGCCGCCATATTGACATGTTCATCAACGCTAAGCTGTCTGTCATTTGCCATGCTACAACGCCATATCTGACATAGATGTCAATAAATTGTTAAATTATAAATTATTGCTGTCACTTATAAACAAACTCTTACCAAACACTCAAAAACTTAACGAAGCGAATTGTCAGTGGAATTGCACTTTGTGTCATCACTTAAACAATCGATTCGTTCCAAGAAAGAAATTAGGAATGACTGGAAACCGGGTTACCCTTTTATCTAAAAATGTATAAAAAAAACAATCTTCTGTGCAGTTTTGCTAATTTTGATAATTTCTCTCATAAAACGCACACGAACTGGCGAGAAATAAAAAAAATTGCAAATGTCTGCCTGTCTTCCTACAGATGTACATAACATCATCCGCGTTGTTTTTTCTGTGTTTTATTTCTATACTCGCCGACACGGCATCATCTTTTTGATTTCGAAAACTTTTTTGACTCACTGCACGCTCTCCGCAACTATCATCGTCGCTCGCCGCCGCCGCCGTCGCCGAAATTTGGACAAGAAGAAGCCAAAGAAATATAATATATCCGTAAATAATAAAACAAAGAAAAGTATGTTAACCTAAAAAACATTTTCGTCTGGTGGCGGTGGGCTCGATTGGCTCTTTTTTCATTTTGTATTTTTTTGATTCTGGTAGGCTCGCTCAACTGGGACTCTGGCGACTACAGACTCGATTCAGACGCCCGCCCGACTTGCTGCTCCGCCACAGCCATGTACTATATTGCAACAAATCTTGTTGCGAGTCTCATTTGTGAATATTTGTTCGTATTTTATTTAAAGGCTTACCTAAGAGGAGAAATCGAACAAGAGTTAAGCAAACAAAAAAAGACCTAAAACTAAAAACCTAAATTATGACACACAGACGCTCAGCTAACGCAAGCCAGCGAGAGTCTGTCACAGACAGAGCGTGGAGGAAATTCGAAGTTTGCTTCTCAGGCGTTTGTGAATCATTATTTACGGTTTACAAAAAAAAAAGCGGCTTTCCTCCTCCACCCGCTACACTAGTGATCGGCTCTGCTCTGAATCTAATGCAAATAAAAAACCAAAACCTATAAATGCGGACGGACGGTGGTCCATTAATGACGCCGAAAATTCGTTTTATGGGGGCAACACAAGCGATGTACCTAAAACGTCGTCCTTCTTTTTTGTTTTAATTTTATTTAAGTTCTGTTTCACTTTGTTTGGACCCAAAAAATGTGGAACACCGACGCGGTAGCGGCAACATTAATTTATACAACAAAAAGTATTAATTGGGTTAGAGACGACGACGACGACGACGATGAGAAATATAATTTCATTTGCCTCCGATTATAATTTGTGTTTCGGTTTGTTCATTTTGTCGGTTTTCTTAAAACGACACAAAATGAGGGTCATCGATGAGCTAGCTGTGTACTGAATTCATTTTGTTTGGGTTTTTGTTATTTTTTTTTTTTGATTTTGGTTTGAGGGACGTCAGCGACTTTCCCGGTTACATAAAGTCGGATGAGTTGTTTTACAAAATAGCTGACATGAATTAGTTACCTAGAATTGTATTTGTAAGTGTGTGTGTGTGGATCAAACAGGTGGACGTATGGATGACGTATCGTCGTAACCCACGATGACACAGCTGTAAATTCAAGTTGTATTAACATTAAGGCTACAAAATGATTGTGACATAATAACAATAGGAAAAATATGTATAGAAGCTCTTCACTAAACTTGTTCAATGGTTTGATTGAACTTTTGCCGCATTTTTAACCAAAGGATCAATCTAAGTGTAGTTGTCAGTACTTGTGAGATGTGAAGTACTACTTGGAGAATGCTTGGCGATATTGATGAATGTCAAGTTTAGAAAGAAAAATTCGTTGATTGAAAAGCGATAAGGTAAAAAAATTCGCCGTTATAGAGTTGAAACAATTTTAATTTTGACGTTCAATATTTTCTTAACCTGCTTTCCCTAAATGAACCTAAAATTAACGTGCATCCAAATTGGCCAGGTGGATCAGTAGTTACAAGTAACTCGAGGACAGAGTCAACATTCTTTTTAGATCTACTATGTTATTAATATGTTCTTAAACACAAACTGCAAAAGTATAACTTTTGATAACGCAGTTAGCTAAAGTTATATGTTCGATAACATCATTTTCCGAGCACTCTGCACCCAAAAAAACGAGTTGACGACAAAAATATTTATAAGTCAGGGAGCGTTTGCATTTGCAAGAAATTTATCTGACGTTTGCATATTTGACGATAGCAAATATCTGCGTTAAAAAATTACGATCTATTGACGATCAA
Organism: Philhelius festivus; assembly: GCA_963931855.1. Classification (NCBI taxonomy): domain Eukaryota; kingdom Metazoa; phylum Arthropoda; class Insecta; order Diptera; family Syrphidae; genus Philhelius; species Philhelius festivus. The sequence continues at coordinate 167,965,307 of OZ007555.1, read as the reverse complement.
ATTGACGTTTTATTTTCTGAATGTCATTAGAGCAGGTGGTCAAGATTGACATATCTATGCAATGGGCTCACAACCCTTGAATAAATTAACCCCTTTTGTAAAATTCCGAGCTGTTTGCTTCCAGTTATCCAGGCGAAGCACTCTGCCATCATCACAGATGGCTTCGTCCTTAAACCAAATGGAGCTCGTTGTTCTTTGTGCACTGGGACCTGAGAGAAAACTGCTCTTGAGCATTGTTCGATGTGAAGTGGACTTGGTCTGGAGTTAAATCTTCTTCTCTCCATTCGCGCTCTCTGCAAAAATATCCTTCGAAGATTTTTTTCTTTTGAAAGTTCCCAATATCAGCTCTCCCCTAATGCCTAAAGGACAACACTTGGTAATAAAGGGTGATTTTTTTGAGGTTAGGATTTTCATGCATTAGTATTTGACAGATCACGCGGGATTTCAGACATGGTGTCAAAGAGAAAGATGCTCAGTATGCTTTGACATTTCATCATGAATAGACTTACTAACGAGCAACGCTTGCAAATCATTGAATTTTATTACCAAAATCAGTGTTCGGTTCGAAATGTGTTTCGCGCTTTACGTCCGATTTATGGTCTACATAATCGACCAAGTGAGCAAACAATTAATGCGATTGTGACCAAGTTTCGCACTCAGTTTACTTTATTGGACATTAAACCAACCACACGAATGCGTACAGTGCGTACAGAAGAGAATATTGCGTCTGTTTCTGAGAGTGTTGCTGAAGACCGTGAAATGTCGATTCGTCGCCGTTCGCAGCAATTGGGTTTGTGTTATTCGACCACATGGAAGATTTTACGCAAAGATCTTGGTGTAAAACCGTATAAAATACAGCTCGTGCAAGAACTGAAGCCGAACGATCTGCCACAACGTCGAATTTTCAGTGAATGGGCCCTAGAAAAGTTGGCAGAAAATCCGCTTTTTTATCGACAAATTTTGTTCAGCGATGAGGCTCATTTCTGGTTGAATGGCTACGTAAATAAGCAAAATTGCCGCATTTGGAGTGAAGAGCAACGAGAAGCCGTTCAAGAACTGCCCATGCATCCCGAAAAATGCACTGTTTGGTGTGGTTTGTACGCTGGTGGAATCATTGGACCGTATTTTTTCAAAGATGCTGTTGGACGCAACGTTACGGTGAATGGCGATCGCTATCGTTCAATGCTAACAAACTTTTTGTTGCCAAAAATGGAAGAACTGAACTTGGTTGACATGTGGTTTCAACAAGATGGCGCTACATGCCACACAGCTCGCGATTCTATGGCCATTTTGAGGGAAAACTTCGGAGAACAATTCATCTCAAGGAATGGACCGGTAAGTTGGCCACCAAGATCATGCGATTTGACGCCTTTAGACTATTTTTTGTGGGGCTACGTCAAGTCTAAAGTCTACACAAATAAGCCAGCAACTATTCCAGCTTTCGAAGACAACATTTCCGAAGAAATTCGGGCTATTCCGGCCGAAATGCTCGAAAAAGTTACCCAAAATTGGACTTTCCGAATGGACCACCTAAGACGCAGCCGCGGTCAACATTTAAATGAAATTATCTTCAAAAAGTAAATGTCATGGACCAATCTAACGTTTCAAATAAAGAATCGATGAGATTTTGCAAATTTTATGCGTTTTTTTTTTAAAAAAAGTTCTCAAGCTCTTAAAAAATCACCCGTTAGAAAGCAGGAATAAGAATATATAGGTTTTGTAAAGCGTGCAGTTCGTCTTTCGTGTGAGGATATGTGAACACAATTGTTTCGCCAAAACGCAAATTCCTAGACTAAATCCCGAAATCGCAACATTATTGCACTAGTGCAGTTGCAAAAATACTGAAAGATCGCGATTTACGCAAATCGCCTGGCCTGACAACGCTTACAAAATCAATGCTCTTTCCGAGTTGATAGAAGCATTTGTTCAACCTGTCCTTAAAATAGGTGAATCTACTTTCCCATCTAACTATCGGACAATAGCACTTACTAACGTTCCTTTCAAGGAAAAGCTGATAATATATCAGCTAAAGAAATATTTTGAAGAACGAAAGCATCTCAACGACTGATATTCATAGTAATAGGTCTACTGGTGATTTGATGGTATAACTCACCGAATATTAAAACGAACCTTTACACCGTTTTGGAGAAAATACAATTATCGGGCTATATTACAAAAGCATTTGACATAGTTTAGCATCAAACTCTCTTATCGAAAGTGAAGAAGAATCTCTTCTATGTTGAACTGAAAACTTCCTCTTGATCAGCTCAATACAAGTTGTAATAGATGGTTTCAAAACTGACACTCACAAAATAAATACTGGTGTGCCCCAGGGTTCCGTTTTATCTCCTAGTCTGTCTTATTCATCAATGATCTTCTGTTCGAATCTTAATGCCTGATTCACGCCCTTTTTTGGATGTGGAACTAGAATGGCGAGTATGATAAGCTCTCAAAATTCTGATCTTCTGAGCAAGAAAATAACCTTAAAAAATTATAGGTTATAGAACCACATATAACTGAAACATTTCGATCTCTCAAGCAGCGCCGCAATACATTCTTGTCTTAAATAATGTTACCGTAATTTTTGTAAACAGTGTTCTAGTGAAATAGCCAGTTGCATTCCTCTTCTAAAACAATCCAACCGTAATACTGGCGCTTCAGAATATTCCCAACAGTTTACCATTGAGCCTAACTTAAGTTCTGAGATTCTTTCTTTAGCCACACAACACGAATGTGGAATTCTTTTTCCGCTCAATATTAAGCTGCTATTGTTAAATTCAAACATTCAAAAAACCAATGTGCATCGGAACCTCCTATCATATCCTCTCCAGTTTTTCTAACTCATCGTACTCAGCTCTTCTGACAGTACATACATATATGTACACTCCCGTTCAATATAATAGATTAACCCTGTAAAAAACAAATATGAACTTTTGTTTCTCCTTGAAAAAGCTTTACAAAAAGCTTTTTGTGGATGCATTTCTTTAAAAGCCTGCTCTCTTACTAATCTTTTAAAACGTAAGAGAGCAGGTTCACCTGCTTCAAAACTAGTTTTGGTTCAGAATTCCATAGATCAGTGCATATTTTTTTTTCAAGGGATGTGAAGAGCTATTTAAAAAAATACTTTTTCAGAAAAAAAGACGACTATACAAATTTTAAGTGCGCAGTGTAATATCAATAAAAATCGGAAGATCATAAGTAAAATAACGATGAAAACATGAAAAGGCGGATTGACAACTTATTTTCTCCAAAGAAAAGAAAATTAAACAGATGTGTGTACTCGTAGATGACTTTTAAAATTACTCGTATTGCCATGATCTGCGAAACGGGAACACCATAGAGCAGTTAGGGTTTGGGGAACTATTTTGCAACGATTGATCGTGTAAAAGCATTCTTGAAAGGGCTTTTCTAAATCAGATTCCTTAAGTCGAATTTCCACCAAGATAGTATGGGTGTCCGATCTGCAGATCAGGACAACAGTTTGAAAATAAAGAAGCACTAAAAACAGATCACCCGGACGAAACGCCGATTTTTGTGGACTAAAGGCCAAAAAAATGCTATTTTGAATCAATACGAAAGTGGTCCGATAAGTACTTAACCTACAAAAGAAAAACAAAAATTTTGGAAAAGTGGCGATTTGTTTCTCAAATTAGTCTCCTTTTAGCTCGATGCACTTGATCCAGCGATGCTCCAACTCCTTTAACTCATCTGAAAAATAGGTTTCCTCGAGATCTGCAAAGTAGGCATCCGTGGCGGTGATGACCTCCTTATTCGACTCAAATTTCTGCCCGATGAGTGATTCTTTCAAGTTTGCAAACAAAAAAAAGTCGCACGGGGCCAAATCTGGAGAAAACAGTGGATGGGGCAGCATTCGTAGTGCAATTTGACCTTTTATTTCATGGTTGCGCTTGTTGTCCGGAGTGAGCAAACGCGGCATCCATCGCGCCGATAGCTTTCTCATGCCCAAAATTTCATGGAGGATATGAGCCACGCGGTCTTTTAAGATGCCTGCTGCTTCAGCTATCTCGCACACCTTCAATCGGCGCGGTTATCCTCCGTGGTAGCCATTTTCGGGACACATGGGCGGGGCTCATCAAAAACCGAGGTTATACCAATTTTTTACTGTCGCCATCGAAAGAGAAGAGTCACTGTACACAGCATCGAAGCGCTCTTTGATTTCGCTGCGCGATTTCCCTTCCAAAAACAAGAATCGAATCACCGACCAATATTGCTCTTTTTCCATTTTTCTAAAATTCGCAGACAAGCTAGCTTCAACACGTGGTCAAAACAAAACTACACGTCCGATTCGGCTGAAATTTTGACAGTACTACACGATAGTTAATCTCTCTTGCGATACTGGCACCATCGGGCGGTGAGGCTGAGTACTTATTGGACCGCCCTCGTACTTACAAAACTTGTACGATTCTATATAAAATGGAGTCTTACATGTAATCCTAAATAATAGAGGTTCTACTCGTTATTAATTCCATACAAAAACAAGCACACTATAGAATGAACAAATTTTATAAAATGTTTGGTTTCATTTTCTCCTCATTTCGCTTATTCCACATCGAAAAAGAGTTTATTTTTTGGAAGAATTGCAAAAACGTATTCAAATTTGTCAGTTCGATATTTTTGATTTTGCTTCTTTATTATTAATTCGTCGGGGAAGGGGTACTATTCTTTGAAAGAGCATGCATAAAAAATGTTTAGTAAAAGTTTTTTAAGGCCAAAAAAGCTCTTTTTTCAGGGTGAGCCCCACAAACTCAAGACAGAACGAGTATCCGTTATTTGTTAACATAATTCTTTGTATTCAGAGACTCCCTAAAGCAAAAATTCAGGTCCTAAAAATACATCTTTGACCAGCAAAATTTTAGGTCAGAAGTTGTAAATCCATGGTTCTAAGATCACCCTTATGGATTGCTGCATGCGATTTAGTGCAACATCTTTTTGGGATAGAAACCTCCTGTACTTCCCACACCTAGGCACTTTTAACTAAAATCCAAAGCCGCACAGGAATTTGTAATTAAGAACTTCGAATAAGCCAATACGCATTTCCTTGTAGTAGAGCTCTTGAAACTAAAACATTTCGAAATAATAAAACCGCCCGCCGCCATAAATCTATGCATCGATCAAGGTACGAACAAGTTGATTGATTAATTTGTTTAAATGCAATTTGCTACTTCAACTTTAACGTCGATTTTCTTGTTACATTAAGCAATTTATAAATAATATTACTATAACTATATTTTACAGACAAAGTAGTTTTCCTTTGTCTTCGAAGTTATGTTCATTTTCATTAAATAATTTTTTTTTGTTTTCTTTATTTTTTCATTCCAGGTGGGTGACATAATTTCAAGAAACTTTAAATGATTTAAAACGAGAAATCAGCTTTGTGAGTGGGAGGACAGGTATGGAAGAAGGTATTATATTAACTGCTTTGATGCTGATGTAAGATGCAGCATCTCATCATGCTTCATGCAACTATATTGCATATTGTCCTCCATCATCAGTTTAAGTCTGTTTTAGAAGACTGAAAGTTGGAAAGTTTACTTTTTGTTTTGTCTCGAAAACATCTATTTCATAATAAATTTGTTTTCTTTTGTTTGCTAAAGATTTGGGCTCCCATAGAAGGTAGAAAATTTCGTGACTTCCCCTTTTTACTTGTGAAGAAGATACGGTCTTAGGGAGAGTTATGAACTCATAAAAAGTTGCTAGTGAGTTGTGAATGAGTCGGCAGTGAGAGTTGTGAATAAGTTGCGAGTGCGTTGCGAATAAGTTGGGAGTGTGATAGGAATCAGTCGCGAATGAGTTGTGAGCTGTGAATGATTTGGGAGTGAGTTTTGAATGAGTTGGGAGTGAGCTGTGAATAAGTTGGGAGTGTGATGGGAATGAGTGGTGAATGAGTTCGGATTGAGTTCTGAATGAGTTAGTAATGAGTTGTGAATAAGTGAGAAGTGAGTTGTGAATAATTTGGGAGTGTGATGAGAATGAATTGTGAATGAGTAGGGAGTGAGTTCTGAATGAGTTGTAAATGAGTAAGTAAGTTAGTAATGAGTTGTGAATTAGTTAAGAGAAAGCTGTGAGTAGGTCGTTTGTTCTTGAAAAAAAGAATTGATATAATTTACGAGTTCAAATGTATTACACAAAGCTCAAAACCAAGTGTTTTATTACATACTTTGCTTGCATATCTGGCGTTCCAGTTAGGGTTGAACCTGTGCCTCAACCTCAACCAACAACTTCCTCCAATTATCTCGGCTTAAGTTGCGTACTTTGTGTTCAATAAATAAATAAATATGAGGTTTAACTGCACTGCGACCTATTTATCTATTGTGGCCCCGTTTAGAGCTAAATGAAATCGCTCATTTTTCAGTTCTTCCTCCAGATAAATTTCTTTGAGAAACTTAAGTACATTAAGTGGTTCCAGAGAGTGTAGTTTTTTGCCTTCTATCTGGTGACGTTCTAGATATCTATGGCTTTGATAGATGAGTGTTTCACATCTACCTAACATATGGTCCGGTATTTCCTCATGAGTGTTACAGAGTCTGCATGTGGCCAAGAATATTGAGCTGCCTTCTCAGCTTACAGTGGTCAGTCAAAAACCCCACAACGACAGCTGGAACTAAAAAAAAATTCATCTTAAGCAACAGATTTTCCATATTATTTCTTTTGGCGTAATGGTTATGCGTTGTACTGTCATGAAGGAGGTCTGGTTTCGATTTCTATCAAGGCAGAGCCGTTGTCACCCTCTTGCTATTAAGTGATATATCCTCCAAGAGTCTTGAAATAAATCAGTACCGTTTGGACTCGACAGAAAATTGTAGATCCTCATTCCAGACTAACTCTGGTTCTCAACGAGCTATTGTTCAACATGTTTTTTACACTTTCCTCTCGGAACATTCTTCTTGGCTATTGAAGTAATGACGGCTAAATGTAAGGCTTGCACTCATCTTAAGTTCGAATCAAGATTTTTAAAAAGTTTTTCAAAACTGCCTAGTAGAGGGTGTGGCAGGTAATAATTTTTTTTTTCTTATGTCACACATCATTTAAATTTATTTTTCAACCAGTTTTAAAGATGACATCGAACAAATGACGGTCCCCATTGTCAAAACACAGAACAAGCCAATGTCTGAAGTTTCGTTCAACTTTTTCAAGCATCTCGGTGGGTATTTCGGCGATGGCACGTCGAACATTGTCCTTAAAATGAACGTGGGCGATCAGTATACACGAGGGATTTGAGGTAGTGAGCTTCATCGCTGAAGAACACGAGCGCGTCGTGAGGCAGGTTGCGAATGAGCATTTCACATGTTTGTTGACGAGCAACAAAATCCCGTTCAGGCAGCTCTTGCACCACAGCCATTTTGTAGGTATGAAGTTTAAGTTCAGAGTGCAGAATTCGTCTCAAAAATCGCGCCGACATCCCCAAAGCAGCAGCATGTTTGTGCGCTGAACGTCTGGGAGAACACAAAAATGCGACCCTCGCTGCCTCAACATTTTCGGGGGTTCTGGTAGTCCGCTGACGTACTCTTGGGGATGGTGCAACACTGAAACTAACCCTAAATGTGTCCACCCAATTAATAACACAACCTCCAGGCGGAATATTGAAGTGAGCGCGGAAGGCACGTTGAGCTGCCACGAAGGAGCGGCCTTTCGAAAAGAACGTTTCGACCGCAAACGCGCGTTGCTCACCCGTCCACTGCATGATTGTTACTGGCGGGGTCACAAATGAAACTTTAGCTCCTCCCCTACCAACCCCACCCTTCTACGAGCACCACTATTCTCTTGGGGGCAAAGTCAAATCAGCAAAGTTAACTGCCCCACCTTGTAGTAAATGCATCTTGGTTAATGGTTGAACAATCAATTCAACTATGGATACCTGTATTACGACAAGTCTAGATTGACTACGGAACAAGATTATACAAAAAAAAACTTCTCGGGCTGGTTTGGAGTGTCATTTGGTCAATATTGCAGTTCACCAAAGTAGGATCTAGATTGTAAGCCCTCTGCCATGTTCTGAAGAAGATGGTTCCGCCATTTCTTGCATCGAACACGAGTTTTTGATGATTGACATCGGACTGTTCAACTAGCTTAAAAGGGTTTTGAATACCCTTAAAAGATACTGTGCCAGCATAAGGAAAATAGGAAAGGATTAAAGAATACCGATGTTTATTGTTATTGAAGCTCTGAGCATCAAATTAGAACCGAAAAATAGACCACCCATCCAAAGGCATTCCTCACTACGAGTATATTCGTTAGTGTGACTTGACAGTTTGTCCGAAACTGCGCTCACTAGTAACCTGATCTAGATTCCTTGAAGTATAAGCATTACGGAGTAAGTGTTCAGGGGAGGAATGCAGCTCTCTATTTCCTAGTTTTTGGAACACTTACCACTGCACCTTGCTTGTTAACCATGTTTTCCTTCCTTAATTAACTAATCTCTTGCTTTTAAAATGATATGTAGCTTGTTGTTGGTCTTTCTTGCATCATTCCAGATACATACATACATAAAAGCAAGTTCACACAACTCATCCGTGGACTTCATTTATTGCTCCCAAAGTTTGATAAAAGTTTGTGACACATAAGATGATACTTCCTCATGTGGTGTGTGGGGAGTTTCCAGAAGTATCTTCGTATCACCAAGTGATAAGAGCATTTTGTCACGCATCTGCAATTTGCTGCTTATGAAGCAATGTTGATGATGCTATGGTGCACCAACCCCTGCCGCCATCACAAGCTCTCTTGCCACCTTTAGGGATTGCATTGTTTTTGTATTAAAAATTAAAAAAAAATAGCATTTTTTGTTGCCATCTTTGTATTAATTTTCGAATGCAAACAATTTACTTTCACTTAATATAAAATGGTTACAAGCTGTAGGATTGCTTGTAAATGTAACATTTCACTTGGAAATTTTTTGTTAAGTTTTTTTTTTTTTTTGAGAAAACGAAAGCCAGGCCGGTTAGATAATAATCAACATCATGCGTCGATCTGAATGGGAAACAAACGACTCTACACTACTAATTGTGTGTTGATGATTGCTGTGTTGCTTTGTTGCAAAGATAATAAAATTCGAGTTATGGAATTGCAAAAGTGATGTGGAGTTTTGCACAATGAGTATGCGAAAATGACTTTTGATGTTCAAATACTTAATGCGCGTGCATAACGATTGGCTTTCAACTTTCATATAAGTATGAAACTATTTTGATGGAATACTATAGATTTAGAGAAGTAGATACCTAGATTTATTTTTTATTAACTTTATTTCATTTCAAAATGTTAAGGCTAGGTGAACGAATTTTATCAAAAATAAAAAGAAAAGATCAAACAATATTTCATATGGATTCTAAATAATTAAGTTAGTATCTTTTTTTTTATTTATAATTGTTTGTAAAAATTAAAAAATATTAGTATGTTGTTAATCTTTTCTACATAAAATTTTTTGAAAACTAAATGGGGTTTGCAAAATTTCGTAGTCCGTTTGCTTTAGGCTTCTCAACAAGCTGATCATAAAAATAACAACACTTGATACATTTAACACAAAACAAGACATTTTGATAACCAATCCATTTCTTTTAATTATTAGCAAAGAATACGTACATAAAAGAGGGCGGGTCAATAAGTCCGTGACTTTTGGAATAAAACAGATTTTTTGATAAAAAAATAATTTTATTTTTCAACGTAGTCTCCCTTGAGCTCTATACGCTTCTCCAATTTTTTCATCCCTTCCAAAAAAAATGATTTGTCGAGGTCCTCTGTTTGCGAGATGACTTCATCATTGGAGTCAAATCTTTTTCCACGAAGCCGTTTCTTCAGGTTTGGGAACAAGAAGTAGTCGCTCGGAGCCAAATCTGGAGAATAGGGTGGATGAGGGAGCAATTCATAGTCCAATTCATGGATTTTTGCCATGGCAACTGCACATGTGTGCACCCTTGCATTGTCTTGGTGGAAAAGAACTTTTTTCTTGGCCAAATGAGGTCGGTTTTTTTTCAAATCGTCATTGAATCGGTCCAATAAGTTGGCATAATATTCCCCATTGATTGTTCTTCCCTTTTGAAGGTAGTCAATGTGGATTATCCCGCGTGCATCCCAAAAAACAGTCGCCATAACTTTATTGGCTGACAAACCCACCTTGGCCTTCTTTGGCGCCGATTCACCCTTAGAAACCCACTGTTTTGACTGTTGTTTGGTCTCTGGAGTGTTGTGATGGATCCATGTTTCGTCCACGGTTACAAAACGGCGCAAAAACTCCTCCATATTGCGATTAAACAACGCCAAACCTTCCTGTGAAGTTGTTACACGATTGCGTTTGTAGTCGACTGTGAGCAAACGCGGCACCCATCTTGCGGAAAGCTTTCTCATGCCCCAGTGATCATTCAAAATTGAAACCACTGAGCCATGCGAGATCCCTACGGCTTCCACAATCTCTCGCACTTTCAATCTTCGGTCGGCCAACACCATATCGTGAATTTTTTCGATTGTTTCGGGTGTAGAGACCTCAACTGGGCGTCCAGGACGTTCGGCATCTTCAGTGCTTGTACGGCCACAACGAAATTCAGTAAACCACTTTTTTACCATTGAAATCGATGGTGCAGAGTCCCCATAGTATTTATCAAGCTTAGCCTTGGTCTCGGTGATGGTTTTTTTTTCGCAAGAAATAATGCTTAATAAGCACACGAAATTCACTTTTTTCCATTTTCTCCTCAAATTAGTGAGTAGTCTGATAAAAATAGCTGTCAAACACAAACTAACTGACGCAGCAAGTTTAAATTTTGACAGGAGTCAACTGACAGATGCCTGTTGACAGGAGCAGTGTTGCTGTTTCAGTAAAGAGGTCAGAAATTCAAAAAGTCACGGACTTATTGACCCGCCCTCGTATTTAATATTTCTTGAAAAACCTTTATTTTTCAACAATGCATCCATTCGATTTGGCATAGAGTCTACCAACTTCTGGCACTTTTCTTGTGGAATCGAATATCACACTTCTTGGACGATTCGCCAGAAAACCGCTTTGTTCGAAGGTTTCTGCTTACTAACTTCAATTTTCAGCTCACTCCACAGGTTCTCAATAGGATTAAGGTTCGGTGATTGAGAAGGCCACTCCATAACGTCCAATTTTTTTCGCTGAAACCAGAGCTTCGTTGACTTTGCCGTATGCTTGGGATTGTTGGAAACGCCATTTAAGCATAACATTTTGCAGTATGTCCACATAGTACTCCTTTGTCATTATGCCATCTATAACGAATATTGGACCAACGCCCACAAAGAAAAACAAACACCTAACATTATGCTGCTTCCTACCTCCGCATGCTTCACGGTTGGTTTTGTGTACCGCGGATTGTAGGCCTCGCACTTTGGACGACGAACAAATTGTTTTCCATCCATTCAACAGATACAAGTTAATGATGATATTATCTCGGTAGAGGATGTAAAATTTATACTGGGTAGTCTTAAGAACTCTAAAAATCCTGGTTTCGATGGATTGAAAAATATAATTTAAAAAAATCTACCCAAAACAGGTGTAAAATTTCTTCAATTGCTTTTTACAGCTTGTTTTAAAATAGGTTATTTTCCAAAGCAATGAAAAACTGCTAAAATTATCCCTATACTAAAACCTGGGAAGTGTCCTTCTTCATCTAGCAGTTATAGACTAATAAGTTTGCTTAGTTCATTGATCCATTTAAATACACATAATGTGCTCCCAGCGGAACAATTTGGTTTCAGAAGTCAGCATAGCACAGTTCATCAGATACACCGCATAACCAACGACATTAAAAGTAATTTTGCATTAGGAAATAGCACTAGAATGGTTTTATTAAATGTCGAGAAAGCATTTCGTCCCCTTTCTGCGTTAACCTCGTATCTACAAAAACACAATTTTTCAGGAAACGAAAAAAACGTGTAGTTTCCGTCAATGGAACCTAATAACGAAACTTTATATGTTTTCTATTTATATTTTACAGTTGTTAGTATATGCTAGTTTTAATTTTGCTAGGACATCACAAAAGTACTTGTTTTAACTGTTTTTGTTACATACGAGTATCCGTCTCTTATGTTTTGATTTACCGAAATGCAGATACGAGGTTCTTTTTCTTATTTAAAATAAATTTAAATAATTGAAAATTTAAACTCAAGGTTAGAAAAATAGCTGAAGCATAAAAAAATACACAGATTAAACTGAAATACTGTTGTTTTAATTCATACAAAATCTTATATCTAAAATATATTAAATTTTAAAATTATTTGAAAAGCGAATTCAATGTTTGATGAAATGGTTTGTTAAATTAAATATATCATCATACAACTCAAAGGATATGTTATTTAAATACATATGTATGTTATTTATGTACATAATTTATAAGCATGTATGTATTTACAAGTAGCTTATGAACTGAAAATATATTCAATAAAAGTAACAGATTTTATTCATAAAAAAGGGAACAAAATTAAATCTCAAAATCTTTCTATTCTTTATTAGAATTAAATTTAAGGGTATCATAAAAGCCGTGATAATCTTTTGGAAGTAGTTTCTTTAAACTCTGTAAGTCGTTATATTTTTTTAACGACAAAGGTATGGAATTTTCATAAAGTGATTTTAAAATAGTTTTTGAAATAACTATTTTCGCTTTCCTTTGCGGAGATAATATCCAATCATTGGCGAAATCAAGTTTATAATACATACCCGTGGAATCATATCTTATGCATTTAACATCTGTTACCTCCGGATCACCCGTTTTAAAGCCTGGTCTAATGGATTTATAGAAACTAATTTTGGAAAAGTTTTAAAATAAAGTATAGTCTAAGACGTTACTTTATAGGGTTCGGGGAATCTTCTTGCCTCTGTTATGATTCTAACAAAATCAGCTGAAACGTACATTTCTTTTGACTTCTTTTTTCTTTCGATGGTTGAATGGACAGAATCACATTCCATCTGGGTATGTCCAACCGTCAAATACTTTTGATAAATCGTCGTATTATGTTTTATCGCCACGAATTGTAGAAGATTAGCTAAGTTGACGTTTGCTTTTCCTTGAAAGGATTCTATATATTTGAGCCGCGATTAAGGAGCGCGACCAACCTGTCTAGTGTGAGAATCTGTGCGCTACATCCATCGCTAAACACGACTGTTGGAACACTAAGATCACAAACATTTTCCAAAACATGAAAAACACATGAAGCAAAAACATTAGAATCCATTCCACCTTCTCCTTCGTGCCATACGTAGCAATGAACTTCTGATGTTTTCAAATTGAAAAAAGTAAACTGATGCACAGCGAGCTTTTGCTTAAAGTATGTAGCTGATGAAGCTATGAAAGGTACCGATTGGACAGCTTGAACGTCCAAAGTATAAGCATTTATTTCATTTTTAACGCTTTTTCTTTGTCATTATCTTTTTCCAACCTTGCTTTATTTTTGTTGCTAACATGTTCACTATATATGTATGTCTTGGTCAATGTTTCCGTTCTTAAAACTATAGCATACATCACATTGATCTGTTTTTGGCTTATACAATCCAATGTTAGAAGAATGTGCTGTCTTCAAAATGGATAAATACCATGATCTTTCATTATTTGTCCTTCGCAAACTGTTCATACATTCTGTAAACATCTTTAAAAGATGTGTAGCTGAAATCGAAATATTGTTTGTCAATTTTTTGCCTACAATCGTGAGACTCAAGCTTAGGTAGGCCCGCTAAAAAATCTTTGACATGTTCTTTTTTTTAAGTTGATAGCGGATTTTTTCTTTTTCGACTTTTCTATTTGAAAAGGAATTCCAAAGTCATTGGTTGCTAAAACCCAATTTCATACCGTCCAATCTCCCAAATTAAATGTATTTAAAAACATTTTTTTGCAGACTGGTAAAGCAATATTTTCAACTTTTAACTTATATTTTAAAGTTGAATTCGTCTTGAATGATCACCACCTGTACGGCGAGCTATGGACTGCTTTTCTACAAGAGCTCCAATCATCACTTTTGCTTGCTTACACTTAGCGGAATCACAACGAGGCTTGAGCCCACGTTTTTGTCCTTTTTGTTTCCCGACTATCTTTTCTTTTTCTTTTTTAACACTATAGTATTGCTTTCCTTTTTTGCCGTGCTTTTGCGACTATATTCTTCTTCCATTTCTCCGGTCTACCCTGTCCTTTCTTCCTTCTTTTTTTAGAAATAAGACCGAAATTTTCATCTAGATCAAGGCTTCTGCAATTAGACCTGTTACAATCAACAAAGGAAGATTTTGATGAGGGTTGACAACAGCTTGATAAATCAGAAGTAATGGAATCTTGATTATCGTTTGTTTCAATAAATAGTCCGGTCTGATCATCAAGGATCGTGTTCGTAGTCTAATGTAGGAATATTGTCTTCGACTTCACATTCGATAAACTTCAGTTTACCTTTTGTTTCATCTAACACCAAAACATGTTTATTTAAAATTGCTGGTTTAGAAGAGCCTAGTTCAGTAATATTATTATTTTTGTTAAAGTTTAAAATTTATTGTTAAGACTTTTAATTTAACACGATAACGAGAACATTTTGAAGAGTATTTATATAAAAAAAGAGATTAATTTACATACATACACATATTATTTACCGATCCATATTGTGTTTTTTATTTTATATTTTTATTAAATTTATAACCTTAATACTAAGCCAAATCCAATATATATAAAACTGATGCTCAAAAAGCTTGCGCCACATACAAAGCTTAAATTCACTCTAAAGGTACCTAATTAATAATAATATTATCTGCCTCAAAGCTAAATCTGAATAATGGTACATTTGACTTGTCGTTAACTGTGTAAAAAAGATTAACAATGAAGAAACTAAGGCCTCACCAAGTACATACGAGGTTCTCATCGAAACTTAACAACATGAGAGTAGTTACGAGGAAAAAGAATTAACGGTAAAATAGATTAGATGAATCATTTTAACATTCAGACTTAGCTCTATTATTTTGTGAGCCCTAGAGAGTGTTTTTATATAAAAAAACGAATTTGCCGAAAAATGTAGTTACGAGGTTAACGCAGAAAGGGGACGATTTGACACAGTGTGGCATGAAGGACTAATCCACAAACTCCTATACTCTGTTCAACAAAAATTGTCAGTACAGGCCTTATGGGAGAGCTTTTTCCAAAACAGTGGCGCCTGATGCACTCTCACTACACTACGTTGGGAAAAAATGCCACTTAAAGCAAGCCACTGACTTTCCTTAAAGAATTGTTATAATTCTTCGCAAAAAGTTGTACACCAACGCCACTGTTGAATCCCACTGCTGAAGGGATACTGTCAAGTCAATACGATC
Source organism: Philhelius festivus (assembly GCA_963931855.1). Lineage (NCBI taxonomy): Eukaryota > Metazoa > Arthropoda > Insecta > Diptera > Syrphidae > Philhelius > Philhelius festivus. The sequence continues at coordinate 167,950,012 of OZ007555.1, read as the reverse complement.
GTGCGCTTGTTATACATATACATACATCAAAACAGAGTTACCATTATCATTCTAATAAATTAAAAGCAAGGAGCTTATTCAGTGAATTTTATTTAGGAGCTTTGGTATTTGAAGCTTTTGAGAACAAGTTGTATGAAGTTGAGTATGTTGAGTGTTAGCGACTTATAATGTAAACTAGGGAAACCCTGTGAGAGCTTTAAAGGCGACACACTTATGCAAGCCAATGAAACCAGAGTGAGAGGCAAACGTCCTATCTTCCCTGTACTGACAATTTTTGTTGAACAGAGTATAGTTCTAGATTTTCCACTCTTTGTTGTAAAATTAATTCAATCGTTTTTATCTGAAAGGTCATTTAAAGTCTCTGTTAATAATTCGTTATCTGATTTGTATGAAATTGTTGCGGGTGTACCCCAGGGATCTGTTCTCGGTCCCTTTTTGTATAATATATATACCTATGATTTTCCGCGATTAACAGACTGTAAATCAGATATTTTCGCAGATGATATGTGCTTTAACCCATCAGATTCGGTTAGCATTAACATCGAAACAAACTTGCAATCTTCATTGAATACTGTACAATCTTATTTTAACGACTGGAAAATAAAAATTAATGCTCGGAAAACTCAAACTATCTTTTTCACAAGGAAAAGAAAAGCTTGTTTCTTGCCCAGTACCCAGCATGGCATTTCTACAGAATGGAAATCCAGAAGGAGTACATCTAGACCAAACACTGAGTTTTGCCTTACACATACAGGAGACAATCAATAAAGTCAACTTGGCTATAAAAATGTTGCATCCATTTAAAAATAAAAAATCTAAGCTTAGTAGTAGTATCTGCCATGGCCAATATCGAAAAAGTTTCACCAAGAATTTAGTATTTGTTTGAGAAATATAACCAGACCAAAAACATAAATGTTAAAAAATGAGCCAAGTTTTTCTATACAAAAACCTTTGCGTAACAAGTCAGCCGTGAAAAGTACTGATATCTAAAAGTACGCCAAGTTCTTACTTCATGAAGGTTTAATACCGAATATTTAAAGTAGAATAATATTGAAACAGCTACAATGTGATAGAGACATTTTATTATTTAATAATTACTGACTTGGCAAGTTTTTTTTTATGCCCAATTCGAAAAGTTTTAAAAACTTGACCAGTGATGTAGTTAACATCCGCTCAAAGTCATAAAAAGCAATAATTGTTGAGGATGCGATGATATTTTTGTTGCAATTTCAACTCCTTTTTTTTAAATAAAGGTAGCCCACCAATTAATAGCCTGATTAGTGGTTTGATTATAGTTCACATCACAATTAAGAGTTTTTTTTTTTTATGTAAACTCGTAATTTTTTCAGTTATCCAAATGTTTTCTTTTTTCATTCATGTTAACATAACGTAGAGTACCAAATCAAGCACTATAGTTTTTAGAAAGGTCATGAATTTTCAAGATGCATGTATAGTTTCAAAGTGACAATAAAAAGACACTTCGAATGAAAAATCTTAGATTTTCGCTTTGAATGTACATTAAGCTATACCGCTCTACCGAATTTCATCATTCCACAGCAATCGGAAGTGCTCCTTATAAATTAAACATTTTCTCAGAAAGTTGGCGGATACCACGCTCCTGAATGGAAAACCTCATATTTTTATTTTTGGTTCTTTATATGCAATTTGAGCCCTACCATTCTACCAAATTTCAATCTTCTACTGCAATCGGAAGTGTGACATATAATTAACATCAGTCCTCAGGAAGTAGGCGGATACCACGCCCCTGAATGGAAAACCGCAAATTTTATATATTTGTCCTTGTATGCGATTTAAGTCCTACCGCTTTACCAAATTTCATCGTTTTACAGCAGTCGGAAGTGCTCCATTCAACCAATATCAATTCAGAGAAAGTGGGCGGATACCACGCCCCCTGAATGGAAAACCTCAAATTTTCGATGTGTTCCTTTGCTTGCATGACAAGGCCTACTTTATATCTCAGAAACCGCTTATGCTAGAAAATTGAATTTTGGTGAGGCGCCTGTGCCTGACTAGCTTAGCAAATATTTGGAATTTTAAGTTTCTGACTTCAAAAATCGTCAAAATCGTCCTAGCAGATCAACAATTGTAGAACGTGTTATCTCACGAAATGGTCCAGTCGCTTGGCCGCCTCGGTCTTGCGATTTGACGCCGTTAGACTATTTCCTGTGGGGCAACGTCAAGTCGATGGTCTATGCCAACAAGCCAGCGACGATTTATGAACTTCGTACGAATATCGAACGTGAAATTGCAGCAGTATCGGCCGATTTATGCTTGAAAACCGTCGAAAATTGGGTTCAGCGTCTGGACTTCTGCAAGCGTGCCCGTGGTGGCCATGCAAAAGAAATCGAGTTCCATACATAATGGCATCGAACGTACTTTCACAGGAATAAAGAATTTCATTGATATCCAAAACCGTTTTTGTTTTATTTAAAAAAACTTTTGTAGCGCTCTTATTGAAAAACCCGATACTTCAAAAAAGTGAAATAGCCAGTTGCATTCCTCCCCTCCAACAATTCAATCGTAATACCTATACTTCTATGAATGCTCATCAGTTTACCCTTGACCCCAATTTCGAACGATCTGTCAAGTACAGAGATTCTTTTTTTAGCCGCACTACACGAATGTGAAAAGCTTTACCCGGCTCAGTATTTCCCACTCATTACAATGTGCAGACATTCAAAACCAATGTGCATCGCTATCTCCTTTCTAATCCTATCCTACTTTGCTGATTGCTTAAGAAATAAATACCGTGGTAAGTCTGTTGTAGATCCCACAGAGGAAAGCCTCACAGTCTTTGTGAGACAGAGTATAGCTCCACATGCAAAGGACGTTCACACGTACATAAAGAAAGACCCACTTTGTTGGACATCTCCATGATTTGAATGTTGAGCTTGATTAAAAAAGAGCAAGTTAAAAGCCATCCTTACAAGAACACACTTCCATATTCAGAAAGTACTCACGAAATATCCGTCCAAAAAAAACTCATTCCAATTCCTGATCAATAACTTTCGAATTACCTAAGTGATAGTAAATTTCCCTAAATAACACTTTAGCCCCTTTGATAATCCAATCCAGATCAAAGAAGATCACCATCGATCACTCTTTAATTCCATACAAATTTCACACCTTTTGTATATCTCTGAAACAAATTAGATTGTTTTTCTTTTTGATGGCTTCACTTTGTTGCCTCTGCAATACACATAATTATTAGTGAAGGCTATACCGATTTGAATTTGAACAATATCTAAATAGCCGCTGTGTTATACTTTCTCTCTTACTCTCCCAAAAATTAGAAAATCACAATCAAAATTAAACTAACGATGTAAGAAATTATGCCTTTTTATTGGATTTGAATGTGAAACGATGAGTAGGTATATCTTTGTATCTTCTGCTTATCTTGTTTTTTTGTTTATTAAAAAGAAACCATCCATACAATCTCTCTTTTTTTGTTTGCTGTTTCTCCTCTATTTATGCAACAAAGAGAAAATTTGTATCTGATTTCAAAGCGGTTCGCACTATTTCTTTTTTAAATTTTGAATTAAATTCAAAATTTCACTTGACCTTGATGATTAATGGAAGACCTTAATGATCAAAAAACGAATCGTTTATGTAACTGGCCCCTAGATGGCTTTCAACAAACAGCAACAGCAACGGATGACAGACCACAAAACGTCAAAAATGGAGAACTAAAAACAAGTGGCAAAACTTCAAGATGAAATGAATTGAAAAATAATCTCACTTCCTCGTGTTAACCGATGCGCTTCGAGTTTCAAAAAAATAAAAAAGCCAAAAGTGAGTGGTCGGTCATAGTAATTGCGTGGCTGTTCGAAATAGCCTGCTCGAGGACTGCCCTGCCTGAAACACCACCGGCTGGTGGTTGGTGCATTACGTAGCGTGTCGTCGGTTGTTATTGGAGAGGTGGCCAGGTCTGTGCTGGATTTTTGTTTCTCTTCTGCAACAACACAAATGGCAGTGCTTGGCTGTGGTGGTGGTGAAAGAAAACAAATAGTTCGTTGAGGAATTATTTTAGAAAGTCCGCACTGAATGGCCTCCGGAGAATGGCAACATCGAGCCTAGTTACTCGTAGATGAGGCGTTGGTCAATGGTCACGCAATAAAGCCATTTTTGTTTCCTCCAAAACTCATAGAATGAGCTGAACAATACAAACCAAAAAAATATCTCACCACAAGAGCGCACACTTTCCGCCAAATTCAGGTAAATCCAGATCGAAATAATGGAAAACCTAATTGAATCGGTGTGGTGGGAGATCAAAGCCCATTAATGGAAGCCGAAACAACTATTTATCGACAGACAGCCCACTTGGTTAGCCCCCAAAGCCATACATATATTAAATATATTAATAATATTTTATTATTATTCATGAATTCTGCCTGCCACTACTCTCTCTTTGTTACTTCACCTCTGGCTTTTTTGCTTTACCATGTGGTGAGTTGTTGTGAAAGATACCCGAAGGAGAAACATGAGAAAATTCAAATGGAATCAAAACAAAAACCGAAAAAGATACAAAATTTATATACAACAAATTCAGTATGTGAACTCTAAGCATGGCGCCTAGTGTAAGCTTCCCTCAAGCTCCGTTCCTCTTCCTCCCTCTCTCTCTCTCTCTCTCTCTCTCTCTCGCTATGTCTATCTGCAGCGCTGGGTCTGTGTTTGTGGATTGCATTCACACGGTGAATCGAGGAGAGTTTGGGTTATGCAATAACAAGCTTGTCGTAACCAGATCGTGGGGGCGCTACGAGGTTCCTCGATATGGATACACATGGTACTTTTATTTAGCGTTTTGTGCTAGAAAGTATCTTTTTTCTTAAGTGTTGGTAGGTATTCGATTAAGCACTTTTTGTGCTGATCTCTATTTTTTTTTCAATTTTATTCTGAAGTTTGTAGAGTGTGTGGACCGATTGAAAGTTACAAATATGTCGGAAACTCACACACTGCACAGTGCACAGCACTTTTTATTATTGCCGTCGAAAAGTGATATCGATTCGGTTAAGTTTTGTGCTCAATTCGTTTTTAATTGATGACGGTCTCCATAGAAATTTATAATTGTTTTTTTTTTTTTTTCTATGATTAAATATAACTTTTAGAGTAGGGTGAAATAATGTTAGAGCTACATAGATATTAATGTAACTTTTTGTGTTCGTTTTTTTTTTTTTTGTTACCTTCAGTTTCGGAAATGCATGAGGTTAAGTCTCACGATTATATGAGGCGACACGCTTTTGACTTTCATTGAGAAAGACGGAAGTATAATTCGTTTGCGACAGAGTAGATGTGTCGGATTTCTAATTTTTTTGTTTTTGTATAATTAATTTTTTTTTTAAAAGCACACCAGTTGGGGAAGGGGAATTTGAAATCGATGAAGGGATTACATAATATTTTGAATTTTGTTTAGATGATTTAGTGTTTGATTATTTTCTTTTCAATAAAATGCGAGGAAAGGGGTCAATTAATATGAATTGACCAACTGCAGTTTAACTCTACTATAATTGCTTCAAGCTATTAGGCTTTGACGTTTTTAATTATTCAGAAAGGACTTACATTAAAAATTCAAACTAAGGATTTTCCAAAAAGGCAGGGTTGATGTTAAAATGAAATAAACAAGCTGTGCGTGAGGTATTATCAAATTCTTTTTTTTTTTTAAAGACCCATGTATGCCGCTTCGCACGGTGCCACTTAGAAATGTACAATTTTCAATGTTGCCGCATAGATTGGGCTTAATCTGAGATATGGCCTTGTTATGTTGACATTTAGGACTTTGGTCTTTTACGCCTTCTTTTCCATAGAAAAGAGAAAAGTCAAAAACGACTAAGTCACATCACCGTGGCGAGAGTAATCCCTACTCTCAAATTTTTGATGCAGAATGTCCATTATGGCGTTCGGTTTGTTGCATGAAGTGCCGTCCTGATTGAACCATATGGTTCCCCTGTCCATATCGTTCAATTCGGACTAAAATAAATAGGTTATCGTTGATCTGTACCGTTCACCGTTGACGTTAAATGCTTGGTCAACTTTATTTTCGAGGGTCGATGACGTCTTACTTACTAGTTAGTTTTTTGTATTGGGTTGGCCTCGTCCCACATTCGGCAATTTTGCTTGTGAACATATCTTTTCATAAAAAAAATTACCCTCTTAGGTAAAGTTGATTTTTCGGCCGAAATAGGGCTACTCTCTGCGAACAAGCGACGTTTGTCTAAGGTCATGATACGGATGCAGTCCTAAGGCCCAACACAAAATCCGTGAAGTTAAAGTCTGCGAAAGGCCGAGTTGTTCTGCACAGACATTGGTCGATCTTGTTTTTACTATGACGTATGAAGTCGAGGCATTGGTGTCGCTTATTTACCCAACTATAGCTCAATTGTTGGGTAGTTTGATGTCGCACTGCAGCCCACACAGTCCTGTTTTGTAAAATCACCCGAATAATTTTCTTCTCAAAACAGCCTTAAATGTTGTCATCCACCCTTTGGGAGGACCCAGATAAGCGGTATAAGACGGGATTACAATAAAACGGGATTTTGAATAAACGGGATTTTAGAAAGCGGTATTTAAAAAAAACGGTAATTAAGAGGACGGTATTTTAAAACTTTTTTTGCGGGATTTTTGAAAAACGGGATTATAAAAAGCGGGATTCCGTTACGTTCCCATATCAAGGCTAAAATGATTTATATCTTTTAATGTGACAACTAATTTGTTCGAGACAAAATTTTGTTAAAACTAAATATTGATCTAGATCGTCTCTGTAAAGGTGGTAGGTGTCGATTTGAAGTTCCTGGGTGTGTTTTTCCAATATCTGATTTGATTGTTTTTGGACTTGACCTAAAACCACACTAATATAGTAATCCACCAGGTCGTTGGCGAACCGAGCGTCCCAGATAACTATTTCATTGATGCAAAAGGGATTAGCATCTGCCTAGTATGCGATCCGACATGGAACTGTATTCTAAGCCAAGAATGTGTCTTCTTTGTTGACAGCGGCCCATGTGGAACCCAAAATACTTCAAGAAACGATCCTGGTGAAACTAGTTCCACAGTAATAATTAAGCCTGTCTCAGCTTGTGGAGTTCTTTCCAGTTTTTTTATCTTTTTGTCCCCTGCTCTGTTTTGATTTCGTTTTTTATCACGTTTGTTTCTATTCTGCAGTAGTAGGGCTCTTGCCCTGTTGGGGTAATCTTTGTGCCTATTTTTTGCTAGAGAGCCGCCTCCTTTTTTCCCTGGACACTGATAAATCCAGGTACCTAATGAAATGAGACCTTGGCGAATATAGCCTTCTTAATATGAATTTTTGTTAGTGGCCTAGGTCTTTGCCTAACGATAAATCCAAAGCCCAATAAGTTGCGATTCTTGTTCTCAGCAACAGTCACACTTTTCTTCTGTCCATCGCATTTCTTGAATAGCAATGATACGCTGGGATCTTCACCCCAATTATTGACGTTCATATAAAATTTAGCACTAATGTTTAAATGGGATGCAACAAAAATAGCTCCTAACATAAAAATGGGATGCAACAAAAATAGCTCCTAACATAAAAATATTTCTATAAAAACACATTGTTTATTCAAACCCCTCTCCTACTTCAGTCGTCAGGATGATACCAATTCATTCTGATCAACAATATCTGTCTGACTCGCTTGGCGGGCCCAAAAGATTTTAGCTCATTCTTTGGGTCCGCTGTCCGCTCACATAAATCTATTGTACATCTTAGAGTATATTAAGTCTTCACGATGGAAGTTAAAATTTAGGGCCTTTCCGTTGCTTCACTTAGGGTGAGTCCAGTCGTCTGGCTGGCGCTTACATATGTCTACAGTTCACCACAAAGAAGTGATAGTAGGAGTTGATAGATAAATTCAGTTGATGGAATTGATTTCTCATATCTATCTATCACTTGAACATCAGTTTGGGATTATCACCAAAATAAATAAAAATATGACATCGATGAAATATGGCGAAAATGATTTAAAAGTCATTCTAACAAATTTTTTTCTCCTAAGGGTGTTTATTAAGGGGAAGTTAGATGTGACTTTCGGACATGAAATTTTATGTTCATGTTATCAAATATGAAGAAGTACGAACTAACTAATACAGTACAGAGAGCTTTAGATACTGAAGAAACGGGATTATGCGCAGTTCATTGGACTCTAGAAAGGAAGAGCGTTCCTATCACCATAGTCAGATGGATAAGTAAAATGCTTAGTACAAGAACGGCTGTCCACAGGGAGGAGTATTATCACCCTCGCTGTGGAGTCTTGTAGTTGATGAATTGTTAGAAAGTCTAACTTCCCAAGGAATTCGATGTATTGGTTTTGCTGTTGACATCGTTATAACGGCACTGGGGCAGTACGAAGAAACTCTTTGTGATATAGTCCAGAGAGGGCTATTTATAACTAGGAAATGGTGTATATCTGTGGGACTTAACATCAACCCTACCAAAACAACGATAGTACCATTTACCAGTAAATGACTTCTATCTCGCATGAAACCCATTCGGTTGGCGGGAGTAGTAATCGACACCCAGAGGGAGGTCAAATATTTAGGAGTTACACTAGATAGCAAACTCCTCTGGAAAAAGCATGTCGAAATAACTGTCGGGAAAGCCACAAAGGCCCTTATAATATGCAAGAGACTTGCAGGGAAATCATGGGGCTGCAAACCAAACATCATAAGATGGATGTACACCATGAAACAACCGAACTAAAAACAACTAGGAAATTACTAGACAAATTGCAAAGGCTCGCATGTATATGCATAATAGGAGCAATGAGAACTTGTTCTACAGCAGCGATGGAAACCATCCTTCATTTAACCCCACTACACGTGGCCATTGAAAATGCTGCTAAGGGAGCCATAATGAGGTTTGCCAAGGAGGGTACTGGGACGGGTAAAATTATTGGTAACAGGGAAAAAGACTCGATACTCAGGTCTGCAGTAACAAACCTTTTTGACATCCCAAGAGATGGTACGCTCAAAAGATATAACTTCGAAAAACATTTCAAAACGGATTTATATTGCAAAAAAGACTGGCTATGCGAAACAGTAAACTACAGTCTTAAAGAAAATGTCATCAAATGGTACACTGATGGATCGAGAACATCTGAAGGGTCTGGTGCTAGAGTTTTTGGTTCTAGAACTAAACTCTCCTTACTGATGGGACAGTCCACTAGCATATTCCAGGCAGAAGTAAACGCCGTAGGTATACATATGTGCTGAAAGAAACCTCGATAGAAAATATAAAAACCAAAACATTGCCATCATGTCAGATAGCCAGGCTGCACTAAAAGCACTAAGCTCCTACGCCAGTAGTTCCAAATTTGTTTGGGAGTGCGTGATAAAGCTTAATGAACTGGGCAAGAATAACACTGTCACACTTCATTGGGTACCAGGCCACGTTGGTGTCCAGGGCAACGAAGAGGCAGACTCCTTAGCAAAAATAGGTGCATCGACACCCCTTACAGGGACAGAATCCTACTGCGGAATAGGAGAAAACGTGATCAAAAAAAAATCAAAACAGAATAGACAAAAAGATCAAAAATCTGGAAAGAACTCCTTAAGCTCAGACAGGCAAAACACAAAACGAATGTGGAATGCTTTACCTAGCTCTATTTTCCCTCCCATTTCGATATCAAAAACTTCAAACCCAATGAGCATCAGTAACTTTTCATAAGTCTTCTCCTATTTTCCTAATGTTCGCACTGTGTTTAACTAACTTTTAAAAGGTAGTCAAACCCCTTTTAGTGCCCGCGCATTGCACTAAAAAAAACTCCTTCAGATTAGATATTTGTATGGATTCTTTAACTTCATAGATCTCGTGACATTTGAAAAAAATTTTCCAATTTTTTATGAACGAACATATGATTCCCGGTAATGATTCCACACTTACTCTTCCTCCTTAACAACAAAAATAAAACACTTTCATTACATTTACATGTATGTGAATAGGAAGCGTATCCCGCTTTTCAAAAATCCCGAAAAAAAAGTTTTAAAATCCCGTCTGCTAAAATACTGCTTTTTTAAAATCCCGCCTTCTAAAATCCCACTTGTTCAAAATCCCGATCTATTACAATCCCGCTTTTTAAAATCCCGCTAATCCCGTTTTTTAGAATACGTAGCTAAAACTTATTGATTTTATGTTGGTTATTTTCCAGATTCTTTAAATGCTAAAGAAACTTTGCATACACCCAACCTCGCACCTACCCCAAATCCTATAGTGTGACCAAGCAGGGGGGTTACATACCAAGATTATGGTGAAAAGTGCACACGTTGCACCAATTCTACGGTGGCTCTTCACAGTTGACTTTTCACCGTTTTGTGGCCAAATCTAAGACGATCAGTTTGGTAATCAATCAGCCAACATTTGCACGTCGAAGGAACGAAAGTTCGCCCGAGAATATCGCCGCATTCTGCGAAAGTGAACAGCAGAACCCGAGGCAGTCGATGGCAACCAATTTCATATGGCTCAAATTTAACCATATAGACCTAGACGATGAACGATTTGCGGGTAAGGTTATCTCTGGCAGAGCTAACGGGGATTGGCCACCAAGCCAATGCAATTTGACCAAGCTAGATCTTTTCTGGTGTGGTTTTCTGAAGTCGCAGGTCTATTCGAATAAACCACAATCGAATAAACAATTCGAATAAACCACTATCAATGGATGCGAGGTTACGGACAAACTCGCCATTTCTAACGCTTTTAACAGTTCTTTTTTTTCCAACATTGGCAACGATTTACAACCATACCTTACTAATCCTCATTGTACTCTTTGTGGGTCTGTTTGCAGATGTGCTTAACCATTACAAATTAACAGTTTTGTTTTTGAGCCTATAACTTCTTTTGAGATACTAAAAGTTTTTGGTAGTTTAAAAAATTCTCATTCTTGTGGAGCTGATGGTATCTCTAACATAATTCTTAAAAAAATTGGGTGTTTTGTAGTAGATGTCTTGACGTATATCTTTAACCGATGTATTTTTGCTGGGGTCTTTCCTTCTGACCTTAAATGTTCTGATGTCATACCCCTTTTTAAAAAAGGTTCTGCTGATGATATATGCAATTATAGGCCTATTTCTCTTCCTTCAGTTTTTAGCAAAATTTTTGAAAAACTTGTTAAAATTAGAATACTAAAATTTTTAGTTAAAACAAAGTTTTTTAATCCTTTTCAATTTGGTTTTCAAAAAGGGAAATCAACTGAAGATGCTCTTTTACAATTTTGTGATCAAATAATGTCAAACCTTGATAAGAAAAAGTATACAGCTGGTTTATTTATTGATATCACAAAAGCCTTTGATATGGTTAACCATAATTATCTTTTGAGAAAGTTGGAAAAAGCTGGTTTTCGTGGATTTATGCTTAACTTTTTTAAGTCATATCTTTATAATAGGTCGCAGAGGGTAAAAATTGATGAGATTAGGAGTGAAATTAAATTCCTTAACTTGGGTGTACCCCAAGGTTCCGTTTTGGGACCAATATTGTTCCTGATTTACATCAATTCACTTTTGGCACTTGATTTTCGTGGTGTGCCTACTGCTTTTGCAGATGCTGTTGGTTTTTCGTATGGCTCTAACAGTAGCTTGAATCTGGTTTCCGATATTAACTCTGATCTTGAGTTATTGAGAATTTGGTTTGCGGAACATAATTTGGTTATTAGTTCCAAAACTAAAATTATGTTTTTTAGTTTTTCTTCCTCACAAAATTTTGAAGTTAACACCTGTTTTCATGCTCCTGAATGTCAAAGATATAAGCTACCAATTTGTGATGGTGTGCATGGCAATTGTTCTCATTTTACTTATTTCGACCACATTAACTGCAGCTCCAATTGCTTTTTGATTGAAAAAGTTGATGAATTTAAGTACTTAGGGCTCACTATTGATTCTAGAATGAATTTTTTAAATCATACGAATAATTTGAAAAATTATTTTCGTTGCACACTTAGACATTTTTATTATTTACGTAATATCGTTTCAACTGATCTCTTAAAAACAATTTACTTTGGAATTTTTCAGTCTAAGCTGCAATATGGAATTGCTTGTTGGGGTGGTGCATACTTGAACAAAATCCAACCTTTGTTAGTTTTGCAAAAATACGTTTTAAGAAAAATTTGCCGTAAAGCGAATAGACATCCGAGATTCCCTTTATGTTGTGACCTTAAAATTCTTCCTGTGCGCCATTTGTATTGTTTTAAAGTGCTTGAAACTTTCTTTATGAAGTCTGGTAACCGTAATTTTCGTTTAGTATCTAGTTACAGTTTGCGTGGAAACTCTTTGAACTTTTACACCGTACCTTTTTTTCGTACTACTGCATTTCGTAATTTTTATTCAATTTGTTGTTTTCGCTTATTCAACAAGCTTCCACATTCTATAAGATCAATTTTATCGTTTGGATTGTTTATAAAACATTTAAAAATTTGGGTTTTCAGTTTTAATTATTCGAATTTGGAATCTTTTATTTCTGACAATCTGGTTTAATTAATTTTTTTTTGTTCTTTCTTTCATCTTTATTTATTATTTATTATTTATTTTTTGTTTCATTTTTGAAGTATATAGAATTATATTACTGTAGTTTCTATTTAGGGTCACCCCACCCAATATATCATTTTTAATTTTTGTATTACTTTTTTTTGATGTGTCATTCAACACTGTTTAATATACTTTGTATATTGGATACAGAATGTCACCATTTTCTTATAATGTATGTTTTGAAGCACTGTATATACATTCTACGAGTATTATATTTGTTATATGTATGAATTTATAAGAATAAATTGAAATTGAAAAAAAAAAAAAAAAAAAATGAAAAATCGACCGATGCTCTTAAGGTGGATCTATTCGGAAGACTCATTGAAAATTCGACCACTCAGATTCGTGCTACCGTAAGAAGTCGTGGCAGGCATTTAAACGATGTCTTATTTCATACATACATGGCCCTTTTAACTAAAAAAAAAAAAGAATTTTGTTAATACCTCCCACACAACTTGTTTTATTCCCTTCAACATCCACCCGGCCTTATTGAAAAGCCCTTTAAAACATCAGGCCCTGGTAGCTCTGCGAGCTGTTTTTTTAACGTTCTCCTCAACTTTCAAAAGTGTTGCTCCTATTTTACCTGTACCATTCTGAGTCACCCTGCTTAAACGAATCTTGCAGGTCTCATTTTGACAGGAAATAAAAGTTTAATTCGTTGCAAACAGACAGTTCTGTTTCGATTTGTCCTCACTAATAATATAAAAAAAAACAACAACTGAAAGGTCTTTCCAACGTATTAACAAAAAAAACCACACACACAGTCGTCTATCTTCAATGTGAAATCATAGATTAAAACTAACTTCAAACCATCAGTTCATTCAACCCATGAAGATCCTTGAGAATAATAATTTAGTTGCTTTGAATTTTCGTTTACACAAATTTTGTTTTATCAAAACGCGCAAAATGAATAATTATAATTAAGAAAAAAAAAAAAAGAACAAACTAAATTTTAGCCTTGTAGCCGTATAAGCCCCTAAAGCTTTGCGGAAAGAATTGTTGTGTTTGTTTGTATTTTCATGATCAGATCAAACACGTTCTAGTTTCTAACCTCCGCCGCGAGACGTAGTTATGAACTCTCATGAACCCTCAAATTCAGCAGACATTGAAAAGGGCTTATCCTAATCAGAAGTCATCAATCTCTATCTGGAATATGTTGTTTTATCAGTTAATAGACAAACCCCCCCATTCGCTCATCTAGCCTCTTCAGTTCAAATATGAATCGATGATCTAACTCATCGTTTATATCGATAAAACGTATTTATTATTAATATGTTATAGTGTGACTTCCTGGATTGTTAAATAATTCCAAGGTCTATACGAGTCCAATATACACCCCTCCATCCCCACCCCCTCATTTGCCACAAACCACCCCCAGTATTCAATTTTCATTATGTCAGCTTTGATTAATTCGTTTGCTCTTCGTACATTGTCCCGCCGCCGCGCCGCAATGCCATAGAGTTTGTGTGACCTTCCAGTAGTTGAAGTTGTTCTCTTGCTCATTAGAACGACGAACACAAACAAACAGAACTTTGTGCTTGTTCTCTTTAACCCTTACCGCCCCGCCCCCTCTCTGGCAAACGAGCAGAAAACGATAAATAAAAATATCTATAACTGCGCTTGGCTAGGTTAGGCATGAGTTTGGATTTGGTGCTGGATCTTAGATTAGATTGGCTTTGCCTGTCCAAAAAAGTAGCTCTGACACTTGAACCAACCAATTTATAAGGTTTTGTACGAGTATCTCACCAGCCGGTATTCCGTGTGTGTGCGCTTTAATAAAACCAAAACGGCATTGCCACTCGCAATCGCAATCTCTAGCCATTCATCTTTATCTAAGTTAAGCAGATGTCAAGCGTGGAAATGAGGTTTTATCACTTTTAGCCTTCTCGTTGTGCTATGTTCTATGTTTTGTTGGAATGGAAAATAGTATCTACACATAACCTGGAGGCTGTGAAAAGCGAGTAGTTTCAAAGTATAAGTGAGAAGAAGCAGGTTTTAGGTTAGGTTCTCTTCAAAATTTTTTTTTTTAAGAAAGAAAATAATTTTGAAGCTTCATTTCTGTGCGCTTGTGAAGGTTTCATTGTGTAGATTTGGTTTCTATTTTATGTGAGTTACATATTTTTAGGATTTCGATGGAGCAATGAAGAGTTTTCTCTGCTTTTTAAGAGGGTGCTTCAAACATTTCATGGGCACAAGTGTTTCCTTCCAACATCAGCTCGGCAAAGCAGCACCGAACACCGAACAGTCTTATGACAAAAGTTTAATTTCCTACCATTCGCCTGTGCAGAGGGGTCTTTTCTTTTTTGTTAAGGACCACCGAAGGACCTACATACATAAATCACTTAAGGACCATTTATACTTTCGGGCTTGGTTTTTCTCTTCTGCTTTTTTGTATTTTTTCGTTCCTGTCCTGGCTCTGCAAATTTTCAATTCCTGTTATTCGTGCTCTTGTGTGATTAAAAAGATGATGTGAATTATGTTTTTTTTTTGGGTTTTTAGTTAACGCAGAAATGGAAATGGGAAGAAGGATACGGTCCTTTTTGTGTAATGTTCTTGTGCATGCTGCTTACGAATGTATTTTTGGTGTTCTTTCATTTTATGGGATTTCTTGTACGTACATTTCCTTCTTCGGAAAAGGGATGAATTGACATGGGAACAAAAAAGGGTAAAGAGTGTGATAAGTACAAAAAAAAAAATCAAAATGGGAAGGACTTAATGTTGTTGATAGGAAGAATGGTTGTGTTTTTTTTTTTTTTGTTTCTTCTGTTTAGGTATTGAGGGTGACATTCATTCTTTATCTCTTAGGTCTTTGGTTGAATTATCTTTGTCATTTCCATAAGGAAGGCAATTAGGTTAACCTGGGAATCGAATAGACACCTACAGTGTAGGATTTATTTTTTGCGGATTAATTTGACACTATTGTGACAGGAACTTAGCAACTGAAACAACTTCTCTTAGCTACCAGATGGTTTTTCTTTAACAACAAAAGGAGTTTTGTTTTTTATTGAATTCTGATAAACCTACCTACCTACAGAGATTAGAATGGGAAAGCGCAAAATGAGGAAAGTATGAATTCAACTAAGCAACACCCTTAGTACCTATCAAATATGTACATACGATGGACTTGTCAAGAAAGTTAAAGATAACCATGAGGTTTGGTTTTTTGTTGTGAGTAGGTAGTTTAGAAATATGAAATAATAAGGGAAGTTTACCTACCTACCCACCTATCGAGGTGATTTATTCCTATTTTGGATTATTTTTTGAGGAGCTATCTTTATATGTAGTTTGGAAGGTGTAAATGGCTGCTTCCACCAACTTCGGGCAGTTTTGATATCATAGCTCGTTGGACCTGTGGATGATGTTGTTGAAACCACAGAAAGTCGATAAACATCGCCCTATACCCAATAGCATTGATGCTGTCTCCTTACTCATTTCGAAACAAATATAATCCGATGATGCCGCCATGCCATAAACCGCACCAAACAGCCATTCCTTGTGGATGAATTGATGTTCGGTCGAAAACTTGTGGATTTTGCTCGGTCAAATAACGGTGAGCTAAATAAGGGGTCTCGTCCGAGAAGATGATTTTTTGGCCAACATTCAGATCTAAGACGAAAATTTGCACCAAATTAGCGACCTCACGGCCTTGTTTTTGGACGTCTCGATGAAATGGCAAAACTTACTGAATATTTTGACAGCTAAATGTCATTGGTAACTTTGACATCTGCTTTAACATAATAATTGTAAAATATTGCTATCTGGTCACCAAAAGCTTAAATAAACTTACCGATTTCTCTCATAGTTTGAAGTTGCAAGCTGAAATATAAAATCTAACCGAGAGCATTTTTCGGTTGGTTAAAAAAATATGTTAAAAACAACAGAGTCTCGAGTAAAGACTACGTATCTTTTTGCTGTAGTAAACTCGATTAAATTTAATTGTTTAAAATAGATATGTATCTAGTTTAATAAAAAAAAACTTCTGCGCGATGAAAAATAATGCCTAACCGAGAGCATTTTTAGTGGGTTGACAAAAATTTGTTAGAAACAAAGGTAAAAACTACATTGCCAAAGATTACTTTGTTTCAAATAAACATTTAATAATTTCAATTGAAACAAACAACTTCAGACGCAGAACAGTAAAATCGAACCGAGAGCATTTTGCGGTGGGTAAAAAAAATGTGTTAAAAACAACCGAGTCTCGGGTAAAAAGTACGTAGTGTATGTGCTTAAGTAAAGTGGTTAACTTCATTAAATGAGAAACTAGGCTAAGACTCGCAATTTGCAATATTGTTTACTTTAAACAAGTTACTTGTTTAAATCAAATAATACATTTCTTCTTGGTTTAGTAAAACTAATGGTTATGCTGTTTACAATAAACGAATATCAAGGTTAAAGTAACTAACCAGATTTATTTAATCTTACTAAATTACTAAGTGGTTTAAATTTCTAAAATTAAATAATCTCCTCGTTTGACTTAACCGAAGGGTGATGGTTAAATAACACATTCAATTTTTGAATTCTTCTTCTTTCAAATTCTTCTGACTGACGATTTTTAAAATTGAACAACAATGATTTATGAGATTTCTTAAATTAAAATCAACCGAGTTGACTCGGTTAACCGGGTAAGTATGCACATTGTATATTAACAGTCTCACTTATTTGATTTTACACGAGTTCAACGTTTTTTTTTCTTCAACCAATCATTTTTCTCTGCCAAAAATATTTGATATCAAACCTTTACAAACCAAAGAACTTGGCGAACTCTTAGATCTCATTACTTTTCACATCTGACTTGTGGCATAAAAGGGTTTTTGTTTATAAGAGAACTTAACTCATTTCATGTTTCTTGGTGTGATTTCACTCTTTTTTGAAAAGTTGTTTTTCTTGTCTCAGGTGAAAGTAGTCTATCAAATCTTTTCAGTCTTCGAAAATGTAATTGATATTATGACTCTAAAAATTGTGGAAATATAGCAAATGCCATGCCCTTGAAGGGAAAATCCAAAATGTTCGTTGTATTCCTTTGTATTCAGTGCCCCATCAAATTGCAACAATCTACGACAATCAGAAGAACTCCATATAATTTATATCAATTCTGAGAAAATTGACATATTCCAAGCCATTTAAATGGCGCTTTTTTCGTTTGCGCGTACCACAAGATTTACCCTTGTGCAAAATCACGATCTTCTACGGGTTATTCGGAAGAGTTTGATTATCTGTCAGTGAGGGACTGAATCGGTCAGTAACGATTATTGCAAATTTTCCAGTCCTATATTTCAGAAAACACATGGTAAGGAGTTGAAATTTTGTTAAGCTCTATACTTTAAATGTACCTGTGCTTATTTAGCTTAGCAGCTATTAAAAATATGAAGTCCCTGAGTTAATTGAAAATAGGCTGACTTTGATCCTGTAAAAAGGGTGTAGTGCCCGAACTTGGCTGGGTAATGCTGAGCCCTTCAATATGTTGCACTTTAACCGACGAACGAACCGAACTATTAATGAAATGAATAATTAAAAATTAATTAAATTATAAAATTAAAACAAAACGATGAAGAGCATGAGATCGACTTGAATATGACTTCGACTTGATTTTTGTAAACACGAGTACAATTGTCAATGTCAAACAAAATACAGAGCGAGAGCGAAGGCGAGTTCGAAGTTGAAGAGCAACAGGTAGCACTTTGGATGCTACCAAAATGACTAGCTCAGATTATGGGGGTGGGTTCACCAATTAATTTAATTAATACGACTGACGATTTATCGATTAAATTGGAAATTATATTAAAAATATATGATAACGACAAGGGCATCGTTTCCGAAAGAAAATAAAGGGGCGCCGGCAATTTTTTTTGATAAAGGAAATTACAAACCTTTTGAAGCTAACACCGATAAAACTAAAAATTCCACTTAATCAAAAAAAGAATACTTATCTTTTTTTCTAAAATCCTGTCAATTCCTTTTCCTTAAAGTTCCTCTAGCAATCCTTCTCAAATATCCAACCTTTGGCCATTGTCTCCTAAATTTTATTTTTAACCAAAATGTTTGCTTTTTCACCATTCTATCAATTATTTTTATCCTTTTTTTTTCTTAAAAACTTTTCTTAAAAACATGGCTGCCCCACTCTCTCTCAGTAAAGTGAATGAGACACCTGTAGGAAGAAGAAACTGGTATGGAAGGAAGAGGATTTTGGGGAATAGAAAGAATGATTTTTGTCGCGGTAAATTTTACCGTGACAAATATCCACATTGTACCTAACTTGACTGGTACTGAAGCATAGCCAGTAACATGAGCTCCGTTGAATAAAACACCCTAGTCCGCTTGATCGCGATCTAAGGAATTTGACAGAGATAACGTACTGACTTCCGTATCGAAAGAGATCAAGTCTTAAACCTTCAGTTCGGAAATTCCGTTCAAGCCTTCAAAGATGTCTATTATGTCTACCAACACCGCAGGTGATATACACGAGAAATACAAGACTTTGCTTTTCCTGCCCATCTTCGATGCATTTTATCCATGTCTTGCCTTCTGGGTTTGAGTAACACACCATTTGCTCGGAATTTGTTATTGATATAAAGCAGTTGGTTATACGGCCGGGACCAAGATAAGAGTGATCACGAGATTTATATTCAAGTATTTGCTATGCCCTTTCTCGAATCTGATAGCCAAATATGGTCTCCTTGACTGAAGACAGTAATTTCGAATTGAAGCCGTTGAACGTAGATTCCTTCGTTTTGCACTTCGCGGAATACAATCTATGTTGATCGCCTAAGGCTTATAGACTTGCAACCCCTTTGTAAACGAAGAAAAGTTACCAACACTGTTCTCATCCATCAATTTTTAGCTGGTAATATTGACTGTCACTGTCCTGCGCTTCTTCAAAGAATTTGACTTTCACCAACAACCCCAGAAGTCTAAGATCGATGTAATTTGTACTCAGCTTTTACCGCACTAACTATGCATGTAACGAACCTTTGAATCGCATGTTAAGTGCAGCTTATAGTATGACTTCAAGTCTTCGAGAATTTCTCTCAAAATCTCTTTATACAAAATATTCCAATGCGTCAACAGTGAGTGACAGTTTTGTGAATTGGTGGTATCTTTGGACCATTTTTCTTTGAAAATGAGGCAGGGAACAACGTTTCGGTCACCGGTAGGCGTTACAGAGCCATGTTAACCGACTTTTTTTTTACTGAAATTGAAGACATGGACTTAGAGGACCTCTGGTTCATGTAGGATGGCGCCATGTCACACAGCCCATGCCAAATTTCCATATCGTGTTATTAGCCGTCTTGGCGATGTCAATTGGCCGCCTCGGAGCTTCGATTTGACCCCTTTGAACTTTTTTTTTGTGGGGAACCGTGAATGACCGACACTCCGGGAACGATTCAACACTTGAGGCCAATATCATCCTAGCAATCCGTGAGCTACAGCCCGAAACCACCAATAAGTTCTTGGAAAATTGGAATAACAGAATGCGCTACTGCGAAGCCAACCGATGCAGCCACTTGAACGAAGTTGTGTTCCATAATTAATGGGAATGTTTGTTCTTACTAATAAATCCATAATATATGGAAAACAATTTAATTTTCTTCGTTTTATTGGATTTTTAAAAAGAAACTTGTATTTGGCCCATTCTTTATATATGGGATCAAACGTTACAAATTTTAGGCTAGCTAGCAACTGAAAATAAGCTTCTTTGGAAAAATGAATATCAATTATTCAAGCAATTGATTAAGATCCATCCCACTACAAAACTTTTATTTAAAAATTTTGGTGACGGCCAAAAAAAACATATCTGCTTGAAAATTGAAAAACCATGGACTAATTTACCATCCATAGAGATTTCTACTTTGTTGAAGGTAATTTCTGATTTCGAAGAAACCTTGGCTAAAATAAAATGATGAAACGACAAAAAAAAAATCCACAAATTTCTACAAAATTGTATGACAAAGATTTGTGTTACAAAATTGTGTAAGCTGACAAAATAGGCCACTTAAGTGCTTAAGCAAAAATAATAATTTGTATTTAATTCGTTGGTACTTTCTCAATAACCTCAAATGTCATTTGCACCTATACCTACATGGGTGCACAAAATTTCATTAGAAAATAAATTTAAAAAAAGGTTAACCTACCCATTCATCCCACAAGACTTAATTTTCATGCCTATAATTATTATTTAAAAAAAAAATGACCCAACTACCACCCGGCTAGAGTCAGCCATCACACCACACCACTTAAGTTATTATGTAAAGTAATTTTCATTTCAAATAGAAACTCTCAATAGATATCACCCATCAAAAATGGGGTTAACCTAAAATACACACATTTTGTTGTAGCTATACCTAGGTATGCATATTTGTATCTAAGTATCTCGAAACACTAAATTTATACCTCCACCTATATTTTGTATTCATATAACTTCATTCAGCCTCGCTGTGCTGCCTCGTTCTGTAATTTTTCTTTTACTCGTATAACTCGTAAGTCGTAGTTGCTCGTACCTACAAATTTATTTAAATTGTGAAATTCCCTTCAATCTATCTTCTTCCGTTTTATCACACTCAAATTAACACCAAACAATTAAATATGAAAATTTCCCCCTTTTTTTATTTTTTTTTTGTTGAGAAAATACACAAAACGAGAAAATATAGAAGAAAAAAAAAATTAAATAGTATAACAAACATTATTTGTATCTAGATACATTCACTTGAAAAAGGGGAAAACTTTTTACACTTTCTTTAGAGAAATCATCCCAATCCCAATTCAATCTCTCTCGGCCTCGAGTTGGTTCGGTTTTGGTGGCTGGCGCTCTCCCTATAATATATCGATGCCTTTTCCTGACAAAACTGCTTGGAGTGCGTCTCCTCTCTAGCTAAGCCATAATATTTTCTCTGATGCCCCCAACCAGTGTTGTCACTTCCATTTCGAAACCCGAGGTAGATTGATATGAAAAACAGTGGTAGATTTAGATTTTGTGTGGTAGATTTTTAATTTCCCAAATGATAATAATTCAAAACGACAAAATCCAAAAATATTAAATTATATGCCAACAGATTTTGCAATTAAAATTTATTGACATTATATATTAGTTATAAGCAAAATAAGTAAGACTTAGTAAAAAACGTAAGATACCTTCTTTAAAAAAAAAAAGATTAAATCATTAAATCACATTCTTAAGGTCATTTATAAAGACAAAGGGTGGCCGTGGCACGATGGTTGTGTGTTCGCCTGTCAACCTCATTATCACAGGTTCGATCCCTGCCGTCGTCTATGTCTTCTTTAATTCCATTAAAACCTTCTAAAATTGTCATCAATGGGTTGCTAGTTTACTCATTACATGTTGTTTAGGCATAACACTAACAACATGTGATTGAGTTAAACTAGTATGCCCAACAAGGATGAATACGAATAAAAAATAATGCGAATTATAAGAGATATAGAAATAAGACACGGCAGTTCTCCGCTTTAGTTCAGCCGCCATCCCTGGAGATAAAAAATCTGAGACAACCACCTTCAGTCTCAACATCGTGTCACACATCTTTCCTATCCTTCTTTCTCTTCCGTAGCTTTACGCCCGCGCTGTGTTGAAACATTTAAAGGGTAATCATAATCCCTTGAGCGCGAGTAAATATAAAAAAATCTTTGATTTAAGTAGCTAGATATATTTGTTCTATATACCTACATAAATATTGTATATCTTCAAACTCACCATCAACAAATTTAAATTTGAAATAAAAGCGGATCAATTCTGCTCAAGGAATAAAAATATCAGACTTATTTGTCATTTCTTTAGCGAAAATAAGACTGTTTACAGTTTTGACGTCAAGTTTGTTTCGTTTTTTGTTTTTTATTTCATTCATTACTGAAAAGGCTCCTTCTGCTGCACCACTGCTATGTGGTAAAGCAGCTAAATTACACATATTTTTACTAAAATTCAAAAACATGGATTCTTCGCATACTTCCATGTCCTTGCTTAAATCAATCCATCCCCTTTAAATATGAATTTTTCTTCAATTTGGCTGCCCAAAAGTGAACAAAGTTTTAGAATTTGATCTTATCTACAACGAAGTACTTAACAGAAGGAGCCAAATGAAACAAAATAAAAAGCTGCGATAGACTTTGCGGGGTTGGCTTCGAGTTTTATTAAATTTCCCTTTAAAAGAACATTAGAAAAAACAAATACCTTAACTCTGGTACATTGAAGAAAACAAGAGATTCTAGCTGGCAATAGTCTGCGGATCAGTGTTCGCTAGAGTTCTCTGGCTATGTGAAAAGATTTATTTAAAGTTATATTGCAGTTACTGTAGGTGCTAATGGTTATGTGACAGTGCCAGGGCTGCAGAAACTAATGAGTTTATGGAAACATGATGAAGATAAGGCTTTTGGAGCGTGGAACAAGAAAATAAATTCATAAAGTCCTCACAGCCAACTGATGAGTCCATGTAAGATCGCCGGGACGAAACGCCAATTTTTGTGGATAAAGGCCAACAAGCTATTTTGAATCAATAATTCAACAAGTTCAATAATAGTGATAAGCCTTCTACTTGGCTGATTTATTTCAGTAGTATATTGAGTTTGTATTATAAAAACCTTCATATAGAATCAATATCAGGCCACGGGCAAAATCTTCCAACGTTAATAATTACAATTTTAATCTTGCTTGGGTATAGTTCACATTGGATTTTTGTCAAAAAATCGATGTAAAATGAACTGAATTTAACCAAAATTGCGTATTGACAAGGTCCTCACAGTCAACTGATGAGTCCATGTGAGATCGCCGGGACGAAACGTTAATTTTTGTGGACTAAACCAAAAAGCTATTTTGAAAATAAATTCTCGTTTAGCTAGTTTTGAGATTAATTGTGAAGTTACATAGAAGGCCACTATGTTTGTATGTGATTTTTAATAAAATGGTTTCATGTCATACAAATTACGCTCAAGTAGATTTTCGGAATCTGCTGTTTCAGATTCTTACAAGAAAAAGTCGTATGAAAATGACTCCACAACAGCGTTGTTCCTGGGAAGCAAAATGTTGGGGCCATTTTTGGGGCCATTTCAACTTTTTTGGGGCCACTTCGTTTTTCCATATTCGATAAAATAATTAAATAATAAAACAGAAGATATTATTTTATTTGTATTTTTGCATTTTATTCCATTTTTTTAAGTAACTTAAAATGCATGTTAGACATTTTTTTATCAATTCTGGAGGCGGAATAAAATTACCACAGAAACCCCTTAAAGCTCATAAGCGAATTTATAACTTCATAGCTAAGTCTATTGGGATTTTCGGTTTCAATATTAGGTGTGTTTTATTCACTGTTGCATAGCTAGCGCAGCAAAATTTCCCTCGACAAACAACAACAATTTGATTGCTGGAGAAAAAGAAGCCAGTAAAAAAGTGACAGTTGTGCTGGTGATAGAACTTTAAATTATTGAAATGAAAATGGCGCTATGCATTACATTTTAGAATTAAACATATGTACATACATATGTACAGTTTTTGACATCGGTTTTTGATATTTTCTATAATAATGGGCAACATTGAAATATAAATTGAAATTGACATATGGAGTGAGTTTGATCGTTTTACTCGCACTTGAATGCTGCGCTGACTATGCAGCAATGAATAAAACACACCTATTATTAAGAGCTGAACAAAAAACTGGTCTGCACAGGCACTGTAACGAATTTGATTCTGATAAAGAACTTAAATATGAGACAGAGAAAAAGAGAAAGACAGTCGGTATGTGCTAAGCTACTGTCAGTCGATGTGATGTGTTGAATTTTTCAATGAAAGCGTTCAGCCAAATTAGCATATAGATGAGAGTAAATATCGACTACTTGGATATTATCGATTTCTAAAATAAAATTTTGTTTTTTAATGCTGTGCAAAATGGATTGCTTTATTTTGCAAATTTTACAATTTCGGGGCCATTTCGTGATGGCCCGGGGCACCGGGCCAAAATAAGAATCTTGGGGCCAAATGGCCCAATTGGGCACTTTAGCACAACGCTGCTCCACAACTCAGCATTATATAGAAATGGTATAAAATGTTGAGGATAATTAAATACAACAATGGCAGTTAGATACCCAAATATTTGACAGTTGTTTATCTTTGAATGCTAATTTGAATCTTTTTTACAGTACCTATTAAAAAAAAAAAAAACAATTTAAATTAATTTTTGTTTTCAAAATGCGCTGTTTCAAGTATTTTGAGTTTAAGTAAAACTTAAAAAGTTGGGGAAATTTAAAAGCAGGCTTTTTGTAGTATCTCAAATAGCAGCGTAGTGACTTTCTTTCTAACTTAACAATTAATTTAAAAACTAGCTAAACGAAAGTTTCTGATCTTGTTTCACTCATCACATTTCCAAAAGTTTGTACATTTCTGCAATCCTGGACTGCCACCCAAAAGCTCTTAACGTTTCTTTAATGTAACTAAATGCACATCTTGTCACAAAGAACCTAAGCGAACACTGATACGCAAGCTACTACCAGATGGTGGTCCGGTGGTCAAAGTTCAAATATATTCTGGTTTTCTTTTTTTTTCCAGAGAAGCTGTTTGCTGGACATATATGTATATACGAGTATGTATATTTGTTTTGAATTTTGTTACTTTATTAAATCATATATGTCTGTTTAACAATCTGGAGCCTAAGAATAATTCTGAATAGGTATTAAGGAAACTTACGTGCAAGGTTGATTATTTTTGTCTTTTTGAAAACGTTTTTGGTCCGAGTAAAGAAGTCTGTCCAGAAAATGTAGTAGCAGACTGTCGGCTGCATTCAGAAAAAATTAAACAAGCAAATTGTATTGCAAGAGTAATAGCAGATTTTTGTTTGTAATTTTTCTTTTTAGAGGGAATGTAAAAAATAGTGGTAGAATTTTGAACTACCGTGGTAGATGTGGTAGATTTTGCAATTCTTAAAAAGTTGTGGTAGATCTACCACAATTGTGGTAAAGTGACAACACTGCCCCCAACTGACTAATGTGTCCACAGACTTGTTAACACAACAACAATTCGAAGGAAAAAAAACCCTCTCGCAATGAAACAAATTTCAACATCGTCTCTAGTCGAATTGTCGACACATGCGATTTCTTTTTTTTTTCACTACTTCTTTTCTATTTTACCTTGATATCATTAAGTACCCTCAATACACGCGCATAAGCTGCTAGTATCTATCTATCTTTCTATATTATTGGTTACATCAACACTAAAGTATCTCACTCTCTCTCGTGCTCTCTGTGTTTTCTCAAAACACTTTTATGCTCTGCGAAATATCGGCGCATGTTTCACCAATACCAACGGAGCATATCACTAAACTCTTCAACCTTCCCTTGTAAAATAATTGAAATAAATCGAAAAAAAAAACAATTTAGAGAGGTTATGCAGTACACACGGACACCACTCACAGATACTCACCAATACCATGTGGCACACAAAAATAGAAATCCACACGTACACATGGACATTGTCGTCTTGGGGCCGAGGCGAAAAAATTCAATTTCGAAAAATTCACTAACTAAAGTAATTCAGTTGTTAAGCAACGTTCGTTCAGCGCGGATCGTTTTGTTCGTGTGAAAAATATTTTGACCCGAGAAACGGCGGCGTGCACAACCTTCCTTCTTCTTCTTTGCAATTTCCAATCCAACCCAATAAGACCAAAAAACAAAAAAAGTATCTCAGCATGGAAAATGAGCAAAATCTCGCATAGATATAGATAGATAGATTTTTTTTTTCTTCAATTCAATTCGTCGTCTGCCCTAAAATTGGATATAGATACAAATTTTTATTTCTTATTTCCTGGTTTTCGGAACAAAACGATATACCTACATAAAAGTATCTCACAGATCGACGAAAAGTATCTATTACAAGTGTAAAGTGTAAAAATTAAAAAAAAAATATGAAAGTGTATACAAGTGCCTTGAATAGTTGTTAAAGATACAAAAGAAAGATAGTTTTTTCTCTTCAGTTTGAATTTGAGAGAGAACAAGCAAAAATAAGTAAAAGAATTGAAATGTTCCATCCTTATGTGAAAATTAAAAAGAAAATCGCAAGTAGTTCACAGCTCCTTCAACAACAATTGCAACAACACCAACACCAACAGCAGCAGCAGCAGCAATCATCACATAGATGTTGTTGTTGCAGCACAACTTCTAATAGCAATAGTGGTGGTAGTGGTAGTGGCAATAATAATAATAACATTCTTGGTAATACCAGTTTTACAACAACATCATCAACATCGGCAGCAGCCGCAGTTTTAGGTGCAGTTGCTAATGCAACAGTTAATACTATTAACTGCAGCAGCCAACAATTGCAACATAATCTAACTTCACCTGCACCTGCACCAGTACAGCCTACGCAACACCAACAGCAACACCTCTCACAGCTGCTGCAACAAAACAACGTTCCTCCTCCGCCTGCTTCTGCTTCTGCTGCAGCTTTAGCTCTAGCCTCGTCTCCTCCTACACCGCAGCAACATAGACAATCATCACCAAATCTACCATATTGCCCAATCGATCGACATTTGGGTCACCTAAATTTTGGTAGCAGTTCGGCAAGCAATAGTGGCTGCAACAACAGCAATACCCGCAGCCATACACCAACACCTGGCAGCCACAGAAACGTTATACACAGCAGTAGCTCTTCTTCTTCTGCTGCAGCTAGCAGTAGTTGTAATAGTACAAATAATACCGTTAATGCTGGTGTTGCAAGTACGAGCAGCAATAGCACGTTAAATAGGATTAGCCACACCATCCAGCAGCATCTCCAGCAACAGCAACAGCAACAACAACTAAACCAGCATCAGTCGAATAACCCAGCGCATCATCATTCTTCTTCGTCGTCTTCGGCGGCGTCTTCACATCACCATCACCACCATCATCACCATAGTAGCAGTAGCAGCAATAGCAGTAACCATAATCAGCAGCAACAATCTCCTATGTGCCTAGTATTATTAGTTAAATGCCCCAATTCAAAGGAATTTTGTACAGCAGCGAACTTCTGTGATAAAAGGTAACAATTCATGTTGACACTCTTCTTGCAACAATAACAATAATTATCTCCAAAAAAAATGAGGCAAACAGAAATATTCAATCAAATTTAATTAATTAACGGGGTTGACCTCAGAAGATACACACTTCGCAGATAGATACGCGATACTCTTCTTTTTTTTTATTGGTGGTGTACCTAGTAAGAGATAGGCAGGAGGGAGTATGGTGCTTGCTCTTAACATTTTGACCCAATTTTTGGATCATTGTTTTTTTTTTGTTCATTTTTGTTCTTGTCCCCTTTTTTATTTTTGTTAAATCGTGTACAACAATTTTTTGATTGCCTTTGTCTTTCATTGTTTCGTTTAACCTTAAACAAAACAACAAAAAAAAATTGACGAAGAAGAGTGAACAAAAAAAAATTATCGTAGTTGGTGATAGTCCAAAAAAAAAAATATGAAAGAAAAAAAAGAATTTAGGTCAATTTCATAAAGAAACCATAATCGTAGCGAGGGCTGGAAATTAAGTGGCGTAAAGTTATTCGCGAATTCTGTGATACCTATATAGTAACTGGATGTTGGAATGCTTGAAAGGGTCCTCGCCATCATCCAAGTGAGTTGTGGTTTTTTTTTTCTTCAAAATTTTACTTTTTTTTTGCAATCATTTGAAAATCGCAATATCAAAAACTCTTCTAATCTTTAAATACTTGCCTCATCATAGAAGTCTATCCGATTTCATATCTTCATTTGTCAAGCTTAAGTATTGACAAATTGCCCAGTTTATAATTCTGAGCACTCTCTTAAGGCACTTTTGAATGAGCAGAAGAGTTCAGGATTTTTCACAGAGAATTCAGAGCACTTCTAGTTCTAATTAATTTCTAATACTTGTTATCAATCAGCTTTGATTTGGCCAACTTGTTTTGTATTCTTTAATTAACATATGATAAGAGCTTTTTTTACAATGTCAAATTGAAGTTCTCTTAAGCTATTTGACATTCCAAAAATACTAATTTGTATATTCAAAATCATCGGTACGATTGCGGACTTGTCGACTTATGACTCTGTTTTACAATTCATACTTATTCGAACTTTTTTTCAACATTGTGAAGAGGAGCCCTTAGAAAATGAAATCATAATGATTCTAAATAACATAAATTG
Source organism: Philhelius festivus (assembly GCA_963931855.1). Lineage (NCBI taxonomy): Eukaryota > Metazoa > Arthropoda > Insecta > Diptera > Syrphidae > Philhelius > Philhelius festivus. The sequence goes on along the minus strand of OZ007555.1, from coordinate 167,921,333 downwards.
TGACAAGTGACAATTCTACAAATGACAGTAGGCAAAAATGTTAGGAAACAGGCCTAGGGACGGGACATCAATATGTCGTTGGAGAGGTACATACTTTAATTTACTACAAAATTTTACAAAACTGTTTTTCATGGGAGAACTGCCTCCTGTGAGGAAATGACAAGTCCTCCAAGAGTTCCCAACGACATGCCATACGATATTTGAACAAGGTGCGCCATCTTTTATGTCAATGTTCGTAAGTTTGGCCGTATTCGAAGCGAAGTAGACGGTCTGTCGGCAATATTCTTTAATTCAATTGCAGTTGATATGAAAACAATAATGCAAATCATCCTACCAGTTGCTCCCCAAGGTGGCATGCGTGTCCCGTACTCAACAAAATTTGACACCAAACAACAAATAGTGTTGTCAGACGGTGCTTGATTAGGCTACGATATATTTTCCACGACATGAACGTTGAGTTAACAGCGTCCCTATTTCGACGTATTGTTTCGGTGTGAAGCGATTGATGGTTAAAATTGTACCGATCTGACGTTTCAAAAGCATGTCTACTTAAGTCAATCGATTAATTTATGTCATAAGAAATGACACACCAGCTAATGTCTCGTCGTTATTGATCGTGTGGATTGTTTTTATTCATTGTTTCCTGGGAACATTATTGGCAGGTGAATTCATTGTCATTTAAAAAAAGACAAATTGTCATCATTTTCTAATACTGTCAAATAATCATCAGGGCGGTAAGAAAAAACTTAGATCTCAGTGCTATCAGTAATCTCAAAAATATATACAGGAACAGCCCTAAGCAAAATGTCTGTTTTGTCGCCAAAAACTGAGTAAAACATTATTTTTTTTTGAACTGGCCAAAAAGCTTAAAAGTCCTGAACAGTTTTGTGTCAAATTTAGATACACTTTTCCACTTTACTATAAACATGAATCGAAAACTCAACTGTTATAATTATGAGTTCATGTTTCTGAGTTCGCTTTATGTTCAAAATTCATTGACTAAGTTAGTTCAGAATAGAGCTCTGAATAGAGTCCGAGCATGTCGGGCATGTTCTGAACAACCGCTAAACCAAGCGTGCTCTGAGCGCTGTGAGTTGTTTTTAAAACATACCTGAACACTTGGCTGTCACCATTTTTTTTTTTAATTTTCATCTGTCAAATGCTTGTGTTAAGCATTTAACTTTGTCTGTTCAGTTATTTTATTTTGAGCTTTTAGAGCGCAATCTGAACACGCTCAGAACGTGTTCAAAACGAAAAAAGAAACACATTCGAAACTCTGAACACTCTGATATTAAAAAACGAAAACAATTTATTTTTTGACAACTCACTCAGGATCTGCTCTTAACTAAAAAAGAAAAACGCCTGATTAAATTTTCAAGAAATTAAATCTTCTGAGATTTATTAATAGTTTTATGAATGTTTCACATTGTTACAATAAAAGAAGTGTTTGAATACTTCTTTCCTTAATTCTAAAGCGATTTTGTTATTTCTATCAAAACTTTCATTATTTTATGAACAAAATTAATAGAAATACCTATGTATGTTATAACTTAACGAAAAACTAATCGACAATGAAAATTATGCAATATTTAATGTTTAACGACCAAACTAGCAATTTAAATCTTTTGCTGGTCTAGTTCAAACTTAGTTTTTATAAAAAAAAATATCAAAAGAAATTAACGAAAGTAAAATTAAAATATGACACTTTTTCAACCCAATATTTTTTTCGTTCATTTAAAAAAAACATTTTCTTAAATGCGTTAAAAGCTATTTCAAATCAATAACATAACAAACTTCTTCTTGCATACTTCTTGATTGCAATATTCGTATCTATAGAATATAATTTACGTAGACTGAACGAATATACGTTGACTTAACGATTAAATTCATTGGCCACAGGTATTTTATTAATTACACTGCTCAACACAATTTTTGACTTAGAAACTTAACTGTGCTATTAATGAACCCTGAATTCGAAGTCGACCTCAGATATATGCTTCGTTATATAAAGTTTAAAATTAAAATAGGTTATCTAAAGTAAAAAAAAAATGTTTTTCGGAGATATAATGTGTAAATGTAACGTTATCCGAAAAAAAACAAGTTCTCCCCTTAAAAATCCATTGGAATCTTGTTCAATATTTCAATTCCATTTAGAATGATCTCCACCTCGGTCGATAGGAAGCTGTTGCCGGTTTCTCACGACAAGTTAGTTGCGATTCACTTCCACTTAAGTCGCGCTCTTCCTCTATTACGTTGCCATCCCTGTGAGTTGGATTAAAAAATATTTCCGAACATCTATTACATCTTTTCGTAACAATACCATTATTTATTTGTTATTTCCTTTTTCAATTTTTAATTTTCTTTCAGTTGAATCATATAGGAACTATTTTCAGAATTTATTATATATTTTTAAAAATACCTCAAACATTTCATCATCAATTTATAATTTAATATAATAATGAAAATGATTTTTGCATTTTATTCATATCCGTTGAAATTTTGATTTTCAATCGGAAGGATAAATTATTAGTTATTCCACGTCCAAGAATTCACATACACTTTCAAATTGATTAATATTAATTTGTTTATTCTAAGAAAATGAGGTTATTTTATTTAACGTAGCTTACTTATTTTTAAAATTTTTATTTGTATTCTTATTGAAAGGGAAATTGTTTCTTGTGGAATTAAGAATATACATATCTATGTACATAGATTTTAAACGTATAAATCTATGTATGTACGGTAACGTACTACTGTTCTAGATTTTTGGAATAAACAATAAAATTTCTGTCAAGAAATGCCTTCTTAGATTTTATAAACATTTGCCACTCAAAAATGTTTTTAAACGAAAAAAAAGAAGAAAATTCTTCTGAGTATGTTACTTAAAGGTGTTCATAAAATGAAGAAAAGGTGTCTGCTATTTGAACGTAGGATGAGTACTTTAGAGCATTCTGATTCATTAAAGGACACTGACGCTTTGCTGTCAGTTATTGCCATCGGACAAGGTGCCTCTTCTCCAACTTTTAATAGGTCTCTTTTTTTTTTACCAAAGTCTGTTCATATTTGTCCAGTTCAAAAAAATGGGATCTAAAAACAAATTTTACAGTAAAACTAAGGTTGATATTTTTGAATCTGAAATCATTTTGCAAGTCTCGATTGGAAAAATCAATTTTTTTCGTTTTTAGTCCCAGATTGGAAATATATAAAAAAAACAACAACTGACACATTTACAATTTAGAAAAGCAAGAAAAATGAAAACAAACCAACAACCACAGGGAAACGTTCATATCTCTGGCTTGTCTGAAATTGTTTTTCGTGTTTAGTTCCGAGCAGAGCCTGAGTTGTCAAAAAATAAATTGTGTTTCTTTTTTAGTTCAGAGTATTCACAGCTTGGAATATGTGTTTCTTTTTCCGTTCTGAGCGTGTTCAGGGTGCGCTCTATGAACTCAGAATAAAATAACTGAGCAGAGAGAATTAAATAATTGACACATGCATTTGACAGGTGGAAATTGAAAACAAAAAAATGGTGACATCTAAGTGTTAAGGTGTGTTTCAAAAACAACTCAGAGCGCTCAGAGCACGCTTGGTTCAGAGGATCTTCGGAACATGCTCGGACTCTGTTCAGAGTTATTATTGTAAATTGTAATCAAATAAAGTAAAGATTATGAAAATAGGTTGTCAGTTAAAAAAGCACGGACAGATTTAATGTTCACATATTAATATATACGCATATAACTATTCATTTATTTTTATCTTTTTATTTTTACTTCTTTCAAACTGCAACGTGATATTTGTGGTGAACGACTTGTCAGAAAATAAAGAATCACATGTGTTTGTATCAAAAAATCTAGGATGTTCTTAACAGACAAAAAAAAAATCCTCTGACAACTCAGGCGCTACTCAGTTATTCGAAACCTACTCGTAAACAATCGCCTTGTAGTGCTTTGATTTTAGAAATTCTCATCTCAAATCTTTACTTACCCAACTATTAGAATTTGTCTTTTACATCTCCCCATCTCTCTCTCCCTCTTTTAAATAAATAATTACACGTACATATACATATGTAAGTGTTGCGATTCAGCGGCCATTTTTAAAACGTATTTTAACCAATATCACAACAATGAATAATCGTGAAACAAAATTGTTAATATGTTTTTGATTGAAATATTGAAATCTTATAACCTTCGTTTTTTGCATTTAAGATTTTCTTATAGGATTTATATTTTAGGAGCTATAGAAATGAGAAGAAGACATTTTTTCAGCACCATAATGGTTCTTTTTTAACCCACGACAAGGAAGCTTTTACCTGTCAAAATAAAAACGATTGTACCCACACAAATTGTAGTTTCGATGTCGTACCGAATATTTCAGTTTCTCCGCTTTAGTTTGAGAAGCCCTTAACTCTGGATGTTTAAATCTTATATAAAAAATACTATTAATAAAAAAGAATGATAATTAAATTTCCTACAAAAAATGTCTACCACCTTTTTTGTACCATGTACTGTTCTCATGATAATGATTAAAATACGATTTACAAAATGGCGGCTGAAGCACACTATGTACATACTAACAACAGCGCAATTGTTTTATTTTTTTTTTTTGTATACTCCGAGCTAACACAATAATACAATTTATAAAATCTTTATTTTCTTTGCCGACTGGCTTTACATTGTCAAACCAAATTATTTAAACTTAATCTGCCAGCTGTCAAATTGACAATTGTTGAAAAAAGAGTTGCCAGTTCGAAATCCAAATCTACTTAAAAACATCCTGTTTGAGCAACGTTGTCTTACAGTGTTATGAGATTAATCTATTTCTGTATAAATGTCACTTGGCTTATTTAGACAAAATGCAAAGGCTGGAATAAAAAGCATTATTAATTTATTAGGCTAGGCGCGCACATTCAATTTTTAGTTTCGCAACTGTTTAGTTGCTAAAATGAAACTTATATGGGACACCGCGCACTTTAAGCAACTCGATTCGAGCTACTAAAAAGTTTGTGTTTTGATACAAAATAAACGATTGCCATAAATTAATTCGCAACAGTTGAGCTGTTTTCTATAAGCGTAAGAGAGAAAAAGAGTGTGAGCGTGAGTAAAGAGTTGCCAGTGCGCGGTACTCTATCAACTGGTGATTAAACTATTTGATTTCGATCACAGCTGCCAGTGCGCGGCTAGCCTTAGAATCCCTCTATGTCAACAGGATTCATGCGTGTATGTAACAAGCGCCTCGACGCACTTTCAAGATTTGTTAACAGTCATAATCCTACGAGCTAATCCCCGGAAGTTAAGAAAGCACATATTTCAAACTTTCATATATCTTTTAGTTATTCGCCTGCAAAACTAGGTCGAAAACGTTGAATTGACAACTCTGCAAATAGAGTATTACATGATTTCCCGAGATTCGTTTTTTAGTCGCACAACACGATTATGGAATAACTTATCCGGCACAGTTTTCCCTTGCCATTTCAATTTGCAGACATTCAAAACCAATGTTCATCGACACCTCCTTTCTCTCCTCTCCTAATTAATATGGTCAAAGGTTTCCAGAGAAATTTATTGATGAACACCTCGTTAACGGCCCCCTACAGAGATAATCTATAATTTAGAAATTAGTTTTGTAGATAATTTGATGGAAATGGTTGGAACACATTTTATGAACTTAATTATTTTTCGTGAATATCTCCATACCGATAATATCTACACAAAATATACTTTAAAAGAATTTTTCTTTCGAAAAGAGTATCGTTTTTGAAGCAAAAAAAAAAATAAAATGTAACAATATCATCCATCTCGTGCCAAAGGGAATACCTCTAAGCCCAAACTTGAGTTTTCTCTTAAATTTATTAATTTCAATTGAATCAAAATTGAATTATTATAACATTCTTGCAATCAAACTAAACAACCAAGATGTCCCTATAATGCCCCAACTTAATAAATAAAACCCCAAACCGGGCAATAATATTAATGGGGGGTTTCTTCTTTGTTGTGCTGATGATATTCTCAAATCTTCTTAGCTATAAAACTTAATGTCCTCTCCATAAACAAATCAAACAAATCTCTTCCGAAGCTCTTTAACAGTTAAAATTAGAAAAAAAAAATTTGACGTTTGAAAAGGCTCATTAAATCAATTTTCTATTCCGCATTGAAATTGATCCACTCAAGAATTCATATTATAAACATTGTTTCGGCATCAAATGGAGCCTCGACTCAGTTTTTGTTTAATCAGTTGACCACTCTACGGTTCTGATACCAGTATCGTACTGTTTACTCTGAAACAAATTTTATTAGGCCCTTAGAAAATTTATCTATAACCATATTGATGGAATAATTACAAAACTCTTCGCTTTGATTATATAAATCAAATTTTATGACATCTCTCCACAGCCCTCGATGAATATACCTAATTAATTTTTAAAATTATAACCAATAAAAATCATCGACTTGAATTTTTTAACGATAATATCGAACCGTTTACTAATTATTATTTATCTTTAAATAGATTTCGTATAAAAAACAATGAACAAAAAAAAAATATCAAATCTCACCACACATCGAACATGTTCATGTTGCAATCGAACCAACGAATCAATATTATCATTTAATTCTCTATTACTGAGTGTGAAATTGCAATCAATCGAAGTGAGATCTCGTTTTCTCTCCCCACATTGCACATCGATCAATAGAAAAAAAGTCAAACGGGAAAAAAGAAAGGTGAAAATAGGAAAACATAGAGAAAGAGTGCACCAACAGTAGAGACAAAAGAAAATATGTAAATGATCCCCCAACCAGCAACATACACAGCACACAGCAGCACAATTTTTGAAATTCAAATTTCCCTCCCAAAGTTGGTGTTGAAGTGAGTGTATGTTGTTTTGTTTTGTGTTGTATAATAACTCTCTCCGTATTTGCCTTTCATTTTGGGTTTCTCTCTTTTCATTTTTTTTTTGTTGCACGGTTCCTTTTTCTTTTGAAATTTTTGTTGGTGTTTATAAAATCATTACGAAGTGATCTTTCTTTCTGTTTCTTTTTTGGTGAATTTGAAGTGAATTTCTTTCTTGCTTTGGAGAAATGCAGCAAGGCACACCACAGCCACAGAGCACATGGCACAATTTGATGTGAGAAGATCATTTAACGATCATCATCATCTTTTGATAGCACTTTCATTATTTTTGTTGTTATAAGTGAAGCGTTTTTCACTGAGAGTGGAGAGTGGGTGGTTGATTGTGATGGGGAATTTAGCTTTCATTATTTGATTTCACACGCCAAATTTAATGAGGGGAAATTAAATCGATCAGCAGAAGAGATCGAGATTTATGGATTTGCATAAGCTTGATTTGTTAACAAAAAGAGAAATTTCAAAAAAAAAAAAAAACAGTCTTTTCAAATCTCCTTATGTTAGAGACGCATTTGCTTAAAATGTTACTTTACGCTTTTAATCTTCTCGGTTATATTTAAATTCAAACCAAAATGATCATGCACTCGATCATATTTAAAGAAGACTGCAGTCAATCAAAATTCATTTAAATATGATCGGTTTCTTTTTTTAATTTTCTTAAAGTAATAAGCATATTGAAAAGCTACTTCACTAACTTTGAAAAATTTGAATTTTATCTGGCACTTGCAACAGGTCTTGTGCAATCTGAATGAATGGACCTCTGAAAAATACTGAGAAATATTTCGTTGAAATAATTTTATTTGATTCAAAATCGACGTCAGTTTTTAAGTTTGTAGGCATGATATTTAATACCGGAACTTAACGAAGGTGTTTTATTTAAGTAAAGGCCACTTTTTTTTAAGGCAGGCATTATCAAAAGGAACGATGTTGTTTTAAGACATTTTATACATATTCTATAAAAAGTAGTCAACTAAATTGTACGAACTTAACGAATATTTTCCTATAACAGTGTTTTTTTTTAAAGTATTGCTATAAACCGAAGTAATTTCATGTAATGAAACTCATTACTTTATATAGACTCACAGACTAACATAGACTAACTAAGTTCTAAACTAAAGTTGTAAATTAAATTGCAAAAACTTATCGAAAGTCTTTTTTAAACAGCGCTTTTAAAAAATTTCGGGAAAGCGGTTACACGGCTTAGTTTCGTAACTCAGCGAATGATATTATTTGCTTAGTCTAAGCTTTGGGTTTTGTTTGAAGCCATCAAAAGCTTTCGATGATTTCGAAAAAAAAAACTTATCTAACAGCGAGTCCAATCAAAGAGTTGTTTTAGAGCAGAACTTAACGAATACATTTTTCAAATAATGCTTTTAGTAAACTTTGGGAATGTCTTGGTCTAAACTGATCGAAGGTTGTGTTATTTATCGATATATAAGCTTTCATTCGTAAACCAACGAAGGCACCTAATAATACTATTAATTTCGTTTAAGCATTTATTTTGTTTTATTCAATTAAAACTTAACGATAAGTAACTACTGCTTCTTACTGATTATAAATAAATGGATAATACAACGGCTCGTATAGAACCAGAAACTAGTGTCTCACAACTCAAAACCATTGCTGTCTGCGTGTTAGTAGGATTAGATGGGAACTTACAATTTTCTAACGAATCCGATTGGCTTAGATCTATAGCACTTTTCATGACAAGACATATTCTTGGAGGATTTGTCATTTCCTCGCAAGTGATAGTATAACCCTGGAAAAAAAAGCGGCTGATTACTATATTAAATTTGTAAGAATTTAACGAAAAACTTCGTATTTATTTGATTTTAATTGGCTTATTTTATGGCTTGGTAAGAACTGAACGAAAGTCAGAAATCGTCATCTACAGTTGTTATTACATATTGTTAAATGAAGGCTAGTGTTTTCACCTTGAGTTTGAGATGATTTTTTTCCAAATAGGACAAACTTAACGAAGGTTTATTTCATTTAAAACATATTATCTTAATCTCATTATTGCTTGCAACAATTATATTTTTAAATTAGTTTCTAATGCTAATGGCAGTTTTCCTTATTTCAAAATTGTTTCTTAAGTCTTTCTGTCAAAATAAATAAAATTAATCGATTTAAATAACTTGAGAGCAAGTAAAAGACACATAGTATCAATAATTATACTGTGGTGAAATATTCTTAAATTCACATGTTTGTAGTTTTTCAGTTTATCATTATTTACAAGGAAAGCCACTTTCTTTTAAGAAGAGCTTCAACTGCCTCTATTATTATTATTATAATTTTTTTTTTGGTATTAAAGAAACTTTTTACTGATTATTTCCTCTCACATATTTAAAAGAAGATTAAAATATTTTCTTTTATTGAAAAGAGGACACATATATTTTTTGGTAGCTTTCGATATCTACGTACAAAACATGCATACTTTCTACATTTACACCAAACATCACCTACCATAAAATAAAAGTCAAAGATTGCCATTAAAGTGGTGTAATTTGAGAAGACCAATTTGAGACGAGTCACTAAGTAGCAATGAAAAGGTGAGCGAAAATTAACTTTCCCACGACAAAGACAACCATAAAGGCGATTATGTAAGCTTACTTATTTTTTGAGAGTAGGATGTTGAACAGGGTTAACAACAACAGCGAAATAAAATCCAGTGATTAATTGAAATCCATTAAATAAGATTTGCGGTTTTTTTTATTGATTTTACTTAAAAGCAATGATTCGATTGGATTAAAGTAAACCGGAAAAAAAAATGATTTTAAGTGTAAATTTAGGTATTATTTGGAATTTGCATTGCAGATAAATAATAAGTAGCTCATAGGTTATTATGAACTCGATAAATATTTGAACAAGTGTAAATTGAATTTGTAGTTTGCGCGTTTCTCTAGTGAATTTATGTCATCATTTGTGCAAATATCTTTTTTAACGTTTGTGGTGTTTGAATTAAATTTAAATCCATTTTAGTCAATAAACAATGATTAAACAATCAAAGCTGTGTCCTAAATAGTTTGTTTGGTCTTAAAAGAATATTAAGTCTTGAGAATGATAAAACAAAATAGCATCTACATTCAGGGACAATATCAGATAAAATTAACCAGAAATTAACAAATAACCATGTTGTTATATTCTTCAAAACTATTCATCTTGTGCAGGTGACATTCATCGTATTTAGTTAAATGAATTATAGAATACATAATTTGATCGAAAGAATTAACAATTCTATCTATTTAAGTTCGTATTGAATCAACTCGAATTTGGCTTGAAGAATCTACTTAAAGCTTTCCAGTACCTTAAATAAATGATTCATTTAAATTAACATAAAAATCTAGATAAAATTACTTGGTCTACTATTAAACTAACAGTATTGCGTGCGAAATTTACCTGACTCAATGTTTGATTTAATATACAGTCTTGCTAAGTTTTCTCGAGAGTAAGGTTCATTTAACATAGCGAGCTGTAATTTTGAGAATTATAGATATCCTGTAGTTTAACTGACCCCTTGTCATATTAAACCAGTCATGTTATGCTAAGACACACTCTAATTGAGAATCGCCTGTGAAACTTTCACATTCTTGGACTAAACTAGCCTAAACCTAGAAAACTGTTTTTGTTTTTCATTTGAATATACATAAAAAAGAATCAATTTAGTCCTTTTTGCTTAGAGATTAAATATTAACTGACGGAAATCTTCTCAAAAGTTGCCTTAAAGATGGAATAAAAATGCAAACAATGGTAAATTTTATAAATTGATGATAATATGATCTCTTGCTGTGAAATAAAAAGACATACTGTACAATCAATAATGTTTTCAGGTTATTTGAAGTTTCATTTTATAAAGTTTTATGTAATTTTAAAACATTTACTTACTAGTTTCATCAGGTAAATAATTGTAAAAATAACTATACAAATTGTTCAGTCAACATGGTATGTACTAAAAATGAAATTCACATAAGATCCACTAAAAATACCGAAAACTTGGTTACAACTAACCCTAAGGGCATGTCAAGATCTTGGAATTTTTTTTTTACAATCATTTCATGTTGAATTAACACGGCAACTTCTTAAATCAATAGGGTACAAGACACTTGTTAAATTTGTATCTGATGTTCTTCTTGGATTGTATGTCTTTAGCACGTGAAATGAAAAATATTTTTTCGCTCTATATTATGTTTCGACAGACAAAGGAAAATATATTGGAAATAATATTGATACAGTTCAATTCTTGTCAATTACTTATTATAATTTTTTTTTAATTTGTTAGAGAAAAAACTCAAATGTTGTTGCGAAAAATTTGCTTTAAAAGGACATTTAATAGGGAAGCAACTTATCTATAAGAAAAGTAGGCGTGTCAATGGGTGGATTTTCTTAAATCATTCTTTCCCTGCCTGCCCAGTACAAATAAGAACACACTCTGAAAATTATAACCAAATTGATATTCATTCACTTGAAGGATTTACAAGACATCACAAAATTTTATGACTTCTGCCACATTTTGATAAAATTGTTTTATGACTAAGTTGGTACAAAATTGCAGAAAATTGTACATTTATAAGTCGTCTTAATCTAACATTAAAAGTGATTATTCAAAACTCTACTTGATATTTAAGAGTAAGAGGGTTCGACCAAGTCGTGTCGTACTTTATTTGTGATACACATTGTGGTTATGTATCGAATCTTTGGGAAACACCTCTAAAAATTCGTAGTTGCTGTCAATTTGGAAATCCCTAACTAAAAACCAAAATTTGGTTTTTGTAAATTTTTTCCATTCACTACAATTTTATCCAAATTACTTACACCTTTTTTGTTGCATTAATTTTACCATGTTTTTAGAGTTGGTAATGCTACCAGGACTGTCAAGTTAGCACTTTCGGTGGTCATTAAAAAAAAAAAAAAACGACACATTTTATCTGTCACATTCTTACGACAAATTTACGACAGTTGTTCACACATTCCTTTTTTCGATTCACTTAATCTTTTTTTATTGGTGGTAATCTTTATTTCAATGACAAAATAGCATATAAACAAAAACAAAAGCAATACATATTTTTTAACAACAATTTTACGACGAATATCCATATATTCTTTGGGCTTATTTGAGACCATATTACCCTATTCTGAGTGCTGGTAATGCATCCTTGACTTTCAAGTTAGCATTAGCAAGAATTATTTATTTTTGTTTTAAACAAAGTGATGTATTTTTTCTAACGACAGTTTTACGACATTCCATTTTTGTTCATTTTATCCAATTTTGAAGGGATGGTAATGAAAGCCTTACTGTCCAACTACCAATATCAAGGGTTATTTTCAATTTTAAACTTGACGTACATCTCTTCATTAATAAGGAGCTAGAACTTTATGAATAATTTTGGTCCTTAGTTATGGAAATTCAAATTTAAAAAATATACACAATTCCTTAGTGCTGAAAAAAACCACTCATATCATACAGAATAATTCTGTTTTACTCGGAAATCCCCAATAGATACCTCAGCTCTGGCCAACCTTGAATGAGTCAAGATTCTCAAAAGTCATAAACTGAATCTTTTTCAAATGAAAATAACAAAACATTCATAAATTGAAGGTCACTTTGTTTTTTATATTATTTGTTATTTTTACTTTGCAAGCGAAGCTAAAAATGTATATCAAGTTGCACAGAATGTACCTTAGCAATAACAAAAAAAAACAATGAATAAATGAGTACATTCATTCTTATCAAAGTTTTATTTTATTTACTTTTTGTTTACGATGTGCATTAGTTTCGAAAAAAAAAAGTTAAAAACCATCACTCGAACGTGTCTGTGTATGGGCTTGCAACTTGAATGAAAGTTTAACCTTAGATCGTAAGTATCTTTCTATATATTTATACGATGTTACACAAAGTTTATCGATTTTTTTTTTTTTTTTTTCATTTCCTTCTGTTACAACAGAACAATTAACTTAAAGATACACATTTCTGACTAGTTAATCTCTGTGTGGGTAAACTTGTATACGAGTTTAATAATATTCAATTTTCAATGTAGAGAATAAAAGTTCGTAGAAAATGTTTATCTTGAGTATAGTTTGGGGTTTTGTCCTTCAAACTCACTATGGCACGTGTAGATTTGTGTTGCGTGTTTTTTACATTATTTTTTTGCACGAGTCTTTTAATATTTTAAGAGCCAAGGACATTGGAAGTGAAAATAATGAAAACGTGGTGTTTTTAGAAGTTCTAATCGAGATAATGTGGGCGCATGCACGTATTATTTGCTAAGGTCTGGAAGCATGTTTAATTAACTTCGTAATAAGCTTTTTAGTAAATCGTAAATTTATTGAAAGTCTAAAGTACAACTTATCTATACAGTTCGAGTAAAAATTTTGAATATTCATAGAATATCGTCGGCGTGAAATTAACAAAAATACATTGCGCAACTTTTGTTTTTGGTATCGATATTTGGATTGACAAACGTCAATATTTTCTTGAAAAAGATTGTGGAACGTATTCACTTCATTTTTTCACCATCAAAGCAAAGTGTAAACCGAAAATAATCTTCTTACAATGTTGAAATTTAATTTCCACACAAATTGTGTAATGAAAACCTTCGAAAATTTCTTTTTTTTTCGAATTGCCAAATAAAAACTAAAGCTTGAGAAAAATTGTAGGACGCATTCATTTTTTTTATTGCATCATAGCAAGTCTTTATCTTGGTCTTGAAATTTAAGTTCCACAAATATTTTATAATGAAAATCTTAGACAATTTCTTTTTTTTTTAATTTTTTCTCATTGCGAAATATAAAATATTTTATTGAGGCAAAACTTCTTTTCCGGGGGTAAAAAATTTTCTATGGAGCTGTCAGTGACATGTCAAAACGACACGATAAAGCGACATGGTTCTTACAATTATTGTTCGAACTTTGTTAGAGGTTATTTAAAACATTTTAAAATCACCTTTTATTTCCGAAAGAGAATGTTCTTTTAATGGCACAACCACAACAACTAACCTACACAACAATTAAAAAAAAATAATTTCATTAAAAAATTAGATAATAAAAGCTTTTTTTCAATGAATTATGTGTCCGAACAATTTCTCGATCGAAAACCACTTTCCTTTGCACAAAAAACACAAACAAATAAATATTTTGTATAGTTTTATTTATTAAGAACATAAAACACTTTAACCTACACTGAAAATAAATTCCTAGGTAATATTGACAAAAACGTTTTGTTGACCTTTAACAAAACAATTTTATCATTTTGATAAAATTTTTGTCAATACGAAAGAATGATTTTGTTGATTTCACAAAATTTTTATAATCCAGCATGATTTTTTGTCAGTTTAACAAAATATGCACTACAAACAATATTGTCAGTTTAACAAACCAAGTTTTGTTAATATAACAAAATAAAACAGAGATTTTTGTCACATCGACAAACTTTTTTGTGATGTTAACAAAATGTTTGTTGTATCTACAAAAAATGTGTTTTGTAAATGTTTGTCAATATCACAAAGTTTTTGTTAATTTTTTTTTGTCAATTTAACAAAAAATGAAAACATTTTTGTTAAAATGACAAATATTTTGTTTTGGGGTTGAATTATTTTGTAATATTGATAAAATAATATTATCAGATAGATAAAACTATTTTGTAAGGAAACCAAAAAATTTCTTTTGTGTATGATATAGTTCACATTTGGTTTTTGTTAAAAAATCGATGTAAGATTAACTGAACTTAACAAAAATTGCGTATTGTTCCTACGCCCTCACAGATGGTTGCATGTGAGATCGTAGGGACGAAACGCCAATTTTTGTGGACTTAAATCCCAAAAAAAAAAACTATTTTGACAAAATTAATTTTGTTTTTTGTGGATTCAACAAAAGAAATTTTTAAAATTGACAGAATATTTTGTTGAATTGACAAAATATTTTGTTAATTTAACAAAATATAACAAGAAATGTTTGTTAATTTAACAAAATATTTTGTTAATGTAACAAAACAATTTTGTTAATTTAACAAAACCATTTTGTTAATTTAACAAAACAATTTTGTTAATTTAACAAAAAAATTTTGTTAGTTAATCCGATCATAATAAAAAAAAAATAACACTAACAAAAAAATTGTTAATACAACAAAAGAATTGTTAATATGACAAATTAATTTTGTAAATTCTACGAAATTTTGTCATATTGACAAAATGTTTTTGTTATTTCAACAAATTTATCTGTTAGCATAACAAAATAATTTTGTGGATACAACAAAATATTTTTTGTTACCTCAACAAAATTCTATAATTTTTGTCAATTTGATAAAACTTTTTGTTGGACGTATATTGACAAAATTTTTGTTAAATCAACCTAGATTTTTATCATATATACCTAGATTTTATTTTCAGTGTAAGCAATACTGAATACTTATATACTATTTAAATTGAAAAATAAGCACTATTATTTACAAAATACTTAAAGCGAAATATAAAAAAAAACACTTGTAAATAAACTATCTGCTTTAGTGCTTTCTGTTGTCAAATATAAACTAGCATTGCCATATGCAAAGAATTTTAAATTCTGTGTCAAAATTAAATTAGCATTGCCTAAAATTTTAAAATCCTTGGGCTCCAACACAATGAATGAGATAAGAAAAAAGAGATGTAGCGTGATGAAACATCGTCGTTATTGTAAATCAGTGTCAAACTATGAAAGCAGGCGAGGATATACGTAATTAAGCATTTCTTGTCGTCACTTTAAATTAAATTAATTAATGAAATAAACAGTCGCGCACATTCAATTTTTAGTTTCACATCTGTTGGTTGCTGAGATGAAACATATGGGCTTTTGTTTTATTTTACTATATATTTACCATATGTTTCATTTTATCAAGCAAACAGTTGCGAAAATAAAAATTGAATTTACGCTTCAGGCCTAAGGAATTGCGGAACGATTTTATAACAACGAAAAGGTGACAGTGTACAGTGAATCATGTCTCGCTCTTGTTTCGTGTTCTCTTCACATTACGAATCGGAAATAATTAGGCCGCAGTTATAGCTTTCATTGAAATGCATCATTGGAACAAATCAGTGGAATGCTGACTTAATTTTTTTGACAAACCAGTTATAGCAATCATTGAAAGATTGGTTTCAGTAAAAGATCCTTTCAATGGCTGATTACAACCAATTCTATGCATTTGAGATTAGAGTTGATCATTGAAAGGAAAACTGACATTTGAAAACAGAAAGAGAATCGAACACATTCAGTGGAACGATTGTGTTCCATATTAAAGAAACGAAAATCAGCTGTTCATTGAAATTGGTTTCTATCAGTGAAATAATAAAAGTGGATTAAAAAGAAAGTTCAAATCAGAATTTTGTATTTTATAGAGTAAAAAATTTCTACTATTAATTAGCTTCATTTTGGTATCAATTAAAGCCATTGCAGTTTTACTTCAAGCGCGCGTGCGTCAGTACACACACATTTTTATTTTTATTTTTTTTTTTTTTTGTGCTGGCAATACTCCCATTTATTAGGCTTAATACAAGCTAATTCTTAATCTAACTTAAAAATAGCTCTTAAATCTATTATTGGAGTGAATTGGAAGGATGATTAAGACGGAGTTTCAGGCAGGGTGAACTGAGGTTGAAGTCGAAACAATTAATCCTCCGAAGCATGCGAGTAATAAGTTCGTTGGAGCCATAAGAGGTAAGAGGTAGGGTGGGTAGGCGGGAATTAGTGTTGAAAGAGATGGAATTGTAGAGAAGTATGCAGTCAACAGATGCTGAAAAGAGCTTTAATTTATTGCTGGAACTTGCAAAGTCTTTAATATCAAATTATGCAGTTTAAATTCAAAAGTTTTGTTCCACATTCGTGTAGAACGAATGAAGAATGAATCTATGTACAAAACGGTATGAACAAAGCCAGTGCAAATGCATTTCTGCCGATTATTGCGGTATAATTGTCTGAGGAGAGGAATATTTAATTGGAGTAGGACCCCTTGGCTTAATGGTTTGTGCGTTGAATTGTCGCACCGAAGATAAGGAAAGAATCTGAATTTAAAAATACGTGAACAATAATGAAAGACAAAAAACATGGCTTTGGTGCTGGAGAGTTTCAAATTTGTCGGTTATTGTTCTATACGCTTTTGTTTTAGAACTTTTTTTGACTCAGAGGGTAATGCCTCTGGCGAGGAAGTGTCAAATCTTCCCAGAGTCTCTCTTTTCATAAAAAGTGCGTATCCTAAGCATTTGGCAAACACAAATTAGAGAACATTAAGGCTCGTAGAGGACCTATACCTTGTGACTTACAAGTTACAACTCCCAACCATTCATGTGTGAGTGTTAGCAAGAATTGAGGAATGAGCAGCAATTTTCATGACATGAGATACTCTAGGAGGATTAGTCACTTCCTCAGCAGCAGCTGAGAATCAAACCCAAGACGATTCTCTGCATGATAGTACAACATATTAACCATTAACCCATGTCAATGGGTAAAAGGCAATAGCATACGAAATAGAGGCCGCTTTAACAACTAACAAAATAGCTTTGAGTTTTGGAAACATTGAACCAATCACGATTATATGTTATTCTTTTAAAGATGTTTTTAAGGTTGGAATTTAATGAACTCTATACCGTTGCAGTTCTACATTCTAAGAACGGGGATGTTGTTCTGGACAGAAGTATGAGGTTCTATCGTCATCGAAATAGTTAAGTAGATTTTAGTTTCAAGCAAAAGACAATTTATAAAATAATTATAAAAAGAATAGGAGACAAAACGGAACCTTGCGGAACACCACTTGAAATCACCGCGAAACAATTGATTAATGAGGGCTCAAAAAAGCACTTCCCTACTTGGGAAAATCTAAGGCTGAACTCAAATACAGGATACCAAAAGCCTACAGAAAACCTATACTCTGTTCAAAAAATAGTCAGTACAGGCCTTATGCGAGAGCTTTTTCCAAAGCAGTGGCACCTGATGCACCCTGACTACACTACGTTGGGAAAAATGCCAGAATTGTTGTAATTCTTCGCAAAAGTTATACACCCCAACGCGACCGTTGGATCCCACTGCTGCAGGGATACTGTAAAGTCAAGTGTTCGTGCGCTTGTTATATACATCAAAACAGAGTTACCATTATCATTCTAAATTACAAGCAAGGAGCTTATTCAGTGGCTTTTATTAATGAGCTTTTGGGATTTGAAGCTTTTGAGAACAAGTTTTATGAAGTTGAGTATGTTGAGTGTTGGCGACTTATAATGTAAACTAGGGAAACCCTGTGAGAGCTTTAAAAGGCGACACACTTATGCAAGCCAATGCAACCAGAGTGAGAGGCAAACGTCCTATCTTCCCTGTACTGACAATTTTTGTTGAACAGAGTGTAGTAGGTATTATCTCGCTTCTGATATATAAATTGTGTTGCCTTAATTGTTATAATCTTTAAATTAGAATCCAACCTGAAACGCAGGAAGGAAATTTAATTTGCACTGAAAACAATAACTGTCCTCTTTTTGTTTAAGCTCTGTGTTCACCTTAATGTACAGACGATTGAAGGAAAATCATCTTTTGGGAATTCTTCATCATCGGAATGAAAGGTTTCAGTAAAACCACTTACATGCTCACAATCGGTCTGTAGAAAAAGTAGTAGAAAAAAAGTGAATTCCCTGAAATTCACCAACTTTCAATAGATCCGCTATTTTTCGGATATATTTTCATATTTGAAACCAAAGCCTTCCATCAACCGTGGGAAAACGAAAAAATAAAAAAAAATCTTATTGAAAAAAATTTCATCTCAAATTCTCAAGGTAAAATCGCCTCCCTCGTCACCTCCCTCGTCACCTCCCTCGTCATCATTATTATTCTTGTGTTGTGCATGTGCAGTGCAGTGCAGTGCTGAGTGCTGTTAAACTTGTCAGCGCGACCAAAGAGACTGCAATTTTACCATTGACGGGCTTCCTCTCTGTCTCTGTGTCAAATGTATGCGGAGAGCCAATACCTACATATACCATACCATCTATGGAGCCTGTACTTGCAACTGCAACCAAATTAAATTGTATTAAATCAGGTCAATAGCTCTACAAAGGAATTCATAAGAAACGAAAGGAGATTAAAGAATTTCATCTAATCTGTTTTTGTATGGCGGCGAGGCGAGATGAAGGTGATTTTTTTTTCTGAATTTAATCCGCATCCTGTGTGCAATTCGATACATTTTTTTTTTGCTACTTGGAATCCAATTTTCAAGGATCAAGGAAAATTTTATGGATTTTTCGTTTGTGTTCTTCTTCATAAAGGTATTTCTGGTTTGTTTTTCCAACTTCAACACGAACACCAGGTAGGTACGAGTATACATACATAAATGTATTATCAGAGAAGGATCAATAAATCGGATATTGTGTGTCATGGTTGTAGTTGAATCTCTACACCCGCTTCCTTTAAGCACCATATACACCAGCAAGGACTTCTTGGTTCTTCCCTTGGTCCGAGGAGAAAATGTGTCCCATTGTTATTTTGCACCTTTCCGTTTAAATACGAACGTCTCCCTTACGGGGTGATCTATTGTTTTCAACAATTCGCTCTTTCTCTATCCCTCTTTCTCTATTACATGGATCAATCCTGTTTCTTCCTCATCCTAATATCAGAACCAAAATTAAAAAAAAAAACTAAATTGTACACATTTTCTTTTGCGTTTCAGTCAAATAGAAACAGTTTTTTTTTTGTGTACAAAATGTTTCCTAGGGAAAATCACAGATTCACTGAAAATGATGCATTAGTCAGAATCGAAGAGTTAAAGAGTGGTGATCATCATCGAGTTGACGTTTCTTGGTCTCTCACAATCGGTGACAATTCATTTTTGAATAATTATTCTGCTCCCCACAGCCCACAACTCACCACAGCGGCAACAAATGACAACAGCTGCTGCTATTGTTAATCATCGAGAGAGCTTTTTTGTTTTTGCTGAATAATGTTGTACTATGTTTGGCACGTGGGTTGCTGTTCATATTTTATTTAAAACAAAAAAGTGCTGTTAAATTTTTTGATACATAGCTAAATGTGATAATAAAGTAAAGTGTGCCAATGTTTGAATGTGTTCCGTTTGATTTAGTTTGTTATTGTTGTTGTTTTTTAAATAATTAATTATGGTGTGAGCGGTATTAGTGTTACGTTTAGTTGTCAGTGTTGATGGCAGTGAATTTATTTTCTCAGTATCATAATTCTAATAGGTTAAAGATTATTATTTTTTTATATATAAAATTGTTATAAATTATATTATAAAATTTTGTATCTGTTAATATTTATTTATTTAAAAATCTAAATGTCGCAAGCTAAATTAATTCAAATTGAATTTGATCGCAATATAATGGATTTATTTTATGAACGAATGGAAAGGTAAGATAAAGTTTAATCCTTTATTGAGACGTTGATTTTTTTAATTATTATTTTTTTATCTTTACACAACTTATGACCAGCTACACAAATTTAAATAGCTTTTTCAAACCGGCAGAAGCTTCCTTTAATAGAAATTGTTACCAAAAGAATATGGTGTAAAGTTCTATAAATTTCGAGAATGTTTTTGTTTGACAACAAATGTCAAATCCATTCCAGTGAAATGAAAGCGATCCAAATAATTTCCGATTGCAATTTTTCAGTATCAATAAATGAGCACAAGGATATAATTTGAAGGATTTTTGTAGGTACATTGTGAAAAAGTTTGACATTTCGCTGAATTTACTTACTTATTTTGTTTTGAAATATGTAGAAGCTGTCACTTTGGCATAGACAATTCATTGTTTTCACCTGAACTATCATTTCTATACTCATTAGAGAAAAGTTTTTCTGTGTAATAATTGACACATGTCAATATGAAATGCCAAAACCTTCAATCTGATGTGAATGTTTGATGTCAATGACAGTTTATTTAATATTTTTATTCAATGTTAAATTTAAACGCCATCTTAGTTAGAAAGAACCAATAAAGTTTAACAAGTATGTATTTTAAGTTAAATCACGTAACTCATTAATAATCACGAAAAGTTTTGATAATGCATTCGAGTTCATTGTTTAACTTTGTGATGAACACGAAGAATGTTGAATTAACATTGAATTGTGGCATCACACGTATGCAGTGGCTGTGTGAATTGAGTTTCAAATTGAAACTTTTTTACTGGCTCTAAGAATGCAAGTTTTGGTTTCTTATAGAGAAAGAATTCGAGGTCTGAATATCACAACAGCAATGGGAAGGAAATATTGAGCCGGATAAAGAATTCCACATTCGTGTAGTTTAGCTAAAGAAGGTTAGAATTATTTCGTGTTCAAGTTTGGTACAGAGAATTTTTATGTGTCCCCGGAGGAGAAAAAATTTTAACTTTTGTCTTACCTTTTGAATAACTTTGTTTCATTACTAGATTTCATTGAAAGATTTTTATTCGTTAAAATTAAATTAAAATTTGGTGTTGCAATAGCTCGAAGTTTGGGCCTACTGACTTAAAACTCACAATGGTTCCTGAGTGCGTGTTACCAGCAAAGAAGGTCACCTAAAATTTTCTGCCGACTCGGAGTACTTTTGACAAGAGATAATCTTCGAAGAATTGTCAATTCCTCGCAAGAGACAGTACACCCCTGAAAAACTTGTTTGCATCGGCTGAGAATCAAAACCAAGACCTTCTACACGACAGTCCAACGCTAACGAGAGAATCTTCGTTGCAGAAATAAACAATTCATAAATAAAAAAATATGAAACTATCTTGCTTGAACTGTGTAACAGCTCTTAAGAATCGGTTCACCGTTAAAGAAATTGATGTTTTGAAGTTTAATTCTATTCTTCCTTATACACTTAAAAAAATTGGAACTATTCAGCTAAGTGTTATAAATTCTCATATAATAGATAAAAATTCGTATACCACTTTCTATATAACATCATAAGGAGTCAACAATGGCCGTCAATCCAGCAGTGTCGAATAAACTCTTAAACCCTAACACGCCCGCCGTCTCCACTAGCGATAAATCCATCGCAATCGCAATAGCCAAAGCAGAGAGGAGAAGAACTGTCAGATTTTTGTGGCTGGGCTTTCAAATTAGGAATTAATATAAATGAGATTTTTTTTAAATTTTGTCAGAAAAACGTAAATCTCAAGCAAAAGCTTTCTTCCCACGTAAAACTCAAACAAATTTAATTTGGGAAGGCCAGAAGAATATGACAGTTCAGTTCTCCTTGCCATAAAGCAAGCGATGAGTGGTATGCAATGAGAGCATACTTTCTATCGCACGCTATGGAAATATAGCTGCAATGGCGTTCTCTACCTGCGATGATGAAAGCATGCTCTGGATTCATCACTAGTGGAGACCGCATATAACAAAAAGAACTTCAGGTTAAATTTAGAAAATCATGCAAACTTCTGCAATTTAAAAAAAAATCAAATTTCGAAAATATTGACTAACGGTATTACCCGTCAAAATTGAAAATTGTTCCTTAAAAAATTGACAGTTCTTACTTTAGCGTGTGAACACATCTTAATCCGTTCAATATTATGACAAACAAAAACATCTGAATATGTGCATAGTAACTACTGTTCGCTTTTGTAGTCATCTTGAATTTGCTTGATATCGGAATTTTCATTCTTAATTTCCAGTTTTTTCTTGTTTCTGGAGAAACTAAAATTCAAAGAAGTCAAAGCGTTTTAACATTTCAAATTCAGCACTTGAAAAATTAGTATGAATATGTATAACTAACTCCCACAAAGGAATCACATTAAATTTCAAGTTTTAATTAAATTGTTAACAATTCAAGAAATTTACTCATTTTCATGAATTCACCACAACTTCATTAATTTCTGATAAATATCCCAAACAAATCGTTTAATGAAAAACAAATTTCCCTTTGAAGGGTTATTTATGTTCGTTAGTTGTCAAATAATAGTTTTCCGTTTAAAATTCCATGCAATTAAGCCCTTAACACAAGACCGACTCGTATATCCCGTTGCTTGTATTGCGTCGATGTATACAACTGACTGACAGCTCGGTTGAATACATCCGTTCTTGAAAGAAGCGATCGATATATAAAAAAAACAGAACGGAAAAAGTATTAACTTTTCTCTCTAGTACATTCGTTCAGTTGTTCATTTTGTTATTCTTTTTTCTGGAAATTTCTGTTGCTGTTTGCTATATTTTTTGAAAAAAAAAAGATTGTGTGTACTGACGTACGCGCGGTTGAAGTAAAACTTCTTTTTCCTCAAGCAAAGCTTCTGTAAGATTATAACCTACGAACAAACATTTTGTATTCTAAAAACATGTCGCTGTCTTTGACGGATAACGTGACGTTTTGACATGTCACTGACAGCTGCATAGAAATTTTTTTACCCCCAACGCCGGAAAAGAAGTTTTACTTCAAAAAATTAATTTTCTTTCAACAAAAACTAAGAACAAAATCTTTAAATTCAACAAATAAATGTTTTCTTTTGTATATAAACTGTGCCTACTGTGCTGTCAAAAACATATCCGTCAAAACAACGTATCCATCTATTAGTTCAACCTTATCCGCCACTACAATCAAAATTAACTTTCGTTGCGCAACGCATTCTATGTTTTCTATTTCTTCTAATCGTCTGTTTTAGTTTAATTCGACTTTAAAAATGTATATCGCTCTGTTAAAGTATCTACTAATTGCTTAAAATTTTGTTGGCAAATCTTTAATAATCTGCAAAATAAAAACCAAATAAAAAAATCCGGCTACAAGATACTCGTACATAGGTACTATGTTTAGTTATTTTAAGTTTTTGACAGATTATTTTTTAACGTTAAGTACGAGTATACCACTTCATGGACATATCTTAGATAGATAAAATCAAAACATGACTAATTTGTAATTTATCAGTAGGAAACAATTTTGTTTCGAGTTATCACATAATTATTGCAACAAAAGTTTTGTGGTTTCCCATAGCCCAATCAAATAAAAAATCTACTACATTTCATCGTGATTTATCGATATTGTAATCTAGATAGCGTGTGGTATGTGGTGAATTTTAATTTCGTTGACCTTGTTGCATAGTTTCCGCCATTTAGTTTGCGTTACATGCATACTTTTCAAAAAAAAAAAAAGAAGACATTTTTCTAATATGTATGTCATTTTTTCACAAGTTCATATTGCCGTTCTTTACCCATATCTTATCTCCTATCATTATATCCTCTAGCACAATATATACATAACCTGTATACATATGTACTAGAGTAACGTTTTGCGTTGCCTTTTGATTTCCTGTCATAGTCGCACGTCAAAAAGATGGCCTTGCTGCTGACAGAAACAGAAAGAGATAAAACAAAAAATTTGGGTAAGCGTTTGGATAAGTTTTTTTGAAGGACAACGATGACATCTGGTTAATTGATTAGATTTCTCTCTCTCTGTATAGACACTGTCATTGTCATCAATTGTTGTATGTATGCGTTCTTATATACTTATATTGATTCTGTCATGTGGAACGATAGCAAGTTATATATCCAAATTCTAAACAACCATCAGAGTTGAAAATTCATTAAAAGAGGAGGCGAGAATAAAAAAAATCAGATTCTACAATTAAACGAAAATATTTAAAAAGAACATGCTTGGCCAGCCAGCTAGTTGAAAACAACAATAAAATGGTTTTTTTTTTCTACACACATATATTGTAGGTCAACTAAATTGAAGTTTCTTGGATGCCTATATTATACACCCGGAGATGATGTTCAATTAGGAAGGGAATCCATTCAATGACTTACGATTAATAGAAAAGAACACGAGATATTCTAATAAATATTGTATGAAGTCATGCTATGAATTCAAAAAATAAAACGACATTATTCCTGATGAAGTCATGGTTGATCTACTTTAAAAACATAGTAACAAAAATGTGGGCGTGAATTAGTACATACCAATGAAAACCACAGTTTGATCACTGATTAATCGGAAGACGGAATTTAATTTTTTGAACGAAATGACTAATAAGGTAATTTTGATCTTTTTTAATGGATTTTTCAACTGTCTTTTTGGCCTTTTGATGCTTGTCTTTGAATCGGTGAACTTTTCTGACTTTTTTTTTTATAAAATACAGTTTAAAAGAATTATATAAAATGGTGTGCATTGTGTCATTTAAAAAATCGTTAATAGCAAAATTTTGAGTTAATAGGAAAAATTATGATCAATTGTACAACTGTATTAAAATAAAATTATAGCCAACCACATACTTCAACCCTGAATGAATCTTAAATATTCCGTCAAAATTGGTGAGTTTAAATCGGGTCGGGAGTATTTCCGGTGAAGGAAATGTAAATGTGCGGACTTAGGCGCCTATTATGACTTACGAGTCGAACGTTTCACATTCCAATTTTTTTTTTTGTTTAATGTCATCTAAAATAACAATTTGATATTGATAGATTCTGACAAATAAATGTGAACGTTCGTTAAATGTAGAATGACACTTCAAATTGCCTATATTTTGACATTTCAGACGGCATTCATTTAGTGAAAACCCAAACGGTAAAGTCAATTATTGACAGTTTTATTCATTTTGAACATATGTACATACTTTTGAATTACAGTTCGATATCGATCGATTCTGACAGATGAAGGTTAAAGTTAGTCGTTAAATATATAGTGACATTTCAAATTACATTTTTTTTGACATTTCAGAATGCATTTATTAAGTCAAATCGCAAACGGTAATGCCAATTATTTAAAAATTTTATATTTCTCTAGCTTGTCCTGAAAATTGTGTGCATTCCTACAATTTTAATTCACAATGGGTAGGTATTCCGAGCATGTTGAAAAATAACAAACAAGGAGAAATATATGCATGAGTTAAGTTGTGTTAGCCTTGCTTTAGTAAATTTGACAGCTTATTGATAATATAATTCAACTGCCCCAAAATTGAAAATTCATTAAAGGTTATCTCTAAAAGATATTATGTACTGTACATAGGTTAGGAATATGGTGTTATTGGTTGTGAGTACCTAAAATGTACGTTTTATGATTGAAATGTCAGTTGGTTTTTCGTCAATTTTTTGCTGACCCTCTTGGCATAAGCCTAACTTTCCAATTGCTGTCCATTGAGCTTAAAGGAAACATGAGTCCCCATTCAAATACAAAACCTTCCAGCAGATGTTTTCTTTTTTTTTTTGTTACTAAAGTATCCCCCTGTTTCATCCACATTTCGGGCCAATATATAGGTATAAAAAAACAAAAAAAAAAACAGAAAACTTATGATAAGAGAAAATGAGATATAAAAAATAAAACAATCATGCACGTAGGTATATTATATAAAAAAAAACACGTGTTAGTGTACTAAACACACAAAAATATATATGAACGTGAGGACAGGACGAAGTGGTCGAAGAAGAAGGTAAACTTCTTTATACTGTACACGAAAGGCTACAACGAACTTGATGGCAAAATATGAACCATGAGAAAATGTGAATTGTTTGCTCCTCTAGGCATAGTCATTCGTTTTCTTATTCCTCGATTTGAGCCTTGGTGTAGTAAGTATCCTCGTGCTACTTTATGATAAATATTTTTTTTTTTCTTGCTATGTATATTCGGAGCACTGAACATCCTTCCTGGGGTTTTGTTTTTTCACTGCTGTTGTTCTTGAGATGTTTTATTTGTGGATACCTTACCTACCTCTTAAATTGATCATCTCAGTTATGTGTGTGTTTGTTGACAAAAGGCCATTTTTAAATAATGAACAAAAATACATACATACCTATAAGCTACAACCACAGGATAAATAAAGGTGCACTTCTGCGGAATTACAAAATAAAAGAACACTGAAGGACCGACCGACGACGCACACTGGGGCAAAACACCACTAAACGTGGCATTAAATCAAATTTTAAAGTTCAGCTTTGGCGTAAAGTGCTTTTTTTTTCTCATTGTAAATATAATAGGGAATTAGAAAAGTGAATGCAACAGTTAATTGGGATCACGTGATCTTTGCAAAACCGTCCGGAATGAAGAATATTATAATTTTTGTCATTGAAGTAAGAGGTGTTTTTTTAGTTTTGAGTGGTAACAAATAATCAAGTGTAACTTCTTTCAAGTTTTTATTTAAAAAAAAAAAATTATAACTATGGAATCAGTAAGCTCAGGTGCGTTGATTTTATTAATTATATAATAAATTTTTCATTTAGTTCTCATAATATGTGGTTAAAGGTATAAAAAAAATGTATAAAAAAATGTGTTAATTTTAGCATTTTGTCAAATATCTAAGCGTTTTAAATGTGTTGACCGTGAGATGCCGTTAAGTGTTGTATCTATTTGTAACAAGTGATTTATCTAGTTTTAGAATATGTAAAGTTTTTTTGCTACTTTTTGCTACTTTTCGTACAGTTAACTTTCTTGTTGGTGACGTCATTCTCGAAAAATATCGACTTTTTTTCTATTTATTTAATTTTAATTACTCCTTAGACCGAACAATTTCCAAAACCTTGTCGATTTCAAGGGAAGAGCTGTTTAATATTATGAAAAGCTCAAATCTGAAGGGATTAGACAGCCAAATTGCATTTTTAAGTAAAGAAGTACAAAAAAGAGCCCGATGCAGCCATGCTCTCAAAAATGATTTCAATGAAAAAATAGCTGCGTTTAAATCAAAATTTAAATCACGTTGGGAAAAAGCTTGTCGAATAGAAGCCAAATTCTTAAAAGCAAACAATGCATGGCTGAAAACACCCATACTTTTCAATTATTCGATAGACTCTAAACGTGGTCGTCCAATGGTTGGATTTGAGGAATCTTCAGAAAGATCAAAACGACAAAAAACCGAACAATTGAGGAAGTCCACGTCCACAGTTGAGTTGACTTACGCAGCAGAAATGGGTCTGAGAGCTTCTGGACAGCTAGATGCTGCAAAGTTAGTGCATGATGCAATAACAATACCAAATCATGCTAAGAAATGCAGAAAAGCTTTGAAGGACTCAATTGAACTTACTTCAATGACTGGGGAAGAAGCCTTATCAATGATAATTGAAGCTAACTTATCACGATTTCAGTATGAAATCATACGATCTAAGGCCCCCAAAGTATTTCCTTCATACAAAGTAGTTCAAGAGTGCAAAAAGAGTTGCTATCCAGAGCCTCAAAACATGAATACATCGGAAATGTCTGTACATACTACTTTGCAAAGCTTGCTAGACCTTACAGTTAATCGTTTGCTAACTGTTCAAAAAGATGTAATGGTTACTCTAAGGCCTGAAGAACTAAAGGCTATAAGCTTATACTCCAAGTGGGGATTTGATGGTAGTTCGGGCCACAGTTCGTATAAGCAAGCGTTTCATGGACTTGATGCTGATGACTCATCAGTATTTATAACATGCGTTGTTCCACTCCGTATGATATCTGGGGAAAAAATTATCTGGCAGAATCCTCGGCCAAGTTCAACTAGGTACTGTAGGCCTCTTAAAATTGAGTTTGCAAAGGAATCTGCATCCAAATCCGTGGCAGAAAAACAAAGAGTCGACAGTGAAATAAAAGAGCTCCAGCCTAGCCTTGCTATGGTTGGTGAAAATACCATCAACATTAAGCACAACTTACTGTTCACAATGATAGATGGTAAGGTCTGTAACGCCATCACTGAAAACTCCTCAACACAGAAGTGTTTTATTTGCAATGCCACATCAAAAGATTTCAACTCAATTGATGAAATGATAAAAAGGCCAATAAAAACTGATAATCTTCAGTTTGGTTTATCTGTGTTGCATGGGTGGATCCGGTTTTTTGAGTGCCTCCTTCACCTATCATACAAGTTAAAAATTAAACAATGGCAAGCTAGAAAAGAGGAGCATAAAAAAGTTGTAGCCGAAACCAAAAAAGAAATTCAAAAACGATTTCGGGAGCATTTGGGCTTAATTGTTGACAAGCCAAAACCAGGCTTCGGAAATTCGAATGACGGGAATACAGCCAGGAGATTTTTTGAAAATGCAGAAATTTCGGCTGATATTACTAATTTAGATGTCGAATTGATTAAAAAAATGCATATTATCATGGTAGTGGTTGCCTGTGGTCATGAGATTGATTCCGAAAAATTTCGAGGATTTGCTCATCAAACTGCAAAATATTTCGTTGCTAAGTATCCTTGGTACTATATGCCTCCTACAGTACACAAGTATCTCATTCACGGAGATGAAATAATATCAAATGCTTTATTGCCTATAGGACAGCTAAGTGAAGAAGCCCAAGAAGCACGGAATAAAGACTTCAAAAAATATAGAGAACACCACTCCCGAAAAAATAGCCGAAAAAATACAAATGCAGACATTTTTAATTTCTTTCTATTATCATCTGACCCCGTTTTGACAAGTCTTCAAAAAGTTCCAAGAAAAAAAATCCAACATCTGCCCCAAGAAGCAATTAGTTTGCTAAAATCTCCAAACATACCAGTACCAAACCAAAGTGACATAAATGCGAGTGATGATGAAGAAGAAGAATAAATTTCTATTTTTGATTATTTATTTATTTATTTTTAAATGTTTATTAATATTACAAAATACAAAATATATGTTCCTGATTGTTTATATATTTAAATTTGTATGAGTAATAAATATTTATTTCACATCTGTTTTTCAAACTTAGAATCATTTTATAGCGTTTTCACATTTTTTTTCAATTTTTGTAAAAGGGGCGTTTTTTTTGTGGGCGTGTCGTCAATTTTTGTTTTTAAACATGTCAACTATCATTCTAGAAGCAATCGTAAACAATTTCAAGTCCGTAGATTTGATAGTTTATTTAATGCCACGTTTAGTGGTGTTTTGCCCCAGTGTGCGACGGGACGCGATGCGAAACCCGACCGTTGCCGTTGTTGGTTGGCAAACGTGAATGGTATTGGCACATTAAATAAAAATTACTACCTGTGGGCAATATAGTGACACCTGTGGTTACCCAAGGATAAGCACTCAACTGAGTGTCGCTTCTTCGTTTAATGTTTATTCGTTGATTTTTTTTGCGTCAGTTATATGAGCTGTTCATTGCTTAGCCTTCTATTGACATGGCACCTTCCAATAAAATAAAGTTATTGCCCCTTCCTTGCATCCTTTTTGTAGTAAGGATTGAAAGTATTCAAAACAGTAATTAAGGAAGTAGTTGTAGGTAATTTTGTTTAATAAAATCATTAATTTGAAAGGTTATTAATTTATTATATTATTGTTCTTGATTCCTGTCATGAAGTTGTCAATTGTCAGATTTATGTATGCATTATAAAATCTAAACGGAGCCTTAAGATTACAACTGAACTATTAACTGTTAAACAAATAAAGAGTGTGACATGTTGGTTGTCGTTAAATGACATTTACAGAATTCATCATGGTTATCAATCATCAAAATGTATGATTAACTGTGAACACATATAACACATTTGAGATATTTTGCGAATAGTTAGTTCTTCTGCTGGCAAAAATCAATAATGTGCAAAACCAAAATTAGCGAGTTATGTCAGACATCAAAGTATTTTTTAACTGTCAAATAATTTCACTGTGCACCTACAAGTTGTATCAGAAATTAAAAATAAAAAATTAAAAAGGTATCTTCCCCATTATGTCTCTTGATTATACACAAACGTCAAAATCTTCATTTTGTTGAAATCGATATTTTTGATTGCAAATACTGACTTTGTGTGTGGTATGTTTCTAAAAAGATTGTAAAAATTGATTATAAACTATGTACGAAAGGCTTTCGTTAAAGTTATAATAAACATCTATCTGTCATTCTCAACAAAGTAATGGCTGTCACTTTTGATTTAAAGGTCTCTGATTGTGTTGAGCAACCAAATGCACCATAATAAAGAATACATTTTTTGAGACCCCAAAATATTTGTTATTTCCATTGCCACTTACATTATGAATATTTAATTTATAAAATATTTAATTTTTGTTCTCGTATCTTTTCAGATTGCCAAACGAATGCCAGGCAGGCCAAACTGCTAGAGTAACATCTAACCTGCACGCATCAAGTAGTACAATGGCGGTTAGTCGTGTACCGTCGCCGCCTTTAGCGGAAGTTAATACACCAGTTGCTGAAAATTGGTGTTACACTCAGGTGAGTTTCTTTTTCTTCTTTGTTCTTTTTTTTTTTTTTACTGTCGGTATCCTTTTTTCGTTTGATTTTTTTTAAGAATATGTGGTATGTATTAAGTTTCTCATTCCCACACTGAAAATGTCACGGGTCAACAAAAAAAACGAGAGAAGAGCACGTATAACTTTTGACAGCGGAAACTGTCATTTGATATTCTTTCGGGGCCATTTACCTTGATGTTTTATGTGGGGCTGTTTTTTTTTATATTTTGTTTCCCCTGTTGAAATATGAAAACAAACTTAAATAACCAGAATGTTTTCGATCAATGAACTTTGTTTTAGTGGTGCAATGTAAACTTGCTTATAACTTGACATTACAATTTGACAAATGACACAACTTTGACAGTTCTCTTTTACAAAAGTTCAGAAGTTCTAAGTTAGGATAAAATATTGCCAACAAAAATTGTATGTGCATGTTCGTTTGTATGTATTTAACTTTAATCCGAATAACGTTCTTTTCAAGGCTAAGAGAGCGTTCTTAACTGTCAGTCCAACACCCTTTTCTATTCATTAACATTTTGTTAAAGGTCATAGGTATTTATTAATTAACGGTCGTTCACCTTGAGAACAATTTAACAACTCTTCCATGCAATCAACTAATTTAATAGCTATCTAAAATGCTGACAGTTTTAAAAGCCAAATAAATAAATATAAGTAAGAGCATATATCAAACCCAAAACCGACCACCCACTCTCATCATTTTATCGTATCGTTGCTCTTCTGCTTTTTGCCCAAAGTTGTGTTTCCAGTTTATTCTATTTTTTCCATTTATTAGAATTCCCCACAAACTTGCCAAACATATTTTCAAAATAGAAAAAAAATTGCTATAATTGATTTTTATGATTTATTTTTTCTATTCGTTTGGCATGTGTGTACGGTTCAAGGTGGGTTAAACTTTTAGTACACACATTTTTGTTAAACAAATGAAGTAACCTTCAGCATATTTATGTATGATTTTGTTTATTGTAAACGTTACTCTTATCATCTATCAACATCTGTATGATGTTTACGTTTTGATCAAACGAAATCAGCAAAGTAAAATAATCTAAAAATGTACTAAATATGTACTAATGCGTATTTTTTACGAACTTACACGCTGTTTTTTGTTGTATTTCCTCATCAAATTCTACTCAATTAAACGTAAATCAATTTCAAATGGAGGGGCGGGGGCAACAAGGAACTTAAAGTATCAAGAAGCAAAACTACAAACAAGCGTACAGAACAAAAAAAAAAACATAAAACCATTTGGCATTGGCTGCAAGAACCCTGAGAATGTACGCACTTGACTTTGGCTAGTTCCGAGTATAGTTCAATGAATTTGCGTCTCTGTTTTTTTTTGTATTTATTTAGTTCTCTACTTCTCTTCGTTAAGTTTTGTTTCTTTTTTGAATCGTTATTTTGTATCAATTAGAGGTGCTTTACGTATGAATCAGCAACAAGAGATTAAAGAATATACTATTCTAATCTTTAGTACGAAAATAGATTGGTAAGGGAATGAGAAGTGAACACATGTAGAGATGAACTGTGGTGAGTGGCATAAATTATATCACAAATTTATATTTTACATAATAAAGTTCACATCAACGTGATCAATGACTGGCTATTCGTTTCGTCGCGGTCATACTTAATCCCAAGTTCAATCACGATGGCTAATAAATTTGGGCTCTTTTAATGGGTATCTGCGGTCATTGCGCCTTGTGTTGTCTCGGCTGATTTTGACGTGATTCTTTCTTCATTTTGCAAATTAACCATCCAAACCTGACGGTTAATGTCCCTTATTTTGACATATTGTTCTTGTTTTTTGTTTTTGTCTTTATTCAAGATAGAATATTTTTTTTTGTTTTTATAAAGAATGCAAGGCACAATCCTCTCGCTCAGCACACAACAAATGTGGTGAGTTCATATTGAGAGGGGCAATAACCAGCAAGCACTGGCAATGCTTGCAACACCCAGTGGTTGCGTTTTGGTGCTGGTGGCTTGATATACCTTTAACGTAATATTCACATTAGCATGTTAAAGAAAAGGAATTAAGTGCATGCAACGAGACTTGGAGGGCTCATGGTGTGAATGACCGACATCGGAGAGGTTCGGGGACCTTTAATTTTGTTTTTATTATGTGTAAAAAAGTATATGAGATGAAAAAAAAAATTGTGGCTGTCAATTATTATCAATTGATAAAAACCTTTATATAAAAATAGCTTAAAACAAAAAACAATCATGTATCCACAAAAAAACATGACACGGAAGCTCGTTTAAGATAGCTGTGGAATAACGAAGATTTTAAAGATGAGAGTAAGAACGACTCTCATTAATTATGTTCTTCTTTTTATTAAAATGCGGCGCTAGTATCCACGTTCAAATAAAAATAAAAAGTGTCAATGTTGGTAATTTAGAGATTTTTTCAGTTAGAAAGGGATGTGTTCCTTGATTTTTGTCATTTGAAGGAAACTCAAACGTGTGTTCACATACGATTAAAATTTCCAATTAAAAATCCTTAAATTCAGTTATTTTATTGTTTGAAAACATCCTACTTTGGTGTTTTCCAGCACTAAATACTCTTTCCTTTAACGAGTAATGTTTCCTTATCGATAAACGACTTTTAGCGATAATCGAAAATCTATTTTGGTATTGTGAATCTCTATTGTCTGTATAGACAATTGATATTCGTCGTTTGAATTTTTCTGTTCGACGAGTTCAATTCTCTGAACAAAAATGTAGTGTATTTAAATTTATTGACTTATTGTTTCCATAATTGTAATTATTTTAAACTCAGCACAAAAGTTGTGAGCAATAAAAAGCAGATGGAAAAGCCCATGGCATTAATGGAAACGATTCCTGACATTCCAAAAGGAATCAAGGTACATTTACTGCTGAACAAAATAGCCTTTGGTTCTCCTTTGAGCACTTGTAATAAATGGATCAAGGTGTTTTCTTCCCCCATCTCTGACACTGGCCCAAATGTCAAAACATTGGATTTATTCACAATAAGCACATTCGTTATTTGGGGGGTGGCCGTGGCGCGATGGTTGTGTGCTCGCCTGTCAACCTCATGATCACAGGTTCGATGCCTGCCGTCGTCTATGTCGCCTTAATTCCATTAAAACCTTTCTTAAAATTGTCATCAATAGGTTTACTGGTTTACTCATTACATGTTGTTCAGGTATAACACTAACAACATGGAATTGAGCTAAATCAAGGATGAGTACCAAATAAAATAATGTGAATTATAAGTGACATAGAAATAAGACACGGCATTTCTCCGCTCTAGTTCAGCCGCCATCCCTGGAGATAAAAATATCTGAGACAACCACCTTCAGTCTCAGAACATCGTGCCACACATCTTTCCTATCCTTCTTTCTTTTCATTAACATCACGCCCGCGCTGTGTTGAAACATTTAAAGGGTAATCATAATCCCTTGAGCGCGTGTAGATTATAAAAAAAAAAACAGTAACACTATTAACTGTGTTTTATTTTCCCCCAGATCTGATCCAGATTGGAAAACAACAAAGTGCCAAGTTTTGTTTGTATTTGTTGTTTTACATATTATTTTGAAAACAAAATCCAATCCGGATCAGATCTGGGGGAAAATAAAACACAGCTTATCTCTGTCGATTGAGATACACAATACCAAAAAGAAAATTTGTCGATGCTTTAGACTTTTGTCGGGTCGAACGTTGAACGACACTGGCAATAAGGGCCATAGTTTGTCCCTTATCTGTTTAACCATAAACTGTCAAATCCAGGTATGGCACAGCAATGTCAATGGAATAATAAAAAAATGTACAATAACTTTTTTCGTTCACAAGATGCATTTGGTTAAATATCTTCACTATCAAAGTCTATTAAAGCATACGTCAAAATATAGTTTTTTCCTGATCTGCCAAACTGTCAAATTCCATTGAAAACATACTTCGTCATTCATATGTCAAACTCCATGAAGATATCGTTACTAGTTTCCTATTGGTTGGAGAAAAACTACAATTTTTACCTTTAAATACACTATTCATGCGTCAAAATTTAGATGGCCGCTCATCTGTCAAGTCATAAACTGTCAAATTTCATTCCAAGAGATCACAATGTTGGTGCCAGTCTATTAAAAACCTCTGAAAAATCAGAAGAAAAACTCTCATTCTGAACGATATAGAAGGTTATTTAGAGTACAACTGAACATTAAACGTCTTGTGCATAATCCAGACATAAAATTATACACATTGGAGACTCGGAAATACTTTTCGAACAGAGCTACAGAAATGAAAAGTAACCAATAAAACGTATTAAAAACTAATCACATGTCTTACTCACTAACCCAGTTATAGTGTGAAGCTTTTTTCGAGGACCACTTCTATCATTGTAAAGTTTTCCCGATATTTAAAAAAAATTCTTGCATCATCGTCTATAAAAATGATTTTTTTGATTTTATTTGTGTTCTGAATTTAGTATGCCACACAGTGCAGTACATAAATCATTCCCCATTGACACATAACAGTGCATCAAATCTAGATATTGGATTGTCTCCAAAAAATGAAAAACTATTTATTTCTAAATTACATTTTGATGATGATACACAAGAATTCCCATTTCCCCCAATAAGAAATCTCTAGCAGCAGCCATTTCAAATCTATTGCGCATGCAACCAAACTTCCTGCTGGCTGGCCTTAGTCCCGTACCTAACGCACTTCTATCGAATCCCATCACAACAAAACAAGATTGGGGTGGAGACGGTAGAGGCATATCAAACTCATGGATTATGGGGCATCATTGCTTGAGTACTAGCCGCAACCAACAACAATCCGATTTCGAATGCAAAAAGCGTTTATAAGAATCCCTATATATAACGAAAACCCGAAACTCCCAAGGTATTGATATTCTATACACCGAACCAAATCCGAAGAATGATGAAAAGAAAAGACAGCAGCGTTGAGGAGGACGAGCCAAGTCGGGCGACGGAGCCATAAGAGGAGAAGTATCTACCATCACTGCCGACAAGGGATATTATATGTGTACATATATGTAGTGCGATGTACATATACTATATAATGTATCTCCTCTAATGGTGCCCATAATAGGCTTCTCCGCGCGACGGCCAACGACGATGACGCTTCTCATGGCCCTAACCCAAAGCCATCAGAAGCCAGAGCTGCAGCAGAAGTATTTCTATACTTTGGTCAGAAAAGTGGCCATCCAATGGCATGAGGACATTGAACTGAACGTGTTAGTTAGACTCTGAACGCTTAAAGGGATCATCGAACCATATCCACATCAGAGAGGCAGCCAGCGGCAGAGAGGAAGGGAAAAACTTAAAAAAGAAGAACATTCAAATAAGTTAGCAGAGCGATTCGAAGAAACCAAA
This sequence comes from Philhelius festivus, assembly GCA_963931855.1. Taxonomy (NCBI): domain Eukaryota; kingdom Metazoa; phylum Arthropoda; class Insecta; order Diptera; family Syrphidae; genus Philhelius; species Philhelius festivus. Next base: position 167,885,031 of record OZ007555.1, on the reverse strand, counting down.
CCAATAGCACAAACAAAAAAAAAACAAGAAGAAATATTATTATTCCCCAATTGCGGAGATGGTCGTGCGCAGGGTTAGCAAATCTCATCCTTTCCACCCAAATAACTAGTCCCGAAGACGACAACGACGACGTCTTTTCTAATGAAATATGTGATCTCACATAGATAGACTCTCCCTATAGCTAGAACTGGACAGGGACACATTTATACCCATTTGCGAGTATGTTTCTTTTGCCCACGTTTTCTTTCCTATATGATTCCAAACTGGTGAGGAGCCATCAGTGCGGAGATTGTTCAAGAATTACATTAGAAAAATGGCTATCATTCTCGATCTTGATGTCGTGCACGCAACGAATTTGCCATAAATGGGAATAACCTGTGCTAGGTTTTACAAATTAGATGGGAAAAGATACACAAAATGAGAGAGAACTGCAATAGCAAAAAAAACATGAAGATTCTTTTGAAATTCATCGAGCTTAGACTCTCCAAGCAGGTCAGTACAATTTATAACAAAACAAAAAATGCTTGAAATATAACAGTTGCTCCAAATCTTCTTTGCTTGGATTTGTTTATTTAAATAAATCATTTTTGTATCTTTGTATATTCTTCAGTTTGTTGGATGAATCAGCAGAAGAATTTTTATCAAACTCAATAACCTTTCTGGCTTCTCTTGTTCCGAGATGTGGCTGTTTAAGGGGTCTCTTAGCTTTGATTGATTTCATAGTTTCTTTTTTTTCTTCTCGCTGTTTTTCTGGTTTTCTTTTTCTATAAAGAGGAAGTTGGGGAAAAAGTTTTTATTTTTATTCTTATGCAAAGTTTTTTTTTGTGTTTGTTCTTAATTCGTTTTTCTTTCGCATTAGAAAATTGCATTTTGAGTGTCTTCCCCACATCACCGTGAGATCAATGCGATTTGCCATTGCATTGATTTCTTCCAGTTCCAGGAATTCAAGTATATCCAGTTTCAGTGATGGTGTCACTGCGCTCATCGGATGCTTGAGAAATAGACGAAAGCTATTTTTAAAGTGAAATCAATTAGATTTCCGGTGGAATTGAAGATGCGTTGACTTAGGGTGTAGTCTTTTGACAAACATAATACTTGATCATATTGGACAAATAAGTTTAACCAATTTAAAGTTCAAGCACGTTGACATATTAAAAGTTTTTTGACTGTGTAGTGTTTGTTGGTGAGTTTCTGTCATTTATTTATTTGTTTCGAAAAGAAGAGGCCTTAAGAGACTTTCCTGAGGTTCTCCTGATTTTAGTTTGTTTCAGTAATTATGAATTTAACTTGGTTATATCTTTTAACCGAGACACCTTTAAAAAAACTTAAGGGTGGTTATATTATCAAGTTCAAGTTAAGTTCTCCGTCATCCAGTTGTTCATAAATGCAAATAACTTTGTTTTCGACCGCAATACTCGAGCCTCAGGGAATACCCATCAGTTTTCAGCTTACTCTCCAGCTCAACTTCGGACGTCAGTAAGAGAGATTCTTCTTTAGCCATACTACACGAATGTGGAATGCCTTGATATTCAAAACTTCAAATCGATACCTCCTTTTAAATCCTTTTCAAGCTAGCAAGTGTTAATTATCCTAAGATGGGTAGTATGAACCCCTTTAGTGCACTCACATTATAAAAAAAAGAAGATCGGTTCTGGATGATTAATTAAAGGTTCCATTGATTTTGGAGGATACTAAGCATTTTTTGTAAAGCTGAAATTTTTCTTTACCAACAAAAGATTTTTTTGAATGAATAATTCTAATCTGAAAAACTCATCAAGGCACTGCTTTTCAAAGGAGATCCATTCAATCAATCTTACGTCCTCCCTTTTTAGTCGAGTCGTTAAATGAGGTAACATTTGTATATTAGGAAGTTTGAGTGTCATCGTGTTTATATTACTTTACTTCGTGGTGACTTATAACAGATTAAATATTTTGTTCATTGAAACAACAACAAATGAGACTCATGTGTCCGATTTTTTAGTTTTCTTTGTGTTTCAACAGTTCTCCCGAACTTTTTCTTTTTTTAAACTGCTAGAATACTGAACTCGATGTTTGGAAATCTAAACAGGGTATTAGGTGGATATTTTTGTTGAAGGTTTGGCAGCACTGATAAACCAATGACATTGATTGCTTAGGCGAAGTTATGCGGTTTCTTTAACTTAGTAATTGTTAAACCCACAATTCACATTGCCTGTTGTGGGGTACAGCAATATTGCAAAGGCAATTGATATAAATTCTGACTTCTCAATCAAAAATCAAGTCTTCGACACGGCTGTTAAACTAATCTGCAGCCTACAGGAATAACATTCCCTACTATTTCCTTGTTCAGCCATCTTTAAGGTTGTGTTCAAAGAATATCGTTTTTTCTATCTGTCAAATTTGATGAGAATTCATCGCATAGAAACTGATGAAGATGAAGAAGCACTGATTTTATAATCGTTTAATTCATAAGCTGTTGTATTTTTCATGCAAATTATTTAAACAAATATTATAAGCTCGCATAGGGCAATAAAATAGACCAACAACAAGATTAACAAATGACAGCAGGGGTTTAAAAAAAAAAAAACAAGGGCAATGACTCTTATTTTCATATCGGAAATGACAAATTTGTCAAATGCTGCTTCACTGACTACAAATTTCAGTTTTTGCCTAAGCTTTTTGACAGCAAATGCAAAATGATCTTCAACCTTTACCGCAAGATCAAACAAAAAATTGATTAATTTAAGTGACACTTGATTGGTTTTTTTTTTTTCAATCACTCCGGGCAAAATATTTTAATTGATTGTATTAGTCACTCTTGTTGTGATTTACAAAATTAAATGATGATCGTCGGTTTTCATGTATCTATTGTTTAGGTGTTGATTAAACACATGTCTGATCTTGTGATTCATTAATTTGATTTGAATTTGATTAGCGTCTAAATTATTGTGTGATCAGAGGAAGTTTTTGAATAGTTAAAAAAAGTGTTGCCTATGTATTGTGGCCATCGGTGTATATGTATGTACATTATGTAGTAATTAATTTATAAAGAAGATTTTCACTAAACGTTTCTTAACGTTATAAAAAAGGAAATCCCTGTTGTCAAAAAGCTGATTATAACACAATCAGAAATGCCATCTGTCAAAAATTAGACTGACTGTTCGCAATAGTAAAAGATTAAATTCAATAATAGATTTGACTGTTGTTTAAGATCAGCTAATCAAATGGATGTTTAAAAAATGTAATGTAATGTAAACTTTTGCACTCCCACCCAAAACTCCAAAAGCTTTCCATTGACTGTTCGGAGTGATTTTTTTGAAGTGTTTTTTTTTTCTTCCTGATCTTATTAAAGAGTCTCCAATTAACACACAGATATCTATAATGTGATAAAGCTTGAGGAAACCATTTTGTTTAGAATGGCGGCATTTCATAGTTGGTTTTTAAAGTAAGTATTAGATTGGAATCGAAAAGAAATGAAACACCCGGAAATTCCAATAGAAAACGACATAAGTAATTGCTTCGTTTGAAATATTATTTATTTTTTTATTCACCTTAAACTCACCACACGCTTTAAGAATTTAGTAATGGGCGCGTTCACTAATGTAGTCAATACGTAGTCAAAATTCAACTCACTCCTGTCATATTAATGACAGATGTAAACATAAAAAATAAGAAAAATTGTGTTTTGAGAAGTTTAAATAAACTTTAAACTTAAATAAACAAATATAAGACATAATATTTATTTGTTTTATAATTTCATTTTGAAAATATCTTCCATCAAAAATTAAATTTGTATTTTCATCGAACAGCTGATTGTGAAATGTCAAAATCGTTATCCACTAACTTTGAAGCCGAAATTTTTACACTACGTCGGAGGGGAAATTTCAACTCAATTTTTAGTTAGTCTAAAGGAGTTGATTACGTAGTCACTACATTAGTACCTCAAATGGTGAGTTCACGGCTGTCAAATTATTTTGAATTGTAAACATACTGATTACTAAATATGATCCCTGTTGCCATTGTTTAGTTTTTAATTGACAATTTAATATAACCTAATTGGCACATCGCTGCCATATAATAAAATGCTAACAAGCACTAACATAAAATGTAAAAATTATAACTACCATTATTAAGATAAACTCAGGTCTTTTATATCGCGACATTGACATTTCAAATTTATCTTTTTCATATTGATTTTGTCTGATATATTTCTGACCTCACAAGGTGTGAGCCAAAAGTTCATAATGAACAGCCAAGGCCGCAGACACAATCACCCTCCATCTCTCAAACAAAAATATAATATTATAAAGCTCAAGCAGTTTCAATATATACCTTCGTACCTCTCTCTCAAGGATAGACGCATTTTTAGTTTAGTAACCTTCCTTTGGATTGAAAATATGTATTTAACAAAACACACCCCCTCGACAGTGGGTATCATCGTCGCGGTCGTCGTCAATAACAATCGCTTTCGTCGTCATCGCCATCGTCATCTTCATTGCTGTTGTATATGGTCGTCGTTGTGAACATCAAACATCACCATAACCATTATCATGTCTCAAACGTTCAGGGCAGTTCAATAAACGCGTATTCCAAGGTGAAATTCTAAAATGTCTTCTGCTTCTTTCGCCTTATTCTATATTTCAACAAAAATAAAACAAAAAAACAAAGCAACATACCTATAAGGAGAAGTCCAATGCTTAACAAAGGCATCTTTCTCCTTGGTGGCTAGCCTCGGCATCTCGACTCTTCGCTTCGGCGGACGGTTGCCGACAAGAACGTTGAAGAGGTGGCGCAAAGTAATTGAGTTTAACGTACGACTTTGTTGCGTGGCAATGGCAGTATAGAATCAAACCATATCACCAGAACGCAATAGTATAATCCATGAGGCATTAGTAGCTGATGAGATAGGGATGAGCAGCAACAGGAGCAGTAAGTAACAACGACCAGACGATGGAAGACGACAACGACATATTAGCCAGAACATATACAAACCAGCATGCATGTGTACACTGGACTGTGCCACTGCCTACCTTCCAACTCCTTTATCATCGTCATGCGTTCGCTGGCCTTTCCAGACAAGAGTATAACCAAACAGTCAACGGACCGACCCACCATTCAGCCAAAGCAAACCAACCGTCTATACACAGTCAGCTAACAAACAACGTTTTGGCCTTGTTCAGATCATCCAATAACTTCAGGTTCAATTCCCTTAAACAAAAAAAAAAATATTTTACTTTATTTTTGTTCGCATCTTAACTGGTCCTCTGAATTTGTTTTTTTTTTTTTTAATGTGTGAACAAATAAAAATAAAGTCCCAAAAATATTTTAACAAATTGTTGCTATTCGGAGTTTATATCTGTATCATCTGGTCATTTACCTATGATCAACCAGTGTTTGGCTGAGAGTACCTATCTACTGACGCGCCAGAGTCTATTTGGCGGATTTTTTATTTTGTTTTGCTTGAGGAATTTTACTTTTGGCCATTGAACTTAGGGACAATGACATATAAACTTACTCTCCAGCTGGTCGAACAATTCAAACCCACATTATATATTTTTTTCATCAAGGTAAAGGGCTTACGACTCAACTGTCAAAGCCGAATATTTGAAAAGACCGTTTGATGCTTATTTTACATTTTTATTAATTCATTAACCGTTTGGGTTTTTCATTTGGGTGATTGAATAATGCCAATTTCAACTTGAGACATATCGCAAAGAAGTAATTAATAAGTATCTAGAGCTTAATGACTAAAAGATCAAAGGGGCGTTTTTGTTTCTATTTTGGTTTAAAATATTAACTTAACAAACGTTAATTAGCGAAAAGTTTTTAGAATTGACCAAGTTCATGTATGTATTTGTGACGCGACAAGTGCCAATAAATGTGTATTTAATATTTTGAGTGACAGTAAACTTGACAGTTGACATATGGTATGTGCTCATTTATCAGTGATGTGCGATATCGATTGATTTGAACTATCGATACTTATTAACTGAAGGATTTGAACTTTGAAACCAATTCACGCGTTCAGTTGACATATAATCATTTCAACTTAGATTTTTTTTTTTGAAAAGAATACTTTTAGACAAAAACGCTTTCGAAGTAAAAATAGGAATTGTCGTACGTATATTTATTTAAGGCGTATTTTATTGGTAATCTATACATAGTGCAGCAATGGAAGTCCGAATAAAATGCTTTTTTGACTGCATATACACTTTTAATTTAAATTTTAAAGTTGGTATGCTTTGCATTTATACCCGTGTCAAAATCAGCTGATTTGAAAAAGAAGTAAAATAAATATGTATGTATGTAATTTCTTACAAAAATAATACAAATTGAAATGAATAAAGATCCAAAACAGAAAAGCTATACATAATTTCTGAGTTTCTTTTCACAAATCATATTAATTTAGTAGACTCTTAACATCTTAATTTATATCAGACTCATTAAGTGAACAAAGTGAAAGGAAAAAAAAACTAAAAATGAAATATATACCTACGAATAAACAATCCACTTTTGAATAAGCTAAGGGATGCGTTGGAAAAGTATACGTTTTTGTATGAATAAAACGTAAACATGTGGTTTATGCTGAATTAAAATCACTGACTAATTTGTTGTCAAACAAGTGGCAAAATTATTAATAAAATCAAATCTTAATGGCAAGTATGTACACAAAGTCAAATAAAGGCTTGGTGTCAGAAAAAAAATCATTTTCTAGTCCTTTTTAATCGTTAGGCATCGCAGCCATCCTTCGATGAATTTCATACTCTCACGTGACAGATAGGTAATATGCACACGCATTAAGAGGCAACATTTTGACCATTGACTATTAACGTTTACCGTCTAATCGTAAATTAATATTTCAAATCACATAATTTTGGTTCTTGTAAAAATTTACCATAAAATGAACAAATATCACCGAACACATTCTCGAATAATCAAAACCTGCCAACCTCACGAAAAATAAAACTTTTGCAACCAATTTGAGTGTCACTGTAATCCAGATGCTCCAAAACTTTATCAGCACTATTATGTGCACTCTTATTACTGCCTAGTTTATACGCACTATTCCTTTGTTGTTGTTTACTGTGTAAAATTTTACTGCGCTGCCTATATATTTACCAATAAATACAGTCCCAGATATAACAGTTATAGTGATCGAAATGTCAACTTTCAAATCGAGCTAAATTTTTCAAACTCTTCTGTCGAAAAATGTAGGTAATTGTTACCTTATTTATATGATCTTAACAAGAGCCAATAGAAATATAAGATTGACAAGGGCATTTAAAATTTCTTCTTGAGTTTAGAAATGCTAAATATATGGAATCATGGGAGCCATTTTTAAAAATTGTTTTTAAATTTTTGTTTGTAGCTTTTAAACAAAACAAAAATTATGAAAATATAGTTAAGTCAGTTAAAAATTGATGGACAGAAATTATCTCCAAATATTAAAGATTTTCCCCTAATGGAATAAAAACTATCTTAAATAACTTTATTACGAAGAAGGTTAAATTACTGTATTGTAGTCTTTTAAATCAACGCCGCAGTTTTGATACCTCATAAGATAACTAAAAAAAAAAATAAATTTTGTCTGCAATTTTAGAACAAAATCTCGTGAACCCCTTTAAAATATTTGTATAGCTTCAACCGGAACTGTTATACGTCATATTATATCAAGAGGAACTTTTTTTGTTCGAATTTTTCAATGTTAATTATGCCAAAGAAAGTCCACCGAAAAACATACACTGAAAATAAAATCTAGGTATACCTATATGATAAATATCTAGGTTGATTTGACAAAAATTTTGTCAATATACTCGTACGTCCAACAAAAAGTTTTATCAAATTGACAAAAATTATAGAATTTTGTTGAGGTAAAAAAAATATTTTGTTGTATCCACAAAATTATTTTGTTATGCTAACAGATAAATTTGTTGAAATAACAAAAATTATTTTTCAATATGACAAAATTTTTACAAAATTAATTTGTCATATTAACAATTCTTTTGTTGTATTAACAATGTTTTTGTTAGTGTTATTGTTTTTTATTATTATCGGATTAACAAATTATTTTTTGTTAAATTAACAAAATTGTTTTGTTAAATTAACAAAATTGTTTTGTTACATTAACAAAATATTTTGTTAAATTAACAAACATTTCTTGTTTATTTTGTTAAATTAACAAAAATATTTTGTCAATTTTACAAATTTCTTTTGTTGAATCCACAAAAAACAAAATTAATTTTGTCAAATTAGTTTTTTTTTGGGATTTAAGTCCACAAAAATTGGCGTTTCGTCCCTACGATCTCACATGCCACCATCTATGAGGGCGTATGGACAATACGCAAGTTTTGTTAAGTTCAGTTAATCTTACATCGATTTTTTAACAAAAACCAAGTGTGAACTATATCATACACAAAAGAAATTTTTTGGTTTCTTTACAAAATTGTAGTTTTATCTATCTGATAATATTATTTTATCAATATAACAAAATAATTCACCCACAAAACAAAATATTTATCATTTTAACAAAAATGTTTTCATTTTTTGTTAAATGGACAAAAAAAAAATTAACAAAAACTTTGTGATATTGACAAACATTTACAAAATAGATTTTTTGTATGTACAACAAACATTTTGTTAACATCACAAAAAAGTTTGTCGATGTGACAAAAATCTCTGTTTTATTTTGCTATATTAACAAAACTTGGTTTGTTAAACTGACAATTTTATTTGTAGTGCATATTTTGTTAAACTAACAAAAAATCACGCTGGATTATAAAAATTTTGTGAAATCAACAAAATCATTCTTTCGTATTGACAAAAATTTTATCAAAACGATAAAATTGTTTTGTTAAAGGCTAACAAAACGTTTTTGTCAATATTACCTAGGAATTTATTTTCAGTGTAGAAAAATACCTCCACAACTGATAAATTACAATACCTCTTAAACCATCAAACCAACAACAAAATTTATTCCTAATAAACTAGGATATTTATTTAAAATGATGAGAATTAAAGTAGAATCAATAAACCAAGCTTGGTTTAAAAATTGGGTAATTGTAGACCTTAATTATAATTCCAAAGTAGTTTTTGTGTTTCCCCAAGGATTGATTTTTTAGGCTGCGAGACAATAGAGCAACACCGATGATATCTCTTCCCTTCTTAAACGTTTTTTGACTACCCTTTAAAATGTTTGTTAAGGAAAGTTGGAGAGCCGATGAATATAGGCTTTGAATGTGTGAATATCGAAATGGAAAGGAAATATTGAGCCGGGTAAAACATTCCACATTCGTGTAGTGCCGCTAAGGAAAGAATCTCTGCATGTAAAAGTATGTCCGAAGTTGGGCTCAAGGGTTAAGTGCGAGTACAACAGTCGAATAGTTTAGGCCAGGCGTCCTACTGGCTATTTTCATAGAACACTGTTTATGATTATAACGATACAATATTGAAAAACAAGAAAAGAAACTGTACTCGAGAGATGCATATGTTTCCGTTATAGTTCTCTCACCAAGGGACTCGATGGAGTTATTGAAGCACCTGCCCACATATGGGAATTGTGCTCAAGTTTCAGATGAATATAGGCTTCATAAATTACGGCTAGATCAGAAGGGATGACAAATTTCTTCCATCATCAAACATCATCCTTAACACTTTACAGCGTTTTTGGCGACGTCGAACATGTGGTCATTCCACACAAGATGGTCTGTGATGCACATGACAGGAACTGAAAACTGTTTTTACTACTCAATGCAAGTGCCTTTCATGGAAAGCAGCATGAGAAGTGAGTTCCGCTACAACGACAGGATACAGCATTGAGTTTTTGGTTTGACATTTGACAATAAACCAGAATTTAATGAGTTTTTCATATGCTGCTGTTCTAAATTCACATCCGAAGGACAAGGACATGAATCTGGAAAAACGAATATGAGAAGCTGAAAGTACTGCGTTCAGCAAAACAATTTAATTGATAAGAAGTTTGAGAGAAAAGATCATTGATGAATATGAGAAAGAGTGTCGGAGACAAAACGGAGCCCTGTGGTACACCAGCATTTATTTTATGAAATTTAGACTTTAAACTATCTAATACAACTTGTATTGAGCGGTTTGAAAGTTTATTCCTTATCCAATGAAGAAGAGATTCATCAACTGCAAATTAACGCCTTTTTGTTAAGAGAACTTGATTTCAAACTTTATCAAATGCTTTTGAAATATCAAGTTCAATAGTCGTACTTTCTCCAAAACGACGTAAAGATTTGTGTTCGGTGGTACGCGGTTTTCGTAAATGAAATCATATTTCATCAGTTAACTCGAGTTCAACACCAAAACTCCAATGGAAAACTGACCTCAACTACAAGTCCTTAAAACAAATAGGATTTGCAGAATCTCAAGTTGCTTTAGACCACTCTAGATGGGTAGAAGGTCATACTACTCGTATTTTATTGCCATTCTACTTATACAGATACTTAATCTATGTGACCTTTCAACAGCCATTACAATTTGATGAATTATTTGCTCTCACTCTTGGCAATCATAATTCCTATAAAGTAATATTTCAATTACCTATAATCTCATTCAAATGGCATTGAATTCAATACTCTTTCTATCATAAAATAATAATACAGAAATTAAATATAACATAGGCATGTAGATGTAGAAATTCTTAATGTTTCCAATTAAGTTCCATAACTCGTAGACACTCAGCCTTAATCGGTTAAAATAAAAAAAAAAATGAATAGCATATTTATTAGAAAAAATTCATAACCATTTCCTTATATGGGCTCGTCGTCATCGTAGTCGGTCGCCCCATCATCATCATGGTTAAACATTCTAATAACCTATATTGACCTAATTAGGTAGTCATTGGATGAGAACTACTCGTATCTACGTACTACAGTAAAACCTTGGATACAGATCAATCTTCTTTTCTACTTTTTAGATTTGTAGGTATTGAAAGAGAAACGCTTCAAATACAATTTCTCCTTCATTCAAATCAATTTTGAATAAAATTACTTTTTTTTTCTTATTGAAAACGCGAATAATGTGCCAACAGTTAAGCTCGGGTCACTCTCACAACAACATTTCGTGGCATCCATCGTTTCGGTAACTAAACTGCTGCCACACAAGGCGGTTGATTTATTGAATTATTTTTTCTCCTCGCAACATAAATGTATGTTTATATAAAAGTACAACATCCGAACGAATCTTTGCCTCGTCTCATGATGATGATGATGATGAAGAAAGTACGGAAGTGGATGTTCCTTTTTTTTTTGTGGCTGAATTAAGTTCGTCGGGTCCGGATTCGAGTGTGTCGTCACGACAATGTGGGCGGAAAGATACACCATAACATGTCCCTAAGAGCAAAGCAGAGCATCGAAGAAAGGTCCACCCTTTCTAAAATACTATGTAGTAGCCCGCCTCCCACCGTATTCCACAAAGACCTCATCTACATAATATTGAATCAACGAAAGATGCAGAAGATACAAATGTATCTCTATAATAAGATTTAACAAGCAAATTTATTTGTTTAGCACGATTATATGAATTTTTGTTGTAAAAATATCTCTTTACTCGCATTTAGAGTAAAGTTTAAGGAAGAGAAATGCATGCGAAAACAGACAAACCAAAAAAAAAAAACCAACAATGAAACTTCATTATTTGCCCCGAGTTATAGTTTGTTGTTGTTGTTGTTGTTGTTGGTGTATCTGAAACTTATTCGAAGGTGGCGTATCTTATGTCGTAATAGTATGAATACAAAAAAAAACCTATAACTTTCCTATAACACAAGAGCACAACAACAACTGTGTGCGGTTTAGAGTTAGATGAAACAACGGCGACAACGATAGCCACTCTCTAGACTAGAAAGTGGAAAGTATCCATAGTTTGGATGAAAATTAATTGAAGGAGAAAATACGGATTTTTAAATGCAGCATTTTCACCATCATCATTATAGGAGAATTTTTTGTTTTAATTTTATTGAATTGGTTATTGATTTTTTCGGATTTTTTTAGTTTGTTTGTTACGAAAATGGAATGTGATGGGAGAATATTTTTTGAAAGTTTGCTGTTTTTTTTTTCGATCTTAAAGAAGAACACGATCTATTTTAGGGGATCTAGATTAATAGCCAAATTACAAATCGTCGAAACCGAGTTGAAAGATTAGGATCTTAAGAGGCTATTTGAAATACTGGAACAGGTCAGTTAGGGTTTCATATTAACAAGTACATATATACACTGCCGGCCAAAAGTTTGAGTCCACTTTCATTTTTCGAAGGAAAACCAAATTCTAGCACCGAGAAAAAATTTTTTAGTAAAAAATGAGTATGTAGAATTCATGAGGAGCATAAATAAAGACAAAATAAGGAGAAAAATATTTTCATCATGTTGTTTACAAATAGGAATTTATTTAAAAATAGAAGAAATGATTTAAACCGATTTTTCGTCGAAAAGGCCTCCTTTACACTCGATTACTTTTTTTACAATTCTTGGTAATTGTATGAATTTTTGTTGTAAGAGTATCTCTTTACTCGCATTTAGAGTAAAGTTTAAGGAAGAGAAATGCATGCGAAAACAGACAAATCAAAAAAAACCCAACAATGAAACTTCATTGTCTGCCCCGAGTCGAGTTATAAGTTTTTTGAATTTTTTCATTTGGTATATTGTTTAAGCAATCCTGTAATGTATTCCACAATACAGATTCTGATGAAGGGCATTGATCCCGGACCCTTCTATCCAGCTCCTCCCACAATAACTCTATAGGGTTTATATACGGTGATTGCGGCGGCCACGCCATGACTTTTAAAATTTCTTCGTCTTCTCTCTGCTTTAGGTAATCTAGGTAATCCTGGCAAAGTCTCGACGTGTGTCTAGGGTCATTGTCCTGTTGGAATACGAATCCTTCACCAATCAATCTTAGTCCAGTGATCAAAGCGTTTTCTTCAAGTATCTTCTTATGTCCTTGTTCGTTTTTCCAATAATTCGAGTCAAATCTCCCACTCCACTTGAAGAGAAACATCCCCATACCATCACAGAACCACCTCCATGCTTGATGGTAGGAACTATACAATCGGGTAGCATTTTTTGTTCAGCGCTGCGTCGAACGAAAACCCTCCGTTTTGTGCCAAATACCTCGAACTTGGATGCATCGCTCCATAAAACTCTATTAAAATCTTCTTCCGTCCATCTTCACTACCAATGAAGTCAGAAACTTTAAATTCCGAAAATTTGCGCCTATTGAATTTTCAAAAAAAAAAAGATTTTTTTTTCAAAATTTATGCTTTTTGGTCCACTCTAACCGTTTCAACTCGTTTTGTGGTCGAAGAAGGGGTTTTCGAACAGCAACTCGTCGTCCAAATAGTCCAGCATCTCTTAGCCTCCGTTTGAGGGTTGTCAAGGACAACCGCTTATTCCGTGTTGTATTTATTTCAGAATGTATTTCCGGTGCTGTTTTTCGCCTATTTCGTTTGCTTGTTGTTATTATTAGCAGATCCTCGTGTTTAGTTGTAGATCTAGGCCGTCCTGACCATGGTTTAGCCTCAAGAAGTCGGGTTTGAGCGGGCCGCTCAATGGATATGGATATCTTCAATTGCGAAGCAACTTCCCGCTGCTATTTGCCTTCTTTAATAAGAATGATGATTGCAGAACGTTTTTCAATCGTGGCTTTCACAACTTTTCCCATTTTAAACTAGTTGTTTACTCAAAAAATGAAGAATCTCAAATGAATGCTTATGACTTCAAAACGTGGGTTTTATATAAAAAAGTGCTGAATCAACAACCAAAAGTCATAAAAATTTATAATTATGAAAAACCCAAATACCTTTCAATAATCCATTTAATCGGTTTTCCACATTTATTAAAAAAACACCCTTTTTAAAAAAAATCTGTTGACCTTTCGCATCCGCTGTAAAACTGAATTATGAAATTCGCCGGATGAACTACATTGTCGATTCCTAAAATTACCTTATCATTTATAAACTTTCCTATCGACTCTTTCAGTTACAGGCATTTAGTCAACGGCCTAGGCTTTGATAATAGCACCGCTATCGATCTATGAAATCAAGCATCGTTGTGCGTGGTTAGTACTTGGATGGGGGACGGTTCAATACCAACCGTGTGCTTTTTTTTGATTTTTTTTGTCCGGTTGGGTCTTCATTTCCACCATTTCTCTAAATTGTTTCCGAATAGCTGTCCGTTTGTCAGTTTTCTATTAAAATTTGTTTAGTAAACACTTAAACATTCATTATGATAAACTTTTGAATTACATTTTTGTGTTTTCTATTGTTAATTTTTGTTTTTTTTTTTTCATTAAAAATTCACTTCTCGAAATTGGCACGAAATTATATGGAGTGCGAATGGACTGCGGATTTATTAATACTAGATAATTTTAACAGAATGTCGATGGTGCAGGGATTGTTACCGACATTCGTTCAACTTTCTTTCGTCGGATTCAGTAATAGCAAAAGTTTGGAAGTTAATTGAAACTGTCACTTTGGCTCATTCGTCGAATTCTGTAATAAGGGTGATTATCTAAAAAAAATATGGAAAAAAAGTGACAAAGCGGCTATACCATTAATTTAAATTATTATTTATAATACTTATTTCGCCGCCAGAACCTCTTGTAGTAGAAGCTCATATAAAATGTACTTTTATTACCAATAAAATCCAATTGAAGGTTTTTCTAACACAATTCTCTTTATTTTAATGTCTACCAAGTGCGCATAGAAATTTCTTCAAAGTGCAAATGTCAAAAATATCAGTTTTTCGAATATAATTTTGAAATAGTAAATGCTATCTAAAACTATATATTTTGAACAAAACTTCTATATCATGAATTTGACTACAAAATCGATTGAGACAATTTTTTCCCATAACTGATCGTTTAGAAGATATAGGAAAATTCAATTTTTGACCTAAACGGTGAATGTTACTCGTATATAAAATATTTGTGTGATAAGTTTGTACACTCACTACAAGAAAACATTAATATTTTGTATCCTAAGATCAACTTTAAAATGAATAAAATATTTAGAATCTGGTCAAAAGTAAAAAAAAAACACTGTGGTCTAAATTATAGACCAAACTGAAGATGTGAAACAAAACATAAAACGTGCGTGAGCTGCCAAAACCAGTGTTGCCAAAAAGAAAATAGCAAAAAAAATCACCCATTATATTGCCGAAGTTCCCATATTGGAGTGTTATTCACTTTTAAGTCACACTCATTACATAAACCTGTCAAACCCTTAACAACTTAAATATTTAACAGTTTTTCGTAGTTTTGTTTAACAAAGAATATAAATAAATAGTTTTCATTAAATTACACCACGTCAATCGAAAATCACAACTTTTCTTATGTCACCGCCTGTGACGGCCATTTTGTTTTGGTGACATCTGTCAAATATGATGTAAATTATAATGGCAAGTTACACAGCACGTCAAAATTAGTGTTCAACATGGCGAATTTTGTGTCGGGACTTCGGCCTACACCCGTGACAATAGACAATGCCTGTATTTCACTGAGTGGGCTTCGAAGCGTTTGGAAGATGACCCCAAATTTGGGCAAAAAATCATCTTCAGCGACGAGGCGCAGTTTTGGATGAATAGCTGGGTTAAGAAGCAAAATTGCCGTATATGGTACGACACCAACCCGCTCAAAGATTCAGGTGGTGACGATGCATCTTCAAAAAGTGTGGATTTTGAGCCGGTGGCTGTATTGGTCCATACTTTATTCAAAAACGAAGTTGGTGAGGCGATCACCGTCACCTCAATTGCAAGCAATACAGAACGATGATAACCAATTTCTTATGTCCGAAATTGAACCAAATGGACCAAGACGACTTGGGGGTCCAGCAGGACGGTGCTTCGTGCCATCACACAGCTGACGCCACCATTGACATTCTGCATGAACGATTTGGTGGTAGGTAGAGTTATATACCGCAGATTTGACGTGAATTGATCCCCGCTACACTTCTTTGTGAGGAGTTTTCTGAAGTCGCAGATCTATGCGAATAAACCACAATCCACCGATGCGCTTAAGGTGAACATAACACTGGTCATCGTTCAAATTCAACCGGATCTATGTGTAAGATTCATTGGAAATTGGACCACTCGGATCTGTGCCACCGTAAAAAGCCGAGCATTGCATTAAAATGATGTCATACTCGTATATCATACATAATGGCATTCATTGGTCTTTTTAAAAAAGTATTTCAACATCTAACCGACCTTATTGAAAAACCCAGCCGAAGCTTGGCTTACTAAGTTAGTCCCACCGTATTTTCTGGATGTTTTCGATTAAAAAAGAATTGGTTCAGTTACAGTTCGCCGGGAACCAGAACCAACTGATCTGCACTTTTATACTCGGCGTTAATGAAAGAGCAGTAAAAATTTTTTACCGAATCCGAACGGCAAAGTTAAGAGGCACTTCATCATGAAAAGAGATATTCTTGAAGAATTTATCATTTATTTTAAAATAGCCATTGTGGCTTAAAACACATTTTATGTAAAATCGGCTGAACTTGGATTTTAATCAAACTCCCCAGCGTAATGGTTCCACTCAATAACTATTACACCAAGGGGTAATACAGGCTGTAGCTCTCTTGAAAATCGTAATACTGAGTTATGAATTCAAAGAACACAAAGAACACCCTGCTATAACATAAATTCTAAGAGCCAGCTTTGAAAAAATCCTTGTTTTTCATCAATATAAAACAACAAAACTAAAGATATTAAATTATCAAATACTTGAAAAGTATCTGTTGTAAGTGTCCTTAGAAGAAAAGCATTCCTTGATTGAATATGAACGCAAAATTTCGTCCAAAACTAACTAAATATGTCATTGTCATGACTATAAAACATTTATCGATAAATACTTTAAAAACTTTCAAGTTTCATTAAAAATATAGAAAGGTATCTACAAAAAAAAAAAAAACAGAAATTAAAACAAATGTAAAAGAAAAAATACAAACAAAAATCTGGCTCTACGCATAAATTACTTATTTTGCATTAAAGCGAAGTGAAGGGACAGCCTTCGTTTGATCCGAGAGTACATATCTTAAGTACCTAGACATCCTTGATTTATAAATATTTTTTTTTCTTTGTGTATTTCATTGGAGATTTCATCAAGGTATCCTCAAGTTGGTTGGCAATAAACTATAGTACTTTGAGAGAGAAAACAGACACACATACACGCACTCACTCACACTTACTTGTTAATATATGCTTAAAGGAAAAGTTTCTTTATTTTTAGCTCATTTAAAGGCTACACGGTCCGTATAAAATGGAAGCAATAAGTAATGAGAAATTGAAATATTCAATTCAGTAGTATGGAACAATGGATAGAGGAGTGTATATATAATAAATTAATGTAACCACCATATGTTGTTTTTAATATAAAAACAAAAAATTATAATATCGCGTGCGAAGGATTTCCATCCATATTATAATTTATCTCTTTGTAATTTAGATATTGAAAAAAAAATAAAGGAGATGGAAATAATTGGGGGGCCCTTTTTGCAGATACGCGGTTTAATGTTCCAATTCTGTGGGGTAACAGTAAAAGTAAAAACCTTGCATAAGCATTTGCTCATTTCATATGGATGTTGGACAACAGCAGGTGTGAGATTGGTGCTGATCAAAAGCAACAAATTATAACCTCATGTAATTTGTTTGCAACAGGCGATAAACGAATTTTCACTTTGATATATTGCTTCACAATAATTGCTATTTAATTGAATAATCGATTCAGAATAATTTTGAAAACTGATGCTTCAAGTTGCAAACAGTTTTTTTTTTATTTTAAACAAATTTTACCTTTGATGATTATCCATCACTTCCATCACTAATATGGACAGATTCAACTTAATTTTCTAAACTTTTAGTCTTCACTTAAAAAAAAAACTATTCTTAATTAATGTTTAGGTTTGCCTTTTTGAAAAGAAAAAGGTGGTTAACAGTGGTAACCACCCTGACTGTAGAGAATACAAAGCTTTCTTAATATTTGTATCAATATTGAAAAGCTATGAAACTCAAATAAATAGTAACCTCTTGTCAAATGGGGACTCCCTTAAAATAATCAAATAACCAATTCACTCGTTAATTCTTCAATAAAGTTAGAAATTCTGAAATTACCATGCGAGTAATGTTACAAACCTCAGTTCTTTTAGTCTTAATATTTTCGTTGATACTGGCAGCTTTATAGATGGATTTCTAACAGAATCGTTGGTTAATCGTTTGGAAATTCTTTTCGAAGTCCACATACTTAAACTACTATTTTGCCGGTGGTTAGGTTAACTAACCACCAAAAAAATTCTATAATATTTCCAAAACAAAAACTTAATGGTGTCCACCGTTCATTCTAAAGGGAATACATAATTCGGTGGTACCCCTTGGAATAGTGGTAAGTGCATTGTTCTATCATGCAGATGGTCTTGGGTTCGATTCTCAGCCTCTGCAAAAAAAATTTTCAGGCGTGTACTGCCTTATGTGAGTACATATATCTCTAGTCATGAGAAGTGCTGCCGTTCGGAATCGGCAGAAAATTGTAGGTTCCCTCCATTCCTGGTAATACGGACACAGGAGTGGTTGAGAGTTGTAAGTCACTAGGTTTAGGCTGTCTACGAGCCGCTATGGCCTCCTATTTATTTATTTTATACATAATTCGAGTTAAAAATAATACTCCAAAAGTATTAGATATGTTCAGTTTACCTTCTTTACACTAACGCAAATTGGTATTAACAAGGCTTTAAATTTTAAATCATATGTCAAATAGATAATATGTTGCTCCACTCATGCCAACGTAATGTCACACAGATTAAAAACATCGATTTAAGTTTTAAATCAAATCGATAGATAAGCAGGATTCACATACAAACAATAGGTGCGTTTTATTATTCACAAATCTATCTGGATCCGGATCTGGATTAAGTTTTAACATGTATTACAAAAACAATTTGGGATCCTGTTTTCTATCGGGATCTATTTTAAAGATTCAAAAATTAGTTTTTACACTGGCGAGTAGATGGCTTTTTATGGTAAGGTAGTGTAAGCTATAGTGTAAAGAAAAAGGACAAGACATAATTTAAAATTTCCAAACCCAAGGATAAAAAGAGACGGGCTTATAACACTGCTGTTAGTAAGATCCGTATCGTTTTATTTTCAAGGGAAGATCCCGATCCGGATCCCGATAGATTTGTGGATAATAAAACGCACCTATTGTTGGTATTTAAAGGAAATCTTTTTTAAAGCCTAAAATTTTCTTCAAATCGAATCAAAATTGAATTGATCAATCAATGCTCGAATCAGTAAATTTGACAGGTGTCAGAACATACATAGTTATCATTTCCACATTAAAATATAGCTATCTCTTATTTGTCGCCAGCTAAGGCATGTTCACTTTAAAGATTGAATTATTATCGCCAATGATTCACATATATCATCCCTTGACAATAAAACTATATTGATCATAGTAACAGTTGTGTTGATTTTCAAATGTTTCTTGTCATTTTTCTTTACACTGTAGTTTACACTACCTTACCATAAAAAGCCATCTACTCGCCAGAGAAAGAACTAATTTTTGAATCTTTGACATAGATCCAAATAGAGAGGATCCGGATCTGGATCATCCCTTGAAAATAAAAAGATACGGATCTTACTGACAGCAGTGTTATAAGCCAGCCCATCTCTTTTTATCCTTGGGTTTGGAAATTTTAAATTATGTCTTGTCTTTTTTCTTTACACTATAGCTTACAATACCTTACCATAAAAAGCCATCTACTCGCCAGTGTAATAACAAATTTTTGGATCTTTGAATCCAGATAGATTTGTGAATAATAAAACGCACTTAAAAATTGTTTTTGTAATACGTGTTAAAAATTAACCTGGATCGATCCATTGATAATAAAAAGCTTCTATTAAAAATTAAGTTCAATTTAGCGGTCTTGAAATGATCAAAAATATAATTCAAAATCTTTGTCGTGCTGCAGCTTCTTCCTTTTAGGAAGTAATTCAATTCAATCAGAATTATTTATTAATTTGGATTTGAATAAAAACTTTTTTATGAAATTAAATAACAAGGATAAAATAGAAAAAGTATACAATTGAAGATTTGCCTTTGGCATTTGCAAATGTTAACCGACTGGATGCTTTGTCAAATCCAAATGAACACGGCTAAAGGTGTGTTTGTTTCGTGTTTTTTTGCTTACGAGCAATGGCACTGTTGCGTTCAGTTTAAGTGTTTAAGTGTTTTAATTTGAGGAAAAGTTAGTTATCTATTTTATACTTAGACAATTGTTAATTATTATTAAACATGTTTTAAAAGTTGCCTAAAACATTTTAAATTTATGTTACAACTTGAATAGAAAATTTGTATGACATATTTGTCGACACATCTGACATAATTTCTTCTATTTTTCCCCATTTATGACTTCATCGTATAAATGGTCTAAAAACTGCCAGTATTTCCGTTATAAAAAAACTCAAGGCATACCTATGTATTATGTTGATAAAATCTTGCAGCTCATAACACTTTTGTCACTATTTTTATGACAAATATAATGGCATATTATTTCGGACGCTCGTAAAACATAGCAATTTGTCAGTCATATGTATACAGGGTGATTGGCATAAGGTGTGACAAAAAGCTAGGGCGTGTAGGTTGGACTTAGACAAGAAAAAAATCGTATGGGAGGGGGGGGTCTATTTCCCCCCGTTTAGGCGGGAGGGGCAATTTAAGAAAAAAATCACTTAAAACAGAAAAAAAATTATTAAAAAATAACGGTGATACCTACAGAGTAATGCTATAGCATTTTGAAAAGCCAGAAATACATTCTTTAATTTTGTTTTTAAATAAAGTTGTTCGAGTGAATAGTTTTTGAAAAATTAATTTTCAAAATCAAAATTTTGAAAAAAAAAATGGAAAAATTTTTTTTAAACAATTTTTTTTCAAAATTTTACGTAATTAAGTATTATTTTTGTATTCAATATTCAATGCTCTTATTAATTTTTGATCAAACACAAAAAACCGGATGTCAAAATGTTTTGTAGTTTTTGCGAAAATCAAAAATAACAAAAACTACTTTTGTTCTAAGAAAAGCCTTTTATTTTAGTTTTTATACGTCTTTGGATTCTTAGGTGAATTTACGATAGAAAGGATTAACTTTCTTTTTACTATTTTTTTAATTATCGTCTTATAAGCATACAATAACGTTACAAAGTACTGGATTAACCATATTTCACACATTTTTTCATTGAGAACACCTGCGTAAGAACATTGGTTTAAAATTGACCTGCCACTTTTTTATTATGATGGGGTCGGCTTGGCGTAGGTGCATTTACGAAAAAAAGGATTAACTTTTTTTGTAAAATTTTTTTATTATCAGTCTTATAAGCATACAATAAAGTGACAAAGTACTGGATTAACACATTTTTTCATTGAGAACACCTGCGTGAGAGCATGGATTAATATTAACCTGCGAATGTTTTTTAAATAATTTTTTGTAATAAGCTTTAGTTAAAAAATAGTTAAAAATTTAAATAAACAGTAATTATGTATTTTATCTAAATATGCATGTATTTCTTATTTTAATTGATTTCAAGATTCAGGAACATTCTTGTTCTTATTTCGCAATTGCACTTTTCTGTCACTAGTTAGGGCGTGTACCGTTGCATTATTTAAACAACATTCGCAGGTCAATTTTAAACCAATGCTCTCACGCAGGTGTTCTCAATGAAAAAATGTGTGAAATATGGTTAATCCAGTACTTTGTCACATTATTGTATGTTTATAAGACGATAATTAAAAAAATAGTAAAAAGAAAGTTAATCCTTTCAATCGTAAATTCACCTAAGAATCCAAAGACGTATAAAAACTAAAATAAAAGGCTTTTCTTAGAACAAAAGTAGTTTTTGTTATTTTTGATTTTCGCAAAAACTACAAAACATTTTGACATCCGGTTTTTTGTGTTTGATCAAAAATTAACAAGAGCATTGAATATTGAATACAAAAATAATACTTAATTACGTAAAATTTTGAAAAAAAATTGTTTAAAAAAATTTTTTTCATTTTTTTTTTCAAAATTTTGATTTTGAAAAATAATTTTTCAAAAACTATGCACTCGAACAACTTTATTTAAAAACAAAATTAAAGAATGTATTTCTGGCTTTTCAAAATGCTATAGCATTACTCTGTAGGTATCACCGTTATTTTTTAATATTTTTTTTTCTGTTTTAAGTGATTTTTTTCTTAAATTGCCCCTCCCGCCTAAACGGGGGGAAATAGACCCCCCCCTCCCATACGATTTTTTTCTTGTCTAAGTCCAACCTACACGCTCTAGCTTTTTGTCACACCTTATGCCAATCACCCTGTATATGTATGTAAATTGCGACAGAAGAAGAATAGGTAGCATTTTCACAAATAGATGGAGCTCTCTGTGTTTACAAAACTCAATATGATTTAGTTTATAATTCAGGATAAAAGCTGCATTCAGCTTTTAATTAAATTTAATTTAAGAAAACCAAATAATAATTTATAAGTATAACAATTATTTGCTCTTCTTTTGACACCAGATAAAAATGCACAAACAAAACAAACCAATAATTGAAAAGGAGAAACAAAGCAACAAAAGCGAGGGAGAAAACAAAGTGAAAGTCTCCTTTAAGCAAATACGGTTACTTTCGGGCGTGTTGCAGCATTTTCCCTTTTTTTTATTTTTTTTTATTCGTATCACTCGGGCTTACACCAACTTTGGAGTCATGTATATGAGCATAAGCTGTTAATCTAAAAAAAAAACTGTCAAAAGGATTGCAAAACTATTTTGAAAGCCTTGTTTAGTTGTGCTTATGCCGAAACCACCACCACCAGCGACGACGATAAACGAGCTTGAGCTAACATACACGAGTATTGCTTTTACGTCTAATTTCCTAAGCACATGGTTGATATGGTGGGCTCTATATAAATCCCACCGGCACCGATTTATTGCGTAAAACCTCCATGGATCATAGACAGGCTCATTTCAAATTATAAAGTTAAGAAATAAAAGCCCTCCTTGCCAGAAACATACAGATACCGTCATAGTGTCTTGAGTTTTGACTAGATTAACAAAAACAACAACATTAGCAGCATCAGCATAGCAATGTTGCCACACTCCTCCATTTGAAACGTCACTTTTTGTGTCTTTTGAATTATGCAATAATGTTGCTCGCTTCATAATATCGTCGAGGGGGCGAGCGAGGAGAGCTTAAAGGGAACGAAACAAAAAATGAAAGCGAACGTACTCGATTGTAAGATACAATTTTTTTTTTTTTTAATTGAAATCTTAGTTTTTTTTTTTTTTTGCGCGCACAACTTTGCCTTTAATCACCCTTCACTCGGAGATCTTTTTGTGCATAGAAAACATGGCATTTGAGAGAGTGTAGTTGTGTATTTTATTAGCTCTATGTTATCTAAGAGATAGTTTCTTTATTATATTTGAAATTCGAAAATTTCTCTTTATCTGGTATAATATTGGAAATGTTTATATTAGCCGCCACAAAGTATACAAACAAAATAGTATAGAAGCGGCTCAGTCAGTTCAGTTTCAGATCAATAGGCATGAAGTGGTGAAACGATTTGAATTCAAAGTGAAACGAAGGGAGAGTTTTATTGTTTCGTATTATGTTGATGTAAGTTGAATGAATATTTATTTTTATTTGGCATACCAGCATCTTAAATATTTTGTGTAATTAAAATCTGTTCATGGCAAATTAATCAATCAATATGGAGGCATTGGTGAATTGATTATTTTTGTTTATACTTTATAATAGGTGGAAGATATATACATAATTAGTGGAGGTATGTGTCTATTGAATTCTATTCCGGAATAAATTGCTTAAGATATTGGTCCCATACAATTTTTAAAATATCAACAGACAACATTTTAGAAAGTGAAAACTAGGTTAGAACGTTGGTGTTGCCATATCGAACAAAACTTGGAATAAAACTCTGAAGCCTTTTTAGACAGCAGCAGCAATATCTATAAGATTTTCTTAAACTGTATCTTAGAGGTTATTTAGTTAAGCATACTTTAATGCTTAATTTGCCTTTAAATGATAAAACTTATTCGTATCTGTAATCGAGTTTTCATTGGTTCTTAACTAAGCGATGTTTTTGTCACGTAACGTAAAAGAATATGAAAATCTAATACAAAAAAGATACTGCTTCATTTTATAGAACACAGCTGTTTTGTGACACCTTTAATTAGTAAACATTTGGAAGACACATTTTTATATCTGTCAAATATTTTAATCAATATAAATTTTCTGTATCTTAATTCTAAAATATCACAACAGACAATACAAACTCACAATTTGAAATTCAAAATTGCAAAGATGACAATTGATACATTTTAAAAATGTCTTTAAACGCGATGAGTGCGTTTAAGTTAAGAGGCCTTTAAGTAACGTTACTTAAATGTGAAAATTGATTATAGATACCGATTTCATACTTAGGAGCTGTTTGGAAGTATTTTAAAGTTAAGCAACTTTTAAAATTTCTTTATAGATTAGGCTGTAGATTTTTAAATTGGCAGCACTGTTTCTAGTGACAGTAAATTTGACAGCTGACAGGTGACTTGCGTTCAGTATACGTCAGAATAATACTTACAAATTATCATAATTGCCGATATACAGCCCAGCTTGCTCGATTGTCAAACACTAATGTCAGAAAATTATTCATTAATACAACCAAAACCATGGCTATTAAATTTATTTGTATCTGTTAAAGTTTACCGATCTTAGATCTACTCATCTGTTATCGGATGATAAGCTTATTTCGAAAAAAAAAAATGAAAACTGACTTTTCCCTACCTAATAAATAATATGGAAAGCCATAAAACTTCTTCAAATTGCCTTGGACCTATTAATCTGTAATCCAAAGAGTTTACCCCGGTTATATTAGTCAAATGTTTTATTTTATTGCAGCAATTTAAAGCTTTATTTTCAAAAACTTGTTTGTTTTGTTGAAGTCTTTAACAGGTAAGTCCCACTTATCAAAAATTTCAACAACAACAAAAATTATGACTACTAAATCCCGGTCCACTGGCTGCAATATTAATCTATAGAAAAGAGTAAAAGAGAAGAAAGCAGAATTATAACAGACTAAGCTTTGCATAATATTGTTCCCAAGTCTGGTAATAAAATTGTTGGTGTAAGAACGGCATTGACATCAAATGTCCAGCTGAACATTTTGAATATTTCTTGTCTTAGTTCAAACGTCCATAATGCCCAGCGAAGTTACAGTTTTGTTAAGTTGAAACATAAAACAAAATAATTTTCAGATACTTTGTTGCCCTTTACACACTTTGTCAAATTTTATAAAAGGTTTAAAATAGAGGTGAGCTCGGGGAATACCGCGATACCTCAGATAATTCAGACCACAATTTTTTTTTAATTTTTTTTTTTCATTCACATCGAAAAATTGTTTCAGACTCTTGTAGTACGAATATTTTATCCAAGTATGTAGGTATAATAACAAAATGCTGTAGTAAGCCTTATATGATAAAAATTACAAAATCAAGGCTTAATGCTTTGTGAAGCTTTTTTTTTAAGAAGCTTTCAATTTTAAATGCTGTACTCGGTGATTATTACCTTGAATAAAAACGTTTTAAAAGCCGAATGTAATATTGTTACATAAAAAGCTTTATTGGAGCTTTTTTTATAAATATAAAGCTTTCATTCATTTATTCATTTTTAGAAACCATCTTTAAAACGAAGAAAACCTGTCTGTTTTCTTTTTAACTTTTTTGAATTACAAAAATCAAATATTATATTTTCATTTTCAAATCAATTTTTTCAATTAATAGTTTTGAAAAAAATAGTTTCAAACTTAAAGTTCTGAAAAAATAAAATTATGATTTTTGTTTTTAAAACTTTACATAATTAAGGAAACATTTATTCAATTCCCTTATCAATTTTGAGTCAAATGCTAAAAACCAGATTAATATAGCTATATACATATTTACAAGTTAATTTTAGTTGTTTTGCGAAAATTCAAAATTTTTAAAACATTTCTTTTATTTTTATCATTCTAGGTGAAAGTGGTTAAATTCAGCTATATGTGGACTATAAATAATTTTAGTTTTTGCCGCGAAGAAATGGGCGAAGTCCTTAAATCATCCACATTCTCCGCGGGTGCTAATGACAAATTAAAATGGTAAGAAATTAATACAAATTCGAATCAATTATATGATTAATATTATTATTATTTTTTCTAGGTGTTTACGAGTTAATCCAAAAGGTTTAGATGAAGAAAGCAAAGATTACTTATCCCTATATCTACTATTAGTATCGTGTAATAAATCAGAAGTAAGAGCCAAATTTAAATTTTCTATATTAAATGCTAAACGAGAAGAAACCAAAGCAATGGAATCACAGAGGTAATCTTAAATGCTAATTTAAAAAAAAAATAATGATCCAACCACAGTTTATGCATTCTTGAATCATTAGCCAAGTCGTAACAATTTTTCTTTAACTCTCTATAACTTTTTATTTAAATCATAAGTAATGTTTAAAGTAGGATTTCTTTAGCAAAAAAGCTTTTGAGTCTGGCTATTGTTAAGGTATACAAGTGTTGCCTTTCTTTCGTAGGCTTAATCCCCTAAGTCTCAATTTATTCTTTCTTCTTTCAATATAATGTCGCAGTTCAAAATAGATAAAATTTCTTAAATTTATGTGAAAGTCTATAATTTTCCATTTTTTAATGGCGACATTAAATTTGATGGAAAGTGAATAAATTGAATATATTAATAAAATCTTTTTCAATGCAACACAATTCAAAAACTTAAAATAAATTCGAACTGAAGAACGTCATTTCATTTTCTCATTGAATTAAAAAGTAAAACTTAACTGCCAAAACATATTAGTAGCGATACAGGAAGAAGCTCTCTTAATTAAACATCACTTACTATAAGCGTCACTTACTATCACTACAAATGTAGCATTTTTACTACATTATTTTCCACAAAAACACACTTCGTACATTTGAATTCTCAATTAACACTTCTTTTTTGTGTAAACGCAGAGCCTTCAGAATGAAATCCATGTTCTACAATCCAAACTTCAAACTGACAGTTCAGTCTTTGTGCTTTTCCAGCTTAAAAATAACTTAAGATGATTTGAGAAATAATTTAAATATATCCACTGTAGATGCAATAATGCCATTAAAGGCATTATCAAGCATTTTTCTTATCTCAGAACAGGGAACCAAGCTGTCAAAATAATGGTTTGTGTTTCTTTTTTAGCTTAGACACATCAGAGCAATCAGGTTCTTTTTCTTTTTTCAAATCAGAGCTAAACAGAGCGCTCTCTTTGAGCCCATAAAAAAATGACAGAGCAGATGGAGCAAAAAACTCAGTAAGACAGCCGGCGAAAAGAAAAAACTAATCAAAATGGAGATCGACTTTTTTTGACAGTTCAGTGTTCCAGTTTGTTTCATAAATAAATCATAGAGCTCTCATCAAACTCTGTTCAGAGCATACTCGACACGCTCAATCTCTATTCAAAGTTAAAAATGAAAAACTTCTATTGAGGCATGTCGAAGGAGTCTTTGACCCACCAGCTTTACTTTTGTTGAATCTCTTTTATTGAAAGCTTGAATTATCGTGAAAATGTTATTCTTATTTTTATGCAATTAGGATGTCTTTCAAGTACATAGACCAGGGGTGGAATCGCGTAAGGTGATAGTTGATTATCAATTTGTTGATTGTCGTTTTGACCATCGCTCTCTCTATAATTCTTAATTGATATGATGGAGACAGCTATAATCGAAAACGACAATCAACGAATTGATAGTCAACTATCACCTTACGCGACTCCACCCCAGGTTACACTACATTGCTTACTAGACATATATCCTTCTTTCTCCAAAAAAATTACCTCATACAACCTTAACGGGGAATTAAATTCCAAGGGCATATCTTAATAAAATTTCTTTCAACTTTGCAAAATTTAGCAGCAATTCTTTATAAATAAAATCAATGAAAAAACACTATTCTTATTCCAAGGATACTCAGCTCATCTGAATGCCATTCCGACGCAAGCACAATTTTCTACCTGATATCGATTTTAATAAGAACAACACGCTATATATGAATTCAAAAGAATTTAATTCAAAAACGTAAACCTGTGCATTTTCAACGAGAATGAAAGAAAGATTCTTGTATAATATTTTGAATTTATTATTCCGTTTAGAGGCTGTCAGTCAATGTTGCCAGTCACAGCCACACACATGAATCAGTTCAGTAGCAAAGTAGTAGTAGGTAACTTGAGTAGTTCTTTTATTTTTTTCTGATGCAAATTTGCACAGAGTGACTGGTGATTTTCATGAATGCATAATCTCTAGATGTGGTGCTGATGAAGAACTGGATTTTTACATAATATTAATGTTTTTCATTTTTTGTTTTTACAGAGCTTACCGTTTCGTACAAGGCAAAGATTGGGGCTTCAAAAAATTCATCCGACGAGATTTCCTGTTGGACGAAGCGAACGGTCTCCTGCCAGAAGATAAATTAACAATTTTTTGTGAAGTTAGCGTTGTAGCTGATAGTGTTAATATCTCTGGTCAAAGTAATATCGTACAATTCAAAGTTCCCGAATGTAAGCTCTCCGAGGATTTGGGTAATCTCTTTGATAATGAGAAATTCAGCGATGTCACACTGGCGGTAGGTGGACGTGAATTTCAAGCGCATAAAGCAATCTTAGCGGGTAAGTTAAAAGTGATAGGATAAGAACAGGACTTTAAGTTTTAATTATTGTTTTTTTTTTTTGTTCATGTTTGCTCCATGCTCCTAGCTCGAAGTGATGTCTTTGCTGCGATGTTTGAACATGAAATGGAGGAGCGTAAATTAAATCGAGTAGCCATAACAGATGTTGATCATGAGGTACTAAAAGAAATGTTACGCTTCATCTATACAGGGAAGGCTCCCAATTTGGAAAAAATGGCCGATGATCTCTTAGCTGCTGCTGATAAGGTAAGGTTCAAAAGCAATCCCATTCTTGGTCTTTCACTATCCAATAACAAAATTTACTTACACATATATACTCATTTTTCTTTTCTAATTCACTTACTGTGATGTATTTGTCAGTGAATGCATTCTAATAACCATAAACCTCATTTTTCTAAAAGATTTATTAATTCATATGACATTGTCCATAATCAGAGATTTGTTAACCTTGAAATTTTGGCGTTTTGCCAGTCATTCATGATACAAACAAGAAAACTGTGAAAAACGGAATAGCCATTTCACCTTCTGAGTTCTATGAAGGTTCTTTTACTCATTGATCAGGTCCTATATTTCCCCATATTCTATGGGTCTTACATATATTTCCTTCTAGTTTGTCGAATAGAAGTCTGTTCTTCAAACTGCTTCTCAGTAGCCAATACAATTAGTACATTTTTATTCTGGAAAATAAATAACATATTTAAGCTGACTGGCATGCCCGAGGTCTTGGTGGTTCACCCCTTTAGGCGCTGCCATCTAAAAGTAAAAAGAAAAAATTTCAGGGCTACTCCCTCTTGCCAGAAAGTTGGAAATCTTCCACGATTATCTCTTGTGATGAAAAGTGCTTTTCGTCTTAGCCGTTCGGACTTGGCAAAAAATTATATATCCTTCATTCCTGATAACAGAATACACAGAGGAATAGTTGAGAGTTGTAAGTCACTATGTTCAGGAGATAGGAAAGCCGTTGGATTCTTATTTATTTACTTTTTCATTGAAGTAAGAACCTTTTAAAGAAAAGTTCAGTTTCTTTCTATAAAAAAAAATGTTTTCAGTCGTTCATTCTCCTTTTTCTCACGAAACTCTTTATAAGAAGAATTTTGCTTAGCAATCTTTTACTTACAATATTTTGTCTCTATTTTATTTTACAGTACGCATTAGAAAAATTAAAAGTGATGTGTGAGGAAGCGCTGTGTGTTAATCTTTCTGTTGAAACTGCAGCCGAAACCTTAATTTTAGCGGATCTCCATAGTGCGGATCAATTGAAAGCACAAACGATAGATTTTATCAATACGTAAGTTAAAATAATTAAAAAAATTTAATTTAGAATTCAGAATTGATCTATTTTTCTTTAAATATCAATAGTCATGCCACAGATGTTATGGAAACAAATGGATGGCAGAATATGATAACAACACATTCGCATTTAATAGCTGAGGCATTTCGAGCGCTCGCCACACAACAAATCCCACCAATTGGACCACCAAGGAAACGCGTCAAAATGAGCTGAAAGATAAGATCATTGTCATATAAGCAAAAACAACAGCAGCAACAACAAAACCCTAAACCCCAACCAATACATTTAATATTTCTAAAACATCAATCATTAAGAACTAATACAGAATCAACTAAAACCAGATCAACTAAATCGACAGTAAATATGCCATTTTCTCCAAAAACAACAACTACAACAACAAAAACCACATCAACAGATACTAATACTGATTGGACAGCAAATACAATAAGAACAATACTTGGCCAACAACATAAGAAAAAACATAAAAGTTCAAAAACAAGAGACAACCACAAAAAACGTTATTCATCATTAACAATTCCCAAAATTGATCCCACAAAACAATCATCCACATTAATATCAAAAGCAAATTCACAAACTAAATCAACATCAATAATCAAGAAGAAAGGCTCTGTTCCAATAGCTGTTCCATTAATTTGTCAGGATCCAAAGAACACACATGCAACAAGTTGGTTGAAAAACCTCAAAAGACATGCTAAAAAATGGAACAAGGAATCATCGCACAAATTCGATGATAAAGCAAAGTGTGTGAACAAAAATAAAAACTCAAACAGAATTATGATCCCAGCAGTGAATATGGAATTGTAGAAAAAAACTATGGAGAGAGCCAGAAAGCACAAAGTGGTCGATTTTCTCTCATTTTCTTACAACAGATATAAATAGACAACCATAAATTATTTTTAACATTTTTTTTTTAAATAAAGAACAACACCAATATAAAGAAGAATTTAAACAACTACTAAATCAATATATAAAGATTATGTTCTCAATTTATATAGAATTTCAATTTTTTTAAACAAAATAGGAATAATTGTACAAAAAATCAAAATAGGAAGAGAAAACCTTTTTTAAATCCAATAACAATAAAATAAATACAATTTTTATTTTGTTAACCACTGACCGGCGGCTGTGTGTTGTTATTTAAAATTTTTATTAGTTTCTCATATCAAATTGTGGACACAAATTGTTTGTATTACTTTTTTTTCTCTTCATCTCAGGACATTGTCAACGCATACACTTAAACACACTCCCACACACAAACACTCACAATGAAGTTTATTTTTGACGAACAAAAAAATATGTTGTTTTCTCAAACACCAAACTATCACCACCACCAATAATTAAAACCTACTAAAATCTAAAACAAACAAAAAACATACAAACTTTTATTGTTGATAAATTTCATATTTAATTATAATTATTATTTTTTTTTTTTCTTAATTTTAGTTATGTAACTATAATTCGTGTAAATGTATTATTTGTAATTTGTATTTATAAAGGAAGAAAAGAAAAGCAAAAATTAATTCAAGTGTGACGAAAAAAATTAAATTAAATTAAAATAAAAAACTTACATGGTAACTAAAAAATAAAAAAAAATTAATGAAAATAATAAATATAATAAAGTAGACAGTCATCACTTGCAAAACAAACCACCATATTAGTTGTAAAAAAAATAAAAGAAACATGCAAAATGGAAAAAAAATCACTATAAATATTACATGTTCAAAAACGGATTCGTTTTAATGTTTTATGTTTTTAAGGAAAAATAAAAAATAATAATAAAAAAATATGCTTATAAATCAATTTCAAAAAAGTGCATTAAAGAGCATTTTTTGGAATAGTAATTGCAAAATTTGTTGTTTTAATTAAATTAGATGTTTGAATTTTTTCTAATGGAATACCCGACAAGACAAGCTGCTCTTCAGGAATTGAAAATTAAAATTTTTGCCATCAAGAATTTCATCAAAATTGATTCAGGTTTTCAGAAGATAGCAGAACCTTTAAAATGTCAATAAGTATAGTAGACAATTTTACCATTATGGTAATCATTGCGCCTTTTTTTTACTTACCATTAAAGTTAATTCATAGGAGATATTTGAATAGCTAGTAGAATGAAGAGATTCGACAAAATCCTATATGGCGATGGTCGTTTTCGAAAAAATGCAATTGTTAGATGTTCTTTTTTTATATAATTTGCACACACTCAAGGGATTAGG
Organism: Philhelius festivus; assembly: GCA_963931855.1. NCBI lineage: Eukaryota > Metazoa > Arthropoda > Insecta > Diptera > Syrphidae > Philhelius > Philhelius festivus. The sequence goes on along the minus strand of OZ007555.1, from coordinate 167,852,780 downwards.
GTTTAACACAATGCAAGTGTTTAGGTAAAGTCGAGAGGACTATAAAGGAGATGTCGATGCACATTGGTCCTGAAAGCTTGTGCATCACAATGACGGAGACAAATCGGGAGGGGCAAAGTATTCCACATTCTAGTAGTGCGGCTAAACAAAGAACCTCTAAATTTGACAGTACGTCCGAAGTTAGGCTCAAAGGTAAATTGATGAGCATTCCCAGCTAAGATGATTATTACGGCGGAATTGCTTAAGGGGAGGAATGCAACTGGCTATTTCGGTTGAACATTCACCCCGATTACCGATGTCGTAAACGACAGCGAAATATACGACCTGACACGATCTGCATTCCATAAGTCGTTTCCAACTTTTGTCACTCGTTTTGTTGTCGTCTGTAAATGTCAAACGTCGTTGAACACTTTCTTTCTGCATTCTGTAAGACGAAAAAATACGACGACTAAGAAAAAAAACCACGATATCTCTCGTTCAGAAATTTACACACGACAGAGACATAGAAGGTCGCAAAACTGCAAGTATTCTTGTTAAATAATTTATTTTATCGAATTTTTTTACGATAAATAATACAAGTACATATTTGTCTAAATTTGTTGTACTATACTATATACTTAAATGTTGTAATTAACAAATGAAAACCAATTCCAGACGCTAGTAGATTTGAGGAAGAAGACGAGCAGTTAGAGCACACTGCTAGGAGAGACACAACACATCTTAAGATCCAATAGGAAACACTTGTAATTTATAAACATGGGATGGAAAGAAAAGAAACTAATAAATGTAATACATTTAACACTTATCATTTTAATTACTTATTTATTTTCTAATAATTAAAAAAAAATTGCATTTGTTCATTAATTGAACATCGAGCAATAATATTGTATGTAGACCAGTGTTGGAACTTCTACCACTTAAGTGGTATTTCTATCACTTTTTGCTGTTCATGAAAACCTACCAGCTACCACCTAAAAATCTAATTCTACCACTTTTTGCAACTCAGATTTCACCTACTCGTATATTTCTACTTTACCATATATGTACATATGTACCATACGACCAAAATCACTCCTAAAATTTATCCCAAATATTAATCCTAATATTTTAACGATTGCATGTCATAATTTAAGTTTGTGCTCCGCTTATGCTGCTAAATGTATACCGTGGCAAACAGAAAAATCATTAAACGAATATATAAATATGTATTTCTATTTTTGCCACAGCTAGAAAAAAAAAACAAAAAGATTTCATTACTTTCCTAAAAGCACTTTGCGCTAATGAGCATCAAATTTTAAAGGTTTGCCAAACTCCTTCGCTTAACAAGAATCATAGAGCAGTGGAATCCCTTGTTTGATTTTTAAATATATACTGCACTCGTTTGAAGAACCTACTTCTAAGGCTTCACAAATTTCTCATTCTTTTTAAAATAAAGGCAATTAAGTTTCTTGGAAATTTTTGTCAATAAATCTTAAAATTATAAATGAGTTGAGTTAAACAGAATATTTCAATCTGAGAACTCAAAAATACACTTTTTGATCGAAAGTATGAATACTTAAAAAACTAAATATAAGGAAAAATTTGGTAAAGTCAAAAAATCTTAATATAAACACAAATGTAAGAAACCCTGAAAACTATTTACCATTTTCTCATTTGTATTTTGGCCTTTACTTTGAAAGGTACTCATTAGAAAATGGCATTTAAGATTTTGGTTTGGAACGAGTTTAAAATGAAATTGTATAATATGTATGTATGTGACTTTCTTCCAGATAATAATGTGATCTTTGAAACATAAAGAACCGAAATATTATTTCTTTTATTTTTGTATTTGAATTATTTTCAATAAATTTATTTTCAATATACGATTTGCTTTTAATTTCTACCACTTTTTTGACAACCTTTCTACCACTTTTTAGCTTCTGCGAAGTCCCAACACTGATCTAGAATGAATGAATGAATGTTTTATTGAGTCTTTAAGTATCATTTACAAAGTCGTTTCATCTTATTCTATCTTTAACAAAGGTACAAAAGTGGCTGTAACGTATGGCCTTCTTTAACAATCTTACTTTATTTAGGGTTAAGCCTCGTGGCATGTCAATTTTTATATAATAATATAGTTTTGTTCTGCTCGTGCTCAAGAGCGTTATACATTTGCGTGAAACGGAAGTTTCGTTAACACTGATCTAGACTTTCCTTTGAATTTGACAGATGTTTGTTACTTTTTCATCGTTTTTAAATCTGTTACAAAATCATCGCGTCGAAGAAGTTATGGAATGCCATTTAAAAAACGAGACGACAGAGAAAACGAGAGACGTCGAAAAAACGAGACGACATAGGTAATTGGGGTGATTGTTGATAGAAAAAGCGATAAAACAGTGAAAGACGAGACATTTCGATAGTGTTCAAGAGTGCTCTATTCGGAATTTTATCCAACAGGTTCAAATGACTTATGAGTTATGAGATATGGTTGTTATACTCAAGTTTTGGGCGGATGTATGCCTTAAAGATCGTAGCCAGATCAGAAGGGAAACCTAAGCATTTCGCTGCGTTTTTGGCTACATTGAATATATGATAATTCCATAAAGGATGGTCATTAACACACATAGCGACTATGGACAGCTTTTCAGTTTCTTTGATGCAAGTGTCATTCATGGGATTAGAAGTCTTAAACAAGAGATCATTTATGAAGATAAGGAAGAGAATCGGAGACAAAACGGAGCCTTGGGGCATACCAGCATTTCTTTTATGGACATCAAACTTTAAACCGTCCAATACAACATGTATTGAAAGGTCCGGTCCGAAAGGTAATTTCTAATCCAACAAAGAAGAGACTCTTCGATACTAAATGTTTTCGATAAAAGAGCTTCGTGCCAAACTATCAAATACTTTGGAAATATCAAGTGCAGTTACCTTTGTTTCTACAAAATGATGATTGGTTTCATTTTTCGGTGAAATCACCAGTGCACCTGTTGCTATGAAAGCCGTACTGCCGGTCATTTAAGGTCATTTAAGAGCTTTCATTCTTTGAGATATTTCTTAAGCTGAACGTCTATCAGCGTTTCCATGACCTTAGAAGAACGGAAGTTATTGCAATTGGTCGCTAATTTGTTGATGAGGAAGATTCGTCTCTTTCAGGGACCGGCTGGACAAATGTCGTTTTCCAACTATGTTACTCACAGTAACTTTCAAAGCAAGAAACTTCAAGGCACTATTTTTAAGTTTTCAATTTTAATCTTTATTTCTTTAAAAAACAGTTGTTTAAATTATTATTAATAAAAAGTAGCAAGAATAAAAATCGTAGAATAAAAATCGTAGAATAAAAATCGTAGACTAAAAATTTAGTGCAACCTCTTCCTTCAGCCCTTCGAAAACCAATCTCCAAAGAAAGATACAAAACGTCAAAAGGTAAAAACGAATTCAAGAACAGGGATGGCATCTAAAGTATCTGACTTAAGGTTCAGCGCCCATTCCATCAGTAACAATTCCCCCCCCCAGCAAGGGGGCCTCATCCACCTTGTTGTTAGTCTCACAACTGATGTCCAGCACCGCTAACCTCGCCGTTGGTCTGTCGTAGCAGCCATCCTTTGTTCTGACCGTAGCTCTCCTTACTTGCCCGTCACTAGATTCAATGGTGTTGACAACAATGCCTTTTGGCCAAGTGCTCCTCGGAAGGTTCTCGTCGATGACAACAACAACGTCGCCATTTTTTAATTTTTTGGCTTTTTCAAACCATTTGGTTCTTCTTGTCAATGTAGGAAGGTACTCCCGAACCCAGCGCTTCCAGAACAGATTCGCCACTTGTTGAGTTTTTCTCCAGTCTTTTCGCGAAAGCAGCTCTCTATCGTTGTCTTCAACCAGACCTTTGTTACCATTTGACGATCCCAGAATGAAATGATTGGGAGTTAAGGCTTCTTCATCTTGGTGACCCAGAGTTACGTAGGTGAGTGGGCGGGAGTTTACTACAGCTTCTATCTCGACCAGTGATGAGTGAAGTGTCTCATCGTTCATACGCCTGTTGACCAACACATCTTTCAGGATTTTCTTGACTGTCCCGATTAGCCGCTCCCAACTGCCACCCATGTGTGGCGCAGCGGGTGGATTGAAAAACCACTTCGTTCGAGGAGAGATGAATTTCCGCGCTAGTTTCTCTTTGTTGACGAATTGGAACTGATCCCTTAACTCCTTTTCGGCGCCGACCAAGTTCGTCCCATTGTCTGAGTATATTTCGGATGGTAAACCTCGCCTTGCAATGAAACGCTGAATACTGAGGATGCAGGAGTCTGTAGTCAGTGAAAATGCTACTTCAACGTGAATTGCCCTGGTTGTGAGGCAAGTGAACAATACGCCCCATCGCTTAACCTGACTTCGTCCTTGTACAACCAACATAGGGCCAAAATAGTCGATTCCGATGTACGTAAAGGGTCTTCGAAAAGCTCCCAACCGGGCTGGTGGTAGCTGAGCCATCAAAGGAATCCTGGGTTTTGCATTTCTGACACAGCAATGGGCACATTTTATGCGAACTGCTCTTACCAGGGTTCTCAAAGTCGGTATGTAAAATTGTTGTCTTACTTCGTTATACACCGTAGCATCACAGTGGTGTTTGAAAAGTCTATGAAAGTAATCGACAATCAAAAAACTCACCCTGCTCTTTCTTGATAGAATTACTGGTCGTCTAGTATCTTCGTTGACAAAATCTGCATAGTCAATTCGTCCCTCGAGTCTCAGGATTCCTTCTTCATCAATGTAAGGATTCAGCTTGTACAATTGATTCGATTTCGGAATTTGGATTCCTGTCCTGAGCATCATTATTTCTTCCGAAAACTCCGACCATTGAGACATCTTCCATAAAACGATTTCTGCTTTTGAAAGCTCCTCCGCTTGAATAGATAGACTCGATGACCCCAGATGATTCACCACGGTTGATGTTGATTTGGCTAAACGTCGAATATTGACCTTCTTCAAAAGATTTTGGCAGTATCTGATGACGTACGCAACTATCCTGCGAAGTCGTTCCCAAGTAGAGTATCGTTCAAAGTCTATCACCAGCGACCGGATGCCTCTATCCACCTTAATGTTATCCTGCTTTATCACCAGAACGTACTTTGTCCGCAGTTCTTGTTCACACGTACTTCTCTCCCTTTTGGGAGCCTCTGCTGGCCAATCCTCTTCTGGCTGCATCAAAAAATCAGGAGCATTAAACCATCTGCTCTTCTTCTCAAAACATGGCTCCTTGGACCATTTGGTAGCATCGTCTGCTACATTCAACCCCGTTGGAACCCATCGCCACTCGCTGAGTCTGGTCTTCTCTTGAATTTCACCGATGCGGAACATCACGAATGGCTTGTACATTTTGGCATCAGAACGCAGCCACTGTAATACGGTCTTAGAGTCCGTCCAAAAAAAACGTTGACTTATGTTAAATGTATGCCCCTTTGCAATCGTCTTTGCAAGTCGTGCACCAATAAGAGCCGCCTGTAACTCAAGTCTTGGTATGGAAACGGGCTGCAATGGGGACACCTTGTTTTTTGCTGAAATTAACGCGCATTCTCGTTTGGACCCATTTGAAAACCTGTAGTACGCTACCGCCGCCATAGCTTCCTCACTTGCGTCTACGAAGACGTGAAGTTGAATCAAAGTCTCGTCATCAACTGGCAGTGTGCTGTAACATCTCGGTATGCTCACATGTTCTACATTTGGGAGCAGTCTTCGCCATGACTCCCACTTGTTGACCAACGAACCATCAATACAGTCATCCCAATCGATTTTCTGACGCCACACATCTTGGAGAAGTACTTTGATGCGAACCAAGTAAAAGGCCAGAAAACCTAAGGGATCAAAAATTGACATTAAGATTTTTAATAACTCACGCTTCGTTGGCAAATTGCTTCCGTTCAAAATCTCTTCTTGCGTCTTGATGAATCGCAACGAAAAGGTAAAAATGTCATCTGACGGTCGCCACCACAGACCCAAAACTTTATTTGCTATGTTTTTCTCATTGTCAAAGTCGATACGCTGTTTCTCATCCATCATCGTTTGCCCTAGCGCGGAAAGCACCTCTTTAGAATTTGACATCCAGCCCCTTATTCTGAATCCAGCCTTGGAATGAATTTCGCTTACTTCGCCAGCCAGTTGAACAGCCTCATCAACAGTCGCCACACTGTCAAGCATATCGTCCATGTAATGATGTTCCAAAATACTCTGAACAGCTCGCGGATACAAATCAACAAATTCGGAAGCATTGGTATCCTTCACGTAGAGTGCGATGCTAGGTGAACACGAAGCCCCAAAGGTAAGAACCTCCATCTGATAAACATCTGGATCTCGATCAACTTCGCCATTGCGCCAAAGGAAGCGTTGGGCACTTTGATCTTCCTTTCGTACTCGTACTTGGTGGAACATCTCCTCAATGTCCCCAGTTATCGCCACCTTGTTTGAACGAAATCCAAACAACACTACCGGAAGCTCTTTCAGCTGGTCAGGTCCCTTCAGCAGCATCTTGTTCAACGAAACACCTTGTACGGACGCAGCTGCGTCCCAAACCAATTCGAGTATTTCTCTGGCTCTTTTGTCTTCACTTGTTAACGTTCGTACTGACGAGACTCCACTGTTTTCGAGGATGAAATGCTGCTTTACTAATTCATGTAAATCTTCCTCGCATTCACAAATCTGGAGATTAGAGTGAGACCCAAGATCCTGCTCGTTGCCACCGCTGACGCACCAACCCAACCTGGTTTTGATCGCTAAAGGCGCATTCCATTTTCCTTCGCGTATTTTCAAGGGAACAGTCGCCTTCTCATTGTCCAGTCCAATCAAAATTCCGCATTCAGCCTTTTCATACGGTAATAAAGGCAAATCTCGTAGGTGTCTGAACTTCTTTAGGAACTCAGGTGTCAATGACTGTGATGGAAGAGCAAGTGTCTCTACTGTTCGAACGTTATTGAGTCGAAGGCTAGGAAATTTCTCTTTCTCGGCACCACCAGATGAGATCGTCAGCGATACAACCTTCGAATTGTCTTCTCTACGAGAAGAATTGGCCGTCCAACGAAGGCATAAAGGCTTAGGAGTACCCACCAAATTCAGCTGCTTCGAAATTGACTCTTCGAGCAGTGTAAGCGATGAACCACTATCCAAAAAGGCATACGTATGCACATTCTTTCCGTTGCCATGCAAAACAACCGGTAAGATTCGAAAAAGCGGGCCAGTTTCGTTTTCGTTTCGATGAGAATGACATGATGCAACATTGCTTTTACCTTCGTCGTGCAATAAACTATGATGTCTGATTTTACATTGACCAATGTCACATTTTTTGGCATTGCGACACTTGACTCGCTTTGAATGCTTCATACAGGATAAACAAAGTTCTTTCTTTTCTACGAGTTGAGTTCGTTCTTGAACAGACAACTTATGAAAGCTGTCACAGTCAACCAGTCGATGACCTCGATTGCACATATAGCACGACATTCTGGCATTAATCTCTTTCGGGCTTGAATTTTCTTTCTTGTTGTCTTCCTGTGCATGCGCATTAACATGTCCTGTTCGCCTGTAGGACTTATTGCCTTCGTCCGAGTACCTCGTCACTGCCGCTGCTGCTTCTGCCCTTGTATGCATCCAGTCTCCGAAGCCAACCAGATTCTTCACTATAGTTCCGGTCGAAACACCCATTGCCCATTCCATCTTCATCGTTGAAGGTAATTTGTCAACCAATTTCCTCAAGAGTACCGGGTTGTTGATGTGATCCGTCAAGTCGCAGGCTTCCATTGTAGCACTCAAATTCCGTACTGCCAAAGCATACGAAATAAGTGTTTCTAGTCGCTCGCTCTTTGGGTTGGGAAAATTCTCGGTCTTCATTATAAGGTCTTCTATAATATGCTCGGGACGACCAAATAGCATTTCCAATGTGCTTATAACATTAAACACTGATGAAGGCAACAACAATTGGCTGCTCACTGCCTCGTATGCTTTCCCTTTCAAGGCTTTCTGCAGCCGAATAAGATTTTCGTCGTTCGAATAGTTGCACAACCTAGTGCTATTTCTATAGCAACTAATGAAGACCGGCCATTCCTCCGACTTGCCTGTAAACATTGGAAGATCCCTTGACAAACTTTTCCGAGATGCCATTTGACTCTGGGTCAACGCTTCTCTTGCTTCCTCTGGTTGCAACTCGCCTTTTGTTTGAGCAACCCAACTCTCTGTCCGATCACGAGCCGCCAACGCATTATTTACCACGACTTCAACTTTCGTACGTGCATTCGTTACAGCGTAACCGCTGCCATCGTCGCTCTGTGCCTTTATCTTTAGCAACTCGAATTTCTTCTGCAAATACTCCCGTTGCTTTCGCTCCTTCTCCTCCAACATCTTCGCGTTCAATTCGTTTTCTTCTTGGAGCAGCTGCAGTTCGAGCTGTAGTAGTTGCCTGCTTCTACTGGAACTAACACTATGCGTAGTCGGAACCATCGTGGTATCGTGTGATTGTTCTGCTGTAGAGATACTTCTCTGGGTCGGTGTTCCTTCCAAGGAACGTCTACCCCCTTGGCACTTTCTACATATCCAATCGCGATCCTTAACTGAATCGTCGACGCCTGCACATCCGTAGTGATACCACAAAGAACATTTGTCACACGATACCATGTCATCAACTTCGTTTTTCCTCTTGCAGCTGCTGCAGTCACCCGCCATTTTATTATTCTCCATCGCAACGCCGTGTACGCCGAATAACTTTTTTCTTTTACTAAATTTTTAGAAAATGTTACTCACAGTAACTTTCAAAGCAAGAAACTTCAAGGCACTATTTTTAAGTTCTCAATTTTAATCTTTATTTCTTTAAAAAACAGTTGTTTAAATTATTATTAATAAAAAGTAGCAAGAATAAAAATCGTAGAATAAAAATCGTAGACTAAAAATTTAGTGCAACCTCTTCCTTCAGCCCTTCGAAAACCAATCTCCAAAGAAAGATACAAAACGTCAAAAGGTAAAAACGAATTCAAGAACAGGGATGGCATCTAAAGTATCTGACTTAAGGTTCAGCGCCCATTCCATCAGTAACAAACTAGGAAAGATACCCAAGGAGTATGATAGATGAAAAAGCTTAGGCAATGGTTTCGCCAGTGTAGAAGAAATCTTCAGAACTAAAAGGGATATATAATCTGGGCCAGCGGATTTGTTTATATCAAGATCTTTAAAAACTGTTTCGACTGTACGAGTGCGAAAGAAGATTTGTCCAATAGAACCACTAGCGCTCTCAAGTACAGGAGGAGTCATAACACACGAATTAGAAGCAAATTAGCTTTTTCTTGCGAGTTGACAAAATGATAGTTTCTGTACAAATGTTGGAACCGATGACTTAAAAGAATTTTTAATATTTTTTATAAAAGACCAAAAGTTTTTACTACTTTTGGGACATTGTAGTATTTTTTGACGTTTATATTGGTCATGTTGAAACTTTTTCCTTGGAATATGAGCAGTGCAGGTATTCCTTGCTTGCTTGTACTTTTTCCGGGGTTTGTTTTGTAGCATCGGAAGCTATAATCTTATAAACTTATTTTATAATAGGCGTGTTTTGTTGAGCTTCTTAATGTACACATTAAGAAATGTTACACATTAAGCTTATTTTGCACATTTTACAACAACAACAAATTAACAGAACATTCACTCTTCAGTAATTTTAATGTAGGTACATATACATTTACTTTTCAATGAATTTATTTTCTTAATATGATAAGTTGGTATCTCTGCAAGATTTCCATGAATATGTTCTGTAAGTATCTGTATTCTAGATAAGATTCATTTAGTTGGCAAATTTATAATCATGCTTATTTTGACATTCTCATGAATAGTCTATTCGTTAGAATGATTCTATTCCTTCGAATGAACTTTCTTAATTTTGAGATTCGAACGAATAACATTCATTTGCGAAAGATAGCATAAAATGAACTTCAAAAAAGATTCATTTTCATTATCAGCTGTTTGACATTTACTATATATTTCTATTTGAATTAGTATGACCGTTTTACATTTTTTTGTTTCTCTAAACATTTTATAGATGTTGGATAAATAATCAAGAAACAAAATAAATAAATAATACACTTTTTCATTGTAAAGTAAAGTTTAACTATAAAGAACTACATATTTATTACATTTTTTGTGTCAACCCAGCTGTTTTGAAACTATTCTTAAAAAAAATAAGTTGTTCATGACGCGTTCTAAATTTTTATTTTTTTTTTCATATACACTTGGTCACACTAAAATACGAGTATCAAAAACAAAATAGAAGCGTTTGTGAAATGCCAAAACCAAAAAGTGAAATGTTTGTTTATTTGTAATTGTTTTGTTTATTGTTTAATAATTTAAATTTCTGTGATAAAAACATAAAATAATAAATAAGAAATAAAAATATGGCATTTGTGTTGTTTATAAATAAAGATGGTGTTGAAGAAGTGCAGGGGAGAAGGATGGTGGATGCTTTCCGTATCAACTCAACGCGGGTGGTAAAAAAAACCCTTTGCTGCCTCTGGGTTTTCTTCCATTATTTTAATTAACTTTTCCTTTTGTTCGCGGTTTGTCCAGTTGGAATGCGACTTTTAAACATAAAACAACAAAAAAATTAATAAAAGTATTTTATTTTCCATGAAATAATTAAAAACTTACATGTTTTGTTGCTTACTCGACAGAAAAATTCAAACGACACAAAAATGACATTTAATTCTATTCTTTCGAATGTCAAAATTGAATTAGCTTTCGCAAATGAATGAACTTTCTATGGATTGGGTGAACTTTCGATTTGTTCGATTAACATTCTAATCGCCGAGTCTCAAAATTAAGTTTCAACGAATTCGACTCCCTTTCTAACGAAAGAGAATGTCAAAATAAGCACCAATATATATGTAAATAATTTATGAAAAAAAAAACGAAATAATTATAAATAACATTTATGTTGTGTATGCAAAATGAAACAAGAACTACGAATTAAAATTAATGTTTATTGGTTGGCTGCTAAATGAAGAGTGTCTGTATAATAATGTATAATCCACCTGTAAGGCAAAGTGACAGCTGTAGGGTTTGTTCGTGTGCTTATTTTCTGTGTATCCAATATCTCCCCTTTAAGATTGCTATACGTATGTATGGTCGTCAAATCCAAATTTTTTTCGGAGGAACTCTGTTTCGCACTGGACGCTGGAGCTCATTAGGAACTGGTTGTCTTTGTTGAGCTTCTGCATTTAGGTGTTGATTAGAAGAACAATTGGAGTTGGCACGATTTTCTGGCTTTGCAGACTTTTGTCCTGTTGTTGGAGAAATTGTTGAGTTATCTTCTCCCTGGGATGGGTTTCGCGGTAAACCCGGCAAGTGACTGTCCTGGAAGTTTAAAAGAAAGTTAGGATTAGATTTCTGTTTTACCGAATATCTAGGCTTTAGTTGGTTCAAGTGACGTCTCCAGGTTTTGTTTCCTACTTGCACCGCATACATAACAGTTCCAATGCGAGTAAGTATAATTCCTGGTAGCCACGGACTTTTGTTTCGGTTGTAGTTTTTTGCAAAAACTAATGCATCTGGTTGAAACTGCTTTCGTTTTACTCCATGTTTTAAGTTGAACTGCTTTTCCATCTTCTCATTTCTCTGAACAGCTTCAAACGACGATGGCTTGAGCAGGTCGAGTTGTATTTTCATCTTACGTCCAAGCATAATTTCAGCTGGTGTAATGTTGTTGGGAAGTTGCGCGTTTGGAGTTGACCTATAGCTTTGAAGAAAGGTTTGAAGCGCTATACTAGTGATCTCTTCCCCTTCTAACTTCTTCATCGTCCGTTTGAACGTGTCGACGAACTTCTCTGCTTGCCCATTTGACTGTGGGTGAAATGGAGCCGTTCGAATGTGCTCTATATCACCACTTTCACAAAACTCTTTGAAGTTTCCTGACGAAAACTGCGTGCCATTGTCTGATACAATAATGTCGGGAAGTCCGAACCTCGCAAAAACTTCTCGTAAAACAGCAATGGTTGCAGATGTTGTTGTCGACTGCATACGAAAAATTTCAGGCCATTTTGAGTAAGAATCCACAATGATCAGGAACATGGAATTCTGGAATGGACCTGCGTAATCAAGATGAATTCTTGACCAAGGTTTGACTGACACTGGCCATGACGATAATGGAACCTTGATAGGTGCTGGAGCTGATGTTGCACACGAAGAACATTCTCTTACAACCCGCATTATGTCTTTGTCGATGTTTGGCCAGTAAACATAACTGCGAGCAAGGGCCTTCATGCGAACAATCCCTGGATGCCCAGTATGCAACTGTTTCAGTATTCGGTTCTGCAATGAAATCGGGATTACAACTTTATTTTGTAATAATATACAACCTTTTGCTTCGCTTAGAGCTTCTCGCCGAAAATAAAATAATTTTAAGTTTACATCCTGTATTTCATTTGGCCATGAAGTAAGAAGAAACCGTCGAACTTGCTTCAAAATCGGATCATTTGCCGTTTCTTTTTGTAGATCATTAAATTTGACAGGTAAGTTTTGGATTGAATCGGCTAAAATTCTGTTGACTTCGTCTTCGATTTGGATTGCGGCGATTACGAAATCCTCTTCTTCGTCAACAGCTTGACGACTTATCAATCGGGATAACGCATCGGCATATCCAAATTTTAAAGTACTTACGTATTCAATTTTGAAGTCATACAAGAGCAGTGTTAGAGCCCACCTCTGTAATCGATGAGCAGTGTAAACTGGAACTCCTTTTTTTGATCCGAAGACAGTTAAAAGTGGTTGATGATCGGTCTGAAGTAAAAATCTCCTTCCATAAATCCATCTGTGGAACTTCTTCACACAAAATACCAGTGCCAGCGCTTCTTTTTCCGATTGACTGTAGTTTTGCTCTGCCTTAGTCAAAGCCCTTGAAGCATGCATTACAGGCTTTTTCGAACCATCTGGAAATTTATGTAGCATAACGCCACCAATGCCATCTTTTGATGCATCCCCTGCGACTATAATGTCCTTTGATGGATCGAAATGAACTAAAAGTAATTCGGACTGGAGCGCTTCTTTGGCCTTGTTAAACGCAATACGGCATTCATCCGACCACAGAAATTTCACATCCTTCTTGAGCAAGTTATCCATGGGGCCGCGTATTTCACGCACATTTGTGATAAACTGCGAATAAAAATTGAGCATACCCAAAAATGAACGTACCTCTGTAGTGTTTTGGGGTTCCGGCATGTCTGCAATTGCTGTTATTCGGCTTGGATCAGGCCTACGCCCGGTTTTGTCAATCACAAACCCAAGGAACCTAACCTGTGGTTGGAAAAATCGACATTTGTCGTAGTGGAGTTTGAATCCCCACTCCTGGATACGCTGCAAAACAAGCTCAAGAATGTCTCTATGCTGTTCAATAGACTCTGCAGCTATGATGATGTCATCAATAAATGGCACAACTCCTTTTAACCCAGACAGCATTGTGCTTGTTATTTGTTGAAATGTAACTGGTCCGGTCTTCACTCCGAGAGGTAATCTTTGATACTGCAACAGTCCTTGATGAGTATTGACTGTCAAAAGCTTTTGGGATTCTTCACTCACTTTAACCTGCAAGTATGCATCCGACAGATCGATTACTGAAAAATATTTACCTCCTTGCAGGGTAATGAAAATTTCTTCCGGCAACGGTAGTGGAAATTGATTAGGCTCTAAAGCATCGTTCAACCCTGTAGAAAAATCTGCACAGATCCTCACACCACCACTTGCTTTCTTCACAACTACAATCGGCGCAGCCCATTGTGAAAAATCCACTCGTTTTACTACACCTGATTTCTCAAGGCGATCGATTTCAGCATCTATCAGTGGCATTGAGGCGAAAGGTACTGGTCTCTTTTGACGAAAACATGGAACAGCTCCTGGTTTGAGCTGCAAAACTGCTTCTACCTTGTTGCATAATCCCATAGAACCGTCGAACAAGATTGCATACTTCTCTTTTATATTGTCTATTTCTCGCTGAACGACATCATTATGTGCAACTTCGGTTTAACTGGTTGTACATACCACTTGATTGCAAACAGAGTTAATGGGAACGTCAAATAATTTCAAAGCATCAATCCAGTCTATTCCCAATATGTTTAACTGCGGAACTCTTGTTATATAACAAACGCCTTCAAATTTTGTGTCTCTGAACGAGACCTGACACTGCAACTCTCCAGTCAAAATCAGCGTTTGCCCACTAGCATTCTTATCATAATGCTTTGTTGACTGAATATTCGGACTTCCTAGGTTTTTCCATATGTCCTCAGAAAGTATGGTTATGTCAGAGGCTGTGTCGATCTGCAGTTGAACTGGATGCCCATTTATGAGCAAACTTATGAATTTTCGCCTGCTTGCATGGTCTACCTTGGAAACTGAAAAGATACTTTTAGATTCACAATTAGTTTTTGCTTGCTTTGAAAATTTATTTTTATTTTGTGTTTTTTTCTTGTAGGTCCTATTTGCACTTTCACAGAAACCTTCTATATGACCTTGACGTCCACAATCAGTGCATTTATGTGACTTGTACCAACATTTCTCAGCATAATGCATGCCGCCACAAAACCAGCACGAACTTTTTGGCGGAGTCTTGACCTTCGGCTTCGCTTGGTGTACTGATTTAACTTGAGTATCCTCAAAACGGCCTTCAACAAGTGCAACATCATGCTTCAGCATAATTATTCGTTCACATTCGTTAGCCAAATCTGCAAGTGTCAACTTCGAACAGCTTTCATCTGCCTCCAGCTTCGCCAACAGCCGTGTTCTGATGTCCATCTCGCTCGCACTCGTTAGACCACACACAAACATAAGGCATTTAAACACATCTGGAGTAATTGAGGAGAGCTTAAATTCTTCGCATTTCTTGTTAATAACTCCAGCATATGTTTGATAATCGTCACATGATTTTTTTTCCATCTTCAGACAATTATAACGGAGTGCAAAAAGAGACGTCTTACGGGAAAAAATCTCCGTTAACCTTCTAACCGTTTCCTTAAAATCCAAGTCGCGTGATTTTTTTGGTAAAATCAGATTGGAGTATCGATTATACGTTGTCTCATCTAATTTTCTTAGCAGCAACCTCACCTTTGATGCATCGTCTAGATCCCTAGCATCTACGTTGAAGACATCTTCATGACGACCAAACCACTCAGAAAATGTCAATCCGTTCTCTGGGTCGTAAATGAACCTTGTTAAGCTATTCGCCAGTGTCTCCATTATCTTCTCTGCAGATGATTTAATTATCGTAGAAGTTGCAGCTAGGCTGTTGTTGAACGATCCATCAAAGAGGGACTTCATCAGCTCCTGTTGCTTTTCTAAAATATCCTTCTGGTTTTTTAGAAATAATTCAAACTGTGCTTTATCCATTTCACAGTGAGTTCGATTTCCATATATATGTATATCAAGATATATATGTAAAAAAAATACCTCGTCGCCAAATATGTTGTGTATGCAAAATGAAACAAGAACTACGAATTAAAATTAATGTTTATTGGTTGGCTGCTAAATGAAGAGTGTCTGTATAATAATGTATAATCCACCTGTAAGGCAAAGTGACAGCTGTAGGGTTTGTTCGTGTGCTTATTTTCTGTGTATCCAATAATTTACTTTGAAAGTAATCCTCACAATTTTTCAATTTTGATATAATCGGAATGTGTAATGATTAACTTATGTTGTCAAATGAACTAGTTCATGAACACATCCTTTTTTATATTTTTTTTTTTTTTTTTTTTTTTGATGATATGGCAATAGGAGGTTGCTTACTTCTTCTGGGATTTCTTGTTTTCTTAAAAAAAAAAACACCTGAAGTAAACAGACCAAGCAGGTTGTGCAACATTTAGAATCAAAATGTCTTATGTCGATTTCCTTTACACGCTAGGAATTTTAGGGATTGCGATCCCTTGTCAAATTTTGACATTTACGACAGATTTTACGTTCCTTCACACCAAAAAAATCGATTTTTTTTACAGAGATCAAATCTTTCGAATCCGTATTTGGAGAGGGATTTACATGTATACGAAATACGCACACTAAAAAGACAAAATTTGACAAGGGATCGAAATCCCTAAAATCCCTAGTGTGTAAAGGAAATCGACATTAGTGTAACTGGAAGGCTGGATCGTTTTCTTGGACAGTTCTTAAGGTGAACATTAGGGCGCTCAACAAAACACACCTAATATGTTCCCACCAAAAGCCTTTGAGTATATTATATGCAAACAAATGAACTACCTATACATAAAACAAAGTAAAATGTTGATGCCACACCAGACACCACAACAATCTGCGTTCTGACCCCAGCACTCCTATACTACAGCCCTACATAAAGGAAGAGAAGACATAAGAAGTTCGATTGATAAGAATCAGGTTACACTTTTGTGCTTATCAGGCTTTATTAAAGTATTCGATTCAGTGGATCCAGTTTTGCTATGCAATGGTAAACTGCTTTCATTTACGAATCTGAGTAAATATGTTCCTCAATGATCTTTACTTGGCCCTTTGCTGTTTCCCATGTTTATCAAAGACATACCTTTGATTTTATCACATTGTAAATATCATTTATGTATATGCCTTTGACGTCCAGTTATACGAGTACATACGTTTTGAGAAAAAAGTCAAGTTGAAATTGCCGTAGCAAAAATAAAAAGGGGTTTAGCTGCCATCGCTGCATGGTCATACTTTTACTTGCTTAACTTGCTCAAGACAGTTTTTTGTAAATTTTATATTCCTGTGGAATAATATTCTACATAGAGGTTTTTTTAAATTCTGTTCTTTATCTTAATAACGATAATTTAAAAGTCCTCTTAGTTTTTTTTACCTTTTAGATAATTCATATTTTTGTAATTTATTAATTCTTTACAAATGCACTACCATAAAACCAGTACTTAATCTAAAGGGCCATAAATAATACGAGTCAGGTAACATTGACCGTTAGTAAGCACTTCAATGTTGACGGTACACATATACATATCACCAAGATAGCGTGTCCAAAAAAAGAAATTCAGCACGCAATCGTAAGCGAATTTCTTTCATCTTGGCTTTGCTTGACTTTAAGCACCAACCATCTTCGCGATGTCCACATTTTCCTCCATCAATCTGACCATTTCGCAAGTTAGATCATTATCGACAACCACAATCTGGGCCTAAGTCTACAACTTTCAGATTGAAAATTCCGTAAGTGAAATTTTCGTATCTGGAAACACGTTTACGATTGTCAAAAGCATTGAAAAACTGACATTTTGTTTCTACAAAAAAAAATGATATCGGAGCGAATAAAGAATGCTTTAAAATGTACTCGTATAGCTTTCATTAAGTTGATCTGATATTGATGATATTTTTGTTTGTTATTTATTTATTTGACACATCTTTTGAGAACCGAAACAAACTAATCCATCCGTAAATGGTTAAAGTATTAATTACATATTTTTGCATTTCGAATGTTATACAAAGTTTGTTCATCGAGCTTTGAGTGTCGAAGTCACCACGGATTCGCTATAAAGTTACTATCGAAATCCCGATTATACAAATATGGAAATATTGGTGTTTCAAAACAGTCGCCTATCGACTTGAATATTTATGACAAGCATCTGTGAGGAATATCTGTTTAATTAGTCCACAGTTTGTTGAGCTCACATTAACTAGGGGTATATAAATTGAATCAAAAACATGCTTCAGGAAATAACTCGGGCTTAGTGCTCGAAACTATGATGATTTAGAATTGAGATACTAGAAGAACGAAAACTGTTTGATTTTTTTATTTCAACTTGAATTAGTAAGTACATATCTAACAACCATAATATAAAATAAAATAAAATAAAATAAAATAAAATAAAATAAAATAAAATAAAATAAAATAAAATAAAATAAACTTAAAGTCAACTACACATCTATCTAAATATTTAGCTATCTTCACGGGTTTCGATCTTCTCACTTGCTGACGCACCCGTTTTGTTTTGTTTATCAAAACTTATCCTTCTTTGCTGTTGGTTTAATTCACAATTAGGACAAACAATGTTTCTATTGTTTTGACCATCAGGTTCAGGATTAATAAATGTTGAATTTGTATAGCCAGTAGGGCTGATCACTACTTCAACATAAGGTGGTGGTAATGCAGTTCCCTGGAATTGAGATATTTTAATATTTTATTGATTCTTTTAAGGAAAATTATTTTAAACCTCTGAATCTCCTTCATAAGGTGGTGGTGCTTCCGGTAAATCTATCGCAGTTGGTCGATTGTCATATGTTGGTGGTCTATCACGCATTCTTGTCAAAACCCTAATCTGCATGGATGTTAGTGATGCTCGTAGATAGTTGGCATAGCTAAGAGTTTCATGTTCGATATTGAAGCCCATTTGAGAAGCTAGAGCTCTTTGTCGGGCACTGAAAATTAAATAAATACATATGTATATACTCAAAACAATAAACTAAGCTTAGCTACTTACCTTAAATATCTTGGCTTTGTACAAAGTCTATACACAACCATAGTCAAGGCCGCCATTCCCATTATCAAGGCAGCTGATAGAGCAATTTGCGATGCAGACACATACATGGAAGATCTTAAAGAAAATAAAAGAGGTCGTACTGAATACATTTTATAAATACAAAATGCTTCCAAAGCTGTCTTAAATATGTAACCAGAAAATGTTTCACAAAGTGTTTTAAACAAAGCTGTTACCCATTATAGCTGCAGGATATAGAGGCAGCCCCATTTATACACGCACAGAATCCTCCTTGACATTCATAATAACTTTGGGCACAGCATCGGTGCAAATGACATGATTGTTGAAAATCTTAAAAAAAATAAAGAACAACAAAAACAATTAAGATACTTTTTTCTATTAATTCCTTGATAAATATCTAACTTAAAAAACATTAGAATGTTTGACTGGACCCACGAAAACTTGAACTTTTTTTTTTATAATCGGCGCACACTCAAGGTGTGTTTTGTATACCCTTAATATGCCAGAGACGCAGTGTGAGCATTAAGAAAAAAGAGAAGGGTTAGAAAGGAAGTGTCGGTGTACTTTGGTTTTGAATTCTTGAACATTGCAATGACTGGGAAAGACAGAGCGTGGCAAGGAATTTCACATTCGCGTAACACGGCTGAAGAACGAATCTCTGTACTTCATAGTACGGCCGAAGTTGGGCTCAAGGGTAAACTAGGTATTCCTAGAAGTGCGAGTATTACAGTTAAATTGTTTAAGGGGAGGAATGTAGATGGCTATTTCACTAGAGCATTAAATTAAACTAAATTTGGTGGTGCAACAGCTCGGAGTGAACCAGGACCTAGTGACTTACAACTCTCAACCATTCCTGTGTGCGTGTTACCAGGAACGGAGGGGACCTACAATTTTCTGCCGTTTCCGAACGGCTAATGAGCAGCACTTTCCATGACAAGAGATACTCTTGGAGAATTTGTCAATTTCTCGCAAGAGGCAGTACACCCCTGAAAAAAACTTTGCAGCGGCTGAGAATCGAACTCGAGACCTTCCGCATGACAGTCGAACGCGCTAACCATTATGCCAAGGGGTACTAGAGCATAGTCCGGGTAAATAACGGTAAAAAAGGGTGAAGCAAGAAACTACAGCATCTATGGAGGTTGTTCTTAATCTGAATCCCCTACACGATAAATTAACCTAATTTAAAGGGAGCTAATGCGAGATTTCCCTAAGTGAAATAAAGGGTTTTTCAATTGGCGTGGGTAGAATTTGGCGGACTGTTGTGGCCATTTTGACAACTGTCATATCTATTGTTTAATATTCATTCACTGATGCAATGGCACTTTACACGATTTAACAGAAAGCCCAAATTATAAGACAGTTTGCGCCCTTTGCAAGTCGACTCATCAACGTTTGGTGGCCAAATTTTAGACGACTGGTTTGGTAATCAATCAGCCAACATTCGTACGTCAAAGAAACAAGATCGGTAGAGAACATCGCCGCAGTTCGTGGAAATATACAGAAGAACCCAAGACAGTCGAATCCTCGCCGTGGACAAGACCTTGGCCTTTCGCAGCCCTCAACTAGGTGACTATTACATCAGGACTTGGGCCTATACTCGTACCAGATCCAAATGACCTAAGAGCTCAAAGTTCATGACCATAGACAATGCCATTTGTTCGCTGTTTGGACTTCGAAAAGTTTGCGAAAGAGCACTAATCTTGGCCAAAAAATCATCATGAATGGAACAAAACCGCCGAATGTGGGATGACACCAATCCACACGAGCTTCACCAGGTGATAATGCATCCTCCAAAAGTTATCGTCCGTACTTTTTTATAAGCCGTGTTGGTGAGGTGGTCACCGTCAATGGCGAGCGCTACAAAATGTTGATAACCAATTTTTAATGGCCCAAATTGAACCATATAAATTTAGACGATATGTGGTTCCAGTTTCAGACATGGGCTTTTAGTTAATACATCACACACAGCTTGTTTTATTTCATTCCATCTATCAATCCTTATTGAAAAACCCTTTACATCCCAAACGGAAACGTTTAGATACCAATCTGAAAGGAAATAATCGTGACCAAAACATTGCCCTTAATGCAGACAACTAAGCGAGACTCAAAGCACAGAGCTTCTATGCCAATATATAATTTGGTACTGTTTGACAGTGCATGAGGACATAAAGATCGACTAACTAGGAATACTATTATGAAATCTAGGGTTATTTAACCGCGGAACTCTCTGTGCAGGAGCTCCTCCTCGACAAGTGGAAGTGGAAAAACGTGCCACTATAAGTTACTGATTAGCGGAAGAATTCTCTAGAAACAATCAACGGTGTGGTCTCCAGTTCCAGTTACTTGGTGATCACTTTACGTGAAAAGTAATAAGATTTTCAGTTTCCTGAAAAAAGATGGTGTTGGTTGAAAACTTTATGGACCAAAAACAAATCGCAAATTCTCGTAGTGGATTACTGAGATGGAATTATTCGGCCTGATGTTCTAAAGTAAAACAATCGATCTGCCGACTAGATACTTGAGTTGTGTAATCGGGTTAACTTTCCTTCCACTTAAGAAAACAGTTCAGTCATAAAGGAAACACGAAGAACTTTGGATATTGATTTTCCTCAAACAACAAGAACACCTGGAATCCTAAAAGAATAACGACTCAAAGTATTACCCTGGAACATGAGGAAACTCATGCAAACTCATCATCTGAGAAGTTAAATGTCTAACTTGAAGGTAATAATTCTACCTTCATCTAATATCTACACGCCCATACCGATGAAGCTGAAGAACCTACGAGTATCAAGGACGAGTTCCTTTAATCAAGAGTTTTTATGGTAGCGGACTTTAATTATAAAGCTGGGAAGAAAGACATCTATGGCCGATTAGTTGGAAAAGACAGTCTCTAAGATGAAACTTCGACAAACGTCTTCCAACTCATAAATATTGGAGCTTGACTGTGTAGCACTATTTTTATAAGGCTAATTGCCAAACCATCTGGAGCTCTCAAGACATTGGAACCACAAACCAAATGGACACAAGACACATATCCGATACCTTAGACATACGTACCTACATACTTTTTGAAAGGTAAGCGTGGCCTTTGAATTATTAAGGCACATTCCGGGTGAACATCCCACAAAAGCCAACATATATCAGTGTGATTTCCGACTTGGCAGACGGACCATATAACAAATCCTTACAAAGAGCCGAATTCCAATTTAAAGTCTAGATTCCCATTTAAGAATATGCGAAAAAAAAGTTAAGGAAATCATAGTAACCCCACGCATTATACTTTAGTGGAGAGACGGTGAAGAATTACCTAAGGCGGAGAACACTGCTACTTCAGTTTGACGAAACAAATGGGTTCAACATTTTTCACAACGAAACTGTTGCTCTAACATACACTTACATATAACCCTGATACTCCAGGTTGTGCTTTACGGTCAGCGATATACAGAAAGGATGAGTTGATATTAAGCTCTTCCGAAAGAAAAATTCTCCGACGGCTAAATGGGTAATAAGATACAGTCGCAAACTGTATGAGCTGTACCAAGATAAAAATGTTGTACAAAAAAATACGTCGATATCATTTGCTCGGACATATCAACCGAATAGGTAACAAAAAAAAGTCTTCAACCAAACGTCCAGTTTAAGAACCAAACCATCTTGGAAGCGAGAGTGCTTGGTCTGATGGTAAAGAGTGTTTCAATAAGGGCAGGTGGATGTCACGCATAAGCTGTGTTTGAGGTATTAACAAAATTCTTTTTTATTTGAAAGGCCCACGTACATATAGACTCGAGTGGTCAAATTTTCAATAAAACTTCAACATATGTAGATACGGCTTAGTTTGAGCGATGGCCTGCGTTATGTTCACCTTAAGGGCGTGGATTGATTGTTGAGTGGTTCAACGGGGTTAAATCGTATGACCACGTCAGCTCCCATCTCTTTCTGTTCACAGAGAATATTTGCAGTTCTGTTTCATAACTGGAGTAATGAATGGATCTATTTCATCTTCATCGGTTCTTTGTCGAATAAATTTCAATATAAGTTCGACTAGTTTAAGAAGAAATTTACCAATTTGTACTATTTTTAGCAGATCAAACTATTGCGCTTATAGTCCTCTTAACAGTTAATAAATATTTTTAATAAATTCTCTTTTCGTATTGAATCTACAAATGTCAATCTCAAATCCGAACTCTTTAAAAATAATTTTTATGCTCAAAAGCGATCAAACTTTGTTTATAGATAAATTTTAGATTTTAAGAAATATTGTAAGCTTAACATTAGCATTAACGTATTGTAATAAATAATAACCTCTGCGAGGTATATGCAGTATGCTAATCGTGGCGTCTGCTGTGTGGCACGGAGCACCATCCTATGCTGGAACCACAAGTCGCCTAGGTCCATATGTCCCAGTTTTAGTCATAAGAAATTGCTTATCACCGTTCTGTATCGCGCGGGGTTCGTTTAAGTGAAAAACCCGCTTAAGTGAAAGAAATACTGTGACATTTTGCCGTTTCTCTTAAGCGGGTTTTACGTATCAGACATCCCAAATAAGCAAACAAAAAACAATCCCATTTTTAGTTCATCCCGAATAGACGTAACACCCTAGGAAATTCAAATCAAATTCTCACACTATTTCAAATATTTCGACTTTGAGCGTCTTTTTAGGTGTTAAGACTTCAGTTTTGGCCCAAATCCTTATAGTGTACCCAGATTCTCTGGCTAATTTACTGTGAGAAACATGAATCAGCTAATCGAAATCAGCACTTTTGCAAAATCGAGTTTTTCCGCCTTGGCTCCACTGTGCGCCGGCGCAAAATCCACAACAAACGCCAACTTTTTGAGAATGCATGGTCACCTGGTGAACCTCATGTGGTTTTGGCGTCGTCCCATATACGGTAATTTTACTTCTTAGCACATCCATTCATCCAAAAATGCGCCTCGCCGCTAAAGATGATTTTTGGGTAAAATTGGGGTCCTCTTCCAAATGCTCCGATGCACAGTCAGCGAACAGACGGGCGCGTTGTGGCGTTGTTTATGGTCATGAACATTGATCCAGGATCAGTTGGATCTTGTCCGTCTGTATTCGATAATTCGACTGCCTCGGGTTCTGCTGTACATTTTTACGGACTGCAGCAATGTTCTCGGTCGATCTTGCATTTCTTTGACGTATGAATGTTGGCTGATTGATAACCAAACCGGTCGTCTCAAATTTGGCCACCAAACGTTGAAGAGTAGACTATTGAGGGACACCACGTCTACTGTTAAATGGACGCAACGCGCGCAACGTTTGAGCTAACAAACACTCATTTTGATAATAAGGTTCAATCATTTGGACGTAGTGTTCAATCGTGAACTTGCTATGCAATGGTGATTTGTCACTGAATAATAAACAATATATTTGACAGATGTCATGCACTAAATCAACATGGCTGCCACAAAAATCTACTCAACCTAATTTAAAAATTCTTTAGAAATTGGAAAGCCGCTTTATTGAATGAATAGAACCTTCACGAATCAGGAGCCCGTTAAGTCAGTGGCAACATATTTCAAGTTGACCAACCAAATTATTATCTTCTAAAAATAATTCAAACGTCAAACTGATATGTTGAAATCCGCCGTCAGAAAATGCATTCCTTTCATTCCTTTAAATGTATGTTAGAATTCCTTGACAGGGTGAGTCAAATAACACATGCATCCCAACTGTATAACTGAAATTTGTATCAACTGATTAAATTTATTTTTTGTTTGTGCGCCAGATAAACTTTCTAGGTATATTATTTTATCTTAAGCTAATAATAATTTTAAGCTTATGATAACTTCGAAGGTATAACCAGCATATTGCTAAATGAACCAAATGAAACATTTGACCCCAAGAAGCTTTTAACTAAAAACAAATGATTTGAAAACGGATCTTTTCATAGGAAACGTTTCAAAACAGCTATATATGTACATTCATATATAATTTAATTACATATTTTGAAACAAATGTATCAAGAGATTACAATTTAGGGAACAAAAATCGTACTGCACATCAACAAAAAATATCCAAAAAATTATCTCGAAAATAATTGCATTGCTCTATTTATTTCTCAACATATACTGGTGTAAAAAAATTTACAAAATGAAAATTAGTTCTGAAAAAACTATTAAATCAACAAAACGCCTGATCTGCTGATGGCTGCGTAGCCGAAACGCGGCATAAAATAAACACTATACAATATTTTAAACAACACTATAAGGTCTTCTATTGACCTTATATCAACTGATACAAAAATCAATATTCCGAAACTTAAATAAATAGAACATATTTACTTAGATCTGTCAAAATAAATTTGGTGGCTTCAGAAATTTAGAAATTTGTTTTGCATGTTACAAAAGAGGCTTCGGGTATTGTGTAAGAATGGTGCAAATATTTACTTAGTTTTCAATCTATTGTGTTCCCTTAATCTGCAGCTTTTTACCTGGACACATCACACAGCTTCCATTGTTATTATAAGAATTCAAACTACAAACACAAACTCCGTTTGAACAAATTTCAAAAATGCCTTTACAGTGAAATTCATTTGAACAACTTTCGGGCGCCATTTTGTTTGTTTTTTTTTTTTAATTTTTGTTAAATAGTAAATAGTCACTCAATGATATATATTTTATATTTTGTCTGGTAAAACATTCAATTCGTTTTCTTTTAAATATTTTCTTAAAAAACCGACAACAAATGAAACGCACATCTGTTAAACTTGAATCGACGAAAATGTCTTAAAAATCAATTAACCACAACCAGAGCGAAGGTGTGGGTTCATAATAACTGTAATCAGTATAAAAGTATATCAGTTTATATGCTTGTTATCGCTTGATAAGAGCTTATTTTTGATGAGAGACGGGCAAAGAGATGGACGAAATATTGGAATTTATCTTCACTCCGATTACGATTGCTCATTTCTTAATAGGTACTCAAATGTGTTTATACTTCACGAAAGTTTGTATTTATGTTTTCGGGATTGAATTCTTATTCGATAATTAAATTATTTGCTTAACAAGCTGATTATCTTTGTCATTAGAGGATGTTGGTAAAGGCTACAGCTGGTTAATCTGTATCACATGAACCAAGAGATTTCAAGAAAGCCTTAAGCTAATATCGTTTTTATTTGGCAATCCGGAAGCCTTCTGGACTCTTTTGAAAGCGTTAACTTGGGAAAAAATGACAGTTCTGATTCTGAAAAGAAGAGAAATTTGCTTCTGGATTTGAAATCAGAATCGAAACCACAAGCACTCACACATTCATATACTTAAACGTCAAACTCAACAGTTGTGATTTTTTGTATCCTTCATGTATTTATATTTATTCTTGATTTTCATTATTGTCCACATTTGATGTTTCACATATACAATCACAAAAAACTTCAGAATCATCAGAATCAAAAAAGTGTTCAGTTGGGATTCCGGATCGGAGAGATTCTGATGGATTGCCAACTAAAAACGACATAAGTGTACACGATTGGTAGATCTTACAATATTTTCAGACCTGACAATTATCTACCAATGAGCTGACAATTAACTTTTGTCTAAATGGTTGGTAGAAGATCTGGCAATCTCTTACAATTTATTTTCAGATTTCTGGCTAAATAACTACCAACCAACCGTGTACACACACAACTAATTGTCAGTTTTTGTTGATTTGAACCTTGGCTGCAAATTGTCTGACAATGAAAAAATTGTATGATGCTAAAAAAAACGTATATCTTACAAATTCTTCATTGTCAGAAACGTCAGACAACGATTAAAATTGGCAGGCCTGACAATAAATTATATGTGTACAAGATTTTCAAATACCTTACAATTTACCGTCTTACAATTAATTATCAGATACATTTTCTGACATTTATTTGCAAGATTACACGATTGTCAGATTTCTTACAATTAATTGTCAGACAATGATTTAACAATTAATTGTCAGACAAATTTTCTGACAGTTAATTGTAAGACTACACGGTTGTAAGACATTAGGTTTGTTCGTTGAGCCCTGAAGTCACCCTGGGGTGGCCCTAAATCGTTTTTTGAAAAACCTGAAGTCACCCTGGTGAGCAAATTCTGTGTTTTTTGAGACCTGGGGTCGCCCTGAACTCGCCATGAAGTAGATCTTGGTATTTTGCTGGGGCGAGTTCAGGTAACGCTCAAACTGTCAAAAGTCATATGGGATTTCATATGTATTTCTTTTGTTGTCGTTCGGCGATTCGCATGTCGCAATTAAATGTTCGTTGTACTCATCGGATGAAACATTCAGCAACAACGCGAAATTGTTTTCGTTCATTTTTAAAACTAATTTATAACAAATTTAAAATTTTATCAGATCACAAAATTATTTTGTCTTGCTTTTAGTTGTCAACAAAACAGTTGAAAGCTCTTGGGTGTTTTTTGAAAACCGAAAGCCCCAGTTTTTGTTGACAACTCTGAGGGTTGTCAAGAAAACCTGGGTCAACCCTGGGTAAAGTTCAACAAACGAACCTATTGTAAGCATGTTTTTCACTGACAGATCTGACAATATTGTAATATCTACCAATCGTGTACACTTAGCTTTTGGTAATGGTCTCATTACCTTAAAAAGCCTAAACACCATCAAGTTTTTTGTTCGTCAGCCATAATAAGGTTAAGTTGTAGTGGCTGACAGTTTCGCAGCTGACACATTTAGAACACAGTTGGTCCATTGTGATACCAAATGAATCTAGAGATTTTCTCTACTTTTCTGGTTTTGAATGTCTGAATATTACAATAGGAGGAAAATAAGTACGTCCGAAGTTGTGCTCAAGAGTAAACGATAGAAATTTCCTGAGGTGTGAGTATTACGGTAAAGGAAGGATCGCAACTTGCTATTTCTCTAAACCCTGTTTATAAAAATAATTGTAAAATAAAGTGAAAAGTGAATGTTTACAGAATAACCCGGGGCAGTCAATTCCTTGGCGTGCACAAAAACTCACCCTTTCGTGTCTTTTACTTGGCGTCAGGACTTAGGCCTACATACGTACAAGATTGAGCTGACCCAGGAGCTCAAATTTCACGCCGTTTGCTCGATGACTGGACTTCGGAGCGTTTCTTTAGTGACGAGGCTCATTTTCGGATAAATGGCGGTGTTAACAAGCAAAATTGTCATACATGGGACAACACCAATCCACACAAAATTCACCAGGGGTGGAATCGGCTAAGGTGATTGGTGATTATCACATTTGTGATTATCATTTGTGATCACCTTTAATTTTACATCTGGGTAAGGTGATCACAAAAAAATATTTAAAATTTGGCATGACTTTAGAAGAAAAGCATTGACGTTTGTTTTTCATCTCAGTTTTTCTTCTATTTAATTTCAATTTTTGCCGCGCGAAGTAGAATTTTGTGGAAAACAAATTATAATCGAAACAATTTTGATAAATAAAAAAGTTGAAAATGTAAGTAAATGTTAAAATCCTATTTTAAGAATGTTATGGAATGAAATATAAATGTTTTCTATAGGTCACAAGCCAACAAATCACAGATAGATTTGCTAACTAACTACATGGAACATCATCCGCACAAATAATAGATATAATGTAGAGGTACCTCCTGGGATTCCAAATTTTTCAAAATAAAAACTTTTTGTTGTCTCCGAGGTAATAAATTTGATTACCAAAGGACACAATTTTCTCTCCATTATCTTCAAAGTTGCTTTAGTGACCTCACTAGCGGTGCTTTGTCCCATCGGAGTCGACCAGTCAAAGCCAACTTGCCTTTGGTAGGCCCCTCTCAAACAAAGTTCAGCGTCACAGCTAACTGCGGGGTGGGTGGTATATGGGTGGACCGAACTCCAGTGGGTAAATCCAAAAGCCGTAATATATATGAAAATGTCTCTTTAATTACGCGGAAATTTTTCAGAAATCTATTAAATCAAAAAACAGTTATTAAGACATAAAAAATCATGAAAAAGAAAAAAAAAGCTTACTTTGCATTTGGTAGCTCAAATATATTTAATTTTTTTCGCAGATTCAGATTTATTAAACGAACTTGTCTGCGGCAATTATTTTCACCGTCATCATTTTCGTTTCTAAAAAATAATTGCACCGGCACAAACACGTTCATTTTGTATTGAAATATATGAAAAATTAACAAAACGAAGTTGAAACACGACAATTTTACTTAGAAGTGATAACAAAATAGCTGTCACAAGAAAATGTCACAAAAATGTGATTATCACATGTGATAGTCACCTTACGCAGACCAAATTTGTTTTTTGTGACTGTCAACTATCACAAATCACCTTAGCCGATTCCACCCCAGGTCACAATTCATTCACAAAAAGTTACCGTTTGGTGTGGATTTTGGGCTGATGCGTCATTGGGCCGTACTTTTTCGAAAACGTTTCGACGTTGGTGAGGAGATCACTGTCAATGGCAATCGCTACAGAGCGATGATAACTAATTTCTTATGAACCACGGGGCTCGGCATAAATCCTCGTATCAAACCCTCCTAGTGGGTGCCGGGCGGTAATGATCACCACAGAAATCTTGTGCGTTGTCAAGATGGGGATCAGCTAAGGTCAGGTCGCAATGTTGTAAGGTTCCTTTACTCCTCAATAGTTCAACCCTCAACAATGCGATTTTACCATAGATACAGGTCCCTAATTTTCAGTGGTGGTGTGAGCGATTATTCATAATCCGTGCCGAAGAAATGGAAGGCTGGGGGGAAAACCAGTCACTAACGAGCTCATTCGGATGCCCTGGCCGGGTCCGTCTTAATACTTGCCTTACCCCGGTTTATCGGCTCTGCCGGGGCTGACCTTTCTTTTCCGACCTACTCGTGGGACCAAAATTTAAAAAACTATAAAATGAACAAACAAACGACAAATAATAGCGACACAACTGACAACGAAGACGAACTCTTGGCCTCTAGCCAAGAGACATTGACAGGAAGCTCTCACGGCACAGAAGCCGTAGAGATAACTTCCAAACCTTCAGGGAGCATAGCGAGTACCAGCCATAGTACTCCTTTGCTCCCTAAACCGATCAATACTGCCAAGCCATCGGGTAGCAATGCCAGCCATAGCAATGCTAATCGTGGTAAGAAGAAATCTCCTGGCGTTCTTCGAAAGAACCAGTTCCTGCATGCCTCGTTTATCCTTAGCAAGATTGCCAAGAATGAGCCGGATGGAACTTGTCACGAGAGGGATGCCGAGGATAAAATCAGGTACCAGAAGGTTATTGACGAATACAATAACCTTCTGACAAAAAAAGAAAAAGCCGTCAAGCGAGACAGGTCTCAGGAAGAGACTTTACCTTCCCAAAAGAAGACGAAACTTGACAATATAAAGAAGAAAAAAGCCACATCTCTCAGAGCGGCGCAACCGCCTACTCTAAGCGAGGTCGTCAGGGATGACCTCCAGGTAGCGGTTGTAGATGAACTCTCCACCAACAGCAAAGGTCTGCTGTCGGTGTGGAGCTCAATCGAAGCCAAGCTCTCTGAGATGGTTTTCACATACACCCTATCTACAAGTGAGGGACCCTACCCCAGCTTCGACTCTGGGGAAATGCTCAGGGGATACAGGGTGATCAAATGCGAGGACGCGTTTTCAAGGGACTTCCTTAGAGACAGCATTGCTAAGGTCAGCAATGACTGGGAGGGCTTGAAGCTCAAGCTTATCCCAGCTAAGGAGATCCCTAGACAACCAAAGGCCCGCATCTGGTTGCCCCTCATGGGCATCAAACCGAGCGGACTGGAGCTGATCCGGGGTCTTCAGAGGTTGAACCCGCTGGTCCCCATGCACGACTGGGTCGTCATCAAGGCGGAAGAACCGCAAAAGACCAGCACTTCATACCTTCTGAGGATCACGGAAGAAAGCAGAGGGGCACTCGAGAAGGCTGATTATAAACTCCGTTTTGGCATCAGGCATGCTAAAATCAAAATCCTGCAAGATCAGGGACCAGACACTGATAAAGTGGATGAGAACGCTAAGATCAGCGCTGTTGTCGACGGTTCGGTTGTCCTTGGCGCTGCAGGACCCTCAACCAATTAAAACGCGCTGAAGGTCATTCAGATTAATCTGAAGCACTCTAAATGTGCCTCAGATAATCTAAGAGTTTTCCTCAGTGAGGAAAACATTGACATTGGCGTTATTCAAGAACCATGGGTAAATGGCCTCAATGTAAAAGGCCTCCAAGACAACCAATACGACCTGCTATACAAAACAGTAACCCAAGAACAAGGTAATCCCAGAACTTGTATCTTAGCTAAAAAACACTTAAAAGCTTTTTTGTGTCCTAATTTTAGCACTCCGGATTTGACAGTCGTCAGGCTGGAAGATAAAGATGCAAAGGGACTACTGGTGGCATCTGGCTACTACGACCACAACCGGCAATCACCGCCCGAGGAGGTGAGGAAATTGGTTGAAGCAGCTAATCAGCAAAATACGAACCTCCCGATTGGATGCGATGCGAATGCACGGCACTCTCTCTGGGGCAGCACTGAAATCAACGAACGAGGTGAGTCTCTTTTTGATTTTATTATTGAAAATAACCTAATTGTTTGTAACAGAGGTGACTCACCCACCTTCGTTTTTCCAAGCTCGGAAAACTACGACGGGTGGGAAGAGGTACTTGACATCACTGTTGCAAACAACTGTAATGTGGTGGTGGAAAACTGGAGAGTTTCCTCTTTAAATTCCTTCTCGGATCATAGATGGATCCTCTTCAACATAGGTTTCAAGGTAGAAACCCCCCCTCCATATAGAAATCCCAAAAGAACTGACTGGAAGAAATTCAGTCAGATCGCAAAATCCAAACTAGGCAATTTACCATTAATTAGTGTAGAATCTGTGGAAGTTCTTGAATCTAAGGTAAAGACTTTCGAGGCAGCGATTAACACTGCCTTTAAGGTCTCCTGTCCAGTTAAATACAGCCGCAAAAAGTTCCCTCCTTGGTGGAATGAAGATCTTTCTGCACTTAGAAAAATGACCAGAAAGATCTTCAACATATGTCAGAAGGAGAAATTCTATCAACCATATAAAGACTGCCTAAAAGTGTACAAGCGAGTCATAGCAGCATCTAAGAAGCTTGGCTGGAAAGAATACTGTCACTCAATAGAAGATATTAAGGATTCTGCTAGACTAAGTAAAGTTCTGTCAAAGGAACATTGCAGCCCTTCATTTCTGAGAAAAAGTGACGGTATCTGGACAACCTCTCAAGCTGAGTCCTTGGAACTGCTTATGACAACACATTTTCCGGGTTGTGAGAATAGCTACCCCAAAACGCTTAGCACTACAAATACCATTATAGCTCATAGGGAGCAAATCAATTCTGTTATATCAGGAGATAGTATTTCATGTGCGATTAATACTTTCTCCCCCTACAAATCACCTGGCCCTGATGGCATAATCCCAGTTATGCTGCAGAAACTGCAAGACTTGGCAGTACCATGGCTAGAAATGATCTTCAAAGGTTGTCTCTATCTCAATCATGTACCCGAGTCATGGAGACATGTAAGAGTGGTCTTTATTCCGAAGGTCGGCAAACGAGGTCATGAATCCGCGAAGGACTTTAGGCCTATTAGTCTGATTAGGAAACACAATTTCTACTAAGCATGTTAGTAGGGGAACTCCCCAGGGTGGTGTTCTCTCCCCTCTTCTATGGCTCTTAGTCATGGACAAAATTCTCGTCAAGCTCAGAGGTAGTGGTGTAAAAACTGTAGCGTATGCTGACGATCTGGTTTTATTGGCATCAGGTAAGTTTACCACTGTGATTAGTGAAATCACTGAATTGGCTCTGAAAAGAGTTAGCAACTGGGCCACTAGTAGTGGACTAGGAGTTAATCAGAGTAAGACGGAACTGATGCTCTTTACTACCAGGACTAAAATACCTACATTCACCCTACCTCGACTTAACGGTCAAACTCTTTCTTTATCTTCCAAAGCTAAATACCTTGGAGTTATTCTCGACCCCAAATTGAATTGGAAGGTAAATATTGAAGAACGGGTTAAGAAAGCCTGTATAGCTTTCTATGCCTGCAGAAAGACCTTTGGTAAGAAGTGGGGCCTTCAGTCGAAGATGATTTTGTGGACGTACACTGCAGTGGTACGGCCAATTTTGTCTTACGGATCGATTGTTTGGTGGCCTGCACTTAGCAAGCAATATAACGTCGGAAAACTTAAAAGGGTTCAAAGAACGGCTAGCGTCGGCACTACGGGGGCTCTCAGATCATGCCCAACAGATGCCCTGAGCGTTATCCTGAACCTTTTACCACTCGACCTTCATATAAAATACCTAGCGGCATGCAGTGCTGTAAGACTTAAAGAATCTAACTGTTGGTTCTCCAAACCCTATGGTCATGGAAACATAACAAAATTGATTCCTCCGGATATTTTCTTATCGAACACCGACTACTGCGTACCTCCTCTTGGCCCAAGCGGGGATTTCAAAGCCATTTTTCCCACCAGAGAGGATTGGAAGAATGACGTTGTCACAAAGGATTTCGATTCGATAATCTACACTGATGGATCTAAGATGGAGTGCGGTGTTGGTTCAGGAATTTTTTCCGAGTCCTTTAACATCTCCAAGTCACTCAGACTACCAGACTTTGCGAGTGTATTTCAAGCCGAAGTACTAGCAATCAAGGAGGCATGCAAGTTGCTCCAATCTAACCAAAACCAATTCAGAAATATAGCTATCTGCTCAGATAGCCAGGCGGCCATTAAGGCCATTAAATCATCTACATCAACCTCAGTACTTGTCCAGCAATGTCGGGACGAACTGGCGAGTCTGAACATTGACCTCCATGTCACTCTCATCTGGGTTCCAGGTCACAGTGACATAGAGGGTAATGAACGGGCTGACGCTTTAGCTCGGCAAGGCTCGACCTTACATAGCTCACTAGCGGAAAAAGTTAATATTCCTCTTGGTGCTATGAAGAGAAAAATCTTCTCGATTTTTCTCAATGAATCCAACCGTAGGTGGAGCAGTCTCACAAACTGTGTCATATCAAGAAAGATATGGCCTACTTACAACAACTCACGTTCCAACGATCTAATATGCAGACCCAGGCGCGACATAGCCAGGATCACAGCAATATGCACCGGGCACTGGCCCATAGGTGAACATGCAAGAAAGCTAGGCATCCCCTTCAACCCACACTGCCGTAGTTGTGGAGATCCACAAGAAAAAGAAACTGTGGTTCATTTTCTTTGCGATTGCCCCGCCTTAGCAAATTACAGGATGGCTTCCTTTGGGAAAGCCTTCCTCGATGACCCCAGCGAACTTTCGGAGAAGAAAATCAAAGATCTGATTATCTTTCTGAATGCGACAAAATGGCTTTAGTAATGCTCCGCTAAAGCATATAAAAGCCATTTTCTTCCGTACTTAATCCTTATTAGGTTGACACGAGTTTAATGGTATCAAAACGGCGCACCCCAGCGCTAATTGAGTCGCGGGCCCAGCTGGCTGGCGACTACCATCTCTACCTACCTACCTATGAACCACGGGAAACAAAAATTATCTATACCCAGATGATATTTGGTCAATAGATATGGCGAAGTTATAGCTGATATCTATAGGTCATGCTACGTCCAAACAAAAATATTTATTTAAGGCATATGAGAAATTATATTTCTTTTAATAATTCACCTGAAGTCCATCTTTGTTTTTATTTAGGGTAAAAACGTGTAGATACATTTTGGTGTGCCAATTCGGGAGCATGCCACATACAAGTGGCTGCGTAAAAAACATGAATTTTCCAAATTTAAGCCCATAATACTTAATAGTTGGCGCTTGGCTTTGTTAATGGTAATATAAAAGGCAACTGGAGCAGCTGGAGCGGCTTAAATATTTAGTTGCATTTGATTGAAGTTTAGAGGGAATGGAATCTCATTCGTGGGCGATCAATATGAATATCGTTATTTCCCTTGTCCAAAAGTTGTTTTGAGAATGTTTGGGCATGTTTTTCTGTAGCGAGATTTTCTTGACTTTGTTCTCTATAGCATTGTCAAATTGAGAACGAAAAACAGCGTAGAATTTAATGCTTCAAAAACTCAATGCTGTCTTCTGTCGTTAAAGCGGAACCCACTCCCCTTGCCGTTATCCATGAGAGGCACTTGCATTGAGGAAAAAGAACAGTTTTCAAGTCTCGGTATGTGCATCATAGAGCACTTGGGTGGAACGAACCCATATCCGACCGACCGACGTGCCAAAAACGCTTCTAAGTGCTTAGGTCGACAACAAATTTTTCACACATTCTGATCTAGCTGTAATCTATAAAGCATATATTCATCCAGTTTCTGTACAATTCCTATATTTGGGTAGGTGCTTCAATAACCCACTGAGTCTCTTGGATAGAATCCAAAAAACAGCTTTAAAAACTATAGGTGATGATAGGACTATAACAAAAATATTTGAAGCTCTGGAGCATCTTCGAAATGGTTCTTGTCGTTCAGCGTGCACTTGGGCGTATACGTACTATATTTTTAATTCTTTTTTAGATGAAAATAAAGATGGTTATCTTTCGGGACATAAAGTGCAACCAAAGCTAACCAATGTAAAATTCCTAATGAAACGGTTCCAATACCAAGTATAGATGATGTTGGCTCAGCTATACAAAAAAAAAAAAACTTAAAAATAGCTCTCCAAATAAGTAGGTGATACTTTGGTAGAATACATGAAGTAAATCATCAATGAAATCAAATTGAAACAGTGGGATGGGGGGTTTCTGTTAGCACGTAGCTTAAGTCGCCAAGATGTAATGGTTTTTGTGTGCAAGCATATTCTTCAAACGCCCCCTGAATCGACCGCGTGCAACATGCCTAGTATTGCTTTGCAGTATCAAAAATGGGGATTATCGGCTTACTTTTTTGAAGAAAGTAATCAAGCCACTACTGTGACTTCTGCAAGTTACTTGAGTATGACACAGGATTTTTCTTGTCTCAAGTAGTACTGATGCAGTTGAAAAATGTCTGGTTTCAGCAGGAAGGTGCCACACAGCACTATTTCAATGTTTTATCAATTTTTTTTAAAAACAGTGTTTTATATTGAGATAGCCAGTTTCATTCCACCCCTAAAACAATTCCGCTTCAGGGAATGCCCATCATTTTACCCTTTAGCCCAGCTTCGAGCTTACTATTTAATTCAGGGATTCTTTCCTTAGCCGCACTTCACGACTGTGGAATCCTTTACCCGGCTCAATATTTCCCGCTCTTTGCGATATTCAGGTCTTTAAAACCAATGTGCACCGATATGTCCTTGTAAATTTCTCAAAATGCTTGTACTGGGCTCAAATATTTTAGGGGTACAAATTTCCCCCTTTAATGAACGCAAAATTAAAAAAAAAATTAAGTGGATTGCATGTTGATTTGGCCCCCTGCGGTGATATCTTGAATTCCTTGCTTACAACTGTCGTCCCAGTACCCTGAAAGCCCACGAATACAACATTCAAACACACATTCTCCAAATTCCTGTGGCAATGCTTGAAAGAGTAAACAAAAACTTCAGAAAACGGATTAGATATAATGTTTGGAGTGTGAGGACCGCCATTTGGCCGATACATTGTTTGAAACTTGAAACGTTAATTTTTCCAATTTCTACATGTGCCACGAGCCACTCTGTACATTCTATAAACCGCGATGCACACTTATCTCTTGAGATGTGGTGTGTTGTGTCATCGACTGTGGGCACTAATCAAGATTTCTCTGTTGCAAACGCTTCTTATTCAACAAAGTTGAGATAAGTCTAGCTCCGGCTTTATGAACAAAAAAACATTTGAGCACCTATTGCGATTGGAAGAGCTTGTACTAGATGACTTAAAGCTTATACGCTTGGGATCCCAGAGTTTAGAATATTTGTAAAATTTTTGGAAACGAACCTGGCCAACATTGGCTGCACAGTTTTTTAGGGGACACAAACAACTAAATTAAGCGATAATTAGTGCTAAGAAATTTACCAGATTTTAGTTGAAACTTCGTTTATTAGTACTCCTCGATGTCTCATTATAAACTGCTATTTTTAATAAATGGCCTCAGTTACGAGGAATAAGACTTCCGATTTTGTTGAATTATGGTTTAAGAGATATTGTATTTTTACGAGTTATTATTTATCGATTACGAGATATTTTACAGGGTTATGAGATATTTCAGAAAAAAAAAGTTCATCTTGGTTAGTAATCAAATCACTATCAGTTTAAGAGGTATTGTAATTCATTGACCTTGGAAAGAAGGAAAGGGTCCAGGCTTACAAGAAGTTTCACTAAAAAAAAGTTTGTCTTTGGATGTGAAGTATTACTTTTCGGTTTTAGCTATACAAATATTTTAACTTTAACGAAGCATTCGAGACTTTGTTCATCGGATCCAAAATGTTTTTTATTATAAAACTGCTTCAATATCCTAAATTCACAATTTTCTCAGTTACGAGATATTAACCTACAAACACGTTATACCTACATATATTTAGATATTTTAATTTTCTACTCGTATATTCGAAACATACTTCGAAGCATACTTTCGTCAGAAAAAAAAATTAATTTAGAATCCTCTAAAATCAGGGTTTCATAAATTTTATTGAATGTGTCACATTAGATCACTATTTGCTACATTAAAGCATGATATCTAGTTAATGTTTCAGCTTATGGTATAAATACAATAAGGTCAAGTAAAGGGTTTTTAAGAAAATCCCGTTTTATGACAAGCAAAGTACACATAGTGGTTGTTAGTTTTTGGTTTATCAAATAGTTCATCTTCAGGAATGAGAAGTTGTTTGAAAAAATTCTACATAAGTTCTGCATTTTGCAACAACTCTTGTTAAAGTACAACCTTTGTATATAAAACTTATAGTACTTTCATGAAGACGAACGATTGGGGCGGCATCTTAAGCATAGCGATAGTACTTGTTAGATTTGTCTCAGCTAAATTTAATAATAAAATATTCCCTTTTTTACAACTTATTTTGTATCTTATCGTATTCTCCACTGTAATCGTGCGCTTATTTCTGCGCCACCACCAGGATAGCGTTGGTACCATAAAATCACGCTCCATGATAATACTATAGGTTATATATACAAAGGTACAACTCAACCTACTTCTATACACTCATATCCAAAGTTACCAGTTCTAACTGACCTGCACAGGTCAAACAACGCCTTTCATAATTCATAAATAATACTATGCTTAAGGATTGATCAAAAGAATTCAATTACAGTGGACATCACTCTACAACTTCAAACCTAACAAGACTGCATGAGCATAATACCAGTTAAACTTGAAATGACTGAAATAAATTCTTCCCGTTCTAGAAACATTTTTTATGGCTGGTAGGAAGGAAAGTTAAGGGTATACTTATGTTTATATCGGAGCACTATCTTCAGCCCCTTCTGGCTTCCTGATATTCTACTTTGTCTGATATACTTAGCAGACGGACATATTCATCTTGAAAATATATACAGTCGTTGAATTATAGGTTTGTTCGCGTACTGCCCAAAACTATTATTTTCTACATTTCAATTTTGCATACGATGGTTAGTAGTTCTGGGTAGTTAATGAAGAGTTGCAAGCAGGAAATATGTCTTGACGTATTATTACAATTGTATTTTGAACTTGATGTGGGAGCAAAGACTAAAACCGAACGCTACCTAAGCTTTACGCTTGGATCCAGTTTTTAGGATAAACTTCCAAAGTTTCTAATCACAATCTTAATAAATGAGCATGTCTAAATTTATTTGAGCTATTTTGTGCGCCCCCTTCATGCACTCTAATTCCAATGTGTTTCCTTGGCAACAAAAAACCACCCAACTGGCCAATACGGAAAACATTTCGCCAACTCTATTGAAAGTAGTAAAGAAGTAATTTTTAAATCTATTAGAATGGCCGAAGATAATTCTTGGGTTTTTGATTCATTGGTATGTTTTTTGCATGGCCCAGTTTGGAATGCTCCATTACAGACATTTATTGAAGAAAAATCATTGAGTACGTAAAATATATATTTTTTTTTGTTTATTTCTCTAATATAGAGTGTAAATTTGTTTTCTGTTCCAGTTTTTGATCCCAATATTCAGCCAGACGATAAAAATCCAGAGTATACAAAAATCCATGATGATTACAAGAACCTGGTGGATTTTATGTTGGGCAGTTTTATGGAAGAGATGCAAATCACTCCAGAACAATTCGAAATTGCTTGTTTGGAAGGGCGCAGCCAAAAGGGCGAAGGTTCATTTAATTTCCATCAGGGACTGTTTCAGCAGGTAAAAGTTAATTTTCGTAGAGGTAGAAATTTCCTTCAAAATTTCGAATATCTTTTAGATTTGGGCAGCCAATGATATCAAAATGTTCATTAGAATGATGACTCAGCGCAATGTAGAGATTCAGTTGCAAGCATTGGATCTAATTGAAAGAAGGCAGCAATCTATGTCATCGGAAAAAGACGACACTCAAGAAGAAGCATTAAAAGAGTAACTTAATATTTTTGTTTTACTAAACTAACGCTAAATAACTAGCCAAGTTGAATTCATTTAGAGAAACTCTTGATGAATTTCCTGAAGCTGAAGAAATAATTGCAAAATCAGTTCAAAAAGATTTCGATACACCAGAGGCAGCAGTAACTCCGGAAGAACCAGAAGTTACTGATAAATTTGAAAGGCTCAATATATTTTTTGAACATCAGAAGGTTTAAAACTGCAATGCACTTTAGAAATAATAATCAATTTTAATTTACCTTAAGATTGACCCAGAAGACATTCAATCTCGACAGCAGTATCTTCGCGAACAGAGAGATAAAATAATTGCTATTAAAAAGAAGACTCGTGCCAAGCAACTGAATGATTCTACTGAAAAAAACGATCGGCCTTCATCTGCCCAAGTGGCACAAAAAATTCTCGATGGAGATTCGGAAGAGGTCTTAGGTAGTGCTGCAAACTCAGAGAGGAACACAGCTTCGATGCAGCTTCGTAAGACTTTAGCAAGGCGTCTGCGTACTGAAGTTGTAGAACAACAGTTTTAGAGTGTCTTTTTCTAAGTACATGACATTTTAATAAACAAGTTTATTATTAATGCTCTTAAAAATACATACATATATTCAAAAAAACATTTATTTTTTGTTTAAATCCTTGAGACATCATTTCCGCATATCATCATAATCCACAATACTGCCGCGCAGCTAATTATTCATGCTTATTTTGAAATTCTCATGAATAGTCTATTCGTTAGAATGATTCTATTCCTTCGAATGAACTTTCTTAATTTTGAGATTCGAACGAATAACATTCATTTGCGAAAGATAGCATAAAATGAACTTCAAAAAAGATTCATTTTCATTGTCAGCTGTTTGACATTTACTATATTTCTATTTGAATTAGTATGACCGTTTTACATTTTTTTTGTTTCTAAACATTTTATAGATGTTGGATAAATAATCAAGAAACAAAATAAATAATACACTTTTTCATTATAAAGTAAAGTTTAAGCATAAAAACTACATATTTATTACATTTTTTGTGTCAACTCAGCTGTTTTGAAACTATTCTTAAAAAAAAATAAGTTGTTCATGACGCGTTCTAAATTTTTATTTTTTTTCGTATACACTTGGTCACACTAAAATATCAAAAACAAAAGAGAAGTGTTTGTGAAATGTCAAACCCAAAAGGTGAAATCTTTGTTTATTTGTAATTGTTTTGTTTATTTAAACAATAAACATATAAGCAAAATTTAAATTTCTTGGATAAAAACATAAAATAATTAATAAAAATATGGCATTTGTGTTGTTTTTAAATTAAGATGGTGTTGAAGAAGTGCAGAGGAGAAGGATGGAGGATGCTTTCTTTCTTTCCGTATCAACGCGGGTGGTAAAAAAAACCCTTTGCTACCTCCGGGTTTTCTTCCATTATTTTAATTAAATTTTGCTTTTGTTCGCGGTTTGTCCAGTTGGAATGCGACCTTTTAACATAAAACAACAAAAAAATAATAAAAGTAATTTATTTTCCATGAAATAATTAAAAACTTACATGTTTTGTTGCTTACTCGACAGGAAAATTCAAACGACACAAAAATGACATTTAATTCTATTCTTTCGAATGTCAAAATTGAATTAGCTTTCGCAAATGAATGAACTTTCTATGGATTGGTTGAACTTTCGATTTGTTCGATTAACATTCTAATCGCCGAGTCTCAAAATTAAGTTTCAACGAATTCGACTCACTTTCGAACGAAAGAGAAAGTCAAAATAAGCACCATTTCTTTCGCTTTGAAGATTTATCATTTTTTATATATGTTAACGTCTAACGTGAACATCAAGTACATCGGCGTAATAAATGGTCTTAATACGGATTCTATCAACGAAATAAACAGGTATTTCAATGAGGCTATTTAAAATCAATTTTAAGCTATTATCTATTCTCTTTGCTTGGCTGTTTGTTTAATAGCTTCTATAACATAAAATAAAATATGTTATATATTGACTATAGCTGTCTTTATCATACCGAAAGGGATTGTCAAACCTCAATTATTCGACGATCGCTTTAGTTTTACGCGATACCGGCCCAGGACTAAGAGACTTACAACTTTCAAATCTCT
This sequence comes from Philhelius festivus, assembly GCA_963931855.1. Lineage (NCBI taxonomy): Eukaryota > Metazoa > Arthropoda > Insecta > Diptera > Syrphidae > Philhelius > Philhelius festivus. The sequence continues at coordinate 167,811,779 of OZ007555.1, read as the reverse complement.
CTCAAAAAATAAAAGAGCTGAGCTATGATCTGAGCACAGCTTATTTCTGAGCTTGTCTGCAATCCTGATAGAGACGCAATGTTTTCATGTTCTCTCTGTTTTCATATTGTTTGGCTTGATAATTTTTTTTTACGAATTTAAAACTTGGCCCCCTATTACCAATGTCGTAAACGACAGCGAAATATACGAGGTGACACGATCTGCATTCCATAAGTCGTTTCCAAATTTTGTCACTTTTTTGTTGTCGTCTGTAAACGTCAAACGTCGTTGAACACTTTCGTTCTGGATTCTGTAAGACGAAAGGAAACGACGACTAAGAAAAAAAAGACGATATCTCTAGTTCAAAAAATTACACACGACAGAGGCATGGAAGGTCGCAAAACTGTAAGTATTCTTATTAAATAATTTATTTTATCGAATTTATTTACATCATCTTAAGATCGAAGAGGAAACACTTATAATAATTTATAAACAAGGAATGGAAAGAAAAGAAGCACAAAGAAAAGAAACAAATAATTGTAATACATTTAAATAACTAACATTTTAATTACTTATTTATTTACTAATAATTAAAAAAAAACTGCATTTGTTCTTCAATTGAGCTTCGAGCAATAATTTTATATGTAGACTTTAGAGTTTCCTTTGATTTTGACAGATGTTTGTAACGTTTTCACCGTTTTAAATCTGTTTCAAATCATCGCGTCGAAGAAGTTATGGAATGCCATTTAAAAAACGACACGACAGAGAAAACGAGAGACGTTGAAAAAACGAGACGACATCGGTAATTGGGGTGAATGCATTTAAGTGTACGGTAATTTTAATGCATACTTCGTTCCTTCGAAAATACAGCAAAATAATGCAACAAGATAAATTAATTAGTTTTAATAATTTTGAATACGTTCTACCATGAACTACTTGATTCAAACAACCTTTTCCTGGTTAAGTTCTGTTTCCTTCCAACTATGACTACATCTGATTGTATAAAGATGAATGGGGAAACACCAATCGATATTCTAGGAGTTAAAGTAACTCTGAACTCAAAGAAATGCCATAAATCCTTGAAAATTGTTTATGTATTTTTTTTTTAAATTTTTGTGTATATTACAAATAGTTGTGGAAATATATATATATAGCAATTTGGAAAATTTAAACATAATAGGATTGTTTATCTTTTGTGTAGACAGTTAGACACAAATCAAAAAATTATAAATTACAAATTTAAAAAAATCATTTGTTTGTTTTTGGAAGAAAAATAAAAAAAAACACTGGAATTTAAGACAATGGAAACCATTAATAATATTACGTTGAGCGGTGACGGGTTTTGTCTCAAGTTGTTGCTTTTTTCACTGCCCACTTTGTGTCGGGTCTAGCCGATCCGTTTTGTTTTCCTCTTTTTGAAAGACGCAATTAACTACGATTGTATTAGATTTTAAAAGTTTTCTTCTTTTAATATTAATTTCTATATTTATATATATATATACTTTTTATATAAACTAATGTGCTCTATAAATAAGGTTTTCATTAAAAAAAAAAATCATAATAAAAAATTAAAAACTGAGTGGCAGAACGCTGTTGGTATAAACAGAACGCTGCAATGGTTTTCTTTTTTGTTCTTATGTTTTGCTCTTTTTTTTATTAAATTAATTTCTCTCTTTTTAGATTTTTTAAACTTTTATTTATTTTTTTTTTTGTTTTATTTTTATTTGATTTTTTTTTATTTTTACTATAATAGATCTGTATAACTACTACAAATACTCTCTTCTTCTTCTGCGTGTTGTGTATTTATGTGTGGGGGAGTGTGAGTTTATTTGTGTTGGTTTGGTTGGATGAGACTTTTTTTTAAAACTCAAGCATCCATTTGAAGATATTAATTAAACACTTATGACGGTGATATAGTCTCACTGACGTTTTTTTTTTTCGTTTTGTTTTCTTCTTAAAATGTCCAGTATTTCTAATTCGCACAATGATGATGCTGATAAATATTTTTATACTGCTATGCCAGGCGAGGCTTCTTTTGATCAGGCATGTCTTCATCTTCATCGTCGTATTCTTCATTGGAATCACTTTCGTAATCAACAAGACCCTGCAACAAAAAGAAATGAAAATAATAGAGAAAATCAAATTGAAACATATAAAAAAACATTTTTAAATATTATTGCAGAAATATATCTGTAAATCTAACAAGTTGAACCTCTTGGCGTAATGTTTATTGCGTTGAGCTATCTCTTGCGAGATGGTGGTCAGTGCTCCAAGAATAATTCTTGTCATGATTCATTATTTTAGCAATTCGGATACGGGAGACAATTGTAGGTGGCCCCCATTTATCCAGATTAACAACACGCAGACAGGAATGGTAGACAGTGTAAGCGTTAGCCCAAGGTCTTGACAAGTTAATAATTTATTTTTAAATAAAAAATTCTACAATCGACAGAAAATTGTATGTCCCTTCCATTCCTGCCAACTGCCTGTCCCAGTTTTTTCTTCAAACCTCGGACATACAAGTGTCTCGTACTTTTTTTATCCCATATTGTCACATTTCCTAATTTTTTTTATATTTAACATTTGTATACAGGGTGCGTTTTATGTTCCAGATCGACTTTATTTGGTTGCAATTTTTTTGTCAATGAAATTTTCAGTTGGAATTTAACAGTCGCAAAAGAGTGATAAACAATTGAAGGGTTGTAAGTCTAAAGGGTCTAAGTGCCAAAAAATCAAAAATCAATATTTTTATCAAAATACAATCTAAGGGCCAAGCCTTATAATATCAAAATGGATTCAAGTGCTTATTTCTTTTAAAACTGTACACACACATAAATAAAGTTGTGGTATAGCATAAGTTCCAAAGGGCTTTTGCTTATGTTTTTCTCGTTTATCTCTAAATTATAAAAATGGCACTTAGACCCTTTAGACTTACAACCCTTCAATTTTGTATGTCTAACGCAGCAACAACGTATTAAAAAATTATCAAAACCACTTTATTTAAATAATTGTTCAATTGAAAATACGCGGAGAAAATTATGTGACTTTGTAGATGTTAATCCTGTGCCGAAAAAGTCAATCATTAAACTTATAATTTTGAAAATTTGCCTAAACTGGGAGATATATTAAAGTAATTTGACGCCTCCTGATTTCTTCGTATGAAGGTACTTAAAGGAAAAGGCGTAAGTCAACAAATCAACCACAACCCCGATGCATAAGGACAACATTAGAAAAAAAAAAATTACTGAAATTACAGCAGAAGTTTGCGAAATTGTTATTGTTGGGCTACGGCCAAACGCGCCCACTTGACCGACATCATAATTCTAAAGAGCATTTAATCAATCAATAAAATATAAATTATTAAATTGTATTTCATTTAAAAGTTATTGAAGAAAAACATCGATCTAAACATAAAACGCACCCTGTATTTTATAAAACACTATTGATACTTTATTTACACCTCAACAAGGTATTGTTGTAAAAACAATTGGAGATTCCAGAAGAATCGTTAGACATAATTTCTCACAAAGAGGTGATTGAGGCTATAAATAGTCTGAAGGATAGCAAAACGGCCGGCTCAAACAGAATACCAGCTGGATTCTACAAATACGCCTCACGTGTTTGATGATATTTTAGATAATGGAGTTATATCTCATTAGTTCGAAGAGGCTCTTATCTCTACTCAACTCTCTAGCTCTACTCTGACAGTAGAGTCGTCGGAAAAACAGTGAAGTGGATTAGAAGTTTCAGACAAGAGATCATTAATAAAAATGATGAAGAGAGTCGAAGATAAAACGGAGCCTAGGGGAACACCAGCATTTATTTTGTGAAGATCAGACTTGACCAATACAAAATGTATAGAACGATCTAGAAGGTAATTTCTAATTCAAAGAATAAGGGTTTCGTTAATACCAAACGAACGCATTTTCGATAAGAGAGCCTGGTGCCAAACTCTATCAAATGCCTTAGAAATATCAAGCGCAATAATCTTACTTTCTCCAAAACAATGTAAAGATCTGATCCATTCTTCGGTGAGATATGCCATCAGATCACCAGTGGAACGATTGCTACGAAAGCCATATTGCCGGTCATTAAGAAGCTTTCGATCTTCGAGATATTTCTTGGAAAGCAGGGACGTAGGTGCAATTGGTCGATTATGTCTTCCATTTTTTAAGGAAGATCCCAGAACAGTAGAAGCGATGGAAAAGCTTAAAATAAATAAATTTGGTGGTGCAACAGCTCGGAGTGAACCAGTACGTAGTGACTTACAACTTTCAACCATTCCTGGGTGCGTGTTGCCACCAGGAACCGAGGGGACCCACAATTTTCTGCCGATTCCGAAGGGCTAATGAGCAGCACTTTCCTTGACAAGAGATACTCTTGGAGAATTTGTCAATTCCTCGCAAGAGGCAGTACACCCCTGAAAAAAACTTTTTCGCAGCGGCTGAGAATCGAACTCGAGACCTTTCGCATGACAGTCCAACGCACTAACCATTATGCCAAAGCTTACGCAATGGTTTTGCCAGCGAGAGACCGAATAGTTTTGCCTTCAATCCTATTACATTTTTTGATACTTATAAAATCTCTAAGAATTATTGTACTTCAGAATATCTAGCACGCCCTTTAAATAATTTGGACTTTATGACGCCACAATGAACTCACATTTGAATTTTCTTTTTGGCACTTTCATGTAAATGAAGAACTAGGAAAACGTTCCTCAAAAATCGTCTTAAAAACCAGTTATATCTGTCGTTATATTGTTTCAAAAAAGAGATAAATTATGTATAATAAATATTAATGTTGGCCTTTAATAAATTAAAACAAAAAACATGGGATCAATCTTACAAGCGGAACAAATCAAGTATATATTTTTTAAGCCCACAGAACTCTTTAGTTTTGTATTCATTTATGTAAATATTCTTTTTGTATCGTACTCTTACTGTCAATTAAAATGATTGGTTATATATTTCAACGGTTTTCCAATAATTAATATTGGTGCTTATTTTAACATTCTCTTTCGTTCGAAAGTGAGTCGAATTCGTTGAAACTTAGGTGCTTATTTTGACATTCTCTTTCGTTAGAAAGTGAGTCGAATTCGTTGAAACTTAATTTTGAGACTCGGCGATTAGAATGTTAATCGAACAAATCGAAAGTTCACCCAATCCATAGAAAGTTCATTCATTTGCTAAAGCTAATTCAATTTTGACATTCGAAAGAATAGAACTAAATGTCATTTTTGTGTCGTTTGAATTATCTGTCGAGAAAGCAACAAAACATGTAAGTTTTAATTATTTCATGGAAAATAAAATACTTTTATAAATTTTTTTTGTTGTTTTATGTTTAAAGGTCGCATTCGAACTGGACCACCCGCGAACAAAAGGAAAAGTTAAACAAAATAATGGAAGAAAATCCGGAGGTAGCAAAGGGTTTTTTTACCACCCGCGTTGATACGGAAAGCATCCACTATCCTTATCCTCTGCACTTCTTCAACACCATCTTCATTTATAAACAACAAAAATGCCATATTTTTATTTTTTTATTTATTATTTTATGTTTTTATCAAAGAAATTTAAATTATTAAACAATAAACAAAACAATTACAAATAAACAAAGACTTCACTTTTTGGTTTTGACATTTCACAAACTTCTCTTTTGTTTTTGATATTTTAGTGTGACCAAGTGTATACCAAAAAAATAAAAATTTAGAACGCGTAATGAACAACTTATTTTTTTAAGAATACATAGTTTCAAAACAGCTGAGTTGACACAAAAAATGTAATGAATATGTAGTTCTTTATGGTTAAACTTTACTTTATAATAAAAACGTGTATTATGTATTTATTTTGTTTCTTGATTCTTTATCCAACATCTATAAAATGTTTAGAAACAAAAAAAATGTAAAACGGTCATACTAATTTAAATAGAAATATAGTAAATTTCAAACAGCTGATAGTGAAAATGAATCTTTTTTGAAGTTCATTTTATGCAATCTTTCGCAAATGAATGTTATTAGTTCGAATCTCAAAATTAAGAAAGTTCATTCGAAGGAATAAAATCATTCTAACGAATAGACTATTCGTGAGAATGTCAAAATAAGCATGATTTCTTTTACCTCTCACGCTTTCCTTATTCTTCCATAATCTGTCTGAATCGACCCCGTTTACAATGTCAGTATTTTTTTTTAAATCAGTCTAATCAACACTTCCTTTTGCTCACGCGTTGTCCAAAGCCGAATAAAAATAAGGCTCTGAATATACCGTAGGTGCTATTCATACGCTTAAGTATGTCCTGAAGCAGATATTAGCATGCATATTCGCCGTTGGAAACTGACGAAACATCAAAGGCATCTTTCAATACATAAGACTAATAATGAGTGAATTTTTTGCTATTTTCTTTTTGGCAACACTGGTTTTGATAGCTCACGCATGTTTAGTGTTTTGTAGAGAATTTTGCAGTGTGAAGCCTTTCAAAATACAGCTGGTGCAAGAATTAAATGCGAACGACCTACCACAACGCCGAATTTGGTGAATTGGCTCTTGAAAAGTTGACCGAAGATCCACTTTTTTATCGAAAAATTGTGTTCAGCGACGAAGCTCATTTCTGATACGTGAACAAGCAAAAGTGCCGTATTTGCAAGAGCTACCAATGCATCCAGAAAAAGTCACTGTTTGGTGCGGATTAAGGGCTGGCGGAATCATTGGGCAGTATTTCTTCAAAGATGATGCAAATCGCAACGTTCCGTGAATGGTGAGCACTTCTGTGCGATGATAAATATTTTAAGGCTCATGTCAAGCTCATGCTCAATTACTCAATTACGACTCCTGATAATAGCTTCCGACTAATAGACTTGCATCAGTTCGTAATAGGGTTTATTCATAAAGCAATCTGGCGCTCTGCATTAGGTGGAACCACCAACAAAAAAACATGTTCCAATCGACACAGAATATGTATACGGAATCTAAGACGTGTGTACATTTCGAGAGCAAAATATAAAGGCGAAGAATATCGAGCAAGGGTAAAAGGGGATTAAGACGATCCTACTTAGAAAGAAGAGGGCATATTTATGCAGCCCCCCAGCTCAGGGAGACCGAATTCTCACGAAGAGTCGGCGCAGACACTACGAAATAGCGAAGGTAAATAGTCATCGAACCACAGTAAACAAATGGATGTATTCAAGCAAAATTTGCAACAACTCCTGAATGGCCATATCTTTATGAAATTATCCATTTTTCATTGATTTTTTAAGCATAATCGCTAACCGCCATGCGGAGGGTCTAAGGTTCGATTTTCAGACGCTGGAAAATGTTTTCCAGAAGTGAGTTTTCTTTTTGCAAGGAAACTACAAATGCTCCAAGAGTATCTCTGGTCAATGAAAGTGCTGCTCACAAGCAGTTCGGCAGAAAATTGTAGGTCCCTAAATTTTAAATCACTAAGTTTAGGCTCTCTACGAGCCGTAATGGTCTTTAATTTTTATATTTGTTTTAGGTAGCTAGAGGACTACTTTTCCTTACTTTGACTGGTAACTCTACATGTGACATTGTATTTCACACTTCACGTACTATTTTTAGTTGATATCTTAATACACGTACAAGTAAAATGTAGCCGTCAAAAGAAACAATTTTTGAACCATTTTACTTAAAAAAACCTAATTAGAATTAACAAAATACAGACAATTCATTATATATTTATGATTTAGCAATCAATTGCTATTTAAAGCAACGTATTAACAGAACTTTATATAATAATAGATTTAAAAACAAAACTTACCTTTTTAATAACATTTTCCGAAGAGTTCGCAGTTGTTGTTAACGCTAGCGCAGTTTCTTTTTCAACAGCATCAGCCTCTCCATTGGCAGTTACTGCAGATAGTACTGCTGCCACACCAACACTCAATATACCATCACAATTTGTACTGTTTCCAGTAGTACTAGCGGCTATAGCGGCAACAACAGCTGATACAGCGTCCGCAGTCGCTCTATTGGTGGTGGAAGTTGTATTACCAGTCGTTATGATGGTAGAAATATTTGATGGAACATCAATATCTGATTTACTGCTTGCGTGTGTTATTTTCAGTGAAGAAGCTGAAGTCGTTTCTTCCTCCTCCGATGACGAAGAAGATGATGATGATGATGGGTCAAGATGCGTGTTTTGGGACGCAACTGCTTCGCTAGAATTTGTTATGATCGTTGTTTTATCTTTAATTTCCTGCGACTGTGGCTCCCTTTGCTTTAGCTGGGGTTGTTGTTGGTGTTTTTGTTGTGACAATGATTCGGACGAGGACGAAGAAGACGACGAAGAAGAATTCGAGGACGACGACGACAGAGACAGCTCTTGCTGTTGATGCGAAATCACTAACGCTGCAGCGTTCTGTTGATTGGACTGTTGTTGCGTGCTAGTAAGCGTCACCTGCTGCTGTTGGAAATTATGCAAAGGGTGTTGTTGCATTGTTAGGGACGAGTTATGGCCCTGTGGCGGTGAGTTTGATGAGTGCGGAGGCGAAGACGATGCAGTCGACGAACCACTGCTGCTGCTGCTACCACTAACACTTCCCGGCGACAACGAAGTCGAGGATGTATTTAAACTGCTGTTGTTTGTCATTGAGTGAATTGCAGTCGACGAATTGTTCGGTGACTTATTTTGCTGCGCAGACTGAGGACCGTTCTTTTCAACTGGTTTACCTACAAACAGTGATGAATTAACCGAACTAAGATTTTTTTTATTCATTTAATACTCACTCTTCATAACATTGTAAGAATCAAGTTCTTCAGCGAAATCTTCTTCCTCATTAAACCACATCTCCTCGTCTTCATCGAGCTGCCTTTGATCGCGACGGTATCGGCCACTTCTAATAATTGGTAGTGTGCTGCTATTCGTGAGAATTCAAAACAAAACATACATAAATGTTACAAAGTAAAATGATTATAATAAATTTTGGGCAATTAACCTGTCCATAGCCAACTTGTCGCGATCCTTTATTCGGTCTTGGTATTGATCGTATCGGGTCTTCAGATACTTAAACGTTTGTACATATTCGATTTCATCAAATATTTTACTGAAATTCTCAACAAAATATACGCAAAGGGTTTTTATGTCCTCGAGTTTTACGTACTCGAATAATTCTAATATAGCCGATTCGAGTAGATTATATCTGCCATTATTTCTAATGAATGCGTCAACAACTGGTGCAAATAAGTTACCCTTAACAATATGTCTGCAAAAACAAAGGCAAAGATTAGTATATGTAGTTATATAAAATACTTCATGTTAAACAAGAAATTCATAAAATTAACGAAAGGACAATTTAGTGTTAATCGAATTTGGTTATCAGGCAGAATAAGCAATGTGAAGAAAGCCAACTCAGTTAAGATAGCTACAACTAAGCTAAAGAATGGTAAGGCATTACACATTCGTGCTGTCCGGCTAATGAAAGAATATCTGAACTTAAATATACGTCCGAAATTGGACTAGAGCGCTCGAGAGCAAATTGATGGGCATTCCTGAAAGCAAATGTATAACGGTTGAATGTTTTAAGGGGAGGAAGGCAACTTGTTATTTTACTAGCTCTGTTTATTAAAGAAACGATACAATAAACATGACGTCGGATTTCAAGAGACTGTATATTATCCAAAAGACTCAAGTGTGCCGAAGGAGCACCTGCCGAGATATGAGAGTTATATTCCAACTTTGGGCGGATATAAATAAGTTTTATATATACTGGCTAGATCAGAAGGGGACACAAATTGCTGGCATCGACAGAGGAAACCCCTAACACTTTGCGGAATTTTAAGCAACATCTTGTATGTAGTCATTCCACCGAAAGTGATTGGTAATACACATTTCGAAAATTGAAAGTTGTTCAGTTTTCTGGAAGAATATCCCACTCATGAATAGTGCCAGGTGGAAGGAGGTTTCGCTTAAGCCACAAGAGACATCATTGAGTTTTCGAAGCATTAAATTCTACGTGGTTTCTTATTCCCCATTGGACAATACAATACAATGGCGAGGATACTATCCGGGAAAGCTGAATTGTATATGTGAAGATCTATCAGACTCAGAAATGTTTTTTTTTTGTTTTTACGCCATATTATTTATAAGTCTTTCTAGTGGTTTCTTAAAAAATAAGGTTTTATATAAGAAAATTTTAAAACATTTTTAAGAAAAAATATTGGTACGCCAATTTGAAGTTTTTATTATTGTATGAATAAAAATTAAATTTACAAAAAAAGTATTGAGCCGTTTTCGAGATATTGAATTTTCAAAAAACAAAAAATTGATTTTTTTCTTCCAAAATTCAAAAAAATATTTTTCTTAAAGTTTTGAAATGCAATGTTTTTTAAACTTTTTATACTTCTATCTGCGAAATTTCATTAAAATCCGTTGTGTTGATAATGAGAAATTCAAAATTTAAAAAAATCGTTCTATGGTAGGCACAGTCAGTAATATCTTGTTTTCAATTTTTTTTTTATTAAATTACAGATACTGAAAAATAATAGAAAGAAAAAAAATTTAAGCAAAATTCTAGGAAGCGTTTTCGAAAAAAATTCGGTTTTCGAAAACCATTTTTTAACATTTGTATGGAGGGTACCGTTATTTTTAGGTAAAATTAATTTATTTTTCTCATATATTGTAGATTATTTTTCCCAAGATTATTTATCAAGTTTTGAAAAAATCGAGCATGGGGTTTTCGAAATATTGAGTTTTCAAAAAAAAATTTGAAAGTTTTTTTAAAAATCAAAAAAAAAATTTTGGAAAATTTGAATACACAAAAAATGATCAAAATCGGTTGTACCGTTTTTGAGAAAATCAAAAACAAAAAAATGGTCCCAAGGGGGGTACCAAAACTACTCATTTTTTGGAAATTTTTTTTCAACCATTAGCTAGGTTTAACTAAATTAAATTTTTTGAATTTTTTTTTTTAAATCGTAGGCAGTTTTTGAGAAAAAAAAAAATATTTATAAAATTTCGAAAAAAAAATCGTATGGCAGGTACCGTTATTTTTGGTCTTAAAAAATCAAATCAAAAAACATCCGGGGGTAAAAAATTAAAACCCATATCTACCAAGTTTGAAGTAAATCGGCCGAGCGGTTTAGCTGTAATCAGACAGACAGACAGACAGACAGAATTGCCAGACCCACTTTTTTCGTCTTCGCTATCATCGTAATGTCAACTTTGATCAAAATCTCGAGTTCGATTTTTTTTACGAATGCATAACTTGCCTTATAGTACCTATAAGTCGCAAGTAAAAAAGAACGTATTACAAAAATTCTGTCTCCACTAAGACATTTATATATCAAAGTATTTTTTTGAGAAAACTTTAATAAAAACTTTAAACAACATGTGAGCCAATTTTAAAGGTTTTAACCAAAGTAGTGAAGCTGATAGCATGCAAACCACAATTACTGCACTGAAGTGATAATTTATGATAATCATCATATAAGTTTTCTTCAATTTATCTGTTATCTAATACATATATGCAACAGAACACCGGTGAGAAAAACATAAACTAATTCAAATCTATACTTTGTTCATAAACATAAATTCTACATAAAACAATCTGAGTTACAAGCAAGTCAGCTCACCTATTATAAAACTCGTCTTTAAGTGCAATTATTTTTCTTAAAAGTCTAAGGGCGCCAAGAACGAGGAACGTATGTGTGCTTTTCATAAGCACTAGTATTCTCTTGAGGAGATCTTTTTGTATTATAAAATTCTTTATATGATACGTGTGATGTTCTACACAGAACGATAGAATGTCCAAAACTAGACCCAACAACTGCGCCGTTTGATAATCTTCGTTTTGTGGTCTATCACCAATGGTATTCATTAAAAGTGGAGCTGTGGATAAAGACAATAGTTAAGCTTCTTGTATAAACCAAATAAAAATTATTATACCAATTAACGTTTGAATACTATGTTTGTAAAAGAAATTTAGGAAGTCCCCTTTTTCGGTGAGCATGTTCTCTGGTTCTAGGAGAATTTTTATCACACCCATTAATTGCACCGCTCCACCCAATTCTGGCTCGGAATCAGTCAACATTTGTTCAATAGCTATATTAAGTAGCATTCGTCCCTGCAGGAGAACAAAAAAATGCATTTTAAACCATTATATTTGCATAAGTTAGTAACACTTACCCCGTCCGTCCTGCTCACTTGTTGCAATGTGTAATTGCGAACAACCAATGGCGAAAACTCGACAATTGCAGTCAAAATATCAATAGAAGCTGATTTTGTCTTCTGATCGGCCATTATCAAAGTTATTTCCAGTGCCTGGAGAATTCCTAAACACGTCAGAGTTTTGTAGAAGGAATCTTTACCTTGCGGCTGCAAATTTTGAGCATAGTTGCAGAATTCCTTTAAAAACAGCACAATGTCACGACGCTTCGCTTCTGATGTATTGGGATCTGTTAGCAGGGTGAACATATCGACAAGAAAACGCTCGTCCTCTTGTATCAGTGTGACAATCTCGACTTTATTAAAGAATATAAAACTCGACAACGTGTTCAGCATGTTGTCTTCGACAAAAACCGAAGGTGTTGGCAATATGATATCCTGAATGTATTGCACTCGGAACGTTTGATGGATTTTTGCCAGGAGGTCTTGATTTCTGATCGGGATAGCTTCACGAAATTTTGCCAGTTGTTTTAAATATTGGCGATGTTTTTTAGGTTGAGTGAGATTTGAGTCGTATTCCAAGCAACCAACAACATCGAATATGGTGTCCTCTGCAAACATTATTTCAAATAGTGCGTTCTTGTTCAGCAGAAAAATGTTCTTAAAGATTTCAAAGAGATGATGGAGGCCTTCCATGTTCTCCAAATCTTCGCACACATGAAAGAGATTGAGCAATTTCTTGATATAATTCTCTGATTGCAGGGCCGTTGAAAGCTTCTCTTTGCGAAGAGGTGTTGTTAAACAATTTTGTATTGTTTCTGCAATATCTTCGAGTCGACCTAGTTCGCAGGGTGGCAACTCAATTGGTGGTGCTGTATCGGACATATCTTCGAAGCGCTCATCTTCTGACTCTTCGACAATATCTTGGGTAATCTCAACGGATGGGTCTTTACCTTGCACCTAAAAGAAAAATATAATTTTTTGAGTCATAAAAATACAATTGAGTGACGATCTGCATCCCACCGTGAGCGCACGCGTGGGAGCTACGTCCATTTGTTACGCAATGTTGTTTTAAAGAACATAATATTCCAAATCAAACAAAAAAAATAGTGCATGAAAAAATATATACGTACAAAAAAAAACAACAATATAGTGCATGGGCTACAAAAAAAAACATCACAACGAGCTTCTTATGCCCTACCTTCCCACTCCGTTTCAACTCCTCTCACAGTTACTTAGTATAGCCACTGCATGCATTGCATGGTAAACAACGTTCAGTGTAGCAATTAGGGTTGTTATTATTTTGGGGTTTACAGGAGCGGATCAGTGATTTATCATTATGCATTTAACACTAATGGTAAATTGCTCAAAATTAAAACCTGCATAGATAAATGTCTAGTTTTGGTTTTCTTTTGTGTTTTGTGTATTGTAATGGCTGGTAAGTTTTATGTCCAGTATTGTAACATTCAGGGGCTTTGAAAAAACTTCTGTGCTGTGTACGTTTTTTTATATATCCCAATGCAAGTTTGGATAGTAATTCGCCTTCTAATGAATTCGATGCCCCGTCCGATTCTATCCAGATAATTGTGTCTCATTTTCAGCACAGTGAGATCGTTGTTACATGTAGACAATTCTTCGTGGCTGCGCTATTCTGGTCAGACAACAGCCAAAGGAAGGTATGTCGAGATTTTTGCTGAGTTAAACAAACTGACTCAGCTTGTTGACGAGCCAACTCGGATTCCTGACGTTGTAGGTCAATCCGCCAACACTCTAGACTTGTTCTTTACCTCTGGCCCTGACAAATACACTATAAATGTATTATCGACTCTATGTACATCAGACCATTGTATCCTATCAACAAACCCCAGTTAAAGAAAAAAAACCCTATGAGAACCGTTTGACTATAAGTAAAAGCCAACTAGGACAGTCTCCATAATTTCTTCTGGAAAATTAACAGGTCACTATGCTTCCTCGATAGTGACGCAGACTCCAGTGCAGATATGGTCACAAAACTGATTCTGTACGGTATGAGAAATTTTATTCCGAATGACTCCTCCTGTACTTGAGAGCGTACACGATTTTATATGACGAATCTTCTTTCGCATTCGTGCAGTTGGTAGAGTAATAAAAGATCTTGAAATTCAGAAATTCGCTGCCTCGGATAGTATCCCCCTTTTGTTCTGAAGAGGTGTTCTACCACGCTTTCGTAAGCTTTTCCACGTTCCACTCTACAGGTCTCTTTCCGAGTGGATGGAAAACAGCATTTGTCCAGCCTCTCCCTAAAAAAGGCGAATCCTCCTCCGACAAATTGCATTTACGTCCCTTCTTTCTAAGGTCATGGAAACACTGATCAATTTTCAGCTTAAGAAATATCTTAAGGAACGAAAGCTTCTTAATGACCGGCAGTATGGCTTTCGCAGCAATAGGTCCATTGGATATCTGATGGTATATCTCACCGAAGAGTGGAACAAATCTTTACATTGTTTTGGTGAGAGAAAGTAAGATTATTCTTCTTCTTATCTTCTTCGTTGGATTAGAAATTACTCGTACCTTTCACTACAAGTAGTATTTAACGGTTTCAAATCTGATATCCACAAAATAAATGCTGGTGTGCCCCAGGGCTCCGTTTTGTCTGCGACACTCTTCCTTATGTTCACAAATGATCTTTTGTCTAAAACTTCTAATCCACTTAATCGTTTCGCTGACGACAGTACCCTCAGCATCCGTGTGCTTCGGATGTGTGCTTCGGATGTGAACTTCCAAACGTATGATAAGCTCATTAAATTCTGATCTTGGTAGCATTGTCCAATGGGGTATCAAAAACCGTGTAGAATTTGTGGCTTAGAAAACTCAATGCTGTTTACTATAGCTAAACCGTAACCCTGCCTCAATGCCACTTTCTATGGGTGGCACTTGCATCGAGGAGACTGAACAGCTTCCAGTTCTAGGTATGTGCATCAGAGACCATTTTTTATGGTGTGATCACATATTTTAAACAGTGTTCTAATCCTTCTCTTAAACAATTCAACCGTAATACCCGTACTTCTAGGAATGCGCATCAGTTTACCATTCAGCCCAATTTCGGACGTTCTGTCAAGTACAGAGATTCTGTTTTTAGCCGCACTACACGAATGTGGAATGGTTTATCCGGCTCAATATTTCTCACTCATTGCAATTTGAAGACAGCCAAAACCAATGTGCATCGGTATCTCCTTTCTAATCTTATCCTACTTTCCTAATTGCTCGTAGTGTTTTTAACATTAACAACATAACCCCTTGAGTGTGCATATAATATATAAAACAAAATATAATGCTCTACAAATTAACAAAAATCTACAAAAATGATCTAAAAAAATTTGACATTAAATTACACATATGTACTCAAATAAATGTATGTGTACTAAAAAAAAAAAAGGAATTGACTTCAAAAGTATTATGTATATAAGTTTTCTCAAAACAAATAAAATCCCATTAAAGCAAAAATTCTCATGACAAAAGAAATAAAATATGTATTGAAAATAGTATTTTTTTTTCAATAAGGTATTCATACAATTTCCATTTTAAAATAAATATTTAAATAATAATTTCAAGGAAAGGCTTTTAATAAAGCTTCATACACGCTTCATATATTCAATGAATGAAAAAGTATCCTGGTAATATCCTGCTGTTTATTTCTTATAAGCCAATTCCTACTAAAAACGTGCTAAGGCATGTGATGCTTGACTACCAATCCAAAATAGTAATGCGACACGCGTCAAGCCACGTCACAAGAGTTGCCGCCTGTGTGAAACTTGCCCGATAAGAATTTTCGCAGTTCAAATCAAACACTAAGTAAAAGCTCAAAAAGCTTGCTTTTCGTCAGTGTCGAAGTAGGTTTTTTCATAAGGCAGAATATTTTGATATGAATCCCATAGACGAGGGCGAAAACCGAATAAAAAAATTTTTTGTATATACATATGTACAGAACAGCCTCGCTAGTCCGGACACTCGCTAGCCCGGACACTTCAGTAGTCCGGACACCTCTATGTTTCGGACACTTTAAAAATTTTACCCCTGCAGTCCGGACAGCGTATTAAAATGCGTATGTAAAATGTACATTCATATACATATGTATTATTTGACTCCCTTTCTTGGAAAAAACGTTTGTTCACACGATTACGGGGAATCCCCTACTAGTTTTGTCGCTTGTAGTTGGCTCTGAAATCTAGACATTTTAATCGTTGCAAATTTACTCATTCGAAGTTTATATTTTTGTGGTCGTTGATTTTTCATGCTCTGTTACATTTTATTGTGAGCTTTCTTTAAGGATAAGGCATATTTTTTTGGTGTAAATTGAATTTCTCATTGAAATTTTTTTAAAATATAAGTTATTACTTATTATGGCTTCTACAAAGAAAAGCATGTTACTTTGACACTTTCTGAGAAATGTAAAATATTAGATAATATTGAAACTGGCAAATCAGTTAGGCAAGTTGCAAAAATTTTCAAAGTCTCGAAGTCAACTGTTTTTTGTTATAAAAATGAATAAGATGAAAATTCGGAAATTTGTATCTATTGGCCCACATTCTACTGGAAGATGATAAAAACATTGCAACAGTCTTAAAAAAATTCAATTTGAGAGGTGCTGTTTATTTTTTAGATTCAGCTTGGAAAGGTATCGGAGAGAAAAATATTAAAAAGAGTTGTACAATATTATGGCCAGAACTGGCTTCCCAATGGAATAATGAAGACCTTATACCACTTTCACAGTTACGCTAACAAATTGACTCGGATTGCCATGATAAGAATAATAATTGATCCAAATGGTGACACATCTACATATGAAATCAATAAATGGGCAACTGGTCAAAATGAAGTCTTCTACGACTTTTCTGAAGAAGAAGACAGTGAAGATGAAAATGTAAACAAAGAAGTTTCGAAAATTTCAAACAATGAAGCAAGGAGGATATTTGCCAAGGGCATTCAGTGGGCCGAACAAAATAATGCATCTCAAATGGTTATCCTTCTCCTAAAGAGGTTACGCGAAAAAGCTGAAAAGATGTTATTAGATAAAGCGTTCCAACCAAAAATTAACACGTGCTTTCCTACTTTTTAAAAAAAAATTAAATGCGTTCATATTGCTTACATACGTACATACATGTATATATTTAAACTATGTGTATATGTACTTCTATTTGTAATAAAAAGGTTTTGAAAAGTTTTCGGTTGTCCATTGTATTTAATTTTTTCTCTATAGTCCGGACATTTCGCTATTCCGGACACGGTAGAAACCTTATGTGTCCGGACTAGCGAGGCTGTACTGTACTTTATATTTTTGATTACAGGCAGGAAGGATACCATACCAGTATTCTTGAAATATTCTTTATAAAGCTTTTTAAATAATCTAAAGCCACAATATGCCTTTCGCAGCAATCGTTCCGCTGGTGATCTGATAATAACTTACCGAAGAGTGGAACAGATCTTTAAATTGTTTTGGAGAAAATAAGATTATTGCGCTTGATATTTCTTAAGCATTTAATAGAGTTTGACACCAGGCTCTCTTATCGAAAATGAGTACTTGGTATCAACGAAACCCTTATTCTTTGGATTAGAAATTACCTTCCAGATCGTTCAATACATGTTGTGTTGGACAGTTTCAAGTATGATAAACTTAAACTTAACTGAACTTAAACTACTCTAAGCTTTTCATGCTCGTCCTCACATTCACGTCTATCTCCTTCAGAAGTGGAATTGCAAGTGTATCGTATGATTAGCTCATTAAACTTTGATCTTTACAGCATTGTTAAATGGGGTATACAAAATCGGGTTGAGTTCCATGCTTCGAAAACTCAATGTTGTCTATTGTCGTTGAAGCAAAATGTACCCCTAATGCCTTTGAATTTAATTATCTTTGAATGGCACTTGCATCGAAGAAGCCGAAAAGCTCCGAGTACTCAATATGTGTGTCAACGACCACATTCTCGAGACTCCCAAAAATGCTGCTAAATGCTTAGGATTTCTACATCGATATAAGAAATTTTTCACCCCTTCTGATCTGGCTATCATTTATAAAGTGTGAGTTATACGTCCAAAACTCGAGTATAACTCACATCCATGGGTAGAAGAAGTACAAAACTTCTCTCTATTTACTGGCTAGAATCCAGAACAGAGCGTTAAAACTAATAGGAAATAGTACTATCATGAACTCATTCACATGTCTTCAACATTATCGGAATGTTTCATGTTCACTCGAAGTAGCCATTTGCATTCCTCCCCTTAATCAGTTCAATCGTGACACCCAGTTTCGGTAGGAATGTTCATCAGGATAAAAAGGGTTATGTCCTTCTAAGCTATGCAATCACTTTAAATTTATTTTATTTGAGTCACATTCCATTTGAAATGCACCATTCAAAGGTTCTATTAATATAATTTAGTAGGGACAAGTAGAATACACCGTAGCGTGCGACTTGGCAAGCGTAGCAGAAGAGGCCGCATGTAGGTGCGACAGTAGGACCGTCTACGGAATTACCAAAGAGCTAACATGTGTCCAAAGCTCTAAACAACACCTGGTAAAGGACAATGACGGATCACTGCTAGCTTCGGATGAGGACCAGCTCAAAAGGTGGAAGGAACACTTTTCTGCGGTTTTAAATCGCGTTTTCACCAGCGAAGTCAACCTAACACCCAATGATCCGTCCGAAATTCCGGAATATGCACTGTACCACCAGTAGAGAAGAAATCTTAACCGCAATCAGAGCACTGAAGAACAACAAAGCGGTTGGACTTGACGGTATTCCCGCAGAGCTTTTACGAGCATCGCCAACAACATCGTCTGAGCTCCTGCACCCTCTCATAGAGAGAGCTTGGGAAACAGAAAGTTTTCCTGAGGAGTGGAAGAAGGGGATGATTGTCAAGCTTCCAAAGAAAGGAGACCTTACGCAGTGCGAAAGCTGAAGAGGAATCTGCGTCCTGCCTGCTGTAGCGAAGGTAGTAGCAAGAATCGTCTTAGAGCGAATAAAAGACCACCTAGAAGACACGCTTGACGCCGAACAAGCAGGTTTCCGCACTGGATCTGGTGATGTGCTGCATGCAGCTTTGTCGACTATAAATGGAGGAATTCATAGAATCTGCTATCACACCTGAAACATACTACTACGCGGATGACGTGTGCTTACTCTCATAGGATCATGGATTTCCATCAAATGACAACAAAGATGGAGAGAGAAGCCGAAACCCTCGGACTTAAGATCAATACGCAAAAACTAAAAGGATCAGCCTTGGAACTTCCTCATCTACTCAAATAGATATTTCTGGACAACCAGTAGAGATGGTAGAAAGCTTTCTATACCTTGGGAGTATTGTCTCTACTGATGGCGGGACCGAACTAGATTTAACCAGCCAAATCGGGAAAGCAAAGGCTGCGTTCGGAATGCTGTCCAAAATATGGAGAAACAACTCTATAAGCCTAAAGACCAAGCTACGACTCTTCCTCTCCAATGTAGAATCCGTGCTTCTTTATGGATGCAGCACTTGGAAAGTAACACCCACTGTCACAAAGCTGCAAACGTTCGTGAATAGATGTCTGCGAAACATCTTGCGGATTTTCTGGCCTAACCGTATCTCTAATGATGAACTTTATGCGAGGACAGGTCAGAAACCCATCGACTCTATAATAGGAAAACGTAAGTGGCAGTGGATTGGACATACATAGGCCAAGAGTGCATTGCGAGTCAAGCGATGTAATGGAACCCTCTCACGCAGCGAGGCAGAGGAGTGGGCCGACCCAGAAGTACTTGGCGAAGAACGGTCGAAGAGGAATCAGCACAACTGGGGAACAGTTGGAGAGAGCTGAGGTACATCTCCAGAAACCGGTCACGATGGCGCGTAGTTGTAGTGGAGGCCCTATGCCCCGAAAGGCTAACACGGACGTAACAGGTCCGAGGACCTAAGTAAGTAAGTAGAATATACTTGAATTCTTGAAGCCATAGAACGCTTAAGGCATCAACGAAATCTAAGATTTTTGAGTACAGAATATCCACACTAATGCCATTTATAAACAGTATACATAATAGTAGTCTAATATGGTTACCTTGGCGAACTCCAAATGTTAAATTAAAAGTTTTAGTATAATCTTTAAAGTTAGAATTTCTGAATAAATTACTTAGACACCGTATTAATTATGCTTGTTCTTATTGCAAAACAGGATTTGTTTAGCGTGAGAATAAAAATATAAAAACGATTCTTGTCAAAACTATTTATATATGTAACTATAGAAAAAGAAAGTAGTACTCCTTGGTATAATAGTGCGTTAGTCTGTCATAGAGGAAGTGAGAAATCCTTCCTAGAGTATCTTTTGTTATAAAAAAGTACTGCTTAACTTAGCCGTTCGGATTCGGCACAAAATTGTAGGTCCCTTATATTCCTTGCAACACGGACATAGGAATGTATCCCGAAAAAAGCCATAATTAGATCCGTTCGTAGGGGCAATTTGTATGAGATTTTCCACTACTATGGATCTGTGATGAATTTTTTCAAGACTCCGATTACGATTAAATTCGTGATAAGTCTGATTTATATTTGAAGGGGTATTTATATTTGAAGGGGTATTTCGAACTTTTTTCCGCAAAACAACTACTAATTAAAAATGTTAAATCCAAATATTATTCCACCTGTTGTTAATATTTTTCTCAATCATTCTTTTTCGTTATTAAAAATAGAAAAAAAAACAATAAATAAACATTAAGAATCAAGGCTCAGTTAAAAATGTTCTAAACTTCTTATCATATTTTTGGAACTAAAACAAAAAAAAACCACAAAGCTTAGTTTAGATATTATTATAAATTTATTAAGAACAAAATTAACTTACCTGACAAATTTTCTCCCAAATCTCATCGCAGCCGACTTTCTCTTGGAAGCTTAATGCCAAATCAAAATTATCTCCCTCAGACCACACGATAAGAGTATCTTGTTGCTTTTGATAGGCGGTATCTGGTTGGATTTTACTTTCTAAAAGTAACGAACCATCGGATTCAGCCCGAACTAGCAATGAGATGCCTTAAATGATTAAAATGTATTTTAGTTAGTTAAAAAATTAGGGTTTGCTATTGTTTTTCTTTTTTTTTTCTTTTTATTAATGTCTTGTTTACCTTTTAGCCTATCAACATAATTAGATGAAACATGGCCTGTCCCACGGTCATCCCATTGCCTTTCAGCATTTAGAGCATATAGTTTAACACGTCGGCGGGTATCTGTTGTCATTCTGGTTATTGATTTGTTGGTTTTTGTAGAAGTTTTCTTTGATCGTTTCCCCGTGTTTACGAATTTAATTTAACACTATTCCAAATAGAACTTTATTACAAAAAATTAATTCGAATGTTTTGTGTGGATTTTTTTGTGCACCACACAGAAAGTAGCGAAACAATGTTTGTTTACTAGTAAATTCGGATAAAAATGTCCTTGGATAGATGATATTACTTACTCAATACACAAATATTTATATATTATGTTGATTAACGTAGATGGATATATTTATATTTTAATTATTATAATAAGCATTTTGATACTTTGTATCTAAAAATCTGAAATAAAAAAGAAAAATGTATTGATAAATTAAAATAAAACAGTAATTTAAAAAAAAGAGTAGATATTATTATAATCTATAAATATTAATCCATAAAACAACTACTAAGGGTATTCATGTAAGCGCGGAAAACCCTGATAAACCTCGGAAACCAGATAATTTTATCTCTGCAGAAATGAGCTGTCAAAATTTGTATGGGAAAAACTTTCTGCAAATCTGATAAAATTATCTCAAGAATTTGATGCGGAAAGTGAAGAAACAAACCCGATAAACTAAAGAAATATGGATTTTGACTTTTAATTTGACATTTCACAAAATATTTCACACATGAAAACATGTTGCGGAAAGTTATATATTTCTACAAAGCGGAAAATTATCTTGTTTCATGAATACCCTTACTGTTTTCATGAAGTAAGATAATTTTCAATAAACAGGTGATTATCTCGGTTATGGTCATTTGCTGGAGGAAACAGATTATGTTTTGATTAAAGTTGATCGCTATTTGTGCAATTGTGTATAGCGTGAACTTATTTTCCATTACGCTATTACTTTCACAACTAAATAACATCCTGGCTCAAAAACCATTTGAATTATGCTCAAGGATGAAATGTCTTTTATGAATTGAAAAAACAAAAGAACTTATTTTTTCAGAAATATAAAACTTTGAAAGAAGAAAAGAAATTATTCAAAAATGTTCAACTTACAAAAACAGTGAAGGCTGGAGCGAATGAAGAGATTATATGCATGCAATAAATTGCAAATTTTGTGACCCGATCAATTTCTCGCATTCGTCGTTGATGTTGAAGTTATCGGAGAACACAACATATCAATGATGGTCTTGTAAGTAATGAGACTGAAGTTTTAACAATTTTATAGATATGCTGTCTTCAAGAAAGAACTTTTGAACTTTTGCTGTCTAGTCTCCGCAATGAATTCGGACAACAGTACTAGTGCTGAGATTAAACGCAATCAATTGGATAAAAAGCTATTCGACTAGCGAAGTCACTACTAAAATGTGAAATTAGAAAAAAATCATGTCGGTCTTTATATATAATGTGGAGGCATATATGTACGAGTATGTAGGTATCCTGTCGAATGTGGATGAGTACGCTTTAAGCTGTTTTGAGAGCAAAATTCTCAAATAGAAGGGTGATGGGGGGTGACGGAGACGATACAACAACAAACAATACGGATTTATAGTGACATCGAACAGGCAAAGAAGTGATCCAGTGAAAATTAGTAGCAGCAGTAAAGGAAGACCCCGAAACAAGGGCGCACAGAAAAAGGACCTCAACTTACTAAGCTTGCGAAACTGAACACAACTATCTAGGGACCAATTAGGCTGGAAGAAGATTGTTGGTTGCGGCCCTGGTGCACACCGGACTTTATCAGCACCTTAATTATTATTATTATTATATTATTATAAAATTCTTTATTTAAAAATATAAGATTATAATATTATAAGTACATATGTATATAAAAGAAAATAGAACAATGACATAATATGCCGTCTGTCGAAATAATTGACGTATATTCTTACATTAAAAAATAAAAAGAAAAAAGTATATAGTTTAATTGCAGAAACAAAATTATTCAGTTGATACTATAGCGTTAAAAAAAAACAAAAAAAAAAAAAAAGAATTAATTTCAAAAAATTAGTTAGTTTGTTGGATTTAGGTTACTGTTTACAGAAACATTGAAAATTTATTTATACAAAGCAAGATTATGAATATATTTTTTTATGTTACAAAGTTATTCCTGTATTTGAAGGCATGATCGCAGTAGCTAAAAAGGATTTTCCATCCACATTTACCTTTGAGAATATCTTTAGCTTCTTCACGAGATAAAGAACTCTTTGAGAAGTACAGTCTTCGCAATTCTTGCAGAATAGGACATACAGCTAAAAAGTGATAAATATCTTCATTTTCGTTTTTATTACAGAGACAACAAATAGTTGAGACATCTTCCCTGTATGGCATATAGTTCAGATTCAATATTTCCACTCTCATCTTAAATATTAGACTGATTTGATACGGTGAAAACAGGTTACTAAAATAGTTCCCAGCTCCTAGGCAGTGGTTTAATTCTCTATATAATAGTCGACTTATCAGCACCTTAATGGATAACTTCGGTTCTAATGGTCGGAATTTCAGAAGCCAGAATCTCAGCCTACATTTTTGTATTTAAATTTCATAAAAGAAGGCAGATCGTATTTGCCGTTGCTTTGGTTTAAGCTACATATTCAAAATACAAAAGTTTATGATTTTCTTTGGTATTTGGAGATACGTCGTCGTATACTATTCAATTATTACTTCAACCCGAATAGAATGATGTAGCAGGAGCATCATCTCGTAGTACTGTCACTTTGACTTTGAAAGGTATGCAAATGACATGCACGATTTGAGGGTAATTGGCATAAAGGTCTAAAAGAATAAACCACAATCGACTAGTGCATTTAAGGTGTACTTAACAGAAGCCATCGCTCAAATTCAGCCGGATCTATGCGGAAGTCATTGAAAATTGGACCACCAGGATCCATGCTACCGTACTACTTGCCCTTATTGAATCACTCTTTAGTTGAATAGTTTTTAGAACTAAGAAACACAACTTAAACTCAATTGAAGTTAGTAACTTCTTAAGTGGTACCATATTAACTGTTTAAAATTTTGCACCAATATATTTATTTTTGTTTTAAATTTCAGATACCAAGTTAAAAAAAAAATCAAGCCACCCGTTTAGGCTGTAACCGAACGAACAAACAGAATTGTGGGACACGTTTTTCGTCTTCCCTTTCATCGGAATGTCAATTTAGAGTTCGGTATATCTCAGGTAAACAAATTAAAATCATGAAAAAAAACTTTGATTTGATTGGCTTCATTTTGTAACTTGACTTCGAATGTAAATATTATTGTACACAATCATAGTGTAAAGTGTGTCTTAAATTCAATTCAACTGGCGCTTTACGCGTGTATGTTTATTTTATTCATTAGACATTATAAAAGTTAAAAATTGATAAGAATACACATGTTTATTTCTACTTTTCCCATTCACAGTGATTAAGAAAAGCACGTGCCTCCTACTTAGTTTTTTATACGAATAAAAACGAGAGATAAATCTTGAATGTTTTTTTTTAATGGAAATTGAGAATTGAAAATATTTCCCTCAAAAATAATTACAAGTACTCTTAGATCCATTCCAATTTCTTAGTTGGATCATTACTTGCTAGCAGTTCTTTCAGTATTCTTCATTGCTTATTTTCCAATAAGGGAATTTCAAACTAAATAGTTTTATCTCTCTTCGAAATCGAATGAAACAACATTCAAAGATAATGTGAATGACTAAAACAACTTATGAAATAAAATTGAACGGTCTACCAAATAGAAAAGTCTTTTTTAAAGGGGTTGTTCATTGTCGTCATCGTAGGTACCGAAGGAGAAGAAGAAAAATAATTTCATGCTTGTATTGAATACACAAAAAATATCAACAACAACAAAATACAACACAAACTTCTCAATGGATACCTAAATATATTTGCCTATGGTTGACTCACTACTCAGATATGTGTTCTCTTTCACTCGATGAATGAAAAGCTGTATTTGTTTTGATTTCAGTAATTTTAGATTTTTCACGCAAAGAATCAACCAAAAAAAACTTAGTCTATAGAACATAAAAGTCAGTCGTGCATGGGAGGTAGGCGTCGAAAAATCGTTGCATTGCTAAAGTTAATTAATGGGTTAATAAGCTTAGAGTAAAATTATAAACGAGAAAAGAAAAATAGACAAGTCCCTTAGGAATGAAGTTCAGAAAGAAAGCGCCGTCACAACAAATCTTGAATTTGTCATTGTTAATATTCAGTGCTTTTTTATTTTGTTTTTGATAATAAAACTTAATGAAATGTGCTTTAAAATGTTTTTGTTCTGATTCAATATTACAAATCAAAAACCACTCTGGTTGTAATATTCTTGGACAAATATTTAAATAAGATCTTTCTAGTTCTGGAAAAGCTGCCTTGAAATTATAAATGTACCATTTAAAGCACTTAATGTATTTTACTACTAATTTAGGGGTTTGAATAGCTGAAAATAATGATATTATTGGCAACTTCTTTAGTCAAGCTACAATGAAACTAGACGCCTACGAACATATAACCCTTTATATGACAGTATCCTAATTGCGTGGCTTAAAAGAGCATCTCACTTATAATCACACAAATGTATGATAATCTTATCTATTATTCATATATTTTTTTTTATTTTATTTATTTATTAATGAAAATCATCCAGGGCTTTAAGGCTGTACTTGAAGGAAATCATTTTTTGAAGGAAACGCCTAATTCTTAATGTCGGATAAAAGTACAACCTGTCTATAGTCACATTTTGTTTAGCTTTTTTGAATTTTGTATATGTTTGTATATGAGCAATGATAAAACTTTACTATTATGAGTGTTCCTTAGTGCAAACGTTGCACCCATTTTACGGTAGACGTGGTAGGCCTTAATAGTCGACTCCAATTTCGAGACGACCGGGTTGGCAACATTCGTATGTCAAAGGAATTCAAGATTGGGCTAGAACATCGCGGCGGTCGGTAAAAATGTACAGCTCGGCAGTTCGCAGACTTCAACTTTGCGTTGGGACGCGGGCCTCCAGCCGTACAAAATCCAAAGTTCATGACCATAGAATAGTCATATGAATATGAGCCTTTGGAAGAGGATTCCAAATTTTGTAGGAAAAATCATCTTTAGCGACGAGGCGCATTTTTGGATGAATTACTGTGTTAAAAAGCAAAATATCCGTATATGAGGCGACACCAACCCACACGAGGTTCACCAAATGATAAAGCATCTTCAAAATATTAACGTTTCTCAGCTCTATTCGATCATTCAAATTCATTCGGATCTATGCGCCAGTTATTGAAAATTGGACCATTCGGCTTCGTGAAACTGTAAGATGGCGAGGGAGACATTTGAACCAAGGCGGTATCATATTCCATAGATAATAGTATACATGGGCCTTAAAGAATAAAAAAAATTATTTTGTAAATACCTAACACAACATAACATAATGATGATTTTAGTATGCACTTGGTATTACCAAGTAACTGCAGGGTGGGTCAAGTACCAATGTTAAACACGAATACATTTTTTATTTTATTTTTTTGCAGACTGTAATTGAGTTCCTGGAAATATAGTAAATACATACTGTACATAATATCGATGTACGTAAATTATCGATTTTTTTTCTATTCTTGTCAACAATTCATTGTTATGACGCAGCTGGTTTCTTTTCGGCCCACCAGCTCTTATTTGGCCCACCCTGTTATTTGGCAAACATTTTTCAAAAAGGAGGTGCAAATATTTGACCTGAGCGTAGACCCTCTAAATCATGACTTGTGTAATTCGAAACGGAGTAGGACTTCGTAGGAACTAAAACAAACATAAATGGAGTATTTAAAAAAAAGAGTTTTTTTTTCAAGTCGATATGTAGTTAAGGTTGATTCTAATGGAGCTGTTATTTCGAACATTTTCGGACTGAAATAATTGAGTTACATCAGTATCACAAAATATCAAAGCCCCATTCACGAATCCACTGGTTCTTCACAAGTACATTGCCACAAAATTGTCCCACGTCTCTAAAATTTTTGTTTCGATGAAAATAAGGTTCGAATCAAGCATCAAAGAACAAAAATTAGAGAAACCGTTCTAATCACTAGTCGTTAAACATCTCCACTTCTCGTTTATTTCACATACATACTATAGATGTTGAATTCAAAATTGTCGCTGGAGTGCTTTTCGCTTGTGTTTTTAAAAAGCGTTATACAATAAATGTTTTAGATACAAATGCTCAACTAAGAACTAGTTTATTGTTGCTGAATTAATTTATTAACCCAGTCAACTCAGACCCTGGGAGCAGTAACTTTAACTTTAAGTCGAAATAGATTCCAATAGACTTGGCAAGCATCCGTCATATTCATAGTAAGTTTAAGAAAAACGTATTTAAGGAATTAACTCTGATTTACAACAAGGATGATCTCGCAATCAAAAACTGGATCTTACAGTCTTAACCATCTAACTCAATCATCGACGCAAAATCGTCCAGAAACTGTGTCCTAAATAATTTAATACTTACACAATTGTCATTCTACACAACATTGTACGTCAATTTGTTTTCGGAAGAGAAACACGTTAACATTTCTTCAGATTTAATAAGGATCGTTTATAAATAAGAGCTTATTAATTTCTACCGTATGTAGCTATTGTTTGTCAAAAAATCAGATTTTGGCAAATACCAGCCCATTCGATTCTAAATTAAATATGAAAAATATTAACAGGTGTGCCTTATTGAGGTGCATAGCTCGGGCAGCAAATTAATACACGCAAACAATAATTAAGATTTAATTCCTATTAACTTTTTTGTTTTGTAAATAAACAATTTTGGTTGCGCAACAGCTCTTGTCGAATCAGGTCCTGGTTATTTAATCTCAATTATTGAATAGAATAGAGTGAGTTCTTAGTGGGTACAATTGAACTGTACCTACAATTATTTCCCGAATCCGAACAAAAAAGACCGCATTCACTCACCCCTGATGATGGTTTTTTGAAAATTATCATTTTTTTAATAACAAATAGGTATCATAATTTTAAAGTGGGGAAATATTAATAATTAGTTTTAATTAACTTTTGAAGTTCCTCAATTTGCATACAAAATGCACACTAAACTAAATTTGGGTTTATTTTGATTTCTCTTTGGGTAAGTACATGATGTAATTTTGACACTGACAGCTGTTTCCCGCTGACAGAAAGTCAGTATCATACCTCCACGGAACAAAATGAGTCGCTTTACGCTTGAACAACGTTGAGAAATATTGAAAACTTATTTCCAAAGTGAGTGCTGTGTAGCCCTAACATTGCGTTTTTTGAGAAGAAGTTTTGGCCGAAATGAAGCACCCAGCGCGCCTGCTGTACACAAGTTTGCGCAAAAAGTTTATGAGACTGGTACGCTAGTAAACAACACTCGGGGAATATCGTACAGTGCGCACAGACGAGAATGGGGCCGCTGAAGCCGAGTGTTAAACTCAATTCACGAATACAAATCGCCATCGATCTCAACAGCTCAACACTATTTAGTTTGTAAAGATTTTTGACTACTGTTGAAATTTTGTGTGTTAATTTTGATAAAATTTCCATATATAAAATATTGTAATAAGTGCTTTGTTGCTTGCAATGGCATTACAAAGTACTAGACTTGATAAACGTTGCTTTCCATTAGTGCCTCCGAACCAGTAAAACTGCCATTTCTGCAATGTTGCAGGCTGGCTGCGGTCTTAAGTTTCCTTGCCGAAGGAAATCTGCAATGATCAGTTTTGGAAAAGATTTTGCTATCGGTCTTGGTCGAAGTACTGTGTCAAAGATTTCTATTTGGAGAGTAAAATGTGGCCAAGTTGAATTCAACTTGAAATGACGAATGAAGAGGCTTGAAAATTTAAACTGGGTTTTTTTGGAAAAATTTAATATTGCTGTAATCATAAGATGCTTCGATGGGAAGCAAATCAAGTTGCAACGCTGGTCTATAATATAATTTCACAATTGAAATCACCTGAAAATTAAAAAAAAAACGAGATTCGAAATACCGAAATTCGCTGAAATTTCACTTCGAAAAAAATTAAATCGATATTAGGTTAAAGTGAATTCTAGAACACCAAATTTTATTTTATATCGATTTCAATTCTATTATGAACAAAAGTGAACCTGTACAACCTTGCTGAAAGTGTACAGTACAGTAAAATATCGGCCCAAATTTGAACCGAGAAAACACAATAACCAATGAGAAACGATGGGTCTTTGACATTCAAAAAAAGTCAACCCGAAACAAATTATTCTTTTTCTTATACATAACGTAAGAAAAGGCTTATAGACCGAGAGCCCACAGCATTTTTTGGGTGTGATTGATAACAAAAAATAATTAGCATAATTATATAGGCCTTTTATAGTATTTATAAATGTGAACGTCTTGCATACTCTAGTGGGCGCAATTGTGCATTATAGTGCATCAAGTATGCAGTTCTTTCCAGTCTAAAAAATTGGGATACAAAATTTGCCATAACTTCAAAATGAAGAGCTAAGTGCCCTGATTGCTAATATCGAGGTCCAATACGTTTTGAAAGTGGCCTTCTTAGTGCAAGAAGTAGCCTATTCTTATCGCGTCTTGCAGGCAGAAGGCTGTCTGTAAAACGTCTTGGACCTCGATATTTTCAATCAGGGGCTTAACTCCATATTTTGGCAAAGTTGTTATCACAATTATTTGGACTAGGAAAGAACTCCATACAATCACACCCAAAAATTTGCTGTGGGCTCTTAGTCTATGAGGAAGTGGTTTCGGTAATATTCAACCACTACCTATAGGCCCACTTTTGTAATTAAACTTTATTGAGCTTATAGCAATGACATGTGTATTTGTTAAAAAATGCGCTTTACGCAACTCCCACTGATCTTACATTTGATTTTTTTTAAATTAGTTTAGTTTAACTCTTTAACCCTTTACACGAAATAACTCGAAGATGGGTACATTTTTTAATCAAGAATGGTAGATTTTAACAGCTGCCGTTGGCAATTCATAACAATAAGTATAACACCTTAAAAATGTAGGCGGGAAATCCATTTGCAATTGCAGGTAGTTTATTTTAACTTTTTTTTTTTACCGTAGCAAAACTCGGGTTTGGAGTTTTGTGTATCCTAAAAACTATATTATTTTGTTTACTGCGTCATAATTTCAAGATGAGTACTGTCCCAACTAACCGTTTATCCACTGCAAACAAACAAATCAAAGAAAAGATTTTCTAGCTCACTGGCAAGTAAGTTTAAGTAATTCTCGACATACAGGTGGAGTAACTATTTATGTTAAAAAAACAATACGGTCTATGGAAGTTAAGCAATTCTCAATTGGGAAAAAAGTATGGATTTTGTCAATTAAAATGTCTGTAAAAAATGATTCATGGAACATAATTTTATTATATAGATCAGAAAAAATGCCTGTACGTGAATTTTTTGAGTTTTTAAATGAATGGACCTTAAACAACACAAGTGAAAATGAAAGAACATTGATATTAGGTGACTTTAATGTAGACTTTTTAGTAAAAAATAATTATGAGTGTAACTTAGTAAATGATTTTTTGATCCACACTGGCCTTAAACAATTTGTATCCCAACCTACTAGAGTAACTCAAAGATCCAAAACCCTAATAGACTATGTTTTAGGTGATCATACATTGAAATTAGAAGCTTTGGTTCGTGACGAGTGGAAAGTATCTGATCATGAAACCTTGTGTATTAAATTGTTTACGAACTCATTTAAAAATACGAATCAAAATCGGAAAAAATACATTAAATATACCCATGACCCTTTTGTGAGTGCTTTAAATTGTGAAAACTTCAATAGCATAACCGAAACAAATGATTTAAATATTTGTGCAAAAAAATTTGAAGAAGGTATTGAAGCAGCATTGCTTAATATCACAAAATCGTCTAAATTACGTGAAAACTCTGTTGAATGGTATAACACCGAATTGTATAATTTAAAGATATCTAAAATTTTGTCGTACGAACGGGCTAGATTCGAAAATTCCTTGGAAACTTGGAATATTTATAAAATGGCTCGAAATGTTTATAAACGCGAATGTGTAAAAGCAAAATGTTCATATATTGAATCTAAAATAAACTGCTGTGCTGGTGACCAGAAAGGCTTATGGAAAGTTTTGAAGAGTCAAATTCTAAAAACAGAACTAAATGAAATAAAAGAGTTGAAAATCGAAAATCGGTCAATTAAAACAGAAATTGAAATTGCCCGCGCGTTTAATACATATTTTGTAAGAAGTGTCAAAGTTATTCATAATAGTATAGAACAAATTCCATACTCTGATAATATCCCAATCCATAGAAGTTATTTCAAATTTAAATTGATCAGCATTCAAGAACTTGAACATACAATTAAATCTATGAATAAGAAAAAGGACTGTTTTGGACTAAATTGTAGTATAGTTCTTGATTGTAATGATGTAATTTTGCCAAAATTATTAAAAATTATTAATCTGTCTTTATTAAATGGTGAGTTCCCAGAAAGCTGGAAGGAATCAGTTGTTATTCCGATTGAAAAAGTACAAAATCCAAAAAATCCAGAAGACTGGAGACCTATAAATATGCTTCCGACTTTTGAAAAGATCCTCGAAGAGGTTGTGTGCAATCAACTAACGAACTATATTGAAAAAGAAAACATACTGTGTTCAGAGCAATCGGGTTTTAGAAAGGGTCACTCATGCGAAACATCGATATGTTGGCTTATTAACGAGTGGAAAAAAGAAATCGATAGCGCTAAAACTATAATTGGTGTTTTTCTTGATTTAAAACGCGCGTTTGAAACTATAGATAGAAATATATTAATTGAAAAACTTAACAAATATGGTATTCGTGACGTTGAACAAAAGTGGTTTAAAAGTTATCTGTCAGAAAGATTCCAAAAAGTAAAGATAAGTGAAACATTTTCGGAAAAAATAAAGGTTGACCTTGGCGTGCCCCAAGGATCGAAATTGGGTGTAATCCTATTTCTTTTGTATATAAACGATATCGTGAAAAGTATATCTGATGTTAAAATATCATTATTCGCAGACGATACCCTGATCTACGTTGTAGGAGATGATTTCAAGTCTTGTGAAAGTGTAATGCAAAGTCAAATTGAAAAAATTAACAACTGGCTCTGCAAAAATAAATTAAAACTTAACGTAACTAAGACTAAATGCATGTGCTTAAATAATGGTGGTTTTAATGCCAACATATTAATGAATGGTCAACTTATCGAGTGTGTGGATGGAATAAAATACCTCGGTGTTTTTATCGACAATAAACTCAAATTTAGTCAACATGTTTATATTCAATGCGCTAAAATCTCTAAAAAAATCGGTTTTTTCAAAAGAATTCGAAAGTATATAACTTTAAATTGCGCGTTAACTATCTATAATACATTGATTCTACCATATTTCGATTACTGTTCGTCGATAATATACATGTCAAATAGTGAAAATATAAGAAATCTTCAAGTATTACAAAATAAAGCAATGAGAACAGTGCTTAAGTGTGAATATAGAACACCAATTTATGACATGCTTACGGTCCTCGGATGGTTAAATATTGAACAAAGACTTAAATTTAATGCACTTGTGATGATTTTTAAAATCAAATATGAATTATATCCTACATATTTACAACGGAACGTGAGCTATATAACAAATTCGTTTTATAATCTAAGGAATACTGGGGATTTTAGACTTCCATTATACAGAAGAGCTGCAACCCAAAACAACTTACTATACAAAGGCATCCAACTTTTTAATAGCCTTCCTAATACCTTAAAGACTGAGCGAAACTTAATTAAATTTAAATCTTTATTAAAACCTCTTTTAAAGAATAATGCTGTATAATATTGTGCTTATATTTTAAGTATTATTTAAGTATAACATGTTATTGTTAAGAGTTTTTTAAACTAATAAATAAAATTAAAAAAAAAAAAAAAAAAAAAACTCCTTAACAATTAAAAATTGCAAAGTCGGCATTGAGGTAGTTGTGGATAATAATGTTTTGTGTGAAGTGTGGCGGCATGCGTAACAATTCACATACACGTCCAAACGTGCAAAACGATGCAACAAACACCCTTTTTCGGACATCCTTGACACCCGCCGATTATCCCAAAAACCCAACCGAAACACAACTTCTTTGGGATAATCTGAATATTAAAAATAGGTACATATACTATATGGAAAAAAAAACAACTTTGACTTTTTGATACCTTTATGGCGGTCGAATAATCCTTCTAATGGGGCGAAAAGAACATTACAAACAGAAAATGTATAACAAAAGAAAAAAAATATGATATGTAGGTAAAAAAGGATGCAGAATACACACTCTGACTCCACCAACACCACAACCACACGGAGCATGACCCTGCGTCAATTCGTTTTCCTACAAAATACGAGGGAGTCAGAGTAATGACGAAATGTAGAAATACAACAATGACGGTGAGGGTGATGACGACAAAGTCAACGAGTGGGTCGATTTTGGCTTATTGTGGGAAAAGGCTTTTGAAAATGATTCCAAAAAAATGAAAATTTTGACCAAATTCCTAGGAAAAAAAACTAAAACGAATCCGTTTTTTTTTTCCAAATACGAATTTACCAATTAAACTCAAGTCTGAGGCAAGAAAGACAAAAGAGAAAATGGTGATTCGATCCGCCGCCACCGCCACCGCTGATGCTTCAGGGACAGACCAGGGGAAACACCATCCATCCACCAACAAACTCGTCCATCGCAAGATGAGCGAAAATAAAAATCGGCAAAACCGAAACCGAAACAGAAGTGTAAATCCAACGAAATAAATTACAGAAAAATGGAAAGAAGGCTTCGCGAGCTCTGCGGTCATTGTTGATCGTGAAGGCAAAATACTAATACTTCGCGACTCCGCCAGCATAACATTGGGGCTAAGGGGGCTAGCAACTTGATTCTTCTATTGCTGCTGGCGCTTAAGGCGAATCCCGAAAAAATGCACTAAATTAAATATATTTTTCACCAATAAATTACATAAATAAATTAATAAACATCAAGGAACGAAATTTACCTCAGCACATTCTTCTAATGTTTTGAAATGAAAAAAATGTTTCGCACTATTTTTTGTACAAATTTTCTTTTTCTAATATTTTCGCTGGGAAATTACGGAAAAAACGAAAAACCGAAGCAGGAAAAAAGAAGAAAAATATATCTTTTTCCTTCTTTTTCTTTTATATTTTCTCGTTTATATATATAATTAGGCTGCTCTCGCTCGGCTACACACACGCACGGTAGGTATATATTATACCCCACGAAAGGAAGTTTTTCTTTTCGGAAATAAGTTTTGTTTTTTTAGCACAAATTACACAAGTTTGAAGCACTATTTTTACAAAATGTTCGTTAATAAATATTAATGAGATGTTTAATTAATTTTTTAAGCAAATTTAAAAAACTTATTTATGGTTTTTTGCAAATTAAATTGACATACTCATGTAGAATGGCCACAACATATCACCGCCATATTGGAAAATATTTTTAATAACGCGAAGTTGCGAAGCATCAACGAGACGGGTTGGGAAAAAATCCAATTTGAAATTGTAATAGATTTAAAAAAAATTACAAAGAAAACATCGCAAGGAGTGTTGAAGTGTTTGTATGAAAGAATTCAGGATATTGTTTCTAATTTTCTTATTGGATTAAAAAAAGGCTATGTCCAGACCCATTAAAAACTAATTCAAATCAATACAGATAAAATGATTTGAAAATTGTGAAAAGCTGTAAACCACACCTATTCTCGGCATCGGCACATCGCGGTATGGTACTGCATAATCTGAAAACCAAATCCGCAAAAACGCTTTAATAGCTTTAATGTTTTTATTTTATCCCTACATATCTTTTTGGCACAATTGTAAAAATTTGTCATAATGTGTAAGGCTAGGCGCGCACATTCAATTTTTAGTTGCACAACTGTTTGGTTGCTTATAGAAAACAAATGAACACAGCACAGTGAAATACGCATGTTATAAACTTTAATGAATATCAAAATATATTAAAAAAACCTTCAGCCAAACTCTACATTTTCCCAATCTTAGCAGCGTACCTTCCACTGCATGCATTGTATGGTAAACACCATACAATAGCCGTGTTTTTTTTTTTGAAAAGTTATCCGTAGTACAGTAGCAGCCGTATCTATAAGATTTTCTTAAACTGCATCTTAGAGGTTATTTAGTTAAGCATACTTAAATATTTAATTTGGCTTTAAATGACGAAACTTCAATTCGTATCTATAATCGATTTTTCATTGGTACTTAACTAAACAATGGTTGTGTCACGTAACGTAAACGAATGTGAAAATCTAGTACAGAAAAAAAACAAATGCTGCTTCATTTTATACAACACAGCTGTTTTGTGACACCTTTCAGTAAATAATTGGAAGACAAATTTTTTTATTTGTGAAATCAAAAACAAGTGGCTATCTAACACACACCCGCCGCCACAAATAAAAGAAAAAGATCTGAAAATTGGTATGCCTCCTACAAGGAAACTTTTTTATTTTAGAATTTGCAATAATACACTACAAAACAGAATTATTCTATACACAGATTGGGCGTTTTCCTAAATGCAGTGTTGCAGCGCATCATGAATTTTGATGCTTTTTTTATTCACTTGCTTCAATAAAATAACGTGTTAAATACGGATTCTAAATTTTAGAGTTTTTTTTTAATGAATTGTAAAAGTAAATTTCAGAGTGAAGAAAAACTTTGCAAGGCCATCAAAATCCACGATGCGCTGCAACTCTGCATTTAGGAAAACGCCTATTCTCTTCCAACAACGAGGAAGAAAGTGTCGATACAAACACTTCAAATGCTAAGAGGGAAGCGTGGACGAAATTTCTTTGCACGTACACATACTTTAATCAATACAAATTTTATGTTTCTTAAATCGTTGCACTTTATAGTTCTAATATAATATCACAACAAACAATACCTACAAACTCACAATTTGAAACTTCAAAATTTCAAAGATGACAATCGATATGTCAAAATACATTTTAAAATGCCTTTAAGTGACCCTTAAACGCGGTTGATGGCATTTAAGTTAAGAAGCCTTTAAGTAACGTTACTTAAATAAATTGATTATAGATACCGATTCCATACTTAAGAGCTGCTTAGAGGTATTTTAAAGCTAAGTAACCTTTAAGATTTGTTTATAGATTCGCCTGTAGGACTTTATATGAATAACAAATACAACATCCGCAGTAGGATCACTGCCGATAAAAGGAGAAGTGAAATGCTGCTGCGGATAGAGATTTGACGTTTATTTGAGTATCGGCAGTGATCCTACTGCTGATGTTGTATTTGTTATTCATATAAAATTCAACAGCCGTATTTATAAGATTTTCTTAAACTGCATCTTAGAGGTTATTTAGTTAAGCATACTTAAATATTTAATTTGGCTTTAAATGACGAAACTTCAATTCGTATCTATAATCCATTTTTCATTGGTACTTAACTAAACAATGGTTGTGTCACGTAACGTAAAAGAATGTGAAAATCTAGTACAGAAAAAAAAACAAATGCTGCTTCATTTTATACAACACAGCTGTTTTGTGACACCTTCTTTCAGTAAATAATTGGAAGACACATTTTTTTATTTGTGAAATCAAAAAAAAAAATGGCTATCGAACACATACCCACACCCGCCGCTACAAATAAAAGAAAAAGATCTGAAAATTGGGATGCCTCCTACAAGGAAACTTTTTTATTTTAGAATTTGCAATAATACACTACAAAACAGAATTATTTTATGCACAGATTGGGCGTTTTCCTAAATGCAGTGTTACAGCGCATCATGAATTTTGATGCTTTTTTTATTCACTTGCTTCAATAAAATAACGTTATTAAATACGAATACTAAATTTTAGAGTTTTTTTTAATGAATTGTAAAAGTAAATTTCAGAGTGAAGAAAAACGTTGCAAGGGCATCAAAATCCACGATGCGCTGCAACACTACTGCATTTAGGAAAACGCCTATTCTCTTCCAACAATGAGAAAGAAAGTGTCGATACAAACACTTCAAAGGCTAAGAGGGAAGCGTGGACGAAATTTCTTTGCGCGTACACATACTTTAATCAATACAAATTTTATGTTTCTTAAATCGTTGCACTTTATAGTTCTAATATAATATCACAACAAACAATACCTACAAACTCACAATTTGAAACTTCAAAATTTCAAAGATGACAAGCGATATGTCAAAATACATTTTAAAATGCCTTTAAGTGACCCTTAAACGCGGTTGATGGCGTTTAAGTTAAGAGGCCTTTAAGTAACGTTACTTAAATGTGAAAATTGATTATAGATACCGATTTCATACTTAAGAGCTGCTTAGAGGTATTTTAAAGTTAAGTAACCTTTAAGATTTGTTTATAGATTCGCCTGCAACTGTACTACAGATAGCTTTTCCAAAAAAACACCGCTAATGTAGCAATTGACTATATATAGCAATATTAGATAAAAGGAGCGGATCAGTGTGATTTATCATTAAGGCATAACACTAATGGTAAAATTGCAATTGTGAAGTTTTTTGGTACCCAAAATTTAGTTTTGGTTTTCTTGTGTATATTTTTAATGGCTAGTTATTTAATTTTCGAGAATAGTAACATTCAAGGACTGCGTGTACGTTCACACTATTTTAAAGAGGCCAGCAGTTTTGGCCCTAAGTGAAACCCAGGTTAGTGAAAACACCGATCAAACGGAATTTTACCTACCTGGTTATAGTTTATTACCATTTTTCTTTGCTCATCATGGTCTAGCCGTGTACGTACGTAAAGATGTTGCCTATCAGCTCATACCACATTATGGCTGCTGTATTAATACAAATTTAAATTAAATGTGGTTTAAATTCACTGTTCAAAAGCGCATCATTCATACAAATGTTTTATTTATCGCAGTATAAGTTTGGATAGTAATTCGACTTCTAAATGAATTCGATGCTCTGTCCGACTCTATCCTAGATAATTGTGTCTCATTTTCCGCACAGTGAGATCGTTGTTACATGTACATAATTCTTCGTGGCTACGCTATTCTGATCAGACAACAAAGGAGGGTATATCGAGATTTTTGCTGAGTTAAACAACCTGACTCAGCTTGTTGACGAGCCAACTCGGATTCCTGATGTTGGAGGTCAATCCACCAACACTCTATACTTGTTTTCTACGCTCTGACCCTGAGAAGTACACTATAAGTGTATCATAGCCACTAAGGCACATCAGACCATTGTATAATATCTGAGAATTTCTCGTGTCAACAAAGCCCAGTTCAAAAAAAAAAAACCTTTGACAAACTTTTGGCTGAACGAGAAAGCCAACTGGTCTCAATGATTTCTTCAGAAAATTTAACTGGTCACTATGCTTCCTCGATAGTAACGTAGACTCCAGTGCAGATATGGTCACAAATCTGATTCTTTCGGATATGAGAAATTTTATTCCGAATACTGCAATGTCCCAAAGGTAGTAAACATTTTTTATCATTTGTAAAAAAAAGTACGAAAACACTACGACATCCTCTGTTCCAAAGCTCGTCTTCAATGACACTGCTGTTGTAAATATGGAAAGCTTTACCAGGCTCAATATTTTCCACTCATTGCAATGTGCAGACATAATATAGAGTACGCGTACCTATAATATAAAAAAAATCCTTAACGTCATCTATGCGTGTATTCTTCTTTAAGAGATCGAGAACATTTAATTTTGTTTCTGATTAATACATACACGGCAGAGATTTTTTTCGATGAATTTTTTATCTATTTTCTATTATCTGAGAAAATGAGTTTAATGGACAAAAAAGAACTGAGAACTGAGGTCAAACTCAGGTCAGAGCTTACTCGATTTGGTAAGACCACACAGGCAAGTACTGGCAAGCTAGTTTAGTGCATACTTGTCTAGTCAAATTCATTTGTATGTATTTGCCACTTGTTGAACAAGTTGTCTGGAAATTTTAAAATTTTGTAGTATGTATATAAATTGTTGTAAAAGAATGAAAATAATATCTAACAATACACCATAAATTGGGTTTCAGGCTTTCGCAGATAGTGTCGTACACATTTCCTTCGTACACATTTCCTTGAGTTATTATGAAGACATACAAAAGTGTACCGATCTCACTTTTTCTTGATCATTTTGTTTGAAATATATTGAACATGCGAAGGGACGCCATTTTTCAAACCTCGACAAATAAAATACAAATTTTAACGAAATAAAAATATAAAATAAAGCTGTTTTAACCCTAGAAAGATAATCTTCGTCGATTAGACGAACATAATTTTTTCTTTTTAAAATTTCTCATAGATTCTTCATAGATCTTTAAGGAGAATAAAAAGTCACAAATCTAAAAAAATAAAATGAAAAGTGTGTTTTTATTAAAAGAAAGGTTTGATAAAAATAAATTATTAACATCTACAAGAATTTGTTAATAACTTTTCGAAAAAATTGCATTTAAATTTTACTTCGTCGATTCGACGAATGATTACCTTTAACGTACTAAAAAATATGATTACCTTTCTAGGGTTAAAACTAAAATTTTATATATTTTATTTTTTAAACGATTTATCTTGAAAGCACACGACAAAATAAATATTTGTATTTAGGCGCCAGTTATAGCTATCATTGAAAACCATCATTGAAAATTTTGTTTTCACTTTTTGGGATAGTTAAACTATGAATACTGAGAATGTTTGGTATACAAATGAAGCTAATCAACTATATATTTTACTTTTGCAAATAAAAATTAACAAATATGTTCAATATTTCTCAAAAAACTAGTTTTAATTTTTCAATGATGAAAATCGTTTTCAATGAACAGCAGATTTTCGTTCCAACAAAGTGGAACACAATCGTTTCAATGATTTGTGTTCGATTCTCTTTCTATTCTCATGTGTCAGTTTTTTTTTCAATGATCAACTCTAGCCTCAAAAAATTATTCAGGTTGTCTTTGTAATTTATAGTGATGGGTAGGATACGAATTTAAAATGAGTTTGTATGAGGTATTAATTTTTCGAAATGAGATGGTATTTTGTCTCACCTCAAATGTCCCATAGGATATAACTATTTTAATGTGCATTTTGACAAAAAAAATAAGTTTTTCAATGACGTCTCTACAATTCTAATGATCATGAAATTTGAATAAAACATACAAAGTTATATATGTATGTATGTACCTAGATAGGTAGACTAGCACAAAAAACACTTAGGCTAGGCGCGCACATTCAATTTTTAGTTGCACAACTGTTTGGTTGCTTATAGGAAACAGATGAACTATTTGGTTGAATGTCCGCGGAGGTGCATTTAATTATATGTTACACAAAATAGCGAACTCATTTTAGGCAATCGTTTAGTTTGTGTCAAAACACAAGCTTTTTAGTTGCTCGAACCAAGCAGTTGCGGAACTAAAAGTTTAATGTGCGCGCATAGCCATATAGAGTAATTCTGTGAGAGTCGGTTTATGGAAAGCAAAGCAGCGAGTAGGAAACTATAAACTAAACTGGACTAAACACTAATCACGCACCCGAACCCCAAAGAAATGTTTTTTTTTCTTATAGCTCATATCTCTAACAAAAACAAAACAAGAAAATCTGTTATCATAATCAGCTGCGATTATGTAAAATATTTCATCTGACATAATTAAAATGGATGACGAACAAAGAAGTAAACATGTTTCTGGGAATACCATGGCCGTACTCTACTTATATGTTTATATGATATGAGTTTTAATATATTTTCTTTCATTTGCTCTTTTTATGAACATTTCGTTGACGAAATAAAAGATAAATATTCATTTTTACTTGATGCACCTGTGTACTTATTGAAATCTTTTATGATAAAAGTCACAGAAGTTTGTCTTTTATTCTTTTATGATTTTTAACAGATTTTGACATGCTGAATACCAAAAATGCTATTCGTAAAAGATTTTTTCCAAGTTCGAACGTTTGACATTTTATAAAAGTTTTCTTAGCAGATTTTATAACAGATTTTACTATGCCGAATACCAAAATTATAATTCATAAAAGATTTGTGGACATCTCAAACTTTTGTATTGAAATTCATAACAGAATAGAAGAATAAAAGATTTCGCCGAATAGGCCTAAATGATTGCAGTTCGCAAAAAAACTTTAAGCAATAACAAAACATGCGACATTTTGTATTGCCTCATGAATGAGGTACCCATCACTAGTAATTTAGCAAGCATCAAAGCGACAGATATTTTCAATGACACATCTTTTCAATGACACCGAAATTAATGATTGCTATAACCGACTTGTCAAAAAATATTCCACCGTTTCACTGATTTGTGTTTCAATGATGGTTTTCAATGATAGCTATAACTGGCGCCTTATGAATGTGAACTTCATACGATCAATCAAATTAATACTTCAATGATTATTTTTATCAGTGCTGCTGTCAGACTACTCTTGCTTCCCATTTTTTCTGGCTA
Source organism: Philhelius festivus (assembly GCA_963931855.1). Classification (NCBI taxonomy): domain Eukaryota; kingdom Metazoa; phylum Arthropoda; class Insecta; order Diptera; family Syrphidae; genus Philhelius; species Philhelius festivus. The sequence goes on along the minus strand of OZ007555.1, from coordinate 167,770,057 downwards.
CTGGTTTGAGAACTTGAGAGTCAGTTGAAGAGGTTAGGTTTGTTTGTGCTATTAGGCTAGCCGCGCACTAGCAATTTTTAGTTGCGAAACTGCTTGGTTCGAGCAACTAAAAAGTTTGTGTTTTGACACAAACTAAACGATTGCCTAAAATAAGTTCGCCATTTTATTGAACATATAATTATCTGCAAATTCACCGAAAGTCAACCAAACAGTTCATCTGTTTTCTATAAGGCTAGCCGCGCACTAGCAACTTTTAGTTGCGAAACTGCTTGGTTCGAGCAACTAAAAAGTTTGTGTTTTGACACAAACTAAATGATTGCCTAAAATAAGTTCGCCATTTTATTGAACATATACAGGCGAATCTATAAACAAATCTTAAAGATTACTTAACTTTAAAATACCTCTAAGCAGCTCTTAAGTATGAAATCGGTATCTATAATCAATTTTCACATTTAAGTAACGTTACTTAAAGGCCTCTTAACTTAAACGCCATCAACCGCGTTTAAGGGTCACTTAAAGGCATTTTAAAATGTATTTTGACATCTCGATTGTCATCTTTGAAATTTTGAAGTTTCAAATTGTGAGTTTGTAGGTATTGTTTGTTGTGATATTATATTAGAACTATAAAGTGCAACGATTTAAGAAACATAAAATTTGTATTGATTAAAGTATGTGTACGCGCAAAGAAATTTCGTCCACGCTTCCCTCTTAGCCTTTGAAGTGTTTGTATCGACACTTTCTTCCTCGTTGTTGGACGAGAATAGGCGTTTTCCTAAATGCAGTGTTGCAGCGCATCGTGGATTTTGATGCCCTTGCAACGTTTCACTCTGAAATTTACTTTTACAATTCATTAAAAAAAAACTCTAAAATTTAGAATTCGTATTTAATAACGTTATTTTATTGAAGCAAGTGAATAAAAAAAAACATCAAAATTCATGATGCGCTGCAACACTGCATTTAGGAAAACGCCCAATCTGTGCATAAAATAATTCTGTTTTGTAGTGTATTATTGCAAATTTTAAAATAAAAAAGTTTTCTTGTAGGAGGCATCCCAATTTTCAGATCTTTTTCTTTTATTTGTGGCGGCGAGTGTGGGTGTGTGTTCGATAGCCATTTTTTTTTGATTTCACAAATAAAAAAATGTGTCTTCCAATTATTTACTGAAAGAAGGTGTCACAAAACAGCTGTGTTGCATAAAATGAAGCAGCATTTGTTTTTTTTCTGTACTAGATTTTCACATTCTTTTACGTTACGTGACACAACTATTGTTTAGTTAAGTACCAATGAAAAATCGATTATAGATACGAATTGAAGTTTCGTCACTTAAAGCCAAATTAAATATTTAAGTATGCTTAACTAAATAACCTCTAAGATGCAGTTTAAGAAAATCTTATAGATACGGCTGATAATTATCTGCAAATTCAACGACATTCAACCAAACAGTTCATCTGTTTTCTATAAGTAACCAAACAGTTTCGCAACTAAAAATTGCTAGTGCGCGGCTAGCCTAAGTAACCAAACAGTTTCGCAACTAAAAATTGCTAGTGCGCGGCTAGCCTTACAGTATAATACTACGTTTCCACTGAACGATAATCTAGATTATTTTCCAGTTTGATTTAAAATAATCTATTTCTTTTGACATCTAAAATCTTAATTACAAGCAGTGTCAGTTATTAGAATGTTTTTTTTTTTTGTTTTGTTCAGTTTGTCAAAAGACTGTTTTTTTTTTTCTTTTTTCTTCCATCAAACTGTCAGATTCATTGGAAATGGAAAAGTGAATCCGTTCAGTACAGTACATTTCAAGTAGATTTATTTGAAATCTCGAATCAAGATGATTAATTTTTGTATGGTTAATCTAGTGATTTCAAGTAGATTTGAGTAAATCTCAGATTATCCTTCAGTGGAGACGCAGTATAAGTCCCGATGTCGTTTTTTCTACAATTCTATATGGACTTGCAAAAAAAAAAACACGGCTATTGATGAGAACAGACATTGGAATAATCTCTGGAAAATAGTGAACACGTTCACTTTTCACAAATTTTACTGAGCACACCACACCATCACGAATACAAATCATCTACTACATTTCGTATTGTTGACAGCTTCATAATCACAAAACATCGCATTTTTCCCAAATACATACATATGTATATATATTTTGAATGGTAATAAATAAAAACAAGAAAATCCAATAAAAGAAATTATTGTTTTCGTTTTTTTACTTGTTTTTAAATATATTCAACCCAAATAGATTGATGTTTCTTCCTAAGATTTTTAACTATGTTAGAATAGGTATTCAATTAAAATTTGTCAATGGGCAGAACAGAGATAAAAAGTATGTATAACAGCCCCATTTATTAAGCCCCCTCCAGCCTTCACCGTTTAGTTTCACAAGCTATGGCCGCTTCCAATACTACAAATATAAGCAATCAATTTCATTCATTTGGAGGACGAGAACTACAATTGAACATTGTCGACTACAATCGTGATTCATTCGAGATACAAATTATCAATAAAAACTACTCCAACGAAAGAAGCTTTCGCTTTAAGTCAATAGTTACTCTTGCTATAATCTATTTGGCTTACATTGTATCCGCCTCAAGCCGGCTACTGATTGTTGATGCTGTGTCACTCCTAACTTTGAGTTTCTTAGTATACACAACCATTGAGTTGGTTAAATCAGGTGAGAGGCCTTTCAGACATGATTTATAATACTGAATAATAATCATTTGCTTTCTTCATAGAAAAAGTTCTATTCGTAGCTGAATTTGCTCTTCAAATTACGACCGAGAAGTTCCTGTCACGCAAGAGCAGTGTTTTCATCCCGGCCACCAGCATCAAGGATGTTGTTATCAACGAAGTTATAGATGATGTACGTGTGTATCTTGTCTATTGTGTTCTGGTGTTTTAATGACGTTCGTTTCAGCTCGCTATTAAGTACGTCCTCATAACCAGGACAAAAGGGAGTCTATGCCACAGTAAGCCCATTATAGCAATATTCAAAGTAAGAAGTTATAATAGAAATTCAAGCGGTTAAAAAATCATTTTATTTTTAGTCACTACAGCCGCGCATTGAATGCCTTGAGGTAGTATATTCTCATTTTCTTAAAAAACTGGATCTTGAAAGATGAATTTCATATTAAATAAAATCGATTACTTTGGCCAAATTTATGCATTCATTTTCTATGTCCTCTGTCTGGAAAAATCGAAACAATGATTATCTTGGCTACAGTTTTGGGGAAAATTCTCATTTTGTTACCTTAATCTTGGGTTGGATGTTTAGATTGCTGGTTGGCAGGTTAGTTTGCTCTGGGATTTCTAACTCTGTTACGGGAATATTTATTTGTACCTTTAACTTAATAAAGAAAAAAGAGATAATACAAAAATATATAATGGAGACTTGTTTTGGGAACTTACAAGGCGTTTTAGTTGAATCGATTGGGAGCGCTTAAAATATTTGCTGTAAATTGCAGGAATTTCAGTCCGCAGAGTGATAACTTCATCTTGTAGCTTCTTAATTTGTAATAAATACTGAAGTTCTTCATCTGTAAATAATGCTTCTGCATATTTTTATCAAATTAACAAATTGAAAACAAGAACTTACCCATTTATCTGTTAAGTTGTTTACTTTTTTGAATGTTAACTGTCAATATTCATAAATCTGCCATTTGAGAGAAAATTGACGTTTTATAATTTAAGTGTGTTCATATTATAAGATCTCAGATGTTTTTGCAGCTCAATTATTAGGCCCGTTCATGGACTGTGAATTTGAATTTTCATTGACTGTTATTACACGATGATTGGTCGCGTTCGGGTACGTATCCAAAGGTATCCGGATTTGTTGGTGTTGTTGTAATCCCATAGGAAAAAACAACTGATTAACGAAACAGCTGATGTCAAGCAGAAATCTAAAGCTATCCAAAAATTTTTGGTATACTTAACTATCCAAGGGGAATTTTGAAGAACAGCTGACATTTCAGCTGATCTATTTTCTTTGGTGTCGAGTACAGGGTTGGCCGAACTGTAACTTTTTAACATTTGTTACGTCTAGTACTAATTTACTAATTGACAAAAGTAAAGTTTGTTGCATTAAAGATCTCATTCGGATCCTACTACAAGGCTTTTATTCTTTGAACTTCAGATTGTTTCTTGATATAGGAGGTATTAAACTAAAATTCTTTTAGGATTTTTATAGAAATATGAAATGATCTTAACTCTTAAACATGACTTGTTATGGAATTATATGGACATATTATTTAAAGCTAAGTTTTCAGAAAAGGACTCTTTTAAGACTATAAGCTTATATAATCTTATTGCAAGAAGAGAAAATAATTTAGCTATAAGATTTAAGTAGTTTTAAGCTGCAAAAGTGTTTACCTCTTAAAATAAAAATGTTATGAAACCCAGTTCAGTTTCATAACAAGATATTAATACTTAGGTATAACAATGGGATATAAGAGAGTTGTATGGGAGTTTTTTATTTTGTCAGATTTCAAGAGTTTAGCTCTGGAGAGTATGTTAGTTGGACTTATTCATTTTTAATAAGCGAAGTGAAAATGGCTGGTCAAAAAGCTACATAATTATTGGGCTGAAGGTGGATTTACTCCAATTAAAATGGAAAATGATCGTACTGGAGCTCTCTTCGACAAGTGTGCTGCGCTCCTTAAAAATAAACAGTTTCAATATAATTACCAGTTTTTGGTTTTTATTATTTTTAAAAAGTTTTTTTGGTAATATTTATATGTACGTACCTTTAAACGACAGCGTCTGCTCACCAAATGCGAACAAGCACTAAAAGAAATCGTTGCTTAAGCCTAGTACGCAGATCGGGAAAAATTTTGTCTCCCATACATTTTTTTTTCCTGGGACAAATTTTGTCTCGGATATTTTTCCGAGCAGTACGCAGTTCGCGCGCAAAATTCATACTATTGTGAATTGCTCTACAAAATGTCTCCACTAAATTTTGCCAGGAAAAAGAATGATACAAGCATTATTTTGCGGGACAAATTTTAACAGCCAAGAGTGATTTTTACCAAAACTGGTTTTATGTAAAAAGTGCTGATGCTTCTCTTGAAAGCATCGAGAGGAGATTCCAAAAAGGTATGAACGATTTTTGTAAGACAACCCGTTCCAGAGATATACAACAAAACACATTAAATTATTTTTTAATTCTCCAACTTCAAACTTTTGCGCGAGATTTGGAAAAGTTTTGTAGAGATTAAAATTGTAGAGATAAAATTTGTCTTGTCTCGATCTGCGTACTAGGCTTTAACTCTGTCGGCTTAAAGCTCACGGCTAATTTAAATCACAAAAAAAGAAACCTCGTTGGCGTGAGATAATTTGTGGTTAAAAAATCTGCCCTTTTCAATTTACTTTTCCGCAGGATTAAATTATCAAAAATTTGAACTAAAAACTTAATAGACATTGTCAGTTGTATATATTTATAAGGGCTATACCATATTATATTCTTAAATATTTAATGAATTATTATAATAAAAAAAATTCATAGGATTTGTAATCCAGTATATATACATATGTATAATATTAATTGTTTGTTTTGCGGATTAGCAAATGGCCTCTTGCTGCAACTAAATCGTCGCAACATACCTTAAACAATAAATTCAGCATTAAAAAATATCTTTAAATCATGTGTTCATAATCCAATTCCTTTGATTATTATAAAGAAAATTGTTTGTCTCCAAAAATAAACTTTCCATCTATCATGTATAATTCCTACAATTCCTCATCCTTATGGTAAATGAAACATTTTCAGTTTTTGTACCTACCTTCATAAGATCGATCATAAATGTGCAAAATTGTTTGGTTTCCATTATTCTATTTTTTTTATGAATTAACTACGTATGTAGCAGACGTAACAAATTGTAGTAAATTAGGCATGTAGTTGAATCGCCCAACCCTGGATGATTCACGTCTTTTTTTGACTTTGACAGTAAAAGTTACCTATCCGGTTTTGGTCGTTCGCCAACGTATCGGATACTAAAGTATCTTAGATACCCTATCGGTCTACGAAGTGAACGCGGCCATTGATTTTAATGCCCAATTCTTGGTTATTTTCTTATGAATTGTCATTTCATGATGCCGCATTAGTATACGAAGTCTTTCCCATATCTGAGTGTTGCGCATTATGACAGCTCTTGAATTCGTTAAGGAAGTTTAAAAATAAAATAATGTTTTTTTAATTTGAATTATAGGCCCTCAGGAAGAATTCAAATTACGTTTGTGTAAATTAAAAGCCACTTTACACGATAATAGATGTCATATGACCTGTCATCACATTTTCTATATGATTTATCAAATGACCTGTCATTTCGAGTCAAGTCATATCGTTCCCCTTTGATTTTCAGAGTACCAAAATCCAAAATAAATATAAAATATTAACTGAAATAAATTTGTGTCGTTATTCCATGATGGAGAACAAAAAGAAAGCAATGGCAGTAGTTTTATCAACAATAGGTGCGTTTTATTATCGACCAAGATCCATATGGATATCAATTTGATAATAAAACGATCCAGATCCTAGAAAATTTACTTTTCAATTGTGGTACTTCTGAGTTTTGTTTTTGACGTTTCTACTTTTTTTTTTTGTAAACAATCAAAAAATTAAAATGGAAAACGCAATTGAAGTAAGTAAATTTGCTTTCATTATAAATTGCAATATTTATTTATTGTGTAATACTAAAAATCATTTTCTTAGTTTATTTTAGAAAGTGAAGGCAGTGACTGGGACTCAAACTGGATAGGTTACAGCCACGAAGTCAAGGACAATGTACTTCTCGCAGTGTGTTCATAGAACAATTTTTCAGAACGTAGTACTTAAAATCATATTCCAGATGAAATTCTTGTTTTTCCTATAGGTATGTTTTTCTTATAAAATTTAAAACTTTAAGATAAAACCGTATAATACGTTTAGATAGTACTATATTCAAATATAATACTTTTATTTAAATTTTTGTTCCAGGTCCGAAACAATTGCGGCCATCTCTTTTGGACCCGAATACTCGGATTTATTTAAAAAACAAAAAGCCATCAAAAAGCTACTTAAGTCAGCCAACAAAAGCAATAAACCGAAGAAAACAAGAAATTCAACTTCCTGTTCCAGTTCAAGTTCAGTATCGGCATCAACACAATCTACCACAGAAGTACAAACAAGAGCAGCAGGTTCAACTAACCCTACTATGCAAACACTACAAACAAAATCAAATCTTCATGCCAATTGGAAAACAGAAATATTCGGAGATTCCGATAGTGACTGAAGTATGGATAGTTCTATTATAAATTTCATAAAAGGTATGGGCTTTTATGAAATTTATAATAGCTCAAATGGACACCAATTGAAACCAAACCACCAGCCAATGGACTCGAATGGCCAAATATTATTCGTTTCACAAACTTTCGTCATCTTGTGGTCGACGTCAAAGAAATAACAAAATAACATTAGAAGCCTCTTCAAAGTTAGTAATTGTCAACACTTTGTTTTCAAAAAGCTTACAGCTATTGACCCGAAAGTTGTACAATGAATCTGCGATGAAGAATTGTAAATTCCATCAAAGAAAAATAAACAACAATGATGTGAAGTTAAGTTAAGGTCAAAAGGAACAAAATAACAACTTGTTACCAAAGTTCTAGTTTGTTTGAACGATACTTCGTTCAATCCCCAATCCTGACTTTCTAAAAGCTAAAGTTATATCATTTTAAATATTGTTTAAATAAAATTCATCGTGCATTCAAAATTCACTGTATATAATGGCTTAAAAAGGAGGGGCACAACAGTTACAAGGGGAGATAAATACTGACGAGGAATTATACAAGTTCCTTGAAAGACCTGGAGTTCTCGCGTTCTCAAAAACAAACTAGTAGGTTACATTCCAGGGCACCTATGCACATATTAATTATAAATCATAGCCATCATATTATATTATTTATTATCATAGCCCACCTGAATTAGATTTGAACATACAAATATATTAATAATTCATAAATCTTTTTTTTGCTGTTTTTTTTTTTTTGTAACCTGCCATAGAACTGAAAAACTTGGTCTTAAAGTTGCGAAAAAAACTAGTCACACTATGTTAGCATTCGCTGAATATGGACCTTCATATGTTGGTCCTAATACAGTTATTGGCAAAGAAGAAGCTTTAAAATTATTCCCCGAAGGCTATGTTAATATACATAGAAGCTCCGGAAGAGGAAGAAGTAGAAATTGAAGAAGAAACAACAAAAAAGAAGAAAAAAGTGAGTTATTTTTTTAAGTTCTTTTTAAATAGTATTTCAAAAAAAGTTAATTTGTTTTTCAGTCGAAGACAAAACACGTAGAAAATTCAGAAGTCGAAATTGAAGCTGACCCAAATGTGCCGACCCCCGAGGGTGAGGGAAACGAAAGTTATTTAAGATAAATCTTTATTTCTCATGTCAATTAAAAATAACTTTTCGTTTTCCAGACGCAGAAGGAACTCCTAGGCAACAAACAAATGAAGAAAATTGAAATCGTTTATGTGACAAGACCTTTTATTTTATTTTAGTTTTAATAATTCTTCATCATTAAAATAATGTTTTTTTTATATGGCTAAATTGCAAGTTTTATTAACAATTAATATTTAATATATTACAATAAAAAATAAATTAAAAAGCTTAACTTAAATGAATTTTAAAATGCTAAAATTCAACGACAGTCTTTAGCCAATCACGCATACTGACCCTTAGAAGGCCATTGTCGTAGCCAACTTCTAAGACATCGCATGCATTTTTATTTTTATTGTATCTTATTTTAGTAACGCGTATTAGTCGATGTAAATTAAATGGCGGTACCCGTTGTGTGTTGTAGTACTCGGGCCTGTCATATCCTTTAATCTGTAAGAAAACATATTTTTTAAATTCGAAAAAAAACTTTAAAATTTTAAATCTACCTTTCGCATAGAACCAAAGACTATTCCATATTGATCCTTGAAATCTTTATCAAACACTCGCATTCCATCGGTTGGAGTCTGTATTCCATTTTGGCTTATTTGTCCACCGTTTAATGGGACAATGTCCAATGTAAATATAGTTTCCTCATCAGTTTTTAACCTTTGGGAAACATCCAACACTGCCTCTCTCAGTGGTGTCACCTGGACATCTCCGTTGTCTGCTTCCGCAGCAAAGCTATTTCTCCAAATATTATAATGAATGTTTGTCACTCCGGTGCAGAATTTATCAAACCTACGAGTTTGATACATAAATGGACATTAGACTGAAAGCACTCAGAACACATCTATCTGAAAGAAATTAATTTAGTATAGACTGACGTTTGAATGAGAACTCGAACAAAATAATTTACTTGAAGGCATTGCATCTCCAAGGCCGAAGAAAATATTCTCCCAAGCAACTGGCCATTCTATGCAGTTGATGATATTTATTGTCACTTCCGCAACGCAATAATATTGGCTGTGTGATGTCTCGCAAATCGTAAAGCATTCTGCATTCTGGTCTCTTCCCGAAGAGTTCCTCCATTATATCCTCGAATGGGGCTTTGCTGGCAGATTCACCGGTTCGGGCGTTGTTATCGTTTGTTTCTTTCAAGGCTTTTTTTAAATTTTTTTAATTTTGTGTTCAACATTTTGGTGGTGGTTGGTTGAGTCTGTGAATCACATAATCTAATATAGGTATAGTTTGATTAAATAAAGCGAGAAACTTACGAGGACTTCAGCTGCCAAGAGATCCTCCAGCACATTGTTCATATCATATTTTTTTTTACGGGGGTGGTCAAATTAACATTGCCGCTTCTCGTAAGTTCTTAAAAAGGCAATGGTTTCACAATTCGTCCAAATTCTTCGCCTTTAATAAAAAATTATATAATATTAATAAAACGAAGTAGGTATATTTACATTTTATTTTCTTTTGCATTCATCTTTTGATTTTTGATACAAAATTAATTAGCTTTTAAACGAAATGTATGGTTTTGTTATTGTACCTACAGTTATTTATTATGACATTTTGTTTTTTTTTTGCACAGTGCTGACAAAATTTACATATGAAAATCACCTTCTGGTGTTCGGATTTAAAACTAATTCTTGGATCTTGAAATAGATCCCGATAGAAAACAGGATCCCGAATTTGTTTTTGTAATACATGTAAAAACTTAATCCAAATCCGGATCCCGATAGATTTGTGAATAATAAAACGCACCTAATGATAGCTGTATTAATTCAAAATTTTACAGTATATATGTTAATGAGATCTAAAATATTTAAAAAAAAAACCGCATACATAGTTACCTTTTCAGACTTTTACATATTTTGTATTCAAATGTCAAAACTTCATTCAATGTTTCCCACGAAAACAACAAATCTCGTATGACTTCTCAAATGGAATTAGCTACAGTCCTAATGTCAAAAAAGTCATATGCTTTTTCGTTTGAGAAGTGATATGCGTTTAATGGGTGCGTTCAAACGATTTGATTTGTTTTTTTTGACAGGTTAATGAGAAAGCATATGACTTATAATATCGTGTAAAGTGGCTTTATCTCTTCACAAAATGTGCGCGCCTAGCCTTAGAGCAACTCGATTCTCGAAACTAAAAAGTTTGTGTTTTGACACAAACTAAACGATTGCCTCGCAACAGTTGAGCTGTTTTTTATAAGTGCAAGAGAGAAAAGAGTGCGAGCGTGAGTAAAGAGTTTTAAAAATAAACACCCGTATCTATAAGATTTTCTTAAACTGCATCTTAGAGGTTATTTAGTTAAGCATACTTAAATATTTAATTTGGCTTTAAATGACGAAACTTCAATTCGTATCTATAATCGATTTTTCATTGGTACTTAACTAAACAATGGTTGTGTCACGTAACGTAAAAGAATGTGAAAATCTAGTACAGAAAAAAAAAACAAATGCTGCTTCATTTTATACAACACAGCTGTTTTGTGACACCTTCTTTCAGTAAATAATTGGAAGACACATTTTTTTATCTGTGAAATCAAAAACAAAATAGCTATCTAACACACACCCACACCCGCCGCCACAAATAAAAGAAAAAGATCTGAAAATTGGGATACCTCCTACAATGAAACTTTTTTATTTTAGAATTTGCAATAATACACTACAAAACAGAATTATTTTATGCACAGATTGGGCGTTTTCCTAAATGCAGTGTTGCAGCGCATCATGAATTTTGATGCTTTTTTTATTCACTTGCTTCAATAAAATAACGTTATTAAAAACGAATTCTAAATTTTAGAGTTTTTTTTAATGAATTGTAAAATTAAATTTCAGAGTGAAGAAAAACGTTGCAAGGGCATCAAAATCCACGATGCGCTGCAACACTGCATTTAGGAAAACGCCTATTCTCTTCCAACAACGTCGATACAAACACTTCAAAGGCTAAGAGGGAAGCGTGGACGAAATTTCTTTGCGCGTACACATACTTTAATCAATACAAATTTTATGTTTCTTAAATCGTTGCACCTTATAGTTCTAATATAATATCACAACAAACAATACCTACAAACTCACAATTTGAAACTTCAAAATTTCAAAGATGACAATCGATATGTCAAAATACATTTTAAAATGCCTTTAAGTGACCCTTAAACGCGGTTGATGGCGTTTAAGTTAAGAGGCCTTTAAGTAACGTTACTTAAATGTGAAAATTGATTATAGATACCGATTTCATACTTAAGAGCTGCTTAGAGGTATTTTAAAGTTAAGTAACCTTTAAGATTTGTTTATAGATTCGCCTGTTTGTGTTTTGACACAAACTAAACGATTGCCTAAAATAAGTTCGCCATTTTATTGAACATATAATTATCTGCAAATTCACCGACATTCAACCAAACAGTTCATCTGTTTTCTATAAGTAACCAAACAGTTTTGCAACTAAAAATTGCTAGTGCGCGGCTAGCCTTAGAGCAACTCGATTCTCGAAACTAAAAAGTTTCAGCCATATTTATAAACTCATTATAGTGAGTACATAAGGCTATGCAACCCTTATAATGCCTCTAAACGCAAAATTGTTATTTATAAAACTTATGTGACGTTGAATAGGGGCATTATAAGCTAAACGCGTTTGGAGGTTGAATAGTGCCTACATAAGGACATTTTAGTATTGAACTGTCACATTCACTTTGACATCACATTGAATTATAAAGATTATCAATAAAAAAATGCATTTGACTTAATATTGAAACTAAAACTTTGTGTTATTTTTATTTATTGAAACAAAAATGTTATACTAATATATTAATAACAAATTGAATTGAAAATTGTTTAGAATTAAATAGATAAATATACTTGTTGGTGATGTCTCTCCACACATCCTTCTTCATCCGGTGTGTTAGTGTTGTAATTACTATCTTGCATTATTGAATTGTAGCCTCAAGAACTTGTCTGAGGAGTATTCCAGCTATAATGAAACGAATAATTATTTGATTTCCAGTATTGTGCTAGAGATAATAACATACTTTATCTGATGAATCAAAGTTAATTGTTGGAATTCTTTTAGCTTTTGGTAGTTTCCTTTTTGTTTATTAAATTCGATAGACAGATAAGATGTTTTTTTTTTGTTTTTTGATAAACAGCTGAGTGTTATGAAGGCTAAATGTAATAGATTCTTACTTTTTGGTACTTTATTTGACACAAGCTCATTATAACTATGCAGGGTAGGCAAATGTTTTATAAATATGAATTTGCATAGTGGATGAATAAGTCCTTATGCATTGCATAACTATTCACGCGTTTAGGGAATTCTAATAAATACGGCTGTTTGTGTTTTGACACAAACTAAACGATTGCCTCGCATCAGTTGAGCTGTTTTTTATAGGTGCAAGAGAGAAAAGAGTGCGAGCGTGAGTAAAGAGTTGCCAGTGTGCGGTTCTCTTTCAACTGGTGATTAAACTGTTTGATTTCGATCACAGTTGCCAGTTCGCGACTAGCCTAAGTGCGCGGTGTCCCATATAAGCCCATATGTTTCATTTCAGCAACCAAACAGTTGCGAAACTAAAAATTGAATGTGCCCGCCTAGCCTACTTCCACCACCCCATACATACATCCAAACAACCCAAGGTGATATGTCATTCTCATTATATTTTCGTTGTAAATCAGACCTAGGAGCCTGTTTAGATTGGGAAGATTGAGTACGGACTCACGGCAATTTGATGGCAAGAAAAGTGCGGGGTGAGGGGTCTCGTGAGGCATGAAGAAAACATAAAAACTGGACTCGTGAGTACTGTTTCATAACCGAAACGTTTCGTTTTATTTCATTTTGTCCATTTCAATTTGTCAATTTTCAAGGAACAACAGCTGTCTGTCTATAAAAGTATTTAATTTTATTCGTGTGAATTTTTTAAGGAAAAAAATGACGAATTGGACAAAAGAGCAAACAAGTTTCCTGATAAATATTTATTAATGACGATAAAAAATGTTTCGATTCAAATAATTCCACGTAAAACCCATCGTGAGGCGCCTCAAAGTTTTTTTAATGTAAACACGATGGTTATTAATTTTTAAAAGATTTACTATTAATTAAATAAATAATTAATTTTGAGTAATTCCTCCTTAAATAAAAACTTTTAAAAAATTTGGTACTCAGCAGTCTGTACTCAATCTTCTCAATCTAAACAGGCTCTAGCATATCGAAGGAAATCTGAACGCGGCCAATGACGTAATTTGTCTGCAAATTTGTCTGTAAAGTCAAAACATAGCAATCAGCTGCTTAGCTTAGTTTACCCTCACTTCTGTACTGTACGTACACAACTGAGTAACTAACTAGTACAGTATTAGCAGGGAATCGAAATTGCAAATTGTCTTTCTTGCGAAACAACAAATAATTACATTTTATTTTGTTTACAAACAAAATAATTGGCATTAGCAAAACTAAACAAGACAAATTATTTTCCTTTCGCTGCCATTTGACTTTTCAACTAAAAGCGGTTGTCCAAATTAATAATAAGATCAAGTTGCAAAATGCTTGAACTAATTTTGTGGTGAGTGCATGAAGCCAAATATCTCTTCTAGTAAATATGTTTTATTTAAATTAAGTATATATTTATTGAAGTTGTTTGGAGTACATTTTTGTTCGTAAAATAAATTCACGTGGCAAGAGAAAGAATCTACATAAAATAATTTTATGAATAAATTAAGATTTTATTTTTAGATCATTACAACATCACAATGTGTACATGCTGTATTTTTGTTTTTGTATTTAAATTAAATTAGGTTGCCTTGTCGAAGGTCGGGTGCGGCAAAAATTTGGAACCTTGAATTGAAGTTATCAGTGGTCGGCAATTACTTGAATTGCCGCAATTGAAAAATATGCTTAGTCACTTTTTTTCTTACTTTCGTCTAAATATTTAAATTTTATATGTTACTAATTAAATGAAGATTTTTTATAGACTGAGTCATTTGAGTGATTTTGGCTTCATTTGATTTCTAATTTCTAAACAGATATTGAATCGGTCAAAGAAATCACGCGTATTCGCGACCTACATTCTTGATATTTTCGTATATAATGGAAAAAAATCATTAAAGTTAGTATTGATTAAGGTTTGTAGAGTTGTGTATTTTTGTTTCACATTTCAAATTATTGACATACAATTTTTTCAAACAATTTTTGTATCGATTGTACCTACTTGACTTTGATTTAAGTTGTGTCATCCCTCGATGAAGTTTTTCCCAAGTAAGAAGAAGATGTGTGTTATAATCCCACCCTGCCTCCACAGGGCACACAGCAAACTGCCTCACACACATAGCAAACAAAATTCAATCAAAAATCACCAGGTGGATTACAGGATTCGAATCCCAAAGTATGTATGTACATATGTATGAACATGTGGAGTAGTTGATTTGATTTTTGGAACTATAATTTTAGACGGTAACGAAAGTATTTTTTTAGTACATATCAGATGATAACATGAATTGATGATTGAAGTAAGTTGAAAATGGCTATTCGTATCGAATTCAAAAAGCAATCAGCAATATTTTTGCTTTTTTTTTTTTTTTATGGGCAGATTATGTCATGCTTAACACCAAGTTAAACTCTTTCTTTAAGTGTGTGTTTTACCACCGGTGAAAACAATGTTTATTGCTGAAGCTAGATTCTACTTTTCCAATCGGAAATCAGACTTGCTCATTTGGCTCTCTGTTTTAGAATTTAAATGTTCGAAAAAATCATTGGTAATTATGTATTTAGAATTGGGGCTCCAGACAAAAATTGCTCCAAAAATTTGTTCACCACCTGGAAACTATTTTATTAGGTAGAATAAGATAATTAAAGGTGGGGGAGACATGTTTTATGGGGTTTCATCGAAAAAACCTCTTTTTTTTTAGTTGGCATTGGATATAGGCCTTAGCGTAAATTCAAAGTTTCTTTAAATCCAGATTCTTTAAATGCAAAACAAATCTTGCATACACCCAACCTCGCACCTACCCCAAATCCTATAGTTTGCCCAAGCGGGGGGTTGCAGGGGGCAGCATACCCGGTGTATCGACCATTATTTTGTATTAGATTCTCAATAGGATTTGGCTCAGGGGACTGAGCAGGTCACTCTATAACCTCAATCTTGTTGTCCTAAAACAAATGCTAAGCTGTTCTAATCCTGCTGCAAGACTGGAAGTCGGCATATGGTAGCATGATTTTGCAAAATTTTTTCGTAAGAATGCTGGTTCATTATACTTCTTATCCAATATATTGGACTAACTAGATCCTCCATGTTTTAGCGTGTTTTTGTGGTGTATATCATATTCGGTATTTGGTGGTCGTCTTACATATTGCCGAGATGGTTTACCACCATAAAGAACAAGTTTACTTTCGTCAGTCCAAAGAATATTCCTCCACTTTTGAGGAACCCATCCCAAATGCTCTTGCACTAAACTAATTCTCTTTTGTTTATTTGCCAAAGCCGCTGCAGTAGGATGCGTTCTTAAAAACCGAATAACACGTTTGATGTAAGCAAGGCGTTGGAACTTTTTCTCAAAATTTTCTAACCTAATTGCTATGAGTTCCACTGTACGGTAGAAGTTAGAAAAAGTGGCATGAAAAGTTATAATTTTTAACAGCTTACACTGCTATTATTTTGCTCTACACGTATGTATAGTAGATGTTTGTATATTATGTATATGCTCATATACACAGCTGGTCAAAAAGAATTTGCAATTACTCATATAAACTCGATATCTTAATAGGTTTTTAATTTAAACATTTCTTAGGCAAACATGTTCGAATCGCTTTAAAACTTTCCGGCCACATTCTAAAGTTTTTCAGGACTATACTGCTTCTTGCGAAGAATTGCCAAATCCTTTAAGATTATCTCTTGTCATGAGAAGTGCTGCTCATTAACAGTTCAGAATCGGCAGAAAATTGTAGGTCCCCTTAATTCCTGGTAAGTCACTAGGTTTAGGCTCTCTGCGAGCGGTTATGGCCCCATATTTTTATTTGTTTGCATTTACATATATTAGTTTCTTATAAGACTATCAATACTTAACAAAATATTACCACTGAACGCTTTTTAAATAAAATTATACATTTTATAGACGGTTTTGTCCGTTTAGACATTTGTGTTAGGCCAAAAAAATAGGGGCGTCTTCCTAAATCCGTCATTATTATCCAAAACTTTTTAAGTTGGCGTGGCATTGACTAAACAAGCTTTTGGCATGTTTCTGGTTCTGGATCTCACAATCGGTTCCCATTTTAAAATTTTGACTTTCTAGTTTTGCTTAGGCTCATTCCACATTTTCTTAATCAGGTTGATATCTGGAGATTCACTTGGCCATTAAACAATTGATATAGCTTTCTCTCGAAACCAATCTTTCACAAGACCTGCCGTATGTTTCGGATATCCTTCAGAAAGTTTCCTAGGAGGGGCATATTTTCTTGGCAAATAAAAGCATGACATCCTCTAAAATATCCATATTTAGTCAAGATTTTACTAATACCGTATTTAAGGGTTTTTTTGAGTGTAGCGAGGGTGATAGTCCTTTACTTTCGGTCGCCTAACATAACGCCCAGAATCCGATGAGAACAAATTAATTTTTATTTCTTCGCTCAAGAGGATATTACGCCATTTTTGTTTTCTTCTTCAGGCTTAAGGCAAATTCTTTTCGGAACCTTATTATGTTAGCTCTTAACAAAGAACTTTCGTAGCTACTCTTCCTGATAGAGATTAAAGTGTTTTGTGGATTGTAAGTTCACTGACTTTATTATTGAGTTTGTCCTTGATGAAGCAAAATAGTTTGATTTTGCTAAAAGGAAGGCACTGCGATCAGTAGTAACTGATATATTTTTCGGTCTTCCGCGATTTTCACGCACTAATCTGATTTTAAGAGCATTTGTTTCAAAACTTTGGAATGTTTCCAGGGTTTCTGCTATAAACTTGTATGTCTTACCTGCCTTTCTTAATTGTAAAAAAAAAACTTTTTCAGGCCAACAGTGGAAGTTTCTACCCATATTAAAAGTCTGATAAACAAAAAACTATTATTTATGGATAGTAAAATGATTCAAAATAGGCCATCTTCAATTTTAGTAGTTTGAAATAAACATTATATAAACTGTCAATTTTTTTGGAGGAACCTTATTTAATGATCAACTTTTTAAACTTTAATGCAACAAATTATTAGAAATGTTCATCATAAAACAAATAAAATGCAAAACTCAGCTTCAATGTCAAGAGAATAATCGTTTTTTTTTTTAAACAAAAACTTCGTCTAAGGCTTGCTATAAAAAAGCAGTTATTTTGCATCAAAGACAACATTGGTGTTCAAAAATTTAATTACACCAATTTGTTTGGCCAGCTGTTTATCTCATTTTATGGTATATCAAGAAAAAATGTTCTGCAAAAAAATACGTTTAAAGGACTTTATTATGAAAAGTTCATAAATTTCAACTATGGATTTGTTCTTATAATTTCACTATCTTTTCCATAATTTACCTGTTCTTAATTCAATCTGTTTTATATTTTCCATACATTTTTAAGATATTACATGGAAACCCGGCCTCATTTTATACTTAGAAGTAACAGTAGATCGTTAGTTATTTTTTTTTTATAAAATAACTTTCAGGATAGCTCAAATTCCAAATTCAAAAGCTATATCGTCAGTTTAACGCCAAGTATCATTATTTTAAAGTTATGTTTTGGTTAAGAAATTTAAGATAATACAAAAAAATTCTGAAAAAATAATTTCAAGGCTTGTAGCGTGATTATTATATCTATGATATTAATTGATACTTTTCTTAAATAATTTTCAGAAAAATACAAACCAGCTGAAATTTCGCCCCCTCCCAAAACTCTTCCATCGAACAGCTTCAATAAAAGCCACAACCATGAACCGTCAAGACTCAATAAGACGAGATCGCTCATTCGATAGTGTTCTAAACAAATTGATGCGGCTACGATCGGAAAATCATGAGAGTTTCAAAGCTGCTATGTATAATTTCTTAATAGCAGCCGGTTTGGCTGCTTTTGCTTCAGTTTGTATCATCCTGGGTCCCTTTGTTAAACCTCTTCTTTGGGCGTTTCTTATGGGTGCAGTTCTTTTTCCATTCAAACGTAAACTGGCACATCTACTCAAAGGATGGTTCGAAGGATTAGAAGATCATGATTCAAATATTATGGTTGCCATATGCCTAGCGCCATTGCAAACAACAGAATATTGTGGAAGAAAAGTAGTGGCGTGGTTGCGCGAACATTGGCAAATCATAACAGCTGGTATGGGAATAGCCACATGCATCAAACTACTGTATTTGTATGCCCCTAAAGGATTTCTGTGTGCAATCTGGAGGCTAATTACTTTTAGTCACTCGTTGTTTGTGCAAATTATTGCATTTTTAAATATTTATTTAGTGAGTATGCATATATAATATTTTAAAGCTCGTTATTAAAACAGCCTTTTCCAGTTAATCACTATAATAGTCTTGTACCTTACATCGGTTTACATGTTTTGGAAGCCGCAAAATTCAGCGAGATTTGTGATTGCTGGACAATCACTATGGATAGCTGTAGTTAGCTACGCTTGCAGTTTCCTCGGAGCACTACAGGTTCCTGCATTTATGTTAATCATGGCCTACATAGGTGTGGCAATTCTCTACCACTTAAATAAAACCGACGAATCCAGTTCAATAATAGAAAAAATTAAGCTTCTCATGGACAAAAATGCGTTCATGCAATCTGTCAATGATATTAGTACTAGCAAAACACCTGACACCGAAGAGAATTCCATGGCTGAAACACTCGACTCCATAGAATTGGAAACTGATACAAAAAATGAGGATCAGCTGAGTGATTTTTACTTTAAGATGCTGTTTTGTGCTTGCCTGGCTACATTCCTTTATCGCAATGTCTGGGTTTTTATTTTAGCTGCAATTCCAATTACTATTCATTTAGTGTACACCATCGGAAATGTCACTGGGTTGACAAATTTCATTTGGGACAAAATAACTAGCGTCTATAAGAACTTGAAGGTAAGCAGATTCTCTTAATTTTTCTTTCACGAACATTCATACAAGAAAACAAATAAATTGTGTAGGAATGGGCTCTAGAACATCACAGCGCTGTTTTACCGCTCTGTCTACCTGGTGTACTGGAATTAAATTATAAAATTAACAGTATTGTTCGGAATTCACTCAAATCATCAGTTGATGTTGTGACATCTGTCCTAATGATCATTTTGATGATTTTAATCATTGTCTTCCTTGGAGTATTCTTTTGTGTGAATATTTACTCTGAAACGATTGAAGTAGCGTATTTAGGTAAGGATTTAATTAATAAAACATTCACCGACCGACCAGAGTTGGTGGATATACTTCCGGCAAATATGCAATCGTCGATTGATGATGCTCTTGATAATGCACATCATTACGGACGCCGAAAAATCGAACAGTATATTGACGATTGGCTGAAAGACGCTGATCCAGTGCATAGTGTTAAGCTCAAAAATCAATTACTGGATGTGTGGGATCGATTGATACAGTATTGGATTGATTTTAATAAGTCAGATACTTTTGGACCGAGAGTGCCAACGGACGCTCTTAAGAGTACTTTTGGAGAGATTGTTGACAATCCTCGTAAGTTAAACTTGGAATTTATTTATATTGTATACATTCAAACATATACTAAGGAACCTTATTTCAATACTAACAAATACTATTTTGGTGCAATCGTAAGCTTTTTACTATTACCTTTTTTATCGCTTGTAACATATCCCCGCAGTAGGTTTTGTTTGTTTGACTAGTAGAAAGTGTACACATTTATGCTAAATGCATTGGAGGTTAATTTTTAGATTCATAAAAAAGCCAAATGGAAAATGAAAAAAGTCCTAACACTAATAGAAAACTAAGAGAACTAGAGGGTAATTTTGTAAGTTTGTCCGTACTGCAAAGCTTTTGGCAGTTAAGGTTTTTAGTCATGTATACAACAGCTTTTTAACGATTTTGATAAGAATTTGTCCTTGTAGTTTCAAAATAACTTTTAAAAGCCAATGTCCACACAATGTCCGGGCGAAGTCGCTTGTACTCATCAAAGTTGACAAGCGAAGACCTTGTTTCATTGTATTATTCATTTCATTTTGAGAAAAAGTTTAAAATTTCGTAAGAAAAATATAGAAATTTTTACTATCGGTATCTGCCCTAGGATGTTTTTATAAATTTCAAATTTCTTCTTAACGTCTCCACCGGCTATGTGAATTCCTATATCCACGAATTTAAACTATAACGGTTGATAAAGCCCTTAACTTCATCCCTTCTGACACCAAAAAAAAAATAAGTACACCACGCTCCTCTGTACTTTTGGTCTCAGCAAGCAAAATTTAAACCATGCATTTTAATCGAAGAAATTGTTCATAAGATTGGTTAACCAGCCGTTGTGTGTCCTAGATACTATAGTTCTTCGTTAATCACTGAATATATAAACTTTTCGCTTCGAGAATATCCCAAATACATACAGGAACGGCAGTCAGGTTTAGGCAGTCTTTTCTTGAGTGTTTCAAAGAAAGGCTTGTGACACTTCTATCAACCGAACCGTGGTTCGAAGTATGTATTACATCAGTTCCAACAATTAAGCTACAGAACTAAGCAATCAGATTCTAGATAAAAAACTGAAATTAGATGTTACAATTTTTAAAACGTATCTAACTTGAAAGTTCATGATGAAGATTTTTAGACATCTTGACATAAATATTCTCAAAAAGAAATTTAATACGAAATTACCATTAATTAGGTTGTTTTTATGTCACATTGTGATTATCACTAAAAAGAAACATACATACTCACAAACACTTTCGACCAAGATAAACAAACAAGACAACAACCAGCAAAAATTATAATGAAGAATTTTCTCATCTGTATTGCGTCCTCCCACTGCATGTTTCACGCTAACAAACGGCATAATTTTTAACGAAGGCCATTTTAAAGAGCTAGTTTTAGTGGCTAAGCAGGGAATCATTGGATGGGCGCAAAGCAACACTCAAACCATTCTCGAAGTAGCCGAATCCCTTTGGCACATTATACGAACGAATATTTCGATGATAATGAGTTTTACTGGAGAAATAATATCTTTGATACTATCAGGAGGACAAGCATGTGTTGAATTTATTCTGGATATGGTTTGTAAAATATTTGTTTGGAAAATTATCTCATTTGTTTGAAAAAAAAAATCTTTCAGATTATTTTCTTTACTGGTTTGTTTTATCTCCTAAGTAGCAGTGATACGAAATATGCACCACTACAAGTAACAAAGTATCTTGGCTTCTCGTCTGGTTCAAAAATAGCTGATGCATTGGAGAGCTCGATTTCTGGGGTTCTTATTTCGATGTTTAAGTGTTCTGTATTTCAAGGACTTTTTACTTGGCTTGTTCATACGATTTTCGGAGCCAGAATTGTATTTCTACCCTCTGCAGCTGCAGCTATATTGTCTGCAGCCCCATTCCTAGGTAGTTATTGGTGCTCTTTGCCAGCTTTTCTAGAGTTATGGTTGGCGCAAGATCAATTCTATGCTGGACTTTTATTGTTTCTTTTGATGTTCTTCATTCCACCATACTTTGAACAGGCGATCTATGCCGAAATGAAAGGGTAAGTATGAAAGTGCGAGAAAGTATTAATGTTTTTTACCATTACACTTTCCTTTATAGTGGTGGTCATCCGTATTTAACTGGTTTGGCTATAGCTGGTGGTATGTATTGGCTGGGATGGCAAGGAGCGATATTCGGCCCATTGATGTTGTGTTTTTTTATTGGGATATTTGAGGTTGCTTCAGTGGCTTTACGCTCTGAAGATCCAAGGTAAATATGGAAGAGCAAGAGCTTATCATTCCAAACGATTGAAATATGTATGTATACTTATTATCTACATATTGCATATATTTCAGGAGAAACTCTGACGAAGACACCAGAACGCCGTGAGTTCCACTTGTTATTCTATCTAGTTTATAATGCTTTAAAGAAGAAGTAAACAACTTAGTTTATTAGAGACCTTGCCTCTTATAACTGCTCTCTTTTTTAGCAATCGCCGCCATTCTTCGTTTGTGCATTGATATCAATCCCAAAAAAACTCACAAGATCAATATTGGATTGATTCAGCAAAACGGTTATCTGCAGTGTGTGTGTGGAACAACCTCGAATTTGTTTATTTTTAAACTTATATCCTACAATAATTAATGCCTTAAGCTTAATATTTATTTGTTTAACATATTAACAAAACTAATTATGTATGTGTTTCCATTCCGTCTTTTAATGCTAATGTTAAATCTTATCTTGCACTTAACTTTTCAGTTTTTTTTAAGTTAACCTTGTTGGTTCAGTGAACAAGAGAGTCTAAGCATTCCAAAATCTTGTATTTTGTAACTTTTCATATGTTATAAAGAGTGGTTAGTGAATAATATCAAATTATGTCTCATTCAAATTGACTTATAACTCTTTCATCAAAAATGAAAAAGGGTCGATTTTTAATGGTTATTCCACTGATCACTAAAATCTTTTTAATTCTTAAGTTCACTGGACTAAAGATATTTCTATTAGTTTTAACTGTTGTACCTAATTTTTTTTAAAGAAAAAGTAAATTTAAAAATAATGTTAAAGTTTATTTTTTATACTAAAATTAAAATCTAATTTAATAAAGTTTATACTTTATAAATGAATATAAATTAACAAAAACAAAATGTTTTTTATAATATTTTTATAATATTCTAATCTGAAATTTAGCATGACTATCTGTCCTACTTCGAAATCATCAAGAACAACATCAAGGAAATCATCCGTATCTGTTGCTTTTATAAAACTAATCTCAACTATGTTTTATCCGAATAAACCTGAAGAAGTTGCTGTAGAAGATTGGGATAAAAACGAAGATATTAAAGATTCAAATTTGGTCAAAGTTTAGGCTATGAAAATAAATTTCACTACCTTTCAATTTTTTTAAAGTATTTTACGATTTATCTTAATGTCAAACGTTCCTACTCTTATCTTTTTGGTGACGTTTTTCTAGTTTTTTATTATGTTTCTTTTAACTGAAAGTTAGTCACGAAAACGTTAAAGCAATTTACAGACCTACGTTTGAATACAAAGTACGCGAATAAATTAAAAAGAAACTACAGGAGGCCATCGGAATGTGAATTAAGCATAGATAGTAGTTTAGTCGAACTAGTGAATTTTCTATGTCTGTAACTTGTTGCGAATTGCAAGAAATAAATGTAAAAAATAATAATAATATGTGTAATGGTATTTGATCATATAATGTGACGTATGCTGTTTAGACAATCGGCCTTGATCAAATTCAAATTTTTCCAAACTTTGTTCTTTGCTGAGCTGCAAATAAAACTTCTGTCAAAAAATGCTTGACTGGATGCCACGAAATTGTCCTTGTCATGAACCACAAGAAGATGTAGACAAGCTATGCAAAAACTACTTCTTCAGTACTAAAAACTGAAAAAAAAAATAATAAAAACGTGGATATTTTCCTTAGTTTAAAATCCAGACTTATCATTTACTTCTTTGTAGGAATGTAAGTAAAAATCATCCAAATTTAAAAACCAACAATTAATTGTCGTGGTTAAATATATTTTTATTTATTTAAATAATTTAAAATAATCTGAATCGATTTTATAAATAAAATTCATTTAAAAATGTCTTCTTATTAAGATGCAAACGGAAATTCTGGATGCCTCTCAATTCTAAAATAAAATATAAAAATTGAATTAATAAAATAAGAACAAAACACAAATTTCCTCACCCCTTGAAAAAACCGAAATCGCAAACACGAATATTAGAATCCAGTGCATTCAATTTATCGAGTTCTTCCTCGCTGAGAGTAAAATCGAAAATGTCCAAATTTTGCTTTAAGCGTTCTGGATTGGTACTTTTTGGGATTGCTGACAGTCCACGTTCAATAATCCATCTGAGTAGTACTTGAGCTGGTGTCTTACCGTGTGCAGAAGCTATATTTTTAACTTCTTCAATATCCATCAGATCAGGGAGCTCTCGGCTACATAAAATACAAAATTATTGAATTACCAACATTAAGATAATGTTTTGTTTCTTACTCAACCCCAGCGGCTTTGTTTATGTTGGCGATGCCCTTTGAACCCAATGGTGCGTATGCCGTTACGGCTATTCCATTTGCTTTGCAGAAGTCAATGAGATCCTTTTGTTGCAAGTATACATGATGTTCAATCTAGTATATTTTAAAATGTTGTTTAGAATAAAAATAACTTTATAGTTAATTAATATTTTTTACCTGAAGATTAGCTGGTGGAACCGAACAGTTATCCAATATTCGTTGGATTTGTTTCATGTTGAAATTTGAAACCCCGATTGATTTGGCGAGGCCTTTTTCTAATACTGCCTCCATGCTCTTAATTGAATATTTATATAAGCTTTTTGTGCGATTAGGTAGGATCGTTTAAAATTACCTTCCAGATGGCCAAATGATCGGTGGTCAAATCCATAAGGACCCCATCTTCGTCTCTAGCAAATTCACCTTTTGCTTCATCGAAAAGAACTCCAAAAGGAACATGGACCAGGTACAAATCGACGTATTCGAGTTGAAGATCAGCCAGTGAATTTCTTAAAACCATTTCAACTACCTCCGCTTTGAGAGCTGATAGTGTTTAAAATTCGTTATTCAACTATATTGATTTATAGTCAATTGAGCAAAATAAGAACTTAACCTGGTGGTGGGAGCTTGGTGGTGATAAACAACTCTTCTCGTTTTAGTTTACCAGAATCAATCCATGATTTAAGAACTCGTCCAATAACTTTTTCATTTAGGTAAACTGGTGCACAATCAATATGGCGGTAACCCGCTTCAAGGGCTAAATTAAGTGCCTCTTCGACTTCGTTTTCGGGTGCCTAAAATGAGGTTAATTAGTCATTTTTGTTTAGTTACTTGTTTAGTTGTTACAATAGTAGTAAACAAAATAGAAAAAGCCTTTTTTTTATATTATCATAGCACTTTTTTATTCTCAATACCAATTTCATTGAAAAAATCTGGAGAAGTTACACTGAAAAACAGGGTAACTTTGTTTCAAGCTCAAATATTTACATTGTGTATCGAGGTTAATGTAATACTCGTATTTTCCAACATATCTTTACATTTTGAACTTTAAGAATATGAACGTTTTTATTCTTTTTTCAGTTAACCAGAAAATAAGTGACATCGATTTTATGTCGGACTAAGATAAAAACTTGCGAGGAATGGCAGTTGACCATTTACATTCATGAGGGTTATTTGAATATGATATTTAAGTGTGCTCTTGAAGTAAGCAACTATTCACAACCTAGGATAAAACGTCAATATTGATAGCAATAAGTTCGAGGTAGTTAAGAACTTCAACTTCCCTGATTCAAAAATGTACTCTCCGAATCAAACTTTTGTAAAAATTCGACGAAGAATTTTATAGGAAAACTCTGCTTCTTAGGGTTGGTGAAACAAATGGGTCTAAAACTCATCCAGCTCTACCAAAACTTTATGCAGTCGTAAGCTTTTAAGTTCTTCCGCACTAACTCACTGTATTTTTTTTTATTATTGACGCGCACTCAAGGGGTTGTGAATACTCATCATATGTCTAGTTAAGTATTTCTCCTAAAAATAAAGGCCCAAATAAAGTTTCTATCATTAGTACTAACAGCGCAATTACCGTTAACATGGGTCAGAGTACACCAAAATAAGCTTTTTAATGTAGAACAATTTTTTTCTTAGAATGTACCCTAGAATCACGCCCTAAAATATTATGCACGAATTAAGGGACACCCTGTATACCGAGGATTCAAAATTCTTCAGTTTAACCGATGAATGACTCACTCATTGATAGTGGCAGAGGAGGGAGAAGGTTTCGATTTAGCGACAAGATAGCATTTAATTCTTCACGGTCTCTTATTGCCCATTGGACAATGCTTTCAAGATTAGGATTTAATGAGCTTATCATTCACATCCGAAGGATATAAGTGTGAATCTTCAAGCAAATATGAAAAGCTGAGATTAATATCGGCAGTAAAAAAAATTAATTGATTACATATTATGTATGTAGATGTTTCAGACAAGAAAGAACATCGGAGACAAAACAGAATCTGGGACCCAGCAGATGTTTTGTCAGGCTTAATTGCGTACTTCTTGTATTGAACAATACGAAAGGTTATTTCTATCTAATCTATGGAAGAAGAGATTCATCGAAACTGAAGAAAATGTGGACCCAAAAAAACATCATCAACATCACTCAAATTTGGCTGTCGCATAAAATTTCTTCTAATTTAATTTTGACTTGTGTTAATATTTTGTAAGATTGTGAGGAGGTACTTTTAAGTGTTGGACGAAAAGCAGAAAGGGGAAGCTGATACTGTACACAAGAACAGTTCTAACGATTTTAATAAACTTTTTTTGTGTCCTAAATTTCGGTAAAAAAAAAATCAAAAAACCTTTTTAATAGTTCCTGCTACAGCACAAAAATTGAAATGAGATTGTTCAAACTTTAAAACAAGTGAATTTGTGATGTCATAAAGCATTTCATACACTCAAAGTTGAAGTGTCAGAAAGTTGCTTCTTTTTTGCGAGTGTTTCATGCATGTAAAATAACGGTCGGCAATTTGATGTTTAAGTTAAATGTTACATTATGGTAATAAGATTAAAGGTAAGTTTTTGGTACATTCCTACAACCAAAATTGTGGGTGCAGTAAGTAGAACGTGGGGAAAGAAATACATAAATGAAGAAGTAATTTACTTTATTTAACAAACAAACTATATTTTTCTTTAATTTTCTTTGTTTTAGAAATTTAAAGAATGAATTCACTGATTTAATTACAAAGAATAATGGCTAGACAGTTAAATGATTTCTTGTTATCGATGCAATATTTAATTCAACAACCTCTGGCAGTTTAAGAACAGAGTATACTTATTTTGTGTCAATGTATATTTGTCTTATCTTATCAATGCACTACAAAAAAAATGTACAATCAAAATTTTATTATTTTAAAAAAATAGAAAATATTAAAGTCCAGTTGGTCCATACACAAATGTCTGTTTTAAAAATAAATTATTTGTGCAGCTAACAACTTATGATAAGAGACTTCCTCTATGAATTTCAAGTATGATCTTGGCTCCCTCTTATTATGATCCTAATTTCAAGACAAATATAATGAGTCGTATATTTGGAAAGTTGTTTTAGTCCATTTAAACAATAACAAAAATTATGGCGCTAAATTTTAAATAGCTTAATATTAAGGTATGAGTATGATACTACTTTTCTCAATTCTACTTTTCTAAATTTTAAACATTGTCAAAAATAAATTTTTGTTTTTATTTATTAAAAATTGTAACTCGCGTAGTTAAATCTGGTGAATTAAACATTTTTTTTATAAACACTTAATAGTCTATAGCCTGTGGAATCTATACCTATCGGTCCTCTAACTTAATCATGAGACGTGGGATATACATACATACATAAATTGCATTCGTTATTCATCCTTGAATTCCTAGAAAAGTGCCACCTAAGCCCTCAGGCTTCGTGTTTTTTTTACATATTATTAGAATTTCAATAGCAAAAGAAACTTTCAGGGGAAGTGATACCGTAAAGTTGAAAAACAAAGGTATATCAGAGAAAGTAAAGCACGAGTACATTTAGCTTCCATATATGCATATGATACCTAATACGATTTTAATTACAAACCCTAGTCCTATAGTTAAAAACCAATTTAAAAGTGTATTCAAAATTGATAACTCAATTTAATAAATATGAAAATATGGACACGTGCATGTGTGCAAAAATTATAGATGGACGATTATTTAAAAATTGATTTTAATTTATTCTGTTGGTTGAACTATTAGAATTTGCTATGAAATGAATAAACCAAAGGGCCGACCGAGGACAACAGAAATAGGTACCTATATGTATATATTTTTTTACTTACGATATACACTCAGCGGAATGGAATCTTGGCCAAGCTGTTGACATCCGATGATGTTTTGAGATATGAAGGTAGTTCAGGAAGTGATGAAATATTTATCTGGGTTTTTCAAGTTAATTTTGAGTGAAGGGGCAGGTTTAAAATTGCTTTTGTTCACTTCTTATGATGTGATTTACCTGTTTACCATTGGTAAAATTAATCAATTTATTTTTGATTTAGATTAGTCAAAATAACGATTTTGGCAAGAAATCGATTTATTTTTCGAATAAAAATCGATTTTTCAAATCTAAATTCTTCTCAGATCTACCCATTCATGTTCTACAACTGATTTGAAATAAAATGCACGACTGGATCGCACGAACTTGCTCTTATTTAAAAGTACTTTGGAATTTTAAATACATTTTATAAATATAAAACATGGATTTAATGAGATAAAAATATTCAAATGCATGGAATTGCCGTCTGATCTCCGGAAAAGTATTAATTTACGCAAATAAAGTTTAAAAATCGTTTTATTAAAGTAATTTTTTAAATAACAAATTTCTTTCAAGTTTTTTTTAGAACAAAATTTGGGATGCCAATTTTAAGTGCTTAGTAATATAGATTTTAGGTAATAAATTGGATTTTTTTTTAAACATATAGGTACAGTGCCTTGCATAAGTATAACTGCACCTGTAAAAATGAGTTTTGTAGAAAATTAAAATGAGAATGACACCTTACTATTTTTTTTATCGAATGGCATACTAATCAAGTAAATTGAGAAGAAAGAAAAGTTCCGTTATTTTCTCTTCTGTTGTTTAAAAATTAAGAACAAATTTTCTTGTATTGCAAAAGTATAACCGCATTTTTATTTTAATTTTTTCTTTATTTTAAGTAATTTTTTTAGGAAAAACTAGTAAGGGATCTTGCTGCCCCTATTTTTGACCAAGACAAAAATTCTTTATGGCATACTGTTGACAAGGTTTTTTAATATGAAATCGTCTATAGAGTTCCATTCTTCCACAATTGCCTCTGGCAGCTCAGCAACACTGACAAATTACCTATTATGGGCATACATTTTGCGGGTCAAAATTTCCCAAAGGTTTTCAATAGGATTACAATCTGGAGAACGTGCCGGCCACGCCATCAAATTTATGTTATTGGATTCGAAACATTTCAAACTTTGACGACTAACGTGAATTGAGGCATTATCTTGCTGCAAGACATGGCGAACTCGACGAAATCGTCTTAAGTAGGGTACCAAATTATCCTGAAGCACCTGGGTGTAAGCTGAACTGTTCATCCTTGTAGAGGTGAAGGCAAGTGCAACCTTACCACGGTCGCAGAAGGCCCCCCAAACCATACAACTGCCACCGCCGAATTTCCTCTTGGAAAAAAACTTTTTTTCCTTTCCCAGAAATGTCAATATCCGTTAAAACCCTCTGGCCCAAGATTAAACTTTTTTTCGTCACTGAAAATAATTAAAAAAAAAACATTCATTGGATTATGCCATTTGGAATAACAAGAGTTAAGTGTAAATTAATGGATTGTTAATTACGGTTTTCCAAATCCGGTTCATGTTTTTACGAGCCAATTTTAACCTTTTTTGTTTGTGGGCTGTTGTTAGATTTGGAACTGGCACCATTTTGCCCCGAACAATCACTTCACTGCTTTTAAGGCACGAAAAACCGTTGAAACCGAAACTCCTAACCCCGATTCGTCACGAACTTCCGGCAAAGAATGCATCGAATTGGATGCAGCATTAATTAACCGCCTCTTATTGCGGCGTACCAGCTTCTGCGGACGCCCGGGTTTTATTTTTGTCCCATAAGATTATGGATCTTGGAAAAAATTTCGGACGACAGGATCGGATCTTGAAATTTTTCTACCAATAGCTTTAAAGCTTAGGCCACTTAACCGAAAGGCTTGAATTTTACCTTTTTTCGTATCGCATTGTTGTTTGTCATTTCAAAGCACATAACTGAATGAAGCTTCAGAGAGGTTTGCATTGTGCGGTTATACTTTTGCAATACAGTCTTGGCCAAATGTGTTAGGCACCGTATATTTTACGCTCTATTCTCTTGGAGAATGAATTGTTCGCGTTGTGCCGTGCAAAATGCCTTAGATCGGTTGCAGAAAACTGGATCCCATCTAAATTGTAAGAAATCCGGCAGGACAATAGTAACCACGGTAAGAGAAGATCTGTTTTTAATACGAACCTCTATAAAAACAACGTAAAAAAAAACATCAAATAAGCTAGTTGCTGACATAACACAACGTTGTGGGAAACAGATTTCGGCTAGAACCGTTAGAAGGAGACTCGGAGAAGTTGGATTGAAAGGTTGCAAGGCGAGGAAAAAGCCATGGCTCTCAGAAAAAAACAGAAAGTTGCGGCTAGAATGGGCAAAAAAATACCAAAACTTTACTGAAGAAGATTGGAGTAAAGTTTTGTGGTCAGATGAATTAAACTTTGAAGTAAGCATTATAATGAAGCTCCGAACTCGGAAACTTTAAAAACTGTTTTAAATTGCCATCCACTTAGTTATTTTGAGCTTTTGAAAAAGGTTATTTTTTTTTATTTTTACAGGTGTTTGGAAACCCTGGTGTAACCTTTGTGAGGCGGCGAGTTGGTGAGGAATACAACCTAGAATGTGTAGTTCCAACCGTGAAACACGGAGGAGGAACCGTTATGATCTGGGATTGCATAGCTGTGGACAAAATGTGTGGCAAAATGTTCATTTGTGAGGGTCGCATGGACTCAAAAAAATACATTAATTTGATGGAAAACACACTGATGCCATCCTTCCAGCATATTTTTGGTGATACAAATATGCGGGGCGTGTTGTTCCAGCAAGATAATGCACCCTGTCACAAGTCCGCCCTCTCAATGAAGTGGTTTGCTGAAAATGCCATTGACCTGCTTTCATGGCCTGTCCAGTACCCAGAACTGAACCCAATTGAGCATCTATGGGGAATTTTAAAGCGTAAAGTCCGACAATATCCAACAACATCAAAAGAGATGCTCAAAAAGGTTCTTGAGCAAGAATGGCTCAAAATAAGTTCTGACGAATCCCGTAAACTCGTAATCTCTATGCCTAAACGAATAGCAGCAGTCATAAAAGCGGGGGGTGGCCATACAAAATATTAAATTTTCTTTAATAAAAAAAAATTTACAACATTTCTGCATACTTGTTTTTTTTTTATTATACTTGGGTTTAAAATTATGGCATCTTTTTAGGGGTGCCTAATACATTTGGCCAAGACTGTACATAAAAATCTGTTTTTAATTTTTAAACACCAGAGGAGAAAATAACAGAACTTTTTTTTCTTCTCAATTTACTTGATTAGTGTCATTCAATAAAAAAAATATTAAGGTGTCATTCCCATTTTAATTTTCTACAAAACAAATTTTTACAAGGTGCGGTTATACTTATGCAAGGCACTGTATATTTTATATACAATATTATTTTAAACTTAAGGGAATTCTTGGTGAAATTTTTTGGTTAAACACGTTAGAGCCGTTGATGAGGAATTCAAAAATCAAAAATACGGTTCTATGACAGGTACCGTTAATAACATTTTGCAACAATTTTTTTTTACAAAAATGTAGTCCATATCCATAAGATTACACTTAATTTTTTTATCAAAATCGTTAGAGCCGTTTTCCAGATAAATAAGATTTTGCAATACGGGTGTATGGGGGGTACCGTTAGTTTTGGAGCTAAAAAAAAATCAATTTCTCCTCTAGGGAATCACCGAAGACCCTTAACTAGCGGGATTGAAGCACATAGGTCTAGTAGTTTAGGCTGTAGGGAGAGGTACAGACATACAGACACTGAAACATTTTTTTTGAGTACTAAATTTTCCTTAAAATTTTTATAAAAAAAATTGATATGCAAATTATTAGTATTTAATAAAATACATTTTATTACCTAATTTAAAAATTTATTCGTGTATCCGTTTTCAAGATATTGTATTTTCAAAAAAAAAATTGTATTATTTTTTTTAAAAATCCAAAAAATATTTTTTCGAAAAAATTTTTAGATTATATTTTTCAAATACATAGGAGCTTTTGCGTAAAAAGTTTGGTTGAAATCGTTGGAGCCGTTGATGAGAAATTCGAAAATCAAAAAAACGTTCTATGACAGGTACCGTTAATATCATTTCCCCCCAAAATGTTTTCTTACCAAAATGTAGTTCATGTCTATAATATCACACATAATTTTTATTTATCAAAATCGTTAGAGCCATTTTTGAGATAAATAAGATTATGACGGGTGTATGGGGGGTACAGTTAGTTTTAGAGCTGAAAAAAATTCAATTTCTCCTCTAGGGAATCACCGAAGACCCTTAAGTACCGAGTTTGAAGTAAATAGGTCCAGTGGCTTAGGCTCTAGATCGTAGTACAGACATACAGACATAGGGGGTGGCCGTGGCGCGATGGTTGTGTGCTCGCCTGTTAACCTCATGATCACGGGTTCGATCCCTACCGTCGTCTTAATTCCATAAAAACCTTCTAAAATTGTCATCAATGGGTTGCTGGTTTGCTCATTACATGTTGTTCAGGCATAACACTAACAACATGTGATTGAGTTAAACTAGTATGCCCAACAAGTATGAATATGAATAAAATGATCCGAATTATAATTAACTATAAGCCGCCATCTCTGGAGATAAAAATCTGAGACAACCACCTTCAGTCTCAGAACATAGTGCCACACATCTTTCCTATCCTTCTTTCTCTTCCTTAACTTCACGCCCGCGCTGTGTTGAAACATTTAAAGGGTAATGATAATCCCTTGAGCGTGTGTAGATTATAAAAAAAAAATACAGACATACTTCGCTATCATCGCAATGTCAACTTTGATCAAAATCTCTAGTTCCATTTTTTTTCCAAATGCAGAACCTTTATCGCAAATAAAAAGGCAAATATCCATATATCTGTATCTAATTGCCGTGGACTTTAAATTTGCCGAGTCCAACACTTAGGCTGGTATTCACCAAGCGCTCATAACTCAAAAAATCCGCTACGTTAGGTCATGAAAGGGAATTTTTTTAAGTTATGAGCACTCATAAAGTTAAGAGCGCTCGGTGAATACCGGCCTTAGTACATAGCATATTCATATAATATAGGATCTCCTTTCAGATGATGGATGATGATCAAAATCTAAATTCTGTGGGAAATTTTCAAGTTCGCCCGGTCAACTTCTACTTTTTCAGGAGTTGTCAAAAATCGAAAGTTAATAAACTCTAGTTCTCTAGAGTTGGAAATCGGAAGTTGAAATATAAATCCTCAACTTGTGTTCAATTTCGAGTGAAGAAAAGTAGAATGGGATCATTCATTCAATTATATTAAAATTAGAATATTATGACGTTTTCCATTGGTTTCGCACAATTATTCACTAATTCTGAAATCCAATGGAACGGTGCTAGCTTCTTTTACTCAACTTTGAAATTTTGTCTTTGCATTAGTAAATCATCGTGATGTTGTGACAGTTATTTATTATTTGTATATTTTGGATTAAAACATTTATTTCAGAAAGAACTAAATTGTAGCAAACACAAACGAAATTAAATCAAACAAGAACGCTGCTGCCGGGTCTTACTTTTGACATTTGAGCATGTGTATTAGTGCTTCTTGAGTGGATTTTGACTTTAAATCGAGAAGCGAAATTCTCTTCTCAGAATCGTCACAAGAGTATTTTTTTAACCACTTTCAGATGCACACCCGCTCGGGATGACCGATTTATGTTGCTGAACATTTTAAGGAACCGCTTTCCTTTGCGGTCTAACAGCAGCTTCAAATTACAAGATAAAAGGTTCGTTTGTTCAACTTTACCCATGGTTGACCCAGGTTTTCTTGACAACCCTCAGAGTTGTCAAAAAAACTGGGGTTTTCTTTTTTAAAAAAACACACAAGAGCCGTCAATTGTTTTGTTAACAACTAAAAGCAAGAACAAATAATTCTGTGTTCTGATAAAACTTTAAATTTATTATAAATTAGTTTTAAAAATGAACAAAAATAATTTTGCGTTATGGCTAAATATTTCATCTGATGAATACAACAATGCGAATCAACAAAAAAGTAGATATGAAATCTCATGTGACTTTTGACAATTTAGTCGTTACCTGAACTCGCCACAGCAAAATACCTAGATCTACTTCAGAGCAAGTTCAGGGTGACCTCAGGTCCAAGATTTTTTTAAAATCGATTTCGGGCGACCCCATGGTGACTTCAGGGCTCAAAGACCAAACCTTAAGTCGATGTAAGGAAGTGTACGATAAGTAGACGCATGAAAGGAGCCAATTTAGAAAGCACCCAAGCCATCAAGCGGTCCAAAGCTGTTCAAACAACATCGAGTAGTACGGATTCAATTTGCTAGTAACCGCATATTATGTAAGTATGTACGGTACATTATGGCTGTATTTGCAAATATGATTTACGTTTCGTTTCATTTATTTCAATTTTGTATCAATATTGTAAACAAAACACGAAGCAGGTTATTTCTATTAAAAAATAGAAGCAGATTAAAATGATTTGGTAAATTCATCAAGCTCATATTTCTCTGCTTAAAGTTAATTTATTAAGGATAAAGTTTTTTTCTTTAAATATAAAGTCAATAATAAAGTCAAAAACAAAAAAATACACTTATACAACGACAAAACATTCCACTCGCTGCGAAAAAAAATTAATGTTTCATTAAAACTTGAATTTTGCGAATGGAAATCCCCATTAAAAACAGTGTATATCAAGACTTATATGCTATTCACACCAAATCAAAATCTAGATTTAGAGCAAAATACTCGAAATCTTTTCAAAATCTACTAGATTTCCCATACATTTTCAGATTTCCAAATCTACTAGATTACGACAAAATCTCCTCAAAATCTACTTGGAAAAACAAGATTGACAAAACAAACAAACCTTTTAAAATGTTCAGCCTTGTCAGCAAATTGTCAGCAAGCAAAAAGGTAGATAACTGTAAAAACGTATTTTTTTTGAACACCATTTATTTTGTTTTAAATACACTGTTTGGTCTGGTAAGTTTTCTTGCAAAGCAAAATTTTAATAAAAGAAATGATTTAAGAATAATAATTAATGCACTTCTAGGAAATGGAAATCGGAAAAAAGAAAAAAAAAGTTTGGAATTTGGGAGACGAGGAATACCTCATTGAATTGTGGGGAGAGAAAATATATGACATCCGAGGAAGCAGGAAAAATGGGCATATTTATAAGGAAATGGCTGCAGCTTTTCAAGGACGGTCGATCGAATATACTCCAGAGGAAATAAAAGTAAAGCTTCACAATCTAACCAACAAATACAAGTATGTTAACGCAGCTTATTAAAAAGAAGAATTATTATTTTAATTCTGTATTTCTATCGGTATATTTTAGGAAAGAAAAAAAACTTGTTGGTCCATCTGGAGGTTCTCCATCTGAATGGAGTTTCTATTCAAGAATAAATGAAATTCTAGGAGGATTCCGGCTTCATAACTTAGAAGAAATTGTTGAAGATAGCCGCCCTTCTGGTAATAAAATAAACTTTCGGTTTTATAATCGTTATTTTAATCTATGTATCTATATTCATTTTCAGAAATATATTCGTATTCATCGCCATCTTCCTCATTGACATTTACAAAGGAAAATTGGTTATCTTCCCAGCCAAATGATGCGGATACTCCTTCAAGTGTTCCTGCTTCCTCGATGGATAATTCTTCGACATCCAAGCCACGAGCTAGAAAAAGAAAGGCAGATTTAGACGATGAACTTAAAATCATTGACAAACACCTTCACGAAATGGTACACAAAGTAAATGAGATAGATGCCGAAAGCAACAAAATTCTTAAAGAATACGTTGAATCTGCTAAGCAATTTCACAAAGGTGTATTGGAGTATTTAAATAAATAAAAAAAATATGCAAATATAAGTTTTTGTTTACCTAAATGCCTGCTGATAGCATTTCGTATATTTGTTGCTGTTGAATCAAAGTCACCTATATATGTTGAATGTTCTGGTTGTTCTCGTTCCGAGTTGTTGTTAGAATTTTGTAGCCATTGATTGTTTATGTGATCATTGTTTTCATTTAAAAAATTGTGCAGAACACAACATGCTTTTATAATTAAAGACGTGTTATCAATATGGTTGTCAAGGCCTTTCCCAATTTTCCGAAATCTTGCTTTTAAATGTCCGAAACAGTTTTCTACAACTCGACGACATTTTGACAAAGCGTAATTAAAATTTCTTTCTTCAAACGATGCAGAAGTTGAGAAAGGATATGGTTTCATTAAGGTATCTGAAAACCTGAATGCTGAATCTCCAATCAAAACTACAGGAACATCAACACCGCATAATTGTTTCGACATTTCTTTTAAAATAGGACTCTGATGCTGTTGCTTAACATAGGAGCTCTCATAAATTTGGGAATCGTTGCAGCGACCTGGGCTTCCCACGCTTATATAGAGAAATCTGTAACTATATATAGTATGATTGAGCATACAAAAAATAAAAAATAATGATATTTCAAGTTTAATTACCGATAATCAACCACAGCTAGCAAGACACTTGAATACCAACCCTTATAGTTATAGTAGTCCACGCTATCTTGTGCAGAAGGTTGAACCTCAATATGACAACCATCTTTAAAAAATTATTAATATCAGAAATGTAACTTTATTAATCAAAAACTTATTACCTATAGCTCCAAAACATTGAGGAAAACCAAGTTTATCAAATCCACTAACATTTTCTTTTATTTTTTGTTCTGTGAGTGGATAAAAGCATAAATACTTTGACTGAAGAGTATTCCAAACTTCTTGGCAAAATGTTCGGACAATTTCGCAAACGGTAGATATTCCTACACCAAAAACAACAGAAATTGTCCTATACTCAGCAGAAGACCCCAACGCATATACTGCAATAGCTATTCTTTTATTTAACGGAATACACTTTCTGTAGTTAGTGTCTTGTTTTTCCAGATTTTTTAGTTCCAAACAGAGTAGGTCGAATGTGCGGCGAGACATTCTGAAGTGCTGCTTGAAGTACTCTTCATCGTTCTCTACAACTTCTTTTTCCCAAAAAGTGCTTGTACGTTTCTAAAAACATAGAACCATTATATTTTAAATTTATTGAAAGAATGTTAATAGAAACTCACTTTTGTCCACATCATTTTCGGTCGATTGCGCTCCTGAATAGCTTTTAAAATTATTTTTTTTTTCTTTTCAAGCAGTAAAAGTTTTAAAATAAGCAAACGGCGCTTATTTTTGTACCGATTGATTGTAATTAAGATATTTATGTCATTTTCTAAAGCTGTTTGTTGTATTAAAATCATTTTTAGTTTTTCAGGATTCATTTTTTCTTCGCGTGTTATCCGAATCAACAAGATATTTAAAATAATATTAATAATTGGCAAGAGGATAGAAACGTCAAACGAAATCCTGGTTCTGTTCAGTGTGAACGCATCAACGAGATTTCGTAATCTTGTTGCTGAAATCCGAGATTTTGATTCGGTGTGAAAAGCCTATTAAGCTACTGTGATTTGTGTGAGCAAACATGAACTTGATAAGTTGAAATTATGTTAATAATGCCGCCGACATTGTGAGGGTGATAAGAACATTCTGATAAGGCGCTCAGACCTCAGAGTGACCCTTCGAAGAACAATTAATGTCTTATTGGAAATACTTTTTGAAAACCAAAACCATACCATACTAGAAAGAATAAAAATAAATTGAGTGATTTTAATAAGGTCAAAGGAAAAGTCACTAAGAAACATTTTATTAAAATTTAAGATGATCGGACTTGATATTTTTTCATCTGTTCAATCAGATAATAATAATATTCGACTATTGAAAACATCGATGTTTTATAAACTATTGCATGTCCCGAAAATTAATAATTGAATCTACTACTGAAAGTATCCCATGAAAAAAATCCTATATTGGCGTGTTTTGTTGAGCTTCTTAATGTACACATTAAGAAATGTTACTGAAGAGTGAATGTGCTGTTAACTTGTTGTTGTTGTATTTACATGTGGAAAATAAGCTTAATGTGTAACATTTCTTAATGTGTACATTTACTACGTTTATATGAGGTATTAAAGCGGGCTTGAAGCTCGCTTAGACCCTTTGTAAACGGGTATTGAGTTGAAATGAACTTCGTTCGACTCGATCTCATTCCCTCAGCGGTGTCGAGTCGAAATGTGAGACGAAAAACCTGGGTCGAGGAATTGGCTTAACAAAATGTTTCAGTATCGCTCAGCACCATTTCAACTCAACTCCAAATCGAGCTCTCAACTCAAATGACGAAAAACCTGGGTTGAAAATCCGACCCTAATCCAACTCGATCTTTCGATACTGCATATAAACGTAGTAATTAAGAAGCTCAACAAAACGCCTATTTTCTTTACGCTGAGTGCATTCATTTCATATAGTAGTTGACTTTTGACATTATGTATTATGTTAAATCTTTAAGTATGCCATGCCAACGAAAGTATTCAACAGGCGTTTTTTTCCTTAAACTCAGAGCTTCGTCCAGAAGCGCCCCGAAGTCCTTTCAAACAATGCCATTGGGAAAAAAATACTCTTATGAGAAGAGAATTTCGCTTCTCGATTTTAAGTCAGAATCCACTCAAGAAGTACTAATATACACATACTCAAATGTCAAAAGTAAAAACCGGCAGCAGCATTCTTGTTGATTTTGTTTCGTTTGTGTTTGCTAAAAATTAAATTCATTTGAAAATAATTTACTTAATCTAAAATATACGACGATTAACTAATACAAAGGCAAAATTTCAAAGTTGAGTAGAAGTAGTGAGCACCGTTCCATTGGATTTCAGAATGAGTGGATCCTTGAGTGAAACCAATGGAAAATGACATTATACTCTATGCTACGTATTTACTAAATCGTTTTAGCGATGGAGTAAAGTTACTTTGACTTTACAACGACTCTAATCCTGAAAAGCTTATTTATAAAAATACACGAGGAGTGGAGGCGGAAT
Organism: Philhelius festivus; assembly: GCA_963931855.1. NCBI lineage: Eukaryota > Metazoa > Arthropoda > Insecta > Diptera > Syrphidae > Philhelius > Philhelius festivus. Next base: position 167,730,720 of record OZ007555.1, on the reverse strand, counting down.
AAGCTAAAACTGGTGCATGGGAGGAAGCCGTTGTAGTAAATGTCATTTTGACATTATATCGTGTAAAATTTACAAAGGGATAGTTAACATTTTTTTGTTTGGTTTACTACTAAGATAAAATGGACAGTTATTTTGCATTTATGAATGATTTACTTTCTTTAAACGCTCTATCTGGAAGAAGAAGAAGGCCAAAGCAGTACAAAGCATGTTTTAGTCCCATGACATTGAGGGATTTCGATTTTCGATAGAAAATATTATGAAGAAATTAGTAGCTATAGCTCGGCCTTTCCTAAGCAATGATAAAACAGGAGGGCTATAATTGATTTGCATGTGATGGCAGCTAAACGGTATTGAATAATAATGGACATCAGCTGGGTTTGTTTACGTTTATAACAACCAGAATTTTAGATTGGTGATTTTTTTGGTAATATATTTGACACAAGTAAGGCGTAGCTAAAACAGTCAAAAAAATATTTTATAAATAAGAATTTGTTTGACTTCACGTAAACCCGAAGTAAGTGCTTTGATCGGTTTAACTATTCAGAGGTTGGACCAGGTATTAGTGAAATCTAATAAATAAGGCTGTATGTTTTATACATAATATTTAGAGTCGACTGCCATTCTGAAATTGATTAAGAGCAGGTTGCTTAAAATTCATTCATTAAATGAATTACTATTTTTTCCTTAAACAAAATGATTTAATTTTTTCGTCAAAATTAAAAAAAAAACAATAATATTTGTGTTTAAATATTTAGTTATTTCTCAATAAAACTAGTCATGGCAAAGCACTTATTGAAATTATTTTTGATATTCAAAGGACTTTTTTATCATTTTGTGAGATAGTGCATATATGTACATATGTATATTTGTGTTACTAGATTTCAAATTGTACTTAGTGCAATAAGCCGACAATTTATAAGTAAACAACATCTAGTCACTAAAACACTTTAAATAACTCAAACTTCACATTTTCATCATGCACATTTGACCTGTATTTGTCGGATATAACTAAATCTTGTATGCTCAGTAAAAAAAAGATACACACAAGAATAAATAACAAAAGAACTAACAAAACTTGTTTTCTTTACAATAACTAAAAGTAGTACAAGTGGTATATAATTTAACAAAAATTCATTCCCACAATTAAGCTGACTCATTTCATTTTTGTTCAAAAATCGTATTTAAAGAATAATAAAATAAGAAAAAAAGCAAAAATGCATAAATAATATTTATTCTTACCTGCCAAGTGCCAATTCCGAGTGCTGGCATTTTAATGCCATTATTGAAAGTTAAAAACTTGTCACAAGCCATTTTTATTCCGGTTAAACCTTTCTTAAATACAAACGAAATTTAAATTCAAAACTTCAAACTTTTCTGCGACGAAGAACCTAATCGACTGAAGTTGCCTCTTAAACTGGTCAGTTTTATTACACAATTAGATTTTCTACCTCAATGTTATCGGAATTTCGAAATTTGTGTTTGTTTGTATATATTCTTTATTCTTGGTGGCTTGATCGAAGGCAGGTTCTTAAGTTATTAGTAACCTACTGTTTGTATTTATGTAGCTGTGTAAATTAATTAATAATTTATTTTAGCTTGCGATGCATGGATTATGGGTAAGGTGCTATTCAATTGTACTTTACTCGTATGGACATATCTATTAATGTATATTTTGCATGTCTTGAATTGAAATCACAAAAACTCGAACACGAGATATTCCCACTTTGTACTCGTATGTAAAACTTTATAGCAGAGATTATGAATGCATACATATCTATTTGTAATCTCTGATCTAGATAGTACTCTTATGGTGAATTTACATGCATTTGATTTCTGGAAAAAAGGATGACAAATACAGAGTTGATATTTGTTAGATAGAGAGAAAAGAAAAGAGCAAAATGCACTTCATTTCTACATTATAGGAAATTCGAGAAAAGCAAAAGTCAAGATTATAGTAAAGACTGTAAGGAAAAATTAACCGCAACAATGAATGGCCTTAGTTTCCTTCTTTTCTTAAGTTCCGGCTGCAAAATTCTGTCTAAGTTGAGGGCAACCATGATACCATCAACCATTGGTGTACTTAGCTAGCATTTTGCAAAAGTGACAAATACAAGTTTCGAGAAATTCTTCGAGTGAAACGGTTCCCGAGATTGAATTATTATTATTACTTTGACATGTAGACGCACGGTCTCATGGAACGAAACGAATGCCAGCGGATGAGCTGAAGAGGTAACGAGTCAGGCGGACTTTACCTACCCTCAGAACAACACAACATTCTTAATTTTTCGTGCTATAACATAACGTAAATTCTATTTGTAAGGGAACAACTTCGGAAAACATCGTTCACTTTGAATCTCACTTAAATTCAGTGAACATTGGTGAGTTACATGTATCTTTTCAAGAAGTTGAAGAAAATTTAAACGATAGAATTGTACCTATAGTTTTAAAGAATTGTGCAAATGCCCTCACTTCTCAGTCACACCGCTCTCAGTCATTTTCAACCGACTGAAGACTGAAGTTAGTAACCACCAGCAATACCTTGCAAAATATTCAAAAAAAAAGGCAATATTTTTTTTTGTATCACTAAAAAGTACTGTAAAAGTAAAAAAAAAGTTCTTTGAAAAAATTATATATAACAAATTAGTCGAGGCCCTCAATGTGACGTAGTGTTTACGGATTTTTCGAATCGAATCATTCAATACTGGTATCAAATCTAAAAAAAACTAGGTTTTTTCTCTTCGATTCTAAAATGGTTCAAATCAATAATACTTTTTCAGATTCTGTGAATGCTAATTCCGGCGTTCCATAAGGTAGCCACTCAGGACCTCTATTGTTTCTTATTTTCTTTACTGAAATTCCTGAATTGTTCAAAAATTGTAAATGTTTAATGTACGCCGCTAGATTTAATTATAAAGAGACTTAAACAGGCTTTTTGATTGGTATGTAGTTAATGACCTTCATCTTAATATATGTATGTCCTTATAGCGTGAATGAAACACATTCAGCTAAAAATATGAAAAAAAAATGAAAAGATTTTTGATATAAAATTAATCTTCTTTAATCACATTGACTATTATTGTCTCTAAAGCTAGCTCGATGCTTGATTTTGCAATTCAAAAGATTTTTCAGATTGATTTTTTTACGTTAAGATCACTATATTTTAACTTCGTTCGATCTATTTTGTATAACTGCTGTATTGTATGAAACCCCATCATGTACTATAATACTCATTCTATGGGAATTGAAAGGATTCAGAAGCATTTTACTACAATGGCTATCAAAATTCTTCACTGGAATATATCAATATACCTTCTTATAGTTCGAGATGTCTGTTATTGGGTATTCAATCTCTTGAATCTAGAAAAGTAGATACATTTTGAAATTATGTTTGTAAGACATATAATTAACTACAAAGTCAATTGCCCTTTCTTTAGTTTTTTAGTATGCTCCTGAAGGTGAACTTCGTTCTCGTTTGTTATTTGAGATTCCTTTTCATAGAGTGAACTCTGGTTACAATTAAGCTATAATCCGGTGTTTAAGACAAGCTAGCTCAATTTGTAACGTTCTCGATTTCTATTTCAATTTTAAGCAGGGATTGTTTTAAGAAAAAATTAGTATCTTTTTTTTTAATCTCTGGTGGTTAGAATTTAAGTATTATAATTATCATTATATTCTGTAGTTTATAAGAGATTTTTGACTTTCGTTGTTTTTTTTTTCAAATATTCGGTATTTTGTGTGGTACGTAAGATTCCTACTTCCGAGACATTTTTTCTATGTACAATTTAAAGCGTTTGATTGCTTGTAATATTTATGCCCAGCTATATTCTTACTCCCTAACTATACTTCAATCAACTGTCCATTGTAGGTCCACTGTTCTCTTCTTGCATATCTTCCAACACTCTGTCTAAAAATAGTTAAGCTTCAAAGTTGGTAGTAAATCAAAGTAATCATGTAATCGGTTGATCATCAACTATAAAGTTTTTGGTGTCTTCGCACATAGGACGAGGTCAGAAAAATCCCAGTCCACCTAGTAACATATATGTTAAGTCTATATCTCAATAAATGATTCCATTACGACATTAAAAGCTTTGTCCTGGACAATAATTAGTAAATACTTATGACTAATCTTTAAAATCTTAAGAACGTCAACAAAACGGAAGCCACTTTTACGTCCATAGGTATACATGCGCCCTTTGCATACACTCTAAGATTGTAGAGCCAAATTTTTCCACAGTAAAATGCATGCATCTTTTGAGCTCTCCATCTCGGATTAAATCAGATCTTAAAATGTCTCAGCTCGAGCCATGTACAAGTGTAACACGGTTATTAGACCTTTTTATATTCCATCGTTGTTTTGTTTAGCCAATTTCAGCTTTATAACAGTTTCATCGCAAGTTTTACATTTATCCGACTTTGGTGGTTTGAGAACAATATTGAACCATTTTTTTCAATATCGACATAACGGGCTTTAATGAAATTTTTTATAGAGAAGCTTTTAAAAAGTTTAACGTTTTTTACATTTCAAAACTTTAAAAAATATATTTTTTGAATTTAAAAAAAAAAATCTATTATCTATTTTTGTGTAAATTTAATTTTTAAAAATTTGGCATACATATATCTCGCATAAGCTAATATTTTCTTGAATCACATATAGCATCCTGTTTTTCGCTCCTACTACTAAAGGAGTTGTTTTAGTCATTTAAAAAATTAATTTTATGCTTATGAACAGTTTTTCTCTAAATAACATTTATTTTTGAAATACTTAGTCGTTTTCATAAGAGCAAGTTCGTGCGACCCAGTCGTGCGTTTTATTTCTATCACATTTCTCTTACTGGGATGTGACAAACCCTGACCATAAATTAAAGAAAAACAAGTATTTTTATTAAATTATGTTATTTTATTCAGTTATTAAATTTTAAGTGCATTAATGAACAAAACTTCAATAAAATAAAAAATACGAAGTTCAATTTTTATTTTTTGCATTCAACACAATTCCTCGAGCGATGACCTTTGCACATAGGCTGTTTACATGTCGCACACACTTTTCTTGTCTTTTTTCCTGACACAGAAGCTACACCGAACATATTTGCCCAAAGTTTTTGGTTGTAGAGCTATTAGACTGGTTGGAGTTTGATTTTGAGATTCACTGCCCAATATTCCTTCAATAATTTGTTTCAAACCCGGTCACGGTCACAGACACTGGCATTCTTCTTTTTAGCTGTGGCTCAACAGGACTGTATAATATGTAGCTTATAGATAAATTCTTTTCTTGCAATTTTTCCGTTTGGTGGGGCTTGTCCGTGTAGTACCATAGCATTTGTATGCTGTTGTGATCCAACATTCCACAGAAAACCTGCATAGGCCATCGATGCGTAGCTCTAGATGTAGTATATGAATGACACAATTTGTCGAAAGAGTCAGTTCCTCCTTTGGTACTGTTGTAGTCTAGGACCATTTGCAACTTTCCTGACTACTTACCAACGTCATCGGAATAGAGGTTTGTGGAGCTAAAAATTGTACTGGAATCTCCCATTTATTTTTTTGAAGAGTGCCCAACATTGTCAAATTATACTCTTTAAGCATCATCTGAAACAGCAGCACAGAAGTAACCAATTATCCACTGTAATGTTTCTTCCAGTTCTATGGATACTTTCTGTCAACTTTCGAACATAATAGGTAACACTTACTCATTCGATTTGCGTTCATCATGTTCCATTTATCTTAAATTTTGCGTTCATCTCTGGCCTTCTTGTCATTGTATATTTTGAACTTGAATTTTATATAAAAAATTAAGAAAAAAAAAGAAAGTCTTGAGAAATCAAAATTTGGTGATATTTCTTCGGAAGTATTTATTATAATAATTTTAAAGTACAATCAAAGTGTATATTACACCTATTAATTCTTGACCTTCATTTGACTTTACTTTTACATTTTTCGATAAGTTTAAGTTTAAAATTTTTAATTATAACAGTTGGCAAAACTGACATAAAGGCGAGTTACCATACAATTTTAGTTTAATTATTTGTAATAGATTACATTATACTTGCAAACAATAAATTACATTAACAATAATTTTTATTTATTTTATTTTATTTAATTGTTGCATGTACATTCGCACATTCTTCGCCCTCAGATAGGGTTTGTTCTGGACTCATGTTTTGCAAGCATCTGAACACGTCTGTTTGATTTTCCACAAAACGCCGCTATCTAATTTGACATTGAAAAAAAAAGAATTGAAACAAATTAGAAATGGAACGAGGAATTTAGTAAAGACTACGACAACAATACATAATTGCACATAAACAAACTCTTATTTTTTTTGCATTTCCTCATGAATGGAAAAGATCCGTTGGCTCTTGCAAACCCATTATATGAGTACTACAATACAATGTGTATAATGTTCCATTGATAGTTTCGGTTTCGGTTCGTGCGTCGCGTCGGTTAAATGTTATCGTTCGTTAGTAAATTGAATTGTGTATAAATTTTATTTAATTGTAAGTTATTTTATTTAAATTGTAAATTTTGTGTGTTCTTTGTTTTAATCAATGCGTTAGTAGTGTTTAAATTTTAATTAAATTAGTTAAATGTTGTTTGTTTTTAATAAATTGAAAGTGTCCATCTGTCCATTGATAGTGCGAGGAGATAACCCAGGTGAGTGTTTGTTGAATGTGAATTTAAAATTTTATTACATGTGTGAATGAATTATTATGATATTAATTACATTATTTTATTGCAATATTAAATTTTATTATTTCGTAATTATTATTAAATTGAATTTCGCATATCATTATTCGGTTTTTTTTTTTGCTATAACGGTGCAGCTTAAAACTGCTTTTATGTGCATACGCTGGTGCCATTATATACATATGTACGTTTATACATTGAGTACATACGATATCGGTAAAATTTTGTGTAAATATTTTTTTGATAATTAGTTAAAATATATAGAATCTTGTGTGAAATTCTGGTGATGTTTTTTAGTGACGTCATTAATTTTGACATTTATTTTAAATATTATTTTCTTTCGGATTTTGAGATCGCGAGTGACATTGTATTTTAATTTTAAATGTTGGATGCATTTGTGATTTAAAAGTGGCCATTTTGAAGAAATTTATTTTGTTTTGATTTGTTTTCATTTCAGGGAAAATAATTTTGTTTTAATTAATAACTCAATTAAATTTAAATGCCACAAGTTGTGTTAATTGATAATAAAATTTTCATCTTCATCTTTATATTTCGACAAGTGCATTGTATAATTTTAAGAAGTATTTTACTGAATTATATGCCCTTGCAGTGAACATTGTTTACATTTGAAAAATTTTGTTGATTTAAATTGTATTTTGATTAATAAACGTGATTTAAATTGAATTTGTTTTTTTTTTTTTTTTTTTTTTTGATTTAAATTGTTAGGGTATATTTTCTTTGAAAATTTTGTAAATTATTTTAAGAACATTTTAAATTTTAATAAAGTTTTAAGTTTTAAATTAAATTGGTGTTTTATTTTATATTTTGGTTTACTGATTTTCAATTTTAAGCTGGTGTTTTATTTTAGAATTCGAAATTTTTATACGATGCTGGATGTTTGTGGTGTTTCGTTCGAAGGTAAACGACATAGTTTTGCAATTTTTATACGATGCTGGATTGTTGTGGTGTTTCGTTCGAAGGTAAACGACATATTTTTGCAATGGGGCGTTTTATGCATCCTGTTTTTGTTTTGACCGAGACAACGCGAATTAATCCGTCGGATCCAGGGTGAGTTTTTTCAATACGGCCTAAATTCCAATTTGTCGGTGGAAATCTCTCATCCTTTATTAAGACAATGTCTCCAACTTTGACATTTTCTAACGTTTTTGTCCACTTCGGGCGTTGTTGAAGTCTGGACAAGTATTCAGAACTCCATTTACGCCAAAATTTTCGGTCATTGACTGGACTCGCTTCCACCTATCCATGTATGTGATGTTGATGTCGATGTCACCTTGTGGCACAGCATGAAGGCTTTCGCCGATCAACAAATGTGCTGGGGTTAGCACATCCAAATCATCCAAGCTATCGGAAAGAGGACACAAGGGTCTCGAATTTAAACACGCTTCTATCTGAGCAAGAAGTGTTGTGAGCTCCTCAAAAGTCAGCCTCTCCATCCCGACAACCCGTTTTAAGTGGTACTTAACCGATTTCACTCCGGCTTCCCACAATCCACCGAAGTGAGGAGAAGCGGGAGGAATAAAATGCCATTCTGTACCTTGATTTGCTAGATTTTCAGCAATTACTTTCCAATCATGTTGTGAAGCCTTTAACATCTTATCTAGTTCTGAACTAGCACCAACAAAGTTTGTACCGCAATCACTATGGATTTGCTTACAAGTCCCTCGTCTGGCAGTGAATCGCCTGAACGCTGCCAAAAATGCCTGCGTCGTCAAGTCTGAAACGACTTCTAAATGGATGGCCTTTGTCGCTAAGCAAATAAAAATCGCAAAATATCCTTTGAGGATCTTGCTTCCGCGTGCTTTCCAGGCTTTGATTTCGATGGGGCCTGCGTAATCTACGCCGGTGTGACAAAATGGCCTAGCCATGCGAACTCTAGCAGCTGGTAAATTTCCCATCAATTGCTGCATCTCTGCTGCCTTCTGCCGGTAGCAAGTAGTACATTTGTGTAGCTCGTGCTTTACACTTCTTCGAATTTGACCAATCCAAAATCGAAGACGTATATATGCAATCATTTGTTGTATTCCGCCATGCAACGTATTTTTATGAGCATCTTTTGCCACAAGTTTTGTGAAATGATGGTTGTTTTGCAACAAAATTGGATGCTGCGCTTCATAAGGTAGCAGTGAATTCTGCAATCTACCACCAACTCTTAAAATACCATTGACATCAATAAATACATTAAGTGATTTTAATTGTTTTGAAATGTAACCGTTTTGTTGCAACTCTTTTATTTCGTTGGAGAACATCTCGGTTTGAGCTGTCTTGATGGCCAGCATTCGAGATGCCTCTAATTCAGAAGCGGTTAATGGTCCGCTTTTCTTGCGAATACTCGTCGATTGGTGATCGTTTTGGGAATGTTTTCTTACCCAACGCATATATAGTAGGTTGTTTTTGTAACGAAGCCACCATGCGATGATACGAATTACTTTGATTAAGCTAGAATTTTTGTGAATTATGATACTTATCAGTTCTCTTGTTACTTGTATAGTGTGAGTTTTTACAGGACGACATTCTTCTTCCGTTTCGACGTTTTCAACTTGCTCGGGTACATGAAATTCCCACTGCGATCTCAAGAATGTTGGACCGTTCCACCAAGCATCTAAGGACTCCAAAGCTGATGGATAAACGCCACGAGATGCTATATCTGCTGAGTTATGATGTGTTGGAACATGGGACCAACAATCACTGCCTATTAATCGTTGTATCTCGGATACTCGATTTGAAACAAATGTTGTCCATTTAGCTGGAGTTGCTCTAATCCAGGAAAGACCAATTGTTGAATCTGTCCAAGCAAAGATACGAACATCGGGAATTGCTAGAACATTGCGGGTGTAATGTAATATTTGGGCTAAGACAACTGCGCCACAAAGTTCCAGACGTGGCAAGGTGATCGTCCGCTTGCTCGGAGCAATCTTTGTCTTTGCTAAGAGTAAGTTTGTATGAATGTTTTCGTTGCTATCCAAGACACGAACATAAACCACAGCTCCATATGCTTTCATTGAAGCGTCGCAAAAACCATGCAACTCGATTGCTTTATTTGATGTGCTCATTCGGTTCCATCGTGGTATCCTCACTTTCTCAATCATTGGAAGCTCTTGTTGGAAGGCTTCCCAATCTCTCTTAAGGTCGTCTGGAATTGGCTCGTCCCAATCACATCTGAGATCCCAAAGTTTCTGCATAATAATCTTTGCAGTGATTATGCAAGGTGATATCCATCCAAGTGGATCGAAAAGCTTGGCAATGGCTGATAAAATCGTTCGTTTTGTAATATGTTCATCTGATTTTTGCAGATTCTTGTAAGAAAAGAAGTCGCAGCTTGGAACCCATTTGATGCCCAGAGTTTTGACGTGATTGGATGGATCAAAAGGAAGCTCGAAATCATGTTCACGGTCTTGAACAGGAATATTTTCCATCAAATCTCTATGATTCGCTGTCCACTTCCTTAAGTTGAAACCGGCTGACGCCAAAAGTGCTCTCACTTCATCTTGTTTTCCCTTTGCTTCTTCTATAGAGTCTGCACCGCTGATTACATCATCCACATACATATCTTCTTGCACGACCTTCGCCCCCACAGGAAATTTCGCGTATTCATCTTTGGCAAGACGTTTTAACGTTTTTATGGCTAAATATGGAGCACTTGCTGTGCCAAACGTGACAGTGTTTAGCTTGTAGAGTTTCAAAGGCTCTGTTTGTTCATTTCTCCACATAATTATTTGGTAAAAAGAGTCTGGTGGACTTACCCAAATTTGTCGATACATTTTCTCTATATCCGCCGTGAAAGTGTATCGATGACTCCGCCAACGCAAAACAAGATCTATAATACTTGTTTGTAATTTTGGACCTATCAACAGACATTCATTTATCGACTTTCCAGTCGAATCTTTCGCTGCTGCGTCGAAAACAACTCTTGTTTTAGTGGTTGTGCTGGATTCCTTTATCACCGCATGATGTGGTAAAATGAAATGATATGGCGTTTGAAGAACCTCACTGTCACTGCTAATTTCTTCCATGTGATGGAGTGTCTCATACTCTGTGATACATTTCGTGTACTCGATTCTAAGACTTGGATTTGTATCGAGCTTTTTTTCGAGGTGAAGAAACCGTCGATATGCCATGTGTCGGCTGGAACCCATCTTTGGCAGCTGTTCATCTTTAAATGGCATTTTAACTTGATACCGACCATCGGGTAAACGAAGAGTATGTTTTTCAAAATGTTCCTCACAGGCTACATTTTCTTCGGTTTCATGAGCTTGAAACGGTAATTCTTCTACTTCCCAGAACTTTTGTAGTTGAACTCTCAGATCGATCGGACTAAATTCGGATATTTGCATAAAACTGCGTATTTTTTTAGAAGGATGTGCAGAAACTCTTCCTAGAACAATCCAGCCTAACTCCGTATTTTGTGCCATCGGTCCGACGCCATCTTGCGATCGTTTGATTTCTGGAAGAAATATTTTGGCACACACGTCACTACCTAACAACAAATCGATAGGTGCAGGCTCGTGAAGACGTGGATCTGCCAACGGAAGCCCAGTTAAGTGATCCCATTTATCTGGTATAATTCGTTGGGTCGGAAGAAGGCCAGTAAGTGACTTGAAGATTAATGCCTGTATGGCAGTTTGGAACGATGAATGGCAAGATGTGATCTGTACCTGTACAGCGTTTCGCGTAGTGCCACTACTGACCAACCCCAACCCTGATACATCAACACATGTACGCCACTTTCTAAGCCTTAAAAGTTGTGCAGCTGCTTCTGTTATAAATGAACTTTCAGAACCTGTATCAATGATGGCTCGTAAATGATATACTCGGCCGTCCGAAGCACGGGCCTTGACAATAGCGGTTGCTAAAAGCACTTGGTGAGAGAAATCTGGATCACCGTGTGACGTATGATAATTCAAGGTTGTTGGATTATGAACATCATTGTTTGGCTGAAATTCTGTTGCGTTCGCATTCATAGTTGTTTGAATTACATTTGAAGTGGTTGCTCTAGGTTGAGTTGGAATTTTCGAAGACGGCTGTGCAGAATTTCTCATAATATTAATTGTATCATTTTGTTGATGGTTGACATGCAACAGAGAATGATGTCTTTGTTGGCAAAAGAAACAGCACAGTTGGCTTGGGCATTCTTGTAAAGAATGCCTATATGAAAGACAATTTTCACACACTTTCAATCTTCGAACAACGTTTTTTCGTCCTGTAATATCCATATTTAGGAATTGTTGACATCTCTTCAACGCATGTTTTTCTAAATTACATAATTTGCATACTAAAACCTCCGAAACTGTTGGTTTGGCCGGCTTAAACTTCTGCTTAGCATGTAAAACTTTTGACTTCATTGGAAACCGCGGTTTAAAACTAGCTGATGGATCCGACTTAGTGTGATTCGAAGTACTTTGGTCTTTTTGATCCAAAACTTCAAGAGTTCGGAAGCGTTTTTCCAAAAACGAGGTAAATTCTGTTAAATTTGGTAATTCTTTTTTGTCACACAACTTTTCTTCCCATAGCTTTTGCGTTATTGGAGGCAATTTTTGGTTAAGGAACCAAATCAAAACAATGTCCCACTTGTCAACTGGAACTCCCAAGTTTTCCAAGGCATGAAAACATTCTTTTGTTGTGTATAAGAGATTTTTCAAACCGGAAGCAGTTTCACGAGGTAATTGAGATTGACCGAACAGTTGTTGCATTTGGATATGCACCAGAATACGTTTGTGGTCATATCTCTCTTTTAAAAGCTCCCACGCCTTATCATAATTGGCGGCTTCAACAGACAGATTTTGTAAAAACCGTTTTGCATCATCTACTAAGCACGATTGAAGAAAGTGAAGCTTATCTAAATCACCAAGGTTCGAATTATTGTGAACCAGAGCCTGAAACCTATCATAAAAGGCCCGCCATGTGGTATAAGACCCATCAAACTTCGGAAGATCAATACGAGGCAACCTCACTTCGGAATGGGTGGAAGGTTGCGTTTCCGAACCAGAAGCCGTTAATGTCTTCGGAGATAAAAACTTGTCAAGCGTTTCCACCAAAATTGCTCTATACTCGAGGTAATTATCACTTATTTGGTCATAAACCTCCACTAAATCTTCTAATTTTAGCCCCTCTTCCAGGCAGCCTCCGCCAACAATTGCCTCATGATATAATTTCGCCGATTTAATATCTTCTTCTAGCTTTGCTAATCGTCCCGTAATGTACGGTTTAGTTAAGCGGTCCTTAGGTGATTTTTTGAAATTCATGATATCTTTTACAGTTTTATTGAGAATTCCCTTTTGGAGTTCTCCATATTTAAAACCCTTTGGATCCATTCTTATTTAAATTTATATATATATATATATATGTATATGTTTGCAGAAAAGACGTTTAATTGACGAGTTTACAACACACATAAAGGCAACACTTACTGCGTTGTATGTTGCTGCTGCTGCTGCTGCTGCTAAGTTGTATGCTGCTGCGTTATATGCTGCTGCTGTCGTCGTAGTCGTCTTGCTTCGGCACTGCGTTTCTCTTGGTGGCTCCGGCGGTCGCTGCACAAGGATCACAGCGATTTTTTATTTTTTATTGCCGTTTTAATTAGCACGGTTAGTTTTAAGGCAATTGGCTTTTAAGCTTTTTATTGTGTTTAATCTAAATTTGACACAGATTTACTATATTTAACGTTTTTTAGGTTAAGTATCAAAATGTCTTAAATGTTTTATTTTAACACTTGTTATGATAAATTTTTGTTTTAATATTGTCTCTTAGTATTATTAATTAAAAGAGAAAAAAAGAGGCTCGAAGGACCAATGTATATTTTGAACTTGAATTTTATATAAAAAATTAAGAAAAAAAAAGAAAGTCTTGAGAAATCAAAATTTGGTGATATTTCTTCGGAAGTATTTATTATAATAATTTTAAAGTACAATCAAAGTGTATATTACACCTATTAATTCTTGACCTTCATTTGACTTTACTTTTACATTTTTCGATAAGTTTAAGTTTAAAATTTTTAATTATAACAGTTGGCAAAACTGACATAAAGGCGAGTTACCATACAATTTTAGTTTAATTATTTGTAATAGATTACATTATACTTGCAAACAATAAATTACATTAACAATAATTTTTATTTATTTTATTTTATTTAATTGTTGCATGTACATTCGCACAGTCATCATAAAGCAAGCAGCAAGCTGCGATAAATTCAAAGCGATACTGCAACATTCTTGCTCTAAAAAGAGAAACCCCAAATCTTACCTTGGTATGATGGTTTCGATGTTTCATTACTTACTGAACGTCCTATTTGCTCATTTATATGACTCACTGCTCTATTTAGGAATTATTTGATCTAATTTAATGACTCTGGTACTTCTGAATCAGTTTGATGTGATTCCTGACTGTTTGGATATGCCATCAGACTACCTACCAGTTGACATATTGCTACGAAAGCCGTACATTTAGTCCTGTAGGCGTATTGACATCGAACCCCTTTCAGGAGCGGAAATCCAATCTTCGATAAAGCTTCCAAAAAACAGCTGGACTTGATGGAGTACCAATTGAATTCCTGAATGCTGATTCCGTTAAAGCAGCTAGAATGGTAAATCTGTTTTGATACAAACTGTTTGGAAAAACGAAACCTATCCCACGGACTTGATGGATGGAAATATTGTTAAGCTGCCAAAGAAAGGTGACCTTAAGAATTGCAACAATTTGCGTAGTAGGTATTGCCGTTTTGTCCGTTTTTCCAAAATTATTGGCAACCATTATTCTCCAGCGGATATAGGCCAGAATCGAGTGTACACTCAAGAAGCATGAAGTTGGCCTTCGCAGCGGTCGATTTTGACCGAGTTAACTGTGAATGTATTTGGAGATCCTTTAGTGGAAGAGAAATTCCTCCAAACATTGTTGCCATTATAAGAGAGTCTTACAACAACGCAAGATATTATGTTTTGCACAATGGTCAGCTATCCGACTCCTTCGAAGTTCGACAGGATGTGAGACAAGGGGGCTATTCTATCGCCAATTCTTTTTCTGCTCGGGATAGACGAGCATTGACGGCTACCATTGACACAGCAGAGGAGCAGGGCATTCAAAGGAGACAGTTTAAAAGACAGCTTATTGATCTATTGGAGACAACAGTTGAAGTTGAATAAGTCGAATAGTTTATTCACCTTGGAAGTATTATATCAGAAAATGGTGGTACTGGACACTGTCTTTGGTACTCTGTCTCAAATTTAAATTTCCAGTCAAATCTCCTTTATTATATGAAATAAGAAAATTATTTCAATTTTAAGCGGAGTGATTGAATTAAATTCAATTGAAAGTTTATGCGACCTCAACTCCATAGTGGTACGACAGTGGGCTCATCAGTTGGATGCTGTCGTACCCTTCTAAGAGGCAATTGTAATTTGTCGATGTTTAGCGACGCTAAACTAAAAATGAAATAATTTTCTTATTTCATATAATCTTCGTTGATAAAAAAGTCTGACCACGGACATTAACATTCTAGGTGTCAGAATTTATTTAAATTTCCCTAGAAAAATAAAATTCATAGTATATTACTGCTGTGAAATTTATAAGCGTCGCTAAACATCGACAAATTACAATTGCGTCTTAGAAGGGTACGACAGCATCTAACTGATGAGCCGACTGTCGTACCTGGGCGAAACGCACCATAGAGTTGAGGTCGCATAAACTTTCAATTTAGTTAAGATTCATCGAATCTAATGTTAAATGTCTCGGCTATCTTCTCGAGGAAAATGCAAGCTTTTGTGAATAGTGTCTACGTCACATCCTGAAGATTCGCTGGCCACAAACTATTTCTAACCAGGAATTGTAGCGCAGGACAAGTCAAGATTGGCTGGGCATCGACAGAAAGAAGAAGTGAAAATGGTAGTGGATTCGTCATTCTTCACACACTGGAGGAAACCAAACGATGATATTGCAAATCAGCCCTTTGAATGTAATGGTGCACTGCGCTTGGAAGACCAAGAACACCATGGAGTTCAACAGTCGTAACTCGTAACAGATTGGGATTCCCATTGAAAGATGTGGCCACAGCTAAAATATCTAGCTGCAGACGATTAGTTGATAAACCCTATGCTCTAAGCGGAGTTACAGGACATGATGATGATGACTCTGACCCTTCTATTTGCTTGATTGAGCAAAATACGAATATGAAAAAGAAATCTATATTCTTTGTTGAATTCAAGTCGCTTACAAATTAGGCTGTTGATAACAGCACTCAATTCGATTGTATCAATTTAGACTTCATTGGCGGCGCACTCGACAAATTGCTCTCTCTGTGACTCAAAAATTTTCAACTTGTTCCTAGTTTTCGAAGAAAAATATTGTCCAATGATCTTTTATCAGGTTAAGCCAGACTATAAAGTGCATCTATGTGGGTGGATTTGATGCTCAACAATTTATATTTGGTCTTTGGGTGCCAAATATTCTTCATTTTTGTTTATTCACCCGACCACTGAGGTAAAAATGATTGAATGTTCCTGATTTAGACTTAACTCGTGAGCGAATTAAATCTTCTATGGAAAAAGCAGTAAAATTCCTTGGAAAGACAGCCTAGATATCACTGCTGCTGAACAACGCCACCTGATGGAAGTTACGGGTTTTCCCTTTATACTTGCTTCAACCCGAGCAATTCTTAAATAATTTAAAACTGCGAACTTTCCAATAAGCAGATGATCAGAACCAGGTAATTCGTTGTGGAAAACGCAATCATGTAGTAAAAAACGAATTTTCAAAAACACTCTAATTAAATAAAATTCAAAAAAGTCAAAATAGCTCTAAAATATTTTTTTTAAATATGATAGGTATCCTTTTTCCTTTTTTGTCTCTCTACTTACTTATTTATTCGGCCCCCGATCTGTCATCTAGGCCAACCGTTCCGGTATCCACTATGGTTTGGTCGGTTCGGTCTTCCTTTTCGACTCGAATTTGGGGCCTTAAATTCAAAGACTCTTGGATGGAACATTGTTATCCATTCGCTCCAAATGGCCCAGCTGATACAACATTTTGATTTTCTGGACTATATCCACGTCTTAGTACAGCTCATATCATTTCTCCCTTTCTGCTTATTCGAGTAATCTACTACTAGGGGAGTAGGGGACTGGTATAGGACTGGTAGTATAAGGGTTTTGTAGAGCGTATACTTCGTCTTTCGAGTGAGGAGTTTTGAACCCATTTGTTCCATCAAACTGAAGTAACTAACTCACTAAATACTTCGAAGTTGTTGCTATCAACAGCGACGTTCTGATGTTCTCATTGGTGGACAGATATGTTTGTTTGTTTGCTGTTAGCATGTTAATACTTGCCACATTTACTTCAATACCAAATATTATAATTTACAAAATTAATAAATACAGAAACGTAAGAGCACCTTTCCCCTTTTATAAACTATATGTAATACTGAATACATCAAGAAAATTCAACCTATTTGCACAGCGATAAAAAATATTTTCTTAATAATCCAAACATAAATCAGCTATATGTATTTACCAAAAAATGACCAAGCTCTAGTATATTACAATGAATAAAAGTTAAAAATAGACGTAAGACCCCATTTCCCCTAACCTCTCTAATAATATATTGATTATTTTCAAAACCTAACGACACCAAACATTTTAATTTAACTTTTACACGCACCCACTTAAGCACAGAATGATGTCAACATTTCGGTTTTTATTTTTGTTTTGTTTTTTTTTTTTTTAAACAATAAAATTCGACCATAATATTATACTCTCAATGCGTTGAATGAAGTTTCACTTTACTAATAATTTAATAATT
Organism: Philhelius festivus; assembly: GCA_963931855.1. Classification (NCBI taxonomy): domain Eukaryota; kingdom Metazoa; phylum Arthropoda; class Insecta; order Diptera; family Syrphidae; genus Philhelius; species Philhelius festivus. The sequence goes on along the minus strand of OZ007555.1, from coordinate 167,713,233 downwards.
TTAAAAGAACTTGATTCATCAAACCATGTCAAAAAAGTTCACTTCTGTTCTGCTTTAAGTGAAATCATCGCAGAAACGGCTTTAAGAAAAGTAAGTAACTGTTCACCAAAGTGAAACTGAACTGATGCCATCTATTACCACCCCTCTGTCTACCCCGGCACAAGCTGAGCCCTTAGTTGAACTGGAAACTGAGTATTGAAGAAAGGGTTAAATAAGTGAGGAGATTACACTTCGGCAAGAATCTATTAAGCAAAAATCAAATGATCGATATTTTAAATGGCAGCAGATGATGGGAGCTTCTCTACAAATATCCAGTGAAAGCACAAAATTATAGATAAAAAATCTGAAAAATTACTATAGTATTTATGAATAAATGAATGAATAAATTGGGGTATAAAAACACTGCGACCTAAAGATCTATTGTGTACCCCATCTAGAACTGGATGAGGTTGGCCGATCATTACAGTTCTTCTTCCAAATTTGTTCCTTTGAGGAATCGAAGTATTTGGAGTATTTTAAGGGATGATAATTCACTCTCTTTTATGTGGTGCTTGCCCAGATACCTGTGTCTTTGATGCACGAGTGCATCACATTTCCCCAGTATGTGGTCAGGTGTCTCTTCGTGAGTGTTGCAGAATCTGCAAGTCGCGTTGTTCATCAGGCCAAGCATGTTGAGGTGTCTTCTCAACCTACAGTGGCCTGTGAGAAGGCCCGTGATTTTCCTGAGGTTGTTCCTACTTAAGCTAATGCAGGTTAGAAAACGCTCTCGTTTGTAGTCCCCGAGTAGGAGTTTTGCTTAAGAAGTTCTTTCCAGATTTTTGATCTTTTTGCCTCCTCTTCTGTTTTGATTTTGTTTTTGATCACGTTTTCTCCTATTCCGCAGTAGGGCTCTGGCCCTGTAAGGGGTGTCGATGCACCTTTTTTTGCTAAGGAGTCTGCCTCTTCGTTGCCCTGGACACCAACGTGGCCTGCTACCCAATGAAGTGTGATAGTGTTATTCTTGCCCAGTTTATTAAGCTTTATCACGCATTCCCAAACAAGTTTGGAACTAATGGCGTAGGAGCTTAGTGCTTTTAGTGCAGCCTGACTGTCTAACATGATGGCAATGTTTTGGTTTTTATATTTCCTATCGAGGTTTCTTCCAGCACATATGCCTATGGCATTTACAGTATTTATAGTATGTAACATGTTTTAGCATTTAACATTTATAGTATGTAACATGTTTTATTTGTACTTATAATTTAAGAATTTATTTAAACGCAAAACCTGGCAGACGACTACTAAGCCATGCTTTATTGATCAAGGATGAACAAATGTAATAAAAAATATTTATCTAGTCAGAGAAAATAAAATTTAAAAGCATACGATATGACTTGACTCGAAATGACACCTCATTTGATAAATCATACAGAAAATGTGATGACAGGTCATATGACTTCTATTATCGTGTAAAGTGGCTTTAAGTTTCCTTAATGCCTTTAAGCCAACATTCTGGTGAAGAAATTTTGTTGGCGCTTGTCTATTAAGGCAAATGCCCTGGAAATTGTGTGTGACCCACTTACTAAAAAGTCATGGGGTTTAAAAGTCATATCGCATGACTTTTTAGTAAGTGGCCACACACAATTTCCAGGGTTTTTGCCTTAATAGACAAGCGCCAACGAAATTTCTTCACCAGAAGGTTGGCATAAAGGCATTAAAGAAGCAACAAGCAAAAAACCTTTTGCGTTGAATATTATAGATCAAGAAGGCTTCTTCAACATATTCATAGTCTTTTGGCAAGTGTTAGTGTCAATAAAAAGGATCTGTTTGCTGACAAAACAAATCCGTTCTAAGCAAACTTAAAGCCACTTTACACGATAATAGAAGTCTATGACTGTCATCACATTTTCTGTATGATTTATCAAATGAGCCGTCATTTCGAGTCAAGTCATACCGTTTTTGTTTATCTATGCTTTACACGTTTATGACTTCATCTTTGATTTTCAGAGTACCAAAATCCTAAAAAATATATATAAATTATAAACAGAAATAAATTTGTTTCGTTATTCCATGATGGAAAACAATAAGAAAGCAATGGCTGTGGTTTTATCAACAATGATAGCTGTATTAATTCGAAAATGTACAGTATACATATTATGTACTAGCGTACCCGTGCGGGAACTCCCGCAAGCAAATTTTTTTTTTCAACTGAAGTTTTTCAAAATAAATCACGTGTCTAAAAGTTTCTGTAGATTCGCTCAGTTTTTCTTGCATAGGAAATCTTGTGTAAATGGAAATCTTGTGTGAAGTACGGAATGTTGTTTTTGGGTGTTTATTTTACTTCTGTGTGTCATCGTTGAACAGCTCTATTTGAAAAAGACGACTTACCACTGAAATAATAAACACGTTTAGCTTAGCCAAGAACTGGTCACAACTGATCTCCTGTTCAACATGAGAAGTTGAAAGCGTACAAATTATTTTTATTTAACGTATGCATGTACCTGGATTAAAACAAAACAGCAAACCAATAAATCCAATCAAGTCCTTTTCTTAAAGGTAATGGAGCCAAGCGAAGGATATTTTGAGAAAACTAACAAACAATGAGCAAATCACATACGTATGTAACTATCCTATAACAAAGTATGTAGTTAAACCTGTAGGCACATAAAGTTTAACTTACCTTAAAATAGTTTAAATTCAAAGATACACAAATATTTGTCAATTTTTTTTTTGTTTTTAATTCGGAGAATTTTATTTTTGTTTTATTTTTTTAAAAACTTTTTTGAGTGTTTTTATCGTTACTGCTTAGGTAAATTAATCAAACAATGCCCCTCCTCTGGGCCCGCACCACCAAAGTATGGCATTTCAATGCAACTACTTATGTATATGTACTACATTTCAGTGCAATACGAAGATAGAAGTAGAGATAAATAATTTTGGGGTGTTTAGACCACCCAATGCCCCTCCCCTGATAATAAAAAAAAAGTAGCCTATACGGTAATCCAGACTATAACTTTTTTGTGTGTTAAATTTTATCAAGATCCATTCAGTTGTTCAAGCGTTATTGAGTAACAAACATCCATACATCGTAACATTCACATTTATAATATTAGTAGGATTAATGAGATCTGAAATATTTATAAAACCGCATAAATAGTTACTTTTTCAGAATTTTACGATATTTTTTATTCAACTCTCAACACTCCATTCAATGTTTCCCACGAAAATAGTAATATAGTAATAGTAACTTTATTGAGATTTTTTTTTTTTTTTTTTTTTTTACACAGTAAGTACAAAGTAACTTATTCTAGTTAAACTAAAGAAAAATTGCCGACTTAGAAGTGGCCAGGCTACACTATTTATGAGAACAAAAATAAAATATTTTAAATTGATTATTTACAGCACTAATTAGCAAGAATGAATTCTGAATTTAATTGATTTATGTCCACTCAATAAAGACAATAGAAATGAAATGTGGAGCTTAAACTTAACCTAGAAAGATGGATAGATAGAGAAGGAAAAAGGTAACAATGTGAAATGAAACAAACAGATAGAGACGACAGAAGGTCGGTTCTATATATTTTAGGTATTTAACACCAAATGTGTGTACAGAGAATATAGCCATATTTTAGTCATGAATAGCTACATATGTATGTGCGTATATTTCTTGAGTGATTGAGAATACATTATCTATGTTTATTTAAATTTGAATTACAATAGTTGTTTTGTTTTGTTTGTTTGTTTGTTTTTTTTTTTTTTTTAAGTAGTAGGAGTATATAGCTAAATATTAGGATATTTGTAATTAATTGAGATAATATATGTATATTAGGTTCTTAATTCTTAAATACTAGTACATACGTTTATGAGGCTTTATTATAAGAAGATTTATCCTTCAAGAATTGAGAATGACATTCAATTATTATTTGAATAAATTGTTAAAAGAAAACAAAACTGGTACTGATTCTGGACAGATAATGAATAAAATAGAAAAGATAAACAGTTCAGATACTTAAAAATTAAATATTATGTATAGGTATGAGAAATAGTAATGAAATGAAAGTTTTACAATTGTTTATTATTTTTTGTTTTGTATTAAAGATAAAAATTTAAGATTAAAGGAATGAGATTAAGGTAAGTAAGACGATGAGTTGCAAGTTTAGTCAACCTCTATAATTGCTTACGAGGCATTTTTTATAAAAGCGTGATAGGAAAGAGTCATCATCAAAAGCTATTTCAAAAGAGGAGTTCGAGCGTTCGCAGGCAATACTTATTGGAGAGATATAATATCTATCAGAAGTTGAAAAGTGTATGATCAGTAATAAATAATTTCCAACGAACAAAAAAAAATATAGTCCAAACTTAAACGTTATAAGAAATTTATTTTATTCGACCAAGACAAATTTAGTGTTTGTATCCGAGCTTGACTTGATGATGATTCCAAGTGATCGCGTTGGTGGTTGCTGGCAAATAGGACGATCTTCAGCTAACCAAAAGCCCTCAATGCTCGAAGATTTTGCGGCAATAATAAAAACCATACATAAAAAATGTAACATGATAGCATAGATGAAAGCATATAGCAGTGCAAATGGATTAGCAAGATTAGCTTAAACAAATAGCAAGGGATTAAAAGATTAAGAATAAGAAAAATACATAGGGTATTATACGATATGTTTGGCAATTTAAAATTTCACATTGTTTACAAAAATTGTAATTAATCGCCCATGAAAAGTAAATAATTAATTAACATTACTGAATATAATACTGAACTTGCATTTGAATAATAATTATAACAAATAAACATTTCTGAACACGCCGCCCCCCCCTGAAGGATTTCAGGAACATGGTAAAATTGCTAACTTGGTTATTGGTCGCTTGAAAATTCCATTTTTGGTTCGAACCGACACAACTCGTACAAGGCCATCCTGTCCTGGATGAACAACTTCAATTCGCCCCAGAGCCCATTTTGATGGAGGCATATTTAGTTCCTTAATGACAACTAAATCACCGACCTTGAAATTTTCCGTTTTCTTCTGCCATTTGGGACGTTGTTGCAGGGAGGTTAGATAGTCGCAGTGCCAACGCCGCCAAAAACCTTGTAACATATTTTGGACCAGTTGCCATCTTCCAAGCCGGTTAACTGCGACTTCTAGACAGCTAGGTTCCGGAATTGCGGTGTATGGTCTGCCTATAAGAAAATGAGAAAGAGTTAGCGGGTTTAAATCAGAATCAGAAATAGCACAAAGGGGCCTAGAGTTCAACAAAGCTTCAATTTGAGAGAGCAAGGTAGTCATTTCTTCAAAGGTTAAAATATGGTTCCCTATAACTCGCCGAAGATGCTGTTTCACACTCTTTACCCCTGCTTCCCATAGTCCACCGAAGTGTGGGCTGTGCGGGGGAATAAACTCCCATCTGATGCTGTCAGCCATCAAAGTTTTTGAAATTTTTGCATTATGGCCATCAGACCGAACCAATTTGTACCACTCCGATAGGTTATTAGCAGCTCCACGAAAGTTAGTGCCATTGTCTGAGTAGATGATGCTGCACTTACCCCTTCTAGCGATAAATCGCCTTAACGCCGCTAGAAATGCATCTGTAGATAAATCGCTTACAACTTCTAAGTGCAGCGCCTTCGTCGCCATACACACAAAAAGCGCGAAGTATCCTTTCACAAATTTAGGGTTCCTTCCTCTAGCTAAACGAAGGGTGATTGGACCCGCATAGTCACAGCCAGTTTTATCGAAGGCGAAGGATGGGGAAAGCCTCGAAGACGGTAAATTTCCCATTAGCTGATGTGATGTGGCTTGCCGTTGACGGAAACAATCCATACAATCGTGAACGACCTTCCTTATGAGGTTTCTGCTTCCCAGAATCCAAAACTCCTGACGCACTACTGAAAAAAGTTCAGATACACCAGCATGAAGAAATCTCAAATGGAAACTATTAAGTATAAGTTTTGATATTAGATGATTTTTTGGCAAAATTACAGGATGTTTTATGCTAAAAGTAACATTGACAGCCTTTGAAATTCTGCCTCCAACACGAAGTAAACCATCATTGTCAACAAAAGGAGCCAACGAAGAAAGTTTTGAAGAATAAGAGACATACTTCTCTGCTTGTAAGTCCCTTGTTTCTTGTTCAAACTCTTTCTGAGCCCATTTCAAACATTTTTGTTTCGCATAAAGCAATTCAGAGGAACGAAAATATCCACTGACTCGTTCCCCAGCCGGAAGTTTGGCATTTTTGGCTCGCCGAACAAATACCGCTACAATGCGAATCACACAATCCCACGAAGAAATGCGTTTGCAAAGTCTATCAAGGAAGTCTTCATGAGTACACGAAACATTGGCAACTACAATTTCTTTCCTACTCTCTGGCACCTCTTTCAGTACTTCACCCACCCCAGAAATAGGCCAACACTCGAAGCTTCTTGAAAGCCATTCTGGTCCTTTCCACCAAATTTCCAGATCAATTAATTTACTAGGCACTACCCCTCTTGATGCGCAATCCGCCGGATTCTCCTCAGATCGAATATGGTTCCAATTAGAGCGGGGTAGAATATCAAGTATTTCCGACGTCCGATTGGCGACGAAGGTATTCCAACGCCGGGGTGGAGCGGACAGCCAGGCTAACACAATTTGCGAGTCACAAAAGGCAAAGGTTTGAATAATTTTACAGTTCAACGCATTTCGAACAAGTTGCACCAAACGACTAAGAAGCAAAGCTCCACATAGTTCAAGACGAGGAATGCTGAGTTGTTTTATGGGAGCGACGCGAGTTTTGGCAGAGACAAGTTGAACCTCGATTTTACCGTTTTCAGAAAGGCTTCTTGCATAGACCACCGCTGAATATGCCTTTTCGGACGCATCCGAGAATCCGATCAGCTCAAATCCTTCTACATTGACAGTACACCTTCGCAAAATCTCCACCTTTTCAAACAAAAACAATTCTTCTCTATAGAACATCCATTTATCGGATACCTCAGTAGGCAGTGGGTCATCCCATCCGATTTTCGTTGAATGTGCCCATAACTCCTGGAACAACATTTTTAACAATATGGTGGAAGGAGCCAGAAAGCCTAAAGGATCAAAAATTTTGGAAATCTCTGACAGCAGAATCCTCTTAGTGGGCGTCGACGATGAATCTTTAATAGAGATTTTGTAGTTGAAAATGTCACGATGAGGATTCCAAATTAATCCAAGCACCTTTGTCCAATTATTTGAAGAGTCACGATCAAGTGAGATTGTGGGTTCAAAGCTTGTTCCTTCTAATACTGGCCAGCAATTAGAACTCCATTTACTTAACTCTAGGCCCCCACAGGCCAACAGACTAATGAGCTCATTTTTAAGCTCCAAAATTTTGCTAACCGATTCTGCCCCGGTCATGATGTCATCAACATAACAATCATGCAAAACAGAGAGTGACGCAGTAGGAAACTGATCCTTGTAGTCCAAGGCAAGTTGTTTCAAAACTCTCATTGCCAAAAAGGGAGCAGGTGAAGTACCGTACGTGATGGTACGCAACCGGTAGTGTCCGACTGGTTCAGTAGGATTCTCTCGCCACACAATACGCTGAAAATTCCTATGCTTGGGGTGAATCCAAATTTGCCTGAACATCTTTACGATATCAGCACCAAAAACGTATTTGTGAATCCTAAACCGCAGGCAAACGTTGATGAGATTCCTTTGGAGAGGAGGTCCTACATGAAGGTTTTCATTTAGGCTAACACCCTTTCCATCCTGATGAGACCCATCAAAAACAACGCGCAATTTATTTGTAACCACTGCATGATGTGGTAAATAAAAAACCTTCCCTGACGATGGTTCAATCTCTTTTTCTGGAATTTTCTCCATATGACCAAACTGCACGTAAGCCCTCATGAAGCAGCAATATTCGGATTGAAGATTTGGTTGACGGGTGAAGCGTCGTTCCATTGAAAATAGCCTAGACAAAGCACCGGAGAGAGTGTTACTAAAAACTATGTCTTTGTGGCGTAAAGGAAGCTCAACGATGTATTTGTTGTCAGGCCCTCGCGAAAATGTGCTTACAAAATGGGTGTCTACTAAATCACCTGAATCCAACGAACGCAATTTAGGATCTATCTCTTCAACTTCCCAAAAGGACCTTAAAAGTAGGTCAACATCCTCACCAATTCCAACTTGTAGCGACACAAGTCCTTCGTTGGGAGTACAACCTGTTATCACCCACCCAAAAATAGTATTGTGAGCAACCAAATTACCAGCTTCGTCTTTCCGTCGACCCTCACGTAAAATACTCCAAGCCTTATCAGATCCGAGTAAAATCTCAATAGAACCTGGTTTGTTAAAGCCTGGATCAGCCAACTTTAAATTATCCAACCACGCAGATTGATCAAAACGAAACGATTTCAAAGGAGTATTCGTAGTAATGCGATTCAAAATGAAAGCGTCAACTTCAACTTCATTGGAATCAACACAAGATTTAAGAGTGAGCGAAACGACACCTTGAGTAACACAAGCTTCTACCGAAGATATACCTGATATTGGAAGACGAGCATGACGACGACGAAGACCTAATTTCTTAACTAAATCCTCCGTAACAAATGATGCTTGGGAGCCGGTGTCTAGCAGCAGACGACAATTATAAGCTTGGCCCGATGCGTTCATGACCTGCACAACAACAGTGGGCAAAATCCCAGATGGGCGAATTTCATTATGTGAATGATGACTTGCAATTGAAACAGCACTGGATGTCGAAGCTTGGCCTATGTTCAAATTCAAATTGTTAGGTTCAACAGCCGATGACGATGAATCCATGTGCACGAGCACATGATGACGAACACGACAATGCGGACAACGGCTTTTAGAACGACAACGCGAAGCCGAATGATTACTATCCAAACATCTGTAGCACAACTTTTGGTCTCGAGCAAAGGAACGACGTGAAGGAATGGGCAAATCAATAAATTTAGGGCAATGTGGAAGCATATGATTTTCATGGCACATGGGACATAACTGTTTAGCAACTGCAAGGCTCTTAATGTTATTTGACGCACTATAGGGACGCGTTTTATGTCTATTACCGGAAATTTTAGAATCACTTGTCTTAGTGGCGCATGCTTCTATAGCATCGCATCGTTTTCCCAAAAAATCAAGAAGCGTATCTATAGTTTCGGATTCGGAATTGTTTGTATGAAGAGACCAAGCCTTTCGCGTATCAAAGTCTATTTTTTCGAGCAAAAGATATATAAACCATGGATCTTTCCCTTCGGTCTTAAGAGCCTTCAATCCACGAATAACCTCATCCGATTTGTCCACTAACCGACGCAAATGTCCACTATCCGCGACCGCTACGTTGGGAATTTTCAAAAAGCTTTCGATATAACTGTTAACAATGTATAACGGTTTATCATATCGGTGTTCAAGCTTATCCCATGCTTGTTCATAATTCGCGTCCGAAATCTCAATACCGTTAAGCAGTTTTGCGGCATCATTTTCTAAGAACGATTTCAAATATCGCATCTTCTGGGCAGAGGAGAGTTTCTTACAATCGACACTCCCGAGGAACATATCACGAAATTCTGGCCATTGTCGATAATCACCACCAAAGGGTGGTATTTTAAATTTTGGCAGTTCAACTTCCGAACAAATATTGGCCGCAGAAGGGGAAGCTGAGCAATTCTGTTCGACCGAAGAGTCCACGTTATTAGTCGCGTTACGAATTGGAGCCGTGCGAGGAGTCGAAGGCGTATTGCTACGGATAGCTTTTAAAAATGCACCTTTTGCTTCCAAATATTTATTTTCCGTCATTTCAAAATCAATTTCAGGGTCAACGTAACCCTCTTCCTCGGAATATTGAAATAGTTCAATTTGATTCTGGCAAAAAGATTTCCACGATTCCTCTAAACGTTCCAACCGAGTTTTTAAAATGTCTATATCATCAACTTTCGCCTCTACTATAAACGAGTGCGTACGAGTTATAGCACCCTTCAAGTGACCACGAGCTTGTTTCAAAATATTCATGACTTAAGCAAAGTTCAAACACACGTGTGATTTGTAATTCAACCAAAAAACCGAATTCTCACTGACCTATTCCAAAACGGGTTGATCTAAAAGGCACCTCGAAGCAACCAATTAACCCTACTAGCAACAGCAAACCAAAATCTGAACAGCAAAATCAGCGAAATCAGCAACAAATATTATATACGATACAGTTTACCTCTGGTACCAATGTGGCTTGCCAAGTGTCCAAATGCAAATTCCAAGTTCCAAGCAACCACCAAACAGCTCCAAATTTGTTCCAAAATTACAAAAATCCGACGACTCGAAGGACCAACTTTGATCAGTAATAAATAATTTCCAACGAACAAAAAAAAATATAGTCCAAACTTAAACGTTATAAGAAATTTATTTTATTCGACCAAGACAAATTTAGTGTTTGTATCCGAGCTTGACTTGATGATGATTCCAAGTGATCGCGTTGGTGGTTGCTGGCAAATAGGACGATCTTCAGCTAACCAAAAGCCCTCAATGCTCGAAGATTTTGCGGCAATAATAAAAACCATACATAAAAAATGTAACATGATAGCATAGATGAAAGCATATAGCAGTGCAAATGGATTAGCAAGATTAGCTTAAACAAATAGCAAGGGATTAAAAGATTAAGAATAAGAAAAATACATAGGGTATTATACGATATGTTTGGCAATTTAAAATTTCACATTGTTTACAAAAATTGTAATTAATCGCCCATGAAAAGTAAATAATTAATTAACATTACTGAATATAATACTGAACTTGCATTTGAATAATAATTATAACAAATAAACATTTCTGAACAGTGTATATTTTCCTCATGGATGTTTTGGAGGATAGGGTTAGCGTGGCTTTGCAGTGCGATAATTCTTTTTTTTGAAAGGTGTATCATATAGTTCAAGAGTGGGGAAATACCAGAATCTTCGTAGATAAGTTTATTATGAAAGCATTTTCCAGATGGTCGTCTGGACTTGGAGATGCATTTGTGGATGATTTTCCTTTCAAATCTCTGAAGTTCTAGTGCTACATTGGGTGTGATTTGGATCCATGATGTGAAGCCATAAGTTATGGCTGGTCGTATAAGGCTCTTGTACATCAGAAGTTTGGTTTTCCTCTCAACCTCTTTTGAGTTAAGTAATGATTTGAGAATTGCAGCTGCTGCTTTTCCTTTATTTAGGGCGCCCCGTGCATGGGGGTTCATTCTAAGGCGTTTATGAAGAGATATCCCTAGATATTTGATGGATTTTTTGAGTGGAATTCTATTATTATCTAAGTTAAGTACTAGTTGTTTACTTTCGGGAACAGCCAGGTGGTGCCCCCGTCCTGAAGCGTTCCTAAAACAGATAAGTTCACATTTGTTGAAGTTAATATCAATTCCCCATTTTTTGTAGTAGGGCAGAATTAGATTAAGGTGGTTTTTGACGTCATTAAGAGCCTCGTGAGGTCTTTCATGGCCACTAAAAATAATTGTGTCATCGGCGTATAAAATGGACTTGGATAAGGCACATTTAGTAGGGAAATCTGAGAGAAAAATGTTGAATAGAAAAGGGCCCAAAATAGACCCTTTTGGGACCCCCTGATAAAATAGGAATAGGGTTAGATGATTCATTGTCGAACACAACGGACAGACTACGGTTGGAAAGAAATTTTTTTAAAATTTTAGTGAAGTGGGTTGGGAAATTTAAAAGATGAAGTTTATAGACTAGCCCATCATGCCAGACCGAATCGAATGCTTTTGTTAAGTCAATAGTGCATGCTACAGTACAACGCTTGAGTCTGAGATTGTTTAAAATATTGTTTTGTAAGGTCAGAATTGCATGCTCTGTTGAGTGACCGCGTTTAAAACCAAACTGTTCCTCCTGTATTAGTGGAATATCCTCAAAGTGGATGTATAATTTTGTTAGGATAATTCTTTCCAGAATTTTACCTATGTTGGACAGTAATGAAATGGGGCGAAAATCTTCCAACCTATTCGAATGGGTTTTTTTTTTAGTGGGGTGAGAATGGCATGCTTCCAAGTTATTGGAAAGTAACCGTTGTTTAAACAATTATTGAAAATAGGTGTTAGGAATTTAGCTATAGGAATTTTTGCTTTTCTGATAATGAAGTTTGAAATTTTATCTGGACCAGCAGATTTTTTGTTATTGAGGGAATTAATAATGGATTCTATAAGTGAGGAGGAAGCAAAATGTTCAGAATTCACATTAGTTGATAAGTTTTGTGGGGAAAAATTTTCTATTAATACGCTCGAGTTCCAAGTTGAGAAGGCACAATTAAAAGTGTTTACTGTTAAAGAATTTTCGATATCATGTATGGGGACTTTTAAAGCGTATAGTTCGGAGTAAAATTGGCAAAATGCATCAATCTTTTCAGACGGGGTTGAGAAAGTTCGGTTATTCCAAGAAAGCTCTTGAAGAGAAGCTAGGTTATGATTGTATTTCCTTGAAGTTATTTGATTAATGGATTTTAAGACGTTAGATGTAGGTTTTAAACTTTTAAGTTTTGTTCGAAAGTTAGCATTGAGTTCCGTTTTGACCCTATTTTTGATTATAATACTAAGACAGCTGATTCTAGACGCAAGATTTATATACTCAATATTCGTACGATCCCCCAGTCTGTGAAAGATTCGTTTAAGTTTCTTTTTCCAATTTTTCCTGATTTTGAAGAGTTTCATAGTTTCGTCGGAGATGTTTATATAGTGTTGTTTAAAAGTTTTTATAGCACTGTGTCGTTCAATACAGAATGAAAGTCTGTCAGTGAATTCCGAGATGAATGAATCAATTTCATCGTTAGTTAAATTTCTGTCAGAAGGGACAATAACATTTTCTAATTGGAAATCCAACATATTATTAAAGTTTTGCCAATTTGTTTTTTTAAAACATCTAAAGGACGGGGGTTGAAACGGGAAGGGAGAGAGGTTTTGAAGATGGATATGTAATAGGACCGCATAGTGATCGGATATCTGGTCGAGTGAGAGGCAGGCAATGTTGCTATCAACATTAAGGTGTCTCGGAGAACGAAGATTGGATGAAATTAAAAAGAAGTCGATATGTGAGTTTGAACTTGGTCGAGTAGGGCCCTCAGCTGCTACCAAGACGTAGTCAAGAAAGTGGTTATTTGTGTACCACTGGTGAAAAAACTGGCCATTTAGGTTCACTTTTGAATCGCCCCAAAGCTGGTGTCTTGAATTAAAACCTCCACCTATTATTAGGTACTCGTATTCACTTAAGCAACCGAGAAGATCATTAAGGGCTAATTCCAAATTCTGGCCCGTATTACACGGTATATATATTGATACCAGAGCTAGTGTTTTAGATATGTTTTGAACAATGATAGGAATGAGAACAATAGTAGCAGAAATGATATTATTATGAAATACTTTAGAATACGATTTAACGGAGTTTTTTATTAAAATGCCTGTCCCTCGGCCCGAACCACAGTTAATAAAGTCGTAATTAGAGTTGAATCGACTTTTCTTTTGAGTTTTAATGCAGGTTTCTTGGATGAGTAGTGCAAGAGGCTGAATTTCTTTGAGGAGAAGCTCAACTTCAATCTTTTTATCGTGAGTGTTTAGTGAATTAACGTTAATGGTTATGATATTTAAGTTCATGGTAAAAGAGATGCGAGGAATGCCAGATAAGCTTCTGGCTTTTGAGTGTCATTCATTGTTAGGTATTTTGGCCAAAAATTTTTAATTTTTGAGAAGAGAGTGCTGAACGGAAGTCCGAACAGTTTATTGGATTCATCTAAAAAGTCTGAAAAAATGTTACTATTGGGGATTGAAGGGGTAGTGTCTAATTGTGGAGTGTGCGTTATTTTTGTGCCTCTTACAGCAAAGGAAATACCACTTTGAGGTGCAATGCGGGCTGTGGAGGGCATTTTGTTCAGTATGATGTTTTTTTTACGAATTTCCGGAAAACGAGCTGTTTCCTTATTATTTAAGAATTCTACACGTTTGGGACAACCCTTGAAGTTTGCAGGGTGACCAGAATCACCGCAGTTGACGCAAAAAGCGACTGAGCTTTCATTTTTGGGACCGAGGTCACAATCACCCACTTGATGTTCCTTAAGGCACTTGACACATCTGACTGGATATGTGCAATAATTAGATACATGTTCAAATCTTTGGCACCTATAACACTGAATTGCCCCAGAGCCTTTAACTGAGTCCCATCTAACCCTGTGGCTCAAGAGAGTTTTGAAAGATTTCAAACGCAGGACACTTTCTCTATCCTCCAAAACGCATAAAAAAAGATCAAGGGGAATGTTATTTTCCCTGGACCATTTTGTTTCAAACTGTTTTACCGTTACTTTAATGCCTGGGTCTTTTTCTAAGATGCCCACTTTTATGTCATTAACTGAGAAATTGCTCGATATCCCCTTTAATACAATATTAAATTTTTTAAACTCCTTAGGAGTGAACGAATGTCCTTCTACATTTGTACTTTTAAGTAGGTTTAATATTAAACTATGCAACTCAACGTCTCTTACCTTAATCTTGACTCCCGAACGTCTCCCGTCAATTTCGAAATTATTAGGATTGACTTTAGCATTTGCCATTAGGTCCGAGATACTTTTAGAGGATAAACCTTTCGTGAAGATTGTTAGGCACAATGGCTTGGGCTTCGACAGCTGCTGATTCGACTGATTGATACCTTGATGATCGTTGGTGGTATGACTCTGATTTGTTCCGATGTTGTTGGATTTATCTTCCATATGTTTCTAGCCGCCAGACTTAGACGCATTGGCCAATCCCTTTTCCAAATCGTTGTCGAGAAGGTGGTAATAATTTTTATTTAAAGGGTTTGCATCTGTTGCAACAGCCCTTTTTTTAAACGATGTTTGTAAGTTCGTTTGACGCCTTTTGCGAGCGATAATGTTGGTGAATGTCTCGTGGTCATTCGAAAGTAAGTTTTTAAGGACCGTTACGGTTTCAGTGCTGAGTTCACCGCGTGTCTGCGATGCTACATTATTATTGGCTGTGCCAATAATAACATTACTGTTATGTGGAATGTTCTTGACGAATACACTAGTTTTCTCTCTTTCTTGCAACGGGCACACTATTATGTCTGTCTCCATGCTTTGAGATGGGTGACGCGCTTTTTTGTTGGTATTAGTATTGGGGATGAAGTCATCCTCATACCAATCAAACTGTTTTTCTATATTCTCCTTATCTTCACTGCTTAACAATGAAGAAGGAGGAATAATTTTTTTAATGGAGTCTATCTTGGGTTTGTCAGGGGGGACACTGATGTTATGGATTATTTTTCCGCTATCCATAGCGCAAATGTTTTTAAAGTTATTTATTGGTGCTTTACTTATTTTAATTAAATTTTTTTTTTTCACTCGAGTAAAGACGTCCGCACACGACGACGACTGCTAATCAGTTTTCCACGAAAACAACAAATCTCGTATGACTTCTCAAATGGAATTAGCTACACTCTAAATGTCAAAAAAGTCATATGCTTATTCGTTTGAGAAGTGATATGAGTTTAAAGAGCGCGTTCAAACGATTTGATATGTTTTTTTTGACAGGTCATAAATGAGAAAGCATTTGATTTTTAATATCGTGTAGTGGCTTTTATTCAAAATCTTTTTTTGTCAAACATTCAGTAAACGAAAAGTGTAAGGAATAAATACTTTGAAACAGGTAAGACCTGTGGCTGGACTTTTAATTCAGAAAGAAAAGAAAACATATTAAACCCGTAAAAATAACTAAGGCTTAAGTTACTCAATGTAAAGTTCTTGTTACCTTACATTCCTCTTATTTACTATCCTTTTTATATCGATCCAAAATCCATAGACCTTGAAGTTTAAACAGACGTTGAAGCTGAAGTTATTGACTTAAAACAAAAAAAAGTATTAAAATATTAAATACTAGCAAAACCCCCGCCCGCTTCGCAGGGGGTAAAAATAATATTAGCTTTTTTTATTTGTTTTATACGTTGCTTTATTGAATATTTTTTATTCCAATACTTTTTGATAAACAATATTTTTGGTTTTTCCATTGTTGGTCGTATAAATGAATAAGGCGGATGGTTTACCAACACGTGAACAACCAACATTAAGTTGGCCATGAAAAAAAAACTGGATGCTCCAAATGCATACCACAGATTTCAAGCGTTTGGCCTTGAGATTTATTAACTGTTATGCCAATACGAATAGGCAACTGTAAAAGCTTAAATTCAAATGGTAAATCAGTTGGAATCATTGGTATACGTGGTATTATAACATCTTCGCCTTTAAATTTACCAGTTAAAATTGTCGCTTCAATAACATTATTCATTAATCGTTTAACTACTAGTCTGGCGCCATTACATAGTTTTGGATGATTTAGATTTTATAACATTATAATTGGAATACCAACTTTCAATAATTGTAAATAATGTTGCGGAATACCTGGGGCATTTTTTTAACAAATTTGTAAAAAATCGAGTTTTTTTCATATGTAATTTTTTTTAATCACAAATTTGTACTTGTAATTTGCAGTTGGTGCAATAGGCCCCTGGTAAATCCAATGAATTTAAAAATTCGATCGGATAGTTGACAACTTCATCCAAATTTGCACCGGGTATTTTGTTCATAATTTCCACATTGATACTAATTACATCTTTATTTAGAGAGGCAATTCTCCATTTCCAATTTTCAATAATTGCTTGGAAAATTCTGCCGCTGCTGTTGGATCATTTTGCAAAAACAATCTTACATTTTTGGTAAGAACAAGTGTTTTCACATATTTCCACAACATGAAAAATTTCAAGCTAGCATTTAATTTGTCAGCAGCAGTAGATCGAGGAATAACCGGGAGTTTATGCTGGGTGTTCCAAACCATCGAACTCAAACTTCATGTAAATGGGCTTGCATGTATTGGTGTGAAAGAAATCTGAAGGGGCCAACCCATAGAATCCGTTGCATCCGTTACGTCGACGGATTTAACTGACAGCTCGATAAAATACACACGTTCTTATGAGAACCTACCCAGACATGACGGACTCGACGAATGCGGTTAAGAAAAAAAAAGAGAATACGGAACAAAAACGAATATTCCATTTAGCCACCTAGTAGCAATTTCTTGAATCGATATATCTATGCATGATTTTGAATATTTTTATCGTAAAAATGCAAAAACTACAATTTTTCAATATACAGTGCCTTGTATAAGTATAACCACACCCTGTAAAAATGAGTTTTGTAGAAAATTAAAATGGGAATGACAACTTACTATTTTTACTTGCGACTTATAGGTAGATACTATAAGGCAAGTTATGCATTCGTAAAAAAAATCGAACTCGAGATTTTGATCAAAGTTGACATTACGATGATAGCGAAGACGAAAAAAGTGGGTCTCTCAATTATGTGTGTTTGTCTGTCTGTCTGTCTCTTCGATTACAGCTAAACGGCTCGGCCGATTTTCTTCAAACTTGGTAGATATGGGTTTTATTTTTTTACCCCCGGATTTTTTTGATTTGATTTTTTAAGACCAAAAATAACGGTACCTGCAATACGATTTTTTTCGAAATTTTGTAAATATTTTTTTTTTTCTCAAAAACTGTCCCAACGATTTAAAAAAAAAATTCAAAAAATTTAATTTAGTTAAACCTAGGTAATGGTTGAAAAAAATTTTCCAAAAAATGAGTAGTTTTGGTGCCCCCCTTGGGACCATTTTTTTGTTTTTGATTTTCTCAAAACCGGTACAACCGATTTTGATCATTTTTTGTATGTTAAGGCTCCCCAGGAGTTTCAATATTATTGTCTATTCAAATTTTCCAAAAAATTTTTTTTGGATTTTTAAAAAAACTTTCAAAATTTTATTTTGAAAACTCAATATTTCGAAAACCTCATGCTCGATTTTTTCAAAACTTGATAAATAAAAGTTTGGAAAAATAATCTACAAGGTATGAGAAAAATAAATTCATTTTACCTAAAAATAACGGTACCCTCCATACAAATGTTAAAAAATGGTTTTCGAAAATCGTATTTTTCTCGAAAACGGTTCCGAGAATTTTGCTTAAATTTTTTTTCTTTCTATTATTTTTTAATATCTGTAATTTAATAAAAAAAATTGAAAACAAGACTGTACCTACCATAGAACGATTTTTTAAAATTTTGAATTTCTCATTATCAGCATAACGGGTGTTAATGAAATTTCGTAGAGAGAAGCTTCAAAAAAGTCTAAAAAACATTTCATTTCAAAACTTTAAGAAAAATATTTTTTTTGAATTTTGAAAAAAAAAATCAATTTCTTGTTTTTTTGAAAATTCAATATCTCCAAAACGGCTCAATACTTTTTTTGTAACTTTAATTTTTATTCATTCAATAATAAAAACTTCAAATGGGCCTTCAGCGACCGTGATGAAGTTGCACTTGCCTTCACCTCTACAAGGATGATTTGCATCAGGATAATTTGGTACACTACTTAAGACGATTTCGTAGAGTTCGCCATGTCTTCTAGCAAGATAATGCCTCAATTCACGTTAGTCGTCAAAGTTTGGAGTGTTTCGAATCCAATAATATAAATTTGATGGAGTGGCCGGAACGTTCTCCAGATTGTAATCCTATTGAAAACCTTTGGGAAATTTTGACCCGCAAAATGTATGCCCATAATAGGCAATTTGTCAATGTTCTTGACCTGCGAGAGGCAAATCTGGAAGAATGTAACTCTATAGACGATTTCATATTAAAAAACCTTGTCCCCAGTATACCAAAAAGAATTTTTATCTTGGTCGAAGATAGGGGCAGCAAGATCCCTTACTAGTTTTTCCTAAAAAATTTACTTAAAATAAAGAAAAACTTTACTTAAAATAAAGAAAAAATAAAAATAAAAATGCGGTTATACTTTTGCAATACAAGAAAATCTGTTTTTAATTTTTAAACAACAGAAGAGAAAATAACGGAACTTTTTTTTCTTCTCAATTTACTTGATTAGTAATGCCATTCAATAAAAAAAAATAGTAAGGTGTCATTCGCATTTTAGTTTTCTACAAAACGCATTTTTACAGGTGCGGTTATACTTATGCAAGGCACTGTATTAATCAAAACAAACTGTAAATGAAATAACTATTTTTCTACTAAAATTTGATAAAAAATATCAAAAAAAAAATATATATGTTATAACATAGAATGAAGTCACAAGTACATATATTTTAAGATCATAAATAAAATCTCTAAAAAATCATTTAAACAAAGAACACATTAAAATCCAAAGAGTGAACATCTTTGTTTATTTTCCATGTCAGTATTCGACGAACACATATCTGCTCAAATGATGACATAAACAAAAAACCCTAAGAAATCAATTTAAGCAAAATAAGAATTAAGATAGAATGCCAGTTGTCTGCGACACTCTGGTCAGACTTTAAGAAACTTCGAAAAAAAAAAAGATAACCTCAAGAATCTAGAGCTCCGTGTCTAAATTCCTTTTTAAAAAGTGTTTTTATTCAATTCAACACTAAAATTTATATATATATAAACAAATATTGGGCGCTGCATTGCTTGTCGTTTCCTCACCAAAAAATTGGTTTAGGCCATGCATTTTGAATTGCAGCGAATGTGTTGAAAAAAAGATTTTTTTTATCTTCAGTAGCTTTGTAAATGTACAAATATATAATAATATATAATAATATATAACATAATACGTTTATTTGATTTCAATACTTTTTATATTTTAGAAGTTATACCTATCGTGTATTGTGTGCGTAAAAATGCGTGATTTTCCTTTTTTTTTCATAGTTTTCTGGATTTTTTTTAGAAAAAAATAAAGAAAAAATGAAAAAAATAAGACGGTCATTAGTTCCGTAATTATTTTATCTTTAAAAAGAAAATTAAGAAAAATAAAAAAATTAAATTTAGTACATGTGTTCGGCGTAAATGTCTACCAATTTTTTTATTTTTTCATACTTTTCGGCATTTTAAAGCCTCAAAGAAATTTTATTTTTTTTCATTTGTATCTAGATACGTGTAACTCAATATATTTTCTATTCGATACCCGTTTGTTTCATTAAAATATTCGAAAAATCACGGAAGCTACACAGATTCCCGCGACTCTCCATCGTAATTTTGCATGGGAAAATAATTGAAATTTCATTTCCCTTTTTAAACAATTTTCTTTAAGTTTTTTAAAAAAAAATTTTCGTCCTAAACTTTCTACCCTCATTCCTCTTTAATTAAAAAAAAATAAGAAAATCGGTCAACCGCACATTTCTTGTAGGTCAATCCTGTGAGGTACATTATTCAGGGGAAGCAACACTCGTCGTGTTCTAAATAGTTGTTTGCGGGTAAGTTGTAGTAAAGCCTCGCATTAATAATATGTACTGTACATATTATGTTCCTATGAAACGAGCTTCTAGCTTTCCAAACAAAATCTTCTCTTTTTTTGTTTTCATCTACTGAGCTGATCAAGTTATAAAGTTCACTTTTCCACATGTCAATCGAAGCATCTCGAATAGAGAGTAAAAGTCCACAGTGCTCGGCTAAATTCCTCCAAAACTCAAAGCATGATGAATTCTTTCTAATCATCAGCTTTGTTATTTCCCTCGATATTCGACTCTAATTCATTTTAATTGTCCCTAGAATGTAGTCCAGCGTGCAACTTGAGTGTTGAAATAAACAATGGAGAAAGACCCAATTCACTAACGACTTCAATATCATGTTCTCCTAATTTCCATCTTTCACTGTGCCATCCACCTATGCGAAAACCTTTATTTGTTGCAGTACTCAGACAATCTATTGATCATCAATATTGAAGACTTCCAGGTGACTCCTCAAACAGAACTATGGGGGAGAGTACGATAACTTGGCCGCCAAGATTTGATTACGGGTTTTTGTAGAGGGGTCAAAAACAAGCACTTTTTACTACGGGAGGGGGGGGTCTATCTCCCCCCGTTTAGGAGGTAGGGGCACTTTTAGAAAAAATGGTTTAAATTGAATAAAAAAATATTAAAAAACAACGGCAACACTTACAATAAAGTGCTATACTGCGTTTGAAAGCCAGAAGATTGTTCTATAATCCTGCATTTAAATTAAATTACTCATGTCAATGGTTTTTGAGAAATTCCCATTTAAAGTCCAAATTTTGATAAAATAACATGAACAAAAAAGTTTAGACCGATTGTTTTCAAAATTGTGAAATGAAATTGTAAGTTAGCTTATATGTGTTCCATGTATCTATCAGTTCTTAATCGAACACAAAAAACCGCATGGTTCTATGTCTTCTAGTTTTTGAGAAAATCGAAAATTACCAAAACTGCTTTTTTTGATTTTTGGTGGTGACGGTGATACCATTTTAAGGATTAATGTTAATAAACATAATGAATCTTTGTTAGTTCAGTACCGCAATTCATTTAGCGTTACCCAGAATGCACCATGAGGAGGTAGAATTGCATCTGGGTCAGTTATTTTGTCAGTTAGTCAGGAGTTAGTCAGTCATAGTCAGTCAAAATGTATTAAAAAGGTGTGTAATTCTCGTCAATAAAGCCACCGTCCGTACTATAACTGTCGAGTTAGTTGAGTTACTCTTTTATGGTGGGAAGCCGAGGATGTTTTGGCGGTAAAACACTTTCTAAATTTTCGCTCTGAAGGGTGGGAGGATCGATGTCTTTTAACTGTAAACCCTCACATATATCACCATCGGTATAACAAGGGTAAACTTTTTTTAATAAAAACTCTATTATTTGCGAACCCCAGTCGTCCTTATATTTCCTTTCTAGGCAGTATTTTCGATAGAAAAATAGTGCCATGTATTGGTGAACATGGTCGTAAGTTTGTTTTGGTTTTCAAGATCGTTTATTGTATTTTATATGTATTTAGTGGACATTGGATAAATAGAATAAATTTGAATTTTTTTAAATACAGATTCTGTAAATGCAAAAGAAACTTTGCATGCACCCAACCTCGCACCTACCCCAAATCCTATAGTGTGCCCAAGCAGGGGGGTTGCAGGGGGGCAGCATGCCCCCCCATACATACTTTACTGTTTATATATTGTAATGTTGGAAGCTAGCACTGATTTATTTATGTAAGGAAGCAAAAAATATCAAACATTTTGTAGAAAAGTAGTTTAAGTTATTTTCGATTTTCTCAAAAACCAGAAGACATAGAACCATGCGGTTTTTTGTGTTCGATTAAGAACTGATAGATACATGAAACGCATGTAAGCTAATTTATAATTTCATTTCACAATTTTGAAAACAATCGGTCTAAACTTTTTTGTTCACGTAATTTTATCAAAATTTCGACTTTAAATGGGAATTTCTCAAAAACCATTAACATGAATAATTTAATTTAAATGCAGGATTATAGAACAATCTTCTGGCTTTCAAACGCAGTATAGCACTTTATTGTAAGTGTTGCCGTTGTTTTTTAATATTTTTTTTTTTTCAATTTAAACAATTTTTTCTAAAAGTGCCCCTACCTCCTAAACGGAGGTTTTCTCAAAAACCAAAAGACATAGAACAAGAACTGATAGATACATGAAACACATATAAGCTAATTTACAATTTCATTTCACAATTTTGAAAACAACCGGTCTAAACTTTTTTTTCACGTTTTTTTTTTATCAAAATTTGGACTTTAAATGTGAATTTCTCAAAAACTATTGATATGTGTAATTTAATTTAAATGCAGGATTATAGAACAATCTTTTGGCTTTCAAACGCAGTATAGCACTTTATTGTAGGTGTTGCCGTTGTTTTTTGATATTTTTTTATTCAATTTAAACCATTTTTTCTAAAAGTGCCCCTACCTCCTAAACGGGGGGAGATAGACCCCCCCCCTCCCGTAGTAAAAAGTGCTTGTTTTTGACCCCTCTACAAAAATCCGTCATCAAATCTTGGCGGCCAAGTTATCGTACTCGTGCCGAACTATGTCATTTGCGAACATAAGCACTTTAATTAAATAGGTCGGCCGAAACTCGTGTTCCATTGGAAACTGTTCGGAAACTTTACTTTGAAAGATGGTTGCAGAAGTATGACACACCCAGAATGTTTCCAATCTTTGACGTAATTGATTTCTCGTCTTGCAGAACTCCTGCGTATTTCTGCTGCCTCTAAGGTCTTAAGCAATGTGCATTAAGTACATTTACTCTTTAATAATTCCTTATAATTTTTATTTAAAGCAAAATATTTTGCTTTCACATAGGCATTGTCTGGAGATTTCCTGCGTGCATCCTAATTTTTAACTGATATTGGACAAATTTGCAACTTGAAGCAAGAAATTTCCTTCTTGCAAAACTAAGATGGCTAGGACCATTAGAACACATGGCCAAAGTACTCAGGGTCTAACCTGGAGGGACAACACCAGCACAAAGAGACCCCTCCAAAAGTAGCGTGCAAAGAAGCGTGCGAGTTATAAACACTCAACTGTACCTCAAGCAGGAAATAAGAGGAAATAATAAAATAAATAAGATCGCTAATGATCTACAAACATCCTAATAAAGATTACCACAGGTAACAAGATAAAATACATAACAGATATTTTATGATCAACCAATCAAGATAATAATAACAAAACAAGATAAAATAAAAACAAGATAAAATACATAACAGATATTTTATGATCAACCAATCAAAATAATAATAACAAAACAAGATAAAATAAAAACAAGATAAAATACATAACAGATATTTTATGATCAACCAATCAAGATAATAATAACAAAACAAGATAAAATAAAATACATAACAGATATTTTATGACCAACCAAATAACAAAATAAGATAAAGATACAAAAAGTAATTTAACAACACTACCATAAACCCTGAGGACAAGAAAACCAACTCATCAGGATAACGATATAAATAGATTCAACACGGAAGGAGTTGCGAGTAGTTGCAGAGTAGTATGTAAGAACTATGTATGTAAAAACTATTTAAATATTTTATTTGTTGAAAAGAAAATAAAGTTAACATTTAAAAATATATTTTTTTGAAGTAACCTTTTTTATTTCCGACGGATAAATATAATTGGGGGCTCAACCGGGATAGCTCATTATTAACGTAAAAAGTGAATAAAACAGGCAAATCTACATAAGTACTTGTAGATACAATTAAGACAAAAAAACTTTCAAAAGTGAAATTGAAGCTATCAGCAAAATTTGTTAATAATAGGAGAAAAACAAAGTATCCTGAAAGTGTTAACAATCGTGAACTAAAAGGAAGAAACCAACAAAGTGATTCTCGTTCGCTCTATAAAGCCAGTATCCAGCAACAGATTGGAGAACAGCATCCTGAGAAGCAGAGAAAATTATCGTAAGAAATTATTTTTAAGAAGTGAAACAAAAATTGTTAAAATGACTACAACAACTATAGATATAAAACAAATAATTGAATTAGCTATTGAACAGGCTACTGCTCAACAGCAGAATCAAATAGATGAACTAACAAAAAAATTAGAAAATTTAACAGTTCCAAATAATGTAACAGACTATAAAAAACAAACGATAGATCCACAAATACTAGACAATGAAAGTCTTGACATTATTAAAAGTTTACCAACTTTCGAAGGCAGCAATGAGGGATATGTGAGTTGGCGAGAAGCTTGTCAAAATAGTATCAGTCTCTACACTCCTGGTAGTAGACGATATTTTGCTGCTTTAAGCATAATGAGAAATAAAATAGTTGGTCATGCGAATTCAGTTCTTACCAGTCATGGTACGGTGCTTAACCTTGAAGCCATTTTAAGTAGATTAGACTTCGCCTACGCGGATAAAAGACCAATACATGTTTTAAATCATGAATTAAGTATGATAACACAGGGCAGAAAAACGTTAATAGAATTCTATAATGAAGTTACGGAAAAATTGACATTAATAATAAATAAAGTTATAATGACATATGGTACTTATAGTGAAACCACTGAGAAATTCAATGAATCATATAGGAAAAATGCGTTAATAGCATTTATAAATGGTCTTCATCAGCCAATGTCTGATACGGTATTTAGTATGAAACCTGAAGATTTGCCCAATGCACTAGCCCAGGCTCAAGAGTTAGAAAGCAACAAAACAAGAAGTAAATTTCTGAATCAATAC
Source organism: Philhelius festivus (assembly GCA_963931855.1). Taxonomy (NCBI): domain Eukaryota; kingdom Metazoa; phylum Arthropoda; class Insecta; order Diptera; family Syrphidae; genus Philhelius; species Philhelius festivus. The sequence goes on along the minus strand of OZ007555.1, from coordinate 167,688,219 downwards.
AATCAAAGAAATAATATTAGAAACGAAACATTCGGTAATACATTAAGATACCAACAAAAACCCCAAAATAGTTATCAACAAACAAATAGGGCTAGCCACCATAGTCCAGATCCAATGGAATTAGGATCTTCAGCTTATAAAAAAGTAACTCCACAGGAAATGCAAAGGTTTAGACAGGTACATAATAATCAGAATAATTCATTTAGGAATACTTACAATCAATTTAATCAAAATAGGAATTTTAATAGAAATTTCAGTCAGAATAATAATCAAAATGATAATATTAAAAGAGAAAGAGAACAAAGTGTTCAATTAAGCTGCCAACCACCAAACAAAGTAAGGATAAACAACATTCAAGGGAATCATTTTTTTAGAGGGAACGTGGGATTACCCCACATATACAGAAGAATAAATAGCAAATGGTTAAAAATATTAATAGATACTGGAGAAACATCTTGTTACACGTCTCCAAAAATATTTAGTGATAAGAAAACATGGGAAATTAATAAAAGAGTAAAAACCGTGAATGGGTTTACAATTATTAAATATTATTATGAAATATATATTTTTGATAGAGTGGTTCGATTTTACGAAATTGAGAACCTAGACGCAGATTGCTTGATAGGTTACAATCTTTTGCGAAGTGCAAATATAAATTTAGAAAGAAATTTATTGATATACAATAATAAAGCAGAAAGGATGTTCATGGATGGCGAATCATTGCCATGGGAGAGTAATATAACACAAACAGGAAATGAAATTAAAGTTACCTTAGAGTCATCAAGTACGACTGACTCACGTTCTATTTACAGTCTCGAACCACGCCTTAATAACCAAGTAATCGAAAAAGTACAATCAGATCAAAACGTTGATATTCTGAATAAACAAGTTCGTTCCGTTATTGAAAAAATACATTCAAAAATAAATATTACATTGCCATTCCGTACAGATGTGGTGGCAGAAATAAAAACTAATATAGTGTAATATTTTTGCTAGGTTCGTTAAATAAAACTTATTACTCTTTCTAATATTTCTTCTTTATTTTTACTTTTCAAATCACAACAATAAATCTCAATTTATAATCAACTCAAATACTTTTCAAATTAAAATCACACTTGTTTTACACAATCCAATAAGCAGAGTTTTGCACACTTCCGTAATCAAAAATCAACTGTCGTGCTCACCGCGAGCACTCCCTTATATACTCATGTTAGTTGTTCTCGAAAATTCGCGAAGCTTCTCGTCTTGGAATGTTCTAGATGGTTGGAATAAGGGAAAACACATTTGACATTGGAAAAGAGCTTTTTGTTTCTTCCATAAATTAGATATTCAATTTTCCAACAGATGGCGCTGTAGTAGTATAAAGCTCTGTTCACAACATTGCCCCCTTCTTAAGATTGTTCGTCCCGAACAATTCTATCTCCAGCTTCGCCACTGTAACGGTGCAGTCGATCACTATGCACAACTTTTAACTTTCCTCGTGACCCTCTTTGAATTCGGTAAATGACATCATTGATTTTCGTGACGACAGTATAAGGGCCTTCCCAGTTTTGTTGAAGTTTCGGCGACAATCCCTTTTGACGGTGTGGATTATACAGCCATACACGATCTCCTACTTGGAATCCTGTCGTGTTTGCTCTTGTGTCGTACCTTGTCTTCATTCGATCGCTGTAAGCGCTCATTCTAGTCCTGGTCCTTTCGTGAATGTCGTTTAGCCTCTCTTTTAGGTCACTCACGTAATCCCCAGTTTCCTGAGACTCTTCTGATGGGTGTCCAAACCTTATCTCACTAGGCAGCCGTATGCTTCTTCCGAACAGGATTTCAGATGGTGTTTGTCCTGTTGAGCTGTGTATTGTTGAATCTCTCGACCATTCCATCAGATTGGGGGTGAAGTGGTGTGGTTCTCGTTTTCTTAATGCCAAGGAACGCGCACACCTCTTGGAATATGTTTGACTCAAAGTTCCTTCCTTGGTCGGAATGAAGTTCCATAGGCACACCGAACCTGCTTACCCAGTTAGACACAATCTGGTCGGCCACGGTCTTGGCTTCTTGGTTCGGGATAGCGTATGCCTCAGGCCATTTGCTGAAGTAATCCATTACCACCAGAATGTATTTGTTTCCATCATTCGTTTCCGGAAATGGACCAGCTACATCAACAGCAATCCTTTCAAACGGTGAGCCAACATTATATTGCATCATTTTTCCTTGCAATTTTCTACCAGGTCCTTTGGTTGCAGCACAAACGTCACAATTTCGGCACCACTTTTCAACGTCGTCTCTTGCATGCAACCAGTAGAATCGTTGTCTCACTTTTTCTAAAGTCTTATTGACTCCCAAATGGCCTCCTGAAGGTCCATCATGCATCTCTCGAAGAACCTCTTTGATTTTCGATTGAGGTAACACAAGCTGCATTACATAGGATTTACCATCAGCGGACTCCCATTTTCGCCGAAGAACACCTTCTTGCACATGAAGTGAGTCCCATTGTGCCCAATAGGCCTTTAAAATTGGACTCCTATCGGAAATGTCATTCCATGCGGGTTTTTCTTCATCTTCCTTCCATGCGAGAAGAGGTTCAATGTCGGGGTCTTCTTGTTGAGCAGATCGTATTTTTTCATTGCTCCATCCACAAATGGGGTCAGCTCTTATTCGCAGAATATTGATGGATTCCTTTTCTTCTTGTCGCCTGCAATGCTTGCAATCTATTTTACAAGGTCTTCGGGATAGTGCGTCGGCATTTGAGTGCAGCTTTCCCCTTCGGTGTTGAATTTCGTAATCGTAAGTCTGCAGTCTTTCTATCCACCTTGCGACTTGTCCTTCTGGGTTCTTGAAGTTCAACAACCAGTTAAGAGCACCATGATCGGTTCGTAGAAGAAACTTCTGTCCATAGATGTATTTATGGAAGTGTTTCGTTGCCAAAATGAGTGCCAAGAGTTCTCTTCTGGTCACACAGTAGTTTCTTTCGGTCTTCGACAGTACTTTGCTGAAATAGGCGACAACCTTTTCTTCGCCATTGTGCACTTGTGACAGAACAGCGCCGACTCCCACGTTGCTTGCATCAGCATCGATGATAAAAGGCTTGTCTGGAGTCGGATAGATCAGCACCGGAGCATTGCATAGACGGTATTTCAGTTCTTGGAAGGCTTTTTCACACTCACCTGACCATCTAAACTGCTTGTTCTTTTCCGTAAGCTGATGCAAACTCTTCGCAATTCCGGCAAAGTTCTTAACAAAACGTCTGTAATAAGTAGCAAGACCAAGAAAACTTCGTAGTTGATGTTTGTCCTGTGGTGTTGGCCAATTTTTGACGGTGTCAACTTTTTCAGGATCGGTCTTGACTCCTTGGGACGAGATGATATGTCCCAAATACTTCACTTCAGTCTTGAACAGTGCACATTTTTCTGGATTCAGTTTTAGGTTAGCCTCTCGAAGTCTCTGGAACACACCCCTTAGGTTCTTACAGTGTTGGTCGTATGTTTTTCCATACACGATAACATCATCCAAGTAGACAAGACAAGTTTTCCACGTCAGGCCTTGAAGGACGCACTCCATCAAACGCTCAAATGTTGCCGGAGCGTTACAAAGACCAAACGGCATCACCTTGAACTGCCAGAGCCCATTACCTGTGGAGAACGCTGTCTTTTCTCGATCTTCAGGGTGAATTTCAACTTGCCAATATCCACTTTTCAAGTCTAGTGTTGAAAACCATTGTGCTCCTTCCATCGCATCTAAGGTGTCGCTAATTCTTGGCAGGGGATATCTATCTTTCTTAGTCACGTCATTCAACCTTCGGTAGTCAACACAAAACCGTGTACTTCCGTCCTTCTTTTTGACTAGGACCACGGGTGACGCCCAAGGACTCTTGGAGTTCTCAATCAAACCATCCTTCTTCATGGTGGTAACCATTTCCTCAGCTTCACCTTGTTTGGCCAGTGGCAGACGTCTTGCGGGCTGACGAATGGGTCTTGCATCTCCTGTATTTATTCGATGCTGCACCATTTGTGTCCTTCCATATTTCCCGTTTGGTGAAGCGAAAATGTCGGCATACTCATTCAGAAGGCTTTCTGCCATTTTAACCTGATGTTGGTCTAGGTTAGCTGAATTGAGTATCTTTGCCTTAATGCTATTGAGCTCCTCAGGATCTAATGTCTTTCTCGGTGTTTCAGCGTCAATTCGTGTTATGGCTGCGACAGATTCGCACTTACCGATAACTTCTCCTTTCGCTAACTTTACATCGTACGGTTTGGTGTTGAGTATCCGTACGGGGACCATATTGTTCTTCGGAGCCACAAGTGTCTTCCCAATGATGATGTTTTGGGAAGAACAATCTGGGCCTGGTTCCACCATTAGGTATCGATGGCGTCCACACTCACCTTCTAATTTTGTCCAAACGAATACCTCAGAAGAAGTAGGAATAATCACGTCTTCTTTGATGACAGTCCTTAGAGTTGTTGTTCCTTCGTGCCCATAGATCATTGGAATCTCTGTATTCTGGTATTTGAGTACCTGGTTGCCAATATCCAAAATTACTCGATGTTCTTTCATGAAATCCATGCCTATGATGCATTCGTCACATATATCTGCCACCAAAAATTTGTGTGAGAATTCTAGATCTGCAATTCGAATTCTAAGTCAGATTTCCCCATAAACCCTAGCTGCTTCCCCTGTGGCAGTTCTCAGACGGTAGCTATTGGTGTTGTGTAGCCAATTCAGGTGCACTAGGTCTTGACGCACAATGGAGGCGGTGGCACCGGTGTCGATGGTGACCACACGTTTGTTGCCATTTGAAGTTGCCTCGACAGTCAGACTTTTATTGTCTCGTTTAGTTTGGGAGACCTGGATGGTGTTTCTGGGGCCATCGATACCAGAAACCAGCTTCTGCCCCTCGAAGTTGGTTCTTACTCGTTTCCCTGTTGGGAAACTGTTCGGGAAGTAACACTGATGTTATTGTTACGTTGTTCTGGGTTTGAAACTCCGTGTCCATAATGTTGACAAGCTCTTCTTGGTGGTAATCGACATTGACGCTGTAAATGTCCGGTCTTGTTGCAATTCCAGCACTTTGCAAGTCCGTTTCGTTGGTTCCTTTGGACATCAGTTCTTTGGCATGAGCATTCTTCGACGATGGCTTCTCTAAGTCGATGTACTCCGTGAGAAGCTTGCTCAGCTGCTTCCATTGTCAAGGCAAATGCTAATGTTTCAGAAAGCGTTCGTTTTCCAGCAGTTCGCACGGCTCTTTGAAGATGTATGTCGGAAATGGCGCGAACAAATGCCTCAACTGCAAACTGGTTACAAATTTCCTCTCCAACATCTGGATAAGCAAGATGAACAAGCCTTTCAATGTCCGCTTGCAGTTGTTGTAGAGTTTCGCCCCTCTTCTGAACTCTGGAATTGAGTTGCACTTTGAAGACTTCTTTCATGTGGCTGTTACCAAAGCGTTTGTCTATAGCCAAAACCAAGGAATTGAAGTCACCACTCTTATCTGTTGGTATGGTTTGCAACAACTCAGCAGCTGCTCCTCTAAGAGCAAGGGTTAAGGCTATATACTTGTCAGCCTCATCCCAGCCATTTGTTGTGGAAGCTGTCTCAAATTGCTTCTTGTATATTGACCAAGAAGTTTGTCCATCAAAGGTTGGAGGTTGCATCTCTTTTTTTCTCAAAGTTTCCCCAGAACTTTCCCGAATCTTTATGTTACAAACACGGTCTAACTCTTTTGAAAACGTCTCCATTTTGTTGTCGACTTGATTCCCTAGCAATGAAACACGTTCATCTAACTCTTTTGAAAATGTCTCCATTTTGTTGTCGACTTTATCCTCCAGCAATGAAACACGTTCATCAAGTGCAGATACATTAGTCTCGATGTTAACAAGCTTGCCTTCTAGCATGTTTTTCTGCTCTTCGAGAAGGTCTTTTTGTTCGCTATGCTGTTTCTCAAGGCGTTCGAGAATATTCTTTTGTTCATTTTTCTGCTCATTGAAACGTTCGGTTTGTTCATTTCGTTGCTCTTCGAGACGTTCGAGAACATTCTTTTGTTCATTTCGTTGCTCTTCGAGACGTTCGAGAACATTCTTTTGTTCATTTCGTTGCTCTTCGAGACGTTCGAGAACATTCTTTTGTTCGTTTTTCTGTTCATTGAAACGTTCGTTTTGTTCATTTCGTTGCTCTTCGAAACGTTGAAGCAGAAGACTAATCATATTTGAAACATCTACATTTTTACTTACGTCTGCTTCCTCAGCGTCAGCTTCAAAGACGAAAATGTCCGGGTCTTCATTTTGTTGTTTCAAATATTCGGCCAAACGCAGAACAAGCTCATTTTTCGATCCTGCTCTAGAAAGTTCTCGCTTGCCCAATTCACTTTTCAGCTCATTACAGTTGAGCTCTTTTAGCAACTTGCTCATTATTATTTTTTTTTTTTTTTCGCACACTTCACTGCACAATAAGTTTTATTCCACTTTTCTGACACCAATGTAATATTTTTGCTAGGTTCGTTAAATAAAACTTATTACTCTTTCTAATATTTCTTCTTTATTTTTACTTTTCAAATCACAACAATAAATCTCAATTTATAATCAACTCAAATACTTTTCAAATTAAAATCACACTTGTTTTACACAATCCAATAAGCAGAGTTTTGCACACTTCCGTAATCAAAAATCAACTGTCGTGCTCACCGCGAGCACTCCCTTATATACTCATGTTAGTTGTTCTCGAAAATTCGCGAAGCTTCTCGTCTTGGAATGTTCTAGATGATTGGAATAAGGGGAAATACATTTGACATTGGAAAAGAGCTTTTTGTTTCTTCCATAAATTAGATATTCAATTTTCCAACAGATGGCGCTGTAGTAGTATAAAGCTCTGTTCACAACAATAGAATCACCAGGAACTGGGAAAAGGGAGCTGGGGAGGGGTCAAAGTGAAGGGAAGAAGGATTTGCTCACTGGCTTACGCAGATGATGTGGTGGTAATGGCGAAAAATGAAGAAGAGATGCAAAGTATGATAAGAAGACTAGAGAAGTACTTCGAGAGGAAAAAACTGGAAGTGAACGTGGGAAAGACGAAAGTGATGAGGTTCAGAAAAGGAGGAGGGAGGAACACAACAGTAGACTGGAGATGGAGAGGAAAGAAAATAGAAGAGGTAAAAGAATTTAAATACTTAGGGTATGTGTTCAAAAAGAATGGTGGGCAGGAGGCACATATAAAGGACAGAATAAAGAAGGCAGCAGCGGTCATGAAGGAAGCATGGGGAATTGGAAGAAGGAAATTTGAAAAGATATGGGAGAGGAAAATGTGGCTTTTCGACACCCTGGTGTGGACGGTGATGGGATATGGGCCAGAAGTATGGGGATGGAAGGAGAGACAAGAAATGGAAAGGATGCAAGAAAGGTACCTTAAATGGAGCCTAGGGGTAGAATGGCAAACTCCAGGATACATGGTGAGAGAGGAAACGAAAAGAGATAAGATTATGATAAGAGCAAAGAAAAGGGCATGGAATTATGAAGAGAAGTTAGCATCTGGAAAAGGAAGTGAAATAGCTAGGGAATGTTTGGAGGAGATTAAAGAGAGACAGAGAGATGGACGGGGGAGAAGATCACGATGGGAAAAAGAGAGAGAAGAAATGAAGGAAAGGGAGGGAAGAGAAGATAGTTTGAATGGATATGAGAGACTGGAAATGGAAAGCAGAAAAGAGCAGGAGAAGGAAAGACGAGACCTAATCAAAGAATCCAGGTATAACAAGTGGTATAAAGAAGTGATGACGGAGGAATACCGAAATATTTGACAGAGGGATGGAAAACAGAAAGGACAAGGAGAATAGCAAGAGTAAGGCTAGGAAATGAGGTGAGAGAAAGGTGGTACTGGGGGCGAGAAGAAGAGAGGGTGTGCAGGGTATGTGAGGGGGAACAAGAGTCGTGGGAACATTTAATAGAAAGATGCAGGTCAGGCGGAGATGAAGGGAAATCAATAGGGGACAAAATGAGGGAAATAATGGACGAAACAGGGAGGGGCGAAGAATGGATAAAGGAACTAGAGAAGGTGAGAAAAGGTAAGAAGAGAGAGAATGAACAAGAGGAGGTAGAGTAGAGAGAGGAGGGAGAGTAGAGAGAGTAAGGAGGCGGACAGCTTGTAACCCTTAGGGGAAACAATACAATTAAATACAATACAATATACAAACCCTACTCAAAAAATACTTAGCTATATAAAAACACATGCCATAAATGACTATGTTGTTGAGTCATACATAATACTGAGCTAAAATTTAAGTTTGAGAATATTGACACATTAAGTTACTTAAATATAACAAAATCCAAGTCAGTTATTGGAATAAGTACTATAAGTATAATTATTGTAATTATTATTATATTAACCTTATTTTTTAAGAAAAAAGAAATCAAAATCAACAACAATATACCGATGCAACATATAATCGAACCACAACAAGAGATGACATTAGAAAAAGGACTTGCCTTGCTTCAGAAACATATTGATGAATCGGGGCGATTCATTTTGAGCGATGGGGGGAGTTATAAACACTCAACTGTACCTCAAGCAGGAAATAAGAGGAAATAATAAAATAAATAAGATCCCTAATGATCTACAAACATCCTAATAAAGATTACCACAGGTAACAAGATAAAATACATAACAGATATTTTATGATCAACCAATCAAGATAATAATAACAAAACAAGATAAAATAAAAACAAGATAAAATACATAACAGATATTTTATGATCAACCAATCAAAATAATAATAACAAAACAAGATAAAATAAAAACAAGATAAAATACATAACAGATATTTTATGATCAACCAATCAAGATAATAATAACAAAACAAGATAAAATAAAATACATAACAGATATTTTATGACCAACCAAATAACAAAATAAGATAAAGATACAAAAAGTAATTTAACAACACTACCATAAACCCTGAGGACAAGAAAACCAACTCATCAGGATAACGATATAAATAGATTCAACACGGAAGGAGTTGCGAGTAGTTGCAGAGTAGTATGTAAGAACTATGTATGTAAAAACTATTTAAATATTTTATTTGTTGAAAAGAAAATAAAGTTAACATTTAAAAATATATTTTTTTGAAGTAACCTTTTTTATTTCCGACGGATAAATATAATTTGCGCAACTGGAAGCAGTTCTTGTAGATTGTTGGATGAGACCCAATTTTCACTGGGAACTGAAGGGTTAACCTAAATAATTTTTGTATTGGAAATTGCCTATTGATATATGCTGCCGTAAGACTCTAAGAATTGAAACCGGAACAGTAAGATACTAATCCACAAGTCCGGCTGTAAAAGATTTAAAAATTGGTTATGCCGCCCTAAGTCTGAGTCCGTTCATTGGAAGTGATCTTTTTTAACCTACATTTCCATATGAGATTAGTTGTAGTTGTATTTTGCAAAGTTAAATATAAACCTGTTTATTTAAATATAAAGTATACCCATGTACGTATGTATGTATAGTATCTATACATAAGTATGTGTGCATATAATAAAATAAGTAGGTAAGCAAGTCATGTTCCTAAGGAAAAAACCGTATCAAATGGCACCTCCTATTTTATGCAAATAATCCTCTTTTTAAATAACAAAGACCCGAAGGATTTCCTTTTCTTTGCTATTGCCAAAATATTGTCCCCTTGTTTGCCAAACAAGAGTAGATTACTAACATAAACAGCATTAACGAAAGCTGATTTTTGTCTTAAATTGATCTAAAGCGATGCTCTTTAGGAACTATACATAGATATTTTACTTTGCTCATTTGCAAATGATTAAATGCAATGAAGAGCTACTTACGAGTGTAAGAAGATTACAACTTTCTTGAATGGATTTCGTTTATGGTTGTGTAGGTGATTTATGAGATTATTAACTGCCTGCACGACTGAATATTTTTAAATTAATTTTGGGTGAATGTCCGCACATTTCGGACAGTCACGACTTGACGTGTTTTGGTTTTCAACTGCGCAACAGTTTGTAGAAGCTTCGCTTTAACACGATCGGTTCCCAAAGTCTAAATAAAAGTCCAACGGCAATTTGTGATCAATTTCTCATTAGAGCTAAAGAAAGATGTTTAATTGTATGTGACGTTTCGAGCATAATTATGTATCATCAGGCTTTAATTTCACAATAAATAAATAAAATGCAAACATTCATACACTATCCAAAAAAAATGTAAGATACACTTACAAAAAACATGATTCATACGACTAGCAGTCCATTATATAATAATACGTCAATGGTTGCACATTTAAAATGTTCAGACATGAAAATCTAATACATTATGAAAAATTCGCATTACCTAGGTACTACTGTACTAATGCAGCAGATTTATATAATTCCTTAATTAATATGTATGTTTATTGTTTGTGTCTAAACATTTTTAATACTAATGTGGTACAGGTTATTGTTTACCAAGGTCATTCGTTATTCAACCTTTGTAGGAATGAAGTATTTTTTTCTTTGAATAAAGAATGGTAACTAAGCATCCACTACTTCATCCTAAATTATAACTTTTCAATATTTCAAAAGCATCGCGTTCTTAGAAGAAATTGGTCTAATTCCAACTAAAACGTCAACTTCCCCACCTGTGTTACAACTTACCGATAAAGGTAGAAAAATATAAAAAATTCAAGTTCGGTTGGATGTGGCGGTGCTCCGAAAAAAGCTCTAAAAAAAGGTGACAAAAATTGTAAGAATACAGTAAACCCATCTATCGGCACATTTTTCATGGGTCTCAATTATCTCTTTTGTGATCAAAATGCCTGTAAACACGGTTTTAATACATTGAACATTGAAAAATTGACTTGACTATTTTTAAAAAAACACCTGACTTACTCACAAACTGACTAACTGAGACGCGAAATGCCTGCCATGCAATTCTACCTCCTCGTGGTGCATTCTTGGTAAACCTATATGATTTGCTGTACTTTACTTACAAATAAACCGCATTAACATTAATCCTCAAAATGAAATCACCGTTGTTAAATACCAAAAATCAAAAATTTCATAAAAAGTAGTTTTAGTAATTTTCAATTTTCTCAAAAACTAGAAGGGACAAAACCATTCGGTTTTTTGTGTTCGATTCAGAATTAATAGTAGCATTGACCACTAAAAGCCAATTAAGCACTTCATTTCACAGTTTTGAAAAAAAAAATTGGTCTAAACTTTTTTTTTTTTCATTTTTTTTAACAAAATTTTGAGTTTGCTTGAAAATTTTCAAAAACTATTGACACAAGTAATTTAATTTAAATTTAAGATTATAGAATAGACTTCTGGCTTTCAAAACCGGTATACCTAGTACTTTATTGTAAGTGTTGCTGTTGTTTTTTTAATATTTATATATTTTCAATTTAATTCATTTTTTCTAAAATCGCCCCTACCTCCTAAACGGGGCGAGATAGACCCCCTCCTCCTATAGTAAAAAACGCTTGTATTTGACCGTTCTACAAAAATCCGTTATCATTTTTTGGCGCCTAAGTTATCGTACTCTCCCCGAGAAATGATTTTGACGATGAACTTAATTCATAAAATTCGATATTTTTTAAATAATTGACTTCGTTATTTCGGAAATTAATATACTGTTTGGGTTTAATAAAAACGTAAAAACCATTTTTAATATCGAAGCTGCTACTGAATTTTAAGCGATAATTTCAACTAGAATTTGTATAACCTTTTACTAGCACTGAATTCAATTAAAGAATTATACTTTCCCGCAATTTATAGTCTTTTTGAACAATAGCGACATTTCAGAACATCATTGACCGAGAGGGATCATCATTATTGTCCCTTTCGAGAACTGCCGTTATAACACGGTCATAATTAATAACATTTTTATGGGGTGGCCGTGGCGCGATGGTTGTGTGCTCGCCTGTCAACCTCAATATCACAGGTTCGATCCCTGCCGTCGTCTATGTCGTCTTTAATTCCATTAAAACCTTCTATAAATTGTCATCAATGGGCTGCGGGTTTACTCATTACATGTTGTTCAGGCATAACACTAACAACATGTGATTGAGTTAAACTAGTATGCCCAACAAGGATGAAAAACGAATAAAATAATGCGAATTATAAGGGACATAGAAATAAGACACGGCAATTCTCCGCTTTAGTTCAGCCGCCATCCCTGGAGATAAAAAATCTGAGACAACCACCTTCAGTCTCAGAACATCGTGCCGCACATCTTTCCTATCCTTCTTTCTCTTCCGTAACTTCACGCCCACGCTGTGTTGAAACATTAAAAGGGTAATCATAATCCCTTGAGCGTGAGTAGATTATAAAAAAAAAAAAAAAAAAAAAAAAACTGATTAAACTTTCTACCTAGGTATCCTTCGATCTACGCATATAACAGTATCTTAATCGGTAGGTATAAACTAAACATGTGGGTATGAAGAAAAAACCGGATATACTACATACATACATAAATGCATAATAAAAATTCATAATTTTTATTTCGCATTCCCTACCAATGAACTCCAACTGAGAACTAGGCTTAAAAAAAATACACCGAAGTAATTTTCCGCCAATCTCAGGTTGCATAAGTCTTAATCCGTAGGTGCAAAAGGTTTGAAACTTCCGCATTTATATGTAATCAAGAGACCTTTTTTTCAAATTGATTTTCGGCATGAATTACACTAAAAGTAAAATGAACCGCAACTGATATAAGTTAAAATCATATTTTCTACTTGAATTGTTTTTGAGCAGAAACATATTAGTTGAAACGTTGTCGAAATATGATACTTTTAGCTGGGAATATTTGAAATTGGAAGGGAAGGCATTTCTAAATTATGATAATATAGATTATATGGATTTTAATTTTGTGGGAAGATATTCTTATGTAGATACAAATTTAATAAACTCATGAATGTACATATCTTCAAGAAAAAAAGATACCTACAATATTGGTACTACTCGTATTTGAAAGATTGTGAAAATTAGTTAAAACTTCTGTACCGCGGAACTGCGGTTCCTTTGACCCTAATCCGATTGTGTTTGCAAAACAAAAAGGGATTTAGTTTATAGAATAATAGCAAAAAGACATGCGCCATGGAATTATCTTAAATGCACATCTAGGTATACATTTCAACTTCCATATGTTTTTGCAAATGTCAATTCATGCCAGGAACATACATACATATGTACATAGTAATTATGACGTATGTACATACATAAATGGACCGTCAAAACAAATAGGATATAAGAAAAATGGTTTAGTGTATGTCTAGGTAGATTTTTGATCAAAATATTTAGATACCAATTCAAGTAGCAAGTCAAGTCGGTTTGATAAACTGCAAGTATGTACAGATATGTAAGGGTTTTTGAAAAAGGGCGGGGAGATATTGAAATGGAATACAACAAACTGTGTGTGAGGTATCAACAAATTTCTTTTTTATTCGAAAGTCCCATTATATAGAATATAACATCTTTCAAATGTCCGCCATGTTTTCAGACGGTGGCACGGATCCGAATGATTCAATTTTCAATGACCCTTCCCCATAGATCCGGCTAAATTAAAGCCATGGCCTGTGCTATGTTCACCTTAAATAAATTGTGGTTTATATGAATGGATCTTCGACCAAAATCCACACCAAACGGCAACTTTTCGAGTTTACATTGTCACCTGACGAACTTCGTATGGGTTGGTGTCATACCATAAACTTCAATTTTGCTAGGTCGGAATGATGTTTCAAGTAAAGCCAAATATAAACTCTTCGAAGCAACGCACAGTGCGGCCGAAAGCCACTTTGTGCGGCCAAAAGTCGAAAAACGTAGAGAATGATCCACAAATTGGTATAAAAGGGTTTTTGGGGTCGCTGATTACGAATCTGTTATCAGAATCAGCAAATTCAAAATGGCCGACCTAATATGGCGTCATGTCAAACGAAAAAACTTATCAAAAATGAAATAACTTTGATAGTTGGTTAAAAAATTTTGTTTAGATATTATTAGGGCATGTACCTACTTCAAAATTGATTAAAAATGAACAAATTCAAAATGGTGGAATGCTATATGGCAGTATTATACTCGTATAACAAAAAAAATGGACAAAAATTATTTATATATTTTTATTGAAATCGAACACAGTAATTTATAAATAATAAATTTAAAAACACAAAATGCAATATGAGCAAACAATATAGGTATGTATAAGTTAATCCGATATTTACATGAAAAAGTTTTCATTGCCCATCTCGTAACAGTCACAATCATCTACATCTGTATCTGTTTCAGAAACGGAAGAGCTGTCAAAAGATTGTTGTTCATCTTCTGTTTGATTATTTACAGGTGGAGGTGCTAACGAATTGATAGAGTCCTTAGACAAAGATTTAAGTGGTTTTAGAGGTAATTCCCGACAACTAGATATGAATGGATCGGATGCGACTAAAAAACATCCTCCATTGTCTTTTGACGATAATGGTTTCTTGCGAAATTAGCTTGATAGATTTAAAAAAAATTATTACATGCTGCTTGTGCATCTTGCGACATTTGGCAGATAGGTAACTCTGAATATTTTATTATTTCGGTGCCATGAATTAAAAGTTTGTCAACCAACGTGGGCATACAATACCAGGGATATCGTTGTAAATTAAGGTACTAGTACGGTCTAGAACGCCAAAAAAACGCACGACTTTTGGGAATTGTTTTCTTGGAAACTTTATAAAATAATAACATAATTTGTTTTTAAATAATGAAATAATGAAATAAATAATGTCTTAATTTTCTAATTTTGGCCGAATTATAGAGGGTGCCAACGTTGACTCTTCAAAAAACACATAGTACCATTGCGGACAGTTAATCTCCGGATCTACTGAACCGATTTTCAAAAAACTTGTTGCAACTTGATTGTTTTTTTTAAAGCTTGACATTTTTTGTTTTTTTTTTTTTACGTTTAAAACAAATTGTGGTAAATTGTCTTGTAAGAAACCTTCCTTTAAATAACCCACTTTGTTTTTTTTTTTGTTTCAGTCCAGCCAATCCTGTCCGCAATAGGACAATGTATTTTTTGATGAGTCGAACAAGAAATAGCAAGAAAAAAAAGTTTTCACTCAAACAAATATTTTTTTTTAAAGTAAATAAATAGTGTTGACATTATCTCTGTCTAGCAATGTACTATTTAGGAATTTTTATTCAGAAATTCTTTAACTTATTTTACGCACCTGCAGCTGCTGAATCCATTTTATTGCAATAGATTTGCTTGAAAATAAAAACTTTTACACGTGTTTGATGGAAGTGTCCATTAGCATATCTTAACGACGCGTGACTACGTTAACTTAACAGCCACATTCAGACTGAAATTATGGGGGGGATTTGTCATTTGTGGCAAGAGACTCTACTACGAACATTTTTCGTCTCCTAGGGGTCTCCTTTAGACAACCTGATGATAACAAAACCCCTAACTCGAAACTTTTATTTTAGACTTTTGGCCGCAAAAAGATGACTTCGGCCGCACTGTGCAACGGCTAAAACGATAATGTGCTACGGAAGTCAAGTATGGGGCTACGAAGAACACGAAAAGTTACAATGATACTTTATTAAGCATCTTTTCAGGCTACCAAGTAACTCACCCACCTACATGATCTATGTGGAAACTGGTCTAACCCTACTGCGTCTTTTTACCTTAAGGATTCATTTCAAATATATCCTTAAAGTTATGCAACTTCCTGAACACCGCCTGCCAAAGATAGTGGTCTCGTATCTTTTAAGAAGAAAAACAGGCTTCTTTGTGCAATGGCAAGAGCTAAGCCAGGAACTTGGAGTAGAGTTGTCTCTGACATGGGATTTCTAGAGCAAGCAACCAGCTCATCGAGTCGCTTGGTGTACAGGGAACTTAACCACAGCTTATTGAAACGGAACTACTTCCACGAAGACTACAGCGCTTACCAAATCAGCATCATATTTAAGACTTGAGGAGTGTTATTGCCTCTGAACTTCAGGCCACATAGAGAAGATTTACCATCTCTTTGCACCCTCTGTAATCTACGGGAAAAAGAAGATGTTTTCCATCTAATAGGGAAATGCCTAATTCTTCAGGAGAATCGAAGATATTATTGGAATCAATCCTTTTTCACAATGGAAGAAGTCGTGGAGATACTAAATGGGTCAAACTGGAAAACCCTTTGTAAATATACGTCTGATGCCCTTGCATATAGAAACCAATTTATTGAAGAATAGAGAAATTATGTAGCAAATCATTAAAATAGCCTACTTTTGCTCGAAAAGCACAAAAAACATAAATGCTTTATGCTATTTTGTGTTTCAAATCACTTAAAATTTGACAACCAATAATCCAATGGCCAATTTATAATGGAATTATTTTGCTTCAAATCAACCGCACCCTAATTGAAGTTTCACCAAAATTTTGTATCTAAATATATATTAAGTAACTACATACATATGTAAATGTACATTTGAGTTAAATATTAATCAAAATGAAATTACATCTAAAACTGCCAATCTGGCTGACGGCTTTTGCCAATGCTTATATGAATTATTCAATCAAAATTGTTAGAAATCAGAAGGATGATAAAATAAAATTCAGTTAAACTAAACTTACAATAAAAACGTCTGAATATCTTTGGATTGAATCTTGTTATATTTGCAGACTCTTTATAATTAGATGATATATATATTTATCAGCCGAAAGTTCGGAAATAAACTTACGTTAGTACTGCTTATGGCTTGAACTTCCATCATGGGGCTTTGATTTTGAACTAAAAACTATTTACTCAGATGGATTTACAGAACGCACAATTCAAAAATATTTTGCGTTCATTTCACTGACAGGAATATCATTAGGATAGCATGAAGACTTTTCTGCTGAATGTTTTTATAAGACGGAAACAGATTTCTTGCAAAGTTCCTAATTATTTCATATTGGCGTAAGTAGAGGACTTTCAAACTTTTTATTATTACTCCTACTTCTTGGTTTTACCCATAGCATCTATCTCATGATCATCAGACTCTAGCCGTTTTCATACATCGTTATTCATTGTGCTTAAAATGCATTAGCTTTTTCTAATTTGGTTGCTATTATCAAGCCTATTTCTGTAACAAAGTCAACAATGTGATCAAATTTTTAATTTGAATATCTGCCATTAAATTTAACCACTAAGCCGTTTGTGTTTGCCGATGACACTGCTTTGTGTTATAGCAGTAAAAGTTATTTGAACCTATCTTTTGTTCCTAAAACATATTAAGAATTGCTTCATGGTTGATTTAAACTACATAAATTTGTCAAAAGTGATAAAACGAAGTTCATGATTTTCATCACAAAAGGAAAATATGTAATAATATGCCATTTAAATATTATTCGCCTAATTGTGCAAGATCCGGTTTAATGAATACTTGTTTCCACGGTAATAATGCACTCGCATTTGACTAAAATACATATATGCTGCTTGGATCAACGCTTTTCCGTTGATAGTGTTAAAATATTGACAAATATTTTTCGAAAATTCTGGGTATAACTCTTCCAGAGCTTATGAAAATCAAAACTTGCGTATTAACACCAGAAATTATAAATAATTTAGTACAGTACTTTCAACACTCGTTTTTGAACAACGGAATAGATCGTTGACTTTCGTGCCTCTTTAGATTCTGTTCCTCGTGAAGCTCTTATATATTAGTTGTACACAATCGGAATTTCAAGTAAAATGATCAAAATTTTGAAAGCTATATATGCGATAACAACCAAGCGATGGTCTGGGATGGAAAGTGCGTTTCGGATGAGTTTTCAAAAACGATGGGACTTCAACAGGGATGCAACCTGCGTTCATTGCAATTTGTCTTATATCTTATTTATCAATGATTTAAAAGAGGTGGTATCAGAGCAAATACAACATATAGAGGGCTCACAGCTGTACCGAACCAAGTCATTTTAAAATAAAATGCACGACTGGGTCGCACGAACTTGCTCCTATGTAATCGACTGGGAATTTTAAAAACGAATGTTATTAGAGAAAACTGTTCATAAGGATAAAATTAATTTTTAAATTCTTTTTTAGTCTTTAACAAAAATTATAAGTCCTTGTAGTGGTTTCTTTAAAAGAAGCTTTTATATACAAACTTTTTAAAAGGTTTTTAAGAAAAAATTTTGGTACGCTAGTTTAAAGTTTTTATTATTGTTCGAATAAAAATTAAATTTACGAAAAGAAATATTGACCAGTTTCGGAGATATCGAATTTTCAAAAAAAAAGAAAAAAAAAATAGATTTTTTTTTCAAAAATTCAAAAAATATTTATTTTGAAGTTTTGAAATGCAATGTGTTTTAGACTTTTTAGAAGCTTCTCTATAAAAATTTTCATTAAGATCCGTTATGTGGATAATGAGAAATTCAAAATTCGAAAAAATGGTTCTATGGTAGGTACAAGCTGTAATATCTTAATTTCAAAATTTTTTTATTAAATTAAAGATCGTAAAAATTAATTGAAAAAAAAAAAATTTATCAAAATTCTAGGCGCCGTTTTCGAGAAAAATACGATTTTTGAAAACCATTTTTTTTAATTTTTTAGCATTTGTATGGTAGGTACCTTTATTTTTAGGTAAAATAAATTTTTTTTTCTCACATCTTGTAGATTATATTGAGAAACTTTTATTTATCAAGTTTTAAAAAAAATCTAGCAAGGGGTTTTCAAAATATTGAGTTTTGAAAAAAAAAATTTGAAGTTTTTTTTAAAAATCCAAAAAAAATTTTTTTGAAATTTGAGTACACAATTCTATTCAAGTTTTTGGGGAGCCTTAGCAAAAAAAATGATCAAAATCGGCTGTACCGTTTTTGAGAAAATCAAAAACAAAAAAAATGGTTCCATGGGGGGTACCCTCAATAACCATTTTTCTGAAAATTTTGTTCAACAAATACCTAGCTTTAATTAAATGAAATTTTTTTGTGTTTTTATTTTTAAAATTTTTTGAGGAAAAAAAATGTTTATAAAATTTCGAAAAAAAATCGTATGGCAGGTACCGTTATTTTTGGTCTTAAAAAATCAAATCAAAAAACATCCGGGGGGAAAAAATTAAAACCCATATCTACCAAGTTTAAAGAAAATCGGCAGAGCCGTTTAGCTGCAATCGAACGGACAGACAGACAGAAAGACAGAATTGCGAGACCCACTTTTTTAGTCTTCGCTATCATCGTAATTTCAACTTTGATCAAAATCTCGAGTTCGATTTTTTTTCCGAATGCATAACTTGCCTTATAGTAGCTATAAGTCGCAAGTAAAAATTAACACAATATTCGAAATAAGCGGCGAACTAACAAACCTAAATTACATTCCAAATCGACCTGTGGCCTATTTCACCAACTTACAAATTGTAGATTACAAGCACTTTTTTAACAAATTTGTGCAAAAATCGTTTTTTTATGTTTCACAAAATGGTTGTATTACAAAAATGTGTTTGTTGTTTACAAAGGGTAATTTGTAGAAATTTCATTATTTCAGTTTCACCAAAACTAAATTTTTTTGTTGCTTACAAGTACAAATTTGTTAAAATTTATATTTTTTTGTAAGTTTCTGTTTCACGGAATCACGAAATTTTACAAATTTGTTCAGTTACTGAAAATTTTTTGCAGAAGAAAGATCGTCTGCCGATTTGATAACAATTTGTAATTTTCGGAAAAAATCGCATTTTAAACCCAAAAAACCTTACGCCGAAGGCATAGTAGCACCGATAGTGATATAAGTGTAGATTTTGTGTTTAATAGACGAAGAAAAATATATTGACCGCGAATTAACTATGAAATTTCAAATGCTTTTGTTTTCAACGAAAAGTTTCGGTTAAAACGTTCTAAAGCAGAGGAAATAATAAGTCAAATAGGACCTCGTATTGCAAAGAATAACACGAAAGCATTCGTGAACGGTTCTTTGATATTGCCGGTAAATATAATCTACCTAACAAATAATTTTTACTTACCACAGTATTTCGTCTTAAATTTTGCCACACGACATCTCTTAGGTATTTCCAATCTTTATCTATTAAAATACCATTAGATTTTATATTGTTGAAAATTTTTTGCCACTCGCTAACTTTAAGATTATGTGTTATGATATCGGAAAATTTTTCGAATAAAATATCTTTCTTATCACGAATTAAATCGGCGATAAAAATTTTATCTTGTTTATTCATTTTTGTTATGATGTGTCGAATGCTTACAAACTTGTACAGAAACAGTTGTTATTTACAACTTTGCAAATTAAACGGTGAAACGCCTTTTTCTTCTATTTGTAAATAACAAATACAATTTCCCTTAATCTTTTCTCTTTCCAACAAATTTGTTGGAATTATGTTTGTAGTTTGTGAAACAGAAAATCAGTTTACAAATTTGTAATTGTAGGTAACAATTACAAATTTGTGATTGTAATTGTAATTTGGTGAAATAGACCACTGGGGCCTATTGCACCAGTTAACAATTTATAACCACAAATTTGTTATTGTAATCTACAAATACAAATCCTGTATACGATTTTTTGTTGCACCATGTTCAAATGAGTGTGTTAACAAATTTGTAGAAATATTTACACACGGTCTTTCACCTGTAGAATTTTTTCACAAACTGAAACAAATTTGTGATCGCTTTATTGTGGTACAACCGAAAACCACAAAAAAAAGAACGATTTTCACAAATTTTAGCTTGTAATTAACAATTACAACTTTTTTTTTGTGCAACGAAAAATTCTATTTGTCAATAAATTTGTGACTTGTAATTCACAAGTACAAATTTGTGTTTAACAAATAAATTACAAATGAAAAAATCTCGATTTTTTACAAATTTGTTAAATGCTTGTAATCACAATTTTGTAAGATGGTGCAATAGGCCCCTGATCTTCCAATTTAGTGCAAACTTTGTAATCTTAAAGAGAGAGAAGATGTGTATCATTTTATCGGAAAATGTCCTTTTTTGTGTGAATTACGAAGGATTTACTTTGAAACTAATCTACCGGAAATTGAGAATCCCTTGTGCATTTTGCATAGAGACCGCAGATGGGACCTATTATACAAATATACAGTAAATGCTCTGAGGTATAGAAAACATTTTATCGAAAGCTTTTTTTTCGTGACCTTTTCTTTTTATAAAATTATGTTTGTCCTTAAGTGGGCTCAAGGTAATTTTTTGTTATTTTTTCTTTGGTTGTGACGTTTCGTATGTGATTACAGTTGTAAGTACATATATCCTTTTGAATTTGGTGTATATAATGTGTAATGTTTTTCAATTAAAATTTAATAATAAATAGGTCTGAAGAAGGGTGTAATCACATCCGAAACGTCACAACCAAAGAAAAAATAACAAAAATTGACCTTGAGCCTTAAGGACAAACATAATTTTATTGAAAGAGACCTTTGAACATTAATCTATCTCTTTAAATTAAACTTAAAGCTTTCTGTTAAAATTTTTAGAACAAATATGTTAATCTTTTAGGCGATAAGATAAGTAGATAAGTCTTGAATTTACCAAGCAAAAGTATTTTAATTCTTTTAACACATTGACTGCCGAGTCAATTTTTTGTTTGAGTTTTCATAGAAAGTCCTGGATAGGCCTTCATGCGACAAAGATGGAAACGTTTCTGATATTATTAGAGGCATTCTATTAGAAGAAGAAATTCCGATGATGATGATGGTGACAACAGTATTCGAGTTTTTTGGGAAAAAAGGTTTTCAAGTCGAATACAATACTCCACGTATTGTGGACGAAGGGCTAATACAACTTATTGTGGATGAAACCAACCGCTTTGCTAAACAAACTATCTCAAAACGCAAAACGGAGATCCAAACATAGTCTGAAGAACCAGTGGGTTCCAAGAGATTCCGAAGAAATAAAAAAGTTCTTTGGATTGATGATGTGGATGGGACTGGTACCTCTTGGACGAATGGAAGGTTACTGGGAAACCAGTTATGTCCAGAAATCGTTTCCTGGTCTTGATTTCTGTTACATTTTGAAAACAACGAAACAAGAAACCAAAGCCAAAAATTGATTGACATTCTACAGACCAATTTCAAAGCACTTTTGTACACAGGCGAAGATTTTGTTATTGACGAAACTCTTGTGCAATTGAGAGGCTATCTTTTATTTAGGCAGAATATACCAAATAAAACTCGCCTATATGAAGTGAACCTAATCAAGTTCTGCTTAACTGATGGATATACCCGGGCTCTTAGAGTCTATACTGAAAAATACGCGACGGGTAGAAGAAAAATCGGTCTGCCCAAAAATGTATGCACCGTGTTATATTATAAGTTTTATTAACAATAGTATAGGAATGTAATGCATATAATAATTAATTAAGTTTTAAGTAATATACTTGGATCATATAGATTTTTGGATGATAGTTTTAGTCATTTCGAAGTTTCGCAGAAGAAAGATTGCTGTTAAAGACAATCAGACCAAAAACATAAATGTTAAAAAAAGAGCCAAGTTCTCCTATACAAAAAACTTTGTGTAACAAGCCAGCCGTGAAAAGTTCTGAGATTTAAAAGTACGCCAAGTTCTTACTTCATGATGGTTTAATACCGAATATTTAAATTAGAATAATATTGAAACAGCTACAATGTAATAGAGAAATTTTATTATTTAATGATTACTGACTAAAATTTGATGGGTTCACTGGTCAAGTTTTAAAAACCTTTCGAATTGCGCATAAAAAAAAAAAAAACTTGCCAGGTAACCCCATCAAATTTTAGTCAGTAATCATTAAATAATAAAATTTCTCTATTACATTGTAGCTGTTTCAATAGGTGTGTTTTTTTTGCAAGTCCATATAGAATTGTAAAAAAAAACGACATCGGGATTTAGGAGCTTTTTTTCTACATAGCTGGAAGCACTGTGTACGCTATGACATTTGTCAGCTTATTGACGACTAGCATCAACCAATCCAAAAACTTCACTTTTGACGTCTCTGAGCAAATTATCGATAACATATAGATAATACTATTTGGCATCACCATTTTTATCGGGTCTTAGATTAACGCTCGATAATTATCTGGTCTTAGCTAACTCTGTATAGATTTAAGTAGTTGTTGCATTTGCATGTAAAGCGCTTAGTCCCGATGTCGTTTTTTTTTACAATTCTATATGGACTTGCAAAAAAAACACACCTAATATTATTCTACTTTAAATATTCGGTACTTTTAGATCTCAGTACTTTTCACGGCTGACTTGCATGACAAGACCTGCCGTTGTGCAAAATTACAAGATTCTACGATGTCGGGAAGTGCTCCATAATTTTGATGATCTGTCAGTCAGTCAGTCAGTCCCCCTCGATGAGTTTCACCTTGTCGTGGTGGGGGGGCTTACGTCTTTCTCCGGCTTGCTGGAGTTAGACAACTAAGAAAACTCGTAGAACTTAAAACATAGGGCACGTGACATACATAACAATAAGCGATCGAGACATCTCTTTCGTTCGATGTATGCAAAAGCAATCTAAAGTAGTAATATAAAATGATGTAAAGATGAGATTGCTAGATAAGAAAATTGAAATTTTGAATGCTTGGAGGACATCGGTTGTAGTTCAAGCCATGTCCGAAAAAATCTCGGTGCTATACCCAATCTCAGAAATCGGATAGATCCGATCAGAAACTGAGCAACGGGTCCCTGGTGCTGATTTATACAAATCTTGAACAATGTGAAATGGGGGTCACGGCCAATGACGAAAGGTAGTTGAGCGAATTGACAGTCTCTTTTGCTTAGTAGTCTTGGTAAAGCAATACAATGGACGGTCCTTCCCGGTACCTGAAATTAAATTGCGGGGAATGTCTCTATCCCTTTTGGTGTAGGACGAGAAAGACTAATCGTATTCGGTGCAGGTTGTGGTTGGCTTCGGTCAGCTGTGATCTGCACCTTCATTTGCTTAATTTATTAAGCGCATGTAATATTACTGGTGATATTTCTAAAATAACTCCATAATATTTTAAAGTAACAAGTAAGAACAAACAAGATAAAGATATCTTCCGTAGAGTGATATCTATAAGAAAATAAAGATATCTTCCGTAGAGTGATATCTATAAGAGAGCACCCTAATTGGGTACCTCGGGGATAGTGATTGCTGAATCTCCTGCTAATTATAGCCCCCATGGAGTAAGGACCATGGAATCACTGTCACTGGGAAGGCCCTCTGTAAAGAGAGCTCGAGGTGGCTGATGGTTATACCAATCAATTTACGCGATTGGCTATTGTGGCATGCTGCAATAGTTAGATAAAAAACAATTAGATCCGTACCAAAGGGTAATGAACTGCCTACACAGTACAAAATTTGGAACAGCCTGGAGATGCCTGATTCGCACTCCCTTGACAAGACCAACGATGATGCATTTGAGAGCGATGCGGAGAACAGTTTGTCTTGGGGGAATAGTCTTGCACGAGGCTGGAAGGGAGTGGCTGCCTTTCATCCAGATAAAAAGCAACTGGGACCCAGTCCTGGGCCGTCAGTGCTTGAGGTTAAGCAGTGGGGTAAAGGCTTAACAGCTAGGTATCCACTATAAGCTTAAATTTCAGTTCAGTCAGTCAGTCAGTTACGGTTTTTGTGATTTTTGAGGCCTTATATCTCAGGAACCGCTTACGCTAGAAAATTGAAATTTGGTGAGGCGCCTGTGACTAGCTTAGCAAATATTCGGAATTTTAAGTTTCTGACTTTATTGGTACAGAAGATAGGGAGGGGTCGAAAATCGCCTGAGTTTGTTCTTGTAAAAAGGGTGTAGTTCCAGAACTTGGCTGGGCACTACCGTGCCCTTTGATTACAAAATCATCATTTTGAAGTGAAAAGATATCAGAGATGTTCGAATATTGTCAAGCAAACACGCTTCAAAATTGTTGCCTGTGTTGAACAGACGCACTGTTGACATTGCAATAGATAGCGCCCAGCCTTCCTCGCAACCTCTTATCGTCCTGAAGCTTCAAGACCAAGAGGGAATACTCAACGCTGAACAACTAAGCCTGAAGCAATTCTAGATTTGATAGACCAGATGGGTTCATATGCAACAACGTTTAAAAAAGGTGTCCAGCTCCAGCGGTACCGCAAACAAGAAATTAGGAAATTGAACTGTTGCTAGGAACTTCAATAATTAATGCTTGGGTAGTGTGTAAAAGTGTAACATAGACCAAAGTATGCATACGCAGATTTAGAGGAAAACAATTATATCTGAGCTTCTCAATATTTCAAGGAAACTCTTTGTAAAATCTAAACGTTCACGAAACTGCTGAAACCAAATTCAGCTAATACATCACTAGATGCCAGGGTTTTCGATTTGCATTTTCTTCCTTGGGGCTATCAATTCTGATTGTCACAGCATTATATGAATATATTATGTACGTGGCTATCAAATTTGCTAGCCATGACATCAGCGGAAACAACTTTCGCTATCAAATGTGATAGCCAGGGCAGTCAATGGCTATGGCAGTCAGTAAAATGAGATAATCTTTTAATAAAATACCAAAAGTAGGAATTCCTACTTAACTAGCTATAATTGGGCACAAACCCTGCTGCAGTTTGTATAATTATAATTGTATCAGTACATGCAATCTGTTTAAAAAAAAATTATATCTATTTCGTTACCAAAACTTACGACAGTAATCAAGTAATTTGTCATGTTGAGCACACAGAAGCTATTGAAAAATCACATTCACCAGGCACTTGAGGCTAACCAAAAATATACAAACAAAACCAAAAGAATAAATCCCAAAGGGATAAGCCCGATAATTATCATCATCTATAGAAAATAAGTTGTTCCTCAAGGATGTTGGCCTCAAAAAGGATCCGGATTTCAGTTTGTCCATTGCATTGCAACAACCATCAACAGACATTTTCAATTATTTCAGGAATTCATCAGGAAAGAAAAAAATCAAATTGTAACAACAAATAAATTGCAACCATTTAACAATGAGATGATATGATATGTTAATAGCTGCGGTATGCTTCAATCAGTTTGGGATTCACAGATCGCCACTTTTGATAAGAAATTTGATACTTGAGATGTTTACGATTTAGGGGATGAGGGTTTTGAAAATGAGTCCCTGGTAAAGGGGGTTGTTTAATGTTTATAGTCAACAAATTATTTTTCAATTGATATGGCGAAAGGCCAAGAAGTAGTTATTATTTTAATGTATAAACAGAGAGTAGGCAATAGGAAGATCATATGTGTGTTGTATATAATGGTGGAACCAGATACCAGCCTACCTGTGCCATCTTTACAATATTTAGATACATTATATTTATGTGGTTTGTATTTGTAACGCCCTAATATGCGCTTCGATGAATTCGATTAGTTTGCGGCATTGGATTTGTATTATCCATGCAGAAAGGACGAATGAGATTTTGTTTCTGGGTTGGCTATATGTATGTTAAAAACTGGAAGGGACGCAAATCATTTGAAAGATCCTATAAATAGTGAGAGCGATTTTTGGAATTAGGTCAGTGCTTGAAGAAACGTGAATGGATCAGTATCATCTTCAAAAATACATGAGAATTGGAATAATCATGACAGACTTTAGCATTGACTATATTTTAAATCGTGCTGGAGAAAAATATATGGGAACCAATTACTGCATCGGGCTAACGGACAGGATTAAGCTTAAAGTCGAATCTCCCGAACAATTGGAACATTTTAATGTGGAAATGTTGCAAAATCGCGTACAAGAAAGTCAACAACAGCATCTGATGTTTGATTGGTTACAGTATACGAGATACCATCCGCCAAAGCTTCCACGTAAGTTTGATAAGAAACCTTTTAGTTTTTAAATCTTTCAATAAATATTTTTTATTCTTTAAGGATCTTTTCGTAGTGGTCCAGTTAAAAGAACTCCGGGAAGATTACCAAGAGTTCCATTTACACCCGCTCAACTTCAGGCTTTAGAAAACGCTTATAGTATTTCGACATATCTGAGTTCCGAAGATGCTAATAACTTAGCGGCAAAGCTAGACCTTACCAACACAAGAGTAAAGATTTGGTTTCAAAATCGCCGAGCTCGGGAACGCAGAGAAAAACGTGAACAAAATTTAATCAGTGAAGCAGGTTGTGATTCGACAATGTCATCGACTTCGTCCAGCCCTGAACCAGAAATGAGTTCTTACAATTTAAAAGAAAACTGTTGCGAAGATATTTAAAAATAGTTATAAAAAAAGTGCTAATAAAGTTTAAGTGTGTTTAAGAACACAATAAGAAACATTTTGTATACGAGTATGTAATGTGCATATAAGAATCTAAAATCTGTTTGAATGTTTTTTTTTACTTAATAGATCTCTTCTCAAACAACCCAAAACTGCCAATTTCCACATTTTTTTTAATTTATACACGTTAACTTACATTTAATACAGGTTTAAGATTTTATTAAAAATAAAATAGGCTGTGGTTCTTTTTTGGATTCTTTGTGAAAATCAAGTTCCATAAATATCGATTCTAAATAGTAAAAACATAACATTTTTACGCTTAATGCAACCTAAATTTAAAACTAAAGCATGCATTTGAAATAAGATTGAATAAAATCAGAATATAAAAATAGGAAAAGATGGACAAAAAGTTAAAATTTTATAGTAATAACTTAAGTAAGAAAGGAAGGAGGCGGGTGAAGAAAAGTGTGGGGTCTAGTAAGAGAAGAGAGAATTTCGAAGGACTGGTTTAGAGGTGTGGAAATCAAAAACATTTGACGAACTGCTAGCATTTTAGCAGCATTCGGGAGCTGGGATTATAATAGCTTCAGTTAGTGCACTGAAAAGGGCTGTGGAAAAGGGGTAATGACCTAAGCTTATGCCTATTAGTATTAAAAAAAAAAACAAGACTTAACTAGCTAATATGTCAAAAATAATAAGTATATCTCTCGTTTCACGCCGATTTTCAGGGGACTGAAGGTCGATCAGCTGCAAGCGATCGGAATAAGGAGGTAGTCGATAACCATGGACGGCTTTGATCCGTTTGATTTGGGTAATTTGATAAGGGAACCATACTTGAAAAGCGTTTTCAAGCATGGGTCGGACAAATGAAACGAAAAGAGATTTTGTAACGTACGGGTCAGAGAACTCTTTTGACCAGCGTTTGATAAAAGTGTCGAATTGGATTTATTGATTACGTTGTCAATGTTTCAACGAAAGTCAAGTTCCACGGGCTGAGTTACCTAGAGGTACTAGATCACTATTTATATAGCAGTTCCGGGGGGAGGAGGTAGACACTTGCGTGAAAACGTTAAGTTCTAGCATTTACTGACATTGAGCTCAAAGGATCAAGAACATGAGCAACATCGTTGATAGCTAAAATATATGGCTGCCTTATGGTACACCGGAAGGTGTATTAAAGGGAATGGAGGGAGATTATCTAAAACGGACGATATATTTTCTATTGGTGAAGTATGAATTCACCCACGAGATGAATAGGTTAGAGAAACCCAAGGTTTTTAATTTAAAAATTAATGCGCAAGATTTTAAACATTAAAAAGCTGCTCTAAATTAATTTTAAAATGGGAGTCGACTCTAAATATTATGTATAAAGCGGGAACCGACTTTTTGTTAATTTTAAATGATAAACTATACTTTAACATTAAAGAGCTCGTCTAACTTTATCAGTAACAAATACCTACTTTATCTTTAAAAAGTATACTTTATCCAGATTGACAATGGCATTTCATACTAAAGCAAATCAAAGTAAAACTGCTTACTGTTTTATTTGATTCTTTAAAAGATGTGCTTTGTAAATGAACTGAATATACTATATATATACTATATATAAATATAAAAAGAATTCCGTATCAAACTAAATAATTTATATTTGTATTCACTAAACATTTGTTAAAGTAGGTAAAACTTTTATTGGTATCACTTTTATGAACTTCCTTTAATGAATAAAATGTCTGGCTCCTTCTTCTTTAGCCAAACCTCAACACAGCTGGTCGTCTAATTTTCTTAACTCTGCAACAGGTTATGGGCCCAGTGACCACAGCCGAGAAATAAATCAAAAATGAGGTATAAATAAAACTATTTTGCTTTATTTTTTTTTTTTTCTGTGGAAAGATTCCGTAAATTTTGTTTGGATCCTCTTGGCAATAACATCGTACGAAAGATGTCTGTTTCTATGTTGCCTATGATCGACCGTCTTAAAGGAAGGGAAAACTTCGATTCCTGGAAGTTTGCTGTGATGAATTACATGGAACATGAGATGCTGTGGGCATGTGTACAAGGCGTAGAGACAGACGCTGCATACGAAGATTCCGGTCTCACGAAGAAAGTCAGTCTGCTCCGTACATTGGTAACAACTAAGCTAAGTAGCTGTTCCTCGATAGAAGTGTACGTCAATAAAATAATTATGACTGCACACAAATTAAGCAATATAGGTATGACTGTGGATGAAGAATGGATTGGGACGCTGTTGCTTGCTGGCTGAAAACATGTACAAAATACTTAATAATACGGGTCTGTTATTAGCCACTGCCACTTTACATGGCAACATGTTTAAATTGGATGGCGTCGTCAGTCAGAGAGCTTCTGCAAAAATATGTCATACAATGTTTGGCATAGGCGGCTAGGCAATATTAACTTCGAAAATCTAAAAATAATGAAAGACTCCAGTGTAGATGGCATGGATTTTGTGGACACAAATAAGAAACAGTGCGAAACTTGCTTAAAAGGTAAGCAATCCCGTTTTTCATTTAAGTCGTCAAATTCCGTTAGTAAAGATGTGCTAAAAATTGTGCACTCCGATCTATGTGGCCCGATGCCACAAAAATCATTAGGAGGCGCAAGATATTTTTTTCTGCTACTAGATGATTTCTCTAGAAAAATTTTTGTCTACATGCTGCATTCAAAAACCCAAGTAAAAGACAAATTTCACGAATTTAAAATGCTTGTCGAGAATGAAACTAAAAAAAAAATTAAAATTTTACGCACAGATAACGGCAGCGAATACTGCAACAATGAATTTTTTCGTTATCTACGTAATGCAGGCATACGTCATCAAACCAGTACACCCTACACCCCGGAGCAAAACGGGAAAGCTGAAAGGACCAATAGGACGATTATTGAACGATCCAGATGCTTGCTTATTGATGCTGGGTTAGATAAATCGTTTTGGGGTGAAGCTGTTGCTACTTCTACGTATCTCATCAACCGAACTGCAAGTAAAGTTTTGAAAGATAAGACTCCAGAGGAAATGTGGTCAGGTAAAAAACCGAATCTTAGTAATCTTCGTGTCTTTGGATGTGTAGCTACGACACATATACCGAAACAAAAAAGAACAAAATGGGATGCAAAGTCCGCTAAATATATCATGGTAGGCTATAGTGAAAATACAAAGGGATACAGGCTATTTAACCCTGTTTCACAAAAATTAACTATTAGTCGAGACGTAGTATTTTTTGAAGACAAAATTTATTCAAATACACAACATATAGTAGCTAACAAAATCGAAAATATTTTTCCTCAAAAAGTACTAACATATGAAACTACAGATGAACACGATACTGATAATGAAGAGCAGATAACAAGGGTAAAGTCTGCAGATGAAATTGCTGGAGAAACCGAACAACAGATATCTGAACAAAATGATGTTAATATCTCTGAAAATTGTATGCTTCCAGAATCCGATAGCGAAATGTTCTCCGCCGATGATGATGAAGACTACATACTACCTGCTGACCTACTGAACAAAACCAAAGAAAATCCAACCGTCTGCCGAAACCGATAAGAAGAGATGATTTCATTTCCTATGCTGCTGTAGCTGAGAGTTTATGTGATCCACAATCCTATGAAGAAGCAATTTCAAGCGAAGATGCAGTACACTGGCGAAAAGCAATTAAGGCTGAATACGAATCGCTAATACAAAACCACACTTGGGAAGAGGTTGATTTACCACCTGGAAAAAGAAAGTTAAACTGTAAGTGGGTTTTTCAAACTAAATTAAATCCTAATGGTAACATTTATAAGTATAAGGCGCGGCTTGTAGCGAAAGGCTGCAGTCAGCGACAGGGCTTTGATTACACAGAGACCGGTGGTCCGATATAATTCAATTCGCTTTCTTTTTGCATTAGCTGCTCAAATGGATTTAGATATTGACCAGATGGATGCTGTTTCCGCCTTTTTACAAGGTGACATTCAAGAGGAAATCTATTTTGACCAGCCTGAAGGTTACAAGAATGGTAGTAAGGTATTGCGTTTAAAAAAATCGATTTATGGACTGAAACAATCTTCCCGTGTATGGAACATCAAACTCGATGATGAACTGAAAGGCCTAAATATGCAGCAATTAAAGGTTGATACTTGCATATACTTCATCATCGAAGGTCAACATATTTTGATTGTTGCTGTATATGTGGACGATTTTTTAATACTATCAAACAATCAAAAAATGAAAAATAATTTAAAAAAGAATCTTATGAACATCTTTCAGATGAAAGATATTGGACCAGCTCATACATTTTTGGGATTGCGGTTATACAGGGATCGTAAACAACGAAAAATATGGCTGGACCAAGAGAGCTATATACAAAGTATTATACAACGATTTGGAATGAGTGAGAGCAAGCCGTCAACAACACCAATGGATGTTAACCAAAAGTTGTCAAAGAGTATGTCTCCGAAGTCAGCAGAAGAAAGGGAACATTATGCAGCAATTCCCTTATCAAGAACTCGTCGGAAGTTTGCTTTTTGTGGCGCAAGTGTCTAGGCCTGGCATTTGTTTTGCAGTCAACACCGTAAGCAGATTTAATAACAACCGGGAAAGCTTCATTGGATAGCCGCAAAGCGAATTGTAAGATATTTAAAGCAAACATCTAAATATAAACTTTGTTTCCAACAGCAAGAAGACGTACCTCCACGCATTACTGGTTATTGTGACTCAGATTTTGCAAGTGATATAGACGAACGAAAATCTACATCAGGGTACATTTTTAAGATGTACAGTGGATCCATCTCTTGGTGCTCAAAGAAACAACCGACAGTAGCCCTGTCAACGACGGAAGCCGAATACATGGCGTTGAGCTTTGCTATACAAGAAGGTTTATGGCTCCAAAATCTTCAAGCAGAACTAAAACCGAGTCACATCTCTAAAATGAATATTTTCTGTGACAACCAAAGCGCCATACATCTGGCATCAACAAATAGTTACCACAACAGAACGAAGCACATTGACGTAAAGCATCATTAGGTGTGTTTTTTTTGCAAGTCCATATAGAATTGTAAAAAAAAACGACATCGAGATTTAGGAGCTTTTTTTCCACATAGCTGGAAGCACTGTGTACGCTATGACATTTGTCAGCTTATTGACGACTAGCATCAACCAATCCAAAAACTTCACTTTTGACGTCTCTGAGCAAATTATCGATAACATATAGATAATACTATTTTGGCATCACCATTTTTATCGGGTCTTAGATTAACGCTCGATAATTATCTGGTCTTAGCTAACTCTGTATAGATTTAAGTAGTTGTTGCATTTGCATGTAAAGCGCTTAGGCTCGATGTCGTTTTTTTTTACAATTCTATATGGACTTGCAAAAAAAACACACCTATTATACATATACGTAATGTTATCAACGATGGAAAGATAATATTGGAACACATGCCAACGGAAAACATGGTTGCTGATGCGCTTACAAAATCACTTGCAGTACTCAAGAACAACTATTGTGCCGAATCTATGGGTCTGCTTCAATAATAAAAACAATTATCTAGAGGAAATGTTGAAATAAGATTATGATTTTATATTATTGAAATTACACTACATACATAATTATAAAGAATTCCGTATCAAACTAAATAATTTATATTTGTATTCACTAAACATTTGTTAAAGTAGGTAAAACTTTTATTGGTATCACTTTTATGAACTTCCTTTAATGAATAAAATGTCTGGCTCCTTCTTCTTTAGCCAAACCTCAACACAGCTGATCGTCTAATTTTCTTAACTGTGCAACAGATATGCGAAACAATCATTAAAAGTCCTCTACGATCTTTAATTTTGCAATATTGCGGAGAGCGATGGACAAAGAAATCTGTACTTATAAATGTACATTAGGGTGTGTCACTTTTGTATGGCCGCAAAAAAAGTACTCTTATTTTTAAATGTAATAGTGCTCAAAAGTTGTATTAGGGTCCGAGGTTTAAGAACATATAAAAAAAAAATTAGATATCGTTCGTCTTTGGCTCGCTCAAATCGGTTAAAGTTGAAAAAAAAATTTAATTTACAGTAAATTTTTTTTTACGTATATTAAAAAAAAAACTCAACAAAATACATAAAGAATTTTGGTCTTTACAAAAAGATATACCACGATATTGTAGGTGGTTCCGTTGATTTTTAAGAATTTTTTTTTGTAAAAAAAAAAACGATTTTACATAAAAAAATGATTTTTCTTCCTTCTTTTATTATTTCATAGCTTCTTTATCAAGTGTTCAATTTAAACAAATATAAGCTTAAAAGTGTTTCCTTGCAATTATCTTTCACTCGAAAGCCTAAAAATATTTTATATAATTTTTTTGTATCCACACGGCGCAATTTAAAACAACACATATTTCAAAAATCTCGAAAAATCAAATTTTTTTGGATTTCATCTTATTTTTGAGCGAGCCAAAGATATTAATTAAAATGAAAATTGTAAGCGCAGGATTTTGATAAGCAATGCAACTTTTAAAAGCTATTACATTTGAAAACACCATAGTTGAGCACTTTGACACACCCTAATGTACATACATATCTATGCATGTACGAGTATAGTCAAATGAGTTTGCGGCTTGCAACAACAAAATTGAGCTTTTATTTTGTGAATTAGCGATATGTATGCACATACTTCATTTCCATCTAAAATAATCAATCAATTTGCCGTTCTGTTGCGTTCTGTTGCGAAACCCATATTAGTTAGAAGAGTTGTCTTATTTGTTGAAATTATGAAAAAGTTAGACCAAGTCTCCAGTTCTTTTCCTTAAACGAGCAACATTTTAAAATTTGGGCTATTGAATTGTGCACCACAATAATTGCCGACAGGAAAATATTTGTGTTTAATTCTCATCATCAGGGCCAAACTGTAAAGTTGGTAACTATCGTCCAATTGCTAAACTTTCACATATTCCCAAAATCTTTAAAATCATTTTGTACGAAATTTTAAGTTTTCGTTGTAAGTCTGACATTCCCCTAGACAACATGCCTTTTTCAAAGGTAGTTCTACAACGAATATCCTCATTGAATTCGTATCCTTTAGCCTTTCAGTCTTATGTCATTTTTATTTGACAATCCGGAAGCCTTCTGGATATGGACTCTTCTGAAAGTGTTCACTTGGGAAAAAATGACATTTGTGATTCTGAAAATAAGATAAATTTGCTTCTGGATTTCAAATCACAATCGAAACCTGAAGCACTCACACATTCATAGACTTAAACGTCAAACTCAACAGCTGTGATTTTTTGTATCATTCAGATCTACTCTCTCCGGTCAAACAAGGCAGCCACTTACTACCTCCACTTTTTATTCTTACTATTAACGATATTAAAATGGTCATCAAATATTCCCATATCTCCAAGTTTTTCACGACCATTGCTTTGACACATGATTCTATTCTTCTTCAACTTTATCTTGATAGTTTCTCTATCTGGAGCCTGAAAAATTGCTTAGAACTAAATATTGTCAAATGGAATTCAATCACTTTTTCACGAAAAAGCATCCAATCGCATCCCCGTTTCTACCTTCTTCATTATCAACAAATATCCAAAGTTGAATCAATTCGCGATCTTGGTAATTTTAGGTTTGTTCGTTGAGCCCTGAAGTCACCCTGGGGTCGCCCTAAATCGTTTTTTGAAAAACCTGAAGTCACCCTGGTTTGCAAATTCTGTGTTTTTTGAGACCTGGGGTCGCCCTGAACTCGCCATGAAGTAGACCTAGGTATTTTGCTGGGGCGAGTTCAGGTAAAGAATAAACTGTCAAAAGTCATATGAGATTTCATATGTATTTCGTTTGTTGTCCTTTACCGACTCGCATGTTGCATGTTATTGCTTGTGTTTGCAATTGAATGTTTGGTGTACTCATCAAATGAAACATTCAGCAATAACGCAAAATTGTTTTCGTTAATTTTTAAAACTAATTTATAACAAATTTAAAGTTTTATCAGATCACAAAATTATTTTGTCCTGCTTTTAGTTGTCAAGAAAACAGTTGACAGCCCTTGGGTGTTTTTTGAAAACCGAAAACCCCAGTTTTTGTTGACAACTCTGAGGGTTGTCAAGAGAACCTGGGTCAACCCTGGGTAAAGTTCAACGAACAAACCTTTTATTGGAAAGAGAGCTCAACTTTGTCACACATAATCTGTTAACATAACCTTTGTTATGTTATGTTATGTTATGTTATGTTATGTTATGTTATGTTATGTTATGTTCATTCATCGACTACTTTCATGTTCTGTTGGCTCCAACACATTCTACAATTCTATCTCCTTCAACACTAATTCCCCTAGTGCTAAACGGATTTCCCTCGAAAAATTCCTCACTAAAAACAAACCCGACGCCGTTTTGCTTTCTGAAACTAAACTAGTCTCAAGGCTTTATTTCAATAAGTACACTCTTTTCCGCACTGACAAAGATCTTGCCAAAACTGGTACTGCCATTCTGCTAAAATCAAGTTTTCAATGCCAAAAGGTCATTATCCACGGTTTGACTACATTTGAAGTCACTTGTGTAGTCATTGCACTCGAAAATAACAAAAATATTCTTATGGTATCTTTGTATAATCAGTGCTCCGCATCCCAAACTAACATCAAACACGATCTCGATTTGCTTAACGCATTCTGCCAAAATTACACTCAATTTATAATTGGGGGCGGTTTCAACGCGCGCCATCAACTATGGCACGATACCTTAAGCTCTCCTGAAGGAGTAGCTATCTCTGACTGGCTCTGTGCTAATTCGCACAACCACAACTTCGAGATTGTATCTCAACCAATCCCTACATTCACCCGAACTCCTTCGACACTTGACATCTTCATGTGCTCTCCACATCTTATTTGTAGAATTCCCTCACTTATTAATTTCACCTGCACTGCCATTGTATCAGATTCTGACCATTTAGCGGTAAAACTAGTTATTCGTCTCCTGACATAAACTATAAAAAATTAATTGGGAAGTATTCCAAAGTTCCTTAACGGATAAGCTTCGTAATAACACGCCCAACACATCCACAAACCTTAGCAACCAAGAAATCGATTCCACAATCGATATTATTGAAAGCTCAATCACTGATACTATCGCTGAACAGGGACAACCGCGAAATTTCAAATCAAAATACATAGACTTTCCCCATCATATACAAAATATGTATAAATATAGGCAAAAGCTTCGGAAAATTCTGCAAAGAATTTTTCATCGTACTTTAAGTACAAACGGAGATGAATACCATAGTATTCATTCCCAACTCAAGTGCCTCAATACTCTCATCAAACAAAACACCAAAGCATTCATAGACTCCCAATTCAGGAAAAGACTTAACGTCATAAAGCCTGGATCAGGCACCTTCAAGCAAATTAACCAAATTGTGGGAAAGTAATCTCCTATACTTGGTGAACTCCAACACAATGACGTCGACCAAGAAAAAACGAATGCTTTTGTAGACTTTTTCGAAGGAAACTTCAAATCCAATCCTCCTGCTCATTTACCCGACTTTCTCACCAACGTCAATAGCGAAATATTTGCATTGATATCTCAAAACTCAGACCCTATTACAAGATTTTCTGAAGCAAATTCATCAGTCTATACGACAGCCAATGACATTTTTACTAATCCATTAGACCTTCACGACTCAATCCACTATGGTAATTCAAAAAAAATCTTCGGGACCAGACAAGATTTCCAATTTCGTTATTAAAAAACTCCCTTCAACCGCAATTGTTATTCTCACAATTATTTTGAACAATTGTATCAACAACAGCTATTTTCCAAATAAATGGAAAATAGCCGAAATATTCCAATACCAAAAAAGTCAGGGGCAAATTATATAAGCAACTACCGACCAATCTCCCTCCTCCCTAATCTCAGCAAACTTCTTGAAATGCTGATTCTTTTCAAACTGCGCTCATTATGCTCTTCAATGGGAATAGTGCAGCATAACCAATTTGGGTTCAAAGCATCCCACTCCACTTTCGACCCGTTGTTGAAGCTCCACGCTGATACAACTTTGGCTCTTAACAAAAAAGAGACCACTGTAACATGTCTGCTTGATATTCAAAAAGCATTTGACTCTGTCTGGATAGATGGTTTGGTTTTCAAGTTGAAGTCTCTTCACTTGCCTAGAAACCTTGTCCTCATCATCCAGTTTCCTCACTAACCGTAAGTTTTACGTACGCGTGGGGAGTACTAACTCTATCCTTAAGAACATCTTATTTGGAGTCGCTCAAGGATCCCACCTTGGACCCGATCTATTTAACATCCGAGCTTCCGACCAACCTGCAAACCTGCAACATAGGGTATTCTTCTTGAAGTAGTGGAGCCTTCACTTCTGCAGTGAGCTGACCATTTAGCAATTCATTAAAGTACACTTCCCATCGCTCCAGTATGCTTTCAGGATCGGTGATCAGATTTCCCTCTCCGTCCTTGCAGTATGTGCAGCGTGGTGTGTACTGCGTCATGTTTCGGACGGATTGGTAGAACTTCCGCGCCTGGTGCGGACCTCGCTCTCGGCTGTTTTTTATTTCACAGATTAGGTTCTTCTCCCAGGCTGATTTTTCTGTGAAGCCGTTTTTCTGTTCTTCTGAGCTCTTTATATTCCTCTTCGCGTGCCCGCGTTCTATGAGATTGTTGCATTGCTCGGTACGCAACATTCTTACGTTCAGTCGCTAGCTTGCATTCATCATCAAAACAATCGTTCCGATTTTTACGACTGCTGCTTAAGATGGAGTTGGCAGTACTAATGACAGTATTTTTAAGACGTGTCCACTTCTCATTTACGCCCAGCATACTGGCTCCAGGACTTACTCTCCCTAAATCAAGTGATTCTAGGGCGAGTCCTAACGCATTACCAAAGGTGTTACTGGTGTTTTCATTGCGCAGGGTAGCCGTGTTGATTCGAACCTGATCGGCGGATGCAATACGTCTTCGCAAGGCAATCCGCCCTCGGAAAACCATACCAACAAGATAGTGATCCGAGTCGATATTGGCACATCGGTACGTTCGTACCGTCATCAAGTTCATTTGAGTATTTTGCTCTAATTAAATCCATGTACTATACACGTGTGTATCTTAATTTAAAATTTGTAAGTATTACCGTCAACTCCAAAAGAAATATAAAACAACATTATGAATTTAACTGGCTTCGATTTTTATTTTATTAAAAAACAAATGTTGCAATACACTTTTTTATGTTAACTTATAAATCCTTTTCTTTATGTCGAATTAATTTGCTTGCAATGGTGTTAACTAACATAATATGTATACTGCTGTCATTATACTGATATTGTTTGTCATTATTTAAATAGTTATCTTAATAGAAATAAAAAAATATATGTATATTTATGTATTTGAGTTCTTTTTGGTAAAAATAGAATCACAAAAAACAAAGCTTTGAAATTGAAAGTAATGTAACATAAAGAACGAATGAATAAATAAAATAATGAAAGTTCAAAAATTGTTTTTATTCTTATACGTTAATAAAATAGCAAGCACATTGCAAGCTAATCGTGTCTTTAGTTTCATTAAGTGAAGCGTTTTACAAATTTACCTGCGAATGACTTTTGATTTTTGTGCGAGCCTCTAAAATTCGAACAAAAAGCTATTTTTTTCCTTCATAAATTGTTTTTATTTTTTATATTTAAGTACAATTTTGTTTAAGAGTTAAAATTTTAATTATTAACATTATTCAAACAGTTGTTAATTTTATTTTCTCTGTGTCAGATAATAAGGCATCAAAAATTATATTATGTTTCTTCGAAATAAAAAAAAAAAACAGTTTTCTTTGTATATTTGTCTACATATGTATATGGATAAATATATATTTTTTAAGTATTTTTGTGTGAAAAAATAAAACAAATTCAAAAAGAAAATATTTTCTAAATATGTGTACATTATAATATGTGGGCTTCATCATCTCCAATCATATTTTATTATTTTAATTTATATGTACATTGAGAATGCAACGCTTGGAAAAAATGTGTATCTTCCCCATTGCGAAGGGGTTTACCTGAAATTTACTTACATGACTATGTTTAAAGTTTGTTGATTATAGGGACAAGGAAGTGATAATATTAAGTAAAATACAATGTTAATAAACTACTAGTCAACGTTGATAATTGATTCACGTCCTTTGCCAACACCAACCCATCGGACTGGAACATCCAACTGGCTCTCAATGAATCGTACATAATCTTGTGCATTCTTTGGTAGCTCCTTGAATTCGCGAATGTTCTCAGTGCAGGAATTCCAACCGGGTAGAGTTGTGTAAATAACTTCAGCTTTTTCCAGTTCAGAAATCGTACCCGGGAAGTGGTCAAGAACTTTTCCATCGATTTTATAACTGAAAAAAAAAAAAACAAAAAAAAAAACAATTTTGTTTTTAAACAGTTGTAGAATGCAGCTTTTAAAAATCAAATAGGAGAGAGCAAAAGAAAGGCAATACAAATTCACCTACAAATATTTGTTATTATTTAACGAATTTGTTCATGCGAATTGTGTATTTTACTCTTTACTTGTATGGCAAGTATTGAATTCGTCTGAACAATCATTTTAACGTCTTAAAAAGATTTAACATTGTTTCGAATAGTTGTCAAATGGACATTAGATAAAGCGATTAAGAGGGCAATGAAGTCAATGAAGAACCCCTTCCAGCACCCGATATAGAAGAGGTAAAATAAGTTATGAATAAAATCGAAGAATCTGATGGTTTTTATCACGCCGATGAATGAACTATCAACTCCATGTCTACAAAAAACATCTACCTTTACCTATCGCTGCTAATTTACGCATATAAGTTACTATCTAATTGTTTGGGCTTCTTAAACCTTTCTGCATCTCTATGATTGACAAGTGCCAGTACCAGTGACTTCCAAGCTTCGATTATAGACAAAATCCTCACAACCGGGGCAAATCCTATAAAAGACCAGCGAATTTAGAGTCGAAACTCACAATTTTTCATCAAATCAAAATCCGCATATGATAGCATTCATCGTCAGGAGCTCTATATGCTGATGGTCGAACTCGAGATTCCCATATGTGCAACTTAAAATTGGAAAATACGTTGTTAAATATGTAAGGAGAAAATAGCTGCTCCAGACTATTCCCAACTGGGACAGGATTAAGCCAAAACTTGTTGGTCTTGAAGTAAAAGAGGATTTGACCAAGAACTTCCTATCAACATGCAAATAAATATCTAAGCTTAAAAAGGAGAACGAATACTTGGTACTTTCGAAAGAAAAGAATAAAAGTCGTCCAATGCTTAATAAGGGCGAATGCAGCTGGTGATAATAAAAGGAAGTCGAAACTCTTTATTTACATCGGCTCGGCCACATTAGGCGAATAGAGGATAAGGCTCCAGAACTGAGAGTCTTAGAAACCCCAAATTCGAGGCGATAAGGAAGTTTGAATCTCCGGTTTAAAGATCAAGCCATCGCGAATTTAAGAGCGCTTGGTTTGAAGAATTAAACCATTGTGCTCGGTATCGTAGAATTGCAAATTTGTCTCAGGCAGCGACCTTCATGAATCCATGGCCGAATGAATAAAAACTAGCATATGTACATACATAAAGTAATAGTAACTTAGTAATAATATGTCTAGATATGAAGGAAAATAAAAATAAAAAACAACTTACCCAATGCCAACTTGAATTTCCTTAAATGTATCAAGAATATCCAATTTTGTTAAGCAAATGCACGTGTAGCCATTCACTAGCGAGGTGTATTTTAGTAACCCAATATCCAACCAACCGCAACGACGTTTCCTCTTTGTAGTTACGCCAACTTCAACGCCTCTAGTCTGAAGGAGGTCACCAAACTCCTAAAAATAAATATTAACATGCAAATTTTTCTTGGATAATTTATATGATTATAAACTAACATTTAACTGTTCAGTTGGAAAGGGTCCATCTCCTACTCGAGTTGTATATGCCTTAACAACTCCAATTACATCTCCAATTGCTTGCGGTGGTAATCCCAAACCGGTTAGCACGCCCCCAATACTGCAATTACTGCTAGTCACATAGGGATATGTACCAAAATCAATGTCCAACATAGCTGCATTGGCGCCCTCAACCAAGATAGTCTTACCCTGGCGCAGGGCCGTGTGTAGGAAGCATACTGTGTCTTTAACATATGGCCGCACCATATCAGCGTATTCTCTATACCTATAACACAAAACTCCTCTCTCAGGACCAACATCCTCTCGATGACTCAACCAAATTTCT
Organism: Philhelius festivus; assembly: GCA_963931855.1. Taxonomy (NCBI): domain Eukaryota; kingdom Metazoa; phylum Arthropoda; class Insecta; order Diptera; family Syrphidae; genus Philhelius; species Philhelius festivus. Next base: position 167,646,886 of record OZ007555.1, on the reverse strand, counting down.
ATTTACCTTTTCAATTCGGCCTCAACGTCAACGCATATTGTGGGGAAGAGGCGCAAGTGTGTCGCCACAATTGAATTAAATCTATTCAATGAGAATTTAAGCAAAAAGTATTTCAAAATCCAATAACACTTACTTCTCTGCGAACAAATTAAAGTCACACAACAAATCACCTACTCGGATGCCATTGCGTGTGGCCTTGCTTGAGTAGGCTGGACCGATACCCTTCTTGGTTGTGCCGAGCGATTTTCCGCCCTTTTCGGCTTCTTGCATACCATCGACATGTTGATGGAAGTCAAATACCAAATGTGCACGATCTGAAATGATCAAACGGTGTTGCAACTTTTGCAAACCCTTTTCCTCGTTCTTACGAAGCTCCTCAAACAAGCTTGGCAGATGAATAACCACGCCATTGCCTATAGGGAAGTAAGAAATATAAATTATTCATCTAATTAAATGCGAAATGGTACAATGGAACACGAAATCTATTTAAAAAAGTTTTGTGTTCCGAGACACGAAGTAATAATTCTAATTATAGTTTTTTTTTTTGATATTGTTTAGTGGAACATGCATGTCTGTTTACTCAACAACGGAACAAGTCACTGAGTTGAACCAAATTAATAATGGCACTTGTACAAATGGGTACAGGTAAATGCAATCAAACTTATTTTGATGATGATAGGTTCTGCTAATTAGCAAATTTGAATACACAAAATGAAGCAAACTATTAAAGCATAACGTAATCAACAAAATTAAATTAAACGTTCTTGTCTATCATCGATTTAGTAAAGATACAGCGGTGTGTGCCAGGGGATTACTTTTGTAGGTCACAGTCAATAGATTTTCTGGCGTGTTTTCAATTTTAAAGTTAGAGAAGATAATAGAAAGAACTTGTATTTTAGTCTAAATTTAAATAGTTTATTCTGTGACCAAATGCCTATTAGGTTTGCGGAATTGATACAAAGTCTGCTCACTTATGTACATACGAGTATCATAGATGCTTAAGACGGTCAAGGTCAGATTAATTTAAAAGTTTAGTTGCGATTAGTATGTGCTATTCAAGTAACGCTAAGTATTGTAATCAGTCAATATATGTATGTGTAGAATATGTAATATAAACATAATATACATATACATATGATTTTTGTAATTTTGAATCAAATGTTAATATCAAGGTTTTGACTTCTCTAAATTTGTAGCCAGGTTTCAAATTTACGACAAGAAAAAAAAAATAGCTTATAAACAAGTGCGTGTACATTTTATTGTTTTAATTGTCATTATACTCTTGAGTTAACTGATATTTTTTTTTTCTGTTTTATATTAATAAAGTTTCCCTGAAGAGCAAGCCTTGCCAAAGTAACCAAAAAAGCCAACAAAAAAATTTCAAATCGATTCCACTCATCTTAGAAACATCAAATGGTATACTGATGGATCCAGAACGTGTCAGGAGACGTGCGGGCCCAGAACCAAACTTTCTCTGTCAATGGGGCAGTCCACAGGCATTTTCCAGCTAAAAATTAATGCCATAAGAAAATGTCCCGAACGTAATCTCGAAAGGAACTATGGTATAAAAGGCAGGCTATTAAGCAAAAATATGAGCAACGTCACTCCTAACGGTACCAGAGTCCAATCGCGGAATAGGAGAAAACGTGATTAAAAATATAATCAAAACAGAAGTGAAGGCTATAAGGACAAAAAACTTGGAATGAACTCCCAAAACTGAGGCAGGCAAAAATGCTTCTTGGGAGCTACAACCAAAAACGCTTTATATCCTGCATAGGTTTAAGCAGGACTGTCCACTGTAAACTGAGAAGACACTTCAATGTTCTTGGTGTGGTGAGCAATGCCCGCCAATAAATCAGGTAGGTTTGATGCACTTATCAATCAAAGACATAGATATCTGGGACGTCACCAGATAGAAGAGAACAAACTACAATCTCTGAAACCACACCGTATACTTAAGTTTCTCAAAAAAACTAATCTGGAAGAATAGTTATAAAATGAGCGATCTTTTGATGAGCTCTAAACGGGGGCACAGTAGATCTAATACGTCGCAGTTCTTTTAAACCCCATATGTATTCATTCATTTCATTCAAGCTTTAAAATTAATATTACGAACTCAAATTTTCACGGGTGTCTTTTTTTCACCAGAAAACTATGGCATAGTTTAAACAAACAAAAGACCAACATTATTATCCAACTGAGTAAAAAGTCTTCTCTTCTCGTGAGCATTGTCATTGGACACAACCAACAGGGTTACCACAAGAAAAAGATAAAACTTGGTATAGTCGACTTAAGCAGAGGCCGCGGTGAAGAGAAGATACATGAGGATACTCCTCACTATCTGCGTCACTGCCCTGCGCTATATCACCTGAGAAATAGGCTCCTAGGGAAGCACTTCTTCAAAGACTTAGAGAAACCCTCTGACATTCCAAGCAAAAACCTGTTGAAATTTATTAACGCTACTAATAGCTTGAAAAGATCTATCAACCTGCCGACAAGGGAATTGGAAATCGCCTTCAACCACAGTCAAAAGACATATAAAGGGTCCGCGACCACAATGAAAGAATGGACGAACATGACTGAACGATGCACGTGTTTCTTGTAGGAGCAGCAAAAAACGGAAAATGGGCAGCTCGCTTTTACACAACCTATTTCTAGTTTTCCACTCCTACGGTGAACACGAGCGTCAGTGAGTTGATGGGGTCACCTCTTCCTAAGATTGGTAAAATCCTCTTGAGGATAGGGATAGCTCCTTCGACTTATTAAGCAACCCTGACCAAACAAACGGACATATACACCAAGAACTGACCTATCAGAATCATCTACAAGACGTTGCAAGGAGCCACATGCTCCTACCGGTCTGATGAAGGGATAGTTTATCAAGTTCGGGTAAAGGAATGGATCACACCCTTAAAAGGCATCTCCTTCTCCTCAACCAGGTGATTATGTAACGACAGACATTTCTTCAATAACTTAGAACTCTCCGAAATTTCGGGCTATAGATTGCTGAAACTAATCAACACCCTTAATGTGCTTGAATGGCAAAGGATTTATCATTCAATACAAGGGAGTAACAATCCCTATGGTATCACAACGGATCTACATTGATCTAAGTTTAACGGTAACAAGATCAACTACTTTCAGCTCATAAACCCTACTTGAATTAAATATTTATATAGAACTACACAACAAATTAGCTTCCCTTACATCTAAGAAATTTTCTAATAATTTAAAAAATCACTATGTGTTCAAACTGTTAAGTAATAAGAGTTATACAATCGCGACATGTACTTAAAAAATAAAGCTCTTTTTATTATATTAAAACAAAGCAAAAGAAATATTATTGTCTGATAACTTGATTTGAACACTCCATTATAGATGGATCATTTCTATCGAAATAAAATTGTTATCAGGTTAAACTTTGATCAAAGACATAAGTAAAATAGCAAGCTAGAAAAAAGATTATTCTTTGAAATAAGTGCGTCCGTGTAGGAACAGAAACAAAAAAACAGGTTAACCTGGTTCTTACTGATTCCTTTTTTTTTTTGAATTCTGGAACAAAAACAAAATTACTGTATCGATTTTTTTCAAATGAGTTATTCTACTTTTTATGTTTTATGTTTTCTTTATCAGATTCAATATTCAGCAACTGACAAACACACAATAAGATCACTCAATACAGCTTGGAATAACATTTTTTATAAGACCATATGGAGATTGAATATTTTTAAACGATCACGATAGAAAGTTATGGTGTATCTAACTTAACAAATCAACTAATATACCGAGAGCCCACAGCAATTTTTGGGTGTGATTGATAACAAAAAATAATTAGCATAATTAGATAGGCATTTAATATGTTATGTAGTTATTTACAAATGTGAATGTCTTGCATGCTCTAGTGGGAGCAATACATGCCATAACTTCAAAATGTAGAGCTATGCGCTCTGATTCCAAGACGAGGCCCAAGACGTTTTGCGAGAGGCCTTCTTTGTGCAAGACTTGCCCTATTATTATTGCGTCTTGCAGGCAGAAGGCTGCCGGCAAAACGTCTTGGACCTCGATATTTGCAATCAGGGCAATTAGCTCTTCATTTTGAAGTTATGGAAAACAATTATTTAGACTTTGGAAAGAATATATATACAATACAATAGTTTATTTTTATCTACGCCCAAAATATGTACATAGGCTATAAATATTATTTACAATAATTAATTTCTTAAGTCTAATGCTTATAAATATGCGAGCACAAAAGGGGCTCTGCTTCATTAGGTTGGTTATTTTTTTCTGTTTACATTTAAATAACATAGGTGCCTTAAGTTTAACATTGTTTTTTACTTGCGACTTATAGGTACTAACGGGTGATTTTTTTGAGGTTAGGATTTTCATGCATTAGTATTTGACAGATCACGCGGGATTTCAGACATGGTGTCAAAGAGAAAGATGCTCAGTATGCTTTGACATTTCATCATGAATAGACTTACTAACGAGCAACGCTTGCAAATCATTGAATTTTATTACCAAAATCAGTGTTCGGTTCGAAATGTGTTTCGCGCTTTACGTCCGATTTATGGTCTACATAATCGACCAAGTGAGCAAACAATTAATGCGATTGTGACCAAGTTTCGCACTCAGTTTACTTTATTGGACATTAAACCAACCACACGAATGCGTACAGTGCGTACAGAAGAGAATATTGCGTCTGTTTCTGAGAGTGTTGCTGAAGACCGTGAAATGTCGATTCGTCGCCGTTCGCAGCAATTGGGTTTGTGTTATTCGACCACATGGAAGATTTTACGCAAAGATCTTGGTGTAAAACCGTATAAAATACAGCTCGTGCAAGAACTGAAGCCGAACGATCTGCCACAACGTCGAATTTTCAGTGAATGGGCCCTAGAAAAGTTGGCAGAAAATCCGCTTTTTTATCGACAAATTTTGTTCAGCGATGAGGCTCATTTCTGGTTGAATGGCTACGTAAATAAGCAAAATTGCCGCATTTGGAGTGAAGAGCAACCAGAAGCCGTTCAAGAACTGCCCATGCATCCCGAAAAATGCACTGTTTGGTGTGGTTTGTACGCTGGTGGAATCATTGGACCGTATTTTTTCAAAGATGCTGTTGGACGCAACGTTACGGTGAATGGCGATCGCTATCGTTCAATGCTAACAAACTTTTTGTTGCCAAAAATGGAAGAACTGAACTTGGTTGACATGTGGTTTCAACAAGATGGCGCTACATGCCACACAGCTCGCGATTCTATGGCCATTTTGAGGGAAAACTTCGGAGAACAATTCATCTCAAGGAATGGACCGGTAAGTTGGCCACCAAGATCATGCGATTTGACGCCTTTAGACTATTTTTTGTGGGGCTACCTCAAGTCTAAAGTCTACACAAATAAGCCAGCAACTATTCCAGCTTTGGAAGACAACATTTCCGAAGAAATTCGGGCTATTCCGGCCGAAATGCTCGAAAAAGTTACCCAAAATTGGACTTTCCGAATGGACCACCTAAGACGCAGCCGCGGTCAACATTTAAATGAAATTATCTTCAAAAAGTAAATGTCATGGACCAATCTAACGTTTCAAATAAAGAATCGATGAGATTTTGCAAATTTTATGCGTTTTTTTTTAAAAAAAAGTGCTCAAGCTCTTAAAAAATCACCCGTTATAAGGCAAGTTATGCATTCGGAAAAAAAATCGAACTCGAGATTTTGATCAAAGTTGACATTACGATGATAGCGAAGACCAAAAAAGTGGGTCTCGCAATTCTGTCTGTCTGTCTGTCTGTCCGTTCGATTGCAGCTAAACGGCTCGGCCGATTTTCTTTAAACTTGGTAGATATCGGTTTTAATTTTTCCCCCCCGGATGTTTTTTGATTTGATTTTTTAAGACCAAAAATAACGGTACCTGCCATACGATTTTTTTTCGAAATTTTATAAACATTTTTTTTTTTCTCAAAAACTGTTCGACAGATTTTAAAAATAAAAACACAAAAAAATTTCATTTAATTAAAGCTAGGTATTTGTTGAAAAAAAATTTCAGAAAAATGGTTATTGAGGGTACCCCCCATGGAACCATTTTTTTTGTTTTTGATGTTCTCAAAAAAGGTAGAGCCGATTTTGATCATTTTTTTTGCTTTGCTAAAGCTCTCCAAAAACTTGAATAAAATTGTGTACTCAAGTTTTCAAAAAAAAAATGTTTTGGATTAAAAAAAACTTCAAATTTTTTTTTCCAAAACTCAATATTTTGAAAACGCCTTGCTAGATTTTTTTTTAAACTTGATAAATAAAAGTTTCTCAATATAATCTACAAGATGTGAGAAAAAAATTTTGTTTTACCTAAAAATAAAGGTACCTACCATACAAATGCTAAAAAATTAAAAAAAATGGTTTTCAAAAATCGTATTTTTCTCGAAAACGGCGCCTAGAATTTTGATAAAATTTTTTTACTTTCGATTAATTTTTACGATCTTTAATTTAATAAAAAAAATTTTGAAATTAAGATATTACAGCTTGTACCTACCATAGAACCATTTTTTCGAATTTTGAACTTCTCATTATCCACATAACGGACCTTAATGAAAATTTTTATAGAGAAGCTTCTAAAAAGTCTAAAACACATTGCATTTCAAAACTTTAAAATAAATATTTTTTGAATTTTGAAAAAAAATGTATTTTTCTTTTTTTTTTGAAAATTCGATATCTCAGAAACGGCTCAATATTTTTTTTTTGTAAATTTTATTTTTATTTGAACAATAATAACAACTTTAAATTGGCGTACCAAATTTTTTTCTTAAAAAGCTTTTAAAAAGTTTGTACATAAAAGCTTTTTTTTTAAGAAACCACTACAACGACTTATAATTTTTGTTCTTGCATAAATTCATATTTGGATAGCATTATGTTTTTGTCTGTTTTACTACTAAAAGAATTTAAAAAATAATTTAATCCTTATGAACAGTTTTCTCTAATAACATTCGTTTTTAAAATTCCTAGTCTGTTACATAAGAGCAAGTTCGTGCGACCCAGTCGTGCATTTTATTTTTTTTTTTTTAATTTACGATATTTACGTTGGCTTGAGCAGTGCTTGCTCAAGCTTGCTTGCGTGGTGATGAAGGGGTGGGCAGATATAGGTCATTGTTGATTGATGGCTGGTCTTTTGGTGGCTTCAACCTCTCTGTTGTGCTGCGTCCCTGCAACATCATAGAAGTTCCCGAAGCTGTCTTCTCCAGCTATTCCAAATGCTTGGTCCATCATGGAGATGGAAAGAACTGCATACTTGATGCACTATGCTCCCACTAGAGCATGCAAGACGTTCAAACTTGTAAATAACTACTAAAGGCCCACCTAATTATGCTAATTAATTTTTGTTATCAATCACACCCAAAAATTGCTGTGGGCTCTTAGTGTATTTGTAAGTATTGTTCAAAGTACGAAAATAATCTTTCCTTGAACAGCAAAGCTAAAAAAACAACATTTATTGCTTTGTATGGAATTTAATCGTTTAATATTAATTAGTTTTCCCGAGTTACGTTATTAATTTTTCGCTATATTTAATTTGCTGTAATTTTGGTTTACGATTAGCTAAATATAACAAAATACTACTTTTTAGAAGATGTATGTCATACCTTCTAAGAATACATACATTATCTTGAATAACATATAGCTTTCACACATTTGTAATTTTTAGTCTGAGCAATAAATTAACGTGAGCACGAGGTGAATATTTCCATCACGCGCTATTAGTTTTTTTTTTACAATTTGTCATTATTTACCCATGTCAACCAACTGTGAGCATTGTTTACGTTAGAAAAAATGCACACGAAACTATAGTAGCATTTGCAGTGGATAATTCAATTTAAATGCCGACGTTTTGTAATAAAATAATATTTATATATACAGTGTTGGCCAAAACAAAAGCAACTTTAATTGCCTCCATTATTGAGTAATTAAAAATCAAATTTAAGAATCTATCATGGTATATTTTTGTTTTTAAAATTTAAATAAATATTTACAGTTTCTAGTGGAAAATAAAATAAAATTGTTTTTTGTAGCAGTTCATTAAATATAGTAAAATTAGTTAAATTAGTTCAATATTAGGCTGGTCAAAACAAAAGCAACTTTTAACAAATACATATTTTTTTTAAAACTATATAAAATATTGCTAGTATTTGGTAGCAAACCCCTTGCTTTTTATCACTTCAGCAAGTCTTCGAGGTATGGAGTCAATTAAATTGTTTATTATGCTGTTTGGGATACGTTCCCAAGCCAATTTAATTTGTTCAAAGAGATCACTTTTATTTTTGCAATTAGTCCTTACAATTCGTCGATCTACAATTTCCCATAGATTTTCTATGGGATTGAGATCTGGGGACTGTGCTGGCCATTGTAACACGTCAATCCGGTTTTCTTGAAACCACGTCCTAACCGTATTGGACGTGTGCTTTGGGTCGTTGTCCTGCTGAAATATTTATTTCAGAGGCAACTGATCCTCAGCGTGTGGCAGCATTACACTTTATAAAATATCACGGTACATAAAACGATCCATTGTACCATCTATTTTGTGAATCGGTCCCAGTCCATGCCCTGAAAAATATCCCCACACCATTACGTTTCCTCCTCCACGTTTTACAGAAGCTTTGGTGTAACGTGGATTTAGTGCCTCTTTGGCTGGTCTGCGAACACGACGGAAACCATCGGAACCCTTGAAATTGAATTTGGACTCGTCCGAAAAGAGTACATTCCTCCATTTTCTAACGGTCCAGTTGATTTGGTCATGAGCAAACTTTAATCTCGCCAGCTTGTTTTTGGTTGAAATAAAAGGCTTTTTTACAGCTTTGAAGGATTTTAGTCCACCATCAACAGCTCGTCTCCGGATTGTTCTCGCGCTTACACCCAGGTCGAGTTGGACTCTTATTTCTCGCGATGATATAAAAGGGTCTTTTTTGATTGATTTTATTATAGCAGAATCTTCTAGTTCTGTTGTTTTTCTTGGTCTGCCACCTCGATGAACCGTTTGGAATGACTTTGTGGATTTATAGAATTTTACTAATCGGCAAATCACTGATTTTGGAATGGAATATTTTTCCGATACATTAATTTGACTCTTTCCACTTTTATATTCTTTTATAATTTTTTCTTTTATTTCGTTAGAGTATTTGTTTCGGGCCATTTTACAGACGTTAGCTAAGAACACTGATTAGCTTGCCCGTAAACTGAATAATACCTAATAAATAGATTCAACTGCACTTATTGCCAACACCTTTAATATGAGCAATGCATTTTTTAGTTAACGGTCTAACTTCTCTTTATTAATAAGAAAAAGAGAGATAGCAATAAAAGTTGCTTTTGTTTTGACCAGCAAAAAATTGGGTTCACTGTCCTACTTATATCATATTTAATGAACCGTTTTGAAAACTAATCTCTCTTGTTGTCTATTCAGAAGTACATACATAATGTATTAAATTGTAGAAAAAAAATTAACATGATTTGTTTTAGTTACTCATTTTTGAAAGACATAATGATGGAGGTAGTTTTAGTTGCTAATGTTTTGGCCAACACTGTACATATATTTATGTCAAATGACTAACAATGCAGTATTATACTTAAAATGTCAAGGCTTCATATGCCTTGGGTATAATTTTACTGCCGCCAGAAAGTTTTCTGGCAATTGAAAATAAAATCAAAATAAAAAGCCAATGAAAACGAAAATGTGCTAACGCCCACCTTAGCTGCATCGGAACTATATGAGCGTCCTTCTTTCTTGCTTTCATTAGAAGGTCAAAAATGCATGCATCGATGTTTTCCGAACACTCAAATTGGCATTGACATTGTTACATTTATACATATCTCATTTTTGACAAATAAAATTCAAGAATGACACTCACGTAAAAGCTCTAATGAACTCTTTATTATATTGTACCATCTTTGTATGAAGTGTCTATAAATCGATTGCGATAAATTGTACTTTGTTTCTATAGTACATACATATTCTTTTAAAAATAATCCAAAAATGATATATGTACATAAACACACTTAGGACTGATATAATTAATTTTATAGGTGTACATGATAAAGATTTATAACTTACCAATGACGGATATACATTTTTCATTTATAACGCCGCTTGGCAATAAATGAAAATCAAATTCTGTCCCATTAGCGACAACAGTGTGTCCAGCGTTATTTCCACCCTGAAATGATTAAGTATAAATAATATTGATTGTATTAATTGATTCATTCTGGTGTGTTAAGTTTGTTGCGTCTTATTAAGGAAATGATACTAATTTAATATAAAAAAGTTTATATTCCAGCCAAAAATTAAAATGAATGTAAAAAAAATTAAATGGACGGACTTCCATTGTAATTTAGAGAGGAAATATTTTATAACGCACTTCGACTGAGTGTAACTTCTATTTTTAAATGTTGTATTTTCAAATGCAACAAAACAATTATAAGAATATTAAGATTTAAAAAAAAATTTGCTAGTAAATGAAATTGAAGATAAGCATTTTTGAAATTAAGACGAGTCCTAAAATTTTTAACTGGAATCTAAAAAATATGATTTTTTTTATTTCGAAAGGAAGAAACATCGACAAATGTTGATACTTTAAATTGTATGTACATATGTATGTATCCATCCTTCCTTATTAAACGACGAAAAAGATATAAGCTTCATTACGACCACTAAACTATCTAACATTAACTATTGAAGTTATATTATGCATCATAAATTGTTTCTTGTCAAAAGATGACGAATGAAATAAATTAAATATTTTGTTTCCGCCTAAAACGTACCACAGCTTTTAATCTTTTGGGTTAATGTCTGAACTACCAGCTGGGCAATGGTCCTATAATATAGAGTCTGATATATTGTTTTTGAGCCAATCACTCTTTTGAAAGAAGAAATGATTTCTCATATATCTGAGCATAAACTCGAGCTTTTTTTTTACTAAAGTACTTTCCGTCAGTGTACTAAATTTGCCTGGGAACAATAATGATGACTGAAAAATAAGAAGATAGACAGAAGTATGACAATGCTATGTTTAAATCAACATAATGATTCAGCAAGGAATTGACGGGTGATGGTCGTTTTGAATGGTAATAAAAAAACCACTAGACTGACCTGAAATAAATCTTTGTTTTTCAAATTCATATGAACTGGATTGTTATTTAACATTAATGTTGTACAACAAACATTTCAATAATTTCTATATTTTTGAAATGCACGAAAAGATATATATGTATTAGTTGTGCATAAGGAAAATATGTACATACATATGTATGCTTTGTGTTCATAATAAATCGAAAATAAAAAAAAAAAAAAAAAAAAGAAAATTGAAATTTTGCCAAAAAAACCATTTTAAATTATTACGCAAATTTTGTCTCATATTATTTAAGAAACATCATGTGAATAAAAGATTGTTTTCAAGTTTATTGTTATTTCTTTTAGATTTGTGTTTATGAACATATACTAACATACACACATGTATGTATGTATGTAGATTTGTTCTTTTTTTAAATATCTCAGTGTTATTGTTATGAAACAAAATACCAACAAAAAAAATTAGACATCTTTTAGATAATGACTTTCCAGACATATTTTTTGTGAACCTATTTGAACTTGTTGTGTCCTTGAACAAAAAAAATACTATAAATTTATATCATACAACCAGTTTCAAAAGAAAGAAAAACACAAGTTTTGTCACGCCCACTATTTTATGGATATGTACATGATTAAAGTGCTAGACACTTCATTACAGAAATTTACTTAAGATATATTCGTTGGAACTTGGTTAAAACTTTATTAAAAACCACTTGAAAAAAATACAACCTAGACCAGACTTTCATATGAATGTAAATGATTTACGTAATACTTTCAATTTAAGATCTACATATATTGCGATCATTGAACAAGTTATTACTATGATTCTTTAAAAAAATATGAATTTTTGTATCCAAAAAATGATCTACACGAGCTCAATGTTCGTTGACACATGTAAGACAATTAAAAAAAAAACTGAATACTCATTATTGCCTGGAAATTTCCAACAGCAATTCTCTTAATTAAATACACAAAATTGCAAACATAGAAAATTATTTGTTTACACAAGAACGTAAAACTTATTCAAAGTAAGTTCGTAGATTTGTCCGATTGATATAATATTTCTTTTACATTAGGTTTTTGGTAATTATAATAAGTAAAAGGTGTGAAATATTTTAACTAAGAGTGTTTTGTCAACGAAGATTATATGAAATAAGAATATTATTTCACTTTGTTTTGGGTTGAAAAGGTAAAGCGGATGTGGGCTTGTTTTCTATAACTTAAGCTTAAACTGGACATAAATATCACCCGTAGAAATAATTGTATGTGATACATTATAACCACCTTATTTTATTAATCCGCTTTGCATATTATTTTGTAGAATTGGTGCCAAGATTTGTGCATTCCTCTTAAAAGAGATGTTCATACGCTTCTTAAGCCTAGTTTACTTTTAATGTCTTTAGTCTCCAATAAGTCAACGAAAAGCTTACGAAAACACAGCGAAAAATATTTACTAGTTTGAAAAACGTCATTTTTCCAGCACATTAAATGGTTCGGGAAATTTATTCTAAGCAAAAAATTAGTTAAAAATTCCTCAAATAATCTGAATTATAATTTTCTCTCTTCGATCAGCATACTGGCAGAGCGAAAAGTAGATTCATTGTGTCATTAATGTATGAGATTCTTCGTTACGCTTCAACATCTCACAAGAATTTAAATTTAAGAAAAAGTCGTGATATTCCATCGAGTCGAAAATCGTTAAATTTACAAATTTGTCAAAATATGTTTGTAAATTATAGTACAAATGCCAAATTATAATTTTAACAAAAACATTTTGAACTCCAAATAAACAGCTCTATTTTACGACTGGAAACGCGTTGCTAGGTACCAATTATTATTTAATGTATAAAATGTGTGAAGATAATTTGATAAAAAATTAAAACAAAATTTAAATTCAATAAAAAATACGATTTTTAAAGCTAAATTAAATTATTTACTTTTTTGTTCCCTATTAATTTACAAATTTGTAGCTTTACATCAGTTTTTCTGTTTTTATATCCGATAAGCTTATATAAGTTAATATTTGTTTCCGCAGAAATAGGCTAAAATTGTTATCTCAGTCAGAAACCCTTACCGAATTAATTTGATTGTTGTAAAATTATGTACATAATAATTAATTATGTGCTATGTTTATAATTTGATTATTTACTATTTTAAGAATAATCGAAGCGATAAAGCGGAAATAAGATTAATACTTTGAACTCTGAAATCAAGTAGATTTCACAAAAATTTAAGAATTTCGTAGCTCAGGAAAGATACGGCCATTTAAAATAAACGGAGCCCAAAAAACTGAAAAACCCGTAACCACTTCAAAACGAATCTAAAATTACGTTAAACTACCTCAGAAACCTTTAGTTGTCGTTTGTAGTGATCACTATATGCGTTTATCAAATAAATAAATATCCGCTTTTCAAAATATTGCATCGAAACTTACTTTTTAGATTATTATTATTATTATTATTATTATTATTATTATTATTATTATTATTATATTTTATTAACCTATAATTAAAATTACAAGCTAATATTACAAAGAAAAAATGAGCCTAGCTGCGAGGACCATTGGCTCTGTGATGATTATAATTAAATGTTTATCTTGGCTTGAGAGAGGAATCTCGTAATGTTTTCAATGTTATCATAGTTAGGATTTTTTAAAATTTCGTAAATTGAGTTGTGCTTAAATATACTATTTATAATAGGGTTAGTGTTTTTACAATGTTTTAAGATATGTGGTAAGTCTATGTTTGTTCCGCAGTGGTTACATATTGGGGGCTGATTCTTAGTAAGTAGGTGTTGATGGGTTGCAGTAGTGTGACCTAGTCGGAGTCTTGTGAAACTGGAGATTTTGTGCTTTGCATTAGTGGTTGCAAACTTAGGGCTGAGTCGTTCATTAGAGCATATATAAATTCAAATGTTTAAAACGAATATCTTAAATTTTATATTCAGAATTGTACACTATACTTAAAGTTAGCTTATATTGTAAATTGTAACAGATTACGATATTTATCATGAAATTGCGATTGCCATACTTATTTATACAGTTACAAACCTTTCAAACTGTAAGCCTTTGTATAGTTCAAACACAGCTTGTTATGCGGACAGATTGTATATTTTAATAAGATTGTTCAAAACACAGGAAAGACGTAAAGACATAACAAATAATAAACCGGATGTCCCTTCACATGAATTATTTAAATAACCGAATTTATCTAAACGTCTTTGGTTTCTGTTATTTGATACTGATCTTTAATTTAAACAAACTGAACAAATAAATAAGAAGATTTTAAAACATGAAATAAATTAATATAAATATTTTTGTTTCGGAGATTGCTAATTCCATTGCATATTAAAGATTGGCTGAGATCAACGACACATTTAAACACCTTTTCTAGGTTTTCATTAAAGACAAGTTAAATTTGTCTAGTTCAAGTTTTTTTTTTTTAGAACGTGACTTCCTATCCCAACTTAACCATAGTAAAGTTTTTTTTCAGAGGTATTTTTATTTTAAAGATTCTTTTTTTTTTAAATCAATAAATTGCTTTTGAAACTAATTCAACTTTAAGAATAAAAAAATTTACGTAAATAAAATAAAACGTGTGGGAAAAGATATGACGCGCCATTGGCTTTGGCAATTTTGTTTGTCGTAGATGTAGACATTTTTTGTCACAACAGGCATGAACCAAACGCAGATCTTAATAATTCGCATATTATTTAATGCTTCGTCACAGAAAATGAGATAGAAGTATAGCAGTCGAGAGGAATAGATAACAGGAGAACATAAAAGCAAAAGTTAATATTTTAAACAAAAACGCAATAAATTCACAAGCCCATTTAAGAACCATGTGACTAGACACAGACAAGCGCGTAAGCACTCAAAAACAACACCATGACTCGACTCTTCGCATTTATTTAGTAGATAATTGTGGGCATTCAATTATGGCAATTTTTTGTGATAAGATTGCGCGAATGAGAAGATGTTATGTAAACAGTTTCGTTTTAAGGCGTTTCAGGGTAAGAAGGCATTAACAAACTAAAATCAGTAATAAGTAATGACACATAAAACATACTAAACAATCTTATATGTGAAAATAAAATGATAATGATTAAAGACTTTAAAGAACCTTGAAGTTTTATTCTAGAGTACAATGTATTTCAAAAAAATGATTTTTTTTTACAAATAAATTTTTATAAATTACTTTACCTGACACCGACAAACAACATCCACCTCGGTCGCCAACATGTCGACAACTTTTCCTTTACCTTCATCACCCCATTGGGCTCCTAAAACCACCGAAACTTTGGCCGGAGTCACGCTGGGTCTTGCTTGGCGATTTTCCGCCGAAGGATTTCCGTTAAGAACTTTCTCTGAAGACATGTTTTTTTGTATTTGAATTTTACTTGAAGTCAACAGGAATTTAATTTTTTTGCAAATTTTAATTGAATTTTCTTTATTTAAGAGCAACTCGCGGCGGCACGAACCGAACGCACGACCAGAAAAATTTGTAAAGAAATTCGAGAGCCTTATGTCAGTTGAGGAAAGCACACTTGTCAAATATGTTGTCATCGAAGGCGATGAAATGAAGGTGTACTTCCTACTCCGAAATTATATTTTTACAAAAGTGATGCCAATAAATTTTCTTTTGACTGTTTTTACACGAACGTGATTTTTAATCTTTGTTTCTCTTTTGGCTCCCTTTCGATTACATGGATGCTTTTAAACACATCGATGCGTATTCATAGAGAATTACTAAAGTTGTGATTGCTAGATCCTTAGTTTAAGGCTTGTTGGTTAAATAAACAGAGCTACTATTCATAGTCAGTTTCCCCGCTGTTTTTAGTAGAACATCAGTTTAAGGTTGTGTTCTACTACAATTATCCTTCAAATAATAACGGGTCAAAGAACGTGCAAATTTTGTGTCGTACGCCTTGGCATAATGGTTAGTGCGTTGGACTGTCTTGCAGGGGTTCGATTCTCAGCCGCTGCAAAAAAGTTTTTTTCAGTGATGGTGTATTACCTCTTGCGAGGAGTTGACAAATCCTCCAAGAGTATCTCTTGTCATAAGAAGTGCTGCTTATTAGCCATTTGGAATCGGCAGAAAATTGTAGGTTGAACAAAATTTAAAGGTTGAGAGTTGAAAAACACTAGGTTTAGCATCTCTATTACACGTCATGTTAAATTTTGTGTGGTATTTTTTTATATTGCATGTCGAAAAAAATTAAGTAAAAGAAAATTATTAAATAAGAACACTAAACAAAAAACTTAAACAAATATTATATATAATTTTTTAAATGAACAACAAAAGCAATGCTGCAATGCAAAGGGCTCTAAGAGTATCTGGAACTTTTTTTATCAATCAAATTTGACATTTGACTTTGATAATAACTACTTAAACACAGCATTTCCTATGTTTAAAGTTAGACCACAGGTCTAGCCCTAAACTTAGGACTAAATTTACTTATGAATAGCCTAAACTCTGGAATTGCTTAGTAACAACTTAACAAGAGTTTAGCAAACATCTATGAATATGCCCCATCGATTTTTAATCAAAGCTAACTTTAGGTGCGTTTTATTATCGACCAAGATCCATATGGATATCAATTTGATAATAGGTGCGTTTTATTATCGACCAAGATCCATATGGATATCAATTTGATAATAAAACGATCCAGATCCTAGAAAATTTACTTTTCAATTGTGGTACTTCTGAGTTTTGTTTTTGACGTTTCTACTTTTTTTTTTGTAAACAATAAAAAAATAAAAATGGAAAACGCAATTGAAGTAAGTAAATTTGCTTTCATTATAAATTGCAATATTTATTTATTGTGTAATACTAAAAATCATTTTCTTAGTTTATTTTAGAAAGTGATGGCAGTGACTGGGACTCAAACTGGATAGGTTACAGCCACGAAGTCAAGGATAATGTACTTCTCGCAGTGTGTTCATAGAACAATTTTTCAGAACGTAGTACTTAAAATCATATTCCAGATGAAATTCTTGTTTTCCTATAGGTATGTTTTTCTTATAAAATTTAAAACTTTAAGATAAAACCGTATAATACGTTTAGATAATACTATATTCTAATATAATACTTTTATTTAAATTTTTGTTAAAGGTCCGAAACAATTGCGGCCATCTCTTTTGGACCCGAATACTCGGATTTATTTAAAAAACAAAAAGCCATCAAAAAGCTACTTAAGTCAGCCAATAAAAGCAATAAACCGAAGAAAACAAGAAATTCAACTTTCTGTTCCAGTTCAAGTTCAGTATCGGCATCAACACAATCTACCACAGAAGTACAAACAAGAGCAGCAGGTTCAACTAACCCTACTATGCAAACACTACAAACAAAATCAAATCTTCATGCCAATTGGAAAACAGAAATATTCGGAGATTCCGATAGTGACTGAAGTATGGATAGTTCTATTATAAATTTCATAAAAGCCCATACCGCTCAAATGGACACCAATTGAAACCAAACCACCAGCCAATGGACTCGAATGGCCAAATATTATTCGTTTCACAAACTTTCGTCATCTTGTGGTCGACGTCAAAGAAATAACAAAATAACATTAGAAGCCTCTTCAAAGTTAGTAATTGTCAACACTTTTTTTTCAAAAAGCTTACAGCTATTGACCTGAAAGTCGTACAATGAATCTGCGATGAAGAATTGTAAATTCCATCAAAGAAAAATAAACAACAATGATGTGAAGTTAAGTTAAGGTCAAAAGGAACAATAACAACTTGTTACCAAAGTTCTAGTTTGTTTGAACGATACTTCGTTCAATCCCAAATCCTGACGTTCTAAAAGCTAAAGTTACATCATTTTAAATATTGTTTAAATAAAATTCATCGTGCTTAAAAAGGAGGGGCACAACAGTTACAAGTGGAGATAAATACTGACGAGGAATTATACAAGTTCCTTGAAAGACCTGGAGTTCTAGGTAAAATAAGTCGATTTTTTTTTATTTTAAGCAATAATCTGTTAATCGTAATTTATAGTTCTAGACGTGTATTCGGAATGGTGCGGACCATGTCTAGCTGTGGTCGGCAGTTTGAGAAAAATTAAGCTGGAACTCGGAGGAGATAATCTTCATTTAGCTGTAGTAAGTAGAAAAATTCTAAGATCTTAGCGTTACAAATGTTAAACAAAAAAAAATATGTTTTAAGTGCAAATCCGATACAATTGAAACTCTTAAGCGATTTCGAAATAAAAGTGAAACCAACCTGGCTCTTTGCCTGTCAAGGAAAATGCGTTAATTTAATGTTCGGCACAGATGTACCAAACCTTATGAAATTAATAGCTGACGAATTGAATAATATCGGCAATGTTAAACGAACTTTCTATCATATAACAGAACTCCAACCGTATTGGCATTCGATGCATACAAGAAGAAGGACATTTATGAGATTGTGGAGAAGAACAAAGAAAATGTGTTACTGTACGGCTTCTTTACAAACGATAGTCCAGAAACAGCCAAATTGATAGCAAATTCGTTAAAGAAATATGAAGCTAAGACTCCGCCAATGTAAGTCCATTGGTTATTTATTTTATTAAATTGAAGGTTTGTTTTATTTTTGAACTTTGTCTATTAATTTTAAAAGGGAGCAACAATTCAACAAACTATTTAATAATTCCTCTTGAAATGTAGTTTTTATTCAGAAGAATGTAAACATGTTTCTATACCTTCTTGATTTATTATAACCCGGGCTTTTGTTAAATAACTATATTACACACAAAACGAATAATAATATTATTAAGTTGTGCACTGAGGCGTATAAGAATTAATAATTTTTAATGTTTACTCTTTTACTCTCTTAGATACCATATAATCTTTTTTTGAATTTTTAGTTTGATTAATATCATTGACACTGGCTTGATGTTGGGAACAAGATTACCCAAATACATAAACAAAAATAAACATGCAAGTGAATAATCGGGATTCCTGGGTGGCCACGGAATATTCCCGCACCTCAATATGAATATTTGTGTGAACATGAACATTCCCTTCTTATAACTCGCACAAAATCGATTGTAGTATGCATTAAATTTAACCGATTAAAGTTAGCAAATTACTGCGACTGTGGTGCCAGAAGCTATGTATTTTAAAATTCTTACATTATCATGAATCATCTTTAGAAATACGGCCAACTATATCTGGAACCAACATTGACGCTCAACTTATTAGAGGAAGAATCCTGAAAATCAAAGGGCACGGTAATGCCCAGCCAAGTTCTGGCACTACACCCTTTTTACAGGAACAAACTCAGGCGATTTTTGACCACTTCCTATCTTCAATATCAATGAAGTCAGAAACTTAAGACTCCGATTATATGCTAAGCTAGTCAGGCACAGACGCATAAGCGGTTCCTGAGATATAAGGCTTCAAAAATCACAAAAACCGTAACTGACTGACTGACTGACAGATCATCAAAATTATGGAGCACTTCCCAACATCGTAGAATATTGTAATTTTGTACAACGGTAGGTCTTGTTATGCAAGCAGAGGGAAAAATCGAAAATTTGAAATTTTCCCTTCAGGGGGCGTGGTATCCGCCCACTTCCTCAGAACTGATATAAATTATATTAGAGGGCGTGGTATCCGCCCACTTTCTGAGAAAATGTTTAATTTATATGGAGCACTTCCGATTGCTGTAATTAAGGTAGGTACGTTAGTGTTAGGTATCTTGCCAGGATAAGAAGAAATAATTGAAGCGCAAATCAAAACAACCAATAACAAAAAGAAAATATACCAAAAGAAATAGGAAACTATAAACTAAGTTGATTTTAGTAGGTAGAGTTCACCCTTCTATCTTTCCGTATCTTTCGAAATTTTGACATGGCAAAATATTAAAATCTTTGCAAAAAGGAGTGAGATCAGACCAAAAACATAAATGTTTAAAAAAGAGCCAAGTTCTTCTATACAAAAACCTTTGTGTAACAAGACAGCCATGAAGAGTACTGAGATCTAAAAGTACGCCAAGTTCTTACTTCATGAAGGTTTAATACCGAATATTTGAAGTAAAATAATATTGAAACAGCTACAATATAATAGAGAAATTTTATTATTTAATGATTACTGACTAAAATTTGATGAGCTTACTTGGCAATTTTTTGTTTATGCCCAATTCGAAAGGTTTTAAAAACTTAACAAGTGAACCTATCAAATTTTAGTTCCTTCATGAAGTAGGAACTTGGCGTACTTTTAGATCTGAGTACTATTCGCGGCTGACTTGTTACACAAAGGTTTTTGTATAGAAGAACTTGGCTCTTTTTTTAACATTTATGTTTTTGGTCTGATTAGTTTTATCAGAAAACAGCATGCTGTTTAAATTATTAGAAATTGTCTTGACAAATCTTTGACGTTAGGCAACAAAGTTTAATTCAGAAATCACGTAGAAAGACTTAAGTGACCTTAAGACATTAATATAAAACAGAATATGCATTTTTCTAACTTTGCTCAAAGACCAAATAATTACGATGGGAAACTACTGCTTCCCATTTTAATTAAGTTGTAAATACCAATAGAAAGTAAAAAAAAAAACTGATTTAAACCTAATAGAAATCCAGCTTTAAAATGATAGCTAATTAGCGCCCAACATTATTAACTTAGCCGAACGTTTGGGTGTCCATAAAATTAAATTACCTTTCAGCTACAGTTGAAACAGTTCTCTTCAGCACGAGCAACTGGGGTACGGATGGTTTTAAATTGAATGTCCTAATTAAATCTACACTTGGGCTTAAATTAATGTCGTCTAAGTTAACGATTGAAACATTTTTGAAACAAAACGCGTTCTCAAAAACAAACTAGTAGGTTACATTCCAGGGCACCTATGCACATATTAATTATAAATCATAGCCCACCCTACACCTGAATTAGATTACTTTGAACATACAAATATATTAATAATTCATAAATCTTTTTTTTGCTGTTTTTTTTTTTTTGTAACCTGCCATAGAACTGACAAACTTGGTCTTAAAGTTGCGAAAAAAACTAGTCACACTATGTTAGCATTCGCTGAATATGGACCTTCATATGTTAGTCCTAATACAGTTATTGGCAAAGAAGCTTTAAAATTATTCCCCGAAGGCTATGTTAATATAGAAGCTCCGGAAGAGGAAGAAGTAGAAATTGAAGAAGAAACAACAAAAAAGAAGAAAAAAGTGAGTTATTTTTTTAAGTTCTTTTTAAATAGTATTTCAAAAAAAGTTAATTTGTTTTTCAGTCGAAGACAAAAAACTTGTAGAAAATTCAGAAGTCGAAATTGAAGCTGACCCAAATGTGCCGACCCCCGAGGGTGAGGGAAACGAAAGTAATTTAAGATAAATCTTTATTTCTCATGTCAATTAAAAATAACTTTTCGTTTTCCAGACGCAGAAGGAACTCCTAGGCAACAAACAAATGAAGAAAATTGAAATCGTTTATGTGACAAGACCTTTTATTTTATTTTAGTTTTAATAATACTTCATCATTAAAATAATGTTTTTTTTATATGGCTAAATTGCAAGTTTTATTAACAATTAATATTTAATATATTACAATAAAAAATAAATTAAAAAGCTTAACTTAAATGAATTTTAAAATGCTAAAATTCAACGACAGTCTTTAGCCAATCACGCATACTGACCCTTAGAAGGCCATTGTCGTAGCCAACTTCTAAGACATCGCATGCATTTTTATTTTTATTGTATCTTATTTTAGTAACGCGTATTAGTCGATGTAAATTAAATGGCGGTACCCGTTGTGTGTTGTAGTACTTGGGCCTGTCATATCCTTTAATCTGTAAGAAAACATATTTTTTAAATTCGAAAAAAAACTTTAAAATTTTAAATCTACCTTTCGCATAGAACCATATTGATCCTTGAAATCTTTATCAAACACTCGCATTCCATCGGTTGGAGTCTGTATTCCATTTTGGCTTATTTGTCCACCGTTTAATGGGACAATGTCCAATGTAAATA
This sequence comes from Philhelius festivus, assembly GCA_963931855.1. Lineage (NCBI taxonomy): Eukaryota > Metazoa > Arthropoda > Insecta > Diptera > Syrphidae > Philhelius > Philhelius festivus. Next base: position 167,624,828 of record OZ007555.1, on the reverse strand, counting down.
TAGTTTTCTCATCAGTTTTTAACCTTTGGGAAACATCCAACACGGCCTCTCTCAGTGGTCACCTGGACATCTCCGTTGTCTGCTTCCGCAGCAAAGCTATTTCTCCAAATATTATAATGAATGTCTGTCACTCCGGTGCAGAATTTATCAAACCTACGAATTTGATACATAATGGACAATAGACTGAAAGCACTCACAACACATCCATCTGAAAGAAATTAATTTAGTATAGACTGACGTTTGAATGAGAACTCGAACAAAATAATTTACTTGAAGGCATTGCATCTCCAAGGCCGAAGAAAATATTCTCCCAAGCAACTGGCCATTCTATGCAGTTGATGATATTTATTGTCACTTCCGCACGCAATAATATTGGCTGTGTGATGTCTCGCAAATCGTAAAGCATTCTGCATTCTGGTCTCTTCCCGAAGAGTTCCTCCATTATATCCTCGAATGGGGCTTTGCTGGCAGATGCACCGGTTCGGGCGTTGTTATCGTTTGTTTCTTTCAAGGCTTTTCTTAAATTTTTTAATTTTGTGTTCAAAATTTTGTGGTGGTTGGTTGAGTCTGTGAATCACATAATCTGATATAAAGTTTGATTAAATAAAACGAGAAACTTACGAGGACTTCAGCTGCCAAGAGATCCTCCAGCACATTGTTCATATCATATTTTTTTTTACGGGGGTGGTCAAATTCACATTGCCGCTTCTCGTAAGCTCTTAAAAAGGCGATGGTTTCACAATTCGTCCAAATTCTTCGCCTTTAATAAAAAATATTTTTGCAACTTAATTTTTATTAATAAAACGAAGTAGGTATATTTACATTTTATTTTCTTTTGCATTCATCTTTTGATTTTTGATACAAAATTAATTAGCTTTTAAACGAAATGTATGGTTTTGTTATTGTACCTACATTTATTTATTATGACATTTCACGATTTGTTGTTTTTTTTTTGCACAGTGCTGACAAAATTTAGATAAGAAAATCACCTTCTGGTGTTAGGATTTAAAACTAATTCTTGGATCTTGAAATAGATCCCGATAGAAAACAGGATCCCGAATTTGTTTTTGTAATACATGTAAAAACTTAATCCAAATCCGGATCCCGATAGATTTGTGAATAATAAAACGCACCTAATAAAACGATCCAGATCCTAGAAAATTTACTTTTCAATTTTGGTACTTCTGATTTTTTTTTTGACGTTTCTACTTTTTTTTTGTAAACAATCAAAAAATAAAAATGGAAAACGCAATGACCCTGTTTAGATTGGGAAGATTGAGTACGGACTCACGGCAATTTGTTGGCAAGAAAAGTGCGGGGTGAGAGGTCTCGTGAGGCATGAAGAAAACATAAAAACTGGACTCGTGAGTACTGTTTCATAACCGAAACGTTTCGTTTTATTTAATTTTGTCCATTTCAATTTGTCAATTTTCAAGAAAACAACAGCTGTCTGTCTATAAAAGTATTTAATTTTGTTCGCGTGAATTTTTTAAGGAAAAAAATGAAGAATTGGACAAAAGAACAAAGCAGTTTCCTGATAAATATTTATTAATGACGATAAAAAAATGTTTCGATTCAAATAATTCCACGTAAAACCCATCGTGAGGCGCCTCAAAGTTTTTTTAATGTAAACACGATGGTACTCACCAGTCCGTACTCAATCTTCCCAATCTAAACAGGGTCAATTGGAATAGGTAAATTTGCTTTCATTATAAATTGCAATATTTAATTATTGTCCAGTCTAAAAATCATTTCCTTAGTTTTTTTAGAAAGTGAAGGCAGTGACTGGGACTCAAACTCTGCTTCCAGCCAGCACATCTCAACAAACTCAACAGGTACTTTCGAGAAAAATATAAACTGTGTTATGTGTAATACTATGTTCTTGTCTTTCTTTTTTTTTATACATTTTTTGTAACCGATTAGCTCTTAAATAATACTCATGTTATTGTGCAACAATCCCAACCGCAGGTGCTTATACAAACAACACCCCAAACTATTCATCAACCCGAAATGATTGTGCGCCAACAGAGAATCCTCTTCAATCCAAGTCGCACTGTTATGTATACTCATCAGACTACGCCACAGACAGATACAGCAACAGCAGGATCAACATTTTGTTGCAAACTCAAGCATCAGTTCATCAGCAGCATACAAATACTGTGGCTACTCAACAGCAGCACGTTCAAACAACAGCCACGACTAATTCCTCATCCAAGGCCTATCGTTTCGGCCACTCAACAGCCATCGCAGAATGTTATCTTTCATCAAGTTCCAACAGGACAGAATGTCGCAATTCAACAGCCGCAAGGGGTGAGTTAAATTTTTAATATAAATTAAGAATGGTTGAGGCGTGAGGGGGATGATGGATATTCGAAATAATTTATAGTAAATAAATAGGTATGTGTATAAAATAAACCTATATTTTACCAACAGGTTATCTCATCGCAACTAAGGAGTACAATTCGTGCAAAAATTCCAAGAGGTGGTCAGGCTCCTCGTGGAAATGGACCACGTGCAGCAACTCCAATAGGAACGAGATCGACTGATCCAGTTAAGACACCAAAAGCACGAGTAAATGCATCCGCCACTCAGCGTGGAAATAGAGGTGGACGAACAGTACGTCGGCGGGCTGTTTCTACAACTCCACGAAGTGTATCTGTTTCATCTGGACAAATATCAACTGTGAGCACAAACAGTTTAAGTTCTTTTAAGTTCAGGAATGCTAGCGAACCTATATTTCCTAAGATGAAGAAAGTATCCAAATGAGTCGGCAACAGAAAACTGCAGCTTCTGCTGCTCTACAAGCGCCACCACAAGTTTTGAACACTATGCAACGTCCAAGGAATTACTGCTCCAAGTACTTCACCTCAAGCAGTTGTGGCTACGACAAGTTCTGATATGCCAACAAGGATTTAGTAAACAAATTAAGTGACGAAATTCAGAGAAAGGTTATTCAAGGATTCCTTGCCGTTTGCCAGTATTGCGGTTTTTGCGGATACGATCATGCTAAATGTGAACGGTAAGTTTGATAAATTTGAAACTAATCTAACTACTAGTGAAAAATGTGTGTACCTACAGTAGCAAGAGAGTTTTTATTGAGGATTCAAAGCGGATTTCATGCCAGAAGACAGCGGCAGCGGCAGCGGCAGCAGCGGCAGCGGCAGCAGCGGCAGCGCCAGCAAGTGCTGCAACAACTGCTGCAAATGCAGCTAAAGCACAAGAGGATAAGAAACGAACTGCACCCTCTGAAATATTGAATCGCTCACAAAGAAAAGCACTCACCGCATTATCAGTTACGCCAAGCCGTGGTGGTAGAACTGTAACTTCATCAAGGAGCCGCACCCAAAGTGGTCGAAGTAAACCAGCCGAAAGCGAGCCAGTAATATTGACCCTCAGCAGTGACGATGATGGCGATGATGAACAATCGAATAAGTCATAAGGTAGGTTTTTCGTTAAACCACAAATGTGAATTTAAATTAAATTATTTCTTCCAAAATTGTTTAAGGTTCCTGTTGTTAATATTGTTGCTACTGCCGGAAAACCTTTTGCTTTTGAACCAGACGTATCTGCAGTTGATGGATCTCGAGTTTATGCCAGTTAGTGAAGAAAATAAATTAATACTAGAACTAAGGAATGTGGTTAATTGTTGTTCTTGGTTGTTTTTGGAAAACCATGAATTAGATAATTATTAATAACATAACTTTTAAAAATACAACTGACATCGGGTTATTATTGCAACATTATTGATTTAATTATAAGTTCGGGTCTTACAAGCCACAGGCTTAAATTTGCTAGGTGCATGAATTAAAAAAAATGCCTTTCTGTTAAGGGTGGTATCTTCTATAGGTGTAAATATTCTTCGAAATTTCTTTCTTTCGAAAGTCCAGTATCATCTCTCCCTTTCTGTTAAAATCCAACACTCGTCGCCGCAAAGAAGAACTAGGAGCATCAGGTTTTTTGAAGAGCATATACTTCATCTTAGTGATGAGGAGCTTAGAAACAATTTGTTTAGTCAAACCGAAGAAGCATAGATTTCCTAGGGTTCCCTATAAAGGGTCGCCGTTAGTGGGTGTAATATTAACTCCGAGTTAGAGTCATCCTTAACTATTACTTCGAAGTTTGAAAAATGTTTTGCCTGATTTTCATTTTCGATTCCAGGATGCTAAGATTTGGTCTATGGTCAATCTTCCATGCGGCAAGCCACACTGATTTTTGCCGATTATAGTGTTGCAAACGTGCTTAGCTAGCACGTTGGGTAAGATCTTATGTACATACGTATATGCGACGTTTTCATCTTCTAGGGAAGATTCCAGAATAGTAGGGTTAATGGATAAGCTTACGCAATAGTTTTGTTAGCGAAGAAGAACACCTCTTCAGAAAAATGAGGGATATACCACAACTCATTGTGTAAAGTTTAACCAAAAATGAACATAAACCGTACTTTTTATAGCCTTATAAAAGTAAACTATATTCAAAACCAAATCACAAAAAATCAGTATGACAACAACTTAAACGAAAATAGCCAACGCGTTGACCATATCGTAACATTAAATTTTCTTCTAACCATTCCTCTTCTTCTTCGGAAAAGCGTCTAGAGCTCGGGAGTGCTGCGATGACCGTTCCACTTAGAATTGAAGTGTGTGAGTTTCTTATCTCCGGTCGCTTCCCAAAGAGTTCCTCCATTATATCCTCGAATGGGGCTTTGCTGGCAGATGCACCGGTTCGGGCGTTGTTTCGCTTGTTTCTTTCCAGGACTTTTTTAAATTTTTTTAAATTTATTGTCAACATTTCGGTAGTGGTTGGTTGAGTCTGTAAATTGATGGAGCAAACTCACGAATTGATATATAGTTTGGTTAAATAAAACGACAAAATTACGAGGACTTCAGCTGCCAAGAGATCCTCCAGCACATTGCTCATAGCATATTGTTTTTTTACGGGGGTGGTCAAATTCATATTGCTGCTTCTCGTAAGCTCTTAAAAAGGCGATGGTATCACAATTTGTCCAAATTCTTCGCCTTTAATAAAAAATATTTTTACAACTTAATTTATTAATAAAACGAAATAGGTATACTTACATTTTATTTTATTTTGCATTCATCTTTAGATTTTTGATACAAAATTAATTAACTTTTAAACGAAATTTATGGTTTTGCTATTGTACAGGTATTTATTATGACATTTCACGATTTGTTGTTTTTTTTTACACAGTGCTGACAACATTTACATAAGAAAATTGCCTACTGGTGTTGGGATTTAAAACTAATTCTTGGATCTTGAAATAGATCCCGATAGAAAACAGGATCCCGAATTTGTTTTTGTAATACATGTAAAAACTTAATCCAAATCCGGATCCCGATAGATTTGTGAATAATAAAACGCACCTTTTGTTCTTTTGAAAAGGAGAAATATCTCCGCACTCTTTACCTAATGTACTTACCTAACCGAACGCCAAATAGAAATGAAACATACACGAGAAATGAAGAAAAATACCAATTAGAAAGGTGGATAATTCTGCAGTTTTTCCAACCACAGAAATTTGTATACCCCCACCACCGCATACGTCTCTCGCCTACGGGCTTAAAAATCGCAAGGTAATAATGCATCGTTTAAAAGCAGACAAAGCAAGGCAATATACTGAAGTTTTTCTTACCAAGGCAAACAAACCTAAGCAACTCGTTCCTCAACTGGCATGCAACCTCTTAAGCAAGAAAGTTGGCAAGCAAGTGGCCCGACAGCTGCATTTACAAAGTGTTCATGTGACGCTCACATTCAAAGATACAAATATTTTTGTTCGTTAAAATGGGTAAATAAATAAAAATAAAATGTAGAATCTTCCAAGCAACTTGCTAGTGAAGTAAAGTGCATCTAACACCGCATGCTCTAACCAACTAAGACATTCTACCCAAATTAAATGGTAGTGTTTGATATTTTGTGTGTAACTTTTTGGTGCGATTTCTTGTACTCTTTTCAAAAAACAGTGAAACAATCAATTTCAAAAGATCATTGACAACAGTATTGCACACAAGCTTCGCAGATTTAAAGGATCTTAACTCCATTTTGGGGGACCAGTTCCTTTCACCGAAATTCATTACTCTACTTAGGATAAATCCACAGTTATTTACAGTCATGCAAACTTAGATGGTGACTAACTCACATTAAAAAATTTCAATATATTATATTGAAAGGAAAACTTTGTGTGTACGATATAGTATGTCCACACAATCGTCAATATATAGAGGAAGATTTCTTTTTGGAATATTTACAATTCTCATTTTATGGCAGATGTAATGGGGCAAACATATCCGTATTTTGTAGCCTGTGTCTCTAAGAGCTTTCCTTTTTTACAAAAAATGAAATGCAATGTTGATATTTTCGTTATGTATTGCTGTGTAGCATATCTATATTTATCTTATGAAATATAATGAAAATGGAATACACTCAAAAAAAAAAGGAAAACTATACAAAATGAGAACGAAAAGGCTAGGCGCGCACTTGCAATGAAATCAAATAGTTTAATCACCAGCTCATAGAGCACCGCGCACTGGCAACTCTTCATTCACGTTCACACTTTACTCTCTTGCGCTTATAGAAAACTGCTCAGCTATTTAGTTGAATGTCCGCACTAAGAAATCAAATAATTTTCTTTTATTAATGTATTATTGAATGCTTAAGGTCAATTTTTCAATAGTTTTCATTTAATTAAATTTAATTTGCACGGTTGCATTTATAAAATTATAAGAAACCCGTGCAATTCCGTTCTATTATGACGTTGCTGCATCAAGAAGCTTTTACGAACACATCCAAAAAGATTCCGAATTTTAAAAACAGCTGATTGAAATGAATTCTTTTAAATCGTGTAGGATGTAGCCGTAGCCGGTTAGGGTTAGGGTAAGGGTAGTGAAAGTCGCTCAGTTTATAAACAAAACCATGTCTTCTTCTAATTTGTGTAAAATGTAAGTTTAATAAAAATATAATGTGGCAATTGTTTATGAAAACTCATATTCTAGATGCAATAAGAATTCTTTTAAGTATTCCTGCCCAAAATGTAACATAATATACTGTTCGCTCACTTGCTACAAATCTCCGGAACACCAGAAATGCTCGGAAGAATTTTACAAGAAATGTGTTCAGGATGAGATCTCAGCAACTTCCAATCCGACCGAAGATGTCAAAAAGATGCATGAAATATTAAATCGATTAAATTATGAATTCGAGGAAGATGAATTTGATTTAGATGTTCCCATACCAGAATTGGATTCCGATGACGACAACGATGACGAAGATGGTACATTTTTTGAAATTTTGTTTATGAACAACACTCGATTTTATACATCCTTACAGAAAATGAATTGGCAAGTAGATTAGAAGGCGTAGATATTAACGATTCAGAAGAAATATGGAAACGTTTGACAGACATGGAAAAGAAAGAATTTCAGCTGCAGGTCGAAAATGGTGAAATTGTAAAACTCTTACCCAAATACTCGCCATGGTGGTCAGCGTATAGCAATAAATTAGTCGCTCCTATTCCAGAAAAAAGTATACCTACGATATGTGACAACATACCTTTGTTTAACAAAATATACTCGAAAGAACCACCTCCGTGCATTCACAACAATCTATGGAACGTCATAGCTGCTTATGCAAGTACAGTAAAATTTTACAATGGGGAACATGGAACCAACCCTTGGGAAGCTACTAAATACTTGATAGCACTTTCAGCAAATCTAAAGAAAGGCGTAAATTTTGATGATGCTGAACAAGCTGTCATGTCCATACAAATGGAGGCTCTCGCCGAAAACATCCCATTACCCTGTGATGTTTTCGCAGAAATTGAAAAAGATTGTAGGGAGATAGTATCTGGTGGACTAGATTTTAAACTCGCTGCTCTATCTGATACTTTAAATACATTCAAAATTGCGAAAGATCAACAATTTGGAAAGAAATCGAAACAAACAAATTTAGAATTTAATCGGAAATTTGAAAATCATTTTGTAAGCAATCTTTCAAAAAGCAGCTTGAATTTGATAATTAAAAAAGTAGAATTTTTCTTGTCATTTGTAAATAGAGATTCCCAAAAGGATACAACTTTATGACTTTGTTAAAATAGTTAAACAAAACGAATGTATGTAAGTAAATAATAAATAAAACAAATTTGGTGCCACGACTGCACGTAACTATCCAGGGCCCATTGATTTACATGATTCAATAATTCTTGTTTCCTAGTTGTGGGTAGAAATAGAGGATCGCTTGACCTTGGCTTGCTAATCCAACGCACTAACCATTACATCAAGGGGTACTTCTACTTCCACTTTGCATTGAGTTGGATTGCATCTTCGTATGCATTTCTACCAAATTAAAAATTGCCACGATAGCTCATAAATATCTGGCGCATATTGACCTCCAACACTCAATCACCTCTGTTTGGTTGTTGGTAAAAATTGAGATTCTCTTGACCTTTGCGTGACAATCAAACGGACTAACATTTACATCAAAGGGTACTTCTAATATCGAAAAGATCTTATTTATGTTGTATTGAGTTGGATTGCGACGTCGTTCGTATGTTCTTCAACCAACTTCAAATTTGCTCTATTTTTCTCTTCTTACATAAGTGTTTCCAACAAAGAAAAAATATTAATTTAACGTTTTCATTACCGAAAGAGTAACGGTCTTGAGAGTAAGGAGGAAACATTTCTGAGTAAAAAATGATTTCTTTCATATTAAAAATGTTAAAAAATGAGTAACTTAAATTATTATCAGCACATCATTTGATTCTCCACAATTATTTGAAAGTACTTCTGGCTGTATTCGAAAGAAGAATTCACTTTTACCGGAAAAAACGCCATCACTGTTAACTCAACATTTTGGTAGCCCGAAAGAAAAGAATTGCGCTTCAAAAGAAAATTAAAAAAAAAAAACAGCACAAGAGAATAGTCTGGGTTAAGGTAAGTACAATGTAAAACTTAGTGATTTAGTATGCATGTTAACATTTTCACAGATAGGTACGTAACATTGCTTTTTCGGAGAAGATATTGTTAAATTGTAAAGGAAACTTTGAATTACAGTTTTCTGTTTACATGTTTTATTGTGAGTGTTATTTTTTACTCTGTTAGCGACAGAGTCGATTTTCTTATCATTAATTCATTTAATACCAATCCTGAAAATGACATCCCAACCCCGTTCTCTTGGAGATTCACCACTAACCACTGGCAAAAGGTGGTGAACTTCTTCCTTGCTCCCATTTGACCCTGGTTTGATTGGCATACAAAATTTGTATGCATTCATTAAATTTTACTGCGCCTGGTCAACAAAGGAACATAATCTTGGATCCATCGTTTCCAAAATCGAGGAAGTGGTTGGGCGTTTGCATTTCAGCTTCATCTGAAATCTCTATTAAGGGTCGAGATGATATTTTAGTAAAGTTACCCTAAGTACATTGTTGAATAACGGAACCATACATTTTCATTCACCTCCTTCATTAGAATTTTACCGGCATGAAAGTTTCATTTTCAATACGATCAGTGTAAAATAGCTCAGTCTTGCAAGATCTCTTTTGGCTCCTATACAATTCTTTCAATTTCCACAGCGTACACGATCTGGAGTCCCATGGCTATTAATAAAGCTCCTCAAGCATGACGTCTTTAAGCACTGATCGTATAAGCGGAACCTACTAACGTTGAGGAATTTCGTTTATAATCAAGATGTCATTCTGATGGTGAAGCGTATCAACAAGAACCGCATAGGAGTAGTTCTACAACAAAGTTTTAGGTTCTCTGGCATCGGCTGGCAAACATTGAGCAGCGTCAATTCGCATCATAGGTGAGCATATAGTTGGTATATTCTACTGATTTTTGGTAAGGTAACGGTTTCCTTTTCGTGTAGTGCAAAATTAAGCTCGAGAGTAAATTGATAAGGATTCCTAAAAGCACAAGTTTCGCAGTCGAATTGCTTGAAGAAATCAATTCAACGGTCTTCAATAGAAGTTTCTATAATGCTAATATTTTCAATCATTACATATGTATACACATATATGAGAGTTATACTCTAATCTTTGACGGATATAAGTTTTATAAATAATAAGAAGGAAGACAAATTTCTTGCTTGTCGGGCTAAAAACCAAAAAACCGCTACATATTCAGCGACATCACGTATGTAGGCGCTTATTACACAGAAGGTGGTTAGTAATACACATAGCGATGATTGAAAGTTCGTCAGTTTTCTACATCTACTCATCTACAGCTTCAGCGAAAAGGGATAGCATTGAGTTTTCCAACAACGCTAAATTGACTCTTATAATTTGAGCTCCATATCCACAGGACATGTTGAAAATCTTCAAACCAATACGAAAAGCTGAAAGTATTATCGTCAGCGATTAATTTAATTAATTAAAAGTTTCAGGCAGAAGTTCATTTACGAAAATGATAAAGAGGGTCGGAGACAACACGGGGCCATATCAACACACCAGTATTTGGGCCTTGTGAATAAAAAAAAAGCTAAAGCTGAAACTTGGATTTTTAAGTAAAAGCTTGATTTTTAGTGAATAAAAATAAGCTTAAGCTAGCTAGTTAAAGATGTTTTCTAGTAATAGCTATTTAAAAATAGCTAAAGCTAAATTCATTTAGTTTTAGCTTGTTTTCCTAGCTTAAGCTTCAATTTGTGTGAATAAAAATAGCTTAAACTAGAATAGTATAGTTAAAGCTACAAAAATTTCAAGATTTTTTCGACCTGTCTAGAAAGCTTTGACTAGGTCTTATTTTCTTTATTAACTTGTGCGAGTTGTTAATTAAACATAAGGGAATATCTCAAAAAATAGGACTGTGAACGTATAGACCCAGAAACTGACATACGAAATGTTAAAAACATTTTTTAGCCGAAACCAATACTTGCCCTGTAGAACAGATAACAAATTGAGGCAAAAAAAACTTTCCTTTCGGTCATACATGTACCAGTTTTAGCTAAAACTAACTAGCCGAAACATGTGAATAAAAAACGAACACTTTAAATTACGAAGCTTAAGCTACAATTTTCCAGCATAAGCTATTTAGCGTTATCATTTTTTTATTCACATAAAACAAAGCTTAAGCTAGTATACAGTCTAGCTTTAGCTGCTAGTAAGAGCTATGACTAGTTAGCTTTAGCTTCCTCCAAAAAAAGCTTTAACTTTTTTTTTATTCACAAGACCCTTTATCTTGTAAGCATACGACATAAATCCATCCACTACTAATCGTATTTATTAAATGGTTTTAAATCCATCGAAGAAGAGAGTCATCGTAATCATTTATTAATACCTATTAGGTATTTACTATTTTATTGATATGAAATTACTAATATAGGTATGTAGGTTATTTCAATTTGTTTACTATATAATATAGTCTATATTAAAATAAAAATGGCCAAGTCCATTTTGAGAAAATTTAAAGTGTTAAGAAAAGCATAGGTAAATTATCTTACGTTTATGTTTTAAACTGACATTTTTGCTTCCAAATTGATTTCACAAAAACTCCATGAATTGAAGCCAAAATGTTTTTTCGAAACCCTGTTTTTTTTCAAAATTATGGTTCTCGAAATTCTAGTTTTCAAAATTCTGATTCTAAAAATTCTGCGAAATTCAGATTTCATAGATATTTTGGTAGTTCGAACTTTTGTTTGACAGTTCATAAAGAATTTTTAAGCAAATTTCATTACAGATTTTAACATGCCGAATACAAAAATTATAATTCATAAAGATTTATTAACAGCTAAAACTTTTATAAAGTAACTGGTAACAGAAAGCAAAATTATAGAATAAAACATCTCGCCGAATAGGACAAATTATTTCATATATTAGATTAGATTAGTGGTTCCTAAAAAAAGATTATATTACTTTTATCAAAAAATTACCTAGCATGGCTTTATAGGCTGTCTGCCGTTAAAAATTAGGGCTTTTAATTCTTTATAATTTATTTATAATCTCTGTTTAATGTTAAATACTTTATGCTCTATTTATTTTAATTCGCTAAGCTAGTGAATAGTTATGCAATGTATAGGGACCTATTAATCCACTATACAAATTCCTAATATTTTTTTGTTTAAAAATAAAAAAAAAATTAAAGTTAACATATAAAATGCATATTTATAATATAGTAAATATAAATAGCCAGGTTCTAAAAATCTGCACAGATTCTCCTCCAACAGCTTATTAAAGAGAAAATTTTAATAATCGAGGACAAAAGCGGGAAACGTGGAAGGAAATTCTTTGTTCGCAAATATACATATTTTAATCAACAAAAGTGTTTTAAGAAATTCATTAAATTTTATAATTCTGAAATATCACAACACAAACTTCAAAATTTAAAAGATGAAAATTGATATCAAAGTAAATTTTAAAATATCTTTAGGTGGTCTTTAACGCGGTGGATGGCGTTTAAGTTAAAAGGTCTTTAAGTAACGTTACTTAAATGTGAAAATTGATTATAGATACCGATTTCATACTTAAGAGCTGTTAGGAGGGTGCTCTATCAACTATTATCAAAAATTAAATTATTTGATTTCGATGACAGTTGCAAGTGTGCGCTAAGCCTTAGGTTAATTAGTTAAGCATACTTAAATATTTAATTTGCCTTTAAATGATGAAACTTAAATTCGTATCTATAATCGATTTTTCATTGGTTCTTAACTAAACGATGGTTCTTTTACGCAACGTAAAAGAATGTGAAAATCTGATACAAAAAAAAACTAATGCTGCTTCATTTTATACAACACAGCTACTTTGTGACACCTTGAATTAGTGAACATTTGGAAGACACATTTTTATATTTATGAAATTAAGAAAAATGCCATTGAATACACCCACCCCCGTCGCCACAAACAAAAGAAAAAGATCTGAAAATTGGGATGTTTCCGAGAAGAAACGACTTTATTTTAAAATATGCCATAATTAATTTAAAAAAAAGAAATTATTTTCAGGCACAGATTCTCCTCCAAGAACGAGGACAAAAGTGTCGATACAAACACTTCAAAGGCTAAGCGGGAAGCGTGAACGACAATTTTTTGCGCGTACACATATTTTAATCAATACAAATTTTCCAATTCTTAATTCTTTGCATTTTATAATTCTAAAATATCACAACAAACAATACATACCCACAATTTTAAACTTCAAAATTTCAAACATGACAAATGATATATCAAAATACATTTTAAAATGTATTTAAGTAACCTTTAAACGCGGTGGATGGCGTTTAAGTTAAGAGGCCTTTAAGTAACGTTACTGAAAATGTGAAAATTGATTATAGATACCGATTTCATTTCATACTTCAGAGTTGTTTGGAGGTATTTTAAAGTTAAGCAACATTTAAAATTTCTTTATAGATTAGGCTGATTATCGTGCTAAGGCTATTTTTTAATAAATTGCTTCTAAACACACTTTAATTAATGACAGTTCATTCAAAAAAAACTAAGTAAACAGACCTGTTTTGATGTTTGGAAATGTCAAAGGTCATATGAAGTTAGTACTGCCGGTAAAAGGAGAAGTGAAATCCTGCTGCGGATAGCGATTTGACGTTTATTCGAGTATCGGCAGTGATCCTACTGCGGATGTTGCATTTGTTATTCATATAAAACCCTACTGTACTACGGATAAATTTTTCAAAAATACGGCTATTTTCGATTAAAATTTGGAAATTCCTCGTTTTAACCTAGCTTCATACTAAAACAACTTAAACATCATACTAATGTCGTTTTTATTTGGCAATCCGGAATCTCTCTCCGATCCGGAATCCCAATTGAACACTTTTGTTTGCTTCTGATGATTCTGAAGTTTTGTTTGATTGTATATGTGAAACATCAAATGCGTACAATAATCAAAATCAAGAAAAATGTTTGTTGAAAGCAGGGTTGGCCGAATTGTCACTTTTTAGAAATAACTACATTTGTTACGTCTGCTACGTATTTTATGTAGTTAATGTAGTTAAATGTAGTTAATTGTAGTTAATGTAAGAAATTGTAGCATTGCTGTCAATTAACTGTCAGTTATGCATTCGAAATTCGAATTTTTAAATTAAACGTTCAGTTATTCCTACAATTCTTCATCCTTATGGTAAATGAAACTTTTTTTTTACAAACCTTCATTAGATCATAAAAGTGCAAAATTGTTTTTTTTCCTTTATTGGGGCCTATCGTGAATAAAATTTCCCTGGGAATTGTTCCCAACTTTCAAAATTGTCATCTCGAATAATGTCGAAAGTTTCCCTTGCAATGTATTGATATTGAGAATTGAGTTTCATAGTGACTTTGGCTCTCATTTAAAAAGGCCAGTCGCCAGCTTACAATGAATAGTGCAGAAGTATTGACCTTTCCAGTTTTCCAAGATGGGGAAAATTCCGAGGGAAATTTTGTTCACGATAACCCCCATTATATTGAATTTTTATGAATTTATTACTACTAATATGTAGCAGACGTAACAAATTGTAGTATGTAAATTAGGCATGTAGTTTCTTCAATAAACTACGCGTGGTTAAATACTACTTTTATATGCAGTATCGAAAGATCGAGTTGGATTAGGGTCGGATTTTCGACTCACATTTCTACTCGACACCGCTGAGCGATTGGGATCGAGTCGAACGCAGCTCATTTCAACTCAATACAGGTATATAAAGGTTCGAAGCGAGGTTTAAGCTCGTTTCAATACCTCATATAAACGTAGTAAATCATGTAGAAAACGTAGTGTAATTAATTCGGCCAACCCTGGTTCGCACAATTTGAATACCAAAAATCACAGCTGTTGAGGTTGACGTTTAAGTATATGAATGTGTGAGTGCTTCTGGTTTTGCTTCTGATTTCAAATCCAGAAGCAAATTTCTCTTCTTTTCAGAATCAGAACTGTCATTTTTTCCCAATTGAACACTTTCAGAAGAGTCCGGAAGGCTTCCGGATTGCCAAATAAAAACGACATAATTCAACCAAATTTTGCGCCAGTGATTCTGTTAATTTAAAGATGTCAAAAACAAGCAAACAAAAAATTCTTAAATTGTATAAAGAAATTGCTTTAAATGATTTGCTCGTGTTTGAGTTTTTCCGTGAAAAATTATCATCTTAAATATTTAGGCCTATTCTGCAACATCTGTTATTCTGCTATGGATTTTCTGTTATGAATCGTAAAAGATTTCCATCTTAAAAGATCTTTTATAATTGGTATTCAGGGGCTCGAACTTTTATAAAAGTCTGTTATGCAACTTCGAAAACGAAATCTGTTATGAAACTGAACTAAATCTGCTATCATAATCAGGTGTGATTAAATAAAATAATTCATCTGACAAAATTAAAATGGATGACGAACAAAAAAGTAATCTCTTCTCTTACACATTATTGGTGTCCTCTACTCTACTTACATATACATATGTTTATATAATACTCGTATGTGTGTAAATATATTTTCTTTCATTTGTCTCATTTTAAAAAGATTTCGTTGACGAAATAAAAAATATATCGTCGTCGTTCTATGAAACGTCCATTCTTAACAAAAATGTAATTTAATTCTTATTTAATTCATTCCAGATCAGCCATATTTGCAAAATATTGTATTGCACAATGGACGACGATGATATATCAATTTTTCATTGATATACTCGTATCTGTGTATGTATTGAAATCTTTTATGATAAAAGTCACAGAAGTTTGTCTTTTATTCTTTTATGATTTTTAACAGATTTCATAACAGATTCTGGCATGCTGAATACCAAAAATGCTATTCGTAAAAGATTTTTTCTATGTTCGAACGTTTGACAGTTCATAAAAGTTTTCTTAGCAGATTTTATAACAGATTTTAGCGTGCTGAATACCAAAATTAAAATTCATAAAAGATTTGTTGACAGCTCAAACATTTGTATGGAAATTCATAGCAGAATAACAGAATAGAAGAATAAAAGATCTCGCCGAATAGGCCTAATTGTCTTTCTCACCTTCGGCATTTTTAGTATGTTTTGAACTAAAAAAAATGGCGCAAAAGTTTAAAAAGCCTATTATATTAGCAGTGTTGTTCCTCTACGTGTCGACTTCGATTGTCTACATTAATGAGTAGACAATTGTGTCGACAATGTAGACAATGTAAACAATGTAGACAATGTCGACTATGATGTCGACAATGTAGACAATGTACACAATGAAGACAAAGCATGCCAGCCAATCTGTCATCTGTCATTCTTGATTTCTCTGTCACATTGTTTACTTCATTTAAGAAAACTTCAGGTGTTGATTTGAGTTTTTATTCAAATATTGGTCGACGAAAAAATAAAGGTTTCGATCAATTAGGTTTTCCTTTAATACAATAACAAATATGTAGCATATTCTACAAAATACTGCAGAAAGCCGTCTTCGCGGCCACAGGTAAATACAAATTTGTTAAAAAAAGCATATTCATATCCTAATAATAATGCCTTCACATTCATTTACGAAAGGAATGCCTGTAAGCAATCCCAATCACCTGCGACATCTGAATCCGGCGATGTCTCTATGATTGTTTTGATTGATGACAATGATTTCGGCTCGAGCTCTGATTTATTAGACGAAACATAATAAGAAAAATTGAATGTCTACGTTGTCTACATTGTTGACATTGGCATGTAGACAATCATGAATTGTATACGTTGAATTGTCTACACGTAGACAATCGTGTAGTCTACATTTTTTGTCTACATGGAACAACACTGTATATTAGGTATTAGTATGATACTACTTAACAATTTGCTAACTTTATAGTAGTTTACTAGCTCATTCTAGTATTGTACTAAAAGAATTTTCTTAGTAAATTGCTTCGGAACACACCTAAAACAATGACATTTCGTTTAAAAAAGTAAGTACACGAACCTTTTTTGATGTTTGCAAATGTCAAAGAGTCATATGAAGCTAGCACGATACTAAAAAAAATAAAGTAGGTATTCGATGATTTTAACTTTAATAAAAGGGTAAAGAAAGTATGATGCAGGGACGAAGCGTCCATATATTGAGTGGAATGAGTGCTTCCGTTAAACCATTTGAAAAAATCGTACCTAGCAAGGAATTAAATTCAAAATTCCAAATTGTATTAATATTTTTATTATATTATTTGTATCTATTAATGAATCTTCATTTACTCTGTAAATTACATTCCAACATCATTATGACAACATT
Source organism: Philhelius festivus (assembly GCA_963931855.1). Classification (NCBI taxonomy): domain Eukaryota; kingdom Metazoa; phylum Arthropoda; class Insecta; order Diptera; family Syrphidae; genus Philhelius; species Philhelius festivus. The sequence goes on along the minus strand of OZ007555.1, from coordinate 167,607,686 downwards.
ATCATTTTTTACTAAAATTACTAAAGGAAATCTCTGGTTATTACAACTTAAAATGCCACACTGCAAACCAACTGAGAATGCTCAACATCACTCCATTATTTATAATGCTCAATCTCATGAAAGTTCTTGCTAAAATGCTTAACAGCTATGGCCGGGCATTCACGACACAAAATAACTGCGCAAACTGACATTTCACTCAAGTCGGATTGTGCAAAACACGATACAAGTAAACTGCACAGTTCTCAGTTTTAAAAAGTTTTCATTCTGTAAGCATGTGTTCATATCATATAATCATCGGCTCCGGCACCAGCCATTATAAAAAAAAAACAATGTACACAGCGTAAATAAAATTTTTCAACTGAGCGGTTGCACAGTTTTTGACATTCACGACACAAATAACTGCACAAATTTAAGACTTGAGCAAAAATATCAAAATTTTTTTATTTTTACACAGTTAACTGCACAAACCGCACAAACAACCCCATTCACAACACAACTAAACTGCGCAAACTGGGTTGAATTTGTGTCGTGAATGCCCGGCCTATGCATTCCTTATTATCGCCTCCATAACTCAATTTCAAAATACCCTTCCACTCCAAGTCAACTGAAAATATACCTACAACATCACTCACCAATATTCACAAAATGCTCAAACAAAAATGATTCTCAAACAATATAGAATGCACAACAGCTGGGCATTCCATTATTTCGCATACTTAACTTAGATCTCAACCCAAAGTCAAAATAATTTTGTCTCGTTTCTTGCCTTTTGCACAATGTGTGAAGATTGAGTTGAGTGAATGCATTACGACAATTTCCTACAAGAGAGATAGAAAAACAAAAATGTATCTATTGAGTTGCTTATTGTCTCAAACTGATAATGAGTTTAATTTCGTGGACAAAAGGGGTAGAAGAGTTTTATTTTAACATAATGTGTGTGTAAATTTAGGTGCAATTCATTCATAACTATCAGAAAACAAACAAATATGAATTTAAAAGGTGGTAGTTTTGTAATTATTTTCGTGGCGATAAATACAATCCACCTGTTTTCTGTTTATTTTTTGATATTATAAAAAAAGGTGGTCAAAATAGTATTTCTAATATTCATTTCTGAGGTTTTTGACCTTCCAGCAGAAATATAATATAATTTTCAATTATGAGAATTTTAAATCAAAAAAAAACTTCAAGGAATCTTCAGATTTTTAATATCCCTTAATAATGGCATCTGTAGAGAGATCATATTCATGTTTTAAGAGAATTAAATATTTTTTTAGAAATAAATGTGGACAAGAAAGGTTATCTACTCGTAGCTTAGTTCTTATCAAATCGTACTTAGATAAATTTGCCTTAAAAGAAAAAGGATAAATCTTTGCGCAAGGCATCAAGCTTTTTTTTTAATAAGACTTTACTGTAATATATTATTTACATATGTATATTATTTTATGTGTATTACCATAAAAAGGAATTTAAATGGTTGGATCTCAAAGGTCTTTCATTTTTGGTTTTATGTTCAGTGCTTCCGCTATCGAAAAAATCACGCCTCGTGCCTTGTATGATGCTATATTCGATTAAAATTTGCAAATTCGTTGTTTTAACCTAGTATCATACTAAAACCGCTTTAGCATCATACTAATGGCCGATTTCATAAACAAACACTAAAAGCACTTTTATCAAAAATCCTCTTAAATTTTATCAGGCTCTTAAAAATTTTTAGTTTCACCAATCTATAAAAGGGACATTTTGGGGAAATTTTTGTTAAAATTGAGTTCTCTTCACATCCCTGGGAAAAATAAATTCCTTTTTTCTTTCTAACAAGCGAAATGTATAAGAAGAAATGAGAAAGCGTTATGTGTTCAAACAAATGCCAAGAAATAAAAAAAAAAAGAAATGCACACAAAATATTTGGAAAGATTCTGATCCTGACCTGTGGCATAAAATCGCTAAGTAATAACCACTTAATTTATTTTTGTTGCATTGTTGGGTTTGTTTTGGTTCCAAATAAAGACCAAACATATTCAACAAACTCATCCACAGATGCGTTGGAAAGTCGGAACCACATTTTGAAGTCATAGGTATAATGTATTTTTGTGAACCGGGAATATTCTTGCTCAGCGAATAACTTTGTGTTGCACTTTATTATTGGATGAAGACGATCAATATTTTTGTCGAAATAAAGAAACAAATCATTTAAATATTTAGTATTAATTTATTTATTTTGTATTTTCAAAAATTGAACACTAAATCCTTACAGAACGATAATTTCAGCTGCTATACCTATAACCAATTGTTGTTATCTACATCTGATGACATTTCAATGACACTTTTAAAATTTAATGAGCCAAAAATGGGCATTTAGTTTATAAGGGTGTTTAAAAGCTTGTTTAATTTAAAAGCGCTTGGTGAAACCAAAACATCTCATTTTAAGGTTTAGAAGCCTGTTAAATGTTTAAAAGTCCTTCGTGAAATCGGGCATAATTCAATTAAAATTTTGCGCCAATGTTTTTCAATCAATTTGATAAGCTCTTTTGTGAAATGTCAAATTAAAAGTCACAATCGATATTTCTTAAGTTTATCAGGTTTATTTCTTCTCTTTCCGCATCAAATTCGTGAGATATTATAAGGATATTCATGTAAGCGTGGAAAACTCTGATCCTCGGAAACCAGATAATTTTATCTCTGCAGAAACGAGCTGTCAAAATTTTTATGGGAAAAACTTTCTGCAAATCTCATAAAATTATCTCACGAATTTGATGCGGAAAGTGAAGAAATACCTGATAAACTAAAGAAATATGAGGGGTATTCACGATCTAATGCAACAGGTCTAGTATCATTGTAAAAGTGCAAAAGTGTAAAATCTTACAATACTTCAACATGTTGTAAGATTGTAAGATTTTACACTTTTGCACTTTTACAATGATACTAGACCTGTTGCATTAGATCGTGAATACCCCTATGGATTCTGACTTTTAATTTGACATTTCACAAAATATTTTCCACATTTACGCAAGTATTTATTAGGGGGTGTTCATGAAAACATGTTGCGGAAAGTTATATCTTTCTACAAAGCGGAAAATTATCTCGTTTCATGAATACCCTTATAATTTTATCAGATCCGCAGAAAGTTTTTCCCATAAAAATTTTGACAGCTCGTTTCTTCGGAGATAAAATTATCTGGTTTCCGGCGTTTATCAGGGTTTTCCACGTTTACATGAATGTAATCGCTCTAATGAGTTTAAAAATAATACTGGTAGTAAAAGTAATTTTTCCAGATGGCTTTGAATACAAATCTGCATGCGGCAATGCACTTTATGTAAAACATAAGACATTCTTCTTTCTAACTCAGAGCAGCACGCTGTCAAAAAGATCTGTGTTTCTTTTTTAGCTCTGACACATCGGAACGCTCAAATGGTGTTTTCTTTTTCAAGCTCAGAAGAAAATGACCGAGTAGATGGAGTAAGAATCTGAGGGCGGCTAAGACTGCTTTTAAACGAAGCAATATTACCTTGCGATTTTTAAGCCCGTAGGAGAGAGACGTGTGTGGTGGCGGGGGTACACAAAATTGCTAGGGTTGGAAAAATTGCAGAGTTATCGTTCTTTCTTCTTTGTGGTTTTCTTTACTTGTCAGGTATGTTTCATTTCTATTTGGAGTTCGCTCAGTGAACTTCGAGCTACTCACTAGAGTAAAGAGTGCGGAGAGATGACTCCTTTTCAATAGAAGAAAAGTTAACTTTCATTAAAAATCGCTGTGTTTAAAAGCATTCATGCAATCGAAGGGAAGTCAAAAGAGAATCAAAGATTAAAAATCGCTTTCGTTTAAAAGCAGTCTAACTTCCCTTTTTTCGTATGATTATACCAGGGATCGAAGGGCGAAAAATTCAAATTCCAAAATTTTTGACAGCTCACTGTGCTCCAGTGTGATCGGAGAGCACTGATCAAACTCTGCTTAGAGCTACTTGACATACTTAAGCTCTGCTCTATAGGATTTATATATACTACCTTAATTTTAAATCTTTTGACTTAAATCCCATATTAAGGGTATTCATGTAACGAGATAATTTTCCGCTTTGTAGAAAGATATAACTTTCCGCAGCATGTTTTCATGAACACCCCCTAAGAAATACTTGCGTAAATGTGGGAAATATTTTGTGAAATGTCAAATTAAATGTCAGAATTCATACTTCTTTAGCTTACGAGGTTTATTTCTGCACTTTCCGCAGCAAATTTGTGAGATAATTTTATGAGATTTGCAGAAACTTTTTCCCATACAAATTTTGACAGCTCGTTTCTGCGGAGATAAAATTATCTGGTTTACGAGGTTTACGAGGGTTTTCCGCGCTTACATGAATACCCTTAGGCTAGCCGCGCACTAGCAATTTTTAGTTGCGAAACTGCTTGGTTCGAGCAACTAAAAAATTTGTGTTTTGACACAAACTAAACTATTGCCTAAAATAAGTTCGCCATTTTATTGAACATATAATTATCTGCAAATTCACCGACATTCAACCAAACAGTTCATCTGTTTTCTATAAGTAACCAAACAGTTTCGCAACTAAAAATTGCTAGTGCGCGGCTAGCCTTATTATCTTTTGGTTCGTGGTATTTTACAACACAAATTTATCCCGGCAGCTTTGTTTACATTTTAGAACGCGGCTATTCATTGTGTGTAAAGCATAATCTAAATTAAATTACCCAGTAATAAAAATGTCCGAAATAAATACCCAATATGGCGATTTGCTCAAAATGTCAATAATTTCCCATCATGGCGAATACACTTCCTGCCATCGAGCCCAAAAATCTTCCCACTTCAATTTTGTCACGCAAGAACACTGGTTCAGCGCTGCTCAATTTCGTTTTATTTAATTGAATAACTCGACCAGATTTCTTCTTAAACATGGTAATTATCTTTTTTAGCATCATCTACTTTAGTTTCAATAATGTTTCAAAAAATATTAATTACATTTTATTAATATTAAGTAATCCACGTGTCATCTAACCTAATTTGTTTTTGTTATTCTACATAGGCTGCTGCTGTCAAAGATATCGAGAAGCCCCAAGGAGGAGATTCTGCATCTGTGCATCGTATTCGTATTACTTTGACCTCAAAGAATGTACGTTCGTTGGAAAATGTTTGTCGCGACTTGATCCAAGGTGCTAAGACACAGAAACTTCGCGTTAAGGTAAGCAATCGAGTCAATGCAAAGCAACCTAAACTTCGCATTTACCTGGAGGATTAGAGTCCATAAAGATTCTCTTCCTAGTATCCTAAATGCAAAATAGAATTATCTAAAATAATAAAATTATCTCAGTTTTTTAACATACTTTGAGAATAATATTTTCGATAGACATTTTAATAACTCGGCTTCATTTGTCCTAAATTTTATGAAAGGACCAGGTACCGTTAATGATATTAATGAATTATTAATTCTTACAGGGCCCAGTACGCATGCCGACCAAGATCCTCCGCATCACTACCCGTAAAACACCTTGTGGTGAAGGTTCAAAGACTTGGGATCGTTTCCAGGTAAGTTTTCAATAAGAAATCTGTTTAGCAAATCGATATAGAGCTATGGAAAGATAAACCATTTCATGGACAGTATCAATGGCTTGCTAAGATCGAACGAACACTCATAGTCCTTGTTGAAGAATACCTCCTTCATTCTGGCTCTCAGTGTTCTACAAACTACAATAAACAAAAATTTATTTATTATGAATTTGTCTAAAAATTGAATTTTATTGTTTTTTTCTTACAGATGAGACTGCACAAGAGAATCATCGACTTGCACTCGCCATCTGAGATCGTCAAGAAGATCACATCCATCAACATTGAACCTGGTGTAGAGGTCGAAGTCACCATTGCAAACTAAATGCAAAAAAAAAAACGCTTTTTGTACATGAAACAATAAAAGTAACAACAAAAATTACTGATTTTTCTTCAAAAGATTTTAAAACGAAACGAGTCGAACTCTGTAATTCGATTCGAAAGTAAAGTCACTCGAATTCATAAAATGTAAAATTGTACCGCAATTCGAAAGGATTATCTCAATTTCATTTGTAATACATTGTTCAATAGTCGAATAGGTATTTCGTAGTTAGTATCTGTTTCCGATGGAATTTTGGGCCACAAGAATCCATGTTGAACGAAGTATCCCAAAATGCAGTCAGGTGCTATTGCATGATTCACTTGCATTGGCGTATTCTTTTTTTTTATATGCTTTTCATGGCTTTACAAATCTTGTGTTATTTGGCCTCAGAATAACAGCATTGTTGTCTGGCAGCAATATTGCTATTGCCCCTCCTGTAAAAATCCGCTGGTCCTGATGGCATACCCCTCATTCATCTGAAGAGGTGGCTCCATCGCTCGCGAAACCATTGGGTAAGCTTTTCCATCGTTCCTAATGTTCTGGAATCTTCCCTAGAAGTTGGAAAACAGCCTTTGTCCAGACTGTTCCTAAACAGCAAGCGTTCCCCTGGTGATCTGAATGGATTCTTACCGCAGATTGGAACAGAAAACAGGTGTGGAATCGCGTAAGGTGATAGTTGACTATCAATTCGTTGATTGTCGTTTCTGACTGCTGTCTCTATTTTATCAATTAAGAATTATAGAGAGAGCGATGGTCAAAACGACAATCAACGAATTGATAGTCAACTATCACCTTACGCGATTCCACCCCAGATCTTTACATCGTTTTGAAGAAAGTAAGATTATTGCGCCTGATATTTCTAAGGCATTTGATAGAGTTTGGCAACAGGCTTTCTTATCGAAAATTCATGCGTTTGGTATCAACGAAACCCTTATACTTTGGATTATAAATTACCTTCTAGATCGTTCAATACAATGTTGTATTGGATGATTTCAAGTCTGATCTTCACAAAATAAATGCGGTGTCCCCAGGCCTGCGTCTTGTCTCCAACTCTCCTCCTGATTTTTACAAATGATCTCTTGTCTGAAACTTCTTATCCACTTCATTGTTTTGCCGACGACTCTACTCTCAGCTTCTGAAACTAGTTCTCAAATTCACGTCCACCTTCTTCGGAAGTGTAATTGCAACGGTATCGTATGATTAGCTCATTAAACTCCGATCTTTACAGCATTGTTAAATGGGGTATACAAATTCGTGTGGAGTTTAATGCTTCGAAGACTCAATTCTGTCTTTTGCTGTTCAAGCAAACCAAAAAGATCTCAGCATGTGTGTCTATCTATTTATTTATTATTTATCTTCGTTGGAATGACCACATTCTCGATATCACCAAAAATGCTTAGGATGTCTATCGATGTATGAAATTTTTCACCCCCTTTAATCTGGCTACCATTTATGAGGCGTTAAACATCCAAAACTCGAGTACACATCTGTGGGCAGGTGCAGCACAATCTTCTCTCCGCTTATTGGATAGATTTCAGGACAGAGCGTTAAAACTGATAGGAAACATCCCTTGAACACCGTCGGAATGTTTCATTTAATACAATACCGAAACAAAGTATCACAGAATCCATAGTAATGGAAATTCTCATACAAATTGTACTTACGAAGGGATTTGATGATAACTTTGTCGGGATTCGTAAAAGTTCCGATTACGATGGAAATCGTAATAAGGCTGAATGTTAGCTGCGGAACGACACCTTAGTGAAGATTCAAGGAAGAATTACTCTAAGAAACCATTTCTACTTCGGTCTTATAGATTACAGCCAGATCAGAAGGGGTGAAAAATGTCTTGCATCGATGATTTCTTGCATGGATTCCGGTTTAAAGACATAATTGAGTTTTTGAAGCATTAAATTCTACGCGTTTATTAGTTCCCAATATGACAATGTTATCATACGCCAACGTTAAAAAACCACATCCGAAGAACAAGAACGTGCATCTGGGAACGAATATGAGGAGCTGAGAGTCCTGTCGCCCTTGAAACAATTTAATGGATTAGTAGTTTAAGACAAAAGATTATTGACGAATATGAGAAAGAGAGTCGGAGATAAAAAAGAGCCCTGTGACACACCAGCATTTATTTTATGAATTTCAGACTTAAAACCGTCCAACACAACTTGTATTGAGAGCTTAAAAAGCTAGTTTCTAATCCAATAAAGAAGAGATTAATCAAAACCAAATGCACGCGTTTTTGATAAGAAAGCGTGCTAGCAAACTATATCAAATGCTTTAGTTTAGTATATATTTATTTAGCATTAAATTTGCTATTTTTAAACTCTTACAGTATTCATTAATAATTTTCTTTTACAAAATAAATAATTGAGTGCTTAAATCTAGTTAAATTAGTTTCTAATTTAATATTATTAGGAAGGCAGTTAAAAATTTGAATTCCTTTATGAAATAACATGTTTTGTGTTCTATTATTTCTAAAAAACGGTAAGTGCAAGTTATTATTATTTCTAAGATTATATGGACGTGTTATGATGATGCTATCTTAATGTTTCAATGTTTGGTTGATCTAAGATCGTGGTATCTGTATTCAGAAAAAGTGCCTAATTACCACTTTGCGTGAAGTAATATTTATTCAACAATAAATATTCTACTTCTGCTGAAACCGATATTTAAAACTACATCGGATAGTTAATGTAAACATAAACATCCGCATAGTCTGTGGTTTCACGACATGTACAGATCGACAATACCAGTGACCCTATTACTGAGAATGTCATCTCAAAAACATATATCGGTATTAATCATTGGTCTTCATTGATACATCATAAAATAACAATAACAAAAACGAATATCATTTGTATACAAGTATTCTGTATACACATTATGCTTGCTATGCAGATTATATTAAAAAAGAAGGAATCTTGTAGGGGAGTTGTTTGGTTGAGATAATCTCAATCGAATAAAGAGTTTAGTTCCCATTTAGTATCTAAAAGAAGAAGTCGTTTCATTTCTTTAGCTCGTGCTTAAACACGCATAACATATAAAATTGGTGGCAGCGGTAAAATAAGATAAAAAAATATTTTTGAAACAGTGAGGTACATATATACTAATAAAATTGAAAAGCAGAGAAGGTGAATTGAACCGGAAGAAAAAAACTGAAGATTGAAAATTGAAAAGCAGAGTCGGTGCAACAGTGGCGAACGGCGTAATGATTTTAAAGATTATAGTAATTATAAAGTAAGTTAAGTTTGTCATTATTATGGTTGAGTATTGTTAAATATAAAAAAAAAAAGAAGTAAGAAAAATTTTAAGTGTCGTACAATATAAGTAAGGTGAAGTTAAATATATATAAAAAAAAAAAGAAGTAAGAAAAATTTTAAGTGTCGTACAATATAGTTAAGGTGAAGTTAAATATATATATAAAAAAAAAAGAAACAAAAATGCCTGAAACAAGTAACCAGGGTGTCAACCCTACTGTGGATATTAGTACCTTATTGAAATTAATCCCCAAATTTAATAGCGATTCCTCGGAATTGTACGCGTTCCTTAACGGATGTGATGACGCGATGAGCCTAGCCTCATCAAGTCAACAAAATTTCATCTTCAAATATATTAAAGTCCAAATTACTGGTAATGCCAGAGTAATTCTAGAAAACAAAGTTATTGAGAATTGGTTACAGCTTAAGGAGCAATTAAAAAAACTATATAAAGATACAAATAGTACATTAGGGCTTTATAGAGAATTAATAAATTCAAGGCAGGAAAATAGAACAGTGAGGCAATACGAACAGCATATGGAAACGATGTCGAGAAGACTCGGCTCCGATGCGAAAGAGGATTTAAAGGAGGCAGATGTAAAAGATATTCATGTTATTCACAATTATATAGAGAATAAAATAATTCTTAACATTTTCATTAATGGTCTGAAATCTGAATTGGGAAATTACGTTAATAATTGTAGACCAACGACTTTGGCTGAAGCGGCTCGTTATGCACAGCATGAAGAGTCACGATTAGCTAATCAAATAAGAACTCCTAGACAAGATTTTACAAATAAAAATTTAGTAAGAATTAATTTCGGACAAACTAAATGCAACAATTGCAATAAAGTTGGACATTTAGAAAAAAATTGTTTTTTGAAGAAAACATTCGCAAATAAAGATACATCGAAGAGTTATGAAAAATTTAGATGCTTTAAGTGTGGTAAAGCAGGACATATTGCAAAGAATTGTTACACACAAGATAAAAATACAAAGCAAAATTTTTTCCAATAAGAAACGCCATTAGTAAGGCAGCGTTTTCTTTAAACAACGAAGAAAGCCCTTACATTTATATAAATTATAAAGATGCAGTGCTTAAGATGCTTTTAGATACTGGAGCATCAATAAGTCTAATAAAATTAAAGTGTGTTAAAGAAAAAATTGATAATAAAGAAATAATAGATTTAATAGGTTTGGGAAATACTTCTCAAAAAACATTAGGTTCGACTAACTTACGTTTTTCTATAAGAAATGAGACGGAACAAAAAAGGTATCATAGATGGGGACTCCACGTTATACCAAATAACGTGATTTATGATTATGATGGTCTATTAGGTGCAGATTTCCTTAGGGAAATGAAATGCAAGATAGATTATGGAAACAATATGTTATACATTGACAATGAGAAAGAAAGTTATGAATTAAAATTCAAGAATAAAGATAATAATTATATTATGCCAAGGCAAGAAGCGTTTAGAATGGTAAAACTAAAAGAAAAATTAGTTGATGGTACTTCAGTTGTTGTGAGTAAATTTGAAAACGAAAATATAATAGTCCCAAACTGTATTAGTACAGTGAAAGACGGTAACTGTTTAGTAAGTGTTCTAAATATATCAAATAAAAAGATTTTAAATGACATATGTGTAGAGACAGCATATCTTAATGATTTTAATGTATATGATGGGAATAATTCATATAGTGAAAGAAAAGGGAAAAATCAGAAAAATAAATTTGTGTACCATGTGCAAGATAAAGTGAAAATTGTACAAAGTATGTTACGATTAAATCATTTAAACAAAGAAGAGGAAAATAAATTAAGAAGTCTAATTACAAAATATAATGATCTTTTTGTAGTAGAGGGAGAATCTTTAACGTTTACAAATGTAATGGAATGTAAAATTCGAACGAAAGAAGACGTTAAACCAGTTTACATGAAGTCATATAGGTATCCGAAAGTACACGAAAAGGAAGTAGAATGCCAGTTAGAAACATTGTTAAAAAATGGAATGGTTAAACATTCAAAATCTCCTTGGAGTTCTCCAGTTTGGGTGGTTCCCAAAAAGACCGATGCGTCAGGAAAGTCTAAATGGAGAATTGTAATAGACTATAGGAAACTGAATGAGTTAACAATAGCCGATAGTTATCCTATCCCAAATATAGCAGAAATTTTAGATCAGCTAGGAACGGCAAAATATTTTACGACTTTAGATTTGTACGCAGGATTCCATCAAATTAAAGTACAAAAGGAAGATGTAGAAAAAACAGCTTTTTCTACACCACAAGGCCATTTTGAGTTTACTCGAATGCCGTTTGGGCTGAAAAATGCCCCAAGCATTTTCCAAAGGATGATGGATATTGTACTTTCTGGATTGAAAGGTATTAAATGTTTTGTCTATATGGATGATATAGTCGTGTATGGAAAAGATTTAAAAGAACACAATGAGAGGTTAGAAGATGTTTTTAAGCAGTTAAGATTAGCAAATCTTAAATTACAAGCAGACAAAAGTGAGTTTTTAAGAAAGGAAGTAAGTTACCTTGGGCATTTAATCGGAGAAGATGGTGTGAAACCCAACTTAGAGAAAATAAAAGTTATAGAAAGTTTGAAAGCCCCACAAAGTGTAAAAGAAATTCAATCATTTTTAGGAATGATGAATTATTATAGAAAATTTATTGAAAATTTTAGTCAGATAGCTTCACCTATAAATAATCTACTAAGAAAGGATGTAGAATTTAGATGGGGAAGGGTGGAACAAGAAGCATTTATGAGATTGAAAAATGCTTTGTCAAACTTTACAGTGTTGCAGTACCCAGATTTTAATAGAAAATTTATAGTTACAACAGATGCTTCAAATGCAGGCTTAGGTGCTGTATTATCGCAAGAGCATGAGAATAAGGATTTGCCAATACAGTTTATAAGTAGAAGCTTGAATAAAAATGAAAAAAACTATAGCACTACAGAGAAAGAGTGCTTAGCCATAGTTTGGGCTGTAAAAGTTCTTCGACCATATTTGTATGGCCAGGAGTTTATAATAAGGACGGACCACAAACCATTGAAATGGTTATTCAATGTAAAGGATCCAGGATCAAGACTGGTTCGTTGGAGGCTGAAATTGGAAGAGTATTCATATAGTATTGAATATAAAAAGGGTTTAGATAATGTTGTGGCAGATCATCTTAGTAGAAATATTTTAGTAGCAACACGTAAAGAAAGGAAGAAGAAAAAATGTTTCTGTGATTGTGAAATAAAAGATAATGCAGAATATACTCGTAATAAAGAAATTGAATATGAAAATCAAAATGAAATTGAAGTACGTGAAAACAATGAAGATAGTTCGAAAGATAAAAAGGATGAAATTCAGAGTAATCAATATGAACATGGTATAATAAGCGAATATGATGATAATATACAAGAAAACTGTAGGAAAAGTAATGAGATAACAGAAGTTACAGATATGAAAAAACAAATTGATATAATTAAGGAGTATCATGAAAGTTTAACAGCGGGGCATGTAGGCCAAAAAGCAACTATTGAAAAAATTAGAGAGAAATATAATTGGAAAAATTTAAATCAGATGGTAATTGATTTTATAAAAAGTTGTAAGAACTGTCAATTGGGGAAAATTGATAGGCACCCAACTAGAATGCCTATGACTATGGTATCAAATGCATCGTATAGTTTAGAACAAGTTAATATGGACCTGACAGGCCCATATCCAATTTCGAAGAAAGAAAATGTTTATGCACTAAGCATACAAGATAGTTTGTCTAAGTTTGTAAGGTTTATTCCAATAAAAGATAAATATGCTGAAACGGTGGCAGAAGCTTTTGTAAATGATTGGATTACATATTTAGGCATACTCAAAATTATTTTGACGGATAACGGAACTGAGTTTTGCAATGAATTAATGAAGAATTTAGCAAAAATATTTAAGATCAAACACATAACTACTAGTGTAGCCCATCCACAGTCAAATGGATCTGTAGAAAGAATTCATGGAAGACTGAAAGAATACCTAAATACAGTTAACTTCGAAAGAGAAAATTGGGATGAAGCACTTAAATTTGCAGGTTTTTGTTATAATACAACAATACACTCGACAACAGGTTATAGCCCACATGAGGTATTATTTGGCAGACAAGCTAATAGACCGAGTGGTATAGATACTTTGAACTTAGCAACCGTACAAGATTATGTTCAAAATGTACTTGAACACATAGTGTCCATAGAAAACAAAGTAAAAGAAAATTTAGTGAAGTCAAAATTGAAATCGAAAGAAAATTACGACCGAAAAACAAATAGAGCACCATTATATAAGGTAGGTGAAAAAGTATTAGTTAAAAATCTTACAAAAAACAAAAAATTAGAAAACACATTTGTAGGACCATTTTTGATTACTAAAGTAACAGATACAAATATCTTTGTGAAAACTAATAGGAAGATCAGAAAACTTTCGAAAAATTTAGTAAAACCATATTTAACACATTGAATTTTGTTTTTGAAAATCTCAATGATAATGGCGGGTTTTATTTCAAAGGAATTGGAATAACAAAAGTAGTAAATGGACATGTTTCAATTGTTAATACTTTAGATTTACAAAATATTGAGCTAGGCATTGCAAACATAAATTTGCAAACAAATAATATTGATAAAGCATGTTTTAAATACTTTGATGCATGTAAATCACTTGCACAAAAGGGTCACAAAAATTACAAAAATTTAATAAATAAAATGACCAATATTTATAGTCTATTAGGTAGAGATAAGCATAGATTTCGAAGAGGATTAATTAATATCATAGGTTCAGGATTAAAAGTATTGTTTGGAACTATGGATTATGAAGATGTAAAATATTATGATAACGCTTTAATAATAACAAAAGAAAATCAGGAATTTATACGAAATGGTTTAAAAGAAGAAATAAATATCATGAAAAGCTTGAATGAACAAAACCAAGTACTACTCAATAATTATCATATTTTAGAAAACAAAACTAAAGATGTAGTTGAATCTTTAGATACCATTATGCTTCACACTAATGAATTACAAGAAAAGGAAGCAATGTTAGAATATTTACAGAGACTATATGATTCAATAATAGGAAAAAGTTTAGAGTTGGAAATTGAGTTGGATAAAATAATTGATGCAATTCTATTTTTGCAAGTAAAAATAATACATCCATTTATTATGACACCGGAAAAATTAATTACAGTTTTAAGAAATAGTAAATATGAAAACAAAATGTTATTTACACCAAGTATCGAAAGTTACCATAACATTATACAATTATTAGAAGTAAAAATTTTTGAAAAGAATAATAAAATCTTTGTAATTATATCTTTACCTATATTAAAAGAAGAATATGAAGAAGCATATGAAATAATTACATTGCCAATTGTTTCGAATAATAATATTAATATTTTTGAAAGTAAGGGAAATATATTATTAATAAGTAAAAATAGAGCAAATTTTGCACTAAGATACAATTTAAATGATTGTGTTAAATATAAAGATGACAATGATAAAAATATTTTTGTATGTAAAGAACTAGTTTTAGAAAGTACTGTAAAAAATTGACGTGTGTGTTTTAAATGTATTCATGAAAAGGAATTTTCCTTCATGTAAATTGAAATTAATTGAAAATAATATAGAGTTTTTTCATTCATTAAATAATAACAGATTTCTATTTGCAATAACAGAAGAGACAAAATACAAATGTAAATGTAAAAATAAGAATGAAGAATTGGGTAAAATTTCTAATATAGGAATCATAAATATTGACAATAATTGTAAATTTAGTACTTTAGAAACTGATATAGAAACGACAGAAAATTTAAATGAAACAATGTATAATGATGTTGTACACTATGGAATGGAAAATTGTTGTGAAAATATCAAAATCAATGAAATAGTTCCTTTAAAGAAATTGCCGAAAATAAAAGGTAATAATTTACAAAATTTAAAAGATTTATCTATTGAAATAAACAATCAAAATAGTTACATTTCGAAAATGTTAATTTCCATACCTGAAAGAACACAAGGTTTTGCAATCGGATTGTTAGGAGCTATTGTAACTCTTGTAACAATATATTTATCAATAAATTGTATTAAAGGCAACAATAAATTAACTATATTCAATAGATGTTTTGTAAAAAGAGAAAGAAAACCCATAGCTGTTACATTTAAAAGTAATTTAAAAGGAGAACCTGCTATAACGTTTGAAAATAGTAGAGAATCTACAAATAATATTCATGTAAAAACAAAGAAATTACAATATAATTATGATATATAACTTGAAATAAGAAAAAAAAAAAGAAGAATAAGACCTTTTGTTTATTTAATAAACAAAAATATATTTATGTAAAAATTTAATGATACATATATTTCAATAAAATTGACGGCTTTTGTTCCTTGAGACTCTCATACATACATTCTTCACAAGATCCTTTAGTTCAGAAAACTGTTTCTTCACTCGTTTAAGAGGGGAGGTGTTATGATGATGCTATCTTAATGTTTCAATGTTTGGTTGATCTAAGATCGTGGTATCTGTATTCAGAAAAAGTGCCTAATTACCACTTTGCGTGAAGTAATATTTATTCAACAATAAATATTCTACTTCTGCTGAAACCGATATTTAAAACTACATCGGATAGTTAATGTAAACATAAACATCCGCATAGTCTGTGGTTTCACGACATGTACAGATCGACAATACCAGTGACCCTATTACTGAGAATGTCATCTCAAAAACATATATCGGTATTAATCATTGGTCTTCATTGATACATCATAAAATAACAATAACAAAAACGAATATCATTTGTATACAAGTATTCTGTATACACATTATGCTTGCTATGCAGATTATATTAAAAAAGAAGGAATCTTGTAGGGGAGTTGTTTGGTTGAGATAATCTCAATCGAATAAAGAGTTTAGTTCCCATTTAGTATCTAAAAGAAGAAGTCGTTTCATTTCTTTAGCTCGTGCTTAAACACGCATAACAGACGCAATTCACTCCTTGTTATCAGTCTTCTTTGTAAATAAGTAGGCATTAAATTATTTTTTACTTTGAAAACAAATATTAAAGTATTCATTACAATTCTTTGCTTTACAGAAAGCCAATTCAAGGTATTTAACAGGTAACTTATAGACGTATAACGATTACAACATAGGATTGCTCTCATCCCCTTATTTTGTAAAATTTGTAATTTATTAAGCATTAATTCAGACCCCAATAATAGTATTGTCGGGCAATACTCAAAATGTGGCTGTATAATGGAGTTATATATCTTGATCGCCATAGAAATACTAAGCTTTTTTCGTATTCTTCGAAAAAACCCGATTTTGTTGGCAATTTTTTTAGAAAGCATTTCAAAATGTTTTTTAAAATTTAAATTACAATCAATAACTATTCCTAAGTATTTGGTTTCTTGTACACATTCAAATTGATTTATTTTACAAATTATTTTATTTTCTGGCAATAACATTATTTTAGTTTTTTCTGTGTTTAATTTTAGTTTATTCATATTTAAATAATTTTGTATGTTATTAATATCCATTACCAATTGTCTTATACTGTTTGTTAAATCATTATCTTCAACGTAAAATAAACCATCATCAGCAAATAGCTTTAATTTACAATATTTTAAAACACTTTTTATATCATTAATATAAATTACAAACAATAATGTACCCAAAATTGAACCTTGTGGCACTCCTAAGTCTGAATCTAATGCATCCGAACTTACCCCATTAAACTTTACAATTTGTTTTCTTCCTATTAGATATGACTTAAACCAATTAAACTCAGTTCCTCGTATTCCGTACCCATACAATTTTTTTAATAAAATCAATCTATCCAACGTTTCAAATGCCCTTTTGAGGTCGATAAATACTGCTGCAATTTTCTTCTTTTTATGTATCGTTTCCTTCCAATCTGCTATGACATAGTTTAGAGCTGATTCACAAGAGTGTTTTCGTCGAAATCCAGATTGCTCCTCAATTATCAGATCATTTAGCTGTAGGTACTCTTCTAATTGAATTTGAACAATCTTTTCCAGTATCTTTTCATACAGAGGAAGCATGTTTATAGGCCTATAGTCTTCGCATTTCTTTGAGTTAGAAATTTTTTCCACTGGGGTTATAACAGACGATTTCCAGGAGCTTGGAAATTTCCCATTTTCAAACGAATAATTTATTATGTTTAATAGAGTAGGGCCCACAATCGTAAAACTATCTTTTAACATTTGTTTGTTCATGAAATTGAAATCATTTTTATTAGGCATCATTTCAACTATTTTTAAGAGTTCTTCTATTGATTCCACTTTTTTAAATTTGAAACAATGTTCACTATTCAGCAAAAGATTTGACCATGCAACTTTCGGTATTTGTTCATTTATTTCTATTACACTTTTAATAAAAAATTCATTAAATTTATTGGCAATCATTTTCTGATCACTTATTTTGTTCCCATTAAACTCTACACAATTAGTTTCTGTTACTGATTGCCCCAAAACTAAAGTTTTTAACGTTTTCCACATATTCCTTTGATCACTAGCCCCATTTAACTTATCTTTAATGAATTTTCGCTCTGTTATTTGAAGATTTTTTTTGTAAGCATTTCTAATTCTCTTATATTGTTCCCAATCTTCAATGTTTCTGGTTAACACAAACTTCAGGTGACTTCTGATTTTTTCTGACTTTTGTCTCCTTAAATCATAATTAAACCACTGTTGGTCGGTTTCTTTGTATGTTTTTTGAACCACAAAACAATTTACAACTTTAAGCATTTCTTTTTCAAATCGCTCACTTATTGAATCATTTATATGTACTAAAGTACCCATTCTATTTATATCACTTTCTCTGATTTTTTGTATAAATCTATGCTTATTGTATTTTAAAATGTTAACTTTTTTCATTTTTTGTTCTTTATTTGTACGCACTGGCAATTTAAAAACCGTTGTTTCGTGATCACTTATTTTCAATTCATTTATAACTTTTACTTCAATTGATTTAATATCGGTTACAACGTAGTCTAATAGCGTTCTTGTACCGGCAGATATTCTTGTAGGTTTTATTACCATTTGCTTACACAAATTTTCTTTAAATAAACATTCTAGGTCTCTTTTATAATTTGAATCCGCGAACCAGTCTATGTTGAAATCGCCTAGTATAATTATGTTTTCATTCACATTGTCGTTCAAATAATCACTCAAATATTCACAAAATTCACCTTTTCGAGTACTGGGTGATCTGTATAATGCTATGAACTTTACTTTACATATGTCTACAACCAATAGCCATATACTCATATCAACTTGTACATTTTTTAGCACAAAAAAGTCGTCAATATTTTTCTTTATATAAAATATAAATAACCACTCCTCCAGTATAGGCTGATGATGTTTCACAACGGATAATATTATAGTTCTTTATATACACTTCTTTATCCATCACTGATAAGCCGAGATGTGTTTCAGTTAGGACGATTATATCGAAATTGTTTTCATAAATAATATTCTTTAATTCATTTAAATTATTGATCAAGCCCTGTATATTGAGATGCAAGCATTGGAGAAATGTTGGTTGCTAATATGCAACTTTTTCTCTTTCTCGTTCAAGCCTTCTAAGATACACTGGGCAATTTGCATCCCTAACATCATGACGCGAATCAATATTGATGTTTAATTTTTCGATGGTCAGAGCACAATTTTTACATTTCATCTCCTCACTTGTACACTTGTCTAATTTGTGTTCGCCACTACACTTTGGACAACATATTTTATTTGAACACTTTTCAGCATTGTGGTTGAATCCCCAGCAATTATAGCACCTTTTTACATTTACTTTATCAAACACTAAGCACTTATTCCATCTAATATTTAAGCAAGGCTTTTCCATTTCAATTATTTCTTTAAAAATATGCTTTTCAGTTTCTATAATTGCATTATACTTTTTACTATCATTGAACTTACTATAGCACTTCAAAAGATTTAGTTCACCACTTATTTTATTTTGGCTTTTTATGACTTCTATCAATTCTTCACCTTTCACCTCGTTGTCTATGCCAATCACTACTATTTTTGGTTTGACCAGCATGGGTATGTTGACATTATATTTTCCTTTTAATTTATCATTTACTTCCTCTTCAATTCTTTTCACTGTTTCCTCATCACCACATTTTATGACGATAGATCCATCAACACTTTTAGAAATATTATTAACCTGTAGTCCTAAATCAACCGGATTGATTTGTTCTTTTATTTCATTTTTAGTTGTTTCACTGTTTTGTTTACAATTCGGTCTAATTATTACAGGAGGTATATTTTTTATTGCAATTTCTGCATATGTTTTCTTTTTCTTTACATTTTTCACCTCACCAGTTACCTCTTTCTCACACATAAGCTTTACACCATCCAAGAAATTTTTTATTTCCCCTTCTTGTTTATTCAGTGCTATTTGATTTTCTTTCACCACTTTCAAAATATTATCCATTTTTTCCATCATCGTATGTATGTATTCTCTACACGAATCACATACAAACATTATATTCTTCAGTTTGAGTAAATTGCTTTCGTACTCCCCAATGCCCGAGCATTTTGAGCAGAAATTTTTTTTACAGAAAGCAGAGCACGATGCCGCTACTTTTTTGATGGACTTTTTGCACTCAGCACATTCGCCACTCATTTTGATTTTAACTCACTAATACAGCCGCTTTATATGATATCGGTGTTTGACCACTTAAACGGTGTATTTCTTTGTTTTTTATTTAATGACAAATTAATTTCAGTTTATTTTATACCACTTTAATTCAGTGTACACAATATAAATAAATAAAAATAGCGTTCATTACTGACACTTCCCGATTATATAATTTAAAATATATTGTTTCCTTCGTCTTTCTTTAAAATTCACTTAATTTTCACCAGCTATAAATTCGCACTTGTGCACTCAACAAAATCTCACTCATTAGAATATCAATTGCAATAATCTTACTTTCTCCAAAATTATGTAAAGATTTGTGCCACTGTTCTGTGAGACATACCATCAGTTCACCAGTGGAATAGTGCTCCAAAAGTCATTAAGAAGCTTTCGTTTTTTAAGATATTTCTTCAGCTGTTGATTTATCAGCGTTTCTATGACCTTGAAAAGAAAGGACCTAAGTGCGATTGTATCTATTAAAGAGTACTTACCGTGAATTGTAACCACACACTCGTTCTTTTTCAGCTTGCTGCTATGGGTTTATGGCAAGAGGAAAAGACATGTAAATAAACAATACCAATGTTTCCGTTCTTCGTGACCTTTTCTTTATAAAAAAAACTGTTTGTCCTTGAGACCACATAAGGACAAACATCATTTTTGTGTCATTCGACACCTATAGTTTCGCTTGCATTTTAAAAACGGCCATAGGTAACTTACGGCGAAGTTTCCTTTATGTTCTCAATGAAATAACCATCTGCAAATTTTACCAATGCAACCATTAGAATAACAGCCAATTAAGGAAATACAAACAAAATCTGATTTTATAATTTAAATTTATTTTTCCATGAAAAGTTTTGTTAAAAAAAATATTATTTTTAATTGTAGGTCATGTAGCGTGGTGTGGCACTGAACTTAGCGTAACTCTTGATGACCTTATTGACAGCTTCGAGGAAATCTTTCTCTGTGGCTACCTTGCGGCGTGCTCGGATTGCAAACATGCCGGCTTCAGTGCAAACGGATCGGATTTCTGCCCCAGTTGAATTGGGACACAAACGAGCTAGCAATTCGAAACGGATATCTCGCTCAACCGACATGGACCGAGCATGAATTCTGAATATGTGCGTGCGACCTTCAAGATCTGGCAAGCCGAATTCTACTTTTCGGTCTAAGCGACCGGGACGCATGAGAGCCGGATCAAGGGTATCTGGCCTGTTGGTTGCCATAAGAACTTTAATGTTACCCCTTGGATCGAAACCGTCCAGCTGGTTGATCAACTCCAACATGGTTCTTTGAACTTCATTGTCACCGCCAGCACCATCATCGAAACGGGCTCCTCCGATTGCGTCTATTTCATCGAAGAATATCAAGCAGGCCTTCTTGGACCTAGCCATTTCGAAAAGTTCTCGAACCATCCGGGCTCCTTCACCAACATACTTCTGCACAAGCTCGGATCCAATGACACGAATGAAGCATGCATCTGTGCGGTTGGCCACAGCACGAGCGCAAAGGGTTTTTCCTGTGCCAGGTGGTCCGAACAGTAGAACGCCTTTAGGTGGTTCGATACCCAGGTTGACGAACTTCTCGGGATGCAACAGTGGTGTCTCGACAACTTCTCTTAGTTTCTCAATTTGTTCCTTGCATCCACCGACATCACTGTATGTCACATCTGGTTTATCCTCAACCTGCATCATGGTGACGGTGGGATCGATTTTGGGAGGAAGCGGAATGTGGATCTGGTACTTGTTACGATCAACGCCAACGCGCATTCCCTCCTCAATGTCTGTAGGAGCAACAGAATCGGCCAGGTCTACAACGAACTTAGCAAATTGCTTGACATTAATGATGTACTTTGGGTCATCGGAATCAGCGTTGATGATTTTAGTGCACCGTGCCACTTGAAGAGGCTGCTCATTTTGTAAAGTTTGCTTATCGGCAGCCAAATCCCACAGAGCTGGTGGAGCCAGTCCAGTGTCGCTTTCTTTTATACCAGTCAACTCATTTACCTGCTTGATGGCTTTATGGATGTCTTCCTCAATTGATTTGATTGCTTTGTGATACTGACTTTGGCCATAGGTCTTCAATAATTCGATATCACCTTCGTCAAGAGATTTTATTTCTTTCTCTTCTTTTTCTTCACCTTTGACTTTGCGCTGATCGCTTCCCAAGTAGTCCGGCATTTTCAGGAATTTATAAAACAGCGAATTTATAAGAAAATAATCTTTTTTTTATAAAAATTAGTTGTGACTTGTGAAATGTGAATTTCTTGCTTTGTCACAGATCTGTCAAATTGCTAAAAGCGAAGGTAGATGCAATTTGCTCGGACAATAATATAAAAGAAATACATGGGTGTAAAATTAGATAAGCAAATTTTAGAATAATTTATTCGAAGACAACTCAACTATTTAGTTGAATGTGCGCGCAGATGCAAATAATTATGTGTCATGATTTCGAGCACAGTTGCAAGTGCGCGCCTAGCCTTAGCCCGATACTAGTTCCAAAATGTTTAAAATTAAGTGAACTAAAACTTTTTAGGCTAGGCGCGCACTTACAAATGTGAGCGAAATCAAATTGTTTAATCACCAGTTCATATAGAGCACCGCGCACTGGCAAGCTTTCACTCACGCTCACACTTTTCTCTCTTGCGCTTATAGAAAACTGCTCAACTATTTAGTTTAATGTCCACGCAGGTGCATGGAATTATATGTAACACAAAAAAGCGAACTCACTTTAGGCAATCGTTTGGTTTGTGTCAAAACACAAACTTTTTAGTTACTCGAATCGAGTTGCTCTATGTGTGTGGCGTGTCATATAACCCCATATGTTTTATTTATATAACCTAGTACGCAGATCGCGCTAAATTTTATCTCCCATACGAAATTCTCTCCAAATTTTAACCACGCTAAAATTATGTCAAGCATTTTAGCTGAGAGGTACGCTGCTCCAGCTGAAAAATCAAAACTTCTCTTCGAAATGTACATAACTTATCTGTCAAAATTTAGCGCACGTAATAATTGTCTGGCACATTTATTCTCGAGCTAAATTTCAATTTCAATTTGAAATGGAATAATATTTGAATATTATTTAGAAGATTATTTGGTGACGGAAGTCTTACAAGATTTTCCACAGCAAAAGTCACTCATAATTCTTATTCGTTCTCATTCATAAGCCTAGTACGCAGATCGCGCTAAATTTTATCTTCCATACAAAATTCTCTCCAAATTTTAGCCAAGCTAAAATTATGTCAAGCATTTTAGCATATAGGTACGCTGCTCCAGCTAAAAAATCAAAATTTCTATTCGAACTGTACATAACTTATCTGTCAAAATTTAGCGCACGAAATAATTGTCTGGCACATTTATTCTCAAGCTAAAGCCTAGTACGCAGATCGCGCTAAATTTTATCTCCCACATTTTTCTCCAAACATCAGCTAAAATCCAAGCTAAATTTTGGCATAAGAACCTTGTGGAGAATATGTCACAGAAAACAGCTGTTCTCTAAATGAAATTTTTTCAAAGATTTAAAAGAATTTGGTTTAAAGTATGATTTCTTAAGAATTATGAATGAGAACGAATAAGAATTATGAATTATGAGTGATTTTTGCTGTGCAAAATTTTGTAAGACTTCCGTCACCAAATATTCTTCTAAATATTATTCAAATATTATTCCATTTCAAATTGAAATTGAAATTTAACTCGAGAATAACAGCCGTATTTATTAGAATTCGTTAAACGCGTGAATAGTTATGCAATGCATAAGGACTTATTCATCCACTATGCAAATTCATATTTATAAAACATTTGCCTACCCTGCATAGTTATAATGAGCTTGTGTCAAATAAAGTACAAAAAAGTAAGAATCTATTACATTAGGTGCGTTTTATTATCGACCAAGATCCATATGGATATCAATTTGATAATAAAACGATCCAGATCCTAGAAAATTTACTTTTCAATTGTGGTACTTCTGAGTTTTGTTTTTGACGTTTCTACTTTTTTTTTTGTAAGCAATCAAAAAATAAAAATGAAAAACGCAATTGAAGTAAGTAAATTTGCTTTCATTATAAATTGCAATATTTATTTATTGTGTAATACTAAAAATCATTTTCTTAGTTTATTTTAGAAAGTGAAGGCAGTGACTGGGACTCAAACTGGATAGGTTACAGCCACGAAGTCAAGGACAATGTACTTCTCGCAGTGTGTTCATAGAACAATTTTTCAGAACGTAGTACATAAAATCATATTCCAGATGAAATTCTTGTTTTTCCTATAGGTATGTTTTTCTTACAAAATTTAAAACTTTAACATAAAACCGTATAAAACGTTTAGATAATAATACTATATTCTAATATAATACTTTTATTTAAATTTTTGTTCCAGGTCCGAAACAATTGCGGCCATCTCTTTTGGACCCGAATACTCGGATTTATTTAAAAAACAAAAAGCCATCAAAAAGCTACTTAAGTCAGCCAATAAAAGCAATAAACCGAAGAAAACAAGAAATTCAACTTTCTGTTCCAGTTCAAGTTCAGCATCGGCATCAACACAATCTACCACAGAAGTACAAACAAGAGCAGCAGGTTCAACTAACCCTAATATGCAAACACTACAAACAAAATCAAATCTTCATGCCAATTGGAAAACAGAAATATTCGGAGATTCCGATAGTGACTCAAGTATGGATAGTTCTATTATATAAATTTCATAAAAGCCCATACCGCTCAAATGGACACCAATTGAAACCAAACCACCAGCCAATGGACTCGAATGGCCAAATATTATTCGTTTCACAAACTTTCGCCATCTTGTGGTCGACGTCAAAGAAATAACAAAACAACATTAGAAGCCTCTTCAAAGTTAGTAATTGTCAACACTTTGTTTTCAAAAAGCTTACAGCTATTGACCTGAAAGTCGTACAATGAATCTGTGATAAAGAATTGTAAATTCCATCAAAGAAAAATAAACAACAATGATGTGAAGTTAAGTTAAGGTCAAAAGGAACAATAACAACTTGTTACCAAAGTTCTAGTTTGTTTGAACGATACTTTGTTAAATCCCCAATCCTGACGTTCTAAAAGCTAAAGTTACATCATTTTAAATATTGTTTTAAATATAATATTATATTGGCTTAAAAAGGAGGGGCACAACAGTTAAAAGCGGATATAAATACTGACGAGGAATTATACAAGTTCCTTGAAAGACCTGGAGTTCTAGGTAAAATAAGTCGATTTTTTTTATTTTAAGCACAATCTGTTAATCGTAATTTGTAGTTCTAGACGTGTATTGGGAATGTTGCGGACCATGTCTAGCTATGGTCGGCAGTTTGAGAAAAATTAAGCTGGAACTCGGAGGAGATAATCTTCATTAAGCTGTAGTAAGTAGAAAAATTCTAAGATCTTAGCGTTATAAATGTTAAACAAAAAAAAAATACGAGTATGTTTTAAGTGCAAATCCGATACAATCGCATATAAAGGACCAAAAATAAAAATTGAGGTTTTCCATTAGAGGGCGTGGTATCCGCCCATTTTCTGAGAAAATTTTTAATTTATATGGAGCACTTCCGATTGCTGTAATTAAGGTAGGTACGTTAGTGTTAGGTATCTTGCCAGGATAAGAAGAAATAATTGAAGCGCAAATCAAAACAACCAATAACAAAAAGAAAATATACCAAAAGAAATAGGAAGCTATAAACTAATTTGATTTTAGTAGGTAGAGTTCACCCTTCTATCTTTCCGTATCTTTCGAGATTTTGACATGGCAAAATATTAAAATCTTTGCAAAAAGGAGTGAGATCAGCCCAAAAACATAAATGTTTAAAAAAGAGCCAAGTTCTTCTATACAAAAACCTTTGTGTATAACAAGTCAGCCGTGAAGAGTACTGAGATCTAAAAGTACGCCAAGTTCTTACTTCATGAAGGTTTAATACCGAATATTTAAAGTAGAATAATATTGAAACAGCTACAATGTAATAGAGAAATTTTATTATTTAATGATTACTGACTAAAATTTGATGGGCTTACTTGGCAATTTTTTTTTATGCCCAATTCGAAAGGTTTTGAAAACTTGACAAGTGAACCCATAAAATTTTAGTTCCTTCATGAAGTAAGAACTTGGCGTACTTTTAGATCTCAGTACTCTTCGCGGCTGACTTGTTACACAAAGGTTTTTGTATAGAAGAACTTGGCTCTTTTTTTAACATTTATGTTTTTGGTCTGATTAGTTTTATCAGAAAACAGCATGCTGTTTAAATTATTAGAAATTGTCTTGACAAATCTTTGACGTTAGGCAACAAAGTCTAACTCAGAAATCACGTAGAAAGACTTAAGTGACCTTAAGACATTAATATAAAACAGAATATGCGCATTTTTCTAACTTTGCTCAAAGACCAAATAATTACGATGGGAAACTACTGCTTCCCATTTTAATTAAGTTGTAAATACCAATCGAAAGTAAAAAAAAAAACTGATTTAAACCTAATAGAAATCCAGCTTTAAAATGAGAGCTAATTAGCGCCCAACATTATTAACTAAGCCGAACGTTTCGGTGTCCATAAAATTAAATTACCTTTCAGCTACAGTTGAAACAGTTCTCTTCAGCACGAGCAACTGGGGTACGGATGGTTTTAAATTGAATGTCCTAATTAAATCTACACTTGGGCATAAATTAATGTCGTCTAAGTTAACGATCGAAACATTTTTGAAACAAAACGCGTTCTCAAAAACAAACTAGTAGGTTACATTCCAGGGCACCTATGTACATATTAATTATATATCATAGCCAACCCTACATCTGAATTAGATTACTTTGAACATACAAATATATTAATAATTCATAAATCTTTTTTTTGCTGTTTTTTTTTGTAACCTGCCATAGAACTGACAAACTTGGTCTTAGAGTTGCGAAAAAAACTAGTCACACTATGTTAGCATTCGCTGAATATGGACCTATATATGATAGTCCTAATACAGTTATTGAAGAAGCTTTAAAATTATTCCCCCAAGGCTATGTTAACATAGAAGCTCCGGAAGAGCAAGAAGTAGAAATTGAAGAAGAAACAACAAAAAAGAAGAAAAAAGTGAGTTATTTTTTTAAGTTCTTTTTAAATAGTATTTAAAAAAAAGTTAATTTGTTTTTTAATTGGAGACAAAACACGTAGAAAATTGTGTTGATTAAAATCAAAACCCATTTTATCCACTTTTAGAGATTTCGAGTAAATCGATAAAAACTTATTTCTTCTAAACGAAACATTTTTAGATCTTTTTTGTTTCAGGGCTGTTCGAATTAGGATTCTCCACAGTTTAAGTTTAAAAATTGAATCTGAGGGTTTTAGCTTTCGAGTGGCACCAAACGAACATTTTTATAAAATGGATATTGAAACAAAAACTCAATTTGATAAAAGGGGTTTTGAAATTAACTAAAATTTTGTGGTCTGATTTATATGCCAAAAAATGGGATTTGGGATTCAAACTTGGGCCCATCGTATGTGTTTGAATGATACCAACTAAACCTCATACCTAAGTCATTTTTTTAAAAAAGTGGATATAATGGGTTTTGATTTTGATCAACACAATTCAGAAGTCGAAATTGAAGCTGACCCAAATGTGCCGACCCCCGAGGGTGAGGGAAACGAAAGTAATTTAAGATAAATCTTTATTTCTCATGTCAATTAAAAATAACTTTTCGTTTTCCAGACGCAGAAGGAACTCCTAGGCAACAAACAAATGAAGAAAATTGAAATCGTTTATGTGACAAGACCTTTTATTTTATTTTAGTTTTAATAATACTTCATCATTAAAATAATGTTTTTTTTATATGGCTAAATTGCAAGTTTTATTAACAATTAATATTTAATATATTACAATAAAAAATAAATTAAAAAGCTTAACTTAAATGAATTTTAAAATGCTAAAATTCAACGACAGTCTTTAGCCAATCACGCATACTGACCCTTAGAAGGCCATTGTCGTAGCCAACTGCTAAGACATCGCATGCATTTTTATTTTGATTGTATCTTATTTTAGTAACGCGTATTAGTCGATGTAAATTAAATGGCGGTGCCCGTTGTATGTTGTAGTACTCGGGCCTGTCATATCCTTTAATCTGTAAGAAAACATATTTTTTAAATTCGAAAAAAAAACTTTAAAATTTTAAATCTACCTTTCGCATAGAACCAAAGACTATTCCATATTGATCCTTGAAATCTTTATCAAACACTCGCATTCCATCGGTTGGAGTCTGTATTCCATTTTGGCTTATTTGTCCACCGTTTAATGGGAATTGAGGAAATTCAATTGACTAGTGGAATTTGTGCCTAAAATTGAATATAGTTTCAATATATGTATATATATACAGTTTGGATATAAAATCTTACAGGTATAGGATATTTAGGTTTTCCACCTGGAAAACGTTGTAGCTGATGTCCTCCTGGCACATAATCAATTTTTCAAGGTTTCAAGGTTACTGTGAAGCGTTTACAATGTGCAGATCCATTCTCACTTGTGAGGCGGTATTGATGTTGAATCTGAAAATTAGATAGGATATTTTGTAGTACATACTAGTATATTGACTATAAATACAAAAATAACTTTAACCTACTTTGTTGAAACGTGCCAATTCATTCACCAAACACATAGGGGTCTTTTCTTTTGAAGTTGAAAAACACCCATCTCCTTTCATAACCACTGACATAAAATCACATATTAAGGCATTATTTTCACCATCCTTGTCTTCTTCAGTGGGTTTCTTTTCAAGGTTTTGCGGAGTAACTGAAAATAAAGAGTGATCATTTAGCCAAATATTTTTTTTTATTTTTGTATCTATTGTACAATCTTCAGCTGTAGCAGATAGTTTTTCTGATGGTGGCCCGGTTGATTGTGTTGTACTAACAGCGGGGATTTCAACTTCTGAAACTGTGGGGAGAGGAGTTTTTAGAGGAGCATGGTTCTTGTGATGGTGACTGATTCTGTTAGGATTCTGAAGAATCATTCTTTAATGTGAAAACTTTTGGGGTTGACGCTGTTGCTGATGCTGTTGTTGGTCTGGGATGCCATGAGTAACAACTGGAATGCTTCGGTCCATGTTGTTGTCGGAATTGTTGGGCATGAGGAACTGGTGGAGGTCGAGATAAATGAGGAATTTGTTGGTTGTTATTTATGTGCGAAGGCGGCGGACATGAATTTAATTTTTGATGTTGCACGTGCTGCAATTGATGTTGTTGTTCTAATTGCGGTGGTGGCGGTTTCATTATCTGAACTTCGACTTCACTTCAAAACTTCTCGGCGTATGCTTTAGCAAAAATTTCTCTTATAAAAAAATTATTTAGGCAAGTTATTTTTATATGGCGTGGAAAAAGTGTGCAAGTTATTGCATGACGTCTGATATTAAATAATTTACAGCATAATTCACAACCTTTTCCACTTTTTATTAAATTTTCTTTTAAGTTTTCAATGAAATTTTTATTATTGCAGTTATTTATTATGACATTTCACGATTTGTTGTTTTTTTTTTTGCACAGTGCTGACGACATTTACATAAGAAAATTGCCTTCTGGTGTTCGGATTTAAAACTAATTCTTGGATCTTGAAATAGATCCCGATAGAAATCAGGATCCCGAATTGTTTTTGTAATACGTGTTAAAACTTAATCCAGATCCGGATCCAGATAGATTTCTGAATAATAAAACGCACCTATTAAGCCTTCATAACACTCAGCTGTTTGTCAAAAAACAAAAAAAAAAAACATCTTGTCTGTCTATCGAATTTAATAAACAAAAACGAAACTACCAAAAGCTAAAAGAATTCGAACAATTAACTTTGATTCATCGGATAAAGTATGTTATTATCTCTGGCACAATACTGGAAATCAAATTGTTATTCGTTTCATCCTAGCTGGAATACTCCTCAGCCAAATTCTTGAGGATAAAATTCAATGATGCAGAATAAAAATTACAACACTAACACACCGGATGAAGCAGGATGCGTGGAGAGAGATCACCAACAAGTATATTTATCTATTTAATTCTAAACAATTTTCAATTCAATTTGTTTGTAATATATAAGTATAACATTTTTGTTTCAATAAATAAAAATAACACAAAGTTTAAGTTTCAATATCAAGTCAAAGGCATTTTATTTTGTTGATAATCTTTATAATTCAATGTGATGTCAAAGTGAATGTGACAGTTCAATACTAAAATGTCCTTATGTAGGCACTATTCAACCTCCAAACGCGTTTAGCTTATAATGCCTCTATTCAACGTCACATAAGTTTTATAAATAACGATTTTGCGTTTAGAGGCATTATAAGGGTTGCATAGCCTTATGTACTCACTATAATGAGTTTATAAATATGGCTGTAAATGTGCCGGACAATTATTTCGTGCGCTAAATTTTGACAGATAAGTTATGTACAGTTCGAAGAGAAATTTTGATTTTTTAGCTGGAGCAGCGTACTTCTCGGCTAAAATGCTTGACATAATTTTAGCTTGGCTAAATTTTGGAGAAAATTTTGTATGGGAGATAAAATTTAGCGCGATCTGCGTACTAGGCTTAAATTTCAATTTCAATTTGAAATGGAATAATATTTGAATAATATTTGGTGACGGGAGTATTACAAGATTTTGGACAGCAATTCACTCATAATTCATAATTCTCATTCGTTCTCATTCAGAAATCTTAAAAAATCATACTTTAAAGCAAATTCCTTTAAATCTTTGAAAAAAATGCATTTAGAGAACAGCTGTGACATATTCTCCACAAAGTTCTTATGTCAAAATTTTGCTTGGATTTTAGCTGATGTTTGGAGAAAAATGAGGGAGATAAAATTTAGCGCGATCTGCGTACTAGGCTATAATTCTTAAAAAATCATACTTTAAACCAAATTCTTTTAAATCTTTGAAAAACTTAATTTAGAGAACAGCTGTTTTCTGTGACATATTCTCCACCAGGTTCTTATGTCAAAATTTAGCTTGGATTTTAGCTGATGTTTGGAGAAAAATGTGGGAGATAAAATTTAGCACGATCTGCGTACTAGGCTTAAGCCTAGAGTATAGAGGTATCGAATGAGAGTACGCAGATCGGGAAAAATTTTGTCTCCCATACATTTTTTTTCCTGGGACAAATTTTGTCTTGGTTCACGCGCAAAATTCATACTTTTGTATATTGCTGTACAAAATGTCTCCACTAAATTTTGCCAGGAAAAAGAATAATACAAGCATTATTTTGCGAGACAAACTTTGACAACCACCGTATTTCCGAAAGTGATTTTTGTCAAAACTGGTTTTATGTACAAGGTGATGATGCTTCTCTTGAAGAGAGGAGATTCCAAAAAGGTATGAACGACTTTTGTAAGACAACTCGTTCCAGAGATACACTACAAAACACATTAAATTAGATTTTATCTCTCCAAATTCAAACTTTTGCGTGAGATTTGGAAACGTTTTGTAGAAATTAAAACTGTAGAGATAAAATCTGTCTTGTCTCGATCTGCGTACTAGGCTTTAGCAACGAAACAGTTGCGAAATTAAAAATTGAATGTGCGCGCCTGGCCGGTCTTGAAACCGATGGCTTAAAAGGTTTTTCTACCGGATTAAAAAGAAATAGAAAGTAGCATGTTGACCCCACCATTGTCAACGAGCACTGAAGCTAAAATTAATAGTGTTCCGAGTTTGAAGGGGTCATCAAAATTTGTACCACTGGTAAAACAAATTTAGTTTATTTTAATATTCTTACGACAGCTTTATGTTTGTTCAAAGTGTACCCTTTAAATTCTATCCTTTACCAAAACTGGCAATGCAAGAAAACTATTTACTATCTCTAAGTTGTTCATTTTGTTGATTTCGTGGAAAATATTTCTAGTTGTTCAACTGCTTAGTTGGCAGCAGTGTAAAATTTGATAGTTCTTTTCAACATGGCTTCTTCAGGTTGGTTTTTTCATTCGAGAATTCTTTAAGAAATTTGTACAAAATTACCCCAATTAAAGTGATTTCTAGACAATTTAATGAAATGATTGCTGTTCACCATAAATTAGTTTATCTTTTCAAAACAAAATTACATTAACTAATAGTGTCTGCGTGAAAGTACAAGCGAATGAAAAGTTCTGACATCTCGCGATGAAGTTATATTCATTTTTTTTGTTCCGCGTGGCTAAAATAAAATTAAAATACAAATTCGTGACACAATGAACTGCAAGCAATGATATGACATTTTTTTCTTTGTTTTCTTTTTTCCATAGGTAAAAAGGGTAAGAAAAATAAAGGGACTGTAATATCCCTGCAGTCATTCCTCGCCAATGGGGAACCCCAACCTGGCGTCACTCAGGTGGCAATGAAAGTACGAAGCTACGGAAACGATAGTGATGAAGATGATGGCTGCCTGCCACAGGTGTATCAATTGCCTACGGCTTCACGAGCAAGTCGTATATTTGACGACGATTCAATACCACACAAACCTCCCTTCCTGGCTTACATTTCAAATTTGCCATTTGACGCCAACGAGGATGACATCCAGGACTTCTTCTACCCAATTGAGTTGGTTTCGCTTCGCTTGCCGCGCGAAGACGGCGAAACTGGGCGCGTTCGCGGTTTTGGTTATGCTGAGTTCGAGTCACGCGATGACTTGATTCATGTGATCAGTTTGCCTGATCCTCAGGTGAAGAATCGCCGTGTGCGCATCGAAGTGTCTAATGAAAACGAACAACAGAGCAACCAGAGACGCAACCGCGACGGCGTTGAGCGTCGCAGAGGCTACGACGTCTTTGGATCTGGCGAAAATCGCGAGTCAACGAACTGGCGTCGGGACAAGGAAGAAAGTGGTGGAGGCGGTGGCGGCGGCGGTGGAGGTCGTAACTTCGATCGTGGTGGCTTCAATAGAGATCGCGGGAATCGTGATGGTTCTGGGGAGAGGGGTGGCGGTGGTTCTTGGCGCACTGGCGAACGACCTGTTTACGATTCGTCTCCTCGAGGCGGAGGTGATGGATATCGCGATCGGTTTCGCGATCGTGGAGATCGTGATCGCTTTGAACGCAGCGATGGAGGACGGAGCAGGCGTGAGGAGGATACAACTCAAGAACGACCCAAGTTGAACTTGAAGCCGAGGACATTGCCTCTTCCCGAAATCGTTACCAGACCAGAAGCTGAAGAATCTGAAGCAGACCAGAAGCAGCACGAATCTGGATCAGATGATGCCGAGACCAAACCAAAGGCAACACCACGTCCAGCGGGCATACCGGCAGAAAAGGTCTTCGGTTCGGCTAAGCCAGTAGATACTGCTGCCCGCGAGAAACAAATCGAAGAGCGTTTAGAAGAGACCCGTCGCCAAGAACGAGAACGCCGCGAACAAGAGAAGAATGAGAATGTTGATGATGTTAGCGAAAAGATGGCTGATGTTGAGCTAAACAAAGACGACAAAGAAACTAGGAACACTGCAATCAGTAGCTGGCGACGAAGGGATGAAGACAGCGATACAGGCAGAAAAAACAGTCCCGATCGTAGAACCCAAGACCGCAGAACTGGCGGTGGTATGTTTAAATAAAATAAAATAAAAAATAGACTAAATCCAAGTTTTGCAGATGATCGCCGTGGTCGTGACAATCGGGACTACAACCGTGATAACAGAAATCGCGATAGAAATGACAGGTCAGTAGTTTCGTTTTCGTATGTAAGTACGTTTGTTTATATAATAAAAGACTATCTCTTGGCGTAATGGTAAGTGTGTTGGCTTTTCACGCCGGACATCTTCTACAATAAGGCTGGGAAGGTTCATTTGATTCTAGCATCGGTATACTGATTAAAAATTAAGTTCTTGTTGGCGTTTATCCACAGTAGTGTGCAGACGTTCGGTCAGTATAGAAGGCAAATGCTTCATCGTTGGTTTTTTCCTTTTCATCAGTTGATTAGGGTGGTTGGTGATCTTTATAGTTAGACTCTAGGAGGATTGCTATGAGTGAATTCATAAACTTATCACTGCAGAAGTGATTCTCGCTTTTTTAATTTAAATTTTAAACGTTCAAAAACCCAAAATTAACATTACTTTAATTAGAGGGAGTTCCACTGGAATTCTTAGGTTCGAAAGTCTTTCTTTAATGTTCGGCTCACACAACATTTGTACCGGTCCTTCTAAAACTTGCCATCTTTGATGCCTTTTTGACTCTTCTGGGTAATGTAAGGATTCATAGCACTCATGTTCTGCGACTGCTTGAGTAACACTGAAAACATTTGGTCTACAGGGTCAACATCACCGTTTGTGCCATTATAATGCATTAATGAATTTTTGAATATTACAACTTGAATGAACTACCACAAAGTGGGTTCTTATTTGGCTTGGTGGTAGTTCATTCAAGTTGTAATATTCAAAAATTCATAAATATTTATATGAAGCTTCGCAGGCACAACTGCATGTATGTAACCATACAAAAACCCCTTCACTACATTATAATGCATTATAATTTCTGCCTGTTAGTGGACACATCACCGGTATTGTCATGGATGACAAGAGATCCACAGATTTGTGTTTTTTGGGACATTACTCACAATTGTATCTTTTACAAATCCGGGGAGCGATGATCCAACTGGCCTGTTCTTGTGCGGTAAGAACTCTTGGAATTTCCTTCTTATTTTTTTCAAAGACCTAACGACAATTATACCTATAGATTTCATGACGATGTGTACTAGTTGTCTGTTGTAATATTTCGATTAGAGTATAAAAGCGGTTGGTATAATCGAGTATAGGATACGTTCTCTCTTCATCTGTCAAAGTAAGGCCATCTGTATTTTTACCATAGTATAAATACGTATTGACCACGTAGTGAGTCTTTTAATCTGTAAGATATTGCATTTTCAATCCTTATTTTTTGGGCTTACTCGGGTTGTACATTTTGAAACCACAGCAACCTTGAAAATCAACCAAAAATTAATCTATAGCAGCATTAGCACCAATTGAATATTTGGCTTGAGAATTCTTATTGAAAATATTATTAAAATCTGTTACAATACAACCTGGATTAGCCTCTTTCCGTTCAGGATTATCGAAACGAGGACATACCAAATCAAAAAGTGTGTAAAATGGGACTCAGTATAAGTATAATCGTAATATGCGTCGCCCTCTTCCATCGGTCGCAAATAATAATAGTAAGGCTTAATGGTTAGAGTTGAAAATAGAACCAAAAATATATAGAGAGCCCTTGTAGAGTGCATTCATTTAATTCATGTCAGTCTCTAGTCATGTATTTGGTTCTAAAGTCTGATAGTTTTATATTTGTCCGAATTTGGTTTTTAATAAGTGATCAAATATATTTTGAAATGCTTCTTTTTTACCAAATGGCTCAACAGTTCTAGATTAGGAATTAGTACAAGGTAATCGGAGGATGTTGTGACTCCTGACGTGGGCGTTTCTTGCAGTGAGAGTTTAGACCCATTTAAATCTATGTTTACCATTAAAGTACCCAAGCGGAGTATCTTCAGCAACATTTTGGTTTTCTCCTTCACTGTAATACAGTTCTGATTTTGATTCATGGTCACTGTCTTCGTCACTTTCAGAAAATCCTTGGGTGAAATCGCGTAAGGTGATAGTTAAATGTCGTTGTTTCGATACTCAATCTTGATTATCAACTTTTCTTTGTTTTGCGTAAAATGATCGCTAAAAATATACGATTACGTGCCAGCACTTACCCAAATTTTGAGAAAATTTCAATTTACCAAACAGTCATTAATGTTTGATCAGCTGTTGTGTTTTATTCCTGATGGCAAATCAAGCAACCACAAATATCTTATTCATAGAAAGTCTCCCAGTCATTTAATAGTTTTTGAGAAATAAAGTTGAAATTTAGAAAATAAATGTTCTTTTCGTTTTTTAATTGATTTTTTATAAAATTTTGATTTATTATTAAGGACAATTTTTTGTCAATATTCAATGACCTGATAATTTTTTAGTCGAATACTAAAAACCTCATTTCAATAAATATCATAGTTTATAAGGAATTTGAAAGAAACTGAAAGATACTTTTTTTTTTTCCAGAAAACGCCCTTTTCGTTTTTTTTTTCCAGAAAACGCCCTTTTCGTTTTTTTTATGAGTGGTTTTACAAGCCGCAATTTTCTTAATTCGCGTGTTCAAATTTCAGGTCTAAAATTCCTGCGACCCTCTTAATCCAAAATTCAAAAAAATTGATATGTAGATTGTATATTTTATAATTATAGGGCAATTTTTAATAAGCAGATTAATCTTTTTTGTTTTTCCTTCCGCAACTTTTGTCTTATAGTAATAAAAAAACGATCTGGATTAATTTGATTTTCTGGTTTTTATTTTATTATTTATTCATCTTTAATCAAAAACATCATCAAAAATATTATCATGATCATCATTATACACCATCATAATCATTGTTATTTACAGTCAAAAATTCGAGAGCCTCCTTTGAAAACGACTGTTTTTTGTCTTGCTTTTTGTCCTTAAACTACTGAGATAAGGCCCGTTAAACACTTCCTCGTTGCATGCCGTCCTAGAGATTTCGATTTCTGCATTGGTTATGTTGTTATTTTTTTTTACATTTTTACGAATCTGTATTGGTCTGCACTATCTTTGTGATGAAAAGTGGATGTTTTGCCATATAATTTGACTCCCATAATTGAGACGAAGAGACACAAGGGAACTTAAAAATATATTTGTATCATTATTATCGTCATTTTCAAATTTCTGCTTGTATTGGCTTTTAGTAGATCCATCGCATCCCCAATTATATATGAGCTTTAAATCTGTTTCTCTTTTGCTAGGCACTGTTGGAGTCTGGTTCCAAATATTTACATAATCGCGATGTTGTAATCTTGGAGCTTCACTTCGGCAACTGTCTCACTGACGCTTTTTGATGGGTAACAATGTTGTTTAGCTTTATACACGTAGATATAGCACGGATATACCTATATGTATCTTTGTTGGCCTGATGAATCACTTCGTTTGATTAGCAGTTAAGTTAGCTTCGACGAATATCCTCAAAGCGTTTCAGATGTGTGTTTCTTCCTGCCTGACGATTTATCTTCGTCTCATCGCTCCACAACACAAATTTCCATTGGTTCACCGCCCACTCGGCATGTGTTTTGGCAGCTTCAACTATTTCTTTTTGATATGAGAACGTCAGATTGATTCATCTATTATTTCGCTCTGCTTTTGTAATTCGAACTATTTTTCTATCTGTATAAATTGTGGCTTTCGACGCGGAACATTGTCAGTGGATTTATATTTATGGAAATGGGCAATGGCTCCGAACACCATCTTGATATTGATATGATAATCCAGCCTTATTAATTTCAGCAATAGCGCTTCTGCTTTTTGGGGCAAAACTCCTGCATTTGCCCATTGTGAAAACCGCCTGCCCTACAATTTTTTTGTTGTTAGAAATGGACATTTTTCATGATACTCCATTAAATATTCACATTTTATTTCACAATAATTTCTATTATTTTCACGTCAACCAAAAAACCACATTTCTAAACTGAAATCGTAACAGTTTGCAAAAAGTTTTTTTTTGTCTATCAAAATGCTATGCATATTATTTTAAAGAAAACGAGTGAACGCTCATAAATACGAGTAGATTATAATATGCACCGTTAGGTGAGAGACATTCATCAATATAACGGCAATACGGCAAAAATAGAATCGTTTCTAATTAGCTGTCAACGGCTGTCTGTAAGTATTTGTTTAACTGTTTTAAAGATTCAGCATATTTAGGTTTTCCTCTGGTTGGTTATAATAACTGCCAAAAAAGCGACGATAATATGAAATTTTAAAGCCAAATAAACTTATAAGAGATCGAGAAAATGGTCCCCATAGCAAATTCATACAATAATAAAAGTGCTAAACAAAAACTCTTCTACAGAAATGACCGTTACAACAAGGACAGGCCAAATAACAGAGAAGATAGGCCAAGGGATGACAGCAACACCAAACGGGAACCAAAACCCGACAGGCCAATGCCAAAATATCAGCCGCCAACCGCAGGGCCGGTAAGAACATAATTCTATTTTTTTTTCTACAACGATCCTTTACAATTTTTTTAAACACAGATCCTACAAACAGCTAACAAATATTCCGGACTTTTAGACGATGATGGCTCCGATTAGGAATTGTTTCATTCAAACAAAAAAAAAAATCTTCTAAAACATAAATTACTCAGCGGGCTTGTGGTGGAAATGTGCGATAAGGCCCCACATGCCATTTAAATTTAAACAAATTAAGAAAAGCAAACTCTTTTATCGAAATCACAAAAAAAAAAAAAAAACAGTTGAAACTTAAAAAATAAAAAAAAAATATTTGGGACATTTTTTAGTCAAAAAGTCAAATATCTGTATCGTTAAACTTTGTCCTTTTCCACCTTCTTACACATTTCATGCTATTTTATTTTTTATTTTTGCCTTGTGTTGTTATTTGCAATTTATTATTTTTTTAAGCTTTTCACATATCTTATTTTTACTATTATTTTATATATTTCTTTATTGTTTTCCATAAGTTTAATACGAGGTTCTTATCTTAAATCAAAAAAAAAAAAAAAAAAAAAAACTTGAATTCTTTTATTTTAAAAACGATGACAAAAAAATGAAACAAAAACGCAAAGAATAAAAATATTATAACAATAGATAATGGTGTTTAAAAAACAAAGATGAAACAAGAATTAAATAACAGAATACAACAACAAAAAAATACAAACACTTTTTAAATAGTTAAGTCAAGTTGTGTGTGCTAATTTAGATTTACTAAACTTTAAAAGGGCCTTCCAATGGAACAAACGAAACTCTAACAAATTGGAAGCTCAAATTAAATATAAACAAAAGAAAACAAAAATAGAAATTTAATAAAAAATAGGATATGAATATGTATTTATAAATGCGATAAACTAATAGGAGGGTAATGATACGCAGTTTTTATCTCTTGGACTATAAGTTATTATTTTTTTGTTTTAAATAGTCAAATATCATAGTGTTCTAATTTTAGCCCATTCTTATTTAATTTTAATTTAAATAAGCAAATATATATATATATATATATATATATATATACATATAATAAAACAAAAAGAATATAATATTATATTCATCTATATATATATATATATTAGTCCTCACACACATAAAGGTATTGAAATAAATAAAAACAAAACAAGAAAAGTAATATCTAGTAGCATAACTGTTCATTTGGCATAATGGTTTATTTAAATAATAATTTTTAATATTGTATTTATATATATTATATAAAATGTATAAACAAATCAACCAACCAACGTCGTGCGTACATAAAATAAAAACAAAATATTTTTCCTTTAAAAATATTTGATTCGACGAAGGAAATCCATTTGTTTTTTTTGTTTTAGTATAGAATAAAGACTGCTACAAAATTCGGAGTTCGTGAAAATACCACTTCTCCCACTAGCCCCGGATGAATAGGAAGTTTGACAGATTTTTCTTCGGAATTGAATACAAAGCGAAAATGTTGCAAATATTTCGTGGAAAATTAACTCATTTTTAAAAGTTGCAAAAAAGTAATAAATAGGGTTTAGTATCATAGAAAAACTTGGCATTAACCAAAGGATTAGTTGAATATCAAGAAGAGGATTCTACGCCTTGGGGGAGTAATCAAAATGAAATATTAATGTATTTTTAATAGTACAGCCGAGCCAGCAACGAAACATTTAGGGCGATTTTATTCATCATGCAAAGTATCTTGGTGTGATTCTAGATAGGAAATTAAACTGGAGTCTTAACACAAAGGAAAGAGCGAAAAAAGGAATGATTGCATTCTACTCCTGTAACAGAATCTTTGGGAAATCCTGGGGACCGATCCCAAAAATTATCAGGTGCATGTATTTGGCGATAATAAGACTAACTTATGGGTGATAGTATAATTACAGATTATACAATACCCGGACTTGACTTTTATAAACCATTCCAAACTGCCTTTCCAAGCAGAGAAGAATGGCTGAACAACTAACCCTACAGCAGTGAATCAGCAATATCAATCAATACTGATGGCTCCAAAATGGACACGGGTGTTGCAGGCTTTTTCTCAGAACCTCTTGAGCTAACAACTCACTTAGGCTCCCAGATTACAGTAGTGTCTTCCAAGCGGAGGTCCTGGCAGTGACAACAGCTGCTAGACAGGTATCAATGATGGCGATACCACGGGCTGATATCACCTTTTACATTGATAGCCAAGCGGCAATAAAAGCAATGTGATAAAATCGAAGCTTGTCTCTTGCTGCCGCGAAGAGCTTAAGGTTCTTGGCACGCAGCACAATATTGGGGCAAATTCCTAAACGCATATCTTGCGCAGAGTGTCCCAAAATGAAATCGATGCTACTTTCTTGCGCAAATGCAGAGGCATTTGTGCAAATGTCAAACATTTCCTGCGCAATTCTCTTACATATGCGTATTCTGATTTTCTATATCTGCTTTGCAAGTGTTTTGCTTTGCAAATCTTGCGTTTAGGAATTTGGCCTTAGACTCTGCTGGGTCCCGGGACACAGCGGCATACCAGGTAATGAAAATGCCGATGAGTTGGCAAGACAGGGATCAGCGGAGATGGTAAGTATCCCACTCTGCAACATTAAACAGAAAATTTCAGATTTAATCCTAAAGAAATCCTAAAGGTGGAGTCTACTTGACACCTGTGATACTCCTAGGAAAGTATGGCCTTGCTTTAACAAGCAGAGGACTGACAAAATTATGCAACTTATTAAGAAGTCCCTTCGCTCTCTTACGAGCATAATCACCGGACATAATTTACTGAAATATAAATTTAAAATGAAACTAAGTACAGATGACCTATGTAGAGGATGTGGTGATGAAGAGGTACTTGAAGACACATCACACTTTCTCTGTCATTGCCCTTCACTATGCCACCAGAAAAGGAAATGGCTTGGTAGTTACTTCTTTGGAAATCTAGAAGACTGATTAACAGAACTCATAGGTTTTTATCAGAAAAGAGTGCTTACACTCACGGGTAACACAATGGATCTACATTGATCTAAGTGTGACGATAACGATATCAATTGTCAGCCCAACAACCTAAACTAGTAGTTGGCTTACAACTAGCAACATACTTCTTCACATCGAACCAAAGATTTTCTATAGGGTTGAGGTCTGGGACTGCGCAGGCCAATCCATAACGTTAACCCTCTTTTCTTAGAACCACTGCTTCGCAAGTTTACTTGTATGCTTGGGGTTGTTGTCTTGATGAAAGACCAATTTCAGTGGCATTTCATCTTCAGCATATTATGGGAACATAACTTCCTCCATGATCTTCATATAAAGATGCTGATCCATAATGCCTTCAATCCGGTATATGGCACCAACACCATGGAAGGAAAAACATGACCAAATCATTATACTGGATCCTCCATGTTTTATTCTCTTGGCTTGGATTATATTCTGTTTGGAGGCCTTCTTACATATTTCCGAGATCCCTTTCCACCATATAACACGATCTTGGATTTGTCTGACGACAGAATATTCCTCCACAAAATTCAGGGACTTACCAATTATTTTATTAAAAAAAATGGCATCTTTGGTATTGGTATTTTATTCAATAAAAGATCACTGAAAACATAAACATCTCGGTAGAAAGTTACTTACCGGCGTTAGTAAAAATGACAAATTTTCGAAGGTAAACAGCCTTATTTTGACATTCGATTTCATTAGAAAGTATGTCGAATTCGAATAATTTGTATTTTGAGATTCGAACGATTCGAAAGTTCACCTTATCAATGGAAAGTTCATTTATCTTTCGAAAACTAAGCAAATTTTCACTTTCGAATCGTTCGAAAGAAATGTCATTTCATTCTCGTTCAATTTTTTCTGGCGAATAGATTCATAAAACATGTAAGTTTAGTATAATGTAAGTAGTATTGGATGCATAAAATGGATGTGATGCATCCATTATCCTTCTCCTATACAACTGCTCCTCACCGTTTTCTCTTTTCATACATAAAAGAAATGCCATTTTGATTTTTTAACGTCTGGCTTCAATTAATCAATTATTTTCATAAAACAATTTACAAATGGTGGTTCAAAATTCATGTGTGACCAGATTTGTGTAAATTAAGTGGCTTTGAAGTTGCCTTCTTTTTTTGTTTATCAATTTGGAAAACAAAATTAGTTTACATGAAAATTAAAACGTAAATCAAGTATTTTATTATACAGAGAAGTTTTACCGTTATTTTACTTCTTTTTAATATCAATAAGCTTATCATACTGTTTTCTAAATGCTCCCAATTTTTAAAATGTCAGTTTTATTGATGTTTTTCAGATTTAAAATTTACCGGGCCGTTAGCATTAGTTTATTTTCCTTAAATGATAAATTATTATTTTTATATTTTTAGACCATAATTTTTTTTTAAATAAAAATCATCAAAAAAAAAAACAGTCTGGTCGTCATACTAAATCAGATAGAAATGTCAGTAAATTTCAAACAGCTGATTTCGGAAATGAATTTCATTGAAGTTCATTTTATGCAATCATTCGACAATGAACATTTTTCGTTCGAATGTCAAAATATGGATAGTTCATTCGAATGAAAGTATCTAATCTATCGAATTAGCTATTCATTCGAATCTCAAAATAAGGCTGAAAAGCTGTTTGAAACTTGTTAAAGCTGAAAGTTTGTTCATTACGGGCGCGCCCTTTCATTAAAGGCTTTTACTGACCAACTAATAGCTGTAAAGTGAGATGCGAGAAGGTGGTCGATTCAAATGTACTCTAGACGAGACGTCGAAAAGTAAGCCATATTTTACTTAAATACGCTTAGGAGAGTGCGCATGCTCCCTTTGGTAAGTCAAAACTCAGCTCTGAATTAGCAAAGTATTGTAAAGTGAAAGAAATATTTTCAATCTGCCTTTGGTTTTTGCTAATTAGTTTTACGTATTCAAATTTTTTTCAAATTCGTCTCTCCTATAGGCTCATTATCGACATGAGTTCGCCGCTTTGATCAACCAAAAAGTTGATGTTTTCAGCTTGTCTTAATTATACGAAATAACTGAATGCGTTATTCTTTTTTAACTGATTCGAAATCTGAGTAAGCTTATTTGATGATTCAGTGGGCACATGGATGAATGTGATCCAAAATCGATTGACGAATTAAAAAAATATGATGGTTCGTACGAGTGGAAATTAGCAAATTAATATCACATCTCTATATACAGCTGTGTTCAAAATAATAGGAGTGCTTTTATAAAATTTCTCCAAGTTATTTTTTATTTATTTATTTTTTTATGTTTTTACTATACTATTTGTTTTAAGCAAAGTAGTCAATAAGCATTATTAACACATGACTGCATTGCCTATCTTGTACAAAAGAAAAAGTAAATAAAAATAATTTATTTAACTATTGAATTGCGATCTTTAAAAAGAATCACTTCTATTTTTTTGAACACAACTGTATGTACATATGTATATAAAGTGCCTTTGATAGTATGGTATGTATTCTGCAAACTCTGAGATATTTTGTCAAGTTTTCCTTTGATAATGGGTGTAACAGTTTGGCTACAAAGGCGAAGAACTGCACAGCGGTTAACTAAAAAGTAGATTTTTCTATTTGACGGCTTGAATATTTGAGCTAATTTCGGAAATATTATACATATTTGCTAAGTTCCTAATAAAATTCAACAATGGTAAGCAAACTCCAAAGTTGTAGACCCTAGAAAATTGATTTTAGTCTTGAAAAAACATCGTAATAAAATGCAAAAGAGGCCATAAGTGTAGGGTTATTTGTTTCTATTATTAACCATTTTGAAAAAAAAATCAAGATACTAAGCTAATGTGTGGATTAATTTATGATTTTATAATCACCAGATCGAGATTTCGATTTACCCATTTTTGTGTGGTATGTACTTCGGCCTAAAAAATGACTGTCCCATTGGTATGGAGAGTCGTTCTCAATCTATTATTGTACCACTTGTTGACATTTGCTATGAGAGTGTACGTCACCGTGTTTTCTTTTTTAGTTTTAGTTGAAACAACGAACTACGTCAATATTGTTAATGGTCTCAACAAAGAAGAT
This sequence comes from Philhelius festivus, assembly GCA_963931855.1. NCBI lineage: Eukaryota > Metazoa > Arthropoda > Insecta > Diptera > Syrphidae > Philhelius > Philhelius festivus. The sequence continues at coordinate 167,563,824 of OZ007555.1, read as the reverse complement.
TTTTTGCATTTTATTTTGTTACAATAAACTTAAAATAGCTTGCAATTCGCTTATCAGTTATATGTTGATCAATTTTTTCTATTAATTGCTTTTGAACTTCATGACTGCAGCGATCCGTCCAGAAAAACAGATTCATAATCAGTTTCTTGCCTTCGAATGCATTCTCACTTCCTAGAACTTGGACTTTTTGAATATTTTCTTTAAAGAAACAAAAAGTTCATTAATAAATTTAAACAAGAGGAAAAAAATAGGTATTACCAATGACAGTTTCAATAATTGAAGGTAGTGCTTTAAGAAACACAACGTTCTTCTGCTTTCCTAGGTTAGATAAAGCTACGAGTGCTTCTTGTGGTATGGCAGGTCTCAAAAGAACCTGCTTGGGCAACTCTGACAGCCACGAATCAAATTCGCTTGCTCTAAAACAGATTTATAAGAGATGCAATATGAAAAGAAATTAAGCAAATTACCCATATAACGAATACAATTTCGGCGAAGACACAATTTCACACAGCAAAATCAAAACTTTTACTGATCCTTCCTTCGTAAACAGACCATTCTGGGCGGAATTTATCACAGTCCTTAAGAGAGCTCGGGTATTATCTTGGTCATACCGCAACAATGTCAATCCACTTAGGTATAAATTTGCCCGTAAGGCCTTCTCAAGACACTGAAAGCTATCCAAATGGGTACTTTTTATCTCCGATACAATTTCTAGATGCGACATAATAACTCATAAAATGTTTGGTTTTTCGGGTGAATTTTGAACTTACTAGTCAGAAACCGCAACATCTCGCTAACCTTTTCAACATTTTTATCTAGCTTGTTCTCATAGAATACACACATCAAATAAGCCAGTGTTGTGTTTTGAAGCAAACAATGCTGTCCTCCAGCTTCGAGGACTTCTTTTTCACTTGGAGCCCCTTTGGATTTAGATTTTGCTAGACGAGAACCTTCAGCTTGTTTGTAGGGGAAAATACCCAGAAAATTTGCAACGAAATTATCAGCGTATTCTTTGCGGAACCATGTGCTTAGATCCTTGTTGTTGATCTCAACCTCAACCATTTCTGTGAGGACCCAGAGATTTTGAAGGATTTCAAGGACAATCTTTAGTGTGTGGGCCGCATCGTGAGATAGAATAACCTCTGAGGAATTGTCGTTTTCAGTTGTGCGAACTTCTAACCACGATTCGAAGAGCAGCGGCATCAGGTGTTCGATGTATCCTCTGAGAATCGAACTCTGATCTGCCTTGGAGGCTGATTTCTCACTAATAGACTTGTTAAAGATCTGAGATAGATCACAATTTTCATTCAGTTGCCATTTAACAACAGGAAAGTACTGAGGTTGAACCGCACTAAAAGTGTTAGTGACCTTGTATTGGGAGCTGCGATCAGTTGATGAGATTGTCATGTGATTGCGCTGATTCTTTACCAAAGTCTTAAGCATTCCTTGTAACCGTTCAAGGACTTTGCTTCGCCATTGAATTGTTGTTGTTTTGTTGCCCATGTTTGTGGTGAGTGTGCGTCCAGGCTTGGCGTCCGTACGAATCTTCGAAATCATGTCAATGAAGTTCTGAAAGATCTTTGTACTGTTGGCAGCTACCAACATCGGCACATGCAGCAAAAGTACATCTAAGAATAGAAGGGAATCTTCTTGTATAGATGGTTGGATGTGAGTCATTGCACACCGCAGATACGAAGACAAGGCTTGAAAGAATGGCTCAACAGCTTCGTTCGGTAGTGTTGCCAATAAACTGCTGAGGGTTTTGAAACACTCACGTCTCGTGTCCTTATCGATATCAAGGCTAATGGCAGCAATCGATTGGATCAAATCGCCTAAATGCCGAAAAATGTCATCCGAACTGAAACTTGATTCTCGAAGGTTTCGAAGGGCTTCCGAGCGAAAAGAAGAACTGCTGTGCTTAAGGCGACTGAGAGTTTCCTGAGAATAATGTTATTAAGACACCTGTTTTTACCTTAAGTGATTTGATTTACCTTGATGTTAAGTTTTCTTTTGCCATCCTCAACTTGGGATTCCGCTAGTTGCTCTTTAATTACAATTTTCCGAACTTTAAAATCAGTTTTGGTGATATTAAGACCTTTTGGTAATTTGGCACCCTTTAGTTTAACTTTTGCCTTTTCGGCTCGAATATTTTTTTTATGATGTCCTCCCATTTTTAAACAGAAAAATTATAAGAAAAAAGTATTTCAGTGCTGACTGTTGAGTTATCAACTAAAAAATTAAAATAAATAATGAACACGTGCATATCACATTTGACAGCTGTTTGTTTATGTTCCAAAATTCATTTTAATAGCTTTTCATTTCGAATGAATCATGTTTTGTTTAGTTACATAAATAAATAATTTCACAACAAATTTATCCCTATTCGTAAATATAAAACCATTTTTATTTTTTTTTTTCAAATTAGGTATGCTACAGCTAATGTTTTCGCTTATTTTCAATTTCTTCATATGCCTTCAATTGTTTTTCCTCTTGCTTCGTCCGTATCATTTTGATGGCGTCTTGAAGCTCCTGTCTGTGACTTTCACTGTCCGGGGGATAGATTTCACGTTTGGTTTTGGTAACCCATTCTTCGAAGTATTCAGGTTGATTAAAGAAATGGAAAAGTGCAACCGGGAAGGTCATGTACAATGCCATTTTGCCAATTTCAAGTGCCCAGCCTCCCATGGTAGTTAATGTGTGGCTGTAAATGAATAATTTTACAAAAATATATTTAAGTTATAATATTTTTTATTATTTAAGAAAAAGCAAATTATTTACAGAGAATTATCTTGTTTGTAGGGTTCGAAAAACGAATGGAATCAGCTGTAAAAATTGACAGACAAAATGACAGCTTCTGTGGATAAAACATAGCATCCACATAAGGGTAGATACACAAGTTTATACATTTAAAACCCGTTTTTAACATGTAACTTTTCGAAAAATTAATGGCCCTGAGTAATAGATCCGAATCTAGCCTAAGTTCGATTTTAACCAAACATTCGTAGAAATAAAACAAATTTCAAGTATAAATACTTAAAAGCGGCTTTCCTGTAACTAAGTTAAATTTAAAATGATAGAATCACAATAGAACTTTACGAATCTGGTTAATAGAAATCTGTTTGTGTATCAGTTCACAATAACGAAATTATGAAAATGAGTCACAATTATTGGTATAAATAAGACTGTTGTTAAATTTGATCTGTTAAGCCTAGTACGCAGATCGAGACAAGACAAATTTTATCTCTACAATTCTAATCTCTACAAAACTTTTCCAAATCTCGCGCAAAAGTTTGAAGTTGGAGAATTAAAAAATAATTTAATGTGTTTTGTTGTATATCTCTGGAACGGGTTGTCTTACAAAAGTCGTTCATACCTTTTTGGAATCTCCTCTCGATGCTTTCAAGAGAAGCATCAGCACTTTTTACATAAAACCATTTTTGGCAAAAATCGATTTTGGCTGTCAAAATTTGTCCCGCAAAATAATGCTTGTATCATTCTTTTTCCTGGCAAAATTTAGTGGAGACATTTTGTAGAGCAATTCACAATAGTATGAATTTTGCGCGCGAACTGCGTACTGCTTGGAAAAATATCCGAGACAAAATTTGTCCCAGGAAAAAAAATGTATGGGAGACAAAATTTTTCCCGATCTGCGTACTAGGCTTTACTACGAAATTTTAAAAGCAACTTTTCTACATCTAACAAAAAGTGACTTTAAAACCGATTCTATGAATGTCTATTACTAAGAGCCAATGTCATTTTCCATTGGACGTCCGGAAGCGTGCATAATGGTAGATTTACATGTATCTGCATTTGATGTGTGCAAAAAAAAATTTGATGCCAAATACAGAATTCATATATGTTAGATAGAGAGAAAAAAAGCAAAATACAGAAGAACTTCATTTCTGCTTTATAGGAAATGCGAAAAATGCAGAAGTCAAGATTATAGTAAAGACCAACATATTCATCTTTATTATAGCATCTTCGTCTGCATTTTGTAAATTTGCGATATTTTCACATTTTTCTATAATTTTTGTTGACGGACGCATGATATGAAAAAAAAACATTTAATCGAAATGGAAGAAAATGGAGGTAAGTTAAATTTTCATTGCATAGTTTGGTATTAACAGGCCAACAAGTTATATAGCAGTTTATAGGAAGTAAAAAAGAGTTACCGACTGTGTATTCTCTCCCACTCGGGTTTCGACATACATCAGCCGTGTTTTTTTTGGAAAAGTTATCCGTAGTACAGTAGGATTTTATATGAATAACAACATCCGCAGTAGGATCACTACCGATAACATCGGCAGTAGGATCACTGCCGATAAAAAGAGAAGTGAAATCCTGCTGCGGATAGAGATTTGACGTTTATTCGAGTATCGGCAGTGATTCTATTGTCGATGTTGTATTTGTTTTTCATATAAAATCCTACTGTACTACGGATAACTTTTCCAAAAAAACACGGCTATCTACTGCTTCTCTCTACTTTTCTGCATTTTGCAGATGCAGAAACATGTAAATGAGCCAATTTTCTTTTACAAGGACTGCTTTAGCACGAAAGTGATTTCTAATATTTGTTTCTCTTTTGGCTTCCTGCAATTTTTTGAACTCCAGAAATGTTTTGTATCCCCACCACATATACGTCTTCCACCTACGGGCTTAAAAATCGCAAGGTAATATTTCATCGTTTAAAAGAAATCAAAGCATAATTCAAGCTCGTTTCAATACATATTCATATACAGCATTGAAAATCGAATTCGACTAGTGTAGGACTTTCGAACTAAGTTCATTTCAACTCAACATGGGTATAAAGGTTCAAGCTCAGTTCAACTAATCATTTCGTAAGTTATTTGTTCATGACTATCTGGCAGTTCTTCCCCGATCGAAACAAAAATGTTGCTTTGCTTTTTTTTGCTATTGCTACATCAGCATTAAAAACAGTGTGCAGGTCACTTTGCACTATTCCATCATTTAATTTGTTTATCCGTAGAATTAATTTCTTTAAATAATTGTTCTTTAGAATTCCAGCTTAGCTTTTTAATATATCAAAATACATTCCATTTAAACAAAGTTAAACGTGGTGCCTTGTCAGTACAAACGGGAAGTAAAACTCAACAGGTTTCAGTTGCTGTAGAACGACGTGTTAAACATAGAAAACAGAAATTATATTGCTAATCAAATATAATTTAAAAAAATATGAACGCAATCAATAAAGGCTGGTTCAGTGAAATTCAAGATGACCTTTGGCCAGGTCAATGTTTTTCCCTGAAGTTAAAAAAGATACTTCACGAGGAGAAGTCCAAGTACCAAGATATCAAAATTGTGGAAACGTAAGTCAAATTACATGCATAGGTTACTGTTGGACAGACTGACTTTATGATTAATTTTCTGTGCAGAGAAACATTTGGAACTTGCCTTATACTTGATGGAATCATACAATGTACATCTCGTGACGAGATGTCTTACCAAGAAATGATCTCATTTCTGCCATTGTGTTGCCATCCTGAACCTCGGAAGGTGCTAATTGTTGGAGGCGGCGATGGTGGCGTAGCTCGTGAAGTTGTCAAGCATCCAGATGTCGAGGAAGTTCACCAAGTGGAGATCGATGACAGAGTAGTTGACCTATCTAAGGAGTTCCTTCCAAAAATGGCATGTGGCTTCGATCACCCCAAAGTTCGCTTGACCATTGGTGATGGCTTCGAGTACATGAAGCAACACAAAAACGAGTTCGATGTTATTATCACTGATAGCTCCGACCCAATCGGGCCCGCTGTGAGTTTATTCCAGGAAAGCTATTACGAGCTCATGAAAAATGCTCTGCGGAAAGGCGGTATAGTTTCCTCGCAAGGGGGCAGTTACTGGCTGGATGAAAATTATATTAAGAAAACTATGGAAGGTTGCAAGCAGCATTTTGTGCAGGTGGCATATGCAGTGACATCAGTACCATCGTATCCTTGTGGCAACATTGGATTTGTGATTGGTAGCTTGGATGCCTCAAGGTCGCTTCGTGATGAACCGGCAAGACAATTCACTAACAAAGAAGTCGATAAAATGGGATTAAATTATTATTCCACGGCCATGCATAAAGCCGCATTTACACTTCCTCGATATATTGAAAAACATTTTTATGAATCTTGATCTCAACAGAACTTTGACCACACTTAAAAATTAAGTTTGTACAGAATAATATATTTTTGAATTTTGTTATTGCTCAATCGCTCGGTGCGTACCTCATTTTCAAAAGCTAAAGTTAATTACACATGTTAATTAAATGAAAAGTAACCAATAATACACAATTTTTAATTTTTGTACTATGTATATGAACTAACAAGAAATAAAATAGTTTTCACTTTTCACTTATTCAAATAATTAAATTTATTTGGGAGAGGTGATCAAAAATGAATTTTTTTTCTTAAAATAATAAAGTCAAACAAATTTTCAATTTGCAAACATTTAAAACCAATGTTCATCGACACCTCCTTTCTCTCCCCTCCTAATTTCCCCCTCGCCCGCGCTGTGTTTAAAACATTATAAGGGTCTCGTAACATACCCTTGAGCGCGAGTGTATTATAAAAAAAAAAAAAATTTGGTTTGAAAATATTCACTAATTTTAGTTTCTGGTCCTTATTCGGAATTCCCGCCCCACCAAAATGCACTTTTTTTTTAATGAATCGATAAAAAAAAGTGTCATCATCATCATCGGCTCGACAACCGGGTTCCGGTCCTGGTCTCTTTCAACAAGTCTCTCCACCTATCCCGGTCTCTAGCCGACGCCATCCAGTTGCGCATCCCAAGGCTTCGGGCGTCCTGGTCTACGCCATCTCTCCAGCGCAAGCATGGTCTACCACGCTGTCGTCTACCATAGAATGTACCACAAAGAACTTTCCGAGCAGGTTCCTCTTCGCTCATGTGAGCTAGGTGCCCTGCCCACCGGAGTCTACCGAGCTTAATTTTTGTCACGATATCTGCTTCAAGGTAGATTGCGTACAGTTCATGATTGTACCGTCTCCGGAAAAAGTGTGCTGTTGATAAAAAACATCAAATTATGGAGGAGAAACACTTTTTTATGGTAAAAAAGTGAAGTATAAAAAAAATGAATATAGGCCATAGGGTAAATTCAAAGTTTCTTTAAATCCAGATTCTGTAAATGCAAAAGAAACCTTTCATACACCCAACCTCGCACCTACCCCAAATCCTATAGTGTGCCCAAGCAGGGGGGTTGCATACATATCTCACTGTTTATATACGCTGTAATGCGTAAGCAAGTAAAAAAAGCAAATATCCCATAAAAAAGTAGTTTTAGTTAGGGGAGAGTCACTAACTGTGAGACACCTCTAACAGTGAGACATTCCGAATAACTCCGAAGAAACATGTACGAACAAGTCGCGCTTGTTGTCATAGGTCATTCAACAAATATTCGACCGATCAATTCAGTTTGCATTTCGTTTCGATGGAGAGTATTCGCTCCATGGTAGTGCAGTGGTGAAAAAAAGGCGAAAGAAAATTTTAAGGGTACTAGTAAAAAAGTAATAACTTTTTATACAGGTGAGTTTTTCATCAATGTTTTATATATAATGTAGATTAGATTATGCAAAAAACAATTAACTTGACTTTGAGGCATTTCGATACATAGTTTTTTTGTTTTAATTTTGTTTACATATTTTTTGCGATTTACCATCAGTGAGACAAAATCCCGTTGGCAAGAGTGAGACAGTGCCTCACTATTGGTTTTTATGTTTGCTTTGAATAATTAGTTAAAAAAAATGTTTTATCCCTTTTTATTAAGACATGGCTCATTTCGGGAATCACATTTAACCAAATTGAAGTGCGCTAATTTTTTTTTTTCATGAATAATGAATTCGTTTTTTTTTTTTGTTATATCCTTTTTTATCACTGAAGACATTTTTGTTAACTTTTATTTGCGCTATTTATTTTTTTTTTCGTTAGTTTTATCCATAAGACTTTTTTGAATAATAAAATATAAATGTTTATTGAACAAAACTTTTTTTAATTAAATATTTGTTGGAGGTGTCTCACTGAAGGAGGAGAAAAAGGTCCTAGTTTCTTAAAACTAAAAATTAAAATTATTGATTTTTTTGAATGAATGTATACAGGGTGTCCGGTAATTCGTATGCCATACTTTGGGATGTTATTCTTGTCTGGTTTTCAACTTTGACATCACATTTTGACCATTTAAAAAAAAGGCTAACTTTGGTGTACCCTGACCCATGTTAAGGTCAATTTCTCTGAAATTGTCTGAAAATCAGACTTTACTGTAGAACAATTTTTTTCTTAGAATATGACCAAGTATCACATCCCAAAGTATGGCACACGAATTACCGGACACCTTGTATTACTTGCCGTTAACACATAATAATGTTGGCAAGAGTACGATAACTTAGGCGCCAAGAAATTATAACGGTTTTTTGTAGAACAGTTCAATACAAGCATTTTTTACTATGGGAGGGGGGGGTCTATCTCCCCCCGTTTGGGCGGGAGGGGCAATTTTATAAAAAAGGTACTAAAATGGAAACAAAAATATTAAAAAATAACGGTAATACTTACAATTAAGTATTATACCTTTTTTGAAAGCCAATACTCTGATCTATTAGATTATTTTTAAATCAAGTAGAATCTATGCACAGCTTTTGAAAAAACGAGTTTTAAACTCAAATTTTGGTGAAAAAAAAACATCAAAAAAAAGTTTAAAGTTTAATTTTTCAAAACTGCAAAGTTATATAAACGGTGATTTTTTTGAGGTTAGGATTTTCATGCATTAGTATTTGACAGATCACGCGGGATTTCAGACATGGTGTCAAAGAGAAAGATGCTCAGTATGCTTTGACATTTCATCATGAATAGACTTACTAACGAGCAACGCTTGCTTTCAGTGAATGGGCCCTAGAAAAGTTGGCAGAAAATCCGCTTTTTTATCGACAAATTTTGTTCAGCGATGAGGCTCATTTCTGGTTGAATGGCTACGTAAATAAGCAAAATTGCCGCATTTGGAGTGAAGAGCAACCAGAAGCCGTTCAAGAACTGCCCATGCATCCCGAAAAATGCACTGTTTGGTGTGGTTTGTACGCTGGTGGAATCATTGGACCGTATTTTTTCAAAGATGCTGTTGGACGCAACGTTACGGTGAATGGCGATCGCTATCGTTCAATGCTAACAAACTATTTGTTGCCAAAAATGGAAGAACTGAACTTGGTTGACATGTGGTTTCAACAAGGCCATTTTGAGGGAAAACTTCGGAGAACAATTCATCTCAAGGAATGGACCGGTAAGTTGGCCACCAAGATCATGCGATTTGACGCCTTTAGACTATTTTTTGTGCGGCTACGTCAAGTCTAAAGTCTACACAAATAAGCCAGCAACTATTCCAGCTTTGGAAGACAACATTTCCGAAGAAATTCGGGCTATTCCGGCTGAAATGCTCGAAAAAGTTACCCAAAATTGGACTTTCCGAATGGACCACCTAAGACGCAGCCGCGGTCAACATTTAAATGAAATTATCTTCAAAAAGTAAATGTCATGGACCAATCTAACGTTTCAAATAAAGAATCGATGAGATTTTGCAAATTTTATGCATTTTTTTTTTAAAAAAGTTCTCAAGCTCTTAAAAAATCACCCGTTATTATTATTTTTCCTAAAATTCGTTGCTCTAATATATTCTTATTCAAAAACTGAAAACTAGATGATTTTATGTCGTCTAGTTTTTGAGAAAATTGAAAATAACGAAAACTACTTTTTTATGGGATATTTGCTTTTTTTGCTTGCATACGCATTACGGCGTATAAACAGTGAAATATGCAACCCCCCTGCCTGGGCACACTATAGGATTTGGGGTAGGTGCGAGGTTGGGTGTATGCAAGGTTTCTTTTGCATTTACAGAATCTGGATTTAAAGAAACTTTGAATTTACCCTATGGTCTATATCCAATGTCTACTAAATATATGTATGTACGTAGCCCAAAGTTGCATATTTAAAATGGTCAGGCATGAAAATTTAATACATTATGAAAAATTCACATTACCTAGGTACTACTGTACGAATGCAGCAAATTTATATAATTCCTTAATTAATATGTATGTTTATTGTTTGTGTCTAACATTTTTAATGCTAATATGGTACAGGTTATTGTTTACCAAGGTCATTCGTTATTCAACCTTTGTAAGAGTGAAGTATTTTTTTCTTGGAATAAAGAATGGCGACTAAGCATCCACTACTTCATCCTAAATTAAATAACTTTTCAATATTTCAAAAAAAATATTTCAAAAGCATCGCGTTCTTTTAAGAAATTGGTCTAATTCCAACTAAAGCGTCAACTCCTCTCAACTCCAACTCAAAAAGGTGACAAAAATTGTAAGAATATAATATTATTATTATTATTTATTCATCAACCAGAGCATATTATACTCTTACAGACTAAGATACATAAGTAAATATATAGTTACAAATTTGTAGGTGGGTATATAAAATTCAAATTACATTTAAATGATTTACATAGTTAATCTTTTATTTTAATAAATAACGTTACTTAAATTTTGCTTAAAACTAATGATTTAAAAGTTTCTCTGGTGCAATCCATATAAAAGTTTATCTCAGAGCAATAAACCCATCTATCGGCACATTTTTCCATGGGCCTCAATATTGGCTAGAGATTCGGGAGGTGCTTGCTATAATTTTTTTTTTGTGATCAAAATGCCTGTAAACACGGTTTTAATACATTGAACATTGAAAAATTGACTTGACTATTTTTAAGTAACACCTGACTTACTCACAAACTGACTGACTGAGACGCGAAATGCCATGCAATTCTACCTCCTCTGGTGCATTCTTGGTAACCCTAAATGATTTGCTGTACTTTACCTACAAATGAACCACATTAACATTAATCCTCAAAATGAAATCACCGTAGTTAAATACCAAAAATCAAAAATTTCATAAAAAGTAGTTTTAGTAATTTTCGATTTTCTCAAAAACTAGAAGGGACAAAACCATTCGGTTTTTTGTGTTCGATTGAGAATTAATAGTAGCATTGACCACAAAAAGCCAATTAAGCACTTGATTTTACAATTTTGAAAAAAATTGGTCTAAACTTTTTTTTTTCATTTTTTTTAACAAAATTTTGAGTTTGCATGCAAATTTTTCAAAAACTATTGACATAAATAATTTAATTTAAATTTACGATTATAGAATAGACTTCTGGCTTTCAAAACCGGTATAGTATTTTATTGTAAGTGTTACCGTTGTTTTTTAATATTTTTTTTTTCAATTTAAGTCATCTTTTCTAAAATCGCCTTACCTCCTAAACGGGGCGAGATAGACTCCCCCTCCCATATTAAAAAACGCTTGTATTTAACCCTCCTACAAAAATCCGTTATCAATTTTTGGCGCCTAAGTTATCGTACTCTCCCCATAATGTTATATTAAATGATCACCCCCATCACAGTCCCTCGTAACAAATCCCCGAAAATTTTGTTACGCTACGAATACGAATAAATTAACATCATAGGCCCCGAACGAAATCAAAAAACATTTTCCGAATTTCGGAGTTTTTATATATTTTATTTGCATGTTCTTTATGTTCGTTCGCTTATTTTATTATTATTTATTTGTGTTTCGTTGAGCTCCGATCAAAACATCTGTTCGTAGAAAAAACTGTCCAACTTCCTATTCATTCGGGGCTAGTGATATCATTATTCACGAACTCCGAATTTCGTAGCAAGTTTTTATTAGTAAGACGGGAGCAATGATACCTTTTTTCGGGGTTCGTACTACGGATCTATTACGACAGGGCCTGTGATAAGGCTGGATATTTTCGTTTGTACATATTTTACGCAACTTAGATTTCTTAACATCGACGAAGCCTACACGTACCAGTTAGTAATTTAAATAAAATTGAATGTAGGCTGGGAGAGAGAATGCTTTAGACTTTTAGAAACAATACAATCTAAGCGTCGTGTTTTAAATGGGTTTTAATTACCTCAATCATCTTAAATGAGAAATAAATAAATTTGGTCCGCGAGAGATCGTGAAGAAACAGGACTTTGTGACAACTTACTTAATCTATACACTTCAAAATAATTACCGAACCAGGATGATGTGTTTATAAAGCAGGGGTGGAATCGACTAAGGTGATAGTTGATTATCGATTTTTTGATTATCATTTTGACTATAGTTGTCTATATCATACTCGTATCAATAAAGAAATATAGAGAGAGCAATTGTCAAAACGACAATCAATTAATTTAATGATCACTTTACTCTTACGCGATACGGGCCCAGGTACGTAACGTAACAGCCAAGTAACAGGACGCAGAACAGAACATCGACAGAACGATGAAAACGTGAGAATGTGTACGCGGAACGTGAGAACACTTTACATCTCGGGTTTAAGTCATGTCATATTTATGTCGTTTTTATTTGGCAATCCGGAATCTCTCTCCGATCTGGAATCCCAACTGAACATTTTTTTTTGATTCTGATGATTCTGGAGTTTTTTGTGATTGTATATGTGAAACATCAAATGGGGACAGTAATGAAAATCAAGAATAAATATACAGTGGATCGAAAAAGAAATCGGACATACAAGTTTTGTCTCTTTAAATCACAAAATAAAATTGATGAAGTTTTTACTATAAACTCTGGATATTTAGCAATATTACAGTTTTATTAACAAATTGTCATCGAAATTTAATTTAAAAGAGAATAATCGCAAATTTAATATCAAAAAAGAAATCGGACACTCTTATACTTATTTTTTTTGGTTTTAACGGGACAAATATAACACTTTTAGGTTCTTAAAATTCCGTTACACATGTCAGATGTTTATTCGATTTGAATTTTATGTGTTATTATTAATATGAGCAAAATGGAAGAGCAATGTTGATATACAACGATAGAAGTGCGAAAAATAGTGATAAAACATTTTTAAAAAGGTAACTCTGTACGTGCTATTGCAGAAATTGTAAAAAGAAGGAAGTCTACGGTAGGAGACATCATAAAAAGATTCAAAACAATAAAATCTGTTGAAAATTACAAAAATCTTGAAGACCAAAAAAGTTTACTGCAGGCGATTAACGTTGGATATTTTATGGATATCAGATCTGAAACCGTCCAATCCTCCGAAAGGTAATTTCTAATCCAACGAAAAAGATATTCATCGATATATACCAAATGCACGCATTTTCGATAAGAGAGCTTGATGCCAAACTCTATCAAATGCCTTTGAAATATCAAGTGCAATAATCTTACTTTCTCCAAAATGATGCAAGGATTTGTTCCAGATTTGTTATTTCAAGAAGAAGCGATATGTATAGATTTGTAATTGAACATAAATCGGATGTCAATGACGCTTTGAAAGAAGTACTCGCACTTCGCACATACAAAAGGATTGGGGTACACAATAAAAGAACTGTTGAGTGACAATGGTGGAGAATTTGACAAAGACTGACAGCTCCATTGCACCTCAACAAAATGGTGGAAGTGAACGAGAAAACCGAACTGAAATAGAAATTTCTAGGACTTTTAACTATTCTAATCGGAAATAGGATTTCCAGAAGCTACATATCTGGACAGAACTAGTGAATTCTTCTATTTATATTTTAAATAGAACCGGAAAGTCATCAATCAATGCAATTAGTCCATACGAACGGTGGATGGGTAAGAAACCTAGAATAATTGGATGAACTTGCTATACCAGTACGAAAGTGAAAGACAATGGATAAGGAAGCTATGAAGGGCTTTTCGTTGGATATGATGGTGATGAAAGCTACCGAATCTTTGTCAAGGAAGATAATGTAATAATACTGTCAAGGATTGTCCAATTTAAAGAAATGCCAATAAATTGTAAAAATGCAGTGAATTTACCTATGCAGGATGTAATAAAAGAAACATATGACTAATATCTATCTGAAAATTACTTCAAAGAAGATAATAGAGAAATAACTTCCAAAGATATTGTAACATTTTTCCAAGGTTCGTTAAATAAAACTTATTACTCTTTTTAGTATTTCTTCTTTATTCACACTTTCCAATTCAAAACAGTAAATCTCAATTTATAAACAACTCAAATACTTTTATTCAAATTTAAATCACACTTGTTTTATAACACAATCCAATAAGCAGTACTTTTGCACACTTTCATAATCCAAAATCAACTGTCTCGCTCACCGTGAACACTCCCCTCCCTTATATACTCAAATTAGTTGTTCTCGAAAGTTCTTGTCTTGGAATGTTCTAGATGTTTGGAATAAGGGGAAATACATTTGACATTGGAAAAGAGCTTTTTGTTTCTTCCATAAATTAGATATGCAGTTTTCCAACAGATGGCACTGTAGTAGTATAAAGCTCTGTTCACAACAATATTATTAATGAAGAATACAACACCGGCAATGATAACGGCACTGATTTTGACAACATAGAAGAGGATTTTCAACAGTCAACGATTCGTATCAATAAATACCAAAAAGAATGGACGATTGCAATGGGAAGAGAAATTGCATCACTAAAAGAAAACCAGAAATGGTATATGGACATTAACAGATTTACCTTAAGGGACAAAAGCAATACCTTGCGTAGTGATATACAACTTAAAGAAGAATCCTGGCGATAGTATCGAGTTATCGACAAATATAAGGCCAGGCCTGTCGCAAAAGGCTTTAACCAATGTTATGGCATTGACTTTTGTCAAACGTTCAGTCCAGTGGTGAAGTTGGGGATGGTACGATCAATTCTATGTATTGCTGCAAGTAAAGAAATATATCTTACACAGTTTGACGTACTAACAGCTTTTCTATACGGATAACTTGATAAAGATACTGCGATGGAAAGAACATGGTCTTAAACAATCATCAAGATGCTGGAATAAACGTTTTGGAAGTTTTATATCGATACTAGGATTCAAAACCAGCGAAGCCCACCCATGGTTGTTTATTGGAGAGAGCAATGGAAACAAGTTCATTCTAGTTTTGTATGATGCTTTAGTTGGAGCCACAGATAAAAAGGACTTAAATACTTTCTTTAATGAACTAATGCAAGAACTCAAAATCATCTTAAAGGAAGCTGTATATTTTCTGGGACTAGAAACTGATATGAAAGATAAGACCATCAAAATTAAACAGACAGCACATGCAAGAAAGATTTCTGAATATCATTTTCAACACATAATATGAAACTACTGATAAGCAGACATTTCCGTACAGCCAAGCCGTTGGAGTATTGATGTATCTAATGCTCTGTACCAGACCAGATCTTGCCTAGAGTGTGGGATTTCTTTCAAGAACACTTGAGAATCCATCCAATTAAGAGAGTGTATATAGCAGGAACTGTAGATTACGGAATAACTTATCACCACGATGCAGAAAAGGCAGTTCTCGAAAGTTTCGGTGATGCTGATTTTGGTGGATGTATGAAATAAAAAATAGTACAGTACAGAACGCTTATAAGAAACTCAAAAAGAAACAAGTTTCTTATACAAATATACCCAGCAGCGTTACCACTTCCGGAAAAAAAGTCGAAGTAGATTTGGAGAAAAAAGTGAAGTAAATTGAGAAAAATCGAAGTAGATTTTAAAATAACTCTATACTTGGTTTTTGAAAAATTAGAACTCAAGATTTTTATCAATTGATATTACAACACGAAAAAGTAGAGATTCCGTCTGTCTGCAGGTGTGTACCTCAACCTGCAGCTTAAATGAGAAATTGAAATGTTTTTTTTTTTTGCTCGTTTCCTACCATTATGAAATATCATATTTATTTCGAAGACGGCTCTAATGGTTTTTATTAAAAAAAAATCATGTTCAGATGCAGTCCGCATTTTTGTAAAAAAAAAACGGTACCTGTCATAGATCCTTATTTTGATTTTCTACTTTCTCATTTCTGAGTCTACCGATTTCGATCAAAATTTTCATATATGAGTTTCTGTGATTTTAAAATAATATTGTATACAAAACATTTTTATCCTTAAATATATACAGTAAAACCCGCTTAAGAGAAACGGCAAAATGTCACAGTATTTCTTTCACTTAAGCGGGTTTTTCACTTAAGCGAACCCCGCTTAAGTGAAAAATAATTTCACTTAAGCGGAGTTCGGATAAGTGAAAAAAAAATTTCACTTAAGCGGATTTAAAAATTCCATTAAGCGGAGATTTAATGCTAGAAATAATATTGTTTTTATCTTTTGTACTTTCCTTGAAAGAAGTTAAATAAAACAACGATTAAATAACACAAAAATAATTTATTGAACAACGAAAACTAGCAAATTTTGTTCTGTTCGATTCAATTTTTTTTTTCACTTAAGAGAGTTTTTTTCAATGAAAAATATTAAAAATTAACAGAAAATATGTTTCAGTTATCCGGGTTTTTCACTTAAGCGAGTTTCACTTAAGCGGAGTGTTTTAAGGGAAATTGGTCGGAAAATACTTGGGGATGAAGAAAGTGTTTCAGGTAAGCGGGTTTTTCTCTTAAGCGGGTTTTACTGTATTATTAAATATTTAAAATTGTCAGTACATTTCTTTTAATTTTAAAGAAATTTGTATAGCTATAAAGAATTTATATGAACGTTTTTATAATACGAATTCTATATACTACTGAAATAAATCAGCCAAGTAGAAGACCTAGCACTATTAATGGACTTGTTGAATTATTGATTCAAATTAGCTTTTTTGCCCTTTAGTCCACAAAAATTGGCGTTTCGTCCCGGCGATCTCACATGGACTCATCAGCTGACGAAACGCCAATTTTTGTGGACTAAAGGCCACTGAACACTGAACTAAAATTCTCTTCAAATGTCGAATTGAAATGACATTTGCATACCTAGGTTGCTTTGAATTTTTCTCAAAGGTCTGTTCAAGTTTTTTGATTTTCGTGATTTTTTTGAAAGTTTCTTAAATCCAACCAACTTTACATTGAAAAAAGAAAGTTCGTGGTTGAAGAAATGTTTCTTTTATCAGTGTTTTTCTTATAAGCGTGTTTCTTATAAACACACAATTCAACATTAAAATATATGGGAAAGTACACGGTGCTTTTGTTCAAGTTTCTTGTAAGCGAGGTTTTCTTATAAGCGTGTTTCTTATAAGCCATAAATACTGTAGCTGCAAATGAAGCATTTTAGTTGAGAATATTATTCAAGGGGATTTTTCAACTGAACGACATTCCCGTAATACCAAGTTGATAATTCTGCAGCAGTGAGACTCGACTTTCATAGAAGGACGAAACATATATTGTCATCAAGCATTTCTTCATTAGAGAGAAAGTTATCAGACCAACAACATAAATGTTAGAAAAAGAGCCAAGTTATTCTATACAAAACCTTTGTGTAACAAGTCAGCCGTGAAAAGTACTGAGATCTAAAAGTACGCAAAGTTCTTACTTCATGAAGGTTTAATACCAAATATTTAAAGTAGAATAATATTGAAACAGCTACAATGTAATAGATAAATTTTATTATTTAATGAATACTGACTAAAATTTGATGGGTTCATTTGTCAAGTTTTTAAAACCTTTCAAATTGGGTATGAAAAAAAAATTGCCAAGTAAGCCCATCAAATTTTAGTCAGTAATCATTAAATAATAAAATTTCTCTATTACATTGTAGCTGTTCCAATATTATTCTACTTTAAATATTCGGTATTAAACCTTCATGAAGTAAGAACTTGGCGTACTTTTAGATCTCAGTACTTTTCACGGCTGACTTGTTACATAAAAGTTTTTGTATAGAAGAACTTGGCTCTTTTTTTAACATTTATGTTTTTGGTCTGATCTCACTCCTTTTTGCAAAGATTTAAATATTTTTCCATGTCAAAATCTCGAAAGATACGGAAAGATAGAAGGGTGGACTCTACCTACTAAAATTAACTTAGTTTATAGCTTCCTATTTCTTTTTGTTATTGGTTGTTTTGATTTGCGTTTCAATTATTTCTTCTTGTCCTGGCAAGATACCTAACTCTAACATACCTACCTTAATTACAGCAATCAGAAGTGCTCCATATAAATTAAACATTTTCTCAGAAAGTGGGTGGATACCACGCCCCCTGAATGGAAAACCTTAATTTTTATTTTTGGTCCTTTATATGCAATTTTAGCCCTACCGTTCTACCAAATTTCATTGTTCTACTGCAATCGGAAGTGTGCCATATGCCATATATAATTTACATCAGTTCTGTGAAAATGGGCGGATACCACGCCCCTGAATGGAAAACCTCTAATTTTATATGTTTTTCTTTGTATGCGATTTAAGCCCCATTACTTTACCAAATTTCATCGTTTTTCAGCAGTCGGAGGTGCTCCATTTAACCAACACCAATTCGAAGAAAGTGGGCAGATACCATGCCCCTTAAATGGAAAACCTCAATTTTTATTTTTGGTCCTTTATATGTAATTTGAGATCTACCGTTCTACTAAATTTGATTGTTCTACTGCAATCGGAAGAGTGCCATATAATGTACATCAGTTCTGAGGAAGTGGGCGGATACCACGCCCATAAATGAAAAACTTCAAATTTTATATTTTTTTCTTTGTATGCAATTTAAGTCCTACCATTTTACCAAATTTCATCGTTTTACAGCAGTCGGAAGTGCTCCATTCAACCAACACCAATTCGGAGAAAGTGGGCGGATACCAGGCCCCCTGAATGGAAAACCTCAAATTTTCGATTTTTTTCTCTACTTGCATGACAAGACCTACCGTTGTGCAAAACTACAAGATTCTACGATGTCGGGAAGTGCTCCATAATTTTGATGATCTGTCAGTCAGTCAGTCAGTCAGTTACGGTTTTTGTGATTTTTGAGGCTTTATATCTCAGGAACCGCTTATGCTAGAAAATTGAAATTTGGTGAGGCGTCTGTGCCTGACTAGTTAAATATATATTCGGAATTTCAAGTTTCTGACTTCATTGGTACTGAAGATAGGGAGGGGTCAAAAGTCACCTGAGTTTGTTCCTGTAAAAAGGGTGTAGTGCTAGAACTTGGCTGGGGACTACCGTTACCGTGCCTTTTGATTGAAGGACAGATTATGGTTCAAGAAATTTCTACTGAAGATAAGCTGGCAGATATTATGACAAAGCCGGTACCAAGTCCACGCCTTAAAACTTTATGCAAACAAATAGGATTAGAAATTTAAACGCAGTATTAAATTCATTTTAACTTTCAAGTAACAAGGAAAAGTGTTGAAGTTAAGAATATGTTACTTTCAAGTTGAGTTTTCAACAACACTTTGTTTTGTTCATTTTAAGTAAATTTATAATTTTCTTTAACTGAAAATAAATTTTCAATAAAATTATTCTTACGAAAACTTTTATGTTGGGCAGAATTAAATTCCTTAAATAAATTTTGTTTATTATGTATTTATTTATAAAATCCAGCCTCTTAATAAATGCAATAAAGATGTGTGAAATGGACTTAAAAAATTTTGCTTTCACATTATTGGATGCTTAAACACTACATACATACATACGAGTATATACATATGTGTGAGAAGATTTAAAATGCACATAGTCTGTTCGTGTACTCTCTTAAAACTGAGAATCTCTACTAATTTTATTCGAAAGTAATTTTTCCGTAGAAGCGGCTTCGTTGAGACTTCACTAATTCAAAATTCAATTGAAGGTGAGGAATAATTTAGAGCATAAGATCTTTCAATTCATCCGAATATTTAAAAAAAATTGCCTACTTTCATTACCACCAACTTTATATGCATTTACATTATGTACAATGAAATTTTTATTACAAAAATACATTATTTACTATGAAGTGTAGGTATTATATTAAGCCAATTAAAAGTAATATATGACAATGTCTATAGCGTAATTTGTTGTTAATGTTCTCTTCGAAAAATTCATATTACAATTTTCTCTTGAAGCTCAAAACATGTCGATAATATTTTAGATATGTAAACGCATAATCAAATAAATATGTCGAGGCTTATTACAATCGGCTTTATAATATCTAAGTCCACTTATCAAAGTCAATTAAAATGTGGACAGTGGTCCAGGCGACATAGACAAATTTACTTACCAACCAGATGAACAAACTTTTTGCGTCGAACCTAACGATGAACATGTGTGGCTAAACGCAAACGTTAAGGTTCATATAAAATTTCGCTTTAATTCTCAATAAAACTACATATATATCTCAATTGACATGTCACGTGATGATAAAATTATCTTTTGATACAATTCGTTTGTAAGAAAAGAGACTGAAATTAGGATTGTTAGAGGTATACGAGAATAGGGCAGATGGTAAGGGTTACGCAATGGTCTTGCCAACGTAGAAGAACATCCCTTCAGAGTTCAGAACTAAAGGAGTAATATCAACTTTTGACAAATTTTACATTTTAAAATTGATCAAGTGGAATTTAAGAAAATTAAAAAAAAAAAAACTAAAAAAAACCCATAGGTACATATCGTCGTCGTTCTATGAAAACTCCCTAAGTCCATTTTTTGTTTTTTGAGATGTTTGCATTTAAACTTGGAAATTAATATAAAAAAATCCAAAAATTATCAGAATAGCGTTTGGCGTAGCCATTGTGCAATAAATTTTTTTGCAAATGGTTTATCCGAAATGAATTAAATAATAATTGACTCACATTTTTTTTTTAAATGGACTTAGGGAGTTTTCATAGAACGACGACGATATATTATTTAAAGTAGATATTAAAAATCTGATATACATTCGTCGAAACTTGATATCACAAAAATCAATGGGTTGGGCCAAAATTATTTTTTCAAAATTCAGTTTTATTTGAAATTCTGCTTTCAAACTTGTATTTTTTAAAATTATGCTCTTTAAAATTTTTGAATACAGTGTTTTTCGAAATATGAATTCTGCAAAGAATAACCTCAAGGGCATTATCTAAAATTTTTAATTTTGAAGAAAATCGCTTTAGCTGCTTTGACTGTTAGTAGTACAGATAGACGAACGGAATGCGAGATACACTTCTTTCCTCAAAAAAAAAAAAACTTTTTTGTGGTCACAAATTGAGTTCATTGGAGACCTTACAATACCTTATCAAGGTGATTAAAGTCTAAAGCTTCTTTTCTATTTCTACGAGTACTTACAAAAGTAAGCGTATTCCCTATACGTTAAAAATATCTAGATTTTTCTTTACCAAGAAATCTCAAAGGTACTTAGCCTTTTGATTAATGTTTGTGGTATTTCATGTTGTAGGCTGGGGTTTTGATCACATTCCACCAGCAACGGAAGTAGCATTCCACTACTTCCGTTACATCCATTGGTGGCAAGTTGGCACATTCACCACCAAAATAGGCTGCTGCTACGACCATTGTTAGTGACATTTCTTCAATGTAAATTTGGACCTTCATAAATTTTGAAAGACAAATATCAGATTTTTTCTTATTTGTATGCATAATTGGGGCGAGTATTTTCTTTTTGGAGTCCTTACTTTTGTTAGGCATCTTATTTGACCCAGGGTTCTAGGTTTCTTGGAGCCCTAGGTTATTCACTATGAATTTTGGCACTATGACGGCTGATGCCACCTGAGCGTGGTGTTAGTTTATTATTTAAGTTCCACGTCTAGTCATTGATTTCTCTGGGAAGGGATCATACTGCCCCCTAATCTGCAAACAGATAGTCTTCCTCCTCCTCTGTCAGAAACACTTCTTCTTGGTCCTTCAGGATTAGAGATAGGTCCATCTCCTCCAAACCTCTATACTGGTTATTCAGCTGTGCGTGAGCGCGTAGGGTGAGAAGTGATTGAGATTGTGTAAGGGAGCGAAAGGGTCGTTAGTGGTAAGTGTAGTTTCTAGAGCAACTAAACATTGCAGAATGGCTTCTTCCAGAAGTTGTTTGTTAGCCTAGTTTTTGTTAGGTACTAAGGGAAACCCTGGCATCGGCTGCTTCTGAGGTTAGACATTTGGTTGGTCCCTTCGCTATACCATCTATTGACCGGACATCAATGTTGACTACTTACAATTGTCCCTTGGTCTTGGTCTTCAGGATCTTCTAAGCTTGGACGTTCAGTCCTTCGTTCTGGGCCTGGATAAGAGGTAAAGATTTTATGTCCATTTTGGAGGGTCATCTCCAATGCATGCCACCAATTCTTTGACCTTCGAAATACTCAGTTGCGATGCCCCACCTTCACACAATCTGCATATTGTAATATTTTGCTAAGGTTCGTTAAATAAAACTTATTACTCTTTTTAGTATTTCTTCTTTATTCATACTTTCCAATTCAAAACAGTAAATCTCAATTTATAATCAACTCCAATACATTCAAACTTAAATCACACTTCTTTAATTACACTTTCCACAATCCAATAGTTCAGCTTTGCACACTTTCATAATCGAAAATAAACTGTGTCTCGCTCACCGTGAACACTCCCTTATATACTCAAATTAGTTGTTCTCGAAAGTTCTTGTCTTGGAATGTTCTAGATGGTTGGAATAAGGGGAAATACATTTGACATTGGAAAAGAGCTTTTTGTTTCTTCCATAAATTAGATAAACAATTAAATTTGAGCAACTAAAAATAAAACAGCAATTTTGTAATTTAAGTAAGATTATCTAAAAAAATACGGAAATTTCTCTAAAATAAGACTTCATTTGTAATTTTTCTTTTAAGCCTAGTACTCACCTAGCGTGAAATGAAAAATAAATACGTTCCGAATTACACGCGAAGAATAAAAATGAAAATAGAATAAACTTTTCCAAGTGAAGTTTTGATACTCACTTTGAATTAAAAAAAGAAATGACAATTATTTTTAAACTGATTCGTTCTTTCTGTCTATAAATTTTCAATTTTTTGTTTTGAAACAAAATATTGAAATCAACTGACAAATGTCACAGTTTTCCACGTTGCCTTAAACTTTTTGCTGATGGTTGTACATTGAGAAATGAAAATCATAGCGTGGAAAAAGTTGTGGAACATATTTGTTTTTCCAATCCACATTTTAGTACTCACCTCTCGTTGCGGATTTCATGCCAGTGAACCAGCAGTCACTTTTATATGAAATTTTCATTTTCACTTGAACTGAGTACTAGGCTTTATTGAAAACTAGTTATTACTTAAAGTACTCATCAGCGTAACCACTCCCGGAAATAAAGTCGAAGTAGATTTCAAGATTTTAGAAAAAAATTGGACTCGAGATTTTGATCAGTTATTCCATTACAAAACGAAAAAGTGGGAGAAAATGAAGTGGTTTTGGGCTTTTTTTTTTGTAAAATTGAAGTAGGTTGAAATAGAGATTTTTTAATGGAAGTAGATTTCAGTATTTTGCTGATGGTGCGAAGTAGGTAGGTAGGTAGGTAGAGATGGTAGTCGCCAGCCAACTGGGCCCGCAACTCAATTAGCGCTGGGGTGCGCCGTTTTGATACCATTAAACTCGTGTCAACCTAATAAAGATTTAGTACGGAAGAAAATGGCTTTTATATACTTTAGCGGAGCATTACTAAAGCCATTTTGTCGCATTCAGAAAGATAATCAGATCTTTGATTTTCTTCTCCGAGAGTTCGCTGGGGTCATCGAGGAAGGCTTTCCCAAAGGAGGCCATCCTGTAATTTGCTAAGGCGGGGCAATCGCAAAGAAAATGAACCACAGTTTCTTTTTCTTGTGGATCTCCACAACTACGGCAGTGTGGGTTGAAGGGGATGCCTAGCTTTCGTGCATGTTCACCTATGGGCCAGTGCCCGGTGCATATTGCTGTGATCCTGGCTATGTCGCGCCTGGGTCTGCATATTAGATCGTTGGAACGTGAGTTGTTGTAAGTAGGCCATATCTTTCTTGATATGACACAGTTTGTGAGACTGCTCCACCTACGGTTGGATTCATTGAGAAAAATCGAGAAGATTTTTCTCTTCATAGCACCAAGAGGAATATTAACTTTTTCCGCTAGTGAGCTATGTAAGGCCGAGCCTTGCCGAGCTAAAGCGTCAGCCTGTTCATTACCCTCTATGTCAAGTAGGAAGTAAATTTTAAAATATTTTGAAAAAAAAGAAGTAGATCTACTTCAATTGAAGTAAAGTGATACCACTGGTACTCATTGGTGTAGTGGTAATGTATGTATGTTGGACTATAACACTCTGGTCTGAGTTCGCTGGCATTACTTACTGCCTCTAGAAAGCAAATGACAGATCCTCCAAGAGTATCTCATTAAAGACATGAGACAAGTGCTTCTTAATAAAAAAAAATTTAAGGTCTCTTCATGTCGACAAAAAGAAAGGGATCTTTAGTTGTCTACGAGCTATTGCGCCCTAAATTAATTCATTAAGTAAGATTATTTGTAAAGGGGCTTTAAGCATCTACTCGTGCAAACACTTTATTTTAATATTCCTATACATATACATCGTTACTTTAATTTTACTTGCCATATACATATAAGTATTTTAACATGATAAGTTATGCATTCGGTTAAAAATCGAATTCGAGATTTTGATCAGACCTGAGTTAACGATGATAGACGAAAAAAATGGGCTTGGCAATTCTGTGTACCTTCTTTTGCAATTTCGCGGTTGTTAACACATGACATTTTTAAATTTTCGGATTAACCGCGTTATAAAAGGTGGACCATCTAGACGTTTCTTTTTAAATCATAGGTTATTTTGAGACTGTCAGCTGTTTCCCGCTCGAAATCTTGACAGAAAGTCGGGATCATACCTCCGCTGAACGAAATAAGTTGCTTTATGCTTGAACAACGTTGGGAAATATTGAAAACTTATTTCCAAAGTGAGTACTGTGTAGTACAACTCGCCATTGATCTCAATAGCTCATCGATTCACGCACTAGCCTGAAGAGAATTCCGGACAAAGATCTTGTATTATTCACAAACATGGTCCAATTGACTCTGCCATTGAATCAGTCGAGGCAGCCACTTGAACGACGCACCTTGTGTTCCATAATTAATGGGAATGATTGCTCTTACTAATATAGCTATAATACATGTACAAAATTTAAATTTGTTCATTTTATTGCATTTTCAAAAAGAAATTTGGACGACCCTGTAAATAAAAGATATTTAGCGAAATCTGCTTGGGAAAATCAACATGGAGAGTTATAGCGTTGAAAAACATGATTAAATTGTTTTATGAAAGTGTTCGAGGAACATTTTCCATACTTAATGGTAAACATGGGTCATCTACTAACAATTAAAAAAAAACCGTTACAATGATTTATGATTTTTGTTCTTACACAAATTCAAATTTGCTTAGGTAATCACATGAAATTCTGAATTTAGCTCCAACTACTAACGGCGTTATTTTAGTCATTTAAAAAATGGATTTCATGCTTGAACGTTTTCTCTATTAAACACCCATTTTCCAAATTCTTAGTAATAAGTTCGTACGACCCAGTCGTGCATTTTATTTTAAGCCACTTCATTGAACATAATTTATTGTATTTTAATTTTAAATTCCCATGCCTCCTTGTAACCTTAAATAATGTTTTTTTTTTTTAAATACAAAATTTAATTTCATTATAACAACTTACAAAATGACAAAATATATAAACAATTACATATATAACTTAAAAGATTCGCACCGATTAAAACATCTCAAAGACTCAAAAATTACAAAAATCGCACCCGTTTATTAACTTTGCCTCTTCCTTTTGAAGTCTGCGAAATTTCAAGCAACCACATAGAGGTGATTCACATCTTACTAAGAAGCGTGTTCTTTAAAGTCACGCGAAAGATGCGCCAAACGAAACAACCAATTAACTGTCAGTGCATTAACTCAGCCACGCAGCGCATCTTTCCGCGTAATAAATTAACACTGAGCGGTATCCACCTCCGTGTCAGTTGTTGCGTGGTATTAAATTTTAAATCCCTCTTTTGGGTAAAAATAAACTTCAAGTCAATGGACCAAGACCTAAAATCTTTCGATACAATGCTGGTTGCCCAATTGCCCAGTACCCTAGTGCTTCACTTTTACGAGAGTGAATCTGAGGGTCGATATTGGGAATTCTTAATCACGCGGTATAATCTTTTGGGGGGTAAAATATTTGATTGGCCAAAGGCTGAAAATTCCGATATCATTTGTTTGCGGCAATTTCTTTTACCGTTCGATAAGTGGGTTATTGAATTTGCGTGTTTTCTGTGGCTGCGAGGGCGGACTTTTTTAACCGTAAAAGACATTTAAGTCAGATTGATATTGCGATTGGAAAATGCGTTAAGTGCGATGTAGCAGGAATATGGTAATTACGAAATGTGTTTGAGTTGCGAGTTTTTCCATGAATATGGTTGCTAAATGTAACAATGTGAGAGTTAGTTTGTCACAAAAGAGGCTTTGAAATGTCTTCAGAAAGTGTTCTATTGGCAAAATGCAAGTTCAAAGTGCCTGCATTCAATGTTTTAATGGAGTTGTTTATAAAAGCACCGTGGATTTTAATAACCGTAATATTTTTTTTTTAATCAGTATCTGCACCTTGGGTTGAAAGATTGAGACTGCTCAAGATTTCTTCAAAGTAGACTTTGGGATTAGGATCCAGCACAATGTATACTTCGGATATGGATTCATGTATATTCGTTTGTCATTCTTGATTTATTTGGTGTTTTAGTTTATTTATTTTTATTTATTTTTATTTTATTTTATTTTAGTTTTGTTTTTACTAAAAAGCATAGTGCCCTCCGGGCTTAATCGATATGCGTCTCTAGTCGACACGATCTCAAATTTAAAACTTCACTTCGATGAAGATCTCCTTCTTCTTGGTGACATCAACGAATATAAAACCTTGGTTTCTAGAACGCTCTTAAGAATGTATGGGCTGGCGCTTTTTAATTTATTCTTCATAGATAATACAGCCAACTTGACCGTAGTTATAGTATCTTCTGGAATAGTTTTCCCGGAATCCCGAGTTCGGCCATTGCCATTAAGAGCCCCTGACCATGAATTCCCATATGCGGTTTTGAAGTCGATAAAAATATGTTTAGCCCGAACTTGATATTCATTTGCCTTTTTCAGGATCTGCTTCATGTGAAATTTTTTTTGCATGGTTGATAATATAGTGTTCAAGAATATTGGGTATGATCTTATATTCAAAATTTATCAGGGATATTCTTCAATAGTCCTTGGAGGTCATCGTAAAGCCTTTTTCTTCAATTGGAGCTGATAGTTCAGTCATGAGTCATGATTCCTTCCCATTCGGAGTTGATAATTTGATGTATGTACCCTGCTAAAACATCACCTCTGTTTTTAAAGAGCTCTGCTGAATCTTTTTCATAGCCTATCTCTTCCATATTGAGTGATAGAACTGATGCCCATTTAGAAGCCGCTGGGAATGCTGATTGAAAACACTTACTATACCCTATGGGAACTAGGTTAGCTCTGCTGTTCCGAAGAACCAGAGTTCCTGAGCCAGTGGTTTGGCTGTTGTTTCGATCTTGATACTTTTCAATCTTCTTGAACTGGAAGGCTCCTTATGGCCTCTTTTTTCAACGCGGGATCTTCTTACCTCTTTTCGAACGCTTTTTTTGGTTTGCGCTGCACCAAATTGATGGATGCATACCGGAAAAACCTCTCATTCAGGACCTTTCTGTAAACTCTAGTATCTGTAGATATGCTAAGGCGTCCAGTGTCGAATTTTTTGTATTGGATAGTTTCAAAACTAAAATTTATTAAATAAATGCTGGTGTACCTCAAGGCTCTGTTTTATCTCCTAGTCTATTTCTAATATTCATAACGATATTTGCCTAAATCTATTTTGGTACACGACGATATCTTCAATTTGTTATTTGTTTCGTAAATGAAACATTATTTGCGGCAGGTAATTTAATGATCCAAAAACTGAAATTATTGTGAGAAATATTGACAGTTGAATTTCATTTTTGACAGATAGTTTTGTTCGAAGCAAAAAAGCAAAACACTCAGAATGCCTTATTAAACCAACTATGATCGGGATCTTTTAAGTGGTTTTGACTGTTGCTTGGGAATAATGGAACTTTTTGTCCCTGTGAGCTTATTTGGTAATATTATTTAGGTAAAATTTGCCAAGTAATCCAAAAAGACCTTAACACCTCCTTTGTAACTTGAAGATTACTGTTTAGAACTTTTTAAGAGAAGTGGAATGCATCTTCGGAAAAAGATCAAAATATGACAAAAACATAAAAAAATTCATCAAAAGCCGGTCTCTTAAGGAAACAATTCCTCTCTTACATCGTTAAGTTTGTTTTCTCTTGATCGTTAACTGGATATCACATATATTGTGCAACATTATTCCACCAGCAAACAGCACTGATCTTTGCAAAAAGTTTCGTTTGAATTCCCACAGTACCATATTGAACAACCTGTGCTGCGGTTGGGTTGCGGCTGCGAAAGAACTTACCTTATTTTCGATTAAAACCAATGGTCTGGACGTGCGCGACTTCAGTTTGCTAACGATCGTACAGCGAGTGACTTCAAAAGCAATTCAGCTCCAAGGGTCTAGAAATATAATCGTATCGTGTGTGAAATTTGATTCAGATCCTATTTTGTTCGCTTTCAGTTGCGGAAGCATTGTAATTTTATCTGTGGAATTTAAAGTGAAAAACAAACTTATTCACATTCGAATGAAATAGTTAAAAATGGTGACAATTACACAATAAATTGAGTTATTGTTTTTTTCTTATTTTCAAGTTCAATACAAGGAAATCGAAAGCAGTTGCGGGCGCCTGCTACCAAATACCACAGTGAATTGAATGTTAAGTGCTTTGTATGGTCCGTGCGCGCAACGGAAGCCTGACTTGATGTATGGTTTAGCCATTGAGTAGTCGCCAACCTGTTAGCATAAAAGCAAGTACTATTGGTGAACCGTTGTTGCAACACGTATGTACTTACAATCCATAAGAAGTGTAAAGTGGTTTTTCTGAGTGCGGGAACACTTTTGGATAACGCCAAACAAGGGCACCGCAAGCTGCAATAACAATTTGACAAGAAAACTGAAGACACATTTGGTAAGTTTTTGTTTTGTTTTCTACCGCAACTTTTTTGAATGGAATAAATGATGCTATGGTTGTCAAATTGGCGAAACGTGACAATTTGATAAAAGTGCACTCCAAGTTCAAGTGTAAAACGTTTTGGAATTCGAAAATTGTTTTTATGTTCGATAGGCACTTGGACATAGTGACATATGTACTATGCTTTAATTAATGAGTGGCACCTTTTTCTGTATGATTTTGTGTGAATTATGAACTTGTGGGTGTATTTTGACAGATTGGTTTACTCTTTTGTTGTTGGTATTAAATATGAATATTGTAGATTGTAGTGTAATGCTTGTTTGAGAATGTGATTTATGAGTTAAGCACAGAGGTTTAAGAAGGTGTTTATTAATGTTGTCTTTCACTTAAAATGTTTAAGGTTAATGACACACTATTGCATGTGACAAGGCTGTGTTAAGCAGACCATTTACTGGCAATTTTTACGTTCTATTTCTTTGTTAAGATTAAATAATTAAAATTAAATTTTGGGGGTTTATTTACCGTTTAGATGATTAGAAATAGTGCAAGCGTAATAGAAATAGAGATCCTCTAGTACTATACATAATACTAATATTATTAATATTAATTGATTATATTAGGATTTAACAGTTAAGTTGCAAAATTTATATTATTCCAATCATACCTAAGCAGATATTAGCCATTTTGAGAACTTCTAAAGGAAATAAATTTTTTATCGGAAATTATTAAGCGATTTATTTAAGAACTGTTAAATATTATATCTTAAAATATAAAAGATATTTAAATTTTTTTTTCTTTTTTCTTTTAGTGCAGTACATAACAGATTAAAAAAATACTCAAAAGACCAAAAAATGCTTAAACTTTTTCTTATATCTCAATTGGCTAAGCAAAATTGATTAATTTTACACAAAATAATGTAAAATTCTATTATGTATTGTTATTTCATGATTAAATCGCTGTTTACTGTAGTTCATAACTAGAGATATGAGAACACAACGTTTGTACTTGTGATATAAAGCAGATATGAATATTTTTGTGTTCGTCTTCAGCTCTTATTTCTGACTACTCGTAAGCATATTTAGTATTTTTTATTTTCTTCAAAATTCATACTTTATAGATTTAAATTATATTAAGATTCGATTTATGTATTATTTGATTTTAGTATATAATTTACATTTTTGTTTTAAAATATTCAAATAACAGATTGCTTAAAAGTTAGTATATTATTATTTTTAAAAGCTAATACTTGTAAGTATAGGGAATATGTGCAAAATCACACTTAAAAAAATTACAAGTTTCCCAAAACATAATTTAAAAATGATCCTTTGATTTCTTACACCCAAATCTTACAAACTGGAATTCATTAAGTTGAAAGAAAAATTGAAAATTTTGACCAAAGCCTTATATTAAAATGAAGTGATTAAAAAAGTTAATATACACCTTCTCATAAGTTAATAAACATTTTCTTTGTATAGTTCTTTATGTTAATTGATATTTTGTATTTATAAATTTATTAATCTTTTATTTGCTAATATTATTTTGTAACTGTCTATTTTTTTATTCATTAAAGTATGTTTTTATTTTTTTTTAAATTTATTATTATATCTTTTCTTTGTATAGTTTCTTTATTCTAATAAATTGTTTTGTATTCAAATATGTTTTGATTTATTAAATGCCTATAGGTAAGTATATTTTTGTAAATATCTAGATATATATTTCCATTTATATATATTTGTTTTGCTTTACTTATGTATATATTTAATTATTTTAATAATTTATTTATTTAATTATATTATCACAGATTTGTTTATTTTTTTATTTATCTAATTATGTATATTTTAATTCCTTATTATTAATTTAGTTATTAAGTAACTATGTATTTATTTACTTATACAATTATTCAAATCTCCTATTTTTATTTTTTTTAATACCTAGTAATTTTTCGTTTTAAATAATATTATAACACTTATCAAATGAAAGTTTTAGTCATAGTTTTCCTTCAAATGTATTCTTCTCAATTCAAAATTATTTTTTTTTAAAGTTGTAAAATATAATTTAAATATCAAATCACTGAACAAACTGCGTTTTTTTAAATTGTTTAAAAGCTTTGTCTTATGAAAATAAAATATTTACCTTCCTCAAAGTCTTTACTTAAAATTTTATTACGCAAGGGCATTGCAGTTTGATAATAATTGCAAAGTTCGATAATATTAAATTCATGTACTCGTAGTTGAGTAACGCTAATACTTCTTCTTCTGATTTAAAGTTGCTACACGAAAAATTATTCATTATTTCGTACAAAACAGGACATTTCTAATGCAATGGAAGAAGCTTTCTCGTTCTTTAAGATTACATAAGCTGCATTAAATTGGAAGATTATCCCGATATGGTATAAAATTGAGGTTTATCATCTCCCATCTCATTTTAAATACAGTTGAAATGAGCCCCTGCTTGCTTTCGTTGCGAAATTAATTTAGTTCACACAAGTTATAGTTAAGATGGCTGTGAATAAATCTTCATATGTACTGAAGTCGAAGCCTCGTTTATACGTCAACCTTCGCAACAACCTTCTAACAGAACATATTTGCAATCTATGTTTTTTGTTAGATTCCGAAGTTGTTTCGACAGTAACTCCCAAGTTCTTCCAGCTTTTTGTATCAAACATTTTAACTTATAGCATCCAATGCTAAACATATTTTGAAGCATTTATCTGCATATTCAGCACTTAGGAAATGTAGCCAATAAGATACCCTAGAGGGGTGATATGTCTGTCTCATCTTTTAATACAAAATCTGAGAAGTTTTTCGTATTTATTACATCTCTATACCTGCACTGCATACAACAGTGCAGATTTGGCCACTGTTGTGTATATTGCATTTTTCAAAATTGCAACCTTACTTTTCATACTAAGATTGCTATG
The DNA here is from genome assembly GCA_963931855.1 of Philhelius festivus. Lineage (NCBI taxonomy): Eukaryota > Metazoa > Arthropoda > Insecta > Diptera > Syrphidae > Philhelius > Philhelius festivus. Next base: position 167,532,023 of record OZ007555.1, on the reverse strand, counting down.
CTCTGTTCAATTTATATTTGAAGTATAGGGAAGATAGGATATTTGCCTTTCAGTCTGACCATTATGGATTTCAAAAAGCCATCTTTATTTTAAAGCTCTTACAGGGTTGTCGTATAGTGAGCATTTAAAATTGCCGCAAATCTCATAAAAATATCGATAGAGTTACCAACTATTTATCAATATTCGCTATTTTATAATCAAAAACAATGATGACCAAAATAAATTTAATCTATCTTTTTCCACACCACCAAGAGGTAAGATGGCAGGTGCATTTTTTTGAGTGTATCCCCAGTAAGCTTAATCCCTTTCTAGGTACAAAAATAAATCACAGAAAAAACTGAATTAAGTAAAAACTTCACGTCATTACTCCGATGCCGACGAGTAGTTGCTGCTACTGCTTTCTCAATTCAAGCTTATTATCAAACTTTCCATTACAAATTCAGTAAAAACATCCATTTCCAACATCTTTGGCTCAATCATTTTCTCAACGTGTTTGACACAACGGTGATATTTTTCAGCGTCAACCTTCATAAGTCATAATAAAAACTCTCTCTAAAAGATAATATCCAACAATTGTATAATTTTTAACTGTTTTTCCATACATAAAAGGAGAACCTAAAACAGAAAAACACCAAGCGTCAACACCTTTTTCTCTAAAAAGCTTAAATCCTGAGAGTTACATAACAAAAACTGAAGAAAATGCCATATGAATTTCCATCAACTGGGCAAAGGTTACTCTGATTCACACAATGTCAATAGGGGTTGGTTACAAATTGGCGATCAGTCTCCTTTCGTTTTCACCCGAGGGGCAGATAGGTCATGGTGGGATGTACGTGAACTCAAAGAAGATTACACAAACAATTTAAATGTAACTCAGTGATTCTGTTTTTTATTTCAGTGGCAATTTCTTAGGTTAAGATGCCGTGCAAACAGCAGCAGGCACCAGTGTTTCTGAAAAAGCTCTCCCATAACCCATAAGGCCTGTACTGCAAATATAAATTGAACAGAGTACAGTACTAATAATTCCCCACCACTTCGATCCTCGCAGATTGACCACACCCTTTTCGAAATATCATTACCTTTGATTTCCTCAGATTTATATCTTAGTTCTTTAATTGGCAGGACTCATCGTAACGATTATTATTATGAGTTGCAAAGTTTGAGGTGAACTAGCTACACCTACCTAGCGTGATTCCGATTTTTGACTTGAACAAATCCGAAATCCTGAACCGTCCCAAACAGTAGATAGATTGCTGTCATATAAATTTTCCAGCCTTTTCCCGAATATAGATGTCATTCCAAACTTCTAGAGTTTGATTAACAAGGGTCTTCGGTTCATTGTATAAAAAACGCATTCGGAGTCAATAAAGAAACGTACAGCTTCAACTAATTAAGTGACTCGCTATACACTTCTAAGGAAAAATGTTGTCGATAGTTGAATAACCGCTTCTAAATCTTACTTCGAACTCCACAAGCAGTTTTCTCCTCTGCATCAAGTTTGTCAAGCGGTCGTTCAATCTTGTTGAATGCGCTAAGAAAGGAGATTGCACAATTTGCTAGATCTTATATATAGATAGTATATATATCGGGTTTTTCAATAAGAGCGCTACAAAAGTTTTTTTAAATAAAACAAAAACGGTTTTGGATATCAATGAAATTCTTTATTCCTGTGAAAGTACGTTCGATGCCATTATGTGTGGAACTCGATTTCTTTTCCATGGCCACCACGGGTACGCTTGCAGAAGTCCAGACGCTGAACCCAATTTTCGACGGTTTTCAAGCATAAATCGGCCGATACTGCTGCAATTTCGCGTTCGATATTCGTACGAAGTTCAACAATCGTCGCTGGCTTGTTGGCATAGACCATAGACTTGACGTAGCCCCACAGGAAATAGTCTAACGGCGTTAAATCACACGACCGAGGCCTGTGGATTCAAATTTTTCCACTAGACGCTCAATTGTTGATCTGCTAGGACGATTATGACGACCATAAATTGGACGTAGCACTCTTAACGTTGAGGCCACTGACTCCGAATTTCGGTAGTAAATTCTAATAATTTCGACTCGTTGTTGGCTCGTATATCTTTCCATCATGAAATGGCAAACCTTACTGAAGAGAAATGTCAAAAGAGCGGCAAGAAATATGGCGTCGTTTGCTGTCCCTGTCGCTCTACTTTTGTAGCGTCCCTGTTGAAAAACCCTTTATTTCCTTCATAATGTCCAGGAAACTGTTTTAAACGGCTATGGTATTTCTCCGTTTTAGTACTAAGAAACTAGACTTACTAGACTCTATCTTTTAAGTGTTTCTTATCTTTGGCATTGATTATATTATCAAGACAGTGGAGATTTGTGGTTTTTGAAATTGACCTGTGACCTAAGATAACCCCACAAAAAATTGGTTATCATCGATCGATAGCGGTCGCCAAACAAGCGGCGTTCTCAAAGAAGTATGGACCGATGGTGCCTCCAGCCCAAAATCCACACCAAACAGTGACTTTCTATTTTTTTTTTTTTTATAATCTACCCGCGCTCAAGGGATTATGATTACCCTTTAAATGTTTCAACACAGCGCGGGCGTGAAGTTATCTACAAGCATTGCAATTTGGTCAATCTGGACGATGATAGACGGATTTGGAAGGACGGTGCCCGTAAAATGGCGAAACTCGCGAAATGTTGCTCGAACAAAAGATCCACTTTCATAAAACAATTTAATCATTTGCACATTTTGTTGAACGCTATAGGTCTTCAATAACAGCCAATTTGATAGATGTAGAATCAACAATATGGCCCAATCACCTGTCAAAGTTTGAAAATCCCTTAATATATCAAAAGAGAAGAAAAGGTTAGCAAAGGTTCTAAAGTGAAGGATATCTCTGTACTGAAAACAAAAAATTATGTTTGTCACTTTTAAAATGGTCACATATGTATATGTACACACCTAGCAACTCTATTTGCACTAAACAGGTAGAAAAAAACGTATACGTAGACAAATGATCAATTAAAATCAACGACAAACTCGTGTTAAATTAAACAGTGAGACTGCTTATATACACCCCTGCATACTAACCCGCTTAAAATTACACGCGTCAACTCGGTTAATTAGTTAAAAATCTGATTAATTGGTGTGCAATTGTACCAATTGTATCAAACGAGAAATTATTTCATTTTATAAATTTAAACTCATTTACTTAGTAAGATTAAAAATATCTGGTTTATCGTTTAATTAAAACAACATAATCATTAGTTTAATTCAACCAAGTAGATTGTTTAGTATTAATTAGAAATGTGTTAAATTAATTAAGTATTTGATTTAAATATGTTACTCGTTCAATCCTGGAAATAGCAAATTAACATTATTAGTTGTTTATTTTAAACAATTTCATTTAATCGAGTTAACTAGGTTATTTTAGGCAATATACTGCCTTTTATTGTAGGCGTTTTTCATTTTAAGTTCAAAGCAGAGTATGAATTGTGAAAAACAATTTCTTTTCATGTTCAGAGACGCTCAGAACACGAGATGAGCTCAGAATAAAATATTGAAGTAAATGGGGTATAATGCTAAGCAGAACAAACTTTGCATTTTTTTTGGGGGAAAAAGAGACATAAAACTATGCAAATTGCAAATGACAAACGAAGTTTTATTTCCGATAATTACAATCAAAGAAAATTATGAGCAATTGCAAACTGGCCTCAGCTTTGTGCTCAAGGGTGTTTTAAAAATATTTCAGAGCACTCATAATTGCAAATGCGGAACTGTGCAAATAAATTAAACAGTGGAAAACAAATTCTTGAGAATTGACACCCTCTTTATTTTCTGATTATAATTTAATCGACTTCAATATAATAAAGACACAATTCTAAATTTGTTCACCAATTTCTGTTTGAATAAGTTTTTTCTTCGACTTCTAACCGAAAATAACAATATTTGTCTACCGACTAAAAGGTACAGCTTATAGGTTCGACACTTCTACTACAATTTAATATTATTTGGTACGTTCCTCCACCATCAAGTTTCTAAATATGTAGATGTGATTTGTACAGATATCCCATTCCCTTACCTAAGGAATTCATATTGTTTTAATTTCCGATAATATGTATATATTTTTTTTCATCTTTATGATGATCAAAGAAATATCACCATAACTTCACGAACTAATTATAAAGTGCTCATGCAAGCTTTTTAGCCAACACCAGCAATGTCAGTCTTATGATTGTTAGATTAATTTTGACAGATACATTTATTCCACAACAATAAAATCTATCGAAATCTCTACAACTCTATAGCAACCAAAAAAACATACACCATTTGTCAAGTCCAAACGATTTTGTTGTAAATCACACTCCACGATTGAGTGCGGTTTTAATTTATGTTAAACAAACTTGAGTTACAACCTACAATAGAGATTTTTATTTTATTTTATTTTATTTCTTTTTTTTTTGCTTCAAAAGTATTCGCGTACCCGTAAAGAACAAGAAAATGTCACGACGAAACCGCAAAACACGACGTAATATGCGCACCACCGCACCACTTAGAGATGGAGACAGTGTGACGAATGTCAAGAATCTTGCTCCAAATTGCTGGCTACACACTCACCACTTGTGGGCTAACTTGGGGGAGAGATTGTAGACATTCGGGTGTGCAATGGGTAACCACATTCAATGCATATGTCAGAATCGCGCAACTTCTCACAATCGACAGCAATTCGATGTGGGGTGTGCACTAGGGGGGCGGGTATATGTTACGATTATGTTGCAATTTCAATTGGGCTCAGGAAATAAGTCCACCAGCTTTGAATGATGAATTATGAGTTCGGGGTGCACGCTTTGTAGGTCAGTGCAATATTTCAAACCCAACTGTCAAACACTGCCACTAATAATAGTGATAAAAGTGCAGTTCAATTGAATTCTGAGCGCAGTGCTGCTGGGTCCTTGAAAGTCAATTGAAATCGTGCAGAAATCCTTCCTTCCGTGCTAGCCCGATGGCCAACACCGATCGGTCGATTGCGAGCCAACCACAGTGAAATTTATTGATCTGATAATAGACTTGTATGGCTGACCACTGGCTACGCAGCGCCAGCGTCACACTACTGGCAAATGCTCCAGCCTAACAGCAGCAAGCGGAGGCTCCTAAATCAAACTAAATCACTCAATTCGAATTCGCCGCCCCCAATTGGCTGACGGCTATTGATTTCTTTATGGACTTTTCATTGAATGCTTTGTTGATCGAATTATTATTGATTGAACATTCATTGTGTCGCTTAATGCAGTATGCAGCTGGACGATTGACGCTTGCTTATAATCGATTTGTGTGAACGCATTCAAGGTCTCAAAAGACCAAGTTTATCTGAGAATTGAACTTTGACATTTGAATGTTTGGAAGTGAACTTACAAATGCATTATTTAAAAAAAAATCATTAGAACTCAAATTGAAATTAATTTAAGTATAAATTAGCTCAAATTTTTTTCGGTCGTTGAATTGCTTCGGTTTGTTGAATTTTGCAAATTCCTTTGATTATGTATCTATGATCAAATTAAATCTTTTTATACAGAAAGATTGAAGCCAGACAAGTAATAAATCGTATGGAAATGCCGAATTTTGCTTAAAAAATAGTTTTAATAAAGTAGTTACATATATAGAAACAAACTTATTAAAAAACAAAGGCAACACCTTCAATATAATGTTATTGCTTTCTAAAACCAAAATTCTATTCTTTTATTATAAAATTAAAATTAGAAATACTGTGTAGTGCAATGCTGACGGTGAAACGAACGTGTTTCGAAATGAATTCGAGTTCACTAAATAAGTGGAATCAATTTAAGGTGACTTAGAATAATTTTTAATTGTTTTCGGATTTCACGCGGTTGAACGATCAATTCTTTAATTTTCTTTAAAAAAAAGTCGTTTCAATTGATAATAATTTTTATTAATTATTTTATTTATTTGTTTTTATTATTCCTTTTTTAATGTTTGATTTAAATTCGATCAGGTCTACTATAGTTATGCAAATTTTCTCCGGCAAGTAAATTTAAGGCCAGTGCCATGCCAGCTGCAACAATGCAGGAAGAGAAGTTTTAATGATTTGGAGGCACTGATGGAAAGGCACGTTTATCAAGTCGATAGTATGATACAAATCTTTTAACCACATACATAGCGTCATTCTAACTCCTAATGGGTTCGAATGATCTCCCACTGCACTTATTACAATATTTTATAGAATTTCTTTTATCAAAATTTAAAAAGATTAGATTAAAAATTTTATTTTTCAATTTGTTTTATATACAATTTGATCTAAAATTAATTTATTACTAAATTTAATCATGTTGGCTCAACAATAGGGCCCAACGTTCTTCATTTGCCTTAACATATTGCTATTTGTTTACAGAATTATATTAATGTTTTCCTAATCCAATTTATGATTTTTGCTGTAGGTAAAATAGTAAATAAGATGGGAAAGGCGTAGGTCAGAAATTTACAAACAAGATTTTAATAGCAGTCAAAAAACTTCATAAACAAAATAGTTTTGTATTAACAAACTAAGGAGTGACAGATGACAGCTGTTTTCAATTTCACTTAAAGTGATTTCGAAATTATGAAAGCGAGTGAAATGTAGAACACTGGAATCAAATTCACTCGATTTGGAAGTTAATTTCGATTCACTCGATTTTTGGAACCTGGCTGTGAGTTAATTTATTTGTTTTTCAATGGGAGCACTTGTTTTTTTTTCCGCACTTGCATTTACACTTTGACTTTTTCTCCGCGGCGGCGGGCGGCGTGTGGGGAATTTTTGATGCTAAGGTCTAATCTGGCTGTAATCTATAAGGCTTTTATTCGTCTATGACATTATTACTTTGAATTTCGGAATGAGTACGGTATATACAGTGGTGGACAAGAATTTAGCACATTAATAAAAGAAACAATTAAACTATATTTACAAAATTTGTTTCTATTTCAATATTTTCATTTTTATGTTATTTACATTATCTACGGATATAAGTATATTTTTCCAAAATACAATCTTATATTTTTTATATCTGAAAGAAAAAAATGAAAAAAATAACAGAAAACATACTTTTTTGTCTGGACATGAATTTAGCACATTTCATTAAAATTGCTTAGTTATGTTATTTACCGTTACTAAAACTATATTTTCTTTTATATTTTGTTGGAAATCCTTTGTTCTTTAATGCTGAATTGAGTCTTCTTGGCAAGCTCTCGTATAAGGCCTCACAGCGTTGCTTAGGTATTGAATACCAAACATTCTGTATCTCTTGCCACAAATCTGTTAAATTTTTCGTTTTTTGTTTTTCAATGTGTTGCTCAACGTCATTCCACAAATTTTCGATCGGGTTCAGATCGGGTGATTGAGCAGGCCACTTTAAAACATTCACTTTATTGACCTCTAAGGCACTTTTCACTAGTTTTGAAGTGTGCTTAGGGTCATTGTCGTGCATGAAGCGCCATAAAACCGGCAAATTATCTTCGGCATATGGAATCATATGGTTCGAGAAAATATCTTTGTACAGGTGCTGGTCCATTTTGGAGTCTATCTTCACTATTGGACCAACACCGTTCCAAGAAAAGGCAGCCCAGACCATAACGTTTCCACCACCGTGCTTCACCGTCTTAATGGTGTATTTTGGATCATGTTCCTTATTTTGTGGACGCCACACATATTTTTTTCCATCTGATTTGAATCGACAGAACTTTGATTTATCGCTCCAAAGTACATTTTTCCAGAAATTTAGTAGTTTTCCTAGATGTAATTTGGCAAACTCTAATCTAGCCTTCAGATTTTTTTTCGAAACCAATGGTTTTCTTTGCGCAATGCACCCTCTCAAATTTTTTTCATTCAGGCGTCGTCTCACGGTTCTTCAGGATACATTGACATTGTAATTCTCCATTAAGTCATTTCGAATGACACTAGAGGTCTTAAATGGATCCTTTGTTGATAACATGTAAATGACTTTATCTTTCCTCTTTGTTGTCTTTCGTGTGCGAGAGGCTTGTTTTACATGTTTTGTCACTTCAATACTTTTCAAAATGTCTAAGAGCATTGTAGACCATCTTCCTGGAACATTCTAGCAGCTCAGAAATCTCCGTTACTGTGCGACCCTTTGACTTCATCTTAATGATAATACTCCTTTTGTCCTCAGAACACCATTGCCCTTATGCCATGACTATTTAATGTTTTTTTTAAATTTTATTTGAATATATAACATTAAGAAGATATAAAATTACCTCGAAAATAATTTTGTTCTCTTAAAAACCCACGAATTAAAAAAAAAATAACCAAAATTTGTACACGTGCTAAATTGATGTCCAACCAAAAACAATGCAAATGACAAACTATTAACGATTTTTTCACTATGTAATTGGATTGCATATGAAAATATACAGTTTTGTTTTCTCTGATTTGTTGTCATATATATTAGTTCAAAATGTGCCGTTGCTTGGAACAAAACAAGAGAGAAAATTAAAAATATGGTAGTACCCATCTCAGTGTGCTAAATTTGTGTCCACCACTGTAACTCTGTAGTGCACATACAACTCCAATATCACATTAATTTTTATTACTGGTTATTGACGCTAGATTCAGGGTACACTTCACAATGACCAGTCTATTTTTAAATGCACTATACTCGCATTTCATTTATGGCCATGAGTATCAACCTCATGCCCTATATATAATACCTATTAATATTTCCAATGCCATAGACGTTTCAGATTACTTTTATTCTGGACAGATGTATCTTCCTACTTCCTAGGTTTAATGCTCTGCGTAGTGTTTATGTCATAATGTATTTGGATACATTTGTACATTTTGAAAGGGGCATGCATATTGGCTATTAATTTGATGACATAGCAAGTATGCTGTCCGAATTTGGAGCATATAATATTGTATGTATGTTTAAGTAATAATATGTATAGGCTTAAGTTCTTAGTATGTAAGTAAAATATTTTGTATAAATAGCTTAAGTTTGATCAAATAAATTGACTTTCAATTTTGAAGTAAAAAGATACACATCGGCTCTTTAGCCTTCTTTTTCATTTCTATTTGGAATAAACAGATCGGCTCTTTAGCCATCATTCATTTCGGCTTGGGGAAGCCTTTATAATATCTCCCATAGCTTAGTAGGTGAGGTAGGTTATTCCCCAAGCCGGAATCTTTACAACTCATCATTTTCAATATTTATTATTTATACGCGGCTTATCCGAAATTCAAAGTAATAATTTCATATCTTCGGCTAAAGATGCAAACCTATTATGTCTATTATTGTAAATTGTTCAGGAGAGCGATTTGAAATGTTTAATTTTCTACCAATTTTATACGTTTAACAAATCTAATATTGTTTTTGATACCATTTTATTATTTTTTTCTGTTCTTTAGACTTATTGTAATAAAGTTTTGAGAATTTGACTACTTACCATTCTTTAGGTCAGGGGCGAACGCAGAAAAAAATTTTGGGGGGGGGGGGGGGGGTTTCAAAAAAATATGAGATTTTCATAAATAAATTATTTCCGGAGTTTATTAATACGTGAAATCATATCTTGTTGTACTTTTGCGATCATACGAAATAGAGTTATCCGAAAACATAAGGACACTCAACTGGTACCTACGTTAACTACTATACTACATAATTACGAGTATAACCACAACGCTTCCAGAAGGTGCTATGTGCTACTCATCAGTAACTGTAACTTTCGAACAAACGAAATGAGTTAGTTTTTTTTTGCTGCAATACAACACACTCCGACCTTGGAGCCATCAAAAACTCAAACTTGCTCCGTTACTGCCCATATACTTAAACACAATCATCAAAAACGCAATTGCTGCTGGCTTCGTGTGTCTATTTGTTAATGATCAATTCAAAATAGGACAGTTTCGTTAAAATACGAAGACACAAAATAAAATGCACGACTGGGTCGCACGAACTTGCTTTTATGTAAAAAGTTCAAAAATTAATATTTCTAGAGAAAAAATGTTCATAAGCAAAAAATTCATTTTTTAAATGACTAAAACAACTCCGTAAGTTATTATTTTATAAAAAGTAGTTTAGTAGTTAGAGCTAAACACATAATATGTTTTGGAAAAGATTTTTAAAACATATGTATTTAAAACAAAATTTTGGTAGGTACGCCAATTTTAACTAGAAGCTTCTCTACACAAAATTTCATTGAAATCCGTTCTGCCTATAATGACAAATTCAAAATTCGAAAAACTGGTTTTATGGTAGGTACACTCAGTAATGTCTTAATTTAATTTTTTTTTATTAAATTAAAATTAAAATTTATCAAAATTCTCGGAGCCATTTTTGAGAAAACTACGATTTTCGAAAAAGATTTTTTAACACTTGCATGGTGGGTACCTTAATTTTTAGTTTAAACAATTTTTTTCCCTCAGATCTTGTAGATTATATTAAGAAACTTTTTTTTATTCAAGTTTAAAAAATCGAGCAGGGGTTTTCGGAATATTGAGTTTCCAAAAAAAATAATCGGCGTTTTTCTTTTTTCATTCAGAGTAGAGCACTGAACAGAGCATGAGCATGTCAAACATCCTCTGAACTTTCTCCGAATCGAGTGTGTTCTAAGTGCTCTGAATTATTTTATAAACACCCGCGAGTTTTTGAGTTTTTTTTTCTGTCTGTCAGAATGATTTCAGCATTTAACTCTGTCTACTCAGCTATTTTATACCGAGCTCATAGAGTGCGTTCTGAACAATCTCTGAACACGCTCTCAACAAAAAAAGAAACACAATCTTTGAACTGTTATACACTCTGAGCTAAAAAAAGAAACACGATATTTTGTTTGACAGTTCAGGTACTACTCTGAACTAAAAAAGAAAAACGCCCAATATTTAAAATTTGGAGGAGCTTCATGATGATTAAAATCGGTTTTACTGTTTTCGAGAAAATCAAAAACAAACAAAATAAAATGGTTCCAAGAGGGCTTCCAAAAGATGATTCGTACCGTTATTTTTGGTTTTAAAAAAAGGAAAATTTAACGAAAATCGGCCCATGCTCTTAGGCCGTAGTCGAAGAGACAGAGAGACAGAATTTCGAGACCGACTTTTTCTTCGCTATCATCGTAATGTCAACTTTGATAAAAATCTTGAGTTCGATTTGTTTTACGAATGCATAACTTGCCTTATAGTACCTATAAGTCGTAAGAAAAACGCAGAGAACCGATAAAGGGAAACACAAAACTTCTAATAATCAATTGAACTTACATTAATATTAATATGGCACGGAAATAGCACTTTGTCTCTTTTTTCTTTAACAAAATGAACTCTTAGTTTTTGGTTGTTTCGGGGGGGGGGGGGGGGGGTTTCAACCCCTAAAACCCCTACCTGCGTTCGCCCCTGCTTTAGGTACTTACGAGGATTTGATCCTCAAAAAACCAAATATATGAAGGATTTAAGATGTGTTTTTTCAAGTAAATGTTACACAATATTTTTTATTGGTTTTAATTTAGATGTTAAGATAAGTAAAAGAATAAGAAAAATAAGTTAATAAAAGACAAGTTTCAGAGATAAGTTAAAAAGTTATATAAAAATCACACATTGTAGATAGTATGTAGGTATAAAAATATTAGTTGAAAAAAAAGTTTTATAATGGTTTTGTTTGTTGCTTTTCTTGAAAAGACTAGAAGAAAAAAGGAAATTGTTATTTTTATTATAGGTACCAAGAAAAGATAATTTTTTAAACCTTTAATGTGGCAGAGAGTCATAAAAAGAGTGATAATTTAGCTTGAGAGATTTCTTCAGCTCTTGAAGACTTTTGTATTTATCTTCGGATATTTTAGGTTGAGTCTCATATAACTTTGGAATATTGTCAATTTGAATTGGATTGAAAAGCTTAATTCGTTGCGGCAATGATTTCCAATCGTCAGAAAAATTCAATTTATATATAAATTGAGTATACTCAATGGAGTCTTCATCGTTGTACTTTAAAGCGTAGATCTGATTCGCTGTTAGATCTCCACTTTTTTTTCCTGGTCTTATTGAAGATATACATTTAAGTGAAGAATACTTTTTGAAATATTCAAAATTCAAATAATTCACATTGTAAGGAAGGGGTGGACACGAGCTTTTTCACAAATGTCAACATAATCTGCTGGGACGTTTATGTTTCGGTTACACAGTTTTTTTTTCAATTGTTGAGTGCATTGAATCCACTTCCATCTGGGTGTGTCCTTTAACAAGTATTTTTTGAAATACTTTTATTTTGTGTAAGGCAGTAAGGTTGAGAAGTGCATTTGCTAAGATGACATTTCTATTTTGAGAAGCGCACCCGTCACTGTAAAGAATAATGTCCTTACAATCTTTGGTGGGTATAATGTTCTCAACGAGAAAATGGCACAAAATGGATGAAAACTCATCAGCGCTAACTCCACCTTCAGCTTCGTGCCATAAAAAGCAATAACCTTCATGGGTTGCCAAGTCATAAATGGTAAAGTTGTGGACTATTAGTTTTTGTCGATAGTACAAAGGCGATACGTTTGATTTAGGGGAAAGTAAGACTGGACTGCAAATCTACAGTGAACACTTTTTTGGTAGGGTCAGATTTATCTCTTTTTTTTCTTCTCGAGCTTCATCTTTGAGCCTTATATGTTCCAAATAGACTGGTTTCTGAATATTTCCCGTTCTATATCCTACACAAACCTCACAGTCGTCTTTTTTGGACGAAAAAGACTTAAATTCATATCATGAAAGACTTTATTAAAAGCTGTAATGGAGAGAGGTTTCTTGTCATGTGCTGCACACCAAATTTTGGAATATTCATTATATAGCTGTATTTTTGTGTGCCACATAGTTTCGAAGTACAATTTTGATGAACTTGATCTACAATAGTGAGATTCGATTTTTGGTAGGGCAAGTAGAAAATATTTTAGGCAATCCTTCTGAAGATTAAGTTTTCTTTTCCAAACCTGATTTTTTTCCCAAAATATGACTGCCCTTTTTCCCTTCAAAGCTTTTGTTTATTACCAAACCATTGTTTTTTATCTACTTTATTTTTTTGGCTCTTCTTTCGTGGAAGAATCGTATCCGAACTTTCAATATTCACACAATCTTGAGTTTCAAGATCACTCTGAATAAGGTTTTCTGAATTATGAATACCTAACTACCGTTGTATCATCGGTTAAGATTATTTCGTGCGAATCTTCTGGCATATCGATTACATTACTCTCTGCTTCGAAAGTTCTGTTTTAAAACTCAATGACATCATTTGGAAGTTCTTGGGATAGACATTTTTCAAGGCAAGCTTAAGCATTTTCAATCCACGTGACATAACTAGTCTTGACTTAAAAGTTGTAAAAAGTAGGAGTTAAAAAATAATAAGAAAAAACAATACTAAATAGTCCGGTGAAATTAGAAATGTCTTAGCTTTTGAGAAAATTTTCTTTTTTTCTTTTGCATTTAAAGAAAATTTGCATATGTATGCAAAGGAGCTTACATATATAAATACAAAAAAAAAATACGTATACGCCTTGGTGTACGATATCAATACCGTAGTCGCTTTCTCGCGCTATTCTCCGCAAACGGTTTATTTACACACAGATGGGTGTGAATTATTGTAACCTCAGATGTCTAATTTGACCGGGCTAAAAGCCTACAATAGAGTATATACGAGGTACATTATCTAGGACTTGATATTGAACTTCTTGAATTTAGTATTTATGTATATACTCGTATTTTGAAAGAAAAAAATAGAAATCGACCTAAAAATGTACTTATGATAATATAAATCATCAAATAGTAAATAAATATTTCAAATTTTGAACTCATTTTCAGTTCTCCTACTCTAGCCTAGCCACCATCAGCTATCCTGATAACAAAAATTATTCTATTTGTTTTCATTTCCCATTGTTTAACGTCAATTTTATCGTCAATGTGGTGCTTGAAGTGTAAAAACATTAGAACAGTTAAGATATTGTTCGTTAGAGAAAATAAAAAAAGCCTGAAAATCCATGTTTGATATGAATTGCATAGGAAAGAAAACCTTGTATATCCACTTACTCAATAAAAACTTCTTTATTTACTCTAAGAATAATCTTTATTATCAGAAATTTCATTGATTTCAAATAATTTCACATACCTTTTTCAATTAAAACATCCAAATTCCAATAGAAACTGTTCTTTACAAATAAAATAGATTTTTACTATTGTTTTTAATTGTATTACAAATTTGAAATCTAGGCAGGTGTTCCTATGACACACTTTATAATTTTGAAAGGAATTAAAAATAGTGCAACCAAAATTGTACGAAACATTTACATCTCTTGAGCAACTCTTATTTAACATTTCCGCCGTTCTATTGGCACTACACGAATGTTGACTAGTTTATCTTTCCAACTTCGGACGTAATATCAAGTCTAAATCGTCTTTTTTTAGCCGTACCACATGAATGTGGAATGCCGAACCTAGCGCAATTTTTTTCTCTCATTTCAATATTCAAAACTAATTTACATTATTTGGATAAGTGTCCACTCTTTTTTGCACTTAAACGAATAAGAAATTGCCATAATTTCTTCTATTTTCTTGCCATTAATTACCTTATCTTGTAGATTCCTGCCATTAATTTTGTCATAAAAATAGTGACTAATGCAAGTGACGTATAACTTGTTTTCAATTTCTCACTCATGTGAATGCAGTGCGTAAAATGACGTTTGAGTTTGTTCATTTTTTTTTATTACAGTACTGATTTCTGTGACATGTTGCCATTTCTTTCGTTGTACTTTTTGCAATTGGTCGAAATGTACGTGAGTATTTTTCCTCTATCTTTTAGTAAGACCATACAAAATTCGCATCAGCAACCTCCTTGGCTTTAGTTCTTCAAATTCCATTGCACACTGATCAATACAACAGATCACTGTTTTGATTTTTTTTACTTTTATTTTAGTGCCGGTACCGAACTCATCACCTGAGAATTCTGATTCGATGTTCTTCGTCCTCTTCTTGTATCCTTTTCGTTTTTTATTCTTCCATTTTATTTCACACGTGCTTAACAACATTATGGTGTGTGGAAAATCGTGACTGACATGAAGTAATCAAATTCAATTAGATATACAGGTGATGAGCTTGAGCACATCACCGATCAACAAGATCGGACATCAACTGCAATTACTTGAGCTGCCATGATCACTATTATCCGAGATGATTGAAAGTAAAACTTCTTGAGAGTATACAAGTGTAGATTACTTGCAACATTGTTGTATGTCATCACTTCCACTGTGAGCTGATGTAAAGTATACGATGGTGTAGCAATTCTAATTAAGTTGCCTGTCAAACAAAATGGGTGGCCATCTTTGGTATGCATCTTCTTAATTTTTAACTAATATGTGTGTATTTTGAATGACTGTATCAATGAGCCAATAGATAAACACCAAGCTTTGTACAAAAATGATCTGTGGTAAGATTAAAAATCAGTATAAGTTGATATGTATTTGGTAAATTTTGGTAAAGATTAGGCTACACATTTCAGGTGACAGCAGCATCAAAATGGTCGAAAGGGAAACAGAGAAATTTCCCAGAGTGCTCCCGGCGAGCGAATAATTTCCAAGGTTCAAAGAACGATAACATACATATAAATCGTTCTCTCTTATTTTTTGTTTTCTTTGAAGAAAAATTCGTTTTCATGATCGAATTATATTTGCTGGGATCTGAAAAATGTGATTCGTTTGCGGGAATTATTAAAGTACAATTCACGAACCGTTCAAGTTCAAGTATGAAAGAAAAATATCGTTTTTCGTTAGATTTTCCAAAAGCTATTGTAGAAATCTTTGTTCCCTTGATATTGACAACATAGAAAATAATTCTCCCTTGCAGGTTAGAGGTGTTCTAGTATACTTTCAGTACTTTTAAAGTAAAACTTTTTCATACATTTTGAAACCCAAGGAGATTGAGCAGTTGAGAATCCAAATTAACACTTATAATACTCCCAAATTATATATTGAGCCTTTGATACATACTTCACATCAATGGCGGATTTACATTGAACTTCAGATTTGAAGAAAAGTAAACCGGGTCAGATATACAATATATGCGAAAGAGTACATAGCTGGAAACTCTTTTTTACTTCCTATAATTTGCCATGACTATAGTCGGTAAAAGAAAACAGAAAATAAATTTTACAAAACAAAAAATGATAAGTTACGTACAGTTCATTGTTATGAACGGCATCCATGAGGTCTTGAAAAATTATAAGTTACTACTATTATATTAAAACAATCAAAAATTAATTAAATACTTTTGCATTTTTGTTTTGGGTTTATTATTTTTAATTTCATTATATTTCCAGAAGACAAGCCAGACAAGTTGTGTTTTTTTTTTTATTTTGACAGATGCAGAAGAAAAATTATTGGAACTTGTGAAAACATCCAAAAACATGAAAATTTAGATGGAGATACTATAATATATGTATTCACTATAATCTTAATGTTCATTTCCGGAGTTTCGTATAATCTTCATTCATGAAGATCTGCATTTTGGACGTCTCTCTCTATACACCAAATGTTAATTTCTCTCTTAATATCGTTTTTTATTTTATAGAACTTGTATAAATATGAATGTAAATCCACCATAATTATATAAATTTTGAGACAGCTACAGAGTGCATTAAGAAACAAAAGTCCCACTCACAACACACCGTGTTCTTCAGGATATATCAATATATTTATTTATAATATTACAGCACTAAAAACGTTTTGGCCGCCCTTGAAAGGAGATACCGATGAACATTGGTTTTGAAAATAACTTTTTAATAAAATCCTGTTTATAAGAATAACTATAAAATCCTAATATAGCCTTTTCACAACAAACTATCACACGTCATCTCCGTCGGAAGCGGAATTGCAGCGGTATCGTATAATAAGCCCATTAAACTCCAATCTTTACAGCATTGTTAAATTGGGTATACAAAATCCTGTGGAGTTTAATGCTCAATGGTGTTTAAAGTCATTGAAGCAAAATGGGGTACATTGTCCTTCAATAACAACTTTATCGAAGGAACCGAAAAGCGCCCAGTACTCATTGGAATGACCACATTCTCGATCTCTGATCTGGCTGGCATTTATGAGACGTTTATACGTCCAAACCTCGAGTAATTCATTTATTGGATAGAATCCAGGTCAGAGCGCTAAAACTGTAAGGAAACAGAACTATCATGAAATCATTCCCATCTTTTTAACACCGTCGGAAAATTTCATGCCATTCCTTGTATTATCGCTTTTTCACAAGCAATGCTCATTCGAATTAGCCAGTTAAATTCCTCCTCTCAATCAGTTTTCCTGTGATACCTAATTTTCGTCAAATGCAAAGATTCGTAGAAGACGATTATGGAATAATTTAATTCTCTCTTCGCTTGTGCTTTGTTTAATATTATTGGGGTCTTATGATCCCTTGAGTGTGTGTTGATTGTACCAAAAAGTCGATACGTTTTCAAAAACAAGTTTGCGTTTGATATTTCATTTTTTTTGACACCAACTGTAAAGCCTTGGGTTGATGTAATATTTTAATAATTCAGCAGCCAACAATTTTCTTTAGTACTCCTTCTTCTCATTCTCTACTATGTTATTGAAATAAAAAAGATTATTATTTATTTTATGAGGATCTATAAAAACAATAAGGGTATTTATGTAAGCGCGGAAAACCCTCGTAAACCTCGTAAACTAGATAATTTTATCTCCGCAGAAACGAGCTGTCGAAATTTGTATGGGAAAAAGTTTCTGCAAATCGCATAAAATTATCTCACAAATTTTCTGCGGAAAGTGCAGAAATAAACCTCGTAAACTAAAGAAGTATGGATTCTGACTTTTAATTTGACATTTCACAAAATATTTCCCACATTTACGCAAGTATTTCTTAGGGGGTGTTCATGAAAACATGCTGCGGAAAGTTATATCTTTTTACAAAGCGGAAAATTATCTCGTTACATGAATACCCTTAATATGAATTTCTGCGGACAAATATGTTTTCTAATACTAATTCCAACTGTAATTTCCATTGACAGCTGTTTATTTCTTTTGAAAGCATCCCATTCGTCCGTTTATTTGACGTTTTATTACTCCAACAAAAATATGCAGTGTGGGTAAGATAGGACGTTTGCATCGCATTCTGGCTACAGTGGATTGTATAAATCTGTCCTTCAATAAAGCTCTCACAGGGTTGGCGTAGTGTTGATTTTAAATGGACCCTTTTTTTAAAGCTCTAAAATTAAAAGCACCTCAACAGAAACTAAAGAAAATAAAATGCACGACTGGGTCGCACGAACTTGCTCCTATGTAATATACTAGGAATTTTAAAAACGAATGTTATTAGAGAAAACTGTTCAGAAGGATAAAATGAATTTTTTAAATTCTTTAAGTAGTAAGAGATAAAAACAGAATGCTACGCAAATATGAATTTATGCAGGAACAAAAATTATAAGTTGTTGTAGTGGTTTCTTAAAAAAATAAGCTTTTATGTACAAAATTTTTAAAACATTTTTAAGAAAAAATTTTGGTAAGCCAACCCTCAGTTTTTATTATTGTACGAATAAAAGTCTAATTTCCAAAAAAAATACTAAGCCGTTCTTGAGATATCGAATTTAAAAAAAAAAAGACTTTTTTTTCTAAAAATTGAAAAAATATTTTTTCTTAAGTTTTTAAAAGCAATGTTTTTTAAACATTTTACGAGCTTTTTTACAAAAAATTTCATTAAAATCCGTTGTGTCGATAATGAGAAATTCAAAATTCGAAAAAATCGTTCTATGGTAGGTACAGTCATTAATATCTAGATTTAAATTTTTTTTTATTAAATTATAAATCGTAAAGATTAATCAAAAGAAAAAAAATTTTAGCAAAATTCTCGGAACCATTTTCGAGAAAAATGCGATTTTCGAAAACCATTTTTTAAAATTTGTATGGAGGGTACCGTTAGTTTTAGATAAAACACATTTTTTTTCTCAAATCTTGTAGATTATGTTAAGAAACTTTTATTTGCCAAGTTTGAAAAAAATCGAGCATGGGGTTTTCGAAATATTGAGTTTCCAAAAAAAAATTTTGAATTTTTTTTTTAAAATCCAAAAAATTAAAAATTGAAAATTTGAATATGTAATAATATTCAAACTTTGGAGGAGCTTTGGCATAAAAAAATTACTTAAATCGGCTGTACCGTTTTTGAGCAAATCAAAAACAAAAAAAAAAATGGACCCAGGGGGGCTACCAAAAATAACAAGTTTTTGTAAAATTTTTTTCAATCATTAGCTAGTTTTAACCAAATGAAAGTTTTCAAATTTTTTTTTTAAAAATCTGTGGGACAGTTTTTGAGAAAAAAAAAATATTTATAAAATTTCGAAAGAAAATCGTATGGCAGGTACCGTTATTTTTGGTCTTAAAAAAAAAACAGAAAAAACGTCCGGGGGGGAAAAATTAAAACCCATATGTACCAAGTTTGAAGAAAATCGGCCGAGCCGTTTAGGCTGTAGTCGAACCGACAGACAGACAGACAGACAGACAGACAGACAGACAGACAGAATTGCGAGACCCATTGTTTTGGTCTTCGCTATCATCGTAATGTCAACTTTGATCAAAATTTCGAGTTCGATTTTTTTTACGAATGCATAACTTGCCTTATAGTACCTATAAGTCGCAAGTAAAAAAACTGAACAAGTTACCAAATGAACAAGGGTAACTCTGAATGCACATCAATATTTGATGGGGGTTGAAATTTAATAGCACCAACAGCCATAGGCCACAGCAATTCAGTGCACAAGTGCACAATTAGATGTGCGGTTAATAGGACGTCGGGCCTGCATCAGATGCAATCGAAAATTTACAGGCGCACAAACACTTTTTTATGGAGGAGTTCTTTCAATTTAGTATGGTGCAAAAATATAGCACGCTACTGATTTTGAAAAAGCTCTCCCATAAGACGTGTACTGCATATTTTTGTTGGATGAAGTATAGTTCATTTCCGATTTTCAACAAATTTGAAATAGTGGGTGGGAATAGGCTAACATTGCGGCATTGCTCAAGAGATATAAATCTGTCCGTTATATAGTTGTATAACCTCTATATTATATTTTAAAAGCTCTATTTTGAGTTCTATCCAAGAGATTCAAGATCGTTATGGGAGCAACTGTTCAGATGTTCGAGTTATTCTTAAGTTTTGGAGGAATTAAGGCCTTATACTTTACAGTCCGATAAGAATGGGATACAATTTCTTGCATCGTCGAAGAAAACCTAAGCTAATCTTGACGCGGAAATTTTGCAAAACACTTTCAAGAATGATGTTAAAAAAGTTACACCTTAAATCTTTTTCAACATCAAAGCTAGCGGTGAAATCGTTACCAACCTTGTTAGATTAGCGCGATTAGATTAGTAATTATTAGTACATACTTCTATTAAGTTGTTGAACGGCTTCAGACACAATACGACAAAAAAGATCTTGTACTAGATGTTAAGGAAACTGATGCATCTGTATTTAGGCGAGTTTAAATGGTTTTCTTTTTTTAGGGATCGGAAAAACTATGCATATGAGGTTCTATTCTTCAGGGATGCTTTCTTCCAACCGTTTCTTACAGCTGATTCGATCAAACTCCTTTCCAACTTTACACTTGCCATTTTCATCGGCCAGACAACAAGGCCGTCAACTTCAGCAGATTTATTGGGCTTAAGTTTAAATAAGGATATCTTCGCTTTGGCCAAGTTATTTTGACGGATACGTTAGTCTACGTCGCTTAGGGGAATAGTTACTGCGAAAAATTAGGATTTTGTTGTAAATTTTTGTCAAAAAGCTCCAATTCAACCCTCATTCATCCTTCATCTTACAATATTTGAAGGCGACATTTATACCTTCCGGTATAACAAAATCAGAAAAGAAGTCTGCTCTTCTCGGACAAATAAATATTTACAAATGTTTCGAACTTTTAAACTCGCGTAGTCTATAGAGCAGTGAAAAATTGAGCTTTGAAATGCACAATTTTACTCGTATGTAAAAGATCTTTGTTTGTACCTAAGAAACGATCATGATCGGCAGAATCCAGAAAAGATTGACCTTAAAGTTAATGTTTCAGCTTTCCCATTGAGATTGTTGAAGATATTAAGAGAATAAAGAAGTTGAATCAATGTCAAATAAAAGTTGAATAGATTTGTGAATACCTACGAGTATCATATTGGAAGGTACAAAAAAAGTTTATTAATAAAATTTCCAACAAGCATTCATTCTTAACCATGCATATCTTATATCCGGTACTTAAATATATGCATGATTATGTACGTGAATAAAATTTCCATGTAGTTCAAAGAACTGAAAGTGGAATTTCACGATATTTTATCCTTTTGCCAGTTGCAAGTGAAATTCACGATCACAAGCTGATTTTCTGTGACTTAGAAATCACCTATAAGGCTGGCCTACTTAAATTTGACGGTGGGCTCTTTCGATGCAGAATGGTGGTTATGCTAGTGGTGGTCGTATTACCTTTTATTTATACCATGTGCACAATGGAAGTGATTTGCAACCGCGCCGCATTCACATTCGCAATATTTTTAATTCGTAAATAACGACGCAGACCTAACGAAATCCCACTAACGACCACAAAAGACTGCAACTCCCGGCACGGCGGGAGTTTTGCAATCTAACAATTGCTCCACAAACTGATTTACCATGAGTGAGGGAACTAACTGCACCATCAGGGACGCACACTTAATGCAGATGTTAGGAAGCTTCAATGTCAGTTCAAACATCCACTGACACGGGTATCAGATGGACACAGGTTCACGGTGGCGGTGCGGCGCGCGTCGTCGTTGCGGTGCAGGAATACAGGTATGCAGGAATCTGCCATTAGCAGATAATAAATGCTAACCTTTGAATTTGACTTAGCCGCTTTTGCTGTGGCTGTGGGCGCTATTTGATTGCTCAAGTAGAATCATGATTTTCATCAAACGAAATCCTACAAAAAAACATTGGAAATGGAGAAGTCAAGAAATCCCCACCAGATGAGGCATCATTTAAAACACCACAATCATCCTCATCCAGAAAGAATGTTTAAATTCAGTTTCGATTTCGAATATGGGAGATAAATCGTTTGTTTTTGAAATCGTTGATTGTGTGTCCTAATTAGCGAATATGGACAGAACAATGGAAAGATTTTTCAGCTTTCAGCTTTGTCTTGCAAATGGAATTCATTTTAATTCTAAGTATTTTATAAAGAATCGAATCATTTGCTGGGTAAGGACAAGAATATGAATTCCAAAAGAATTGAGGAAAATAAATTATTGCTGGGACAGCAATATTTAAAATTTTTATTCCTGACGGTTGTTAGTGAATGAGTCATTTATCATGTACCTAATAAATGATGTTATGTTCATCTTCGTCGTTATAAAGAATTTATCTTCTTCTTGCTCCATTCGGCAAATAATGATTTGGGGTAGAAAATTTAAGGTCCTAATCAAATCTAGAGGAGTCCAACTAAGTAGCTCTCATTATGCCTTCCGTTCAATATTTTACGGGAAAAAAAATAACAGAGGAACTCAATTTACTTGTTGTACTTTTTGTACTTTACTTTTTGATTTTTTACCTTTCTGTAAGAAAAGTTGGTTCGCATGTACGAACTAGTATTGTAAAGTGAACCGCATTATTTCATTTAGTATTATACTGGTTTTATTTCCTCAGTAAATGTGCTGTTTTTACCAGAATGAGAGCCAAACTATTCGGAAAGTTATTCCCTTACGAACCTTAACGAACTATCTAAATCTGTAGATCAAAGTCTTGATCTGTTTTCTTAACATGACTAAGTAGCTCCGAGAAGAACCTCGACGACTTCTGTAAAGGGTACTCCTCAATATTAGAACGTAAGCTAGCGCACTTCAGGTAGAGGGGAGCTCATGATTTCCTCATCATATCTCATTAAATCCACAGGTCAAACGAGTTTATGGAATCAAAATGGAGCACTGCAGCGCTAATTGGGTCACAGACCAATACATACTCGTACCGCCATTTCTACCTACCTTTAATTATTGCAATGTTTCCTCTCTTTCATTATTTAAGCGTTATTTTTATAAACAGTTTTGTAATGAAATAGCCAGTTACATTCCTCCAGTTAAACAATTTAACCTTAATATTCGCGCTTCAGGGAATACCCATCAGTTTACGCTTGAGCCAAACTTCTGACGTACTGTAAAATTTTGAGATTCTTTCTTAAGCCACACTACATGAATGTGAAATGCCTTTTACTTTTACCCGACTTAATATTTCCCATACCCATTATGATATTTAGACATTCAAAACCAATGTGCATCGGTATCTCCTTTTAAACCATCTCCAACTTTCTTAACGCTCGTACTGTACTCTAACATTTTAAAGGTAGTCATAATCCCTTTAGTGCGCCTAAAATTATAGACAAAAAGAAATATCGAGCTTGATATTATGGGCGAACGTAATTTATTGTATGGGCAGACAAACGTTGTCAATGAACAAATAGGACTCTATTTCAAAGCTAATTCTTTCTTTGAAAACGGTTGTTGGCCTTTGATTTTCAGTATCACTGCCCGATTCAGAATGAAAAACAAATAACGCAAGTATTTATTGAAGGGGTTTTTGTGTGATTACATACTACACGTATGTTGTGCCTACAAAAGGCTTCTTCATATGGTTTTTGAATATTACAACAACAACTTGAATGAACTACCACCAAGTGTGTTGGCTGGAGTTATAGCTATTTCACGGGTTCCAAGCCGATCATCAAACTCCTTCATTAGTGGTGCTTAGCCTTTATACTTTCAAGTTTAACCGAAAAACTTTTTTGGCCTTGACTGAGATTTGATACTTTGATTCGCCCATCCCAGTTTTCCATGTAAGAATTTCTCATAGTTTTATCTGCCGTCGCCTCTGCTATCCTTGCTTTGGTTTCAAATATATTTATGGCTTCATTCCAGAATCCAGTGTGATTTAAGTTTACTCCCAAATATTCAAAATTATCTACAACTTCAATCCAATCTTCTTTTTATTTTAAAGCTTTTATGCAAACATGACCATTATTTTACTTACGAAGAGCCACTTAGACAGAAATTGTTTAAATGTATGCCATTAATGAACTGATTACCTGCATCGATTGTATTGAAATTTTTTATGAGTGAAATTAAAAAAATAAAATCCGATAGATAGGTATAACAAACAAAAAGTTCCTGAAGTTATTATTTATTTTTGTGGCTTTAAGGTACCCAAAATACCCACATTGTGTTTATTTGGATATCGTTATCAAAACTGTTATTCAAATGCAAACAACTTATTTCTCAAATCAAAACAATTCCTTATCTAAAAGAAATAAAAATAAAAAATGCAAATAATAATCTTGTATGAATCGTTACTCGTAGAACGAATTAATAAGAAGAAAACTGATTGGATTTCGACATTAACAAAAACTCGCGGAAAAGATAAAACACAAAAAACCTGAACATGTTTTTTTCTTTCGATATCATATACCGAATTCATGAGTACGTACATATATATATATATATTTTAAGGCAAAATTACGCCAGGGATTGTTGCAGATCCCACCCATTCAAAGAAGGAACACTGTATATACACTTCTGCTTCTGAAACTCATTATTTATCGAAAGACATAAAAATAAGCAGAACCTTTAAATTTGTTGAACCTGTTTCCCTGTACAATCACAACAATGAATGCGAGGAAAAATGTTAATGTACCGTAATTTTATTTTTGAATATGAAAAGCTGCCACCGGCCAAAGGTTTTTAAATAAATAACACATTCCAAAACTTGAGATCCATTGTAAGAAAGACCCGTTCATTTAGACGCGTTGTTGAATGCCAAGTATCTATAGGGACGGATGACGATTGGGACCGTGAAAGGAACGAACTGTCAGTAGTACGTGTAAGTGCGGTTGTCAGTGTCGATCTTCAACTGTCATCATTGATTGCTGGGTAATTTTGATGATTTGATATAATATCATCCATTGTTGCTTTGCTTTGCAACAGAATATTCTCAAAATTCAATTTGAATGCAAAACCATACAAAATGAGACCGACAATGCTACCAACGACGACGACGCGACGATGACGATGGGGGATTGACCTAAATCCGTTTTAAAGTCTTGAAAGTTGAACGTGTCGCAGAAAAAAAAAATGAAAAACATAAACATGGAAACTGCAATCACAATAAAGACAGTAGAAGACAGGTTCCATTAATTGACTGTCATAATCTGACTGTCATTTTTTGCAGCTTTTTTGGTTATTAACTCTGTTTGGCACTGGAGTTCCAACAAAATTGTAAGATTTAAAAATGTTGTGATTTGATGCCATCGATATCGGGATTGTTTTTGTCTCTCTTTTCAAAAGTTTCTTCATGTAAACACCAGGTGCATGTGATGTGTAGACAGATTCATATCTCAACATGTGCAGTGGATTTTGAAAGGAATTAGGTCGGCTTTACGATGACCTTTGTTAAAAAAAAAACAATGGCAGACAGAGAGTAAAGTGAGGGCGTGTATCGTGCCTCGAATGCAGTATTTTGTACATCAAGTTTTTATTTTTTTTAATCTGATATGATTTTGATATGTTGGTGATGGTGAGACCTTTCAGGAAAATAAAAAGGTTATGTTAAAGTAAATATTATTCTTGCGAAGTGCAGGTTATAAGTTTTGTTGAATGTTTGGATCAAAGATGACATAATTTTGTGTATGTTCATAAAAAATTCTTGTCTCGGAGAGTGAACATTTAATCTGTTGTTTCAAAGAAATATTTTACTTCTTTTATGATTACGGATTAATGGAGGTCAAAAAACTATGAACTTGACAACGAAAAATTTCAATGACATTTTGTGCAAACGCATATAAACTTAAGTTATTTTAAACATATGATATTAAAGTTCTATTTGCTAACTTGAAAATTCGTATACTCGTACAATATTTCAAGCAATTCCTCTTTTTCAAATTTATAAAGTATCAATGAGCACTAACATGGACATAGAAAAAAATTTACCTTAGTTGCGAATTTATGTTACACACATTTTTGCGGATAAGATGTTTACGCTCAAAACATTTAGTAACTTTCAATTTAAAAATAAATCTCAGATATCCTAAATTTCAACAAAATTGCATACAACATTGTGTTTCATTAAAGTATATAAGTACCAGTTGCCGATAAAGTAAATAAACAGATCTTACTGAATAGGCATAGAAGCGCTTCTTGAGTGGATTCCGACTTGAAATTCTATTGTTTATTTGTTTGTCCAATGGAATGGTTTGAGAAGACATCTGGACGCTTCCAGACGCTTCGGGACGTCCAATGGAAAATCATACTATAGGTTTGTTCGTTGAGCCCTGAAGTCACCCTGGGGTCGCCCTAAATCGTTTTTTGAAAAACCTGAAGTCACCCTGGTGAGCAAATTCTCTGTTTTTTGAGACCTCGGGTCGCCCTGAACTCGCCATGAAGTAGCTAGGTATTTTGCTGGGGCGAGTTCAGGTAACGATCAAACTGTCAAAAGTCATATGAGATTTCATAAATGTATTTGTTTTGTTGTCGCTTGGCGATTCGCATGTTGCATGTTATTGCTTGTATTTGCAATTTAATGTTTGTTGTACTCATCGGATGAAACATTGCAACAACGCGAAATTGTTTTCGTTCATTTTCAAAACTAATTTATAACAAATTTAAAGTTTAATTAGATCACAAAATTATTTTGTCTTGCTTTTAGTTGTCAACAAAACAGTTGAAAGCCCTTGGGTGTTTTTTGAAAACCCCAGTTTTCGTTGACAACTCTGAGGGTTGCCAAGAAAACCTGGGTCAACCATGGGTAAAGTTCAACGAACTAACCTTATCTTACGGATTGGGTTGTCAAAAACATAAATAATTTTTTTTAAAAGGAGAACTATCAGTTTATGGAGTTCAGAAATCTTCTCAAAATTGCACAATTTCATACTCAGTGCGAAAATACTAAAACTTAATTTTTAAATTGTTAAAAAAATGTGGCTATAACATTTGAAAAGTGTGATAAGTTAGTTGTTGTTTAAGGTGGAAATAGAATTATTTTGACTGATAATTTTTAATCGACATGATGGTGTAAAAATGGCTTTACAAAATCGGAACACTTTTTTGACAAAGTTGTTCGACATTGCGTATGTTAGTGGCAGTTGATACGTTCTCCCATGGACTTTTTAAAGAAAGCTGGTTGTCCATAAATAAATATTTTACTTGTTCAATGCAATTCCAATTAGTAAACACCTTAATGTTATTTATTTTGAAGCAGGTAACAAACTGACGAGATTTAATGGAAGATATCACCCATTTTGCATTTTATGTAAGTTTGATATACAGCTTAATTTAAGCTTCCACATTTATCGCTAAATATCAGTCAAATCCTAGTTTAATTTTTACAAAATGTTGGAAATATCACAGAAAGAGCCACAAAACGTCTGTTTACTTAGTTTTTTCCACGAACTTTCATTGTTTTAGGTGTGTTCAGAAGAAATTTATTAAGAAAATTGCTTTAGTACGATACTAGTTAGAAAATGTTTAAAATTAAGAATGCGTTAGTAAACTACTTTAAAGTTAGGAAATTGTTAAGTAGTATCATACTCGTACCTACTAATACCTTAGTAATAGGCTGTTTAAAATTTTGCGCCAAAGTTATCAAATAAAATAGATTCTTCAGTTTGATATTGATAAATATTTCTACTTTTTGATTTCCATTTTCAAAATGTTAAGTTCACATAAAGCTAAAGAATAATAAAAACTGTCAAAATGTAGGTGAACGATAATGTACAGAGCAATTATTTCGTTTTTTCAGTTTTTTTTTTTTAACAATATCATTTCATTCTGTTTTTATTTTATTTATTCTATTCCTTATATACATTATACATTAAAAACACACTTCAGTTAATCAATTGAGGCAATGTGTGCAGCTAGTCATTACCTAAATAATGTAGTATTTATAAATGCATTCCAACCTTATTATATTGAGCTTCATTACTCTAAATTATTCATTCTCAAATAAATAAATTAATTTTATCGGTCTTTTGGGTATCTCCAATGAATATTTTATCAATTTTAAAACCACAGGTCGCTCAGAAACTTGCCTTATCTTGTTTACAAGTTAGACAATCCATGAAAAATGGTTTTCCAGTTAGACAATTATCTCAAGGTGCAATCTATTGATAAATACAACTGTCTGATTATGACTCGACACCCAAAACATACACAAATATCAGTGCACCTGGTTCTTTTGTTTCTTAATTGAAAATATCATATTGTTTGAAACCTAACTGTCAAAGAAATGCACCTAATGGATTTATGCAAAAATTTGCATGCCTTATACTACGTTTTCACCAAGAGTAAATCCGCTAGAGATTTAAAATAAATCTTGAAGTGTTTTCACCAAAGAAACTAAGATTTATTTGACGTTTTCACTCTGTCTTGTCATTCAATTGTCAATTTGGATAAGAGAAAAAAAATTGCAATTGGATAGTAAACAGGAAAAAAACAGATATTTCTATTTTGTGTTGATTACTCGTATCAATGAAGAAAGTGGGTTTACATAGGTGCGTTCTACAAAATAAGGTTTGTTTGTTTTGCAAATCTTCTGATTGCGAGAAGATTTCAAGGAGATTTATTTTAAATCTTCATTTGAGGTGATTTATATTTGTATGGTAAATCTACGAGATTTAAAGGAGATTTATGATAAATCCACTTAAATCCCGGATTTACCTTTGGTGAAAACGTTGTTTTATCATCACGCGATGAACACGCCTGCCATCTTTGTTTCTATTACTTTTCAAATAATGGAATGTATATCACAATACAAAAAAAATGTCTTGCATAATATCTACGAATTATATATAGGTATATACAAATTTAAGTTCAAAATAAAATTGGAAGAAATTGACAGTTTTGGAAAGTAAACTAAAGGACATTTAATAACCAAACAAATGCAAATAAAATAAATGATGTTTTCTTTGTGTCGGCCTCATGGTGATAAACAAGCCCTTCAGAAGCTATTTATCAGGTTCTAGTCTTCCATGGACATTTATTATGTTCCGTTTTTTTACAGAACTTTAATTAATTTCAAATTGTTCCCCATGGAATTACGAAGCCATGACCAAGAACGCATAATGCTAGTAATCACTTATGTTCCACATTTACTATGAAAACACAATGACAGTTCATATTTATGTAAATTGTTCAACTAGCACAGAGGGAGCCCTGAAAATGGCATGCGCAGCAAAATAAACTTTCAAATCAGCTTAATGGCAAGATAACAAATTTTTTATGGAATGTTAACATTAATCACAGCACGCACAATGTTTTAATTCGCCCTAGCTAGCCGAAGCTAACCCCGCATGGAGCCATTTTATTTACACCATTTTACGATCGAGGTTCCATTAATCCTGACATTTCTTTGGGCGAAGATAACAATGCCATTCACCGATTAAATGTTATTCAATTGAACATTAATAAAGATAAAGTTCGAAGGTGCAGAAGTAAATTTTATACATGTCCATGTCCAGATTGTCCAGACTCTGGTGAAGCTGTATTTTTTATATGTTCAATAAGTATAGAGTTGATCATGCAATATATTCCTTCTTACCCTAACCCATTGAACTGATGAAAAGTTATGCACACAGCTCTTAATTAAAGCTGTTCACAAATGCTAAATCAATTGCAGGTTTTTGTTTATTTTTTTTTTGGCAGATAAAATGGACATAATTAATTATTGTCTTGTAAATAAATATTTGAAATTTATTTTCTATTAAGATTTGTGTTAATGGGTCATTATAGTTTGGTCAGTTAAATTTAGGTTTGTAGGGTTTTGGCTCATGTTTCTTAAAAACTAGGGGAAGGAGCTAATTATATTTTTAAACGATTATTCATGATTGCGTAAAGTTTTTAACAGTGTACCAATTTCTTGGACTAAACTTCCTACACAGGTGGTTACAATTTCTGAGACTTCAAAAACAATTATTAAGTTTGAGTTTATATACTTTGTATTTCGAAATAAAAAGCTTTGAATAGATGAATGAAAATAGATAATTTTTAGTAAATTTATTTACTAAGAAAAAGTCTTTTTTAATCCCTCTAAAAATAAAAGGTTAAAAGAGATGAAATCAAAAATTACAGAGCCAATGCTAGTTTATCGGTTAATGATAAGCTTTTCGTGTCTTTTATTTATGAATCTTGATGTTTTTATGTTAATTCGTTTAAAGTTTGAAATCAAAATGGGCTTACAAAAGGATGTACTGTGACTGTCGTAACCTTTTTAATAGTATTTTACGAAAATTGAATTGAACGTGTTTTTATTATGATTGTATTTGGTGGTATTTTTACAGACTCAATAAATACTTTCGACAAACTCTTTCACCCAATTTAGCTAAATAAATTAATTAGCAAACAGTTTTCAATTTATTTTCAATCCTATATATTCGCTATAGATTTTACTCATTTCTTTCTAATAGTTTTGAATCAAAAAGCTTTTAGGTTAATTCTGAAATACCACAAGGTAGCAATTTAACCTCTGTTCTTTTTGTTTAATATATTTTTTTTACAATTTTACATGCACTAAAGGGATTATGACTACCCTTAAAATGTTTGAGCACAGTGCGAGCGTTTTAGGAAGGTTGGAGAGGATTTAAAAGGAGATACCGATGCATATTGGTTTTGAATGTATAAATAATATAATGAGAGGGAAGTATAGAGTCCGGTAAAGCATTCCACATTCGTTTAGTGTGGCTAAAGAAAGAATCTCTGGATTTAACTGTACGTCCGAAGTTGTGCTCAAGGGTTTACTGATGGGCATTCCCTAAAGCGCGAGTATTACGGTTAAATTATTTAAGGGGATGAATGCAACTGGCTATTTCACTAGAACACTGTTTATAAAAATAACGGTAAAATAATGAAATACAAGCAGCATTGCGACGATACTCGAGAGATTCAAATGATTTTTGTTATACTTCTATCGCCTATTATTTTTAAAGCTCTTTTATGGATTCTATCCAAGAGACTCAAGTGAGTTATTGGAGCACCTGCCCATATATGGGAATTGTACTCAAGTCTTGGACGAATATAGTCTTTATAGATTACAGCCAGACCAGAAGGCGTAAAAATTTCTTGCAACGTCGAAGGAAACCTTAGCACTTAGCAGCATTTTTGGCGACTTTGTGGTCATTTCACACAAGGTGGTCTGTGATACACATACCAAGAACTGAGAGCTGTTGGGTTTACTAAATATAAGTGCCGCTCATGGATAGCGGCATGGGGGCTGCGTTACTCGTACCCTTTAACGACGGAAGGCAGCATTACGTTTTTGAAGCACTGAATTCTACGCGCTTTATGGTTTCCTATGGATCACCAGCATTTATTTTATGGACTTCAGATTTAAAACCATGCAATAAAACTTGTATTGAGCGGTTCGAAAGGTAGTTTCTAATACATCGAAGAAGAGATTCATCAATACCACGCATATTCAATAAGAGAGCTTGATGCCAAATTCTATCAAATGCCTTTAAAATATCAAGTGCAATAATCTTACTTTCCCCAAAACGATGTAAAGATTTGTTCCACTCTTCGGTCAGATATACCATCAGATCACCAGTGGACCTGTTGCTACGAAAGCCATACTGCCGGTCATTAAGAAGCTTTAGTTCCTCAAGATATTTCTTTAGCTGAAAACTGATCAGCGTTTCCATGACCTTGGAAAGAAGTATGTAAGAAAGACGATAGTTAGAGGGGGAGGATGGTTCGCCTTTTTAGGGACCTGCTGGATAAATGCTGTTTTCCATCCACTCGAAAAGAGACCTGAAGAGTAGGACAGATGGAAAAGCTTACGCAGTGGTTTTGACAACGTTGAAGAATACCTCTACAGAACAATGAATGATGCGCCTTTGAACAGTGAATTTAAGCCACATATACATATGTAATTAGAATTTGTATTAATACAGTGGTATGAGCTGTTAGGCAACATCATTACGTACGACCATAATGACAATAAGCACTAAGCTATAACCATTTAGGTTAAACTCCGTATGATCGGTGTTTTCAACAACCTGGGATTCCCTTAGTGCCAAAAATGGCGGCCTGTTTATAACAGTGAACGTACACAGCACAGATTGTTACTATACTCGACACAAAACTTACTCGCCATTACAATAAAGAAAACAAAAAAACTAAGACTAGGTATTAATTCGTAATTATAATTAAAAAATATGTAATATCCTGTGATATGTGATAACGAGCAGAAGCGTTCGATAAACGGAATGCATCTTAAGACACACCCCTTTATAAGAAACGTCAAACGTATTTCAAAAGAAACTTCAGCAAGCGTAAATTTTATAATTTCGCCACATTTGTATAAGGTGTTGCCTTTTTCAGTCAATATTTAAAATATGGAAGTGATTCGTTACTTTGTTCGAGATAATACGAGTATGTATTTTTATTCCCAGAATAAGTTACGTTCTCAAGTAATTAGATTCTGCAACACCCATAAATCGGTTTTTCTATATACACATCAAAAGCATTGATGTGATAACTGTAATGCAATGCCCTCTATACGCATAGATGTGGAAGTAACGGTACAAACAAAAGTGAACGCAAATAAACTCGTTAAAAAGAAAAAGCGGTAGCAAGCCTATTCTTGTTCATTTTTGTTTTTAAATGGCCGTCGATTGCGTTCCAATTTCAATTTAGGGTATTGTTCAAGTCAGGCTTTACTTTAGACTTAATAGAAATTGTGATTGTATAAAAGGTGAAACACTTGCGCGTAGATTTTTCGAATTTAATTAGAAATTATTAGTTCCGCGAGTTCGAAAGTAAAACAATGATTGCAATTTCCACTGGGAATAAGCCACTCAACTGTAGCCATAACTAATCCTAACTCTAATCCGCAAGTGTACTAGAAAAACCAAACCCAATATCGAATAGCAACACACAAACATGTGTGTAAAGCACGCGCGTTTAACCATCTCCGTGGTCGTGGTCTTCCCGTCCCATCGTGTCGTCGACGTTATCGGTTGGGTAACCGTGGGTCTAATTCAAAGTAAAGACGACCGACACATAGAGCTACTACTGTGCTCCTTTATTGTATCTCTAAGCTCCTTTCTACTCTGCTGCCGGGGCTTGAGTTTAGTACAACCACAGATATTCGCCACTGCCGCAGTTACATACAGCACTAAATGAACAAGGTGGAGTGCGCACTTCGCAACGCAAGTAACACGTGTATGGCTGGAGTATCGGACAACTCCATAGGCTCGGCTAACATGCATTAATTATACACCATTTCGGGCAGACAGAACCAGTGAGTGAGGAACACTCACTTAGTCACTCTCTTTTCCAGTAGACACTTCTGTTTTTTTTTTTGTGCACTAGGAGCTATTTTTTTTCTTCCGAGGCGACTTTTGAGGTCTTTATAACATTGTCGTCGTCAGGGATTTCCGGGATAGTGCCAAACGGTGTGTCTAAAGATTTTTAGTTTGTTTGTAAATTTTATGAGGCATTTAGCATGTCATGTTGTAATTACGTTTCAGACACTTGAGCATAAATTATGGTCGGATTCGATTGTGAGTCAGTTAAAAAGTGCACATAATAAGTTTATGACAGAAATTGGATGTGTAGGTGGACAGGAACTGGATGACGAATTAAGTGCTCTTGTGGTAAAAAATTGTCCGAGGTTGTTCGAGAAAAAGTAGATATACCTAAGTATTTATGCAATTTTCATCTAGTCCAGAAAACAAATTATACTTTTTAAATATTTAACAAAAGTATTTTATTTGGAAAAGTATATTTAAGACTTTATTTAGTGTGTGAACTTAAAGTTTGAAGAAGATTATTATCTTTGAAAGTAAAATATGGTGGTAAGTGTCCATTTTCAAAAAATCTGACAATTCAGTGGTAGTCAGAAGAATGAGTCTTCTTCCTATTCATTATTTTTTTTCGTTGTTTTTAAGGTCTTAATCAAGGATGTTCAAAGTGCTTTCAAAGGCCGGAGAACTAGTCTAAGCACAAGTTATCTGAAGATCCGAATGATCTTTATTTTAATAGATATAGAAACTTCAAGAAATTGAAAATAGTAGGGGAATGATACTTGTGTCTAGACTACTTATTCCAAGAAGCTCATACACCATTTTTTGTGATGATCCGGGAGTGAAATATTGCATGAACAGACCAAAACAAAGAATAACCCAATCAATGCTACTTTGGGTGCTGCAAAGTTGTCTCTCGATCAATCAAAGCGTCTAATAGTAGGAAAGTACTTATTCCAGTCCTTTTATTTATTGCCATTTACATAGATCTTCTAAACAATACTTGTGGTGAAAAGCTAGTTGTTTTTAGGGGAAAATTATTGATGATAATTTTTGGTCTCGTCGATGAAGATGTTTAGTGGAGAAGAAGAAGCAACAACTATTCGAACTATATAGCAACAGCTACCTACCCAAATGAATAACTTTCCAACGACCATTGGGTTTTCTAAGTTAGATGGAAGAAAATACTTCGGCATGAAATCCCTTTGAGTTCGTCCCTGAAACACGGGGACTCCAACCAACTTGTCGTGCCAAACTGGAGACTTCTTACTCAGCCCACAAAATGACATTCAAAAAAAATTTATTTGAACCCGGTGGTCTAGTAGGTAGGTATATCTCTAGTAAAGAAGTACGGTTTATAAGCAAAAATCATGTATCGGTGCTTACAGACACTTTCAAGTCGGATAGTGTGTTAAAATCGGGCATCTTTTCATATATTACTTTCATCGAAAGATCAATAAAGTTTTTAAATATCTGTAGTGTCTTTCAAGCAAAAGTGTTTGTAGCTTGTAAAGTCGCAGAAGATTTTGTCATATGTGAACTGAACATAGAAATATTGATATTTTTTTACGAAAGTCAGGCAGTGAGTAAAACCATCAGAAATTGGGGAATCGTTCCCAAAACCTCGATTACTCAGGGGAAAAATATGAAGTCTCTCAAGTTTCCGAAAATTACGGTATTGAAATTAAAGAAGTACTGGTGAAAAACGGATTAACGCTCTGTCTTGATCGGAATTTTAACTGGTCACAACTAAATTGTCACATAAAATTGGATATAAGCACATCTTTGTGCTAATATAGAATGCCTCTATCGATTCTATTCTTTAATCGTTGATTTTTGCGTAAAGTAGGCTCTATATTTTATTATTTGATGATTACTGACTAAAATTTGATGGGTTCACTTGTCAAGTTTTTAAAACCTTTCGAATTGGGCATAAAAAAAAACTTGCCAAGTAAGGCCATCAAATTTTAGTCAGTAATCATTAAATAATAAAATTTCTCTATTAGGTACATTGTAGCTGTTTCAATATTATTCTACTTTAAATATTCGGTATTAAACCTTCATGAAGTAAGAACTTGGCGTACTTTTAGATCTCACTACTTTTCACGACTGACTTGTTACACAAAGGTTTTTGTATAGAAGAACTTGGCTCTTTTTTAACATTTATGTTTTTGGTCTGATCTCACTCCTTTTTGTAAAGATTTTAATATTTTGCCATGTCAAAACCTCGAAAGATACGAAAAGATAGAAGGGTGGACTACCTACGAAAATCAACTTAGTTTATAGCTTCCTATTTTGGTATATTTTCTTTTTGTTATCGGTTGTTTTGATTTGCGCTTCAATTATTTCTTCTTATCCCGGCATTTTCTTAGAAAGTGGGCGGATACCACGCCCCCTGAATGGAAAACCTCAATTTTTATTTTTGGTCCTTTATATGCAATTTGAGCCCTACCGTTCTACCAAATTTCATTGTTCTACTGCAATCGGAAGTGCGCCATATATAATTTACATCAGTTCTGAGGAAGTGGGCGGATACCACGCCTCTGAATGGAAAACCGCTATTTTTATTTTTTTATTTTATTTTATTTTTCGTGATTGCTTAACAAACTGTAAGATATAGAATCTTATAAGATGGTAGTAAGCTAATTTTACACAAATGAGCCAAAAAGGTTACTTTAATTAATAAAATTGAAAACATTTAAAAATTAAAGGGATATAAAAAATCAAATTAATATAACTTCAGGTTTGAATTCAAATTGAAAAATGAAATTTTAGCACTTTTTTTATGGTTGTTGCATTTTGGTTTTCTCTTATATTACGTGGTAATGAGTTCCAAAGACGGACAGAATTTACGAAAAATTGTCGCTCTGATGTAAGGAATGAGCAGCGAGGGACAATCAACTGATGAGATCTGTGCGAGGATCCACTTCTAATTTTTTCAAAACAGTATTGTGGCTGGCGAGTAAGAAGATTATCAGAGAACAAAATTAAACTTCGATAATTGATATACATAGTTTTCAAATGGCATATTCAGTATGCGCGAGGCAAAACCAGATATCCTGTCATATCTACTTAGTCCGTATACATAACGTACGGTAGAATTTAATGCGACATTTAGTTTACGCCTGCTTATATAATTACAATTACAATAAATTTCACAACCATATATCAGGATAGGAATAATCAGAGTCTTAGCAAGGAGAAAACGCGTTTTTACTGGAGTAAAAGCCTGGGTTACCCAAAGTTTACGAAGTGCGCCATATACCTTGCCAACAAGTCCATTAATGTGGTTATCCCAAGTCAGAAAGCGGTTGAAGGTCACTCCGATATTTTTTACTGTTAAAACGTATTCGATTGGAGCATTGCTCAAGACAATCGGTGGGAAATACGTGAGATCAATAGATTTTCTTGAAATGACAAGGCACTTAGATTTTTTAGGATTTAGAACTAGACCATTCAATTCCGACCAATTCACCACTTTCTCCAAGTCCTCATTGACGCAAAATGCCCCATGCTCAATAAGTCGCAATGGGCAGCTAAAATAGAGCTGAATGTCATCAGCGTACATGTGAGAGGAACAATTTGCAAGTGAAGATGGAAGGTCATTCACATAAACTGAAAACAAAAGGGGTCCAAGAATGGATCCCTGAGGCACACCAGTAATATTTGGCAAAAAATTAGATAAGCTATCTCCAACTTGGACTGCTTGTCTTCTGTTAGTCAAGTAAGAAAAAATTAATTTTGCAGCACCGGAAGAAAAATTGAAATTTTGCATAAGTTTTCTACACAAATTGACATGATTGACAGTATCAAAGGCCTTTGAAAAGTCAAGCAAAACCAAAAAAGTAATCTCATCTTTATCCAATGCTTGCCTCAGGTCTTCAGTAACATTCAAAAGTGCAGTAATACAACTGTGCTTTTTACGAAAACCAGATTGCTTTGGACTTAGCAAAGAGTTGACAGCGAGATAAGCATTTATTTGTTTTTGCAGAATCCTTTCAAAGACCTTTGACAAAAATGGCAGTATGGAGATAGGCCTAAATTCATCTTTTTTGGCATTTTTAGGAAGTGGTATGATTTTGGCAACTTTCCATAAGTCCGGGTACACGCCAGACATCAAGATAGTATTAAAAGCAAAGGTAATATATGGCAACACAATTGGCAAAATCATACACAAGAAAGAAGGATGAACATCATCGAGCCCAACAGCCTTTGACTTAATAGAAAGAACACTTTCGACGACATCAGTACTTATTACTGCGGAAAAACCAAAGCCAGGGGCATCGCGATGATCAATAAACGAAAAGGAGTTTTCGACACTGTCTTGGGAGATCTGCCCCGATGGAGCGGATACAAATGTTTCGTTGAGGATGTTACCATCGATATCCTCAGCTGGTCTGATTTTTGTCTTACCTATCCCAATGTTATGAAGGTTTTTCCAAAGCTGACGTCCATTTAAAGATGTGTTGAGCTGTTGAGAGAAATAATGGGATTTGGCTGTTCGTATTTCAGCTACAACTCTATTACGAAGCGAACAAAACGCACGACGCAGCTCATTCAAACGATACCGCTTCCAATTTTTATAAGCATCATCTCGCCGTTGGATTAAATTTCTAATATTACCAGTGAAACACGGTTTATTGTTTGGTTTAAGAATTTTTGTTTTTAATGGAAATTGACTATTGCAGAGATAAGAAATGTTATGGGTTAAAAATTCAATCTGATCATTTGATGATGGCATATAAAACATAGCATCCCAGTTAATTTCTCGTGTACGATCTTCAAGTTCCTGAACATTG
The DNA here is from genome assembly GCA_963931855.1 of Philhelius festivus. Taxonomy (NCBI): domain Eukaryota; kingdom Metazoa; phylum Arthropoda; class Insecta; order Diptera; family Syrphidae; genus Philhelius; species Philhelius festivus. The sequence continues at coordinate 167,493,939 of OZ007555.1, read as the reverse complement.
ACATTGTGGAAATCTCGATAAGTGATTTTTTCAACGGAGTAATCGAGGTTAAATCTGAGAGTTAGAAAAATTAAATCATGTTTTGAAAAGGCTGGTGCAGAAAGCTGATCATAAAAAGCAACGTCATGAATATCGCTTACAAACATCAGGTCCAACAATGAGGCACATCTACCAAAATAGTGAGTTGGTTCGCTAGTGTTGACTGGTTTTAAATTGTAGGTTCGCATATTCTGTGTCAGAACATTAGTATTTAAAGGATTGCAATTGAAATCCCCACAGAGTACAATATTGGGAGAGCTCAGAGTGATTTCCTCCAATACTGTATACAGTGGTGAGAAATCTATGTACCTATTAGGCCTGTAGATAGTACCCAAAAGCAAATTTCCATCATTACCTACAATTTCAACGAACAAGTATTCGATAGTGCTATTAACAATGGCTGAATGTTTAAGTTTGCATTTAATTGTTCTCTTTTCATTAGTCAGTGTATCACTTGATAGAATTTTCTTTAAAAGTGTAGTTTTACACTATACCTTGTACTACTATCACTTAGCTTCGTTTAAAAGTTTTGCTTGACGTTTAAATTTTTATATTTTTTATTATCTCTTAGAATGTCAATGCAGTCTCTTTCCAATTTCCCAGTCACAGTTGTTTAGCAGATCTCATAATAGGCGTTTTTCTTTTATAGTTCAGAATAGATGATCTCTGAGCAGTGTCCGTTGTACGAGCATGTCAAGCATGTTCTGTTCCCGGTGGAATGATTAAGAGAGGTGGATAACTTTAATTTGAAATAAAACACTGAAAATGTTTTAAAAACCATTAAATTGGATTTATTTAAATTCTTACGGAATACGTATAATCGTTTAGAGTAAACGATTATGAGCACCATAAAACCATTAAACGCCTTTACGAATTTAACCGTATTTTTTAAAAATAAATTTGAACAATTTGCAAACGTTGCGCCGGCGGCGGCGGCGTGAGTCTATGCATGATGAATTGCCAAACCAAACCAAACCAAACCAAACCTCAAACGAACTGAAAACTTTCAAATTCGGTGTCACAGAACACAGTGTTTAAGGTCTACACAAACATCTATTAAAACAGATGATTAATATAGTTTTTAGTTTAATGCATTAGCATTAAGATATTGTAATATTTTTGCTAGGTTCGTTAAATAAAACTTATTACTCTTTCTAATATTTCTTCTTTATTTTTACTTTCCAAATCACAACAATAAATCTCAATTTATAATCGACTCAAATACTTTATTCAAATTAAAATCACACTTGTTTTACACAATCCAAAAAGCAGAGTTTTGCACACTTCCGATTTTTTCTCTTTGATCTTTTTTACTATAATTTATAAGTTTGTAGAAAAAGATAAAACTATTATTGTGAAGCTCACATTCTTTTAGGAATTTATTAAAAGAGTTTAGGCCATTCTTATTAATGTCGTCTGTCATGTGTTTATTAACATCTGCTACGGACAACCAGCTCTTGTTATTGTCTTTGAATCGTTCTCATTTTTACTGGAGTTTAAAAAAAAAAAACTGAGAAATAATCAAAGAATTGCATTACTAAATATACCTGAAATAATTCACACTTTCACTGTTTAATGCCGACCCCAGGACATTCCTTTGTCATTGGTATTCTTAAAATAATTTGCGGTATTATTTTAATCTTTTTGACTTTTATAAAACATCCTCTGTCCAAAGTTAACCGCAATTTGTTGAAAATCAAAAGTTATTACTGCATTAAGATTTATCTGAAAGATTTATGCAGCGCAATTTGCAGCGCCACATATTTAATCTTTTATTATTAATACAAACTTTCAAATTCGGTGTCACAGAACACAGTGTTTAAGGTCTACACAAACATCTATTAAAACAGATGATTAATATAGTTTTTAGTTTAATGCATTAGCATTAAGATATTGTAATATTTTTGCTAGGTTCGTTAAATAAAACTTATTACTCTTTCTAATATTTCTTCTTTATTTTTACTTTCCAAATCACAACAATAAATCTCAATTTATAATCGACTCAAATACTTTATTCAAATTAAAATCACACTTGTTTTACACAATCCAAAAAGCAGAGTTTTGCACACTTCCGTAATCAAAAATCAACTGTCACTCGCTCACCGTGAACACTCCCTTATATACTCAAATTAGTTGTTCTCGAAAGTTCTTGTCTTGGAATGTTCTAGATGTTTGGAATAAGGGGAAATACATTTGACATTGGAAAAGAGCTTTTTGTTTCTTCCATAAATTATATATGCAGTTTTCCAACAGATGGCGCTGTAGTAGTATAAAGCTCTGTTCACAACAATATTAGGTGCGTTTTATTATCCACAAATCTATCTGGATCCGGATCGGGATCTTGCCTTGAAAATAAAACGATACGGATCTTACTGACAGCAGTGTTATAAGCCCGTCTCTTTTTATCCTTGGGTTTGGAAATTTTAAATTATGTCTTGTCTTTTTTCTTTACACTATAGCTTACACTACCTTATCATAAAAGCCATCTACTCGCCAGTGTTATAACTAATTTTTGGATCTTTGAAATAGATCCCGATAGAAAACAAGATCCCAAATTGTTTTTGTAATACATGTTAAAACTTAATCCAGATCCGGATCCAGATAGATTTGTGAATAATAAAACGCACCTATTATACTTTAATTTAGAGTACGGATTAGTAACTTTGTAGTAAGTTTTTGACAGGCAGTCTAGATTTGTTTTTCTTTATTTAAGATATAAGTTAAAGAATTATAATCGAATTTCAATGGATTTAGTACGATGATAAAACTATTTTAATATGATTTTGTTTATTTTCAACATCATACTTTCTCTAATATTTTTTAAATGCTAAAATCATCAAACGCCTAGATTTTATCTTTTAAGTACTTTCTTTATCTGACACTTTGACATTTTTAAATGTCAAAAAACGTTTGTGTGCTTAGATTTTTGCGTGAACTGTTATTATTTGAGGTATGTTCAGAGATAATTAATTTAACAAAACAAATTTCTTTGGCATGATATTAGTTAAAAAGGTTTAAAATTAGCCATGTGATTAGTATTATGCTTATACCTTAATGTTTTAAGACCCCCGATTTTTTCTCTTTGATCTTTTTTACTATAATTTATAAGTTTGTAGAAAAAGATAAAACTATTATTGTGAAGCTCACATTCTTTTAGGAATTTATTAAAAGAGTTTAGGCCATTCTTATTAATGTCGTCTGTCATGTGTTTATTAACATCTGCTACGGACAACCAGCTCTTGTTATTGTCTTTGAATCGTTCTCATTTTTACTGGAGTTTAAAAAAAAAAACTGAGAAATAATCAAAGAATTGCATTACTAAATATACCTGAAATAATTCACACTTTCACTGTTTAATGCCGACCCCAGGACATTCCTTTGTCATTGGTATTCTTAAAATAATTTGCGGTATTATTTTAATCTTTTTGACTTTTATAAAACATCCTCTGTCCAAAGTTAACCGCAATTTGTTGAAAATCAAAAGTTATTACTGCATTAAGATTTATCTGAAAGATTTATGCAGCGCAATTTGCAGCCCCACATATTTAATCTTTTATTATTAATACACATGTCCGAGGCCAAAAATTCCAGACGAATTACGCAAGCTTTGTAATTGGCAAAGGTGACACTAAGGTGAAGTTTTTATCGATTTCAAGGTTAAATATATTCCTTTTTTGGTTATGGCTGAGTGCGATGGTGTTAAACAAAATTCAGCAGCATCTTGTTTTCTCCGAAAAAGCGGTCAAAAAAAAAATTTACGTCTATCTACTGATTGGATTTTGTTAATTCAGGCAAAATAATCAATGACACTAATGACGTGCGTCGGTGAAATTCAAGCCAAAAAAAGCATGGTAAGCTGATGGAAATACCCCAAGTGATTCTTTTGAAAAGTTTTGGACAATCATTGCGATTGGTAATACATATTCAGATAATTCAGAAATAAATGTATAAGCAAGCAGGTACAACGAACGTAGACATGCTTGCTTATGTGGCTTAATACTTTTAGTGGAGATGAGCACTGAAGACTGAGTCATGTACGTATTATAAAATAGAATGGTAGATTTAGGAGAAGCTTATAAAATTTCAACAAAGTTAGTGAATCCATTGATAATAACGTTAATACCTCACTTCGTTTACACAGAATTTTAAGGGAAAATTACATTTTTCCACTACACTAAGTAAATGGCAATAGATGGCTTATGGCGTGGCGAAATGGCGATGATTTTGGTATCGGTTTTTCGCCAGTTCGTCAATGGAAATGGAAGTGGAAGTGGAAAGTGGTCGGTGATTGCGGTACGCGTCCACAAGTGACCCATTTATCATTATTTAAGTAAATACAATGCAGAATTGACTACCTGATAAGCCATCAATAGCTAATCGCGTAGGGGGGCCATAAGAGTTCTTCGTCTTAAGTCAGAATTACACTTGTTTTGTGTGATTAGTTGAAGAGGTGTGTCAGTATCGCTCTAATAGGTGTTTTTTGTATTTCGAGTAGATTACTAAGCAGGGTCTTGACAATTTGCTTAAGCTCTGATCATAGCTATTCGATTGAATAAATGAAACACACTTGAGAACTCAACTGTCATATTCAAACAAAATTGCTTGTCTCATATTTTGCTTCTTTCCAATCACATGAACACAAGAGTGAAGTTGGCCTCATGTATTTAATATTTGTGGAGTGGTGTTTTGTGACAAAATCCAATTGTGCAATACTAAGCTGTGACTCGAAACATTTTCTTTAGTTTGTGGGAACCAGAAGAGATTGCTTGCGGAAACAGAAACGACTCTGTTCAATAAGGAGCGTAAGCAAATAATAAAAGCCTGATTAGTGTGTACAGTTGAACGACACAACACGCCACTTCACTCCACAACAAATGAGATAAGTGTGGTTCTGCCTTTACACAGCTGTTCCGAAATTTAATTTATGAAACAGAAGTTTCCATGTCAAAATTCAATTAAATCGATAACACATTATTACGAGTATCTCAACACAACTATTACATAAGTATACGTTTTTAACCATTAAGCACCAAGTATCTAATGTAATGGTCTTTTGACTCCATTCACACTGACAGACGTAGGTTTGTCACAGGTCGTAAAACATATTTTGTAACACTTCCATAATCATATCCAGCTAATCACGAGTTCCAGCGAAGTGCGAATACATTTTCCTACGTGGTTGTTCTTTGATGAACTATCTAGCAGCCGGCACAGGAAGTTGTACGCACTTGTGTCTTCCTAATTCAAAGAATCAACAATCAGCAGTGTGTAAACTTAAGATTCCTTTTTACCTTTTGTACATCTCACGGTTCGTTGCGCAGTGTGACTGCAGTTGTGCACCGCTGCACTACGTCTTCGTTAAAGATCAGCAGCAGAAACGATGAGAATTGAAAAATTAAAATTGTATGCAAAACAGGAAAGCACACAAGTGCAAGTTTAGACGATCTGAGTGATGTGTATACGCAATCGCGAAACTCACGTAGCCAAGGTATGGAGTGGCTGTTAAGTCCTTGGATTTCACTGGTTTCCCCCTCTCTATCTAGGGCTTGACGATGCAGATACTTTAGAAAGTCTTAGTCTAGATCTAACTGCTGGTCACGACTTAAGTCTATTCCCCTTTCCATCTTATCCTGAGAAACAAAAACTTCAAGTAAATAAGTGGTACGCGCATGTGCAATCAAGTGAAGACGTAGCATATTTGAAGATGCGCATTGTCGCGCTCTTCTTCTGCTACTTTCGCAACAATCACAACAACATAGTCTTCTGACAGAAAAACAGCAAAACGGACAGAAACATTTTCGCGTATGCTTGGTGAATGTAAATTATGTTCGCGAGTGTTTCGCGCGGGAAGATCGTGTCACGTCATTTATAGCGCACGCGTATACACTTACCCAGGACGCTTGCGTCTTGCATGTTAAAATGATTAAGTTCTATATGCGCATAGAGTTTGTTCATTGTTTGACAAAATGTGAAAGAAGTGATCAATTCATGAAAACGTAAGTTTTTCACGTAGGTACCCACTCCACAAGGAAGTGCGCATTTGCATATTTGATTTTCCACTTTGGAAGCAGAGGTCGCTTCGTATATGAAAAATGTCCTCTTGCTCGTCAATGGTTACATGTGTTCGAGAGCTTGTTATCTCTGTTATAAGCTAGAGCAGGGTAGGGAAGAGAGATGGCCGTGGTGTGGTTGGTGGATGGACAGTCAACAAACACGTAATGTACGAGCAATTGTATTTTGTGTTAAGTTGGATTTGTTAGAAAAAGTCCAGTCTGTGTTCAGTTCAGAGACATTCACATAAGAGATGTCCCGCACTTAAGTTGGACATGATTTGTCGAGTGCCTGGCTAGAGTGTAGGTCAATGAGTTGCAAGGAAGTAAGCATTTGTCATCCTCTTTTTGACTCGCTAGCTGTTATGAATAGAATGTAAAGGAGTAAGGAAGAGTTTATGCAACGAAATGAAAATTTATAGACATCAACTTTAGACTAGTTTAATGCGGATTTCAGCATGCATAGACGCTCTTAAACCATTTCAAACAGTGGGTGCTGTATTTGATCTATCAAATGTGACAAAAGGGATCGTACTTATTGTCGTTCTTAGACATTGACATTGAGCGCGTTTGTGTGTAAGAAAAAAAAATTGAATTATGACCAAATCGCTGTGAAATTTTATTTTATGTGAAAAAATATGAAAAATGAAAAAATAAAAGGAGATCCATGCAGTGTTTTCCATGAAGTATTAGGCGAATTTTCAAGTGTTCAAACTTGGCTGGATAAGTCTGGGACTCAAGTCTTTCACTAACTCAGACTGGTGGTCCTTGCCTTAGTGCTTTTTTTTCTGAAGTTATCAAATCGCACCTCCGGTGGTACAACGACGTAAGTGCAAAAATCTCGATTCTTCAGAAAACGCGATTTAACATTTTGAAGACGTTTTTGACTAAAAAAAATATACATTTTTTTTTTTTTTATTGAACAAACTTTTTACTAAAGGAAAATTAAACATAGCAAATACGTCGTTGACTGATTAATCAAAGTGTTGTTTGTTAGATATTTGAAACACAAGTGACATTTAAGGCTATGTATTCGCGATATATGTATTAGTTTGAAAATAATGAAATGGTCCAAAGAAATTTCTGCCCCCTGGATGCAAATAGTACATTTTCAATTGGGTCTTTGTTTCATCGGACGGAAATACCTTTTTTTAGAACTATGGTATACTTAACTCAGAAAATTTAAAATTTGCAATTACGTCGTTGTTCCACCGGGGGTCCGAAATGCAATAAAGCGTGAGTGGGTAATTCATAGAAATGTTCACTTCTGCAAGTCTCACACTTTATCTATTAACAATAGGATCAAAAACAAGTTTTCGAAATAAAATATAAATAATTTCATAAGGTCGGGATCATATGCAATTTATCTAGAGAACAGTAAGAACCGAAGAATTTTTTTTGTAAACGGAAGGCTTTTAAGGTTGTCTAAATATAAGCATAAAAAATTTCCCAATTAAGACTTTCATTGTGAACCAACTTTTTAACCAATGACCAAACTTTCAATGTGAAAACATTCAGTAAAAACGATGAACGTTTACAAATTTTGGTGGTAATTCGCCTGCATTTTTTGGCTAAGTGGCTTCCTCAACAAAAAGACTAAGGCTGGTATTCACCGAGCGCTCTTAAACGGCTCTTAACTTTATGAGGCTCTTAACTTGAAATTTCTTTGGGGTATTCACCAACCACTCACAAGTGTTTCTCGAAGTTCGAAAATGAGAGCCACTCTCTCTCGTTCAGACATACCCAAACTGAGAAATCAAACTGTTTTCGAACTTGAATGACAGCTGGCAGTGAGAATCCTTCGGTCAATTTCGTATTTTGCTTGGGGAGCGTTGCTGGTGACGATAACTGGTTTTGGTTTTGCACTCACCGTCGTTTGTTTAGTTTGTTTAGCTTTCAAATTTTCGAACAAACTTTCGAAGAGAGCGCTCGTAAGTTTAGGAGTGGTCGGTACCACAACCACTCCTAACTTCTAAGAGCGCTCGTAGATCTTCACTAATATTGCTTGGTGAATAGGTTTATGAGCTTCTTAAGTTATGAGCGCTCGGTGAATACCAGCCCAAGCATTGTTGTTCAGGTGAAAAGACGAATATGCTTCAAGACCACAACTGCATCAAACGTCACGTTACAGTTAAAGGAGGTGGCTACAGTGAATTATAAAAAACTTAATTCGAATTCGATGAACGTCTTAATAGACTTTTCCATTGACATGACAACTTAATTTTCAGAATTTTTCGAAACCAAGAGCTGATTTAGCCCTTTGGTGTCATAATGAATCTGAAGTTGAGCTCACTATCGTAGATAACTTCTTGATTTCGAATGGTGGTTACTTTGGTAGATGGCCAAGATTTTCACGGGAATATTTTGTTTTTTGCCATTTGCCAAAATCAAATTTTAAATTGTTGTTTTAGCAACAAATAAAAACCTGTTCAAATACTTCTGCAGAGGTAGAAGAAATTAGGTGAAGAAATTACTATACAAATCTCTATGTCATCCGCATAGTTTGGAACACAAATTTGACATCATTGATTGTCAGGATTAAAGTATTCAGTCCCAGATGGCTTCCTTGCCGTACGCCAAATTTAACAACAATAGGTTATTGAAGACAAGGTTTGGTATTTATTGAATGAACCCAGGAGGAAATACAAGAGCTTTTAGTTTGAATGGGATACAATTTACACTTAATTTTGACTGTGAATACGATCAGGTAACGTGCAATTTGATTGTTCTCGTCTGCCGTTTTGTGTACAAATTTCATGTACAAAGGATTAACGAACTAAAAAACAAACCGCGTATTTTTACCATAATATTTTACCATTGCTAATAACACTATCCCAATCTCTGACAAGATTTGTGCCTTCGTTTCGTTAAATCAAAAGGGGAGACAAATTTGCTTATGTTAAGATCTTTCAGGACTCTTGAAACAGAACGAGTGCGCGAGAAGTTTAAATAAATAAATTTGGTGATGCAACAGCTCGGAGTGAACCAGGACCTAGTGACTTACAACTCTCAACCATTCCTGTGTGCGTGTTACCAGGAACAGAGGGGACTTACAATGCACTTTCCATGACAAGAGATACTCTTGGAGAATTTGTCAATTCCTCGCAAGAGGCAGTGCGCCCCTGAAAAAAACTTTCTTGCAGCGGCTGAGAATCGAACTCGAGACCCTCCGCATGACAGTCCAACGCACTAACCATTATGCCAAGGGGTACCGCGAGAAGTTTGGTCGCATTTAAAAGCTCAAGTAACGGAGGAGTCATGACACTTTCTTGAAGCGTAGAATTTTTAGCGAATTGTCTCGCAAGAAGAGGGAGCAACAAAGGGAGTGTCGTTGAAGTCGATCATTGAAACCGAATGCGAGGTAATTTTTCGAATATTTCTTTCTACCTTTTGCCAATGTCACTGAAGCATGTTTTGTCTTAATTCCTGGTCATGTAAATATATAGTCTATCACATATGAGGTATTTAGGCCTTCCGAGCTTCCTAAAACATTTTCCAGTGTTGCTGGTTTTAAAACATCGGAAGCTTACTTTTCTGACCTTGATAGCCTCTTTACAGCGAGTTGTCAAATATTAATCAGTAATCACCAATCATATCTGAAGTAAATTATTCCACAAATTAGATTACAACGAGTACTCACACGTCCCACATTGAACATTGCAAATCGGTCAATATTCTTCATGTCTGAGATGGTATTTTTTTTTATATCTTCTCCTCACCTCAATGAGTCGACAATGAATTCCTCAATCTATGGAATTGAGTCAGGGTCAGAGGTAAAGAACAAGTCAAGGGTATTTTCCACGCGACCAATAACGTGTGATATACGAGTAGGCTCGTCGGTAAGTTGAGTGAGGTGTTTTAGCAGAAATCTGGGCATACATTCCTTCGGGTTTTGCCAGAAAAGCAAAGCCAAGAATAATTGTGTAGGTACATCAAAACCCCCCTTTCACAATTTCGGTGTGAGAATACAGGGAGACGATTCTTTCAAATAAGTCGGACAGAGCAACAAATTTACGAGAAGTTGAATTTCTGTCCAGGTTTGGCCTTCGATAAAGACAACAAAAATGTATGATGTTGATAAGCATTAAGCAACCAAGGAATTGAACCACATGAAACTAACAAAAAAGTTTGAGCACGGATTATATTGCGGAAAGAGTTGGTATGTTACATTATTTCGAATATAGATGGCGAGACCATAATTGTTTAAGAATAATTACGATAATACCCATGCAAATTGAACTGCTAAGTATCGGAAGTCTCACTTAGTTGCTTTGAACTAAATCTAATGAAAATGCACACAAAATCTCTTGAATTTTAGGCAAATAAAGGAACCTTTAAATTTTGTACGTTGGAATATTTGTTGTTAACAAAAAACTCAAACAATTTATGAATATTAAAGTGAGAGCTTTGAACGACATAAATCTGTTAACTAAATGAAACTATAAGAAAAGGCCAGTTTAATGTTAAAAAAAAAAACATGGCCGAACTGCACTTGTTTAAGGCTAAGCGCGCACATTCAATTTTTAGTTTCGCAACTGTTTAGTTGCTAAAATGAAAAATATGGGATTATATGGGACACAGCGCACTTAGAGCAACTCGATTCGAGCAACTAAAAAGTTTGTGTTTTGACACAAACTAAACGATTGACGGTGTTCACATTGGACTCAATCCGCCGACTTATTTTGATGTCTCTGTGTTTTTTCTCGTTCGCACTTCATGGTAAGAAAGAGACGGCAAAGTGAGGCAGGATTTTTAAAACAAATTGAAAATTAATGGATTTTTTTTGACATTTGGCTTGGTGACATAATATGACACACGAAGATACAGTGTATCACAAAAGTAAGTAAGCACTCATTAAAAAAAAATATAATCAAACACTATTTGGAAAATAAATCGAAGTGCGAGAATGGTAAAATTAGCTGTGTTTTATTTTCCCCCAGATCTTATCCGGATTGGATTTTGTTTTCAAAATAACATGTAAAACAACAAATACAAACAAAACTGGGCCTTGTGTTGTTTTTGTTTTACATGTAATTTTGAATGAAGATCCAATCTGGATCAGATCTGGGGGAAAATAAAACACAGCTATTGTTAACAAAAGTCCATCTACTATACACAAAATAATAACCAAATAAAATAGCATTGGAAGTTTGCAAAATGACCCTCGATCAATGACAATGACAAGCAGGAATGCCGTATTATTGTTAGGAAAGTGAAGAGGAATCCACAAGTAAGCCCATCAAAGATATCAGCAGAAATAACCAAATAAAACAGGTAAGTCATGTAACCCTCAAACTATTCGACGAGTGCTCTACCAATCCAGTTATCATGTATCGGTTAGAAAGAAACCTTTCATAAGTAAAATAAATCGCCAAAAGCGGCTCTTCTTTGAAAAAACCCATGAATCTAAACAAGCAGAATTTTAGAACACAGTTGTTTTATTTGAAATATTACTTTTTAGTTCGAAATATGTACATATAATTAATTATAGACAAAAATTTTAAGGTTTTTTTTTAACATTACTATCGATTGTTTGAAGGAAATGATCTTTAAACTAAGAGGTGCTTACTTACTTTTGTAATTCACTGTATATTTGTAGTGGCATAGCAAATGGCCAACAATTATGACAACTATAAGACGTCAAAGTGAGTCTGGAGTGTTCACACTGCTTTTGTGTCTGAACACGACAGGGTGGCCTTACGTCAAAATAATTCGGTTGAGTAAGTCCAATGTGAACAGCGTCATTGGCTTCGCAACAGTTGAGCTGTTTTCTATAAGCGCAAGAGAGAAAAGAGTGTGAGCGTGAGTAAAGAGTTGCCAGTGCGCGGTTCTCTTTCAACTGGTGATTAAACTATTTGATTTCGATCACAGTTGCCAGTGCGCGACTAGCCTAAGAGTTTAAACTTGCACTGTGTAAATGGCCATGTTTGTGAACACACCCAAGTACGTACATACTGTTAAAACTGTTTCTTTGTCTCCTTTGGGAGAGATTAACGAGCTACGACATTGATTTAGCGTTTTTTTTCGATTCTTTTTGATACAAATTAGTTAACCATTTTATGATTGATTACTTCACTCATAAAAGCCCTTTATTTTGAATTCACGACTTTCACCAAAAACTCTCTTCCTGAAACTAATTAACATTGAAATTTCAGTTATTCCAACATTTAATCATAACTTAATTAGTATTTTTCCTCAGCACCTCTCATTAGTCCTTCGCAGTAATTATCATTTTTATGTGGGTCAACAGATTTTGTGATCATCATCAATTTCATCACAAACTATGTTATTCATGACACTTCCGGCAAGGCATCCATCTTCACTTGATCAGCGAGTTGTCAAATATTAATCAGTAATCACCAATCATATCTGAAGTAAATTATTCCACAAATTAGATTACAACGAGTACTCACACGTCCCACATTGAACATTGCAAATCGGTCAATATTCTTTATGTCTGAGATGGTATTTTTTTTTATATCTTCTCCTCACCTCAATGAGTCGACAATGAATTCCTCAATCTATGGAATTGAGTCCCATTGATCACCATCTGATCACAGAGATCATCACTTTGATGTGATGACGACAGCGACGACAACGACAACGTTGATGGTGATCTTTACTCTCCCGCGCGTCTGTCGCTTATTCGTTTTTTTCTCTTCCCAGTGAGGCTTGTCCAGTACTTTGACAATGATTGACTTGTTGTGTTGAGGTCTCGGTACTTTTCAACGAGCACAAAATGACGGTTGAGTGCGCACTGCAGCCGCCATCTCAAGTGTCCAACTTCGCGTCATCATCATCGTTGCGTCGCCGTTGTCGCCGTGTGTGGAGAAGTGATCAGAGGAAATTACAATTTATTAGCATCGAGACAATTGAATGGTTAATTAAATTGAATTAAAGCGGTTAGTTGGTAATTTCATTCCACACACAAATTGATTACATTGAACACACACTTGGACGCCCCTCTCTCTAGACAGCTATCGCTCGATTATCTTTTTAGCTTATCCGTGGCTGCTTGGATAAACCTGTATGTATAATGTTGTTGGATAAAATTAATGTCAGATGTCAGTGCAGAGAGATGTCAGTCCCGTCCCGGGGTAATGATACGCCAAAAACACAAGCCCATGTTTTTCGACATCATTATTTTCGGGACGAATGGAAAGGAATTGAATGGATGGATGACCCACCTACTTCTGGTTAAGTTTTACGTTTCGTTCATCAGCATCGGGAGTTGTGTGGCCCGGTTCGTTAACCTCAATTTTTAATGTTAGTTTTGATTATGTTTTTAAATGCTTGTAACGTTTCTCGATTTTCTTTATGTTCTGAGCAAAAAAAAAAAAAATACAAAATCAAGCGCGACTGCAGAGTGGTCCAATTGTGTCAATCAAAGGACAACCAATGTTCTAGTTGTATTGGTTACCAACATAAGTGGTCTTAACAATTATTATGTTTTCATTATTTTAAAAGGAAAGATAAAGTAGTCCAATGATTGCGGTTGGATTCGACATTAAATTCTCAAAACCGAAATGAAAGGATCCGATTGAGGGTATATTGGCAGAAGATGTCATCATCAGTCATATCAAAGGAAAAGGTGTGGTGATGTTTGGACAAGAAAGTAGCTATATATGTTTACATACGTAAAAACCACAAGTGAAAGGTCTACTTTCCAAAGTCTATACACACAAATAACAGGTGAAGTATTAAGATATATGTATGTATGTGAAACATATTGGCACATTGGTCAGAAACTTTTTGTTGGATCTTTGGAGATATAGAACAAATTATAATGCACTGACAATGCAGAAGATAGGAATTATATTTCTTTAAAACTATAAGAAAGATGTGGCTATATTAAGCTACATTAAACTTATGTAAAAGAGAAGGTAGCAACATCTATAGCTATTCGTAACCCCAATTACTTTACAGAAAATGAGAAGTAAACGTCAAAAAAATAGGAAACCCAATAGACATAACACTCTCTTTCTCAAACTTCGAAGCAGAAAAGCTCTTAAACATATACCAAATCTCTAGTGCAGTGCTAAAATTTTTTGTATTCATAAAATTGGGGAGAAAGATAAAACACATCTTAAGTCAGTACCGTCACCCTTGCTGTGGAGTCTTGATGAACAATATGAATGTCTCACTTCTCAAGGAATACTCTGCATGTGTTTTGCTGATAACTTTTTTATAACAGCCTTGAGAAAGTTTGGAAAACTATTACGGTTCTTTCGGTTCCATTATCCTAGTTCTTTTCATACCAATTTTCTTCTCGCAGGTGTTTCTTTCAACTTACTGAGAGAGAGAAGGACAGGCATGGTCCATCAGCCATCGGTTAACTCACTCAGTAACTTGAAAAAAAAAAACAAAAATATCAACGTTGTCAATTTTGACATTTAAAGTAAATGGGCGACAAACGGGCGGTCTGTTCAAATATAAAGTGCAAGTGACAGCTGGTCATCGAGCGAATAACATAGTTGACAGATGGGCGCTCTGTAAAAACATTTTCCAAAAGTTAACATTGGCAACGTTTGGTCCCCGAATGTTGAAGTTATTCCTTGTGAGAATGGCTGTGTGCCCAACTTATGAATATATCTTTATATTTATTACACGAGTACGTATATGTAAAAGATGGAACGTTAACGGATAGTCCTCAGACATTCCAGAAATCTGCGCAAACAAATTTCCGAAACTTTCATTTCAAAACTTGTACTCGTATGGGGATATGAGGTACTGAGTGCACCCATTGAATTATCTTCAATTCAATGTGCGAAGTGCGAGTACGAGAGGGCTGATGGGTTTCAACGGCTTTGGCGCACTCTCGTTAATATGCTGAGTGTTGCTGATTAATGACGCGACCGAAACCCACTACACTGATTGGCGGAAAGCACTGGGCTTGGAAAAGAGAACAGGTCTTTCAGGCAAGCTGAAGGATAGAGGTGCAAAAAATTTAATTGGAAAAAGATTTGCAAGGAAAGTTTGGAAAACAGATAATTTTAAGTTATTTTCGTATTCATTGGGTTTTGCGATCGTAAATTTCCGATATTGCGGAACGCCTGACCCGTTTTCTTAACAGCGTTTGCGCTTTCGGGACTGATCACCAGTGGATCTGATGGCATATTTTACTGGAAAGTTCAACTCATCTTAAATTATCATTTTATAGAAATAAAGGTTGATATTTCACAAGAATTTGATACCGTCTGTCTGTTTAATTCGAGTTTTTCTCAACAGTTTTAAATATGATATCCAAAATATAAATAATATAAATGCTTAGTAGATTCCGATCTTGACAGCATTATATGTACATGAATAATTAACAATTGAATGCTCCGAAAACACCAATCTGTCTGAAGTCGCTTAAGAGAAATATACCAACCATTCTATCATCAATGGGTGACACTTGAATCAAACAAGGCTCATTCTATCAACAGTGCTCAAATAAAATGTCATGCTTGCTATGAATTGTTATTAATTTAATATTTCAACCTATCTTTGGCTATACCATCAAAAATAGAGATTTTTTATTTAGCCACACTTCTCGAATGTTAAACACTTTGCCTTTCAGGATTTCCGTCCTCATTGGGATGTACAAACTTTCAAGAACAATGTGCGTCTTTATCTGCTATTAAATCCTAAATGCCCGTGCAGTGTTACATCACAACATTATAAAGAAAGTCAGAATTCCGTTAGTGTGTCCAAATTATATACAACAGAAAATTCTCTTGAATCCACGTGTCTATTCTTTAAAAAGTGTGCTGTCTTAGCATCGTTTTGTTAGTTACCAAGACCTGTACACTGTTTAGACCTTTGTTTAAACTTTGTTCTTTAATTTCTCTCTATAAAAGGATTTGTTAATTCTTAGTACCTGAATAAAAAATTTATGTTTGTATGTTGAAATTTAATCAAAGTGTCCAGCCTGACATATCAACAGACAACAATTATTAAGCTTAATAATGAAATTAACATGAAATGCTTGTACAAAGTTTCCTGAAACGTCAAAGTAAATCAACTTGAGAGCTCATAACAATATCACTTCAAGTCAACCAAGAAAGTTTTCTATGCCTGTTTTTGTATATTGACTTAGTTTATTTGAACTCAATTTATTGACCACTTCTTGAAATCATGATATTCCACTTAAACCCCCTTCAAAATCATTGCTTCAATTGTTATTACAAAAGATTGGACATTTGCGCAAATATTAATCCAAACAAATAGTAAAACACTTTTTTCGGATTGATTTCATCCATTAGTCTCTAAGTGTACGGCTTAAATCTCAAGCAGTCAACACACACCTTTGAGAAGATATTGCAATTTCTCTCCCCCGGGCCAAACTGTCAAGCACACAATATAGTGCGGGACTATTACTTTAACTCGCTCCGCTAGAAATGATGCAGATGTTGTTTTATGCGTTAGTCGTATAACAGGGTGTTTATACATGGTTTGAGATGACTAATGGCTGTCAGGCGGTAGCTTAGGGCATAACGATAACGCTGTCCAACGCACTTATTACGGCCCCTTGGGATTTACTATAATTATATCTCTTACATTAGCTTATGTTAACGAACTTGTATTTCCAAGCAAAATATTGGTTTATTTAGACATGCTCGTATTTATATTTATTTTAATTTTTTTTCCTTTCTTCTTTCAGACTATGCAAGTGTCAAGATTGTAAGCGGTTGCAGTGGCGTTCAATTCCCCAACACTTTCAACTGGCCGTAAATTCATTAACAGCATAGTGGTTAATTTTGCGGACGGAATTATTTAACCGGGTCAATTACTTTCGTTTTCTTACAAAAAAAAAAATCGTGCATTTATGTCCGAACAAAAATATTCGCTACAAGCACTTTAACAAAAGTAAAATTTTACCAGAAGAAAGACGCCAATACTTTGACAGATAGCCAACGGCCATCGCAACAAAACACCTGCTGCTTGCGGTACAAGCGTGAGAAAAGACTACATACACACAGTACCGGCATATAACGAGAAAAATACAATTTTCCAATAGCGCAACCGTTGCATAATGTGACAGTTTTAACAAGTGATATACAGCTGTAATTAAGTTATTGAAAATCGATTTCAATTAACAGCGTGTTTGTTTTGATTTCGCCCGCAGAGAGGCGCTCAAAGAAAAGAAAAGAAAAAAAAAACAGAAAGAAACAAAGTGGGAAGGAAGGAAGTTAACTTTTGTTCGTCCAAGTTGCGCCATCTGTGTGTGTAATATTTGTTGTTAAATCTTGAGAATTTATTGTCCATAAAATAACGGTGTTGTTGCTTGTTCGGGTTAACAAGGCAATATTTCTTTGTTACTCGCTTGTTTTGATGTTAGTGCTTAATTTGACAGTGTAAACGGGGTCTTAAGATTGCACATCGTGTTTATTGTACTTGATAGAGGACTTCTTTTTTATGTGTAATGCTGACTTGTCTGACATTTTGTGAACATTGATTCTCAGAGTGAGTGAGTGGACAGAGAAGCAGCTACTGATTGATTACGGTTTGGAAATGATGTATATTGGGATAATTATTATAACAAGCAATTATGACAAATTTAAATAGAATTCGAGTAGTTGTACTTGGTGGACCCAAAGTAGGAAAATCAGGTAAGCTAATTTATAATTATAATTATAAATAATTATAAAAAAAAAACAAAAATTTAATTTTCAAAAAACGTTTAACTTTTGCACATAATACAAACTTTGGCATCAAAAAGAAGTTTTAAGCTTTTGTAGCTATGACAGTTGTTCCATTAAACTTTGTACACATTTTTCATTTGTCATTTGGAGGAAAATCACCATAATTTAGACAAAACATTTTAATTTCGTTTTCGTTTGGGTAACCCTTATAATTGCGACTGTTTTTAGTTGTTTTAATATTTTTTTTTTAAAAGATTGCTTTTTTTAATTAAAAAGTTCCGATTGATAATAAACGGATATTCGTATTGAAGCAAAGTCACACAATTTCCATCGCGTACCTATTTAAAATTGAACGATTATTTAAATAAAATGTTTTAATAATTTCATCACGTTGTTGCTCCATAATAAATTGTTATCTACAACTCTGCGACTGTCAAATGTCAAGTGACAAATTTCATTCACACAAAAATGGCAACCAATTTAAATTTGTAATATAAAACGCATCCCCTACTAAATCTTTGCTTAAAATCCTTTCCAATGCTTGTGAGGGATTCAGAGTTTGTCGCGTAGCTAAAAGTTACATAAATTAGATTTTGTCAAGTACATATGTTTTTGATTCCTTGGGAGAAGCCTTGTACGTTTAAAAATATGTACGAGTTGTCTACCAGCTAGGTTCTACATTTCACTTTAAACCGAAATGGAATTGAAATCGATACGAAATAATTTCATAGAAATCCTTTTTTTCAGAATTTACACAAAAAATTTGAATAGCAGTCAAAAAACTTTACAAACCAAATAGTTCTGTATTTGACAACTGAGAAGTGACGGATGACAGTTGTTTTCAGGGAGTAAGTTTTGGTTCGATAGAAGTTGTAAAGAAGCTATCAGGTTGAGTGAAGTTAGTTTCCGTTCTTGCAAAGCCAATCCAACTGAGAAAAATCGAAAAAAGTATAAACAATTCAGGAATCAATGCAACGCTGTGATAAAAAGAACCAAATTCTTACATGATCAGAAATTAAGGAAAAAATCCTGCAATGTCCCAAAGACAGTAGAAATTTCTGGTCATTTGTCAAGAACGTAAAACATACAACTTCATCTTCGGCTCCAACGCTCATCTACAATGACAAACCAATAATTAGCTCTTTAAATAAGGCAAATGTACTTGCAGCTCATTTTGCTGCTAGATCTAGGTTGCCTGTTAGCAACATTGCCTCTCCTACACTCGAGAACATAAATGGGACAGGTACATTTCCGCACTCGTATAGTTGCAAGAGCCCTTCTAGATCTTGATATAAGCAAATCCGCTGGTCCTGATGGTATACCA
Organism: Philhelius festivus; assembly: GCA_963931855.1. NCBI lineage: Eukaryota > Metazoa > Arthropoda > Insecta > Diptera > Syrphidae > Philhelius > Philhelius festivus. The sequence goes on along the minus strand of OZ007555.1, from coordinate 167,474,899 downwards.
CCCATTCTTCTGAAGAGGTGTTCTTCATCACTGGCAAAACCATTGCGTTAGCTTTTCCATAACTCCTACTATTCTGGAATCTTCCCTAGAAGATGGAAAATAGCATTTATCCAGCCTGTTCCTAAAAAAAGTGAACCTTCCTCTCCCTACTCCTATCGACCAATTGCACTTACGTCCCTTCTTTCCAAGGTCATGGAATCGCTGATAAATGATCAGCTCAAGAAATATCTCGAAGATCGAAAGCTTCTCAATGATCGCCAATACGTCTTTCGCAGCAATCGTTCTACTGGTGATCTGATTGCATATCTAACCGAAAAGCGGAACAGATCTTTACCTTGTTTAGCAGAAAGTAAGATTATTGCGCTTGATATTTCTAAGGCATTTGATAGAGTTTGGCACCAGGCTCTTTTTATCGAAAATGCGTGCATTTGGGATCAACGAAACCCTTATTCTTTGGATTAGAAATTACCTTCTAGAATATAGATCGTTTAATACATGTTGTATTAGACGGTTTCAAGTCTGATCTACACAAAATAAATGCTGATGTTAGCCAGGGCTCTGTTTTGTCTCCAACTCTATTCCTCATTTTTATAAATGATCTCTTGTCTGAAACTTCTATTTCACTCTCAGCTTCTCATACTCGTTCTCAAATTCACGTCCATTTTCTTCGAAAGTGGAATTGCAACGGTATCGTATGATTAGCTCATTAAACTCTGATCTTTACAGCATTGTTGTCCTAGAATTGCACTTGCATCGAAGAAACCGAAAAGCTCTCAGTACTCGGTATGTGTGTCAACGACGACGATCTTCGTTGGAATGAAAATGTTAAGGATTTCTATATCGATGTAAGAAATCTTTCATCCATTCTGATCTGGCTACCATTTATAAGGCGTTTATACGTCCAAAACTCGAGTATAACTCACATCTTTGGGCATGTGCAGCACCAACTTCTCTCCACTTATTAATATAATGTTAAACACAGAAAGATGAACATTGGTTTTGAATGTTTGCAAATTGAAATGGCAGGGGAAAACCGTTCCGGGTAAATTATTCCGCAATCATGTTTTGCGACTAAAAAACTAATCCCTATATTTGACGATATTACCGAAATTAGACTCGATGGTGAACTGATAAGTATTCCTAGCGAAACAGGTTTCACGGGTTAACTTATTGAGGGAAGGAATGCAACTGGTTACTTCGAGTGAGCATTGATTGTGAAAACAAGGAAATACATGAAACATTCCGACGGTCTTCAATAGATAATAAATGGGAATAAATCCATGATAGCACTGTTTCCTATCAGTTTTAACACCATTTTTTCGAGTTATTAAATTAAACTCACCGATCATTAATTTTTCCATTAAAAATTTGCCGATGACGTAATAGTCCACGAAGCATTTCAAGGTTGTTTCTGTCTTGTGCCAATTGCCAAATATCAAAACACTATTGATGAGTAAAGCTAACTGTTTCGACACAATGCAATGGCCTGAGTTGGTGCAACCTCGTTTATGCCTCGCGACCTAAAAGCAGGGCATAACAGTAATTTCAAAAACTTGCTTGCTGGCATACCACAGGGCTAAATTTCCGGCCCTATTTTATTTTGCAAGCTTACAAAAATGCAATGTTGCATCTTTATGCAGGTGACGTTCAAATATATATTTCTGATGTAGATATTTTGAGCCGTACAGACGAAATGATACATTCCAAAATACTCAGATAGGAGCTGGAAACCATCACTTCGATACTTTCCTGTAATTTGTATTCAATAGTTTTCCATTTAAGAAAAAAATAAATTCAAAATATCGAGAACCACCTGCTTGACTTGAAATATTCAGGCGCCTTATTCCGACTCCGATAGACTTCCTGTCTTTAATATAATTCTATTTAGAATTCTATTTAAACTTCAGAATATAATTAAGTCACGACAACCCCTTAGCTTCATCTCATATCTCCTTAAACAAACAATAGAAAGTTTCAAAGATAGCCTCACATAATAACAGGTGAAAGCAATTACAGTAAAAAGTGACTGCATTTAAAGAGCTCACGCCACCCAACTACCCCAATACGTTTTTTTATTTTACTTCCTTCCAAAAAATCAATTTGTTTTTCTTATGTTGGTTTTTAATATCACCAAGCGCGTATCCGTAACCATTTTAAGTTAAACATCAGATTTAGTGTTGACCATAATCGGAATAATTTACATGGGTTCCATATAAAATCAAGACAAAGTAAGTTGGTCGTTGGTGGTGGTTGCGGTCATGGAAAATGCATAATCTTTTCTTGAAGATCTGCAAATAAATAGCGTAAAAATATATCAGAGTTATATATTGTAGTTTGTTTGCTTTACGAACACAAGACAGTAGCTCCCCTTTCTCTTCGTTCCTTGTGAGGACTTTTTTTTTAAATGTTTAAGGAAATTTGAACTTGATGCTGCAACTGGTGTTTGCTAGACAATTTAAATATATTTGAGCTCTTTTATACTTTGAAATTACCGTATAGATACAGAAAATTAACTTAACATTTTTTTTTGATTTGTAATCATAAAAAAGACTTTGTTCATGAAGTATTCTAATGTGTCAGTAATCTTATGATGCCTGTTATGTCCTATATGTCCTCCGCAATGATACGCAATTCAAATCATATTTTTTTCGAAAGTCTGTTAGTCCGCGGTTCGTTTGACACATGTCATTTTTTAGTCATCAACATCAATAGCAACCTTTGAATTATTGTTGTTTTATTTGCTAAGCTAGCTTCAGTTGCAAGATTGCTTGGCAAATTTTCATTGTAGTCCTTGTCTTTCTTTTGTCTATGTAAATGTCCAAGAATCAACTTAATTATGCAGACGTCCGTAGTACATTTCTTCGTTTCATTTATTTTCAACCAATCAACTGTAAATAAATCAAAATATGTAACTCATTTGTTTGTGTAATGCTAAGCAACTACTACAACCGTACTTTGTTCACAAAAGTGCGTCAAAAGTGTCTTTAAATATTTAACAGGGTTCAAATAATACATACAACACTATAAATGGTGCTCGATATGGAAAAAGGTGATACAAATTTAACCTTGCATGCATTTTTTAGCTTAGACCAACAGATAGCGCAAATGAATGGCGGTAAACATTAAACAATTCGTGCCGCCACTCACGCGCCATGATGCAGCACTGACATCTGTTCCACTATGTTATTACAATGTGAGAGGTCGAATTTTTCCTTAAAACACGCTTTGGAACATTTAGACCCACTAATCGTTTACATATGATTTATGAAAACCAAATAATTAAATTTGACATTTAGATTCAGGTAAAGTGACAGAACATAACGAGTAGTTGACTTGTGCCATATATGGCGTTTTCGATTGGTCATCGAGTGACGTTTATTCTTTTGAATAGAAACAAAAATGATTTTGGTTTGCATTTAAGAATATAATTCTGAAACATTGATATACTCGGAAGTGTTAGTTGTCATCAAAAATAATGGGATTAATTTCCTAATTCTAATGCTACACAAAGGTCTGGTTCTCCAAAATGGAGATTCTTCGTCGTTGTAATTCTCTACCAGTACAGAAAAGAGCGGTTCTAGATTTGGTCATGTTGTCATAAAGCACCTGATCCTCATCCTCATAGTGGCAGAATATACGCAGAGCTGCCTCAAAACCTCCACGGAAAACAAAGATAACTCAACTAAGGATAAGGAAGCATTAAGCGGAGTTTTGCAGTAAAACATGTGATTTTTACCCGAGAGTAGGGTAAGACACTCAAGCTGATCGACTTTGAGGTGGTTAGCAAAATGTCGTGTAGCATAGTACCCACTCGGCCTCATTACATGAATATACGCAAGAGGGCTAGGAAGTCTCCCAATCAACGACCCACAAAATAAATTGATCATATTGAGACTCGGACTGCTGCTTTATAAAAGCTCAAGTTCGTAAAAGTACAACACTGACCGAATCCTGTAGGCAAAATTTTACTTGTCAGGGTTGTTATGAAGAAAACACGAAATTTCAGTGAGAATTTCTTCTAAACCTTATAACACAATTTATTAAAAACAACTTTATATTTATAAGAAATTTTAATCTAAAACGCGGTCGGTCTCCAGGTTATAATCCGATATGCGGTTGGTTCAGTAATCTGGATTCTTACAAGTATATCGTGTAAACTGGATACTGGTATTTTATTTTTGTCATCTAAATTCTGATATCGTAAGGGACAATGCGCCTGGTGATACTTTTCAGCAGGTTCATGTAACGCCATTGGAGGCACTATTCCGCAGGTATTAGACTCCTTGTTACACTCGGCACAGCGGGCTTTCACTCCGGTAGATCAGCAGGTAATATGCTCCTAATGGCACTCACACAGGGGGCTTTCACTTATGTACATCAGCAGATATAACGCCCCTGGTGGCGTTATTCAGCAGGTATTAGGCTCCTGGTGCCACTTGACACAGCGGGATTCCGCTCTGGTAAATCAGTGCCTACAACGTCCCTGGTGGCACTATTAAGGAGGTATTAGGCCAAGGTTGGCACTCGGCACGGCAGGCTTTCGATCTGCTGGATTAGTAGGTATTAGGCCACTCGTGGCACTCGACACAGGGTGCTTCCGCTATGGTACATCAGCAGGTATTACGCCCCTTGTATCACTCGACACGGCAGGTTTTCACCTTGATAGATCAGCAGGTATCGAAGCGCCTTAGCATTGGTGGGGGAGACCTACTAAGTAATTATTGGACAATCTCAGCTACTTTTTGTGCTTTGCTATGGAAGTTTCAGGAAGACTTTGTCTTACCGCATATCTCTTAATCTCACAGCTAAGCTCACCATCGACATCGAGTGCAAAGAACCAGTGAAAATACTGCTAATATGCCATCAGATGTTTCACCACTGAATTTAAAAAGTTAACCATAACCAAAATCCTAGCTCTATGAAGAGTACTAGATGATACGTGCAAAGGGGAACAAGTCCTATAATAGCATCCCGGAGCAGCTCTATGGGAAAAAAGAAGTGGGAACATCGACTTCTCAGGAGGAATAGGAAATAGGTTAAGGGCAAAACGGACTACCAAAGAATTTAGGGATAGAACAGATGTATGTCGCGATGAGAATGGGACTATGTTTCTCGACTCCTAAATGATAAAGCCAAATGTCCATAATGCATTTTTGTCTAGCGGCATCAGCGGTCCATACTTCTTAATCATAATCAATTTCTTTTAGCCCAAATTACACTGACGATTTGTTGTTTCGCAACGAACCCTTAGAGGTAGAGAAAGAGATGTAAGGAGAGATGAACTTAAATACTAACAGCTCTCTGTTTGACTTGTTCCAGCGTGGTGGTTAAAACGTTACGTCAAAATTATCTTACCTTTTTCTATAATCTATAGCATTCAAAATGCTTTCTGCTTCACACAGCCCTTAGTTGGGACGGATTGGGGAAATGTTGTTAAGATCATTATTTTCTACATAACTTTATGCTTTTTAAATCTAGCCCTATAATAATTTCCGATTGCCTTACTATCTTAACATTGAAACTTCATAATTGACACAAGGACTTGACGTTCACACTATATTTTCCCGATTCGATGCGATTTCGCCTTCAAGTTGACATTTGTCAAGTACTATAATACTTTTGAAATTTTTTTTTCATATTTGTCATACCAGCCGTCGGCTTACTATTTTTTCGTACCTACACATTTTCACGTCAAAGAAAGTTATGTAATCTCCTCACAAGGTGCCCTGCTTAGGCAACAAAAAAAAAAACAAAAAGAACAAGTGAAGTCGCGCGCCTGTTCAGATCACTATCTCAAGTTGATCGTTCATTCGTTTCATTCTCATTAGCATAATTCCGATCGCCGCCGCAAGATGTCGCGGTTGTTATGACAGGAGGAGAGCAACATACCCTTGTTATCGTTGTCTGTTCTTTAAGTAACAACTACTTGCTAGAGAGTAGTAATTACTATGGTAATACAATTGGCGCCGGTTAAACTGCCTCGAGAGTCGAAGAGGTGTCATTTATTGCTTGTCACTCTACATGGTTAAGTGGAAGACGATTTAAATACCCGGATTCAGACAGTTGTTATTAAATATTTTTTGGAATGTTTCCCATCGTTCGTCACGACTCTGAAGTGTTGCATAGTGGTGAATTTGAAGTAGCGATCTTAAGGTATTTTTAGTTTTAAAGGTCAATGCTTGGAGCATTTTTAATGATGTTGCCAACCAAATCACGATCAATCGATCGTTTCTTGATCCAGAGGACTTCATCTTGTTGACATTTTAGAGGAAATGTTGTTAAGTTGCTGAAACTTTAAAGACACTCCTTCATGTTCAGTTGTCGGCTGACTTCCAGTAAAATGCAAACGCAATATTAGTCACTTTAAGACCTTGGATATTTTTTATTCGATTTATTTGGTTATTTTCTCACGATTGTAATACAAAGCTGGACAGGTTTTTTAGTGCGACGTCTACCTTAATGGGTAAATTAAATAGACTTTATGACATCTCTGTGGAAATATGTTAATCAGTAAATTGAAAGAAAATACCTAGGTATAGTCCAAATGTGGTAAAAGTCGAATTTGATGCGAATGTAATTGCGTAGTTAGTAGATATTTAAAAAAATATCTTAAGAGTCCACTTCGAGTCGAGTGCCACTTAACTGATCTTAGATAATTTGTTTAAGTCCTTCATGAATAATTGAAGACTTTGCAAATTAAAAAAAAAAAAGATTTTATTCCATTGTCCTTTTATTTCGAAAGTCTCCCTTCTAATAGTGGAGATGATTTAAAAACAAAAATGTATTAGCAATCACTTGTGTGTTCACACACTTTCACTTCACAATCACTTTTAATACATTTTTCACTCTCAATCAGAGCCTTCATCTCCTAACTAGGTAAGCCTCCCCATCAGCCCCGTGTAAATTTCCCTGAGCCAAAACACCATCGCCAGCGCCACGCCACTCATCCTCATCCGCCATACATATGTTTATTCGACAAACAACTGTGTTTCTATGTTATGTACACTTAAACCAAACAAAAACCATACGCGCACGTTCAAGCTTATGTGTTAAATTATAAATGTCTGACCTCTCTGCGCATGCGCACAGACTCAAACTGATTAGACCTGTAATTATAGGTGTCTAAGGTCAGAATGTGTTGACTCTCAATAAAGTGCTGACGCGTTGGAACTTAACGCGTCTCTTCTATATGGTGGTGAAAACGAAATTGATGGTGTTGCGTGTCGGGGGCTGTCGCACGCTGGTTGATTGCTTAAAGATGTGCATCTTTGCAACGTTCGCGATGTGATTATTGTTTGTTTGCTAATAATTAACCTCCTTTGTTGAGGCTTTGTGAAAGATTTTTTTTTATCAAAAAACGGAGGAGTTTCGTACATTCGTTGGTTGCTATTATACAAATTTCAATTTCTGTGAATACAATGTTTGGTTAATTGTTAGTTTATGAATCAATTTTTCAAACAAAATTTCCTTTTAAATAAAAAAAAATATTTTGACTTTCTATTTTTTCTGATTTCAGCTGTCACTGTAAGGTATTTGACGAAACGGTACATTGGCGAATATAGCTCAACAGGTGGTGAGTAATTTTATTAAAAGTTTAAAATTGAATTTGAAATGTAACGACGACGCACGACGACTTGTTTTTAGAATTTATTGTATTTTTTAGTTGAAAACTAAACCCCATTGAATTTGGGAAAAAAATAAAATGAACAAATTCGACTACATAGTTATGATTGTTTTTCCAATTCTTATTTTTTAACAGCTTCCAAAGTTATCAATGACATCCATTTGTCAAAATATTCAATAAGATGCGTTTTTTTTTTTTAGTTCAGAACAGAGCCTTAAGATGTCAAAAAATAAATTGTGTTTCTTTTTTAGTTCAGAGTGTTCAAAGCTTCAAATATTTATTCCTTTTTTCGTTCTGAACATGTTCTGAGCGTGTTCAAAGTGCGATCTATGAGCTCAAAGTAAAATAACTGATCAGACAGAGTTATACTACGTTTTCACCAAGAGTAAATCCGCTAGGGATTTAAAATAAATCTTGAAGTGTTTTCACCAAAGAAACTGAGATTTATTTGACGTTTTCACTCTGTCTCGCAATTGGATAGTAAACAGGAAAAAAACAGATATTTCTATTTTGTATTGATTGTCAATGAAGAAAGTGGGTTTACATAGGTGCGTTCTACAAAATAAGGTTTGTTTGTTTTGCAAATCTTCTGATTGCGAGAAGATTTCAAGGAGATTTATTTTAAATCTTCATTTGAGGTGATTTATATTTGTATGGTAAATCAACGAGATTTAAAGGAGATTTATGGTAAATCCACTTAAATCCCGGATTTACATTTGGTGAAAACGTAGTACTAAATTTGTAACACAAGCATTTGACAGGTGGACATTTAAAAAAAATGGTGACAGCTAAGTGTTCAGGCTTGGTTCAGAGGATGTTCTGAATATGCTCGACATGGGTGTACTCTGTTCAGAGCTCTATTCTGAACTAAGATTCTGAACATTTTATCCGCGCAACGCCGTCGCGTAAGCTCACTAATTGGTCGCTGAAAATGTTGGCTGTAGATCCAGATTTTGGCTAAAAAGTCATACTCGGACGAGGGTTCAGTGACTCTGTCGACAAGCTAAATTACCGTTGTTGAAGTGAGTACAATCCACAAGTGTTCGACCAAGCATCCATAAAGATTTACTGTTTGGTATGGCTTATGACTTGGCTCCATGATCGGGCTTTATTTTTGTCGAAAAGAATAAAATACCGTTACTGTAAATTTTCTCTGATATAGAGCGATGTTAACCGACTTTCTGTAGGCACCTACAGCTCGACAACATCGATATTTAAGTTAATTTCAAGTCAAATTGTATATAAAATAAATTGAAAAATAAATATTCTTAATCTAAAAATCAATACCTATATATGTATACGCACTGTGGTACCAACAAGATCACGCTTCATTACATACAAGCGACACAAACGCTTGAAATTGTGAAGGACAAAATTGGCGACTGGGTTATATCACGGAGATTGTTCACGATTATGCCGACACGATTATGCTTCTGAGCCCAAAGCATTTTCTTAGAGTTCTTATTCTACGTTAGAAATTCAACTTCTTTGGACCAGTGTGCCAGAGCCACAGTCAGTCATCAAAAATTGGACGGACCGCTTGAAGCACTAACAGAGAAGCCGTGGCAGCCATTTGAATGATGTGCTATTCCATAGATAATGGCATGAATGATGCTTCAAAATAAAACCAGAGTCATCTTTATATCTCACAGCGTTGTTGAACAAAAACCCAACTCTAAATAAAAATGAATTACTCGTAAGTCCCAAAGGTTGCATTTCGTAATGAGGTTTTCCTAAATGACCCAACTCTCTGTTCTCAAAAAATACAACTTCCTCCTAGGTCCTTAAATATGAGACAACTAGCTTTAGTTGATCCATATGTCATATTGGTTTGGTTTATAAAAATAAAATTGGTGTCAATCTAATCCTCCATCGGTCTGTAGGTTGTTGCGTCCACTTTATATAAAGACTGGATGACCCTATAGTAATCGACGATGGCTTGGTCTATGTATAAGCCGGTGCTTCTCTCTTTTGCTAGTATCAACACTTCCTATCTGCGGAAGAAGGAGTATTAAGGAGAAGTTTTGAACCCATTTGATTCGTCAAAACAGCTGGGGTTTCCTCGAGCAATTCTTTGTTGGATCTTCGCTAAGGTATCATTCCTTGAGTCTTGTTTTGAAAAGATCGAAGGAGCTATTACCGAGTTGCACATTGCATCACGTACATTTCAACACGTAACACAACTGGATCAGTTTTCCCGCGAATCCTGACCATGAATGAGCTTTGAAGTCGAAGAAAAGAATGCCAGTCGCAACTTCAAATTCATTGGTCTTTTTCAAGATTTGCCTCAGTGTGAATTATGCGTGATACATGATTCCCACTTAGGAGCTTTTAAAAATGCTGCTTGAAAACGTATTTTCTATGGTTTGGTGACCAGACTCAAGGGAAAATATAGGGTGGTTAGGGGGCTATGAAAGAGCTGCCGTTGGTCCATAAAGGGTTCATCCGCCACCTTCTCTTTTTCACCATTCAGGCTAGTACTGAAGATTATATTGACCTCATGGTCAGTTATTCCATCAGGTCTTATGTTCGATATTCGTGATTATAAGTTTCTCAAGCCAAATCTGGACGAAAGATAAGCCCAGCGATTAAAAGCACAATTGTTAAAATCTTTGCGATAAGTATTATTGAGTGTCTTGGACTATCACGCAGTAGGTCTGTGATTTGATTATAAGAGATCAACTGATTCCAACAAAAAATTTGTTTCTGTGATACTGACTGCCTCTAGCTAGTAAGTGACATATCATTCTAAAATGTCATCTTAGTTGTTTAGATACGTCATAATAATATCCTACCGAATAATAAAACGTACTATTTTACTAAAATAAATCTTAAATAAGAATAAGAAAGCTTGTATAGAGGAGGAGATTGGGAATTTACGTTGAACACCTTCAATCTGTAGGGAATGAGTATTCCTGTCGATTGCTACGTACGTAACCCTATAATTTTGAATTCGGCTCTATACTATATAAAGGGTGGTCCAACCATAAATCACGATGTTAATTTGACATTTCCTTGTTTTAACCATGGAGAGGAACACAATTGAGCAGGCCGGTTATCTCACGTTCGTATCAATTTTAATTGGCCGTCACGATCATGTGATTTGACATCGTTGGATTTTTTTCTTTAATTTAAAAGAAAAAGTCAATAATCCAAGAACAACTCAAGAGTGAAAGGAGGGGATAATTTGGCACATTAACGACATTGAACCTCAATTATGTCTCAGAGTCATTGGAAATATGGACCATCGGATGGAGGTATGCCACCGAAACCTTGGCGAGCAGTTGGCCGATATTTTGTTTCAAACATAATTGTCATAGATCCTTCTATCATAATACAAAATATTAAGATAATTCTCTAAAAACTTTTTGTTTTATTTACAATTAACATCGTGCGTTTTTATTGGACTACCCTTTATTAAGAATCTAAATAAGTTTAGATTTCACTCTGTAATGTTGAACTGGATGTCTTTCTTTTTCATTGGTAGAAGCCAAAGGCAAATTTGGTGTTCTTCAGGAGTACCTCAAGGCAGACATCTTGGACCATTGCTATTTATATCTTTATCATTTATCAAATTGGTGTTTAAATAACTGTTTGAATTTAAATATAGCCAAATGTAATGTAATTAGTTTTTGTAAAGGTTATAATATTAATTTATATTATCTACTATTCCCTTGGGGATAGTCCTATAGGAAGAGTAGATAAAATGAACGATTCTAAGCTGTCTTTCAATTTACATCTTGAGCATATTGTATCAAAGGCAAATTCTGTTGTAGGTTTCATTAAAAGAAATTCTAAAGATTTCACTGACCCTTACACAATTTTAACATTATGTATGTACATATATCGTTAGTAAGATCCATTCTTGAATACGCTGATATAATTTGGAATCCAGCTTATCAAATTTTTTTGCATCTTATGATGCAAGATCTAAACTTCTAGGAATCCTGCCACTTCAAAGAAGAAGTGAAGAAGAAAATTATTGAACTCATTTGTGATGATCGCAGTTCTATGCAAGCAACGTATTAAGAAGTTGTTCTACGACGCGTTGATTGATGAGTGTTCGCCTACTAGCGCATAGATAACCTATAAAACCTACTTTAAGGGTTGGTTTCTTTCGAAAAAATGTAGTGATAGGACAATGTTCTTAGTACTGAGCCTGGATAGTTGTCCCGTTGATTTTCACGTGTTGTAATGATACTAACAGCATCTGCACGGTAAAGTTCTTAGTATGAGCTAATGAATCCATTTCATTTCTTTATACAATATGGCGCGTTTTTTTTCTGACAAAAGTTGAACATCGTTGAACATTGGAGCAACAATTTCACGCCAAATGTGCTGCTTATTAAGTTTTGTAACCGTGTTGCTTAAATAAATAAATTATATAAATAAATTTGGTGGTGTAACAGCTCGAAGTGAACCAGGACCTAGTGACTTACAACTGTCAATCTTCTTGTGTGCGTGTTACCAGCAACGGAGGGGCCTACAATTTTCTGCCGATTCCGAACGGCTAATGAGCAGAACTTTCCATGACAAGAGAGTTTGGAAGAGTTTTCAATTTTTTTGGAAGGTGAAAGATCGGAGAATTTGCTAATTATGGGTGACTTTAATATAGACATTCTTGAAAACAGTGAACAAGTTGGAACTTACCTTGATCTATTAGCCTCTCACGGGCTTGTTTCTTTTATTAAAGAGATTACCAGGCCGCGATCGGGTACTTGTCTTGATCACATATATGGTCGGTTTGCTCTATCTTCTGTTTATTCATGTGAAAAGTGCGTTTTTGATCTTAGAATTACCGATCATTCAATGACCGGACTTTTGGTTAATGTAGAAGAAATTAATACTCGTTTAGACTCGGATTCCACTATTCTAACAACTAAAATCAATTATGGAGCACTTAAAACCTGTTTGTCACTTGAGTTGTGGGATGATGTTTTTTCAGAAAGTGATCCCACTAAATCATATGACATATTCTCTATCACTTTATCTAGATACATATCTGAATGTTCTTTCTCTGTTGTTCCGAAAAAGTCTGAAAAGCGTCTAAAACCCTGGATTACGAATAATCTTCTTAATAAGGTCAAATATAAAAATAAACTGAGAAAGAAATGTTCCAAACACAACAGTAGTGAATACCTAAAAAATAAATATAAAAAAATTTGTGCCGAACTGAAAAAGGAAATCCCTGCTTGCCGTGACAGTTATTACAAGAATAAATTGAATCAAGCTAAAGGTAACCCTAAAAATGAATGGAAAATTGTCAATAATATTCTCAATAAGTCTTCAAGTGCAAAAGTACCTTCTTCAATCTATACTCAAGATCGAATCGTTTCTGATAAAATGGCAATTGCAAATGCTTTTAATGACTACTTTTCGACGATTTCGCAAAATTTGCAAGTGTTTTCGGGGTATCATATTAACAGACCCAGCTGTTCTGTTTGTTATCCAGGTGAGCCTTCTCAAAGGCAAAGTTTTGTGTTTGAGCCCATAACTGGTTATGAACTTCTAAAAATAATTGGGACATTAAAAAATTCAAACTCTTCTGGTATAGACTGTATCTCTAATCTTTGTCTAAAAAATATAGCTTGTTTTGTTATTGATGTTCTGGCATTCATTTTTAATAAAAGTATTTTTTGTGGTGTGTTCTCGAATTCACTCAAATGTGCAAATATCTTACCTCTTTTCAAAAAAGGTGCTGCTGGTGTATTGTCAAATTATAGGCCGATCCACTATTACCATCGATTAGTAAAGTGTTTGAAAAGGCTGTAAAAAATAGAATGTTAAGTTTTCTAAACAAAACGAAATTTTTTAGTGATTTCCAGTTCGGTTTCCAAAGTGGAAAATCTACTGAGGACGCTTTGTTACGTTTTTGCTCACAAATACTTGGAAGCCTTGACAAAAAAAAAGTATACTGCCGCTTTATTTGTCGATATTTCGAAAGCTTTTGATATGGTTGATCACGAGATACTTCTCAGTAAAATTAAAGATGCAGGTTTCCGAGGTTTTATATGGAAATGGTTCAGATCTTATTTGACAAACAGAACACAAATAGTAAAATTAGAAGAGATAAGGAGCAATACAAGGTCTATCGATTTGGGAGTTCCTCAGGGGTCAGTACTTGGTCCAGTTCTTTTCCTGATTTATATTAACTCATTGTTTAGACTACCGTTTAAAGGCGAATTGACAGCTTTTGCTGATGATGTGGGGTTTAGTTTTAGTACGAATAGCTAACTTAATCTTACAGCTGATATAAATTGGGATTTAAGCTTGTTGAGGATTTGGTTTGCTGAGCATAAATTAGTAATTAGTTCTAAAACTAAGGTTATGTTTTTTAATTTCTAATTTTTCATGCTACAGAATGCCAAAAACTTAAACTCTTTAACTGCTACTGTTACTCTAATTCCTACTCTCATACTTTCTGTAGTTCTTCCAACTGTAGTGATAGATGTTTTCGGTTAGAAAATGTGAATGAATTCAAATATTTAGGACTAGTTATTGACTCTAGAATGAGCTTTTATAATCACACAGAAAATCTGAGACAGTACTTTCGTTGCACTTTAAGATATTGTAATATTTTTCCAAGGTTCGTTAAATAAAACTTATTACTCCTTTTAGAATTTCTTCTTTATTTACACTTTTCAAATCAAAACAATAAATCTCAATTTGTAATCAACTCCAATACTTTTATTCAAACTTAAATCACACTTATTTAATTCCACAATCCAATAGTTCAGCTTTGCACACTTTCATAATCGAAAATAAACTGTGTCTCGCTCACCGTGAACACTCCCTTATATACTCGAATTAGTTGTTCTCGAAAGTTCTTGTCTTGGAATGTTCTAGATGTTTGGAATAAGGGGAAATACATTTGACATTGGAAAAGAGCTTTTTGTTTCTTCCATAAATTAGATATGCAGTTTTCCAACAGATGGCGCTGTAGTAGTATAAAGCTCTGTTCACAACATTGCCCCCTTCTTAAGATTGTTCGTCCCGAACAATTCTATCTCCAGATTCGCCACTGTATCGGTGCAGTCGATCGCTATGCACAACTTTTAACTTTCCTCTTGACCCTCTTTGAATTCGGTAAACGACATCATTGATTTTCGTGACGACAGTATAAGGGCCTTCCCAGTTTTGTTGAAGCTTCGGCGACAATCCCTTTTGACGATGTGGATTATACAGCCATACACGATCTCCTACTTGGAATCCTGTCGTGTTTGCTCTTGTGTCGTACCTTGTCTTCATTCGATCGCTGTAAGCGCTCATTCTAGTCCTGGTCCTTTCGTGGATGTCGATTAGCCTCTCTTTCAGGTCACTCACGTAATCCCCTGTTTCCTGAGACTCTTGTGATGGGTGTTCAAACCTTATCTCACTAGGCAGCCGTATGCTTCTTCCAAACAGGATTTCAGATGGTGTTTGTCCTGTTGAGCTATGTATTGCACTTCGGTAGGCCATCAGAAATAGTCGTATGTGCCTATCCCAGTTTCTTTGGTGGTCGCTTACAACTTTAGTGAGGTGCTCTTTTAAGGTCCTGTTGAATCTCTCGACCATTCCATCAGATTGCGGGTGAAGTGGTGTGGTTCTCGTTTTCTTAATGCCAAGGAACGCGCACACCTCTTGGAATATGTTCGACTCAAAGTTCCTTCCTTGGTCAGAATGGAGCTCCATAGGTACACCGAACTTGCTTACCCAGTTAGACACAATCTGGTCGGCCACGGTCTTGGCTTCTTGGTTCGGGATAGCGTATGCCTCAGGCCATTTGCTAAAGTAATCCATTACCACCAGAATGTATTTGTTTCCAGCATTCGTTTCCGGAAATGGGCCAGCCACATCAACAGCAATCCTTTCAAACGGTGAGCCGACATTATATTGCATCATTTTTCCTTGCAGTTTTCTACCAGGTCCTTTGGTTGCAGCACAAGCGTCACAATTTCGGCACCACTTTTCAACGTCGTCTCTTGCATGCAACCAGTAGAATCGTTGCTTCACTTTTTCTAAAGTCTTATTGACTCCCAGATGGCCTCCTGAAGGTCCATCATGCATCTCTCGAAGAACCTCTTTGATTTTTGATTGAGGTAACACAAGCTGCATCACATAGGATTTACCATCAGCGGACTCCCATTTTCGCCGAAGAACACCTTCTTGCACATGAAGTGAGTCCCATTGTGCCCAATAGGCCTTTAAAACTGGACTCCTATCGGAAATGTCATTCCATGCGGGTTTTTCTTCATGTTCCTTCCATGCGAGAAGAGGTTCAATGTCGGGGTCTTCTTGTTGAGAAGATCTTATTTCTTCATTGCTCCATCCACAAATGGGGTCAGCCCTTATTCGCAGAATGTTGATGGATTCCTTTTCTTCTTGTCGCCTGCAATGCTTGCAATCTATTTTACAAGGTCTTCGGGATAGTGCGTCGGCATTTGAGTGCAGCTTTCCCCTTCGGTGTTGAATTTCGTAATCGTAAGTCTGCAGTCTTTCTATCCACCTTGCGACTTGTCCTTCTGGGTTCTTGAAGTTCAACAACCAGTTAAGAGCACCATGATCGGTTCGTAGAAGAAACTTCTGTCCATAGATGTATTTGTGGAAGTGTTTCGTTGCCAAGATGAGTGCCAATAGTTCTCTTCTGGTCACACAGTAGTTCCTTTCGGTCTTCGACAGTACTTTGCTGAAATAGGCGACAACCTTTTCCTCGCCATTGTGAACTTGAGACAGAACAGCGCCGACTCCCACGTTGCTTGCATCAGCATCGATGATAAAAGACTTGCCTGGAGTCGGATAGATCAGCACCGGAGCATTGCATAGACGGTATTTCAGTTCTTGGAAGGCTTTTTCACACTCACCTGACCATTTAAACTGCTTGTTCTTTTCCGTAAGCTGATGCAAATTCTTCGCAATTCCGGCAAAGTTCTTAACAAAACGACTGTAATAAGTAGCAAGACCAAGAAAACTTCGTAGTTGATGTTTGTCCTGTGGTGTTGGCCAATTTTTGACGGTGTCAACTTTTTCAGGATCAGTCTTGACTCCTTGGGACGAGATGATATGTCCCAAATACCTCACTTCAGTCTTGAACAGAGCACATTTTTCTGGGTTCAGTTTTAGGTTAGCCTCTCGAAGTCTCTGGAACACACCCCTTAGGTTCTTACAGTGTTGGTCGTATGTTTTTCCATAACCGATAACATCATCCAAGTAGACAAGACAAGTTTTCCACGTCAGGCCTTGAAGGACGCACTCCATCAAACGCTCAAATGTTGCCGGAGCGTTGCAAAGACCAAACGGCATCACCTTGAACTGCCAGAGCCCATTACCTGTGGAGAACGCTGTCTTTTCTCGATCTTCAGGATGAATTTCAACTTGCCAGTATCCACTTTTCAAGTCCAGTGTTGAAAACCATTGTGCTCCTTCCATCGCATCTAAGGTGTCGCTAATTCTTGGAAGGGGATAGCTATCTTTCTTGGTCACGTCATTCAACCTTCGGTAGTCTACACAAAATCGTGTACTTCCGTCCTTCTTTTTGACTAGGACCACTGGTGACGCCCAAGGACTCTTGGAGTTCTCAATCAAACCATCCTTCTTCATGGTGGTAATCATTTCCTCAGCTTCGCCTTGTTTGGCCAGTGGCAGACGTCTTGCGGGCTGACGAATGGGTCTTGCATCTCCTGTATTTATTCGATGCTGCACCATTTGTGTCCTTCCATATTTCCCGTTTGGTGAAGCGAAAATATCAGCATACTCATTCAGAAGGCTTTCTGCCGTTTTAACCTGATGTTGGTCTAGGTTAGATGAATTGAGTATCTTTGCCTTGATGGTATTGAGCTCCTCAGGGTCTAATGTCTTTCTCGGTGTTTCAGCGTCGATTTGTGTTATGGCTGCGACAGATTCGCACTTACCGATAATTTCTCCTTTCGTTAACTTTACATCGTACGGTTTGGTGTTGAGTATCGGTACGGGGACCATATTGTTCTTCGGAGCCACAAGTGTCTTCCCAATGATGACCTTTTGGGAAGAACAGTCTGGGCCTGGTTCCACCATTAGGTATCGATAGCGTCCACACTCACCATCTAATTTTGTCCAAAGAAATACCTCAGAAGAAGTAGGAATAACCACATCTTCTTTGATGACAGTCCTTAGAGTTGTTATTCCTTCGTACCCATAGATCATTGGAATCTCTGTATTCTGGTATTTGAGTACCTGGTTGCCGATATCCAAAACTACTCGATGTTCTTTCATGAAGTCCATTCCGATGATGCACTCGTCACATATATCTGCCACCAAAAATTTGTGTGAGAATTCTAGATCTGCTATTCGAATTCCAAGTCGGACCTCACCATAAACCCTAGCTGCTTCTCCTGTAGCAGTTCTTAGACGGTAGCTATTGGTGTTGTGTAGCCAATTCAGGTGTACTAGGTCTTGACGCACAATGGAGGCTGTGGCACCGGTGTCGATTGTGACCACACGTTTGTTGCCATTTAAAGTTGCCTCGACAATCAGACTTTTATTGTCTCGTTTAGTCTGAGAGACCTGGATGGTGTTTCTGGGGCCATCGATATCAGAAACCAGCTTCTGCCCCTCGAAGTTGGTTCTTACTCGTTTCCCTGCTGGGAAACTGTTCGGGAAGTAACACTGGTGTTATTGTTACCTTGTTCTGAGTTTGAAACTCCGTGCCCACAATGTTGACAAGCTCTTCTTGGTGGTAATCGACATTGACGCTGTAAATGTCCGGTCTTGTTGCAATTCCAGCACTTTGCAAGTCCGTTTCGTTGGTTCCTTTGGACATCAGTTCTTTGGCATGAGCATTCTTCGACGATGGCTTCTCTAAGTCGATGTACTCTGTGAGAAGCTTGCTCAGCTGCTTCCATTGTCAAGGCAAACGCTAATGTTTCCGAAAGAGTTCGTTTTCCAGCAGTTCGCACGGCCCTTTGAAGATGTATGTCAGAAATGGCACGAACAAATGCCTCAACTGCGAACTGGTTACAAATTTCCTCTCCAACATCTGGATATGCAAGATGAACAAGCCTTTCAATGTCCGCTTGCAGTTGTTGTAGAGTTTCGCCCCTCTTCTGAACTCTGGAATTGAGTTGCACTTTGAAGACTTCTTTCATGTGGCTGTTACCAAAGCGTTTGTCTATAGCCAAAACCAAGGAATTGAAATCGGCGCTCTTATCTGCTGGTATGGTTTGCAACAACTCAGCAGCTGCTCCTCTAAGAGCAAGAGTTAAGGCTATATACTTGTCAGCCTCATCCCAGCCATTTGTTGTGGAGGCTGCCTCGAATTGCTTCTTGTATATAGACCAAGAAGTTTGTCCATCAAAGGTTGGAGGTTGCATCTCCTTTTTCCTCAAGGTTTCTCCAGAACTTTCCCGAATCTTTATATTTCGAATGCGATCTAGCTCTTTTGAAAACGTTTCCATTTTGTTGTCGACGTGATACTCCAATAATGAAACACGTTCGGCTTGATTCTCCAACAATGAAACACGTTCATCAAGTGCAGATACATTCTTCTCGATGTTAACAAGCTTGCCTTCTAGTATGTTTCTCTGCTCTTCGAGAAGGTCTTTTTGTTCGCTATGCTGTTTCTCCAGGCATTCGAGAACATTCTTCTGTTGCTCCTCGAAACGTTCGAGAACATTCTTTTGTACATTCTCCTGTTCTTTCTTTTGTTCATTTCGTTGCTCTTCGAGACGTTCGAAAACATTCTTTTGTTCATTTCGTTGCTCTTCGAGACGTTCGAGAACATTCTTTTGTTCTTTCTTTTGTTCATTTCGTTGCTCTTCGAAACGTTCAAGCAGAAGACTAATCATATTTGAAACATCTACATTTTTACTTACGTCTGCTTCCTCAGCGTCAGCTTCAAAGACGAAAATGTCCGGGTCTTCATTTTGCTGTTTCAAATATTCGGCCAAACGCAGAACAAGCTCATTTTTCGATCCTGCTCTAGAAAGTTCTCGCTTGCCTAATTCACTTTTCAGCTCATTACAGTTGAGCTCTTTCAGTAACTTGCTCATTTTTTTTTTTTTCGCACACTACACTGCACAATAAGTTTTATTCCACTTTTCTGACACCAATGTAATATTTTTCCAAGGTTCGTTAAATAAAACTTATTACTCCTTTTAGAATTTCTTCTTTATTTACACTTTTCAAATCAAAACAATAAATCTCAATTTGTAATCAACTCCAATACTTTTATTCAAACTTAAATCACACTTATTTAATTCCACAATCCAATAGTTCAGCTTTGCACACTTTCATAATCGAAAATAAACTGTGTCTCGCTCACCGTGAACACTCCCTTATATACTCGAATTAGTTGTTCTCGAAAGTTCTTGTCTTGGAATGTTCTAGATGTTTGGAATAAGGGGAAATACATTTGACATTGGAAAAGAGCTTTTTGTTTCTTCCATAAATTAGATATGCAGTTTTCCAACAGATGGCGCTGTAGTAGTATAAAGCT
The DNA here is from genome assembly GCA_963931855.1 of Philhelius festivus. Taxonomy (NCBI): domain Eukaryota; kingdom Metazoa; phylum Arthropoda; class Insecta; order Diptera; family Syrphidae; genus Philhelius; species Philhelius festivus. Next base: position 167,454,827 of record OZ007555.1, on the reverse strand, counting down.
CTGTTCACAACAATATTTTTACTTTCTTAGGAAAGTTTGCTCCTTTCAACTTCTCATGAAAATTTATTATGGAATATTCCATTCAAAATTACAGTACGGAATTTCATGTTGGGGAGGAACCTATTATAATAAAATCCAACCTCTGTTAGTTTTGCAAAAGTCTGTTCTGAAAAAGATTTGCCGTAAACCTCGCCTATATCCCAGTTTTCCCCTTTTTAATGAATTGAAGATTCTTCCAGTTCGACACTTATATTGTTTCAAAGTTCTTAATGCATTCTTTAAAAGATCGGGTAACCTTAATTTCAGAATTATTTCAAACTTTGACATACGTGTTAATTTTCTAAATCAGGTTTCTATACCAGCTTTCCGTACAACCGCTTTTCGAAAGTTTTATGATGTAGTTTCTTGTCGAATATTTAATAAGCTTCCACACTCCATTAGAGTTCTCACATCTCATAATTTTTATAAAACATGTACAAAAATGGCTTCTCTGCTTTGATTTACAGAATATCGAATCATTGTTGAATATTTAATTATAGCTGATGTTTTGATGAAATTTTTCAACAATTTTAATCTTCATTGTAAATTTTTCTTGTACTTAATTATGGATTAACAGTTGTAGATCTTTTCTTTTCTTTATTTTATTATTTATTTATTTTCTTTTTTTTTTTGGGTCACCCCACCCACTTCATATTTATAGTGTTCTTATTATTTGCCTAAAAATAGTGACAATAACTCTATTTTTATTATATAAAAAATAACTTTGTCACTTATATTTCTTTCTATTTTAAATATGTACCTACAAAGTAAATATATATTACATTTTTGTAAATTGGATTTTAAGAAATAAAAATAATAATAAAAAAAAAACAAGAGATATACTCTTAGAGGATTTGTCAATTTCTCGTAAGAGGCAGAGAATCGAACTCGAGACCTTCCGTAGGACAGTTCAACGGACTAACCATTATGCCAATTTGTACTACAACCGTTGCTTAACTTATTAGGTTCATTCGTTGAACTTTACCCAGGGTTGACCCAGGTTTTCTTGACAACCCTCAGAGTTGTCAACAAAAACTGGGGTTTTCGGTTTTCAAAAAACACCCAAGGGCTTTCAATTGTTTTGTTGACAACTAAAAGCAAGCCAAAATAATTTTGTGATCTGATAAAACTTTAAATTTGTTATAAATTAGTTTTAAAAATGAACGAAAACAATTTCGCGTTGTTGCTGAATGTTTCATCCGATGAGTACAACAAATATTTAATTGCAAATACACGCAATAACATGCAACATGCGAATCGCCAAAAGACAACAAAAGAAATACATATGAAATCTCATATGACTTTTGACAGTTTGAGCGTTACCTGAACTCAGCGGCGACGCGTGCCTAAAAAATGTAGTCGTTCAGTTTCAAAATTCTTATTTGCAATGCGAAGAAGTCAAACAAGTCTTTTTTTATATAAAGGTACATTATAATGTTTTTATTTTTATGTCAATAATATCTTCTAATATCTTCTAATAATCTTGTCACTGAAAAAGTATTACCGGAGCAAGATGTCATCTTTACGAAAGAAAGTAGAAATCTAAAAGAACTGTCTGGTGCTAAATTGAAGACACCAAAGAACTTATCTAACCAAAAATCTACACTTGGAGTCAGTGTTAGCAACACAAAACGTACAACACGCCGTGGAATTTGTTGATTTATCTTACCTTTCAATAATTATATTTTTCTGTTTTATTTTGTTCGCATAAATTGTTAATTTCATTATTTTTTTTTCTTCTATTTTACTATGAATTTCTTACTTTTCTTTTCTTTCTAAAAAAAGGCGAGCATATATTTTTTGCCATTTATGAATTAAAAACTATAATAAATAATTGATAATCAAATTGAATATAAAATTTTTTTTTTTTTTCTTGTTATATAAACAGTTTTTTTTTTGGCTATTAAATAAAACTCTTCTTATAGTATCTATTTCATTCTAACTTAATTATATATAATTTATTTTTATTAAATATCTTTCATATACATAATAACCTTTTATTTAAACACTATAAAATGAATAATTCAATTATGGGAGCACAGTCAAGTGATTCCAATTATCTCAGAGACAGGCTTAAAAATCGGAAAAATTTGTTTAATATTGGTCATTTTAACTGCCAAAGTTTTTGTCTCAACAACAAAAGTTCCAAGTTTAATGAAGTTAAATCCATCCTTAGTGGCCACTATTTAGACTTAATTGGTGTCTCTGAAACATGGCTAAAAAGCTATCAGAGCGATATGGCTGTAGATGTTCCTGGCTATAAAGTTTATAGAATGGACAGACCGCGAGCGAGGGGTGGTGGTGTTGCATTGTACATTGACAAACAAATTCGACCCTCTAAAATACTGAAAGGTTCTGAACCTGGTATCGAGTTTATATTCGCGGAAATCTCATCTGGTCATAATAAAATTCTAGTGGGTGTTATCTATCTTCCTAAGGGTGAAATTTCTAAAGTTGAGTCCATTTTGACCGATCTTACACAAAAATATTGTAACGTTTTCATAATGGGTGATTTCAATTTTAATCTTTTGGATAGAAATAAAAGAACAACTTGTGATAATTTGTTGGGTAGATGTAATTTGCACACAATACACAACAATATTCCAACACATTTTGATAATTTCCATTCGAATACTTCTTTATTGGATTTTATGGTTGTAAATGATCCTAACGTAGTTCAATACAATGATCAGTTCTGGATACCGGGTATCTCTAAACATGCTTTTATATTTGCTTCTCTTGATATAATTCCTGAAATAGTTGACCTTGAAATTAAAATAAGGGATTTCAAAGCAATAAATTTTGATCAATTATGGAGCAGTTTCTCGCGGATTAATTTTGATATCCTTTACAGTACAAATGATTCTAATTGTCAAGTTAATTTCTTAAATGCTCAATTAAAACATTTGTATGATGTTTATGTGCCTCTTAAAATTCTTAAACCTAGCAAAAAAGTAAATCCTCTTACTTCTCCTCGTGTGACCAGGGCTATTAATTTAAGGGATCTGTCTTTTAGGGCATATCGAAGCAGTGCCTCTGAAAACACCTGGAAAACATATTGTAAGTACAGAAATAAGGTTAAAAGTGAAATTAAGGCATTGAAAATGGAATATGGGATTCATAAATTTGAGGGTATTCAATCCAGCAAAGATCTCTGGAAAAAAATTAACGCTATTGGTCTAAGTAATAAAAAATCGGACTATGGAAATCTTGATCCGTCGATTTTAAATGCACATTTCTCGCAAAATCAAAGTCACCCAGGTAGTGTCAGTGATGATGAATTTGTTCCCGAAATCGAAAATGCGTTTTCTTTTCGTTGCATTTCTCTTACGGAGCTTCACAATGCATTGTTCTCTATTAAATCAAATGCTATTGGTTTTGATGAAATTCCAATTAAATTCATCAAGATACTTTTTCCTTTATTATCTTACCATTTATTACATGTAATAAATACAGTCCTCACTACTTCTTCATATCCTCAAGCTTGGAAAGTTGCCAAAATCATAACAATTGGTAAAAAATCTAACCCTCAAGAACCTTCTGATTTTAGACCCATTAGCCTGCTACCGGCTACTTCGAAAATCTTGGAAATTTTGATGAAGAGCCAAATCAATGATTTTATTACTAGTAAGAAGTTATTATTTTGCAACCAATCTGGTTTTCGAAAGAACCATAATACAACTTCAACCTTAATTGATCTAACCGACACAATCAAGATGAACATGGATCGCAATTATGTTTCCTTATTATTACTTTTGGATTTCAGCAAGGCCTTTGATAGCGTTAACCATGGTCGTCTTTGTTTCAAACTTAAAAGATATTTTTCTTTCTCTAATAGTGCCTGTAATCTGATTTTGTCATACCTATCGCAGCGCTTTCAATATGTCTGTATTGGAGAAAATAAATCTGATTTTATCGAAATCATTTCTGGAGTCCCTCAAGGATCTATATTAGGACCAATTCTGTTTTCTTTATTTATAAATGACCTCCACAATGCAACATCTTTTTCGCTTGTCCATCTTTTTGCTGACGATGTGCAGCTACTCTTTTCTTGTCCAATAATTGAAGTTTCCTCCTTCATCACATCCGTTAATGCTGACCTTCTTTCTGTTAACTCATGGGCTTCACTTAATAACTTGAAATTGAATCCGGATAAATCGCAAGCAATAGCGTTTTATTTTAGGCCAGTTAATAATATTTTGGATCCGGTTGTGTTAAATAATGTTATTATCCCATACCAAAGTAAGGTTAAAAGTTTGGGTTTTATACTTGATGAAACTTTATCTTGGGAAGCTCATGTAAATGGTCTTATAAGTCGGATTAATTTTATCTTGCGCAAGTTCTATAATATAAATGACTATTTGCCGCTCCATATAAAAATTAAGCTTGCCAAGACTCTTCTGCTGCCTCACTTTTTGTATGGTGCTGAAATGTTTTCTGGTGCTACTGGTATAGTGCTTTCAAGATTGAGGGTATGTTTTAATGATGTGGTCAGATTTATTTATTCAATAAAGAGGAGAGATCACATTTCTGGTTTTGTTAAATCTTTTCTGGGGATGTCGTTTCCAGCCCTTTTAGAGCTAAGAGTTCTTACAACTCTCCATAAAATAATTTTTAAGTCGATTCCTGAGTACCTTTTCAGAAAAATTGTGTTTTTAAGGAATACAAATTCTTCTAATAGGATTTCTATTCCAAGACACAGAAGTACTAGGGCTTCATCGTCGTTTTTAATTCGGGGGATTAAACTTTGGAATGGCCTTTCGAGACAAGTGCGATCTACACACAATTTTCATAAGTTCAAGCGTTTAATATCTGCTACATTTGCATAAAATACTTCCGATTCTTGTGCTTCTCTGATTTAGTTTGACGTCACATAAAATATTTGTTGTGTCTCCATGCTTATGTTTATTTAAATATGTTTATTTAAATAAGTTACAAAAAGTTTAAGTATTGACTTACTATAATTTAAATTTTTAATTGATATTAATTCATTAATTTTTCATTATTTTTTTCATTTTTTCATGTAACTAAGCATATAAATAAGGGACAATGTCCTACAATATGTAATATTAGAAACAAATAAATAAACAAATAAATAAATAAATAAATAAATAAATAAATAAATAAATAGGTATGTGTTGATGAAGTACCAGCTAGCCGTTTTCCTCATTTCCTTCATTCCACAGTAAAAAAAGCTTTCCTCGTTCAAAACTGATTTGAACGAAACCGTCCCTATGAACGACGCGCGTCTCATTTCTCATATTCGAAAAAATAAAAAAATTATATATTAGAATATGTACCTAAATAAATAAATAAAATACTTACCTACGCCCTAGCTACCCGTTTTCCTCATTTCCATCATTCTATATATTAAAAAAAAAGCTCTACTCGTTCAAAACAGATTTGCACGAAATGCTCCCTACAACGAGCGAATTGTTTTTTTTTTTTCTTGTATGCTTTCTATGGGTTCATTTCGTTGCCAAATCGTATGAACGACTTGGGTAGATACTGATCGGTTGAGTGAAAACAAAACAGTAGCAGGTAGCTAGTTCGTTTTGTTTTATTTGGGTAGTTCACAGAAGAAATGCACGAGTTGGAAAATGGAAAATATGTACGTATACATTAGATATAACTATAAGGAATGAACGAACAGTATGAGTATGAGGTGTGGGTTAATTAGATAGAAATTAAAATAATGTCGCCTGTAAGCTAGTCGTTCATGCACGACTTGAACAATATGACGCCTCGCCACTGCCTGAACTCGCCCCAGCAAAATACCTAGATCTACTTCATGGCGAGTTCAGGGCGACCCCAGGTCTAAAAAACACAGAATTTGCTCACCAAGGTGACTTCTCTTCAGGTTTTTCAAAAAACGATTTAGGGCGACCACAGGGTGACTTCAGGGCTCAACGAACAAACCTATTATAAATATTTTCTTTGGCTGAAGTTATGTTGGGTGTAAAAAAATTGGGTGTTCATTTGAGTGGAGCCATTGTTATCAATCAATACGAGTATCTTTCAATTTTGTTCAATTTACAACAGTTGTTCTTAGTGTTTTTTTTTTTCCGACGAAAGCCATGTAGTAACCATTTTTATTTTGCTTACAGAGGGAATCTTAATTATTTCGTTTTCATTTAGACTCAGTACTCCTCTTTCACTTCTTTTTAATTCTAACTGATCCCAAAGCTTACGAATGGCTGTTAAGAGTATGATGAACAGTTCGGAAAACCAATCGAAAACGAATTTGAAGTTAAAAGACAAAATTAAACAAAGTACAAACGTTTTCTTTCCCAAACTTCCCATTTTTATCAATTTTATTTTATTATACGAACTTTGAAAGAGTTGGACTTTTCTTTCGCAAACTTTCAATTTTGATCAATTTTAGTTTTGTGTATGGACTTTGACAGGTGCTGGACTGAAGGTTTTGGTTTTGCCTAAGTAAAGGAACTTAGATGGTTGATAGTTGTAAATTCACTAATTCCTGGTTCTCTTCGGGCTGTTGCACCACCAAATTAATATATTTATTTATTTGAAGGAAAAGAGATTCGTAACTGTTTTTCAGTCGAAAACCGAATGACAAAAAATGAAATTCACCAATGGATACCTACAAACTTGTTCTGGAGATTTAAAGATTTATATAACTTATGGGTTTTTTTCTCTAAACAAAACTAATTTGCATTTTATTAAACCCATAATTAACTGTACTCAAAGGTTATATGTGAAAATGTTTTCTACCAACTGACAAAACACATTCACTCATGATGCCGATCACATGATAACTTCTGGCCTTTTAAATTAGAAACCGTATCATGCAATTTTCAAAAAAAAAAAAAAATAAAAAAGAATTTAAACAAACATATTTCACAATGAAACCTTCTTCATCTATCCGTGAGATATATTCTTCTAACCACTGAAATCTCGCATGTGCCATGAAATTCTTCAATTTCTCACCGAGAAGAACCCACATTGCACTACCATTTATTTTGTGCAACACTTCCATTCCTTGAAAATATAATAAAAAACTTATTTCCTTACCAGACCGTAACTAATCTTCGGCTTTGTCGCAACATCCATGCATCGCCCTCTGGTTTCTTTAAACCTTTTGAGCGCGTTTTGCATTGCTTCCACTACCCTCTTTCTATCGTTGGTGGAAATATAAACAAACAAATCCAACAAAACAACAAAAAGAAAAACAGAAAATTATCTCCCGCAAGCATCCTCTCGAGTTACAGGTCGACCTGCTTTCATGCCTGCGTCCCACATTTGGAGCGAAGTAGCACTGCAATCTAAAAGGTATGTATATAGATGCAAGATCCAACCATCAAATGGCATCCTCAATGCCATTTGAAATGGCATCTGTCATCGTGTCCCTATCGAATTGTGGTGGTAGTGGTATATTATAATACTGGCATGGCGCTATATCATATTGCTGCTCTTTCCTAGCAACACCTCATAAATCTCCAGCGATTGCCCTATTCTCTTGTGAATGGTATTGCCAGATGAGTAGATTTTCTCCCCAATTGAGAAGTCATTGATAATTATAAAAATCTAAGATCGAATCGCTGCATCCGTTCATCAGAACAGCATACAAAGTGTATGCACTTTACTGTACCATCTAAGTCGGCTCTGTGTCATTTTAAAAGTGTGAATCGACTCAGGAATTATAAAGCGATCGCGTAACTTAAACAGTAGTAAAAGTATACTTAATCTAGATTAACCATATTCATTAGAGATTTTAAAAAAACTTGAATAAACATTCAACTAGAAACAATCCTTCAAAAGAATCCTTAGATCTTTAATTTTGCATTACGCGATGGACAAACTACATAAAAATATTTCTTCTCCATCTAGAATAATGTAAATATTATTTAAATAATCACAAGCTGTATAAATGTTTTGTAAAAATGTTCTTTTTTCAGCGAAAATTTATTTGTTTTGAAGTTGTTTGTATTCAATTTTATTTTTGCTTGTGGTATAGTTGTGTTTTGTTACCTTATCTGTCAAATTTAGGGTTGTTCAACGTTAATTTTCTTACGTAACTTTGCGAAGCCCTCATTAGTTAAAAGAGCTGTTTGACGTGTTTAAAATTATGAAAAAAGTTTAACTAAACGACTGCGTTAAGTAAAATGGGGTCTATTCCTTAAACGAGCAGTGCCCAAAATTTTTCGCTGAATTCTATTTTTTTTTATACAAATGAGGTGATTAATTAGGTCGTGATTTTACTTTCATTTTTTAAATGCAAACCTTGTTGAAAAAATGTTAGAATTTTGAAAAATAGTACCATAACGCTCCGCTACGAAATTGTCATAGATTTGATTGTGTTAATTGCAGCAGAAGTGGCCATAGTGGCATATTGATTTATAGCTTTTACCAAAAAGGACATTTATTAATCAGATAACTTACTTTAGGGTTTGTTCTCTTCTCTTTCATCTTACCAGCGGAAGTGACAATGTCAATCTCGTTTAAAACTAATGGGCATTTGTTCAGAGTGTGACAGCAGAGTGGAGTGGTTCGTTTGAATATTTAAAAAAATAATCTGTTAAATTCAAAAATTGAAAATAAATATATATGTACGTATGTACATATAACAGTAATAATTATGCATATTTATTTCTTTGTGTGTATCTCTCTCTGTCGTATTGTCTAAAGCCGATGGCCTCAGTTGCCAGTGTTTTTCTGTGTCTCTACTTCGTGGATTTATCCACGGTGTAGCGTAAAATGTAATGTAATGTAAATAAAACAAGAGATTATCAGAAAATCAAAACAAAAAGATGACTTTTTGACACTAGAACTTCCAACGATCTTACTTTTTTGGAATTAAGAAACGATGAAAGTTACCTTTTAACAAAAAAAGAAAGTATTTTTCTTTGAAATAAAGTTGTCATTAGCTGTGGTTTTTTGGGAAAGCTTTCCGTAGTATGTCAGGATTATACTCAAACTGGACTACAGTCGATAAAATCTAAAGTAGAATCCTACTGCGGATGGGTTTTCGACCTTCCTTCATTTGAGTGTGTAAAAGAATGTTTGTGTTATATTTTAAGGCTAGACAAAAATTCATACAAAATAGCCTCTTCATCACTATATTAAAACTAACTTACTGACCCTATGCGGGCGTTCTAAGTTAAACTATATCTTAATTCTAATGCCTTTCGGCCTAAAAACTATTTTTATAATTAACTATACTATCTCGATTCTCGAAAACAGAGGTAAAAAAAACTCGGTATATTTGTAACTTTTTTTTGTTTATATATACATAATACTTATAAACTAAACTAAAACTAATTAAAACTACTTAAAGTTACTTAAAATAACCTAAAATTACTCAAAACTGGAACAGCCACAGCAGCAGTTTTTTTGTTGGTCCCACCCTGACTGTTCCTACTTAAAATTAGCCTTAACTCTAAGTCGGCAAAGACATACAAGTTATAGTCAAATTTCTCTCCATACAACCACCATAACTGGTTTTCCTGTCTCGCCCTGTCCCTCCGTTCGGACATAGTCCTACTGAACCGAAGGCGCTCTGCTCCGCCTTTTGCGAGGACCGACGTCTCGACTATAAAGGAGCCACCTATCCACATTTCTAGCGGAATCGCCATTTTCTCCTGGACCATCCCTCTACTGTCTAAGTAGAGGAATGTATCGGTCGGAATAGAGCCGAGACGCACACTCTCATAATAATTTTCTTTAGGATAGTATGTTTGTTGTTCGGTGACTCTTGAAATGTGACTCCAAATCAGCTTTGTCAAAAAATTATCAATTCTGTTGATATTGGCTCTGTTGTATAGAACTGGTTGGAATGATAATGTTTTTACACCGACCCTAGTGTTCTGTGTAATCCAAGACAACTTCTAGGGCACTGCCTCTTGAACACCCGAATCCGATGAGGGCCATGTAACAAATCACCTTCACCTTGCTATCAAGGCAGCTACTGTAAAACAACCGTTTCTTCAGGGCAAAAGGTCCTCTAGCCCTGGTCACAGCAGCATTAATATGTCGGTCGAAATACAAATACCCATCCAACCAGACGCCAAGCTACTTTACTACACTAAAAATGTTTTTATTTTTGTTCTAATATTTTGGTGCGATTGATATTTGTATACATCTGATGGCTGTGTTCCTTGAGTAGTTGTTCGTTTTTCCCGATGTGTTTTTTTATTGGACACAAAAATCAATCTTTTCCGTTATTCTTTGCATATTACAATTTACTATTTATTTTTTAACTAAACACGATCCATACACGTCATACGATTCAGCCAGCAATATTCACGATCCGGCTTACCAATTTCTTACACTCTAACAAAAAATATACTGATCCAAATCTTTCAAGTCTTTTACTTTTAATATTCCCTTATTCCATTGCTTCAGAAATATACAGTGATGTAAAATTTGTAGTTTTATTTGACATCTCACCAAAACGCCATTTCGTACTGTTAGCTGTTATTTATGTCTTCCCTGTGCAGGGACGGGTTAGAATATTCCTGCAGCGCCTCCCCGCTTGTCGTAAAAGGCGACTAAAGGAGTAAATACATCTAGGCCACAAACAGCAAGGTGAACCTAGCGACACGTAACACCTATAAACTTTCCCAAAAGTGTGCATGCCGATCCCTGGGTTGGCACGACTGGAGATCACCGGTGCCGTAAAAGAGAGATCAAATACAAAACTGGAGCATGCACACGTCGATACTTACAACGGATTTTGTGAATTCAAGCATTATGGAAGTACTCGTCCGAAATGACACTACCCCGCCAGGCACTACCATTGTTACACATGGTACTGATCCTGGACCGAGCAGCAATGCTCGGGTCAGAGCTAGACGGATTCCGGGGGCTAGCAAAGTAATGCCGCAGATTATACAAAATCTGAGAGTTGCGAGTTGGAACGTTGGCAGTATGACAGGTCGAAGCTTCGAGCTGGAAGAGATGATGAAAAGAAGGCGAGTGGACATCTTATGTGTTCAAGAAACAAAATGGCGAAACACGGGAAACAGGGCCCGTTTCTTGGATACGAGGACAAAAAACTATAAGATGTTCTACTATGGAACGGAAAAGGGTAAAAACGGAATCGGAATCATCCTTGCAAAACATCTATTAGGCAGCGTATTGACCATTTCGAAATCCAGCGACCGTTTGATGTCCCTTAAATTGGTGATTAAAGGAAAGTTGTGGAATATTGTCACTGCATATGCTCCCCAAATTGGATGTGAGCAGGTGGAAAAAGATGCATTTTGGCTAGACTTTCACAATCTACTTAAGGACATCCCAAAGGAAGAGTTTTTGTTCGTGGGCGGAGATTTGAACGGACATGTCGGCAAGACAAACGAAGACTATGAAGATTGCCATGGAGGCCTCGGATACGGCACCAGGAACCCTCCTGGTGAAGACATCCTGAGCATGTGCAAAACATACGGTCTTATCGTACTAAATACCATGTTCGTCAAACAAAGCCGACACCTGGTCACTTACAGCAGTGGTGGAAATGAAACCCAGATTGATTACCATTTGGTATCTAGTTTCATGAAACCCCGGGTAAAAGATTGCAAAGTGATACTAGGAGAAGCGATCGCCCACCAACACCGTCTCCTACTGACAGAATTTTTTATGGAGACAGTGAACGACAACAAACATACAAAAACTTTTGGGAAGATCAAATGGTATAATCTGGATAAGGAAAAAGGCGAAGCTTTCATTTCGAATATGCAAAACTTTCTGTATAACAACACCGATATAGTTCGAAATGAAGAGAGTACAGCACAAAGTATGTGGGATCTCCTACAGAGAACTTGCAAAGAAAAAGCCAAAACACTGTTAGGGGTTTCAAAAGGACACAACCAACAAGGCAAAGAAACATGGTGGTGGAATGATGAAGCTAAATCAGTTATAAGTAAAAAGAAAATGGCTTTCAAGGCTTGGTCGAAGTGCCCCTCTAATGATACAGAGCAAAAGTCACGCCTCGAAGTGGAATATAGAAACTGCAAGAAAGAAGCGAAGAAGAAGTGCGCCCAAATTCAAGCAAAGAATACAGAAAACCTGTATCGGGAGCTGGATGAAATTTCTACCCCGACAGCTGGTGCTATTCAAGAGCTACGGCAAAACACGAATAAGGGCGCAACTATCTTCAAAATAGCCGCTCAAAGAAGAAGAAATGCCCAGGAGATTTGTTCGCCAAAGTTCATTAACAATGCTCAAGGCCAACTACTTGTGGAAGACAACGAAATTCTTCACAGGTGGCGACAGTATTGTGACGGACTTCTAAACGAACAATTTCCAAGGCTATACTTTCCAATAGCTTCACCTAACTTAAGCGAAGTATCCTATGTCACAGTCGAAGAAGTTAGTGAGGCGGTAAAATACTCCAAAAAGGGAAAAGCTGTTGGCCCAGACGAAATACCCTCAGAGTTTTGGAAAAAGATGGGAGACATCGGGTTTAGATGGCTCATGATTCTTGTCTCCAAACTTATACGAGGTGATCGCATGCCTAATCAATGGAGGGAAAGTTACCTTCTTCCAATTTATAAAGGAAAGGGTGATACTCGAAGCTGTGATAATTACCGTTCGATTAAGCTGATGTCACACACCATGAAGATCGTTGAGCGAGTCTTGGGTAGCCGACTGCGAAAAATAATTAGGCTATCTGATGACCAGTGCGGGTTTGTCGGGGGTAAGTCAACCACGGATGCAATCCAGAGTATAAGAATAATTATGGAAAAACATCGGGATTCTTTGGAGGATTTGCATGTCGTATTGGTTGATTTTGAAAAAGCATTCGATCGGCAACCACGAGATCTAATATGGGTGGCCCTCAGGCAACGAGGAGTTCCAGAAACCTATGTGCGGATAATTATGGACATGTATGATGGAGCAGTTACTAAAGTAAGATGCGCAGCTGGAGTCACCGAAGAATTCGAAATCACAGTAGGTGTACACCAGGGAAGTGTCTTGAGTCCCCTGCTCTTTATTACAGTTCTTGATTACCTGCTTGAAGGCAAAGTGACGGATCCAAAAGTGCATCAGTTATTCTTTGCTGACGATGGAGCCATCATAAGTGAAGACCCGATATCCCTACAACGAGCACTTGACGTATGGGTGGATGTTCTAGAAGGAAGTGGGTACCGCATAAGCGCGAAAAAGACAGAATACCTATGCTGCCCATTTTCTGATCCACACAGGCCTATTCCAGACATTTATTTGAATGGAGTAGTGCTTCCCAAGTGTGAAAAGTTTAAATATCTGGGGTCTATGATAAATAACGAAGCTACTTGTGATGACGATATCAATCATCGCGTAAGCGTAGGGTGGATGAAGTGGCGGGAAAATTCTGCTATCTTCTGTGACCGAAAAATGCCCCCTAAGCTGAAAGGAAAGCTCTACACTTCAGTTGTGCGTCCAGCACTCACATACGGTTCACAATGTTGGACAATGTACAAAAAGTATGAGAGTAAGCTAACGGCAGCTGAGATGAAGATGCTTCGTATGACAGCAGGAGTTACAAAGCTTGATCGAATTAGAAGTACGAAGATCCGAGGAAGCCTTCATGTTAAGAATACCATTTCCCAAAAAATTGAACACGACCGACTCAGTTGGTATTGCCATGTTCAAAGGAGAGATCCTGAGAACCCCGTCAAAAAGGCAATATCATACAACGTTCCAATTCGGAATAAAAAGAAAGGTAGGCCTAAACACTCCTGGTACAAACAAATGCAAAAACACCAGCATTCAGTTGGCCTCAGAAATGGAACAATACAAAACCGGGAGGCTTGCCGCCGATTTCTGAGGTCAACCCGGCGAACCCCACAGGCGGATCACTAGTGTGAAGCAGATACGTGGGAGAGTTATGATCCCCTCGACATCGAGATCATAACAGCGCCGAAACAAAGGAAGAAGAAGAAGAAGCTGTTATTTATGTCTGAAATTGTGTGAACAAACAGTTGTTGGTTGGTTTTACTTTTTAATCATTAAGAAATGGAAATAAAAAGTGTTTAATTTTGACATTTGCGACATTGTTGCTATAAATTACAAATAGTGCGGTCACGATCTAGTAACAAAAATAAAACTTTCAAATTTTACTACTACCGACAATTAATACATGAGACATAAACGATGACATTTTTAATTGACCATTATCTACGAACAAATCCCCATTTTTATTTTTTCGGATTTTTATGACAGCTGTTCGATAAATATTAAATGTGAAATAAAGAAAACTAGCTATTGTGGATGGTGTTTTATGGAAGTTTTTTAATCTACTACTATACTACTAACAACTAACACCACGCTAAATGATGACTGTGACAAGCTGATGTTTCCAAGTATCTAAAGGTGAAAAAACCCGAAGAGAAAAGAAATATTGTTACAAATGCTTGCATTAAGCAGTACTGATGGCGTTTATATACACATAAGATCCCAAAAACACGGCTATTTTGGTGATTTTCCTCCATTGCTATGTTAAGCCAAACATTTTCTTTATCGGTCTGTCATTTTTCTTTCGAGCCGATTAATAGTTTTTTAAAGCTGGCGTAACTGTTTCAGCGGGTCTCTTCCATTGGCATTAATATATCCAACAAAGACTTTTTGACAATGTCAATTTTGATAGATAGATGGAGGTAAATTATTTGTAACTTTTATGAAAGCAATATTTCCCATTCATCAAAAGGCCGGAAAATGGAATTTTAATAAAGATGTATAAAAACCAACAATTATCAACTTTTTGACTGGATAATTTATTCACTCGTACAGTCTCTTAGTTTTGTTGGGATTTATCGACTGAAATTGAACTTTGCTAGGTAGTTTTCAATGAAACACATTAAGTGCAATTTGTCAGCAATTAAATGCCTACCCAAGCAATAAATTGCTATTAAAATTATCATTCCAAATTTTAATAATGAAACTAAAGTGTTATATCGGAGTATAAGCGAACACATAACCACATCTGTCATTTCTAACATGACAACCGAAAATAGCATATTGTGTGAATATCTGGGTTCAACCAAAACAATTGAATATTGGCAACATCGTCAATTAGTTTCATTGAAACAGTTTAATGCGCGTAGTAGAGTAACATCACTTGTTGCTGGGAAGATAGCACCTTCACCAAAAAGGTGGAAGGTGGGTCGTCATCATAGACTATGTCTACGTCGCTCGTATCACATATCCCACAATGTTTGCAAATAATCACTTAAAGCCCAACACACAACGTTCTGCTCACGGCATTATAGAGCGGCACTAAATTGGTGGCGGCACTCAGCCGCAGATTACTATTGTGAAGAATCTGAGACCTGTCTTCAAGATCTTTGCATTGTAGATGGAGATGGAGAAGAGTTGGATGGTGTGGCAGAGCGTTTGATTTTGCGGTGACTTGGGTGGTGATGGATGTTGATGCTGGTGACATAGCACCTTATACATTATTGTGCAAGCCAATATAAGCACCAATTTTCAATTTGAATTGATGTGGAAGAATGTGATCGTGTAAATTGGATGCGCTTGCAACTTTGAACGAGACATGTTGGCTCTGAATCAATCATCTGTCAATAATTTTAGTCTGAGCATTTGGGCTTGTCAGTTATGTAAAGATATTGTTAACAATATAATTGACGAGATGTGCAATATTAAACTTGCATACTGAAATACACGTACATATATAACAACAGGATTTTCATTTTGTTTTAAGCCATCTATCGGGAAAATTAAGTAGAGAACTTTACTATACTTGGCTGCCTAAATTTGCAAAAGTAACTGGAAAATGAAGTGATTAAGAATTTCGTTTAATTTGGTGTCTTCATAAACCAAATACTTAACAAAGAAGTATAACAAGAATTACAATAAATGGAGTGTTATCAAATCGTACAATACTTAAATTTTGTCAACGAATATCCTCTACTTTTTGGAGTATGCTGCTTCTAGTCATTGAGACCAATCGCTCTGGCTTGGTCTCTTAACCTAAAGGTACGGTCTTCCTGGTCTCTTGTATTCTGGGGATTGGGATCTTTTGTATCTGGAGCATTATTTTCTATTCTCTCGATGTAGAACACATCTACATGTAGATTTTCCGGTTGTATCTTCTTCTTCATTCGACCTCCTTAAACTACAAATATTTCTGAAAGAATTTGTTTCCTCTCTCTAGCGCTCTCTTTCTGTGTATCGTCTAACAATAGGCGTCTTAAATCAGGGCTAGTAGTATTCAGAATTTCTATAAGTGTATTACGAATTTTGAAGTTGCAGTGGTTTCGTTCATGCAGTTAATGTGGTGGACTCGGAGTAGAAGAACTAGAAAACTACTTCGAAGTTGTTGCTACGTTTTACCTTAACTACTGGACAGATTAATTTTTGATAGCTCGTTTTTCAATCGATTTGAAGGATTCTACTACGGCACTTTTGGGGCACCAGATGGTGTCAGTATCGTTTACGTACCATAGAAGCTGGATATATGCATCTGTTAAAGGTGATGTTTTTATAATAAGATCTGTCAGATGCACAATCTGTTTGAGAACGTAATTGAAGAAGTCATAGAAAATTTGCCATCAGTACTGCTTAATGCAAGCATTGAGAAAAGTAAATACATCTTCTGCGAGAAACCATGTTCATTTTGGGAATAGTTCAGTAGAGATGTGGACATGTTGTCTAATGTCACTTGACACTTTTGGATCAGATTCCTGGCCATGGCCATATCGAGTAACTGATGACGAATGCTATCATATTAGGCTTTAAAGTAGATGAAAAGATGGCGAGTGTGAACTTGACATTGTTGTTCTCTTTCAAGTGGAATTCTATTAAAACAAAGGAACAGCTTCTTTGTGTAAAGTCGACTAATTGTATATATTGCTCATAGTTCATTAATCGGACATGCTTTCTAGCTCGCCGCCCATTTTTTACTAATTATCTAATGCATTTAACGCATGAACACAATCACTCCCAAATCGAAGACCTCCGCTGTTAGCCCATCAGAACTGACAATCGGACCTGACGACAGTCAGCAGCAAGTTGCTTAAATTAAAAAAAGAAAAAAAAACAATTTTCCTATTATCGCTGTTGACATCTGTGGTAGGTGACCTTATAGTGAAGAGCTTCTCGCTCAGTTGCTGTCTGATGTCTGTAGATTTTATAAAACCCTTTTCCCATTCAATGACATCCAGATGTCAAAATATTCACCAGAGTTTGCCATTTCATTGTGACGGCTATAGAAAACTCCGTGAGTACGCTAAAAGGGTGCTGGAAATGTTGTGCGGAATTTCCAATTTTGGGCAA
Organism: Philhelius festivus; assembly: GCA_963931855.1. NCBI lineage: Eukaryota > Metazoa > Arthropoda > Insecta > Diptera > Syrphidae > Philhelius > Philhelius festivus. The sequence goes on along the minus strand of OZ007555.1, from coordinate 167,437,550 downwards.
ATTTTCATCTTTTTGGGCTAAGCACATTTTTGACTCAGCAGTCAACAAGAAAAATTGCCGCAATTGACCAAACACAATCCGCAAGAACTCGACCGATATCAATGTGAATGTTTGGTGCTGTTTATGGTATGGCGGCATCATTCTACCTTATTGCTTTCGAAATGAGGAAGGAGACCCCGTTACCGCCAATGGTTTCGGATGTGACTAAGAATTTTGGTGAATGCGTCATCTCAGGGCGAGTATTCACCAAATGGTGGTGTTCCCCAAGGCTGCGTTTTGTCTCCGACTCTCTTACTCATTTTTATTAATGATCTCTCGTCTGAAACTTCTAATCCACTTCAGTGTTTTGCTGACGACTCTACTCTCAGCTTTTCATACTCGTTCCCAAATTCACGTCCATCTCCTTCGGAAGTGGAGCAATGCTCACTCGAGTTGCATTTCTCCCCTTTATCAATTCACCCGTGATACACGCTTCGCTAAAAATGCTCATCAGTTCACCCTCGAGCCTATATCCGCTGTGTAGCACTGGGGGTGTAAAATGTGTACGAAAATTTTAGGTTAAGAGATAATAACCTTTATTCGTGGTAGCTCCAGATCCTATATCCTACTTTCCTAACTGCTCATACTGTGTTTTTTTTTTTATATTATACACTCACTCAAGGGGTTATGACTACCCTTATAATGGCATTCATAAATCCTTGAGTGCGCGTATAATATAAAAAAAAAATCTTTTTGCTATTTTAGGAAGATTTCTAGCAGAGGGTCCTCGTTTCGTTTTCCTTGGTAGGAAAGATAACCCGAAGGCATATCCACCAAACCAGAATGCCTAGTTCATTGTTTAACTATAGGATACTAGGCCGTATCCCACTATATGTTAATATGATTTCACACGTTGAGCATTCCCTTGACACCAACTTTTTTTTCCAACACTTTGGCTAGTTATGGTTAGGTATATAACAATACCCTTAAACTTAGCTATGTGTTTTGAACTAACTACTCATTATTATCAACAAATAATTAAATCTCAATTTGAAAAGCTAATACAAAGGTTAAGGCAATAAAATCAAGTTCCTTCATTTAAGCGGCATTCATACAGTTGTGCCGATTTCGACACGCTCCCGTTACGATAAAATATGTTTATAAAGGAATAATGAAATTAATCGAGACATATGTAGGTATTGATAGTGTGAATGTACTCATTGCTTCTGGTGTAAGATTGTGAATCTGGCCTTATTTTTTTTTCTAATAACTATAAGCTTTATTTTCTAGTGAAATAAATTTATTCTTTTAATTTTACAGATTTTCTGTACCGGCACAATGTAACTTTTGACAACGTAACAACTGAAGTGGAAATCATGGATACATCGAAATGTGCGGTGAGTTGAATTAATTTGTATATCAACCTTGAAAAGTATGTATCTTTCCGTATACTATCATTATCATCCTTATCCTGAACTTGAACCTGAACCTTATTAATCGATCTATACTCGCAAATTTCACAGCCTAATGGGCGCAGCTCAAATTTCAAAGTTTTCGAGAAATCTTTTTTAAGTATGTATTCATGTATATTAAGACAACCATCAAGCCAACCTTGATTTTCAATGACCACCTTTGCTGCGATCGGTTTCACAACCTTCGCAGTTGACTGGATTCCCATGACCAATTGCCACTGTCGCTATTGTCGGTCGATGAAAACAACGACAACGACAACGTCTGCCTTTAGAGCAGCCTTTTACAGCTGTAAACAATGATTAATTGCAGCCTCCTCATTTGGCACTGGTCCAGAGAGAGAGTTGCTTCTAATTTTTTGTTCGAGTTTGTTGTTTCACTTGGTGCCGTTTCGGTCGGCAAAGTGCTTTGTTGTCGGGACACATGTCGCACAGTCTCTCTTCCAGCAATAATCTATATACAACTGATGGGAGAGCCTTTGGATCACACGAATGCAAAAGCGCAATCCAGTGACCCAATAACGTTAATTGCCTCCGAATCCGAACCTTTTTTCTTTTTTTAACAATGCAATTGGTAACAGCCCCGCGAAGCCTCTAAGAAGTCTGTGTTTTTTGTAAGTCTTTTATAAAGTTGGATTGAAATAACTTTACGAACTGCAGTAGTTCCTGCGACTTGGTCAATTCCCCCAGTCATTCATTGGGAGAAGTTGGCGAGAAGGCAATTCGTGTGCGTCATTTCAACAGACTCGACTTGCGGGCTGGCACACAGCACAAAGTCACAGTCGAGTCGGCAAGTCTAACTAAACCACTTGACTTCGATTTGCACAAAATGTGCCGGCATGACATTTTGAATTTAAGATTTCGGAACGCAAGTTCAAAAGGTCCTTATCCCTTCTATTTCTATGTATATATTCTTGCAACCGCACAATCATCATAAAGCCTTATTTTGCGAATTTTCGAATCGAGTGGGCTCTTTGAAGCAACGACAGCCACGCGCAGTGTCTGTGGCGCGAAGCAAATCTTTCACGGAATGCCATTCGTTTAGTGGGAAATGAAATGGGCAATTAAAAATACCGCGCCACCACATTTATTTGTGGTTTGATCAGTCGTTTGGCCGCAAGTCGTCGCGTCGTCGTCGTCGGAGATTTCTTTGCCAAATGCTATTTCGAAAGAAGTCCACTCCTGGGTCAGTCTAGAGCCAAGAACAAGAGGGGAAGCAGTATCGTGCGATATCGATTGACAGCAAAGTGATGAATGTTTTAATTAGCTGAAATCGTGAGCTGGTTGTGAAAATTCGCTGCCCTTATTGAGCGAAAAGATTAAGATTTCTTAGCGATCGGCTTAGAAGTTTTGAGTTATTAAAATCAGAATTATAACTGCAAAGGAAATTTCTTACTCAATAATAAATAGACTTATAGGGTTGGGTTGGAGTCGTGAATATGCAAAGCCTTAGATTGATGGAGTTGTATTTTTTACAAAAGATACGATTTCGCGATATTTTATTTTAATAGGTTTGATCTTAAACTTTAGGTCTGGGTATGGAAGAGCGAGGAGGTTTTGCAGTACATTTTCATTTTAAGGCTTTTAGATATTGGATAATGGAGGTGCTGAAAGTTGATTATGATAAATTTTAAAATATCAATTGCTCTGGGCTCAAGAAATTGCTCTGGACTTTTGATATTCTGAAAATTTAATTTATTTAGTTTTCTTTAAACATCTTTAGATTATAGCCCAGAATAATTAAAAAAAAGCTGATTTTGGTGCAAATATACATATGTATTTCTTAACCTACGTTCACACTAGCCGCGTTTTATTATTATCGCCAATGATCCATATAGACAGTTGTGTTGTATGCTCATCTCCCTCTTGCTTATGATTGTTGATTTTCAAATGTGTCTTGTCTTTTTTCTTTTTCACTGTAGGTTACAATACCTTACCATAAAAAGCCATCTACTCGCCAGAAAAAGAACTAATTTCTGAATAATTAAAATAGATCCAGATAGAGAACAAGATCCCAAATTGTTTTTGTAATACATGTTAAAAATTAATCCAGATCCGGATCCACATATATCCGTAGATAATAAAACGCACCTACTATAGTGATCAACATTGTTTATTTACGTTGTCGATCAACATAGTCAATATTGTATCCCATTCACATAATCTAAGTTTGTACATACTCGTATCTACATGTCAATTTTGACGTCTATAATGTCATTTGTGTTGAAGTAATTTCAGAATAATTTGTGTACTTTTTTGATCATGTGAAAAGATGAAAGATGCTATTTTTGTCATCCATGCAATAGAAACACAATAATAAAAACAAAACAAAAAACTATAATAAATTCCAAAAGTTAAAATAATGCAACTATTACAGACAAAACAAAACTGACAGTTGACTATTGTGTTGACGAACACGTCCAAATAAGAAAATTATTGATCATTCGATACAGCTTTCTTAATTTCTAACCATTTGAATCGGGTTGGGTTCAGTTCAATAAAAGTTGATTTTATCATTGATTGACACATATCAGCGTAATGTGGACCCTGCTTTAACTTGTTCCTAAAAGTACTCTTAAGTTCTTTAAAGTGGGTGTGAAAGGGTACGTAATTTTCTTATTTGCAATCTTATAGGGTTTTTCAATAAGGGTGGGAAGATGTTGAAATTGAATAAAACAAGCTCAGTGTGAGGTATGTATGTGTTGACAAAATTTGAAAGGCCCATGTACATATGCTTAGAATATGACATAACCCAAATGACCCTTCCATTTCTTACGGTGAAATTGATCCGAGTGGGTGATTTTCAATGAGGCTTCCGCAAAGATCCAGCTGAATTTGATTCATGGCCTGTGTTATGTTCATTGGTCGATTGTGCTTTATTTGCGACTTCAGGGAACTCCAAAAGAAAAAGTGGCCAATTCACATCACCTCCGCGAGAGATAAGCTAACCCGCAGAATGTCAATCGTAGCGACCGTGGGTGTGGCACGTCACATTTCATCTAGGTCTATAGGCTCCGCTTAGGGCCATACGAAATTGGTTATCATCTTTCTTTAGCGCTCATAATTGACGGTGACCGCCTCAACAACGTTTTCGAAAAAAATACAAACCATTGCCGGTCTATGGTCATAAACTTTGAGCTAACGAACACTATTTTTTGTAATAAAGTCTTATCGTTTGGACTTGCTGTTTCATCGTGTAACTTGTCATGGTGATTTTGCACTAGTAACTGAATAATAAACAATAGATTTGACAGATGTCACCGAAACTACATGGCTGCCACAAGCTGCACAAAATCTACCCACCTCAATGAGAGAAGAATTTGATTCCAACAATGTGATTTTCGGTTTAAAAGGTTCAATTTGCATACCTCTGGAAAAAAAGTACATTGGTGACAAATCCTACAAACATGGTGGTCCTCAGCTTACATCACTAAAACACGAAATAATTCGTCTGGGAACCTATTCTGTGAAAGTCACCAAAAAATTTGATTTTTCATATTGAACTTTGTCTGGATTTACATTAGTCCCTTTTTATTGGTAAATGTATAGGCAGCGCAGTAAAATTTTACACAGTAAACAACAACAAAGGAATAGTGCGTATAAACTAAGCAGTAATAAGAGTGCACATAATAGTGCTGATAGAGTTTTGGAGCATCTGATGGATTACAGTGACACTCAAATTGGTTGCAAAAGTTTTATTTTTCGTGAGGTTGGCAGGTTTTGATTATTCGAGAATGTGTTCGGTGATATTTGTTCATTTTATGGTAAATTTTCACAAGAGCCAAAATTATGTGGTTTGAAATATTAATTTACGATTAGACGGTAAACGTTAATAGTCAATGATCAAAATTTTGCCTCTTAATGCGTGTGCATGTTCCCTATCTGTCACGTGAGAGTATGAAATTCATCGAAGGATGGCTGCGATGCCAAACAATTAAAAAGGACATGAAAATGATTTTTTTCTGACACCGCGAGCCTTTATTTGACTTTGTGTACATATATGCCATTAAGATTTGATTTTATTAATAATTTTGCCACTTGTTTGACAACAAATTTGTCAGTAATGTTAATTCAGCATAAACCACATCAAAACGTATACTTTTCCAACGCATCCCTTAGCTTATTCAAAAGTAGTGTATTGTTTATTCGTAGGTATATATACGAGTACATATATATCATTTTTAGTTTTTGTTTTCTTTTACTTTGTTCACTTAATGAGTCTGAAATATCTACTAAATTAAGATGATTTGCTAAAAGAAACTCAGAAATTATGTATAGCCCTTTTCTGTTTTGGATCTTTATTCATTTCAATTTGTATAATTTTTGTAAGAAATTACATATTTATCTTACTTCTTTTCCAAATCAGCTGATTTTGACACGGGTATAAATGCAAAGCATACCAACTTTAAAATTTAAAGTAAAAGTGTATATGCAGTCAAAAAAGCATTTTATTCGGACTTCCATTGCTGCACTATGTATAGATTACCAATAAAATACGCCTATTGTGAGATAGCATGGAAAATCATAGAAATCTGGTATCAGGCCAATCTGTTTTTTAATGTTTTTGTTACTTTCTGTCTTCGTAAGGTCTCAAATAACCTGACGTACTACCTCTTTCATTCCATTTTAGCGATAATCACATGAGTATTCGTATTAATAGGTTTCGTTTTCGTGAAAACAGTTTATTGCAGGTTTGCGTGAATAAGCTATTGTAACATTCGTAGTTTGAGGAAGATTTACCTGCTGCTTACATCTTTATTATTAAGTACAGGCCAGCTATTTTGGCATTGAGTGAAACTAATAATGAAAATACTAATATTTCAGAATTTAGCGTACCACTTTTTTTTTCCTTTTTAAACCATGGTCTCGTATTGCCAATAATTATTAATTTTGCTTTTCCAGTTTCAGCCTCATTATGACCACTGTTATAATAAGAACTTAAATTGTATAGTAATACCTACATACCTTTAATCACATTACCGAGCGAAACGTAATTACATTACGAACCTGGAATTCTATACAATTTTGTCCCTTACCTTCTTAATTCACATTGACATATAGCCGCATATTTGATAAATGGAAGGTAAGAAAATGACAAAATAGTCTTTTATTCTCGCCCAAGTGTGAATACCAATATAGTGTAAAGAGAGTTTAAGATTGGGCCGCAAACAAAAACCATTTATAAGGCGTTTCGGTTACAGAGAGACATTACTCCACTTGTTAAGCCGATGTAAATGTTTGGTATAGATTGTTAGAGTAATAGATAGCCAGAGTAGGGCAAGCCTTATTATTATTAGGAGTATTATTTATTATTTAATTATTTACTAATCTGACAGTTTTGTTTCTCTGAGCTCCTCCTTAACAGTTTTGTTCTTTAGATTAGATTACGAGCTAGGGACAAGGGCTTTCCATGAGAATTCCCGATCGTTTAGTTCGTTTGGGTTCCTCTTCAATTAACTCACTGGACAGGTTCTCCTCCGAGAGCTCCACCCGTTTAGTTCCCTAGATTGCACGAATAGCTCTTATGTAAAAGTACTTTAGAATTTAAAAAATATATATATAAAATAAATAATATAAAACATGGAATTTATGAGATACAAATTTCAAATGCATGAAATTGCCGTCTGATTTCCAGAAAAGTATGAAAGCTCCACTGGTCACTATGGTTTTTCGATAGTGACATAGATTCCGGTGTTGATATTATAACTGGTAGTATATTTAATAGAATGGAAACTTATATCCCTAACATGACTAAAGTAGTAAGTTCCACAAAGAATTCCTGGTACGACTATGGCTATAAAGAGATAATCAGGTTAAGAGAGTTATGTTTTCGATGCTACAAAACAAAGCCCACTGAGGAAAATCGGAAAAAGTCCAGACAATTTGAAGAATAAATTTCTTACTTGACCAAAATCTATAAAAAAAATTACTACAATGTCAGAAAGGTACCAAACATTTTTTGTGTTTTTAAAAAAAATATTCAAAATTCTTCCTAGTCATTGAAAACTTATTCACAATAACACTCATTTATTTTGTAAGCTCGAAAGAAAAATCAAATTTTCTTTCAGCTTGCAGTTTGCTGAAAATTCGAATTTTTCACTCAGTCTTATGACTCCTCCTGTATTTGATGGTGTTAATGGGGAACAGATTTCTCTCTCAGTTGCAAGAGTCCTAAAAGATCTTAAATACAAAAACATCTGCTGGTCTAGATTGCGTATAGCCTTTAGTTCTAAGAAGGTGTTCTTCTACGCTGACAAACCATTGCGTAAGTTTTTCTATCTTTCATACCCCTTGGGTATTTTTCCGAGTAGATGGAAAACAGCATATGTCCAGCCGGTCCCTAAAAAGGGCGAATCTTTCTCACCCTCTAATGTCAATAATGAGTTTAAGAAATATGTCGAAGAACGAAAGCTCTTAAATGATCGACAGTTCGGTTTTTGTAGCAAAAGGACCACTGGTGATCTGATGGCATATCTCACCGAAAAGTAGAGAAAACAACGGTAATTGCACTTGATATTTCTAAAGCATTTGATAGGGGTTGGTACGAAGCTCTTTTATCGAAAATGTGTGCATTTAGTATCGAAAAGTCTCTTTTTCGTTGAATTAGAAATTACCTTTCGGACCGCTCAGTACAAGTTGTATTGGACGGTTATAAGTCTGATATTCATAAAATAAATTTTGAAAAGCTCACCATTAGTCGGTATGTATGTAAATGACCATCGCTTTTGGAATGATCATATATTTAACGCAGCTAAAAACGCAGCTTAATATAGCTTAAATACAGAGGTTTTTTATAGCCGCACTATTAGAATGTGGAATATTTTGCCCCTCTCAATTGTTCCCCTCATTATGATGCAGAAGCTTTCAAAACTAATGTACGTAGAGATCTCCTAATAAATCCTCTCCAATTTAGTAAATGAGTGCACTGTGTTCCATTTCAACATTATTAGGGTAGTCGATCATTACCCCTTGAGTATGTGTCCGTCGCAGTGTCTCATCTATATGTTCCAAATGTCAAACTCGTATCGCATGAACTAGATAAATAAATTAGAAGTCCAAAATGACTCCTTCACCAGCTGTAGCTTAACGGAAGCTTTGATTGGAATTCCAATTATAAAAATTGCCAAAAAAAAAAACAAATATTGGTCGTTCGAGTTAAGCTGTAAATGCAATTCGATTTGCAATTTTAAAATCCCACACACCCAATGAAATGCAGTCACACGCTTGTTCTTCAACGTTTAGCATAAATATCTTACAGTCAAAACACACATGAATTACGTTAAATGTCCAGTTAACTCATTTTTATTTATTGCATCTTGTTGCACCTAATGCTAAACTGAGTGAACTATCTCCTCCCGCAGCAACATGGTAATGCCTTGTTGCGTCGCTTCGCGTCGTCGATGTCCACTCGCCGCCGTAGCCAGCCAGAGGATTTGACCCAATCTTGGCCCAAAACAAAATGAAACTGAAAACGGCTTCAAGCGGCGACTTTGACAAATGTACCTTAAATTAGCCTTCTTGCCGAATGTAACCTTTTCAATTATTGATTACTTGCGAATTTGAGATTATTATGCAAATATTAGTGGATTTTTCCATTAGACCCGTCGTCGTCGTTGGCGGCGGCGGCGGGGGCGCGGGCATCGAGAAGCCCGATTAGTGATTGTGATGTTGCGGTGGTAGCGGATAGAAGCATCGTTGGAGGTTTTTGTGCAGTTGCTTTACAACATGTTGGCACATAGTTTTGCAAAATGGGATGCTTGTTCGTCGTGCTTGTTCAAAAGTAGGACACGACTACACGCTGGCACCCGTGTCGGATTCATAGATCTACCGTTTGCAACAAGGAGCATTAAAAGGCCTAGAATTACGCAAAATATCATTGACGATGTCATAATTCATCAGGATAATCACGGAGAAATGTAAGATATATGGTGTTGATAGACGAGTATCTTCAATGATGATGTGATGTTGCAAGGTGAATTTAGTCAGTAAAGCTCTATCTCAGACGTCAACCATCAAGGGTCCAAGTCAAGTACCACAACGTAGCACTTCACAGAAAAATCGTGTGGGAGTATGATGAATTCAATATTTGGAAAATGGTTACACAAGAAAATAGTGAAGAGAAAACAAGGAGCAGCGGGGGAAGAACATTAAACCAAGACTTTGAAGACCTAGCCCTACAAAACAGCGAATGTAACTACGTGAGCGAAGCACTGGGAATAGCAAATGTATTTAAGCTGATTTCCAGCAGTATAGTTAAATGGTCATCATCATCATTTAGACCAAGTTATTGCCATTGCTATTTCTTGCCATGATCATGACGATTGACGACTCTTGAAATGGTCAAGAGGCTTTAGTTCTTGAGTTAATTGCACCTTGTAAGCGTGTAAGTGCAAGTCTTTATGCATTATGTTCATCAACGAGGAGCATGAGAGGTGCAATTGTTGGGCACGACGACGACGAGTTGAGTAGAACGGCTCTTCAGCCACACTATCGCGAACAGCAGCAATATTTTCTGCAGTACGAGCTGTACGAGCATGCACTGGTATTTTCACATCTCCTACAGACCCGGTTTGCTCAAATTTTTGCACGATTTTTCCGATTGTAGGCACATTTGGCGATTAAATTGACCGAAAAAACCACGAAGTGCATGATATGCATTTTGATTTGAACGCCCATTTTCATAATAAGCCTGAATAACTTTAACGCGTTGCTCTATTGTGTATCTTTCCATGGTTCAAATTGAGTTAGTCTGAAATTGAGAAATGTCAAATGAAATGCAGAAAAAAACTTGACGTTTAGGTGTGGTTCACATTCAACATTGGCCCTTAAAATTTAACCACCCTTTACTTATCGGACCGCCCTCGTTTATCTCTACTCCCATATTATGTTGATTTTTGCAAATCAACAACACTGACAAATGTGTTGAGTAAGTGTAAATGTGCTAATCAACATTGCCAATCAATTGTTGATCCGAATCCAACGCGATTCAAATGTTGATCGGGTAGAAATCAACAGATTTTTGTCGACTGAATAATAATTTTCTACTCTGGACGTGTTCATCAACAAAATAGTCAGCTGTCAGATTGGTTGAATTTCTCATTGTGAACTTGTTGAATTTGTTTTTTCTTCTGTCATATGTTTAGTGTTTTTTGTTTGTAAATTGATATGTTCAGGCGAGCAGAATAGCATTTTCCTCAGGAAAAAATAGTACACAAATTATTCTGAAATTATTTTTAACACAAATGACACTCTAGATGTCAACATTGATAAGCAAATAATAATAATAATGGGGAAATAAAGGAGATATGTGAATTGTAAAGAAACAAAATATTTCATCCAAAAGATGAATAACAAATGCAACATCCGCGGTAGGATCACTGCTGATACTCAAATAAACGTCAAATCTCTATCCGCAGCAGGATTTCACTTCTCCTTTTTTCGGCAGTGATTCTACTGCGGATGTTGTATTTGTTATTCATATTAAATCATACTGTACTACGGATAACTTTTCAAAAAAAAACACGGCTATTTTCTTGAGCTTGGGGCTCAAAAATCAAATATCTACACTGTGGTGAACTTTTGAATGAAAAATTCAATTTTCACCATAGCAGAGTTCCTTTACTAAATGCATCGCTCTAAGATATTTTTATTCCTTAATAATATCTAGAACTTTCAGCACTTTCGCCTGTCATACGATCACTTTCACGATCACACGATGAAGACGTTTGCTACTGCGGATGATTGTATAGTAACCTACGCACTTGGCCTCAAGGCTTTCCACGATTGTCGAAATCAGAATTGTCAGACATCGCGCTGGCATGGCAGGCAGTAGATACTGCATTGCAAGTTGCAATGGTGACCTAAATTCAAGTTGCAACTCACTTTTCCAATTCTCGATCTGTATGGAAGCAAATAATTTGCATATATCATTCCTTGTGGCCTCTAGGCATGCAGGGGGAGTAGTTCTGAAAGACCTCTTTGGGTATATGTATATGTATAATTTGTAATTTGATTTCTTGAGTTATAGGTATGGTTGTTTAGTGCAGAAGGCTTCCTTCTGAGTGCTGTTGAATGATGAAGATTCAAAAACGTGTCTTTCTGTGAGAAGCTTCAATTTAAATTCTGTTTATCTTGCACTCGGTTATTTGGTTGAAAGTGAATATTTTTCTGCGGAAATGAAGGAAAATTAGATACGCTCTCATTTCGTGAGTTAATAATTTTATTTTTGTGGGAATGTACATTTTTTTGGTTCATAATTTATTCGATGTACAGCTTTAAAAATACAGGCATGTAAATTGGATAGCCTGTAATCGAAAATTTCAAATTCTGCCAGAAGAGATATATTCGTTAAGTGACGATCCTTCGATCGTCTTTTGAATTTACATACTGCTATTTGCTTTTAAAATCATAAATGTTTTCTTAATATATGTAATTCATGATTTTTTTAATATTAGCAGTATAATAATTTTTGATGAGTGGGTAAAAGGGTGCGTCGTCGTTATGGATGATTTTTTCAAATTGATCGCCAGTGATGGTTCGGGCGTATACATAGATACCTTTTACTATGCTCTAGTTGCACTTCTGAGTTGGAATGATCTTCCCCGATAATGTTTCCGGAGAGCTACAGCAAATACTTATCCAGTGGTATTAATTTTGCTTCTTCGTACAGCTTCTGAGTTGGTATATATTTCGTCGTCAATGTCTTACAGTGCAAATGCGGACCATATTTCTTTCAAAATGCTTCATCTTCTTCATTGCTGTAGGTGAAATAGTAAACCAGATTGGGTTGGCGAAGGTCAGAATGGGTCGGATAAATTATTTATGAATAAGCAGCTTGGTCTTCTTACTAAGTCCATTTCGCCTCCTGAGTAGCAGATGGACCAAGTGCAGAGCATAGTCGGATCTCTTCATCATCAACGTTAATGCTTAACAGCAGCGGTACAAGTTTTGATCCTTGAGGAACTCCAGTTTTGATTGCCTTGGTTGATGATACGTGTTTTGCTTTGTCTTTGTCTATGGGTTAGGAAATTTTTGATTATTTTTACCAAGCGATTAGGAAGTCCAAGTTCCGAAAGTTTAAATAGTAAACCTTTTATTTAAACGCTGTCGAAAGCTTTTTCGATTTCCAGTATGGACCCTAGTAGTGGATGTAGGTTAGAGTGTTTATTTCAAAAGCCGTACTGGAACTCTGGTATGACATCTCTTTCTCTGCAGAAAACTTTGAGTTTCAACGCCTCCAGTATCTTACTCATACAGCTGAGCAACGAAATTGGCCGATATCCTTCCACATTTGCGCGGTTGTTGTTTTTCAGGGCGGGTACAAATTTGCGATCTTCCAGGTAACAGGGAAATAACTGTTGTTCAGAGAGCTGTTGAAAATTATAGTCAACAGGAGAGCAGCAAGATTTGGTGCCTTTTTAAGTACGTAGTTAGAAATCTTGTCACTTTCTGCTGATTTTTTGGAGTTTCGAGTGATGATAATGTCAGCCACTTCTTCAGGAGAAGCGAAGACATCTGTCAGTGTCGGCTCCGAAGGTAGATTTATTTTTTTGAACAAGGTCACGGTTTAGGTGGTTGCTGATATCTCCTGAAAGTGAGTTTCTACTTCTTCAATAAAGTCAGGAAGGTGTATGGGAGAGTGGCCTTTGAAACTATCATGCAAGTGATTGACAAACAATTTTCTTAGCAGAAGTTTTTAAAACTTCTTGTCCGTGAAGGATGGTGTCTAGAATTGAGTTCGCTCTTTCAACAATTAGATTAATCTTTTTAAACTTGTCAGGACCAGGTTTGGTATCTACGAGTCTCTTCCTGAATTCCTTTTCTTGATTATGTTCTACTGGAGAACACTGTGTTACTGTTGAACATTGTGTTAGTACTCTGAAGTTCTGAATGCAGTCGCCGGTATTCGTCACTTTCCCTGTTGAAGGTCCTTTGATATTGTCGTATCGGATTTGAAATTCGGGAATACTACATTCAGTTGTAATCCTGTAATGAAATCTGACACTCATTTCAACCGCCAGATGATCCGAGTTCCTATTGTGTGCAACACAAACGGAGTTGTGGAACTTGGAAAGTTGGACGTCATTAAAAAGAAGTCCAGGAGAGACGGAGTTCTTGGAAATGTGGGCCTTTGTTGTGGTATAACCACTAGTGAGTAAAGCTGGGGTTGTCTTGCAGCCAGTTCACAATTGCTTTTCCTTGTATGTGTAGACTCTCTGGTGTCCAGCCAGAATAGGTGTCGTGCATTGAAGTCAGCTCCAAGTATACAGAACATATGTTGGCTAGCCAGACTGTTGATGGCGTTGAGGTCATGTATGATGTCACATCTTGTTGCGTTACTGAGACTAGAAGCAGCGTCTCATTATCCGACATATTGATGACAAAGGTTATTGTTTCTTTATGCAGCGAAGTCCAGGTATCCTTACGTATTAACTTCTGAGATTCGATTTTAAGAGGATGGCAGTTCCTCTGCCTTCAAATGTCTTGTGTATGGGATGTGTACCTTCTTGTTTAAAGATGTTTCTAGCTCTTGTAAAAAGATAGTATCGAAGGGAAAGGAGATCTGTTCCAAACAGTCTTTCGGTATCGTCAAATATGTTGATTGACTATGATTGCCCTTTTTGGTTTGATTTATTAGATGGTGCAGTCCTCTTCTGGAGTACTGGTTTGGCTAATGAATCTGCGAAGGTTTCCAGGCCAACTAGTCTCACTTCCTTTGTGCTTAAAACTTTGGAGCGCTTTCTCGACATCCATATGAGAGATATTCTTAGCGGATGTCTTCTTGAAAACTCTTAAACCTTAAAAGTAAGTCCACAGAAATGGGCCTGCATGAGGCAGTGCGTACAATTGTTAAGTTTAAAAAAAAATCTCTCGCTACCTTCTTAGATGTCGAAGGGGCTTTCAACAACCTCCTTACTAGATCCATTCTGGAATCACTCATTGAGTTTGGTGTAGAAGGGAGTGGATAATATCCAAGCTCAGCAACAAAAGGATTCTAGGTAAGTTAGGTAATATAAACTTGACCATGCACGTTAGTAGACGAACGCCCCAAGGTGGAGTTAAGTTGGAAATATGTGGCGTAAAGGCGGTTGCGTATGCAGATGACGTAGTATACTATTACTGAAAGGAAAGTGTTAAGTGAAATCACAGAAATGGTTTTGACAAGGAAAGTTAGTAACTTTGCTACAAGTTGTGGACAAAGTGTTAACCAAAGCAAAACTGAACTGATTGGATATTTTTGTTAAAAAGATTTTAGATGGATTTTGATTGAATTAATCGATGGGTGTCAGAAGAAAGAAAATGTTTGGTTCAGCGGAAGGAGTCATGTGAAATGCTCCGCCGAGTATTGGACTGTGCTTGTTATTTTGTCTAGATCCCTTCGCCATATTCCCACAACGATAGAAAGTATCGACTAGATTACCGAAGTTGATATCAAAAACGTAGTGCGGGGTTGGAGGCCCCATTTTTTTCATTTGGGTTTTTTTGCACGAGAAGAGTACCACGATTACCTTTTTAGTCATTTTGTAAGAGTTGTTCCAAGGTGTAAGGATGCTTTCCCGATAATCCATCTTCAATTTCATCCTCATAGGCAATCATTATGTAGTTTTTCACTTCCAGGTATTTTAATAGCTCATTTGGTATAAAGTTAAAAACAAGGGAGATAGAACAACCTCTTGCCGCATATCTCTACTATCAGATTTTCATTCAATAAAACCGTCTAGTTTTAAAACCATTTTTTTTTTTTTTTTTTTTTTTTTTTTTTATAATTTACTCACGCTCAAGGGAATATGAATACCCTTTAAATGTTTCAACACAGCGTGGGCGTGAAGTTACGGAAGAGAAAGAAGGATATGAAAGATGTGTGGCACGATGTTCTGAGACTAAGGTGGTTGTCTCAGATTTGTTATCTCCAGGGATGGCGGCTGAACTAAAGCGGAGAATTGCGGTGTCTTATTTCTATGTCCCTTATAATTCGCATTATTTTATTCGTTTTTCATCGTTGTTGGGCATACTAGCTTAACTCAATCACATGTTGTTAGTGTTATGCCTAAACAACATGTAATGAGTAAACCAGCATCCCATTGATGACAATTTATAGAAGGTTTTAATGGAATTAAAGAAGAAATAGACGACGGCAGGAATCGAACCTGTTATATTGAGGTTCGAATTTTTCATCGAAAGGTTCATCAAAAGTTGCGAATTAACGAGTAGATTCTGAATATGTACTTACTTTTTGATTTGGACATACTTTTTGGGCATCTACCGCTGCTTAAAGATCTTAAAATAAAGCTATTCAGTTATGCTTTGAAATTATACTTAAGATATCATGAACTGACAGTCTGAGTAATATATCTTAGTGTATACTACTGACAATGAGGATCATTTACAATTTTTGGAGGAAATCTATCTTATTCCAATGAAAATCTAAAAAGGAACATGCAATACGCATGCAAAACTTGCTATAAGTCACTAAGCCCTTCTTCTCCACATCCTGTTATACTATACTTAAAAGTTCTTTAAATTTGTATACAAAAAATCGTCATGTCAATTCAAAATAGGCGAAATCTAATCACCATTTGTCATTTTTTCCTGAAACTTTTGTAGCTAAACAAATGTCTCCCTTAATACTGACAACTTGACGCATCTCAATTTTCAGTCTAATTTTATAACATTTTTTGGTGTAAAAAAAAAGTAAAATTAAAACAAGGTCCAAGTACAAAATAATATGTTGTATTTGGAGCAGCACACCAATGAAATTCAATACCGTTCGTGCATCGTGCAACCATATACGATGACAGTAATAGTTCCACTGCATGTTGTGTGTCTTAATCGACTCACGCTCCCAAACCACCAATATCAGAGTCGATTCAACAAAAACAAAATCACATTATTTGCGAGACGACACGCGAACCTTGAACTGCTTTGCAAAACAAATCAATAAAGAAGCACTGCGTTTGCTTCCCTTCTCCCGAGTTGCCCGCAATGAAGCTGTGCTAAATTTATTTTCCTCAACTCAAGTCGTTGTCTGTGCGGTTGTGCTGCGCGCGTAATTCGATCAGCAAACCAAACTGACATTAATGACAAACAAAGCTTACCACAGATTATTCGCACAAATGTTATTACTTTGTATAAAGCTAACAGACAGGCATCAGTGAGAGGTAAAAGAGGTTCCTGGTGATCCCATCCTTCCTAATAACATCTCCTCCTCATTATGGATGAGTTTTCAATTTTGTAATTTATATTTCAGTTATTGGTCTACTTAAATCAAGCGTCCTGTCTTTACGAACACATCCGCTGGGGGGATGCGTTCGTTATTGTTTATTCAATTTGCGATAAGCCGAGTTTCTCCAGCGCTAAAGGCTGCCTAGAGCAGCTTGCCAAGCTCAAATTGCCATCCTACTACACCACCCTGCTACTGGGAAACAAACGAGATTTAGATCATGCCAGGTGAGATTCCCGACTCAACTTCGGCGTAGTTTATTTTTGTTTTTTTTTTATTTTTAGAAAAATTTCTGTAAACGATGGACACGAGCTGTCACTGAAGTATTCCTGTCAGTTCTATGAAGTGTCAGCGGCTGAGAGTTTTGCTGGGGTGTCGTTGGCGTTTCAGTCCATGTTACGTGAGGCTAGGTCCATTCAACTGTTGAAGTCTTTACCCATGCGACGAAAACTCGGAGTGAATAGCGTTTCCAAAGTAAGTTGACAATTTGCTATACATTTTGAATGCCAAACTTCTTTTTTCAATTTTAATTCTTTTTGATCTTGTTTAGTATTTTCGTCATTCTGATTTTGTCTTTCAGGTCCTAGGCAATATTTTTGGTAAGAACAACAAAGACAAAAGAAAACGTCCTTCTCTTAGTATTTAAATAGGAATAAAATAAAAATAAGAACATTAAGCAGCAATGTAAGATCTTAAGTTTTATACATTTATAAAGCAACATTTTAAAGTTCCATTTACGTATTAAGTTTTAATTTTTTAATTGAACCTGGTTTTTATACGGTAATCAATTTTTTTGGTTATAATTCATTGTTTATATACTCAATCAATGCCATGTTTTTTAAGTTTTATTGATTAAACAACGATTTATTGTACGCCTTCTTTTTTGTGTAAAATTTTTTAGTTATTTATATTTGTACAATTGTATTTGTTTAGGATTAAAATTAAATTTAGGAAATATTTGAAATAAAATATTCATTTGACAGTATTGAATTAAACATTCCTATTATAAACTTTTTATTTTGTATAAGACTTAAAAGTTAAAATATTAAATACTTTTTAAGAAAAAATAAAAAAAGTAAAACGAAAACGAAATTTATTGCATATACTTAAGGAGTATGCATGTGGTTTTTAAGCAAGAATCATAGCAATAAATACTTTTAGTTTTATATTTCTGTATATAAGAAATGTATTTTTTATATAAATTTCTCATAATTATTTACAACAAACACAATTTATATTATTATTGAAAATAAATTTGCTTTTTTGATCAAAATATAGGAATATACGTGTTTTATTGAACATTTGAAATCAAGTGAAAGTACGAGTTATTATGTGGAAGATCTACAGAAAGTCACTTTCTTGACTTCTAGTGATGCTGAAAAGGCAATAAAATGCACAACAGGTACCATTGTGACATTTTCTGCCAATAGTACATATATCAATGAAGAAAGAAAGTAATTTCTGTTTAAGTGGAGTGATTGAATTAAATTCAATTAAAAGCTCAAGTGACCTCAACTCCAAGGTGCGTTTCGCCCAGGTACGACAGTGGGCTCATCAGTTAGATATAGTACATATAGTTTTTTTTTCTTAAATCGTAAGGTCCGTTCTCGAAGTAAGTATAAACTTTTTGTACGGTTTTACAGCAGATATATATGCCTTCAAAGGTCAAGGCCAAGGTACAGACAGGAAGCACTATAGTACATATACTATGGTACATACATATATCTCACCGACCAGTGGCACAAATTTTTACATCGTTTTGGAGAAAGTAAGATTATTGCACTTGATATTTCAAAATCATTCGTTATAATTTGGCATCAAGCTCTTTTATAAAAAAATGCGTTCATTTGGTATTGATCAATCTCTTATTCGTTGGATTAGTAGTTTCCTTTTAGGCTGCTCAATAGAACTCGTAGTGGATGGTCTGAAGTTTGAAGTTCATAAAATAAAAATCTGGTGTACCCCAGGGCACCGTTTTATCTCCGACTCTTTTCTTCATTTTTATCAATGATCTCCTGTTTGAAACTTCTTATCCATTTAATTGTTTTGCTGATGAATGTATCCTTGGCTTTTCACATTCGTTTCAAGATTTATTTACTTGTTCTTCGGAAGTGAAATTTGAACGGCAGCGTATGAGAAGCTCATTAAATTCTGATCTTGACACCGTTGTCCATTGAGAAATAAAAAGCCGTGTAGAATTTAATGCTTCAAAATGTATTCCTGTGTTCTATCGTTAAAGCGAAGTACTCCCTTATCCCACTCTCCATAAGTGACACTTGCATTGAGAAAACAGAACAGCTTTCAGTTCTCGGTATGTGGATCACAGACCACTTATGTGGAATAATCACATATTCGACGTCGCCAAAAATGCGGCAAGGGGCTTAGGTTTTCTCCGACGACGAAAGAAATCGTTCATCCCTTCTTATTGGTGCTCCAATAACCCACTTGAGTATTTTGGATACTTAATTCAAAAAAGAATTTTAGGTAATAGAAATATAAGGGAAACATTTGCATCTCTCGAGCACCGACGCAATGTTGCTCAATATAACCGTAGTATCTATAAATAGTGTTCTAGCGAAATTACCAATTGCATTCCTCCCCTTAAACAATTTAACCGTAGTATTCGCGCTTTTAGGAATGCTTATCAATTTACCCTTGAGTCCAACTTCGGACTTACAGTTAAATACAGGACGGTGTTCACATAGGACTTACTCAACCGATTTATTTTGACGTAAGGCCACCCTGTCGTGTTTAGACACACAAAAGTAGTGTGAACACTCCAGACTCATTTATACGTCTTGTAGTTGTCATAACTTACAGTGTTTACAAAATTTAATAATATCTATTTAAAATGAATTTCAACTCAAAACACAAACTAATAATAAATAAATAAACAACGGTGTTTACTGCCGTGTCATATGTCACCAAAACAAAATGTAAGAAAATCCATTAATTTTCAATTTGTTTTAAAAATCCTGCCTCACTTTCTCGTCTCTTTCTTACCATGAAGTGCAAATGCGAAAAAACACAGAAACGTCAAAATAAGTTGGCGGAGTATGTCCAATGTGAACACTGTCCAGAGATTCTTTTTTCAGTCGGACTACACGAATGTGGAATGTTAGCTCTGTTGTTCCTTCCAATGGTAATATTCAGAAATTTAAAGCTAATGTGCATCGGTATATTCTTTTAAACCATTCCTTGTTTTCCTGTGATAATCATTTTAAGGGCAGTAATAAACCCTTGAGTGCGCCTTTATTGTAAAAAAAAAAAAAAAAAAAAAATTCTTTGAATCAATTGCACTTAACACAAAAACAAATACAAAAAGTACCACATATCGCTTTGAAAAAATTTCAAAAAATAAAATGAAATAAAAAAGTACGCCATAATATGGATTTACAACTTATGAGCCAACAAAAAGCAGAGAACAAATTTTTCTAATATGGTCTACTTCTGCGCTCCCATGTGTTTCTTTTGCGTTTTTCGACAAATAATGACAACTGCAGCATTTTTTTACGGATGGCTCAAATATTTAGTTCGGTGTCGGTTCGGGAATTTTCTATGTGTCTTTAAATGTCTCAAGGTTTTTTTCGGCTACCTGATTTTACCAGTGACTTTCAAGTTGAGTTATTGGCAAGAAGGGCAGCATGCAAAATTTTCAAACTAGATCCGAATCAAATCTTTTTATAGACATTATAGACGGCTGTTAAATCCACTAAATCAGTTCCTAAATTAGACCAAGGATCTTAGGTGTTATAAAGGACAAAATATTCTAAATGGTTCTCCCAGAATCCAACTAACTGCATTATATCTTGAAAAATGTGGTCCGCCTATAATAATCACCCATATATATATACAAGTCGTATTTTGTCTCGTACTCGTAGTCGATCTCGAACTCGTTCCGTATCGAAATCGTTATTCTTCAAGTCGTATACATTGCGCACGAGAATAAATAACCTACCTCACCTACAAAGCTATGGGAGATATTATAAAGGCTTCCCCAAGCCGAAAAGTATGATGGCTAAAGAGCCGATCTGATTAATCCAAATGAAAATAAAAAAGAAGGCTAAAGAGCCGATGTATATCTTTTGACTTCCAAATCGAAAGTCCCTTTATTTGATTAAACTTAAGCTATTTATACAAAATATTAACATACAAACAATATTATGTGCTCCAAATTCGGGCAGCATACTTGCTATGTCATCAAATTAATAGCCAATATGCATGCCCCTTTCAAAATGCACAAATGTATCCAAATACATTAAGTCATAAACACTACGCAGAGCATTGAACCTAGGAAGTAGAAAGATACATTTGTCCAGAATAAAAGTAATCTGAAACGTCTATGGCATTGGAAATATTAATGGGTATTATATGTAGGGCATGAGGTAGATACTCATGGCCATAAATGAAATGCGAGTATAGTGCATCTAAAAATAGACTGGTCATTGTGAAGTGTACCCTGAATCTAGAGTCAATGACCAGTAATAATATTTAATGTGATATTGAAGTTGTATGTGCACTACAGTATGTACATAAATATGTATGTAGATAATTTTCAAAAACAATAAAATTTCAGTTGAAAAAGTCATTTGTGTTTTTTTTCAATTAAATTATTTTATTTCTAATAAAATTCTGATGAGTTCCATTGATTTATTTTTCCCGGAAGATAACAACGAAAGTGATGTAAGTTCATCCATTATCAGGAGAAAAAATCGTGATGAATCGAATCCAATGGATTTGCCAGAAGTTTGGTATGTTTTAATTGTATGTACCTCAGTAATATGTGTAGGTATATATTATGTGAAAAGTTGCAGTTTTCACAAAATATTTCGAATGTCAAAAAAGCTTCTTTTTCAATTATGAACTCGAAGAGATAACTCCATTCTTAAAGACTTGTGTGCATTCAACATCAGTTCCACATATTCTTAAGCTAGCTGCCGTTTTGCGCTTTCTGTCGGAAGGAAACTACCAAACAGGGGTTGGGAGAGATTTTAATTTAGCTATCATCCAGCCTACATTTTCAAAAATATTAAAAGAAATGTTAAACATATTTGAGCAGCATATTTGTCCTAGGCACATTAATTTAAAAATGACAGCAATAGAGAAAGAAGATACCAAACTGAGCTTTTTTGAAAGAACTGGCTTTCCGGGTGTAATTGGATGCATTGATAGCACCCACATCCGAATAAAGAAATCCAGCATCTTTTTTATTCCGGGAAAGGCTTTGGTTTGGTCAGACAGTCATGCAACAACAATTCAATGAAGGAATAAGGATGAGTGGTTATTAGTTAAAACGTAATAGATAGACACAACACGTACATATTTTGGACCATATTGGATGGGTGGCCCCAGGCTATTTAGTTTTATCGAAAGGTCCGCCAAAAATTGTTTAATAATTGCTTTGGATGTTCCACTCTTTCCATGGGCCCTTGATACCTCCAAGTTTTCTTCCAATGCACAAACCAATGCCTGAAACTAAGAACGATTTGTTATTTCCCTAAATACGAACGCATTAGTAACGTTGAATCCAAATAAATAAAACAATAAAAAATGTACTTACATTTGCATTTTGTCCATTTTTATCGAAAAAAAGTTTTGTTTAGAAAATTTAACACGACTAATAAAGTACACAAATACGACTTCATTTAAGAGGCCTCTGCCCAAAATATTGAGAAAAACGTGAAATTGGGCAAATTCGTGCAAGGTTTGTGAAGTCAGTGCAAGACGTATTGGAATAAAATAAATTGCATATGAAAGAATTACATTTTGTCTTGAGGATGGTCGAGCCACTTTTTTAATTTTTTTTATATTTTTCTTATTTAATTTTAATATTCCGGTTGCTTCTTTCGTTAAATTCCACAAAACTGCTAAAGTTGTGCAAGGTTTGTGAGAAATTGAAGTGGAAAACTTATAATATTTTTACGTCATCTTACTGATAATGAATAGAGCTTGAGGATCGTCGGAGCGGATTTTTGAGTTTGGGCTCTATTTTTGAATAATCGTCTTTTGAAAAACAATCAACATAACTTTCCCAAAATGACATAATGCTTTCTGAAATTGTTTATATTGAAAAAAGGTAATTAAAAAGTAACTTAGTATTGCAAAACAACATATCTTACAGAAGTCTTTTTTTTACACAAAAGTCGTTACTTTTGTTTACCGGCCGTTTTTAGTTCATAACGATAAAATATGAACAGTCGTATGCGGTGCTTTGCGTTTCCCAATATTAGTATAAGTTCGACTCCTGGAATACTAACATACGACTGTAGAATGAAAACCTTTAAAGTTACACCTATAATAAGTCCTAAGTAAATGCCCTAATATGCAGACCATTCAAGATATAGCCAGGGTAGTTGCAACATGTACTGGACCCTGGCCAATAAGGAACATGCAGTAAACCTTGGCTTTTCGTACAATACTCTTTGTCGTTGTTGTAGGAAATAGTCATTCATTTGCTCTATAAATGTATTACTCTTCCCAAAATGGAAGCCCAACTATTCCGAAATTTGTTCCTCGACGATATTAATGAACTATCTGAACTGAAGATCAAATACTTGATCTCCTTTCTGAAAAAATGAGTGGCTGTTGGACAAACATCGATGACTTCTGCAATTGGTACTCCTCGTTCTTGATACCAAGAGCTAACAAACTTCAGGTAAAGGATAGCTCCTGAATCCATAATCATATCCCATTAATTCACAAGTTAAACGAGTTTTTCGTATGAAAATGGGGCACTTCAAAACTAATTGGGTTCTGGACAAGACTGCTCGTCCCCGCCATTTGTACCTACCTACCTACAAAAAAGCATTTTGCTAATGAAAAATTTTGACATACAAAATTTTGGATCTACCGCATTTTGAAATGCAGAATTTTTAAGAAAATTATATTTGTGTTGTAATACAGAATTTTGTAAGACAATATTTCAACCTGCTTCCTATTGAGTCTCTGGTTAATGTCTAAACTAAGGCCTTAGAGTGAAAAAAGTAATAGTTCAAGAACTGATCCGTCTACCCGGAAAATTAAGTCTTACATCAAGAGACGACCCATGACGATGTAGCACGCGAAGGGAAGACCTTTAACAATTTCGCATTCGAAACTCGATGCAACAAGATAGGTATCAAATTGGAAAAAGTTATTGGTTGAGGCTTAGATACATCTGAAACATTTAACACCCCGAAAAAAAATAGATATCAAAAGATCCCGAAAGAAAAAGTAATTCTGACAAGGAAGAACTTTAGCAGAAAGAAGCTTGGTTCAAGTATTTTAAATACAAGTTAATAATTCTATGATCCATCTTTTTGTGAACGAGAATATTATAATTTTGGATTGAATCCAAGCTAACTATTGGAACTTGTTTTCAGTCAATTAAGATCCCCAGTTAACTCAACAAATTTAGTGAGTAAACTCTGAGATTATTTGAATCGTAACCTTATGGAATCTATTGATAGTGCCGCACTTCGATTTTAATATTCTTTGTTCAGAAACAGTTAATCCTTCACTGAAAAATTCTTCATTAATAAACTCGCGTTTAATTTATCAACAAGAAATGCTAACTCTTATTTTACTCTGAGGTAATTCTGCACTAGAAAATTACTGGCTCTAAGTGGAGAAAAACGTTTGTGTTATTTTGTTCGGTAGGTAGGTAATGGTTTGTGATAAAATTATTGATAATTTGCAATTAAAATTCAGAAATTCTATTTCTATCGAAAATTCTATAGCAATTTCCCAACAAAATCACATTTAATAATTCTACAGTTATACGATCATAGTTTTTTTTGAATATTAAGGAACCAACGCTCAGTGAACCTATGTCTGATATTGACAATGAGATAACACTGTAAAGGGATTCATACAATGCTTGAAAACATTAACTAAAAGACTTCCGCTTCAAGTTCCCAACCTTCTTGAATTTTCTATTAAAAATACCAATTTGCATTTAAGCTCTTCGAGAAGAGAAGACAACATTATTAAATCACCTCAGAGACATCCCAGCTCCTCAAACAAAAATTTATTGTCCCATTATTCTCAGCGACCAGTCCGAGACGAGACAGAATCTTCCGCGTCTTTCTTTCTGACTGTCCATCATTCTCTAGTGCTGTTTGTGCAACTGTCAGAACATCAGACACAGGCTTTTCCTCTAACATGCAATATCTAATAAAATCTTTGCTAACTGCATGGCAGCAGTTCTGTGCTGTAGTGTAGTCGTGTGAAATGAACTAGCTACCGTGGTTACACTACGTGTGTGCACGAGCGCGCCTTCCAAGTTCACATACAGCACTCTACATTTAATTGCTGTCAGTTTGACTTCTGATTAGAGATAGGGGACTATAGGTGCGCTGGGTGCTACTACTGCTGCTACTGCACACCGGCTTCAACTTCAACTAGCTACTGCCATACGAAGTGTCAAGGTTTAGTGTGAGATTTAAAATCTTGATGGGCGCTACGAAAATCCAGTAGCGCTTAGGTTTAAAGAAGCCACCGAACTCTGTTGTATGTTGTAACTTCCATACACGGAAATGTTTTACTTTGCTATTGGAAGGTGTGCCGCCACACCGACACCATCAGCTTAGTGGCATGGCGTTTGCAATGCGCACTAATAGTATAAGCAGTCATGAGCTGAGTGAAAAAAAAACAGAAGGATATTGCCACAGAGGATCGTTAATTAAAAGTCGAATTTTAGTTTTTAGCAAATGGTTTGCTGAGAAATTTATAACAAGAAGTTATTAAACAATATTGGCATGGCGTTTTTAAAAGGCGCAATTATGGTACAATGGAAATTCTGCACGAATTATCTGAGGCCATAATCATCTAACGCAGAGGTGACATGAACTGAACAGCTATAATTTAATTTATATTTAAATATCGCCCTAAAGAAGACTAAAATATAAGCCAAAACGGGTTGGAATCGGGTAGCTCTGTGTAATAAGTGCTGGTGATCGTTTAACTCACTACAAAGTAATCGCGAATCCCAAAAAATGTTGCTTTAAACTTGTTTGCCGACGAACCCAACCTGTCCATCCCCGGCTTCGAATAACCAGGAGAAGTTTATTGTGTCGAATGTTTTTGATCTCTGGTGTGTTGTCATAAATCCATGTTTCATCCATGGTTACGATTGCAACACAAAATCGGTCGAATTTTTCTAAAACATCGTCACACACTCCTTTAAAGCTGTCAAACGATTTCTATTGCGAAATGAGTTTTCATGTACAAATATTTATGTAAGATCGAAATCACTGATCCATGTGATAAGCTTGTGGCTTCCTTAAGCGTGCGAACCTTCACTCGTCCGTTATAAAACTGTATATCTTATCGACCATTTCTGGTGCGGTAACCAAAATTGACTTAACCAGTGCTGAAAGGTTCCTATTGGATAGCAAAATGTTTGTCAATCTTTTGTTTGGTTTGCGTGATGATTTTAACGAAAATGCTCATAGTCGTATATAAAATGGGTGCCACAACAATCGACAGATTTGTCTGAGAATTTTGGCGCGTTCATTTAAAAAATGCTTCTTGAAAAATAAAATAATGGACTTGAGGTGGCGATCTCATTTGTTTTAACTTTCTAAGACAATCGTACCAAAAAAAACGCATAAACCAAAACCGTTTGTTTGAAAGAAAGCAGTTGCTATACCAAGCACACGTGAATAGAATATAAATGGCTATATGCTGACAATTTGTGTCAGCCATGTTGACTAATGGTTTATAATTCATTCGCTAATACCAAATTACTATGGCTTGTAACACCGATGAGCAACATGTCGGAATGAAAAAACTTTATTGGCAATATGAGTGTTCATCAGTTTAACTGATGCACCAATTTGGTAGTTAAATTCGAAACGACTGATTCGATAGCAATCACAGATCGGCCGAGAACATCGCTGGCCAAGTGTGCATTAGAACTCGAGCCATTCGATTCCACGCAATACACAAGAATTTAGCCTTTCACAGAATCCATTTTAGCGAAGTCAACAACTGACCTAGGAGCTCAAAGTTAATGACAGTATAGACAACGTCGTTTGTTCGCGTTTGGAAGAGGATCTCAATTTAAGCTGAATAATTATTTTAAGTCATGATTCGCATTTTTGGGGACTGTTGAGTGTCTTTAACCTGGCAAAGTCTAGCAGCGCAACTTTTAGTCTCGTCAAAGTGCTTCCTTTACCTCCTCGTGGTGGTCCCCGGGCAATGATTTGTGTATCCACACGAATTAGCTAAAATTGGAAAGCGCGAAAATCTCTCCTAACTCGTTAGGATAGGTTACGGAGGTTAGCACTCTCCGTAACTGAAAACCATCTTGTTACCGAAACGGAAACAACGCCGCGGATAACTAATGATAATATGTTGACGACTTTTGGCTATCAAATTAGGACAACGATTGGTTTCTGGAATGTGAGGACACACCTGCCCCACTAGGGGTCGCCCACGGACATAATTAGGTCTGGGGACCTAAGGAAAGGAGGAAGAATGATTCGTATTTTTGAATCCAAGCCACATAAATTCACCAGGAGGCAATGCTTATACACAAATCTTCCTCCACGAAAACGACGTTTGTGAGGTGATCACCGTCAATGGCGAGCTCTAGAAAACAATGATAACCAATTTCGTACGTGGTTCCCGCAGGACGGCGATACTTGCCACAGGACAAGCACATTTTGTGAGTAAGGTTATCCCTCGGAGAGATGACATAAATTGGCAAATAAAGCCATGCCACTTGTATTCTATTTCAACATTTATCCGACCTAATTGAAAAACTATACAATTCGGATGCTTGACATGTGGTTCCAGCAGGTAGGCACCAAGTTCCACACAACGAAGGTTATCTGCGAGAACAATTTGATGGTATGGTTATCTGTCGGGGAGAGATGTCCAAAATTGGACATCAATATTTGGTCCCGTTAGGATTTTTCTTGTAAGGTTTTCTGAAGTCACAGGTCTATGCCAATAAGTCGCAATCGACCCTTGTCCTCAAGGACAAGCCCATCGCCGAAATCCAGCCGGATTTATGGGGAAGTTTCATTGAAAATTAGTTCCCTAGGATTCGTGCCATCGTGCAAAGCATTAACTGAATTTTAAGCGATGACACATTCCATGCATGATGCCATAAATTGAGTTTTTAAATCAATAGAGAATTTCATTAACACCTTAAACAGAGCTTGTTAGAAATTCTTATAAAAAAAACCTTAATTTCAATAAGCGAGTACAATCCTAACGTCAGCAAGCTTTACATAGTGCAAGTTGTAAGCAGTATCGGGTCTTTATCACAAAAGCTAATTTCTGTATTTTGATGTACGCCAAACAAAACGTAGGCGTCTCCATGATGCGATACATTTCTGCAGATGCTCATAAGTTTGGAGGTTTATAAGCCGCAATAACTGAAAAACTTCAAAATGGAAATATTTCGTAAGTCTTGTTAAAATCATAAAGCTTCAATCAGTATTCGTCAGAAATTGAAAATTTGGGTCTGGGTCAGTGGTATTTTTTTTACACTAATAGCGTGATATTGACAAAGAGTTGAGCCTTGGTCAAATAAAACCCTACATTTTAAGCGAGATCAACATACTTAGACTAAGCGTAGTTAATTGTCTTGTCTTCTGGAAGTTTTAACTCAGTCTTGAGAATAGTTCTAGAGATCCTTAGTAACTTTTGGTGTAATGGTAAGTGCGTTGAACTATCACGAGTCACAATCCGAGTCACGGTGACTTCGACTAAAATGTTGTTTAGGTTTAAATAGATCCAAATTATTCAATTGAATAGAATTTTCCCAAGCCCTCTACAAATAATTTTCCAACTCACAAGAGATGCACCCTGATGTTCTCTTAAGAAGTAACTGTGCTTGCATAGAACCATCTTCAGATCACAGCAGCCCTCCCAATATTTAACCTCAATGGGCAATAAATTCTTCGAAACTGTGTCTGTCCACCACCACGAACATTTGCCCGATCCTTGGAAGAAGTCCATCCTCCATCGACGTTTGAGACGCTTTTCTAGCTGACGACGCCGATCTCTATTCAAATCGAAAGTCAAGCTACGAATTCAGCACAGAACACCGGCAATGGCTCTATCGACGGACACCGAAAAGAATAACGACGACGACGACTACGCGACGCGACGCATCGCAACGTAAGGCTGCTTGTTCAATTCCATGTTTGACCAACATAATCAGAACATGATCTCTAAATTAATTGAAAACCTTTGGGCCAACGATTGGTGCTGCGATCGGTGTTAACCTGTTTCTAGCACGCGAATTTATGTTAAAATGGGCTGCAAACAAATCGAGAGACGATTGCGTGCGCTGAGCGGAAAGAGAGACCAGGGAAAGACAGCCTCGAAAATCCCATGGACTCTATTGCATATATCAATTGGACTACTACTAGGGAGTCTTTCTATAGGAATTTATTTAATTTTCCAAGAAGTTGGACTTTTGAATATGCACTGCGTTTGGAATAAAAATAATGCAACCAGTACTACCGGTAGGTATAAGTATAAGTAAACACAGAATCGTTTTTACCTTATAACAGTTGGACATGGACGTTTTGGCAGTTGGCGCATAGAAATTGAGGAAGAAGGCAGCAGGTAAGCAGACAGCTAGGATACATAACATTCAATCTTGATTTGTTGGGTTTATGGACGCATGACGTAGCTAAGTTGCATGCTAAAGTCGCATTTCGGTTTGTTGGAGGTTCTTAACTCTGATCCGTTGTTTCGTAGATTTTAAACCACGAAGCTTCCAACAATGTAAACAAGTTGTAAGAGGTTATATTGTTGATCACACAAAAAGCTAAAACCATTTGCCTAAATATTTTAGGAATAAACTGCATTTTTACTCGAACTTTCGATTTCTTATTTTCATTAAAAACTATTTGAATGTGTTGTTCCAAAATGTAGCTCATGTATCAGTATTTGACAAGGCCTCTTTATTTGGTGCAGTTTATGGGGCTTCTTGCCTTCATTGAACATTGGGCACACAATGCTGAGATTCCACTCATAGAGCATGCTTTGCTCCAACCATATTTTGTAAATGAGCTGGTATATTTACTCTCAACCAAGTCATCCTGTCAATGTCACTTTGAACAGCTCGGAACTAAGGCTGCTGCACTTACTCGTATATATTGGACTGAAGTTTACATATAGATATCTTCACTTCTTTGAAATCGTGTTGACGAAATCTTAGGATCACGTCGTCTTGGTTGAATGATACAATGTCCTTTACAGCGGCTTCTTCGATAATATGTACTCATCATATCTATATGTATGGAGGACTCAAATGCTGTCGCTATTAAGACATTCTGAAGGTCCCTGTTTTGAGATGGAAACACTATAGTATGTATCTTCTGCATAACTTCTATAATTGAGGCAATGTTCTATTACCTGTGTTGCGAGGAAGATGGGTTGTTGGAGTCTGAAGCTAAGCTGGATGGTTTCATGGTATGAGTCGCTGGATACTATTATACAGAATAAGTTATTGTATTATGGAAGAATATGAAATTTAGATGGTACAACTCTCTACCACACTCTGGGCTTTCTTCATGACAGACGGAGTTTGGATCCTAGTCCGAGGAATCGTTAAACTTGGCTTATATACCCTTAATATGCCAGAGACACAGTGTGAGCATTAAGAAAAAAGGGATGGGTTGAAAAGGAGGTGTTCTTTTGTTTTTGAGCATTCTTTGTCATGAATTTAGATACTTTGACGACAGAGATTTCTTCGATAGATTAATTTGTCTTCTACCTTATTTATCTTTATTCCATTGGCATAAAAGAATTATACAGGGTACTCTTAGTTTTCATAATAATATTGATGGATTCCCTGTTTCCAGGGGTGATTATTTTGTTGTAATGGTATTACGATTTTTGAAGGAGACACTTAATTTATTGTTTACTGATATTCTTTTAATGACCCAATTTGTGATGTTGTCCATCTACAGAGTCTTATTTCTTCTACGAGAGGTGAATCATCATCGCTGCCCATGGCTTTAGATTCCATGTGTTCCTTGTCTTCATTTCTGATAATCCAAACCAGATTTTTGGAACATATTCAAGGATTCCATTTCGTCAATATTTCGAGCGCTGTAAATGCTGACTCCAATTGCAAATGTTCACTTGGAAACGAAACGTTCCATGCTACACGATTTTCTTCAATAATTTTGCAGCTGACATTTCTGCTTTTCTGATTAAGTAGCAAATATTCAAAAATAACTGTCGTTTCTACTACTCTCTAATGTTCTGTCATCATTTATAATATTAATTCAACTTGAAAGTCATCACCAGTAGATCGCCAGTAAACTTTGAATGTCATCAATATAACTCACAAATTTATCGACCTTATAGCTCACATTCAGTATCGACGCAAATATAGCATAATCGGACCTGTTTTGGCAATATTAAATAATTGCCACCAGGGGCTCTGTACCTGCGGATCTACCAGTGTTGTAGTCTGTTATTAGCCAACAGAGCCGTAGTACCTGCCGATGTGATAAAGGGTTTATCTTGCCAAATTGATTGCTACTAGGGACTTTGTACATATTTGCCGATCTATCAGAACGTCCAGTCTGCCGTTTTAAGACAAGGGGCTTAGTATCTGCCTGCTGTTTCAATGTCACCAGGGGCGTGGTACCTGCTGATGTACCAGAGCTCTTAGCCTACTGTTCTGAAGTGTCGTCATGGGCGTAGTATTTGTCCACCGTTGTCTAAAATATCCGAAACCAGTTTACAAAATACCAGAACATCAGGAGCAAATTCCAGTAAAAGAAACCACCAGACTAAAATCCTGAAAAGTACTTCATCAGAAACCAGATTCCGAAACCTGAAACTAAAGTACAAGAATAATACAATACACGTAAACCGAAAACTCGCTTATCAGAAAAGACCCATCATTGTATTTGAATTAAAGAGAACAATATTTAATATATACTAATATAAGCGTTGTTTCCTAATAAAGGTTTTGTCATAAGGTTTGAAAGACCTTTTATCTGAAGTTTGTGTTTCTTTAGAAAGACCCTGGCGAGAGCGACGAGCAAAACCTCAGCACATCACAACTGTGATTAGTTTTTAAGCCAGTGTACTACGTATACCATTTATTTATTGTTTTACTCATGAGCTACATTAACTGCTAGACAAATCAAGTAGCCCGGAAAGAATCCTTTTTTTATCACTTTATGATTCAGAAGTGGAATAATTTTGCCAGTAATATGTATATCTAGGCATTCTTGTGCAAATTGTATGACTGAAACTTTCTTGCCGTTCTGAATCGTTAGATGATTACAAGTTTCCTCCATTTTCGTCGACAACAGAAACACAGCAGACAGCTAACAGGTTGAGATTTGACAATCACTAGGTCCTGGTTTTCCACGGGATATAGCACCACCAATTTCTTTTTTAATTTGAGATTCAAGCATTTGACTTTGAATAAATGGCTGGTGAAACTCTTAATATTGATTAATAACTTAACGACGGAAAGAATCACAATTTTAGACAATGCTTAAGGCACTTTTGGTAATAATGTGACATCAACGTCATATTTAGCTTACTTGCAAAATAAAGTTTTTAAAATGATGTTCTCTGGCTAATGCACACTCATAGAATTCACCGACCGCTGGAAATGTTTGCACATCCATGATCGCTGAACTTAATTGAATGCATTCAGCTATTTTCTCTAGATAAAAAAAATACCAAGTAGAAGACTTAGCACTATTAATGGACTTGTTGAATTATTGATTCAAAATAGCTTTTTTGGCCTTTAGTCCACAAAAATTTGCTAAGTCTTCTTCTTGGCTGATTTATTTTAGTAGTATATGGAATTTGTATTATAAAAACCTTCATATAGAATCAATGCCAGGCCACGGGCAAAATCTTCCAACGTTAATGATTACAATTTTAATCTGGGTTGGATATAGTTCACATTGGATTTTTGTCAAAAAGTCGATGTAAGATGAACTGAATTTAACAAAAATTGCGTATTGACAAGGTCCTCACAGTCAACTGATGAGTCCATGTGAGATCACCCGGACGAAACGCCAATTTTTGTGGACTTAATGCCAAAAAAGCTATTTTGAATCAATATAATTCAACAAGTCCATTAACAGTGCTAAGTCTTCTATTTGGCTGATTTATTTCAGTAGTATATAGAATTTGTATTATAAAAACCTTCATATAAAAAAATATATACAAAAAACTCAACAATTCGGTTTCGAATGACCAAAACCATTTTTCCTCTCTTTGACAGTGAAAATAAAAGATCGAAAACCATGACCAGTATGTTACAAATAAGCACTAGAACTGAAGCAATGAGAACTTGTCCTATAGCAGCGATGGAGGTAGTGGCAGCGGCAAGTGCTTGTGTAAATGCTAGTGAAGATGTTGGAATCGGAATGAGTAATGAGCTCATCTAGGGGTTGTGTTATGCGCAAAGACGTGTGTTTATATTAGGGGTATTCATGTAACCGCGGAAAACCCTCGTAAACCTCGGAAACCAGATAATTTTATCTCTGCAGAAACGAGCTGTCAAAATTTGTATGGGAAAAAGTTTCTGCAAATCGCATAAAATTATCTCACAAATTTGCTGCGGAAAGTGCAGAAATAAACCTCGTAAACTAAAGAAGTATGGATTCTGACTTTTAATTTGACATTTCACAAAATATTTCCCACATTTACGCAAGTATTTCTTAGGGGGTGTTCATGAAAACATGCTGCGGAAGTTATATCTTTCTACAAAGCGGAAAATTATCTCGTTACATGAATACCCTTATTATAAGAGAACTGAGGACATTTACTACGTTTAAATGCAGTATCGAAAGATCGAGTTGGATTAGGGTCGGATTTTCGACCCTAGTTTTTCGTCATTTGAGTTGAGAGCTCGATTTGAAATTGAGTTGAAATGGTGTTGAGCGGTTCTGAAACATTTTGTTAAGCCAACTCCTCGACCCAGGTTTTTCGTCTCATATTTCAAGCTTCAAGCTCGCTTCAATACGTCATATAAACGTAGTAATTGTATAAAGAATATAATAATATTAGTATTTATGAAATGTATAAACGATCATCACAAAGGTTATTCTTCATATTTCCCCACTGAATTAAGTAGTTGGAAGTGCTGCTCCATTAAAAAAATTTCGTGTGTAAATATTACTAATTTATGCGTGCATTCTACGAATTTTATTCGTGGTTTTCAGCCACGAATAGTATTCGTAGAATAGAGGTTTATTAGTACATATTACTAATATTTTATTAGTATTCGTAGAAAAACAAACGTATATTGTACGAATAATATTGGTACAATGTACGAATATTATCGTAATATTTACTAATGCCCTTGTAATTCATTCGTAAAATACACAGCTCCATTCGTACATTGTACGAATATCATTGTAATATTTACTAATGCCCTTGTAATTCATTTGTAAATTATACAGCTCCATTCGTACATTGTACGAATATCATTGTAACATTTACTAATGCTCTTGTAATTCATTCGTAAATTATACAGCTCCATTCGTACATTGTACGAATATCATTGTAACATTTACTAATGCCCTTGTAATTCATTCGTAAATTATACAGCTCCATTCGTATATTGAACGAATATTATTGTAGAACTTACTGTCATTAAATATATTCTCTGAAATTTCCTTAAATATCCATTGTAAGAAATATTAACAAAGGTAATGTATTTTTTAAGTTAAAAATAGTTTTTTAATTCATTTTACTATCATATACGAGTATATGAATAAAGTTAAAAAAAATATAAAGTTAAAGTTAATTAATTCATTATTAATAAAATTAACAATCACAGTAGGTAATATGTCCAAACTTTTTATTTTCAAAGGGCCACTGAAAATAAATTTAAAATTTGACATTCAAAATCTTCCGAAAAAATGTTGTACTTACATTAAAATTCTTTTAGCGAAAAATTCCCACATACATATGTATGCGCTGCTGCTTCTGGATGCTGTATGTCAAATATAAAATAAGCTTTAAGGCATATGTATGTCTAGGTACTCACCTCGTCTTTTCGAAAAAAGCAGATGTTAGTCTGGTCCTCAAGATTTGTATCTTATGCATACACCGTATGAATTTACAAAATTATTAATTAATACAGACCACTGCAGCAAAAAAGTGTGACGCGTCCATTACCTTATAAATAATTCGCGCACTATGCAAAAACACGTTTCAACGTGTTGACGAATGGAATACCTTTAATTTTTAGAGCTGAACACATATTATTTTTGTACTCATGATTAGTAAATAATACTAATGCACTTCATGAAAATACGAAGTTATTAGTACATTCTACGCATAATGCGTACAGTCTACCTACGAATGAATTCTGTCTACTAATATTAGTTTTACTTAGTAAATAGTACGAATTTATTAGTAAATACTACGAATGCAAAAGATTAAAGTACGAAGTCATTCGTACGAGAAATTAACGAATATTATTAGTTATATGTACACAATAATTCGTACAAAGTACTCAAACAAATTTTTTACTTCTTTTGTTTACGAATGAAATTAGTGTATTAAACGAATAGATTCGTGGATAGTACGACAGTTATTAGTAAAATTCGCATCGTCAACAGCACACAGCTCGCTGACCAGCAAACATTTCTCAAACACATTGCCACCAGCAACGTCATTTCATCTGCTTCACATTTCATATGGAAAAAAAGTTTTTCATTGTGGTGCCACTGAATATTGCAGTGGGAAAGTTGACAACACTGCACCAGCAACAGCAAATTTAGGACTTTGGCCTAACGACGCTGTTGACGTTGATGTTGCTGTTCTTATGTGTGTTAAACAATTGAAATACATTGGCTCTAAATTAATGGCGGCCGCTGTTGCTGTTGACGGTGCTGTTGCTGGTTCAATCTGTTCCGCGCTTTACAAATGCACTCGCTCCAACGAAACACAAATTTCGTACTCCCTCCATTGTAAAGCTCGCCGCTTGTTTGCGATTTGAGACTATCCGAAGATCGATAAAGCTTTTTTACACAATCTTGTATATTCTTGTTATGATCTTTCATGATAGATATAGCTTCACCCACTTTCGCACAAAGGTCTTTATGAGTTTGAAGCTCCTCCATGAAGAATTCTTGGGTACTCATTCTGCCAATCTTTTGTCTCTTGGTAATCCGAGTGGTCGAAGCAGAACCAGAAGTGGTTGCTTTATCGCTGTTATTTTCAGGTACAACTTGAGGATCAGAAGGTGGCAACGTCGTAACTTCAGCACACTGTTGGTTTTGTTCTTCATTTCCAATTGCGTCCAACAAATCTTCAATTGGAATATCTTTTTCCACATCGGCAAGTCTTCTTTTTTGGGGTAGATTTAATCCAAACGATTGAGAAGTTGCGGAAAATTCAACTGATTCCTTCATTCCATCGAGTTGAAAAATAGCCTCTTTGGCAGGAGAGAATCTTTGTGTCCTGCATGGTCCACCTCCTGTTCCTCTTTGATTGATTTTGTTTGTAGCAGCCTTTTTTCGCACGTAGCGTTTTTGGTCGGTCTAAGCCTAATTTAAATATAATTTTTTTTTGAGACCTTGGCACAGAGAATAAATTTTAATCTTCACCTTTTTCCATTCCTGCATTTTGCCAAGCAGCAGGTCGCTTTGCTTCGAATTTATTGATTTGCTCCTGACATAAAGATAAAATGTATTATATTATAAATTAATGATTTACTTTGTAATTCCGTGTTCTCCTGTTCGCCGCCCAAAAATAAGTGAACATTTTA
This sequence comes from Philhelius festivus, assembly GCA_963931855.1. Taxonomy (NCBI): domain Eukaryota; kingdom Metazoa; phylum Arthropoda; class Insecta; order Diptera; family Syrphidae; genus Philhelius; species Philhelius festivus. Next base: position 167,401,162 of record OZ007555.1, on the reverse strand, counting down.
GCTGTTTAATTCCGCCCGAATTGAGTATTGCCAATAGGGGGATTCTTTCAAACATGAATTTTTTTCCGACCGAAATTCACCATATGCGAAATGAATAAAGGGATTTTTTTCGGGTGGAATCTTGTTCACGTGAAAATAATTTTATAAATTTTTTAATCCTTAAATAAACTATTAACACCTTTACAAGCCAAACATATATACAATTAAGGATTCATTTTTTTAAAAGACTGGCATTTTGGTAATTGAATTTGTGTGCACAATTTGTAAATTTTGCGGGGGGCTCAAAAATTCCCTCTACGTCTTTCAAGAGTTCTTTAGATAGCATAATTGCATCAACTGTAGTTCTGATGTTCTGGTGTAAAATAAAGTGTAGTGTTTGGAGGAGCGTGCGTAGTGTGTGATTAAAAAGCAAAATTTGTAGTAAAAAAGTTACAATTGTAGTAGGGGGCAACGCTGAGCACGATAGATCTTTAGAACCCAGTGAAAAGCCCCCTCTCAATAATAATTCATTCATGACGAGTATTTTATCATTCCAGGAAAGAAGTTGGTAATTATTTTTCTTTTCGTGATGACTACTTCTGTGAGCTTTTATTTGATGAAAAAGTTCTATCCTTTATTGACATAATAGTGAGTGTAGTAAGGTTTTTTGGGCACTAGGCCATCTCATAGAAGTTACATCTTGCATTTGGCTTAGAACAGACCACCCTTTTGTTTTATATGCCGTATCTCTTTTCCAGATTCACTTTTCCATTTAAGACACCATCTAAATAGATATCCCAAGTAGCAGTTAGTTTAAGACCTTAGCAAATGTTTACTCGAGTTGTATACCTTTCCCTTCAGAATAATAACCTTGTAACTTAGATTTTCACTTTTGTTAATTACATAGAAAAGTTTCCCATTGACACTCACAAGCACCTCAGCTGGGGCAGCCTTACTCGTAAGGTCTGCAATGTTATTTAATATTCAAGCAAGGCGTTGTCAGCATCAGCATGGTGCTAAGCCCATTTCAAATTGTATTCATGTATCGCCGGCCCTAGAGGCGAGCCAGGCAGCAGAATAGAATTTAATTAATATTTTAACGTGCATTGCGCATCTATTTCTAGCTGCATCCAACCTTATGGACATAGGTCAAAAAATGCACAAGTTATACTCGTAGTGCAAGAAAGCGTCAGTCGTAACGCCCGGCCCCCTTGTAGATACGCACTCAAACCGAAGCCAATCCGAAGCGAAACTTGTTGATTTAATTTCGCATCCATTTGCGCGCAGATCAAACCTCCAACAACAAACCCACCAGTTTAGAGTGATGGAGTGACACTCTGACAGACAGTCAGACAGACAACAATTATTAATTCTATTCTCCACCTGGACAGAGTGTTGCATGGTTTTTTTTTTTTTTTTTTTGAATTTTTGCTGCGTTTTGTATACAGCTGCTGTCCACAGCTGGGGTCTAAGCCAGCTGATCGCTTGTCATATCTTTCATCCTATTTAGAATAAGAATGGGATTACAATTCGAGATACTGTTGTATTTCGTCTATAAATAGGATTTAGGAACATCGAATTCAATTATTGTCCGGTGCGCCCCACGGATTGATGCGAAACATGCAAACACGCCCTCCTACATTTGTATGCATCACTTACCTAAATACTATTTTAACAGCCGGGCAGGCGCGTGAAGTGCGTGCTGTCTACGCGAGGAGATTAATGAAGGGCGCTCCTCAACGTACGCACGATTAACGACATTTTATGCAAATTGTTTTGTATTGTGTGAGACGAAATATTGGTATTGAAATGGCCTGTCAGATTTAAGCCAGTGAAACCTGTCAGCCTAAGAGGTATGAGCGATTATTTTGCCGGGCTTACAAAGCTGGAACTCCTTTATTTTTATTTTATATGTTGTTGGCTGACCGATCAGTGCCGTATCTGGTTTTAAGATCAGTGTTGTTGCTCTTGTTACCCTATTCAACAATATAACCAAGCTAGGCACTCCATTGAGGGATAATTGATGACCAAAGATGGTTGGTTCCATTGTTTGGCTCATCATGTTGGATTGTCTCTGATGGTTGAGCTTGGTCAGTTCATTATTTATGCAAAACTTGGTGATTCTTACATTTTTTACCATTATGAAGGCTCTTGAGGTGTGAGGGACTAGACTGAGTGAAGCAAAATAAAACAAGTAAATGTAAGTGATTGCGAAAGTGGTTTGATCAACAATCAAGAGATATTATTTATGGATGTTGCAGGTATCACGAGGACGGGGCAATGTATTGGATGCCTTTATTTGATGTGCTACACTACACAGTATACATGTATAGCTGCATTATGTTAATCTCTTGCTAAGCAATGGTTATGATTATGAATATTGGTTAGAGTTACTCAAGATAAAAAAGAAAGCTTTTAAAATAGCTTTGGCTTGAGATGTTAAGCATTGAGCGTACCAATACCGAAAAATTGATTAGAACTTCAAAAAAAAGCTGAAGATCTTACGGAAAGATTTAACTTCAGTTGGGATGTGAGGATTTCTCCCTTCTCCATCGTGTTTTTTGTTCGATTGTTCACGGATTCATGTGGTGAAAATATGAGTGTAATATCTGCATCCAACTGGTACCTTGACAGACGAATTTGTTTCTTGTGACGTCTTAAATATCCACCTTGTCTTTGAACTCCATGCATTTTGCCACCAAATACGTCTTTTATAATTCCCTTCGACTACTTTTCTGTCTCGGCAAACTCATGCACTAACATTCCTGTGAGCAGTGGAATTTTGAAATAGTAATCTACTTTTTCAAATTTCTTCCTTGTACATAGAACAAAACATGATAGAAGATTTGGAAACTGACGATTATGAAGCTGTTCAAATCGAGACTAACTTGACGAAATTCTACAAGGTGTTGATTGGAGGGCCATATCGAAGTCTTTTATTTCCCCCTGTTCTTCGTAAATGATTGATTGAATGTTAAAGCAAACTTTAACGCTTGGCCAGTTGGATGAAGCAGAGCTGTTCTGTCTTGCCGTGAACGGTGATGATCAATTTCCGAAGTCCTTCAATCGCGAAAAAGGAATGAATCGTCTTGTTAATTGACACTACAAATCCGAACATAGCTTACTGCTTACTCTTACATAGGAGCATGGATCTCCATCAAATGACAACAAGGGTGGAGAGAGAAACCGAAACCGTCGGGCTTAAGAACAATATGCCTCATCAACTCAATAAGATATAGCTGGGCAACCAGTAGAGACGGTAGAGAGTTTTCAATACGTTGGGAGTATTGTCTCTACTGATGGCGGGACCGAACTAGATATAACCAGCCGAATCGGGAAAGCAAAGGCTGCGTTCTGAATGCTGTCCAAAATATGGAGAAGCAACTCTATAAGCCTAAAGACCTACGACTGTTCCGCTCCAATGTAGAATCCGTGCTTCTTTACGGATGCAGCACTTGGAAAGTAACACCAACTGTCACAAGAAAGCTGCATACGTTCGTGAATAGATGTCTGCGAAACATCTAGCAGATTTTCTGACCTAACCGTATCTCCAATGATGAACTTCATGCGAGGACAGGTCAGGAACCCATCGACTCTATGATACGAAAACGTAAGTGGCAGTGGATTGGACATACGCTTCGAAAAGGCCACGAGTGCATTGCGAGTCAAGCGATGCAATGGAACCCTCTCACGCAGCGAGGCAGAGGAGTGGGCCGACCCAGAAGTACTTGGCGAAGAACAGTCGAAGAGGAATCAGCACAACTGGAGAAGAGTTGGAGAGAATTGAGGTACATCTCCAGAAACCGTACACGATGGCGCTTAGGAGTAGTGGAGGCCCTATGCCCCACAATGGGAACCACACGGACGTTACAAGTCCGAGGATCTAAGTCGAGTTGAATTGTCAAAGCAAACTTATGATAAAATTGGTCAAAGCGGCTACCCATTTATGAAATATGCGGCAACTTTTTTCAGCACTCTGTCATGAACCTAACGAGTCAGCGAACCTGTTCTAAAATCTCCTGTAATCGTATTCATTTCATGATGTTTGCCTTCCACCTTGTCAAAATCCGCATGAAAACCCACTGGCATACGCGAAACGTGATATTGGGTTAGAATTCCAATGCTTAGATGTAAGTCAATGCTGAGAGTTATAGACCATTAGCTTAAAGTCTGAATTTCGAACGCAGCTCATTGTTATTTCGGGAGTAAATTTACTGGGATCGAATATAGATTTCAAAGGTTTATGGGTCATGCAACTCAAACAGATGATTATACACAGTTGACTGTAGTAACCCTTGACATAATGGTTAGTGCATTGGGTTAGGCCTTGGGTTCAATTTTCAGCCGCTGCAAAAAGTTTTCCAGGGGTGTACTGCGTCTTTCTAGGAATTGACAAATCCTCTAAGAGTATCTCTTGTCATGATAAGTCTTGCTCATTAGCCTATAGGAATGGGCAGAAAAGTTTAGGTCCCCTCTATTCCTAGTAACACGCATGTAGAAATGGTTGAGAGTCACTAGGTTTAGGCTCTTTACCAGCCGTTATGGCCTTTTATTTATTTTTTACACAATTCTGCATATATATCTGGATATTTATGGTGCTAATCTAGTGTTTCGGAGGGCGAAGGCTATAATTCCTCTAGCTCCCACCCCGAAGTCAATGTGATACAAGAGCTCCAATGCAGTTTTAACAAATGTTGTTGACAAGCAGTCCTACGATATTACCAATTTTTGCACGAAGTTGATTACGTAAACCTGCTGCGTGCGGGAAATGGGGTATAATTTGATTATAATAGTTCAATTCACATATTGTTGCGAGGCAAGAGGAGGTGCGGAGTCGGTAAGGAAGTAGGATGGGAGAAAGTAAAGGGTAGGAAGCTAGGAAAGGGAGAGGTTAGGAAAAAGGATGGAATGTCAAGTCCCGGGGACGCGGCCTGCTTGCACATGCACGGCGTCAGCTCGTCGGACGGGGGGGATCTTGCCCCCGGAAACTTAACCTCGCCTGCAGCCAAAAACACAAATCAGGCCTGAGGGAACTAGGGAAAAAAAATAAACGGACTAGCTAGGACCACGGACGGACTATTGCCACATCAGGGCACTGCAGATGTTGTCGCAGTGTGGCCATTACCCACCCAACCTTAGGAATTCGTGGCCATTTTTGAATTCCCCCAAGGATGGCGGATAGTCGGTTTCGAGTCAAACCATCTTCACCGAAAACTCAGCTACCCTTGGCACCCCTGAAAAATGTTCTTCAAAAATTCATGTTTTGTTTACACAAAACAACAAAAGACGATCTTTTTCATATTAGGCGGTTTGAAGTAAATGTTTTTGTTTTATTACTTTTAAATTTAGCCTTAGAACCTACACGTGTACATTAAATTTAATTTTTACTTTTAGGGATAAATGCATTGAAGCCAACAGAAAGACTAAAAATCAAAATTACAAATTTGAAAAATAGGAAAAACAATAAAAAATATGGACCTGGTCCCTTTCCAACAAAACAACTTTATAAAACACCCTTTTTGGTGCACTAAAACAATCCTTAATGGGCGGCTCGAGATGTTTCCCTACCTCGATAGAGCTCTGTGGAGGGGGTAGTAACAAAAAAACACAAATTAACCATAAAATGATTGACTTACAGTTCACGAAACGCGGCCAAAAATTAAAGAAAAATTGGAAAAAACCAGAGTTCCACTTACAAGTAGAAATTTAGATAAAAAAAATTAAATAATCAAGAAAACTTATCAAAAAAAACGTTATTAAACAGAAACAGTATGAAATCAAAAATCAACGCATGCATATTCGACTTCAACCGCAAAAAATCACAAAAATTAACAAAAAAACAGGAACAGCTGGAACACCAGGAACAACAACGGTAAGGATGACGAATTTTATGTTTAATAATAAGTTCACATTTATCAGAATATGGTGAATTATCTCGTTCTTTTGTTTTTCTTTATTTATTTTTTTTCTTCGGGTATATTGTTTTACGTAATTTCGTACTGTACTCCGTATGGATGCCAAGGAATCAGCAGCGAAATATAATATCCCCGGAACAATAAAGTACTGTGGTACTCCAATCTCCGGATCAGCCAAAACCGGAACAAATAGACGGTTGGTTTTAAACCTCAAATTTAGCCGGAGCAATCTTCGCAAACAAACATCGAAGGACCACAAAAAAACTGAAGAAAAACTTATGCGGCGGCCCGTACTGTAGTAGGTACTTATCAGGGGCCGCCGAGAATTTACCACTTCGAACGATTTATTAATTAAATTAAGGAACGCAAAAAAAAATTGAAATCCCTGAAGTTTGAGGATACGGTGGAGCGTAAAGATTCGAAACGCACCCGCAAAATTTGAATTATAGGAGTTTAATATTTTCATAAAATAGGACTATCAACGTAATACACGTTTCCGCACCATTTTTCTTCTTAATCTTAACTTTGTTTTTCTCAAACTTTATGAATCCGATCCTGCAACAGGTAATGCCGAAATATAAACCAGAATGACAGGTCAAATTCTCCTGGACCAGTATCAAGCCTTCAGTTACCCATACAAAAAAAACAACATCGAATGATTCTCATGTAACTGCAAAACATCATCCGATCCACATCTCTGGACTGTAGTGTATACAAAAACAATAATAACAAAAATACACCATGCATATGTAATGGTGAACACAACAAATTTGACATCTATCTTCGAAATTCTGCGACGGGCATGTTCAAAGACAATTGTCCCCCCAAAAGTTTCTTCCATTTCGTCGACAGGTGGCGTTGTACTTTTTCAATAGATAAATTTGATTATGATTCGCGCACATACAATCTTTTTTTTTTCTTTCTTAGCCTCTGCTTGGTTCGTGCAACTAAAAAGTTTGTGGTTTGACAGAAACTAAAAGATTGCCTAAAAGGACTTCGCTATTTTATTTAACATATAATTATATGCACTTACGCGGACATTCAACCAAATAGTTCATCTGTTTTCTCTAAGTAACCAAACAGCTGCACCACCAAAAATTGAAAGTGCGCGCCTTCAACAGCTGGGCTACATCCAACTTGGCGGTCGTAACAATATTTTACCTTCCAACTCCTCAAATCAGAAAGACGGATATCCTTTCCACTTCTTCTCATTGTACCAGTAACATTTACTTTGAAGACGATGAAACATTTCCTTCAAGTCCACCAATACAAGTATGTATATCGTCTAAGTAGACATCTACAGGAAGGAAACGTCATAGTTTTTTCTTAAACCATTTGCTCCATCATCGTGGTTTCTTGCTTCTACGACAAACTGACATTCGATCCTACTGTAGTACAGTAGTTGGTATAGTAAGGCTAGTCGCGCACTGGCAACTGTGATCGAAATCAAATAGTTTAATCACCAGTTGAAAGAGAACCGCGCACTGGCAATGGCAACTCTTTACTCACGCTCACACTCTTTCTCTCTTGCGCTTATAGAAAACAGCTCAACTGTTGTGGTGAAGGCAATCGTTTAGTTTGTGTCAAAACACAATCTTTTTAGTTGCACGAATCGAGTTGCTCTAAGTGCGCGGTGTCCCATATCAGCCCATATGTTTCATTTTAGCAACTAAACAGTTGCGAATCTAAAAATTGAATGTGCGCGCCTTACCTAATCCCCATGACGTACTGTCAAGTAGAGAGATTCATTATTAAGCCGTACCACATGAATGTGTAATGCCTTGGCTGGCTCTGTTTTTCCCTCCACTATTAATATTCAGAATCTTAAAAATAGAGTGCATCGATACTTTTTATTAAATCCTTCCCTTATTCCTTAAAGCTCGCACTGTGTTAATCATCTCGAGGGTAGCATGAACACCTTTAGTTCATGCACATTATACAAAAAATTACCAGCACTGGTAGTTCATTAGCTTTGACTTTATTAATTGCGAAATATTGTGAGTTTAAATTCCAACTATGTTCCATCTTATATGCTACCAAATGGTTGGATAACTGAAAGCCGTATTGAGGGGGTAAGTTGCGTGTTTTTTTTATGGGTGTTACCCAGTTTTTTCTGCCAAGTCCGACCTGAAAGGAGATACTTTTGGAGGAATTATTAGTACTCGTAATGCGAAGGTCGTTGAATAGTCACGCCTAAGGACTGAAAATTATTCCCATCAGCTAGCGCCTAAAAACAGGAAGTTTAACGTCACGAATAGTTATTTAAAGAAAATACACAAGAGAATTCAATAATCAATGGTAAATTGATTATTAGAGGTTTAATCTTATACTATACGTTTTCACCAAGAGTAAATCCGCTAGAGATTTAAAATAAATCTTGAAGTGTTTTCACCAAAGAAACTGAGATTTATTTGACGTTTTCACTCTGTCTTGTCATTCAATTGTTAATTTGGACAAGAGAAAAAAAAAATTGCAATTGGATAGTAAACAGGAAAAAAACAGATATTTCTATTTTGTGTTGATTGTCAATGAAGAAAGTGGGTGGCCGTGGCGCGATGGATGTGTGCTCGCCTGTGAACCTCATGATCACAGGTTCGATCCCTGCCGTCGTCTATGTCGTTTTAATTCCATTAAAAACCTTCTAAAATTGTCATCAATGGGTTGCTGGTTTATTCATTGCATGTTGTTCAGGCATAACACTAACAACATGTAATTGAATTAAACTAGTGTATGCCCAACAAGGATGAACACGAATAAAATAATGTGAATTATAAGCGACATTGAAATAAGACACGGCATTCTCCGCTTTAGTTCAGCCGCCATCCCTGGAGATAAAATATCTGAGACAACAACCTTCAGTCTCAGAACATCGTGCCACACATCTTTCCTATCCTTCTTTCTCTTCCGTAACTTCACGCCCGCGCTGTGTTGAAACATTTAAAGGGTAATCATAATCCCTTGAGCGCGGGTAGATTATAAAAAAAAAAAAAAAAAAAAAATAGGTCCGTTCTACAAAATAAGGTTTGTTTGTTTTGTAAACCTTCTGATTGCGAGAAGATTTCAAGGAGATTTATTTTAAATCTTCATTTGAGGTGATTTATATTTGTATGGTAAATCTACGTGAATTAAAGGAGATTTATGGTAAATCCACTTAAATCCCGGATTTACCTTTGGTGAAAACGTAGTATTAGACTCGTTAGCAATACGTCTGAGTTATACAACGATCTTAACAATAATGTTCTCATTATACGCTTATTGTGTTGGGACTTGTGAGGAATTAACTTCTCCTTCTTACGCTGTATATTCATTCTTTTTCCTCATTGATCATCGTTGCAGAAGTGACAAATTCTCCAAAAATTATCTCTTGTCATGAAAAGTTCGCAATCAATAGAAAATTGTACTCGTACATTCCGCGTATTCTTGCAGACAAGAGGCAAATGGAATGGTTGAGAGAACTAACTCCTCACTAGGTTTTGGTTTTCCATGCAGTCTCAAATTTTTTATTTTATTTATTTTAATTAAAAATATTGGAAATATTTACTTTAAAGAAGAAAGGCAATAGTTTTTGATATAGTAGCAATAGTTTTGTCACTTATTATATCGTAATGGAACGTAACCCCATGAGTCATAACCTAAGCTTAAAACATTCCAAATGTACTCTTTACTTTTCTACTTTATTTTCAAACTTTTGTATCATGATATTAGTAATACTTGTATGTGAAAAACAAAATATCCATTAAGTACTCCTTCGCTGCGCTTACACTTATCCTGACTCTAATTTTTCCGTTTTAATAATTATATTCGCTCAAAAAATGTCATTATCGTGTTCAGGACCTCATATCTGTTTTTTAGATCACAAAGATGTGTTCTCGCAGGCTTTTCAGCATGCCTGGATGACCACTTCTCTTTTTAAAGCCCAGCGCTATCAGCTAATCAGTGACTTGGGTCCAGTCGCGTCATTAATCAGCAAAACAGCACATTTGCGTTAATGATCCAATAGCCATTTCTTGCTTGCACATTCATCACTCTAGCTTTTTGCACAGTTATCATTGAATTCGCCGTCCTCTGACATGTCTTGCAGTGATAGGCAATTCAAAGAGTGCATTCAGTCACCTAAATTCAACTGTTTACACGTACATTTTTCCTCTACAATTTTTCTCTTCAATATAAATATAATTGTGAAGACTTGGAGGTAGTTTCTTTCAGTTATTAAAAGTTAGAAAGAATAAACTTGGCAGAAATTATTTACGTCGCGAATTTAATCTAACTCGTTGGACTTTTCGCAGACTTAGAGAAATGGGGCTCACGTTAACGTTCCATCTTGTATATTTAATTACATATGTATGTATATTAAAAATGGTATAAGGTTAGCTTGGGCAAATAGCCATTCTCACTTTGAATAAATTCGGCTTTCGGGTAAAGCATTCCACATTTGTGTCGTTCGGTTAAAGAAAGAATCTCTGAATTTAACAATACGTCCGAAGTTTGGCTCAGAGTTTGGTGAAAGGCATTCCCCCGAATCGCTTAAGGGGAGGAATGCAACTAGCTATTTCACTGACAAGAGACATTGCGGGGGTGCCCCAAAGATTGAAATGTTACTTTTATAGTACTATCACCTATCAATTTTAAAGCTCTTTTTTTAGATTCTATCCAAGAGACTCAAGTGGGTTATTGGAGTATCTGCCCAAATATGGCAATTACAATCGAGCCTCAGACATACTTTATAGATTACATCCAGATCAGAAGGGGTGAACAAATTCTTGCACCGTCATACTATTGTAGTAGATTTTTTATAAACGTCACTAAACTATTTCGCAATTTGTTCCTTTTTTTAAATATAAGATTATGAGTTCAGACTTAACATTTATTCCATGGTTAAGTAAGATCGCTTGAATAAGGATAGAATAAACGTTTTTTATTAATTGGAATGTAACATTTTAAGCTCAATTTCTCAAGTTCTTGGTATCACTTGTTATACATACTCGAAATATAAATACATTTCAGAGCATTTCCATTATTCAATAAAATCTTTGAAAGCAAGTGCAAGCCATAAAAATATCATTAATATAAAGTAAATGTCATCTAAATCAAGTTTCCCAGGATTGTTTTTGTGTGAATTTGATTACATTGCATTGTCTTAAAATCACTTGAATTATTCCAATCCTCTTATATTACCTCTGACATAAACTTTTTATTAAGACAATCGTAAAACTCCTTTATTGACCAATAAGCTTTCGGTTACGTTTAGCATCCCATCAATTCAGCTTTCTACAATAAATGATCTGAAGTCCAGCTGTGATTCAAATGAGATACTCAATACCTCCTCTTGCACCAAGAAAAGCCAGCAACCTTAAAAAAAAACAAAATTCTTTCAAAGAAAATCAATAAAAAAAAATCACTCGCAAAATGAGAACACTGCCATGCCATTAATTCCCTTTGAGTGAGTGCAATTGCATGTGACTCAACTCGAGCGGCTTTAATGGGCCACGAAACGATCGTTAGTGTGTCTTGCTAAGCAATTAGACTTCAATTGGACTGGCTATGGGTGCTTGCTAATCACTTAATCAATTTTTATAATACCGTAGAAAAATTCCGCCAGATTAAATATTTTCTAACTCGACATGGCTTCTATAGAATAACTATGATTACGCCAGGTTTGTATTTTTTTAATTAAAAACTTTTCAATGTATACAATCTTTGTATGTAAAGTTTTAGTACTTTTATGAAGACGCACGATTGGGGTGATATCTTAAACATAGCGATAGTACTTGTTAGATTTGTTTCTGCTAAATTTAATAATAAAATATTCTCTTTTTGATTAGGTACTTGTTTTGTATACTACTCTCCACTGTAAAAGCGTGCGCTAATTTCAGCGCGACCACCAGGCTAGCGTTCGCAATACAAAATCACGCTCCATGATAATACTATAGGTTATATATACAAAGATACAATCAAATGTTCGTATTCTTCTGCATGCGATATCTAAAGGACATGGTTTGAAATCGTAGAAAAATCTATCTTGAGATTTTAAATAAGCCGGACAACACAAATAAAATGGGTCCCATAAATCTGTTCGTATTTCGGCCTACGTCCTTACCACAGAGGCGATATCAGAAAGAGAATCGGAGACAAAACGGAGCCCTATGGCACACCAGCGTTTATTTTATGGAATTCAGATTTAAAACCGTCCAACACTACTTGTATTGAGCAGTTCGAAAGGTACTTTCTAATCCAACGAAGGAGAGATTCATTAATACCAAATGTACGCATTTTCGATAAGAGAGCTTGATGCCAGACTCAATCGAATGCCTTTGAAATATCAAGTGCTATAATCTCTCCCTTTCTCCAAAACGATGTAAAGATTTATTCCACTCCATATACCATCAGATCACCAGGGGACCTATCGCTACGAAAGCCGTACCACCGGTTATTGAAAAGCTTTCGTTCTTCAAGATATTTCTTAAGATGATAGTTTATCAGCGTTTCCATGACCTTAGAAAGAAGGAACGTAAGCGCAGTATAGAAGATAGTTAGAGTGGTAAGAAAATTCACCTTTTTTCACTCGGATAGAGACCAATAGAGTAGGACAGATGGAAAAGCGTACGCAGTGTTTTTGCCAGCGTTGAGGAACACTTCTTCAAAACAATAGGAGGGATTTCTATCCGGGCCAGCAGATTTGTGCATGTCAAGATCTTTTAATACTCTAGCAATTGCACGAGTGCGAAAGAAGATTCGTCCCATAAAATCATCTACGCTCTCAAGTACAGGAGGAGTTATGTCACTCGCTTTTCCTTGCAAGCTGAAATAAGGAGTGTCAAATGACCAAAAATGTTTACTACCTTTATTCACATTACTGCCGCTTGTTACACTCGCTCACATTTTTAGTCAAAAAGCTAAATTATTATGCTGGCAAAATTCATCTTCATAGAAACCTTAAGGGCCTTACAAAGGCGAAGCTAAGCGGGGAAAACTAATTAAGCAAACGCCATCGCAGTTGTCACGCTGCTGCCCTGGCGCAACTGCCGGCCGGCCGCACCGCCCGGCCGCCTGTTACGAGTCTAGTATTTCACGATTATTATGATATATGTTTTTACTCAGCATTCCATTATCCTTAATGTCATTACATTAGGATTCCATGCGTCTAAGTCTGTTTTATGACTACAGCAATGATGTGTCCGACCGAATAATATAAAAGCGGCTGAGTTAAAGGCTAAAAATAAAGCAAAAGGGACCCAGACCATAGGGTCGTTGTCATATGCAATGCTCTGCTGCAGTCTATGAGCTACGCAGCTGCAAGTCTTAGCTAATTAATTTTGTTTCTTTGTAAATGCATTTTTGAAGAGGAATCCTTGTTTTTTCCAGTAATCGGGATTTAAATCATTCTTTTCATCGAATGGACGATGTCATAAACGTAAAGTTATGGTCTCCTACCGGCGGCGGCGCGGCGTGTTGTGGTGAGCAATATAAAAGTTTATTCGTATTTTAGGATAAGATGTAATTTTTTCTTTTTCGATAGTAAAACCAAACTACCACAGCATAATTAAATGAATTTATTCGATTTAACTAATTGAATTTAATTAATCGGCTTATGGATTTTTCATTGCTTAATTTACATTGGCCTCAAGCCAATTAAGGATTTTAAACTTGTTTCATGATAATTTTGCTGTTAACTATCGTATAAGTGTCAAAATCCTCAATATTATGATATTGAAGTTCGAATAAATATCTTTAGAGTTTTAAAGAGCTATCTAGCTTAGCAACTTAAAATTGGTATTAAATAGTACTCGTACTCTGATTTTGGTAAAATTAAAGGAGTCGGAAAAACTCTCTTTATTTTTGTTAAAATGTGGTCCTGATTTTAAGGAATAAATTCAGTGGTGGCATTTCCTGGTCCACTGCACTAGAGAAAATGTGAAGCTTGATGAGATAAAATATCCTCCAAGGGGCATTTATTCGACTTTGAAAGTATTGCAAAGAAGTCAAGGGGTGGCCGTGGCGCGATGGATGTGTGCTCGCCTGTGAACCTCATGATCACAGGTTCGATCCCTGCCGTGGTCTATTTCGTTTTAATTCCATTAAAAACCTTCTAAAATTGTCATCAATGGGTTGTGGTGGTTTACTCATTACATGTTGTTCAGGCATAACACTAACAACATGTTATTGAGTTAAACTAGTATGCCCAACAAGGATGAACACGAATAAAATAATGTGAATTATAAGCGACATAAAAATAACACACGGCATTCTCCGCTTTAGTTCAGCCGCCATCCCTGGAGATAAAATATCTGAGACAACAACCTTCAGTCTCAGAACATCGCGCCACACATCTTTCCTATCCTTCTTTCTCTTCCTTAACTGCACGCCCGCGCTGTGTTCAAACATTTAAAGGGTAATCACAATCCCTTGAACGCGTGTAGATTATAAAAAAAAAAAAAAAAAAAAAAAGTTCTAGTCGTATTTCGAAAAAAGGAGGTTTGTAGAATTGAATTTCCTTATATTTGTAAGTTGTTTATAAGTTTCTTTTCCATGGCCTTTACGTCACACTTTTACTTCACACTTTACCTATATCTACCACTTACCCGGGAGGTAATATCAAATTGTCAAATTTGAGACGATATCAATTCACATCTTTTTTTTTATTGACGTTGACAAGGCCATCACCATCAACGGCGCACATAGGTCGATTTCTAATAATTAGCTGGCCAAAAGTCAATTTTTCAAAGTAGCGGTAAAAATACGAAGATCAATCACAAAGCTAGAAGACAATGAGAGCAACCATTATGTATCATCCAAACTTCTTAACTTGTCAAATTGCACGTGGGCGAGTAGTTGAAAGTTGATGGTCTCAAAAAGTTCATTTCATATTATTGGAAGAGAGTTAAACATTAAAGTAATCATTTTGATAGTGCACATTGTGAACCTATTTCTTCAATAAATTAGTGATGGATTTCAATAGTTCTGGTAAGAAATAATGTTTCTTGATATTTTTCAATATTAAATAACGGTTTTTTAAACCATTCCTGGAACTTCAATTCAAAGGTCATTTTTCAATAAAATTGTCTGGAATTTTCATTTTTGTAATAATTTTGTTTGTATTATCCTGTCCGATCCGGCAATAATTTGTTTTGCATTATATACTATACGTATTTGGCTATCTAATGACGTATAATTTAGGTGCAGACAGCTGCAGATGACAAATTTATTGAGTTTTTTGTAGAAAAAGCCCCAAGCAAAAAAAAAAATATGTTTTTTTTTAAGTGTAGTAAATTGTGATTTTTTTTTACTTTAGGTGCACCTTGTCCCTCAGGTACAAAAACAGTGACCCGTAAATATCTGTATGACCGAATAAAATAGCAATATTTGCCCAGTTTCCATGCAAAAATTAAATTATCTCGAAAATATGTGTTTTCCTGTTGCGACAAATCGCCAGGTAGGTAGTTTAATTATTCTTAGGCAGAGATTTGCCCACTTCAAGACATCAATGAAACAAAGATGGTCTAAAGCTGCAAGAAAAGAAGAAGTTTTTCTTTAAAATAATAAAGATTTTTTGAAAATCCCCACTTAGCTGCCGATATTACAAAAGTTAATTTTGAATTGATTTACAGATTGAATATAAATTCAATGACGCTACTGAACTTAAAATAATTTTGAATTATCTTCCCTTTGTTTTTGATTTAAGGTAATTTTAGAAACCATATCAAGTGGTAAGAAAATAGATGTCCAAAAATTTGATAAATATGCCATGGAAACTGCGATATTGTATGTCGACCAATATGCATGGCACCCAATGAGTCCTACCATTCATATAATTTTGATTCATGGTTCGGCTACAATCGATAATGCGTTATTGCCTATAGGACAGTTATCATAGGAGGAGGAGAAGCTAGAAACAAACAAGCACTTTCGTTTATATCGCGATAACTACGCAAGAAAGTTTTCCAGGAAGAAATGCAACCTCGATATATACAATTGATTATTGTTGAGCTCAGATCCTTTTCTTAGTAACATGAAACAAACAAAAATCCACGCTAAATCATTTTGCGCTGAAACAATTGAAATGTTACTTCCGGATGATTCCTACCCAGAATCTGATATTTCAGATACGGATCAAAACCAATAACTAAAAATATAAAATAATGAAGTTCCTTAAAATAAAATGAAAATAAACTGTGATTCTTTCTTCAAATATTTTTCTTTCTACTTTTTCACTTTTTGTTGTTAATACAGTCAAACTTCCTGAGGTGCAACGACAAAAAAAAAATTAGTTTTCATTTCAGTTAAACGAGTTTTATCTATGCAAAAATTAAAATTTCAACGAATTTTTTCTCAGATACCCGGGTTTTTCACTTAAGCGAGTTTCAGTCAAGCGGTTTTTACTGTAAATGTGTATTTTATAAAGGGGAATAATTTTCATGTATATATATATGGTTTAAAGCTAAAATACCCCAAAAAATAATTTTGGCCGCCTAAATCTTCAAAATCGACCTATGTGCGGCGAGCGCTATTGGCCGATGAAAATCAATTTCCTTTAGCCTAAATTTAATGATTTGAACACCGATGTCATGTGGTTTCAACAAAACGGCGGGGCTACGTGTCGCATAGCCTGTGTTATAATGGACATTTTGCACGAGCGATTCCAGAACATGGTTATTTTAGGCGGAGACTATGTGAATTGGCCCCCGATATCGTGCGACTCGGCTCTGTTAAATTTCTTCTTGTGGGTTTCATTAGGTCACAGATCTATGCTAGTAAACCATAAACCACCGCTGCCCCAAAAACCACTCACATGATGTTTTATTTAAATTTAAAGGTAGGAAACGCTTAATGGTAAACAGCTCCTCATAAGTCACAACGCTATAATGAGTTTAGATTTAGAACTAGTCAAAACGTACTGAACAGTGGAAAATTCGAAACTGCAGGGCATTCCTCATTATCAACGTTAGGCATATTGTTATTCACAAAGACCGATAAATCTGTCATCTCAAATTCAATTCATCCACAGATCAATCAAACTTTGGAATCAAAACGGTGCACAATATCGTTAATAACGTTACCGAACGAAGTTGGTGATGATCGTATAGTA
Organism: Philhelius festivus; assembly: GCA_963931855.1. Taxonomy (NCBI): domain Eukaryota; kingdom Metazoa; phylum Arthropoda; class Insecta; order Diptera; family Syrphidae; genus Philhelius; species Philhelius festivus. The sequence goes on along the minus strand of OZ007555.1, from coordinate 167,384,185 downwards.
CAGACATTCCAAAAAATGGTAACAGATTATTGGAATTCGCCCATTTTATTTCTATTCCTAATATCGTAATATGGTGCTTAGGGTTAAAATGTGTAATAAATTACCTCGCAACACACCGAAGCCAATGACAGTTCGTGCAAAAAACTACGCAAACAGATAAAATGAATTTTCGTTGATTTTAACTTTAACATAATGTTAGAGAAATTGTGAGGCTAAATTCGATTAAACCTAAACCTATAGTGACTTTTCACTCTTAACCATTCTAGGACCTACATTTTTGTGCCGATCCCGAACGGCTTATGAGCAGCACTTCTCATGATAGAGGAAAGAGGATATATCAATTCCTTGCAAGAGGCAGTGAGCCCCCCCGAAAACCTTTTTTGCAGCGGCAGAGAATCGACCCCGAGACATTCTGCATGACAGATTGACAGTCCAAAGCACTAACTACTACTTCAATTGTGGCCATTACTTTTATTATATTTATTGCAGTCAAAACATGACCGAAATAATTATTGAGAATTTATATCCTGTATTTTTCGGACTCTAACTTTTTTTTTTACTTTTTTTTATTTTGCCCCCACTTAAAGGATTTTGACTGTTGGAAAGGATTAAAAATGGGAAGAGACTACAGTGCCGGATAAAGCATTCCACATTAGTGTAGTGTGGCTAAGGAAAGAAATTTAACAGTACGTCCGGATTTTACGGGTCTTACAAACAGCGAAGACAGAATTAACTTTGTCAAAATCAATATTTGCAGCCAATTCTTGTTCAGTCGACAATATAGCCAAGTTTAATAGTCTAGTGGAGTTCATATTGGATCTGAGATCATTTTTGATTAGCTTCAACTTCTAAAAACTTCTCTCACAACTAGGGACACTAATTGCCAAAGTCAAATATATACAAATCAAGATGACTATATTTGAAACCGGAATTCCCAGATTCAGTTTTTCAATGAACTGGAAGAGCTCCAGTGGTCCTTTATCCCTTATATCTTGGTCTGATTCATAACTGGTGAAAAACTGCTGGAGACGCTTCCGCTCCATCTGAAACTCGTCCTTGTCGATGTTCTCTAATACATGGGAAAGATCACACTCGTACTTGCTGTCCAAAAGTTTCACTGGCGTCAAAAATCCGAACTTGTCAGCTATTTCTTGAACTTGCTGGAATCGAGTCGTCATTTCTTGAATGCATGCTTTTTTTCCTGCGAATTCTTCTCGTTTTGAGTTCGATTCCGAGTTTTCCGCACAGAGTCTTGGCAAAGTTGATTGAGGCTTGGACAAAACGGTGTCTGCTCTCCACTAGGAGAGCTTTTAAAGCCTAGAGTTTCTGAGCACACGTATCCACAATCAGTCCTTGTTGCTGCAGGTAAATCTGTGCATCATCTACTTCAGGTAGCACTGCAGCCCAAAAGCCAAGAAAACTGAGGAAGTTGAATGACTGCATGGCTGTCAGAAGAAGACTGCCTCCCGATCTTGTTTCGGAAGTTTGAGATGAATCATGTCAAGCGCTCCAGCGAGTTTCAGTAACTCTTTTCACTGCTTGACCTGTGCCGGCAACCAAAGCGTCCCACCGAGCAGTTGGCAGCGACCTTGTCGGTTACCTACTTTATACCTACCTTTATATAAGTGGTCAAAAGTCTGCCCGTTTGCAGCGCCACCGTCAGCGGTCGGAACCGGCTGCCCCCTCCGCCCACCAACGCTACCCCACTGAGAGTACTATAAAATTAGCACGACACCAAAAATATAAAATAGGTTTATAATGATTTTACATAAATAAAACGCTAGAAAAAGTATGATGCTAAATAAGATCGAAATTAGTTAAATCTTCGTTTTAACTTTGTATCATATCTACGAGTACTAAAACAGATTTTGTTAAGATTAGAATATCACACTTTGTATATTTAGTTCAAGTTTTCAAAATAAACTTAAAGTTTCTTATTCATTTTGTCATTTGGGGGTGGCCGTGGCGATGGATGTGTGCTCGCCTGTCAACCTTATGATGACAGGTTCGATCCCTGCCGTCGTCTATGTCGCTTTAATTCCATTGAAAACCTTTTTAAAAATTGTCATCAATGGGTTGCTGGTTTACTCATTACATGTTGTTCAGGCATAACACTAACAACATGTAATTGAGTTGAACTAGTATACCCAACAAGGATGAACACGAATAAAATAATGTGAATTATAAGCGACATAGAAATAAGACACGGCATTTCTCCGCTTTAGCTCAGCCGCCATCCCTGGAGATACAAATATCTGAGACAACCACCTTCAGTCTCAGAACATCGTGCCACACATCTTTCCTATCCTTCTTTCTCTTCATTAACTTCACGCCCGCGCTGTGTTGAAACATTTAAAGGGTAATCATAATCCCTTGAGCGCGGGTAGATTATAAAACAAAAAAAAAAAATATTTTAATAGAAAAATCACCTCTGATAAAAACTTCGATCAATAAAGACTTGTTATAAAAGTTTGTCTCGGGTTCACATATTTCGTCCAAGAAAATTAAAAGATTTAACATCGTACTATAATTTGACTAAAATTTTGTGAAATTGCAACTTTGTCGCCATCAAGTGGATAATCATTGTCCGAAATTTCCGAAAATTATGATTGTACCCGTTCAGCTTATGGATAAAAAGTTTATTAATCTTTTGATGTAAATTCAGGACAGTCAAGTTTACTTTCCGGACTTGCTGCTCTCACAGACAAAAGTCCATAACAACAGCGCTATAATTATACATAATTACTTTATTTTCATATTGAAAGTCCATTGCTGTATTTAAATTCCTTAAACTCTGACGAACTTGCAATAAGCGAATAATGCATGTCAAGACATACCTTAGTCCAAAATATATCACCTTTGGCTATTAATAATCTGATGACCGTAGATTGCATCTAAAAAAAAAAAACAAAATGTCCCATGGCGCCACAATGTACCCATAACACAACGCCTTTACCACAATAGAGCTTATAGCTCCTTTATTATCCATTTCTCGATGTGAACTTCGTGTTGTGAAGATGTAGGCTCCGAAGCGTAGTTTATGACTCCTCATTTGCTGATTCATCTATTGCGCAGAAGGAATTCGCTGCCAAATAGCCCCGCATGCCCGGCTATGTGTGTATCTATAGTTTCGGTCCAAAGACCAAAATCATTACAAGTTCTAATCGCAACAGTAAATAAGGCCTCTGGATAATGTTATAAACGAATTTGGCGGTGGTACAAAAACTGTTTTGGAAGATGTCGGATAGCTTCTGCCAAAGAGCTGTGTACGAGAATAGTTTGGAGTGTGTGTGCATCAGGTTGATGTAAGCATAGAGCGAGAGCGATCCCAGCAAATGATTTGCATCCATTACACAGGTGGTTGATTGTTTAAATTACAGTGCTTTATGGTTATTTTAAGTTGTTGGCTGTTCACTTAAACGGTGCCCGTGCGGTGTAGTGATGGTATCTTTGTTGTGTCGTCGCCCAGCAGCAATGGTTTTCGATGGTCTTGCGTTGAATTTTTATGAAGCAAAGAAAATATTTGCTTAAAGCGAATGGACTTGTATTTATGAAGTTTTTTTTTTGTTGTGGTCATATAAGTATCCTAACTTAAAGACGATCTCGTTTTAAGAGGGCACACAAACCTTTAAAGATGTCGGAAATAGGCTACTAATTGAACAAGATACATACATACATAATGTAGGTAGGTATCGAGCGTGTAAGAATACTGATGATCGATCGTTTACGCAGTTGATGTGCGCCCACTAACCACTGTAGAAAGTCAAATATGCGAGAGTAAGTCGTTTGGGGAAGAGTGTAAAAAGGTATGTCGATCTTTAAAAATATTCAAAAAGAGTGAGAGAAAGCATTAAGCATTCTTGTAGAAAGAATATTCGTATTGGACATCCAAAGTTGGTAGAAGCGGAAGTGTTTAAGGACAGGAATGGAAACTGTTAATAGTTAAAATTGACCATTAAAAAGAAGAGTCTCTGCTTGAGAAACGGTGTGTTTCCATCGTCTACGAAACGAACCCGACCACGCCAAAACGCTTGTTCCTTAACCCGGATGTTCGGTATTAATTGTCGCATCGAATCTACTGACTGGTATTCGAAAACTCTCTTCACTTGAGCATTGTTTCAGTTGTTTACGAGGTTGGACTTTCCAGGCTGTTTCCAAATCTTGGTATAACAAATAGAGTTGGCATTTTTTTTTTTTGTAACTATTTAGACTCAAATAGGAAGCGATATTTTTTTCCGGTACCGGAATCGAGTAGAAGTACTCCATACCTTATGGGTATTAGCTCAACCCAAAGAACTTGGTCTTCATTTACTGAAAGTGTCTGTACAAGACGTCAATTTAAGAGCTGTTGTAGAATAAATCTAGAGTAAAGTCGGGTAATGTGGACCAGTCGGCTAATATGGACCACCAGCTTTTCTCGCCTTACACAAATGCAATCGAGGAGACGATTGTTTGTGATTGTGCGGGACCTGCTTAAACTTAACTCAGTATACTTAGTTTGAGTAGTCAGGAGTAGCGTTACGGAGTTTTTTGGATTAAAAGAAAATCCAAGGCATTGGTTATTTTTTTTTCGTAGGTGTTTCTCCTCTTTTCTATAGTTAAAAATATAGTTTGTTATCCTTTTATTTTTTAAATATAAGAAGTCAATATTTGTTTTAAGGTTTTTATTTTTAAAACTATTGTAAAGAGTCTCATTTTTTTTTGTAAAATTGCTTTTTTCCAAACATTATGTTGCGGGTAATATGGACCACCGGAGAAAAGGAGTATATGGACTAGTGGTCCACATTACCCGCTATTGTAATATAAGAAGTTTCGGGTCTGGATGAGGATGAATGATCGACTGTTGATGATTTTGATATATGTGAATTGCTTGACAAGGCTTATGTCAGAGTCCAAACTGGATAAATAGCCGTCAATGGATTGAAAACCAGGTGGTCCATATTACCCTCCACTTTTTTTTTATTACGTTTTAGAGTTACTTAACTTTTTGTTTTTTGTTATTTTTTTATTAAGTGAATTTATTTTTTTGTTGCTCCTTTTTTAATCAGAATTAACTGATGTATTTTTTTAAATATCTTTAAAAAAAACTTACACCGTTTGTGTTTTATTAACAAAAATATGATTGGTGGTCCATATTACCCGACTTTACTCTACTATGCCCTGCAGTTTTGTGACTAGATAATGTTCGCTGTTTTGATTTGCTTGAGTTCCAGTATTAAGACCAATTGATATTAGTTGCTTGACTATTTTTTGTAAATTCTATGGGAGGTCTTTAGGACGCGAGACTTTTCAATCTCCTTCATCTGGGAAACTGCACGTTCGTATTAAAACGAAAAAAACCGAATTTCTGCTCAAATGAATTATGAGAAACTTAAAGCAAACCCGTGAATCTATTTAGAATGTTGCCCAAAGTACACTTGGATTCACATCTCCAAAGATGTTCTATAGATAGATAGATAGATAGATAGATAGATAGATATATTCTTTATTTTTTTCCATCATAAAGTTTTACAATTTGTTTTCCTAAGAATAAGGACATGGCAATTACTGCCGTCTGCCTGAAATGACATTCTTTATTATGATTTAAAAAAGAAAAAAAGTAAAATAAATCGAGCCAAAAAAATATAAGAAATTAAATAATATAAACAAAGTATTTGAATTAGTTTATAATGGTTAATAGGTTATAACTTACATTTTTTTAAATTTCAGGTAATACAAGTTTAAAGATAAGTTGGAACCTATCATATCATAAAAGCAAAACAAAAAAAAAACATTTTTTTTTTAAACAATTCTACTAAATTAGAGTTTGTCAATTTTTACGTGATTTGAAACACAAAACGAACAATTTTGAAATGATTTACAACATAAAATTACATAGTTGAAAAACTACAACAACTGGCTTATACATTAATCAGAGGAAGCTGTTGCGGTAATTAAGAGCATGTTGACAGAATTTATATAGACTGAGCCAACCCGCTGCTCCATTCAAGATTTCATAAAGTTTATGTAATGAAATAAAACTTTCCCGAAAGTATAATCGACGGATTTCTTGTAAGATTGGACAAACAGCTAAGAAATGGTAAATATCTTCTTTTTCTCTTCTGTTACATAGATTACAGAGTTGCGGCAAATCACCACGATGCGGTATAAAATTTAAACGTAAAATTTCGACTCTGGCACTAAAAATAGTACTTATTTGGGCGACTGAATAATCACTAGAAAAATAATTGACATCTGAAGTCAACCCATGATTTAAATTTCGGTAAATAATTCTGGATGCGGACGAATTTGCTTTTGAAAGATTTTCTACAAAAATTTTATGATCGAGTTTAGCGATCACCTCTGCAAACTGAGCCTGCCATTCGTCAACATTGGTTTCTGTTAAGTTTAGAGACGATTCTTGCGATAAAGCCAGTTGGTTCCACTCTTTAAATGGAGAGGCATTTGTTTGAAGCAATTTTTTCAAAATAGTCTTATGAAGACACACATCACTTCTTTTCATAACTTTTGAAATGAAATCCGCGTTAGCCTTCAAATTTTGTATATATATTGGGGTTATACCTGACTCTACATATATGGCATAATTTGGGGTTGAATTTGGTAAACGGAAAAGCCGCTTAAAGAAATGCCTTTGCAGACTCTCAAAAGCACCGAGGTTCAAGTATCCGAAAACTTGTACACCATAGGACATACAAGAATTTACTGTTGCATTAAAAACTCGGTATTTAGATGCCAGATCAATATTATGGTTGGAGAAAAACTGAGGCCACATCATATTAAGTGCCAATTTGGCTTCATTACTTTTTGCTTTAGAATGTTTGACATAGCTTAAATTATTTGTTAGTAAAACTCCTAAGTACTTGAACTCTTGCACAACCTCGATCCGTGCATCATTAAGGGACCATATTTCTTCAGGCCTTCTTCTGGTTTGTCTCGCTTCAAAAATTAGAATTTTAGTTTTTTGTACATTTATTATCAGACCCCAAGTCTCGCGAGAAAGGATTGTCAGCAAACATTGCTAAATCGTCTGCATAAAGCAAGACTTTAACGACAATATTTGCAAAAAGAACTCCTCCAGGAAGAAGGTCACAAATTTCATCTATGAATAAGGCAAACAGTGTTGGGCTGAGGATACATCCTTGAGGAACACCTGCTGTTGTTTCGAACCCTTCCGAGAACTCGTGTCCATCCTAAACCCTTGCCTTTGTTGACGAGATGAGCTTTGCATACATTGACAGAAACTTTCGCGATATACCTAAACAGGATAATTTGTAAATTAAAGCCTGCCTGTTGACTTTATCAAAAGCGGCTTTGAAATCAACAAAACAAGTGTATAGTTTTTTCTTGTTGTCAATGAATTTTCTAGCGATGCTGGAAATAGCAAAGATGTGGTCCATGGATGAAAATCCTGGACGAAAACCAGCTTGAAAAATACTTAGTCGCCCATAATTCTCAATCCATTTTGTGAGTCTTTCGTTTAGAATAGCAGCGAAAATTTTCCTTAATGTATTTAAGATCGAGATACCCCTATAATTTTCTGCCACATTTGCATCACCCTTCTTGAAAATTGCGAAAATGACAGATTCATTCAAGCTGCTGGGTATTTCTGCATCGTTGTACATTCGATTAAAAAATATAAGGATATAATTTTTGAATTCAGTAGAACTGTTTTTGTAGAACTCTACTGGTATGCTGTCCGGTCCTGGTGCTTTGTTGTTTTTCATTTTTTGGAGCGTTGCTTCTAACTCCGGTAGCGAGATATTTTCATCCAGTTCACTTACTACAAAATTATGTAAAGCATAATCGAAGGTATGAAGACCTTCGTCAGCTGCGAGTAGAGTTTTAAAGTGAGCTGCTAACGTCTCAGCTTCCAAAGAGTACTTCATACCTCGATTTCGCCCACCAAGTTCGCGCACAATATCCCAGAAAGATTTAGAATGCCTACAATGTTCTAATTTTTCTGCCAAGTTTTTAATATAATTTGTCCTTTTAGCTACACATAACTTTTATAATCTTTATTAATTTGGAGGTAAATATTTTTAAAAAATTGTGAATTTGTCGATCTAAAAAGCTTTAAATATACAAATGAGAGCTTACGGAGGTTTTCGCAATCTTTGTCAAACCATTTATTTTCGGGTACAAAGGTATGTGTGCTCTTGAGAGCAAAAGGCGCAGCGGCTTTTATGGTTTTCACTGTGCTTTCACATATCTCCTCAACTGAGTGTGATAATTGCTGAATCAGGGTGTGTACTTTACGATTTAAAAGATTTTTGTAGAGTGGTGTATTTTTCTCGGACCATTTGAGCTTATTAAAACTTGAAGGGTTCAAATGTTGAAATGACTCAGGAAATTTAATTTTTACGACTAAAGGCAGGTGTCCTGAAAAGTTAACTAAATCGACTTCAAAGTCTTCCAGCATGTTCAACCAGTTCCCAGACATAGCAGCAAAATCAATAACAGATTGACCCTGACTACTAACAAAAGTAAATTCGCCACGCTTATCGCTTTTAGAACACCCATTAAGTACAGCAAGTCCAAATAGTTCGAAAAATTCCGTTAAATTCCGCCCATTTCGATTACAAATTTCATCTTTAGAGTTTCTTAGGTTTTCTAGTGCAGCTTGCGGTTGTACAAAATGAACATTAGAGTTTTGATATCTACCAATTCTAGCATTTAGGTCTCCAACGATCAGTAAATTTTCAAAAGAGATGCTATTCATAAAATCTACAAGTTCATCGAATTCGTTAAGCCAATTATTGCAATTTAAGTAGACGGGAAGAACAAAATGATTTACGTTGGCGCTAGCCACATGAAACATGACTTTTTGATCAATAATTTTAAATTTAACGAGATTACCCCATAAATGTTTTTTAATGCCATATAAAATACCCCCACTGGCTCTTCCATGCAAATTTGTTCTAACTGCAGATGTAAACATTACTTTGAAATCTTTAAAATATTTAATAAATTCGTGTTCGTTTTTTTGCTCTAAGAATGTTTCAATAAGAATTATAATATCAAATTTTTGTAAGTAATTAAAAAAATCTGGTTGCAAAAGTTTGCTTTTAAGACCAGTAATATTATAAGAACATATAGTTAAATTGGAAAAATTAATTAAATTATGGCAGACGACAGAATTTACCTATTGTGAAAGATGTTCTATATGGAAATATTCATTTGGACCTTTGCATTTTCTCTGTTAAGTGGAAAAGATTATATCTGTCAAGAGGACTCGAGTCGTATTTTCCATGACTTTCCCCAAGATTTCCGATGATAACTGTTCGCATTCCTGTCGAATATTCTCCTTAAAGAAGTATGAAATGCTCAAACCGGGCGATCTTGCTGGCCATGCCAAATGGTTAAAAAGAGAGATTTCGCGACCAGGAAACGCTTCCTTCACAATATTCATTGTGGCTCGTGACGTGAGGTGTGTGCGGTTTTACCGTCTTGTTGAAACCACATGTCCACCAAGCCCCACTCATCCAATTTCAGCAGTAAGAAGTGGTTCATCATAGCCCCATAGCGTTCGCCAGTACCTAACAGTGAAAAAATCGCCGATAGGGTCCTGGAAATACGGCCCAATCACTCCTCCCGTGTGTACGCCTTACCACAGTGAATTTGAGTGTATGTAATGGCTTTTCGTGCACCACATGCGGGTTTTCAGTTCTGATTGACGGAGCCGCTTAAGTGGAAATGCACCTCATCGGTCATAATAATTTTTGACACTTAATCGTCTTCTTTGTTGTTGAGATTAAGGCGGGCTTGACATTAATCAATAACGCGACGGACCGTCAACAGGCATTAAATGATGAACTACTTGCACTTTGTGAACTACTTGAACTTTTGTAAAGTGGCTCATACACACCACACTTGTGCGTGAATTACGAGCCCAAGCTAAGAAAAATAAAATTCAAACAGATAGTCGTACTATTATGTTTTACTGATGATCTTTATTCTTTAAATAACGCTTAAGACTAACATTCTTCAGGCAAGCTAACATGATCTACATTTATCAAGAAAAGCATTTATTTTTTGTTAATTTAAAAATAAAATATTGAATTCCACTAAAAATTAACAAATTATGTGAATTTTTCATTAAAATAGGATTTTTTTTAAAATTTTTTAAATTTTATTTTAAACGCCAAAATTTGATTATGAGTTATTAATAATAAGTGAACATAAAAAGTATCGTAAGCGCCAAAAACAGCAACAGGTTTATAGTCACTTAATTGCATTTGCAAAAATATAACTGAATACTGATAATAAGCTCGTTCAGATTTATAACTCAGGAAGAAACAAAAAAATGTATTTCCTGTAAAATTTATACTTTGTCGCTTATGATAATTTGGCAGTTAGGGCTCGTTATTTTGTAATTTTCATTTTCTGTTTATGTAGTGCCCAGCCATAATAGGCACCACAACACTTGCAGGTCGCTTAATTTGTACATGTGTACAATCGATCGCACCTATTACTTTTGGGAACCTGGCGATGCTATAAAATCCCGATCTTAGCTCATTAAATTCCGCAGGGGATGACGGAAGTTTAATAAAGTGGGGGAGCAACGAAGCAATTTGTTTCGAAATGTTTTTTATTATTTTCCCCACTGTTCTCCATTCCATTTAATGCTTCTATAAGTCCCCTATTACACATTGCCTCATGAGACATGTCTCATTTTTGACTTTCCTTTCAAATTTGTATCCCGTGAGGCAAAAGCTATTACACGTTGACTCATGTCTCATCAGACTCATGTCTCAAATTTGATAGTTGTTCGTATATTTTAATGCACAACACAACATAAAACGAATTTGAGAAAAAGAAACGTCAAAATGAGACTACTAAATATCAGCCCGGTACTGACCGGGAATATTTTTTTACATCTCATTTCCTCATATCTGCTTTCTTTTTCGCACTTATGTGAGCCTCGTCTCGTGAGACATCGTGTAATAGGGGACTAAGATTAATTGTTGTGCACAGGTATATCCATTGTGCTTCATTATGGGACCAACATCTGCCTGATGGATATTTCTCCTAACAAAGTGTAATGTAACTATTACTTGTAATTCTGGTGAAATTGGAATTCCACAGCTTCTAATACCTTCTAGGATTTTCAGGTTTTCAACCAAGAACCGAACTGTTATCTCGTCAGATCTATACCTGGAGTATAATTCTCCATCGTCCAGCTCTTCAAAAGGATTTGCTTGGGACTTAAATCATCGCACTTTTCTGCACAAAGCTGAGTCTTCAAACATATCGAAATCTTCGTATTCCGAAAATATTTTTTATTATTTTATTTATACTTTTAAAAACAATTAGCTCATAAAAAAAAAACACAATTTAACTCTAACCTTAACAAAATGACAGAATTCATATGGATTTAGCAAATTACTGAAAGTTAAAGTAACTAGTTTGTGATTTTAACTTTAGTAAAGTGTTAAGAGATAGTAATATGTTAAAATCGTTTAAAATTAACAAAATCCTTAAAAAGTTGCTGTTATTGTTCACAAATATACATACAAAATTTTATTCGGCTCATGATAAATTTAGAGGTGCCCCCAACATGAACTTTAGAAAAATTCGCAAAATTTTGTCAAAAAACACCAATGTCTAATATTGTCAAATTAACGCTAAATCATATTCTATGTGTTCCGTTTCGTTGGCAACTGTTTAACCTTGAATAGTGCGTGGATAGGTGGGGGGGGGGGAGGGGGGGTTGAGGCGGGAGAGGTGATTTCACTGCACTTTCATTTCATTTCAATTCAATCGCTGTCAAACGTTGTTCGAACGCCATTAAGTGCGCGCGTGTTATTGTTATTCTACTTGTGAGAAACATTGATTTTAACCACTGCCGTCTAGAAAATAAGACTCATGTAAGTAATATTTTTAATTTCCCCTGTTCACAGATTGATTTGAATGCGCCTTTGAAGAAAATCAAAACTAGATCAATGTTTTAAAAATTTAGTATTTTTCTAATTTTCAATTGGGTTCGGGCACCTCATAACATCAAGACAAGTAAACAATCTTTTGTATGCTGAATTTACTCATTAAAAGGCAACTTTGTATTGCTATTGCATTAAAAAAAAATTAAAAAAATTTTGTTCATACATTATCACTCCACCCTATTGGCCAGTTCATTTTTTTACTAAAATTCGCTGTATAGTCTGTCTGGTGATGTCCAATTGGGCTGTCGGCGTCGTCGTCTGGTTGATGTTTCTTCGTTCTCAGCGACTTCGACAGCCACAGCCGCGACACGATTAGGAAATCGATGTCCAAAGTCAGGCTGCAAAGAACACAAACTTCAGAATCAAAAAATTAATTTTGCAACTTTTTCATTTCGCATTCCGGAGCGGAAAGTTCTGAAAAGTTCTTTTCGGATTATCAAACGAAAACGCTATAAATCTTAATTACTAAGTGTTCCAATTGGTACCTACTTCTATTGACAGCTGTTTTTAATTTATTTTGAAATCAGTCGTGGAGTTTCAACTAGGTTTTGAGAGGTTTTGATTTACCAAAAAAAAGTGTATTTACTTTAGATGAAGTTTTCAGGAAGTCCATGATGGATAACTTAATAATAACTACTTATCTATCGAACTGATTTTTCAGTTTGAAGACATCCACGATTGAGAGAAAAATTTTGCTATCCTTATATTGAGTATCTTTGGTTGTGACTCGTAAAGGTTTCAATCTTAAATAGTTCGTTATTTTTGTGAGTGTAGTGTAGTAAACATCTTAGCTCTGGTCGAAAAAACTTAACTCTCAGTATGGTCTTTGAGCATGATTTTGTGTTACCAACGCTATCCTGGTGGTGGCGCTGAAATAAGCGCACAGTGGAGAGTAGGATAAGAAACAAGTAAAGTAAAAAAGTAGTAAAAAAGAAAATATTTAATTCTTAAATTTAGTATAGACAAATCCAGCAAGTACTGTCGCTAAGCTTAAGATGTCGTCCCAATTGTTCGTCTTTATGAGAGTACTATAGGTTTTAAATACAAAGGTATGAGTGGAAAATGCAAATTTGTTTGCAAAGGAAAAAGAAACCGAAACAAGAACGAAGCAAAAAGAAATACCTACATCTATAAATATGCAATGTTTTTTTGATGTGTAAACATCTTTGCCGGCGGTAGAGTGAATCGAAAACGTGTGTAAAACTTATACGGTTACACGTTCCGTGTAGCAACCTACCTTACCGACGATTGCATTTAACACTATGTTTACATTGGAAATATTGCGTACTAACGACATCGTGTTTACATTGGAAACTTTGAGTACTTAAATCTCGATTTTATTACTTTCCATTGCTGGCTAGAACTTAATTCAATCCCTCAACATTTCTTCACCTCTCGACCAATATGTCAAAAAGACGAAAGAAAAATCAACTGGTGTAAAATTCATAGCGGGTTCATTTAATGTCTTAAAAAATCCACTTCACGTTATTGATGGACCATAACATTTTATTTTATGCTCGCAAAAAATGCATTTTCAGAGTTGAACTTTAAAATCTTAAAAATGTTGTTCAGGGCAATCACTTTACATCTGCAAGGAAATATTCTCGATACGTCAAAATTTAATTTGTCTCTTATCTGTCATATTATATAATTATTTTAATTATCGAATTAAATATTCTTTATTATATCAAAATGTACTTTTGGCATTCACTATATCAAAATATAGATCGTTCTCCATCTGTCAAGCTATGAACTGGATGATGAGCACGGCTAGGCGCGCACATTCAATTTTTAGTTTCGCAACTGCTTGGTTCGAGCAACTAAACATTGCCTAAAATGAGTTCGCTATTTTGTGTAACATATAATTATATGCACCTGCGCGGACATTCAACCAAATAGTTCATCTGTTTTTTATAAGCAACCAAACAGTTGTGCAACTAAAAATTGAATGTGCGCGCCTAGCCTACGACTTCAATGGATTCAAAAATTTAGTTTTTGCCACTTTTAATTCCATTACAACGTGGAAATGATGTCAATCGGCTTATGAATCTCTGATAGAGGGATTAAAATAAAGTACAGACACCTAAAACAAAAAGTTAAGGGATTGGTTTGATTTTGATAAGGTGAACGCTCCATCTAGGCTTGTCAAAAAAAAAGTTTTGACATTTTCGCTGCATGACAAGGACGAACTTTAATGTTTACACATCTTAACCTTGAGTCCTGGCACTCACACTTTTTTTTTTTTAATTTCGTTTACGGGCAAATATTAAAATATTTCTTGGCTAGGTATACGTTTATCAATTCTTTTTATATACTTATTCACACATTCAAGAACGGGCTTAAACATGAAAAAATGTCGACTGTTGATATTATATTGACGAAATTCCGGTATATGTCAACTGCGAATCCATTTTCAACCAATTCATCTGGCATTTTGCTTCCGCATATGTCACAGTATCAAAATGTGAACAAATGCACAGACAAAAATCGAAAATACTCTTGCTCATGTATATTCGACAGTTTTTACGCTGTGTTTTTCCGAGAGTTCGCCACGTTATGTTTTATGGAAAGTATCAATATTAATAGTCACTCAACTTTATTTATCGCAGACTGAATTATGAAGCAAACATTTCAACATGGTCAAGGATAAGTTTCAAGTTACCAGTCATCCATCTTAGCTACCACAGTCCATGTGTACAATTAATCATTGCGAATAAGATAGCGAATTCCGCACCCATTGCGTCTGGGCATAAAGTGTTCTCTAATTTACCGACTTGTTCGCAACTAAACACCGCTAATTAAAACCACCGCAATTACCAACTAATCGCCCGTCATCCATGCCTACTTGGCCAAATGATCCTGAATCGTTTAACACCTCCTTGTAAATACGACTACGCAACAACCTGCTGTGCTGCGTATAGCTTAACAACTGCTACGGCATAAAGTATCTCATTTGGTCAGGTTTCTTTGCTGCGTGTTCATGACTTCGCAGTTGGTAATTAATTTAGCAAACTTTCAGACTCCAGACTCCAAATGTGCCTGCATATAGTGCTTGCCTAAGTCTATAAGAAAGTTCGCATCATTAATGTCGAATGCAAGTTGTGCAGTTTTGAGAAGACGCGCCCAGTGTGTCGCTAATGAATCTCAAATTGCAGGACGAACGTTCTATCGTTCTACGCGCGATTTACTTCCTGTTCGCGGTGTAATGGTGAAACGATAATGCGAAATCGGCCTCCAACTGATTTCGGGCGCAAGCATTGCTCCAAAAAGTCATCCAGCTCCACTAAATAATATCACCATCAATCCCGCTGTGCGCCATGGGACACAGATCTAGAAACAGATACAGAAAGTATCTCTCAGATCGGATCGTTTGTTGGTCTGATTTCGTTACCGAATTCCCAATTCTATAAATGACAAAATTTCTACGCACGCGATTTGTATCTGCCGTGCATTGCGGTGCAGTTTGTGTAGTGCAATCAAAAATGTCCACAAGGTCGTGAGGCGTTCTAGTTTCTCGCGGCATAGAATTTATTAAATTGCGAGTCTTGGTTTCCTCCGAGAGAAAACCTGTCCATCTGTCGTTTAGGTACCTTGTACCGCGAAGCTCGATATAAATATCGGATTGAATGCAAAAAAGGAAAGACTTCGTTATTTTATTGTGGCACTAATTTACAATTTGTGCGCGCAATGTCGTGCAGTGATGTGAACGTCTATATAGTTTGTGCTAGTATAGCTCTGTTTTATAGAACCAGGTGGTTTTATGGACGCCTCCAAGATCAAGTTCAATGCTAATGGCAATCATTTGCACTAGTTTCTAATACGATACAATTTAGTTTAACTAAACTTGGAGCAATTAGTGTTTCGAAGAAGGTTACAATGTTACATACCTTCCACAAAAAAAATCAAATATCATTTGTGTGGAAGAATAAATTGAGGTTAGACTCGCTATTGTCCTATTGCCTAGAGTACAGCTAAATGATGGCCTACGGGTATATGTTGGAATTGTTTTGTGTTTTTACGGCGGGATGTTCCGTCCTGAGTATTTATGTTAACGATGCTACTGGACGGTGGCTGCAGTAGAGGAAGTGTACGAGTATAATAGTGATGAGGATGACGTTGGGCGATTTTTTTCTGCCATCAAATATTGGAACGGAAAACTAGAATTTGTATTAAATGGATGCGTATGTTTTTGTATGAATATTAGGAATTTCATTTCTCATGGTAATGCGATTTGTTAGAAAGTTCTATTCCAGATATTAGTTGATCACTTTCTCAAATATTTTTCTTATGGTGTTACGAGTATTTCTTCTTCCTCAAAGATAAAATAAGTTGATTGAATTGATACGTGCGTATATCTTACTTTTTTAACATTATACATCTACATCAGTATTGTAATTGAAATGACTTCAAACAAACTGGCATGTTTGAGTGCGTCCAACGATTGAAAAGTTATCCTGCGTACATCAACATTTCTCAGTTCGCAGGAATTATCTCTTTGGTCATTTATAACTTTCTATAACTTTTATCACCAACCAAGTTAACAAGTTTTAATTAGAATGACCTGCTATAAGATGGGTGGAAATATATATGGATTAAGATGACCGAAAATTTCACGACAAATGATGCTACTTATTGAAAATGTATATTGAGTATACACATACATAGTTAGAATTGCATGGATAAAATAAATGATAAGTCGTCTGCAACGGAACCTGGCGATAAATTTTGACGAGTTGCAAGTCTGTTAATCAATAATTTGGGAAATCTTTCTAAAAGAGTAAACAATGGAAATTTATCATCATCATCGGCTCGACAACCGGGTTCCGGTCTTGGCCTCTTTCAACAAGTCTCTCCATCTATCCCGGTCTCCCGGCCGACGCCATCCAGTTGCGCACCCCAAGGCTTCGGGGGTCCTGGTCTACGCCATCTCTCCAGCGCAAGCATGGTCTACCATGCTGTCGTCTATCATAGAATGTACCACAAAGAACTTTCCAAGCAGGTTGCTCTTCGCTCATGCGAGCTAGGTGCCCTGCCCACTGGAGTCTACCGAGCTTAATTTTTGTCACGATACCTGCTTCTAGGTAGATTGTACCGTCTCCGGAATCGTCCTTCCTCACATATGGGGCCAACAATTCTCCTTAAGACTTTTCTCTCGAACGCAGCTAAGAGGTCGGAGTGCCTTTTGCTAAGCACCCAAGTTTCGGATCCATTTGTGAGTACTGGTAGGACCATGGTCCTGTACAGCACCAGTTTTGAAGTTATGGTGAGATTTCTGGATTTGAAGAGCTTTGACAGACTATAGTAGGCTCTGTTGAATTTTAGAAGCCGCCCACGTATTTCTTCTTCTATATTGTTATCGGCTGCTACTTGATTGTTTGACCAACTGTTCCCCTCGCATTCGAAGCCACCATGTACTTTGTTTTACCTTCACTAATGTGCAGCCCCAGATTTTGTGCCGCCTGCTCGATCTGGATGAAGGAATCGTGTACAGCTTGTTCGGTTCTTCCGATGATGTCGATGTCGTCTGCGTAAGCCAGTAACTGGCTGGACCTGTTGACGATGGTCCCTCTTGTTGCCGTGCCAGAGTCACGGATTGCTTTCTCCAACGCCAGGTTGAAGAGGAGGCAGGCCAAACCGTCCCCTTGTCGGAGTCCATTAAAGATGTTGATTGGTATGGATAGCAATCCGGCTATTTTTACTTGGCTTGTTACGTTGGTCATGGTCAACCTACATAGTCGTGTCAATTTATTTGGGATGCCGAATTCTCTCATGGCTTTGTAAAGTTCTACCCTGGCTATGCTATCATAGGCGGCCTTAAAGTCTATAAACAGATGGTATGTTGGGATTCTAGACATTTTTCCATCGCCTGCCTAAGGGTAAAGATCTGATCAGTTGTTGATTTGCCTGGAATGAAACCACACTGATATTGTCCGATGACGGTTTTAGCGTATGGGGTTATCCGGTCTTGTAGGATAGAGGAGAGTATCTTATAGGCGGTACTCAACAACGTGATACCTCTATAATTGCTGCACGTTGTGACATCTCCCTTCTTATGTATGGGGCATATTAAACCTTTTCGCCAGTCTTCTGGCATTTCTTCCTGCTCCCATACCTGTACTATAATATCATTAATTGCTTGACGTAAGGCTGGCCCACCGTGATGGAATAATTCGGCTGGTATGCCATCGGCTCCCGGGGCTTTGTTCTGTTTAAGCCGGCCTATAGCCTTCTCAACCTCTTCTATGCTTGGTGGCGGCAACATAGGATATTCTTCTTGAAGTAGTGGAGCCTCCACTTCTGCAGTGAGCTAACCATTTAGCAATTCATTAAAGTACACTTCCCATCGCTCCAGTATGCTTTCAGGATCGGTGATCAGATTTCCCTCTCCGTCCTTGCAGTATGTGCAGCGTGGTGTGTACTGCGTCATGTTTCGGACGGATTGGTAGAACTTCCGCGCCTGGTGCGGACCTCGCTCTCGGCTGTTTTCTATTTCACAGAGTAGGTTCTTCTCCCAGGCTGATTTTTTTTGTCTGTGAAGCCGTTTTTCTGTTCTTCTGAGCTCTTTATATTCCTCTTCGCGTGCCCGCGTTCTATGAGATTGTTGCATTGCTCGGTACGCAACATTCTTACGTTCAGTCGCTAGCTTGCATTCATCATCAAACCAGTCGTTCCGATTTTTACGACTGCTGCCTAAGATGGAGTTGGCAGTACTAATGACAATATTCTTAAGGCGTGTCCACTTCTCATTTACGCCCAGCATACTGACTTACTCTCCCTAAATCAAGTGATTCTAGGGCGAGTCCTAACGCATTACCAAAGGTGTTACTGGTGTTTTCATTGCGCAGGGCAGCCGTGTTGATTCGAACCTGATCGGCGGATGCAATGCGTCTTCGCAAGGCAATCCGCCCTCGGAAAACCATACCAACAAGATAGTGATCCGAGTCTATATTGGCACCTCGGTACGTTCGTACCGTCATCAAGTTCGAGTATTGGCGACGGTCTATCAACACGTGGTCTATTTGGTTACGAGTGACTCCATCAGGTGATACCCAGGTGGCTTTGTAGATATCTTTACGCGGGAACCTGGTACTCGCAACGACCATGTTTTTCGATGCTGCCAATTCTAAGACTCGAAGTCCATTGTCATCAGTGTTCTCATGCAAACTATGGGTGCCTGCGTAATGCCTGAATACCGGCTCCCGACCTATTTTTGCGTTCAAATCCCCAAGGATGATTTTAACATCATACCTTGGACAGGCATTGAGGGCCCTCTCGACTTGTTCGTAGTAGGTCTCTTTTTCTTCGTCTGAGGACTCCTCCGTAGGTCCGTGAACGTTAATGAGGCTGATGTTCGTAAATTTGCCTCGCACGCGAAGGGTACATAGCCTTTCACTTATAGCTTTAAAGCCGATGATAGTAGACTTCATTTTTTCGCTGACTAGGAAGCCTACTCCGAGCACATGGTGTTTTGTATGACAGCTGTAGTATATGTCATATTCTTTCTTCTGTAAAACACCATTCCCTGTCCATCTGATTTCTTGAATAGCTGTTATGTCAGCTTTATATTTTGACAGGGCATCGGCTAGCTGCTGAGCAGCTCGGGCTCTATAGAGCGATCGTACGTTCCATAAGAAAATTCGTAAATCGTTTTTCCTTTTTCTTTGCGTGGGTTGTCGTCGTGAGATCAGTCCGTTTCCGAGGCTTGTTGTCGTTCTCGAAATTCTTTAAGTTTTACGGGACAGGAAATTAACCTGTCGCCAACATGAGGAACCAGCCTGATCATATTAGCCAAACCTTTTTTAAAAGGCTTGTTTCTAGCGGCCGCCGCGGAGAGGCTATGATCCCACTTCCACCAGTCCCGAATAGTTACGGCACGTGCATGTTTTCGTATGCTACATGTTGTTCCCCCTATTCGTCTGATGGCTGACCGCCAATGGAAATTTAACCAACATGAAATATAAATGTCTCGGCCAAAAGCACTTACACAAGGTAAATGACAAAATTTCTAAAGAGTTTTCCAATAGAGACTAGCTTTGTCACTTCGAAAAGCGGTAGTATTTGGTTTAAAATAAGTTGCTCTAATGTACAAGTACTTAGAGCAAAAAAATATCATTTCAACGGAAAATAAGCCCCTCACATCTTTAAGGCGATATTTATTTCCAAGCCTTCTCAACTACGTTGTTGTTTTTGGTTTTGTATTTCATATTTTATTTTTTTATGTCCACCCAAAGATTCTCAATAGGAATGAGGTCAGGGAACTGAGCAGGCCACTCCATAAGATCAATATTGTTGTCCTGAAACCATTGCTTAGCTGTTCTGCTGGTGTGCTTTAGGTCATTATCGTTTACTGAAAGACCATTTCAAGTGGCTTTTCTAAGTGCGCATGGGGTAGCATCATGTTTTGAAAAATTTCGTCATAAGAATGCTGGTTCATTATACTTTTTATCGAATATATTGGACCAACTCCATAGTATGAGAAGCATCCCTATAACCATATTACTATAGTGGATCTATAGATCCACCATATTTTAGCATTTTTGTTGTGTATCTAGGAGATCCGTTACCAAAATAACCAACAATATTTTACATTCGTCAGTCCAAAGAATACTCCTCCACTTTTCAGGATTCTCTCGCGAAAACCTAATTCTCTTGTTTATGTGGTTTTTTTTTAGAAGTGGGACTTTCGATGGACTGCGAGCATTTTAATTGTTTTCCCTCAATCGTCTTCTTACTGCATGGATACCGCATGGTAAATCAACTTCACCCACTATTTCTGTAGCTGCTGTATAGTAGGATGCGTTCTTCAAAACCGAATAACAAGTTTGATGTAGGAAGATAATAAGAACTAGTTTAAGCAGGTTTCAGTTTTTCCTTCAAATTTTATGGCGTTTCTTACCATTTTCGCTGAACAACCAAAAAGATACAGAACTTTTTCACAGGTTTTGTCGAACATAATAAGCTTTTGAATAAGTTTGCTTCTTTCTGGTGTGCAGAGTTTAGTGCGATCCACTTCAAAGTAACAAATTTAACTCTTTTAAAACTAATTCGGTGGAAATATAAAATAGAAGTAAAGGAAATATTTTTTATTAAATCTAAATCAAGATTGAAAACCTGACAATCGCTGCTGTTATTTTGTTCGCCTAAAATACTAAAAGGTACCAGACACAGTGACATTTAACAAGAGAAGAGATAATGTACCATGAAATTATCACTTTAAACGGTTAACCAATAATGAGTACTAGTCTACAGTATGCTTTGAATGTTTTCAAAAGAAGTGGTGAATATAGAACGATCCAACTGTTTTTGTCCACGAAATCGTTTCCTTACAATTTCGTTGTAATAGTTCTATCGGTATCATCGGGTGATCGACGCCTATACAGTGGATACAAATCGTTGTCAGTGATGGTCCCCGCCGTCAATTTTCGTAGATAACGTTTGGAGCATTGCCGTCGACCATGCACGGTGATTGGCGGTTGATGGTGCTACATGGTCCATGAATCATATTCTTAATAACAACATCATGTAGGTCTGGATCTATTTAGTGATAAGGAATCTCTGCACATATGTATGATATTATCTACTTGATCTGGTCGAATTCTTTTGACAAACCAAATAAGAATGGAATGTGGGCATGCGGCAAGTCTCGTTTTTGCCATTCGATCCAATATATCCAGCATCGATTAATACCAAAGACGTGTTGCTTAATAATGTAATTCATCAGCCAACGGATTTTTTGCTTGAAAAACCATGCCGTGATCTCATGCCGATCATTTGATGTTTGTCCGGGAAGCAGTATTTGAACAATTTCTATCCATTTCGGATTACACGTATGTAAATGTAATGAATAAGTCTGGCCGACCTAATTGCGAACATATGTCATTGCATCTTGCGCTTTCTTTTATTTTATTTTTTCGTCAATTTTCCAATGTTTTGAATAGTTATTCTGCTATTCGAGACGGAGGCAAATACAACTAATTAAAAACCATGAGTTATAAATGTTCTAACAAAACCGACTTTGTCATATATATATAAAGATATTATGTCCTTAAGTCCGCGTTAGGTCAATATTAAATCTCGACTGAAAAGGTAAAGTATCTTAAGTCAATTTTGATGATTTTTCAGGAGAGCAAAAAAACACTTCAAAGCTGTATCCCAAAAAATCATTCAAATATAGACTTTATTCAACAAAGCATTTATATGTAAAATTTTATGATCTTTTTTTTGAAATTATTTTCAAAAAGATATTTTTAATATTTTGGTCGTTATGAGGCAAAATGTGACTTAAGATAGTTTGGCTTTTCTATAAATTGAATTTTATATTAATTTCCAAAATCTTAAGATGAGATAAGATATTTTGCCTTGCGTTTTCGAAGGACGTTTTCAATTCTTATGTCCATTTAAGATGAGTTGCGTGTGCAAAAGTGGAAAAAAAAGAGATTTAAGATGATATTTGGTGGTTTTTATTTAAGTCGTATATGAAAAAGTCACATTTTTATTCTATAGAGCTTTAATAATAAAAAAAAAAAAAATAACTAATAAAGACTTGAATTTCTTTAAAAAAGGCTATAAAATCACATTTGGTTCACAGAATAGAAACAGTTTAGTTTTATTCAAATAATTTATTTAAAGAATATTAAAATAAAATATAAAATAAATTATTAAATTATTAAAAAAAAAATCATTGACGATTGTAAAAAATGTTACATGAAAACATATTTTTAAAAGTCAAATTAATAATAACAAAACACTATTGGAAAAAATTTACCTAAGGGACCCAAGGGGAGATAGGAGAAATTGAAAATTGTTTTTACCTACGAAACTAACGGTATCGCACCCGTAGTGTAAGATCTTATTTATCTCGAAAACGGCTCTCATGATTTTGATAAAATAAAATTTTATCTGTACCTGTCATAGAACGGTTTTTTTTTAAGTAAAACTTATTCTCCGGCGTTGGGGGTAAAAAAATGTCTATGCAGCTGTCAGTGACGTGTCAAAACGACACGCTATCAGTCAAAGACAGCGACATGTAACGAAGTTTTACTTCAACCGCACGTACGTCAGTACATACAACCTTTTTCTTTTTATTTTCGATTTTCTCTTTAACGATTCTAACGATTTAAACCATTTTTTTAGCAGGAGCACCCGAAACTTAAAATAATTTTTTATATAAGAACATTCGCAAAGATGTTTTTTGGATTTTTTGAAGAAAAAAAAAACTATTTTTGTTTTTTGAAAAATCAATATCTTAAAAACAAGTGAAACGATTATTTTTTGAAATTATTTCCTAAAATCAATGGCACAAAATTTTAATTGAATTAGTACGACCGACGTTAAAGCCGATTTAATATGAAACTAAGTTAAATCAACGATTTAGCAAATCTAAACTACTACTACTACGTAATTACTTAAAATAGGTATCGCAGATTGTATTCTTGAAAAACTTTGAAGAAATTTCTAACATAAAAATTCTTTTAATAATAAAACTATTTTTGAGCTTTGTGTGAATAAATTCTTAGTTTTCTGGAAATAAGACGGCAATTTCATACATGTGAACATTTTTATCTCATTAAATCCATGTTTTATTTTTATAAAATGTATTTTTAATTCCAAATTCGTGCAATTCAACTCTTTTTTGTTGTATACGTATGTGTTTCATTTGTAATAATTTTTCAATCGCGTATGAAACAAAACTGTCTGAAACACTAGATGAAAAAATAAGAAAAACGGTCGCACAAAAGGCAATCTAAAAACAAAATACACTTAAAAATATCTTATGTCCTTGTTATTACGGAAATTGTTTTAGGTTTGCAAACGGTAAAATATCCTATGACTACTTAGGGAGCGAAAAATTTTAGTTTTAAATTTAAAAATTCATCTTATGTTCCACATAAGATGATTTGTGTTTTCACCCTTTTTTGGAATTTTTTTAATGATTTTATCTTATGTCGACTTAAGGATGACTTTTGTTCCTGTTTGCACGCGCGAAAATATCTTAAGTCAACTTAATATGATTAACGATTTCACAATAATAAAAAAAGTCTTAAGCCAATATAATCTTAAGTCTATTTTAGGTTTTAAAATTAAGCAGAACACACAATCTTATGTGGACTTAAGATATTTTACCGCGTGTAGAGATGTGTCTTTTCAACATAAGATGAAGTTGTTTTTGTCTATAAAAAAGCACAGGAGTGAGATAGAAGGAAGCCGATAACACAGAACTGTAGCCTTTTAGAATGGCACTAAGGATCAACAAAAAAACGCGAAATATCTTAAGTCGACTTAAGATACTTTACCTTTTCAGTCGAGAAATATGGATCTTCTTGACTGACACTCCTTATGTCAGCTCTTTAGAGAAAGCCAAATTCCTTGCATTACAGTTTGCTCTTAATTCAACGCTGCCAAAAAGTATCATGACTCCTCTTGTACTTGAGAGCGCTATATATTTCATGGAAGAATCATCTTTCGCACTCGCGCCACCTGGCGTTATGTGTAAGCTTTTCCATCTTTCCTATTCTACTGGGCTATTTCAAAGTGGATAATAAATAGTATTTGTCCAGCTTGTTTCTTAAAACGGACCATCTTCTTCCCCTTCTAACTACCGTCCAATTGCAAAGTCATGGAAACTCTGATAAATTATCAACTCAAGAAATATCTTCAAGAATGAAAGCTCCTCAATGATCGGCAATAAGCAGCAATCGTTCCACTGGCGATCAAATGGAATATCTTCCCAAGCACTGGCACAACTCTTCAAATCCTTTTGGAGGAAGTAAGATTATTATAAGTGATATTTTAAAAACTCGTATATGAAATGTCAAACAGATGAAATGACGTTGCTGGTGGCAATGTGTTTGACGATGCTGGTGCTGTTGCTGATTTAATCTGTTTCGCGCATAACTTTTTGCCAAGTTCAATCGCTCTCATTTAGGTTTTGTGTCTCAACTTACCGAAAAATTGAACCGACCGTATACAAAATGGTCCCGAAATTCTCTTGGGATCTTTCCTTAGAATATGTACATTGTATATATATATCAATCCAATCTGGCAAGTATTTCTGTTTCTGTTTTGGTTTTTTTTGACAGCAAATGTCAAAGCATCCTAGATAAGCTATCCTAATGCAACCAGGCGCGTTCAGTAGTTTTCTTTTCGAAAACCAAATATTAAATCTTCTTTATTCCATGATAAACTTCAACCACAAAAAAAAAAATAAAAATAAAAGAACATGTAACATAGGTCTTCTAAGATACCTTATCCTCGTTTTTTATCTTTCGAACGCAAGACATGTATTATCCAATCAATTTGTCAAAACCCTTCTGTCTAGATTACAGGTATTTATTTATGTACGTATGTCTGCCGCTCAATCTGTTTTAATGTTAAATTAATTGTAACATGTATTGGCACAAGCGTTAGCTATATGCTTACAGCTTTTATATCCATATGTGCATTCACTTTTGATAAGTGCGGCTCTGGACTGCAGATTCTCCTGATCGTTATAATCTTTAAAGAAAAACATCCATCCGGTATCTGAAGGCGTCTCATCCATCGTTCCCATTAATAATTGATAATCAATAATGCTGACATCTAGTATTAAGAACAAGAATCTAATTGCGTTTGATGTTTGCAATGTCTCTGTTGCTGTCACGTTATTTTTTATTCATAGTGTTCTATAATAATAGGATAGTATTGTTATCACAAAATTTTATTAGTCTTTAAATGATTCATAAAAGTTCATTCCGTAAAAGATGATATACCACTCTTTACAGCAACCTTTAAACATACTTTTTAATTCAAAGGCAAACAAACTGTTAAAACATGGCTGTCTCAAATTCAAAATTCACAAAACTTTTTGAATTTGACATCTAAATTTTTGTGTCTTCTTATATTTTCTTAGCTATTTCCGGCGTCCTACAAGGTAGCCACTTAAGTCCACATCTTTTTGTTATTGTCGGCGTCCTACAAGGTAGCCACTTAAGTCCACATCTTTTTGTTATTGTCAGTTTTTTCCTGGTAATAGCGTAATAGCATAGTTTCTCCCTCTTCTTTAGTTCATCCATAATCAACCTTGACATATGGAGGGCTCACAGCTGTACCGAACCAAGTCATTTTAAAGAAATCCAAAACTAACGCCAGGATTTCCGCAAAATTGACCTCTATTTAGAGCTGTAATGAACTACATAGTTCATTTAGAGCTGTAATGAACTATACATAGTTCATTACAGCTCTAAATAGAGGTCAATTTTGCGGAATTTTGGTGGTGGTTTTGGATTTTTTTAAAATGACTTGGTTCGGTACAGCTGTGAGCCCTCCATATTATGTGACCAAAAGCTTAACTTCCGCGAGCACATTATCAATTATTGTTTATTATTTAATAGGAGCCCAAATCTTGACAGCAGTTCTACTATTAATGAGTTTGGTGCCCTGTCTAATTCCATTTCCCGAATTGTTTCCTTGTACCCTAACACTAAATTCATTATTGCGTTATCCGTTATATACAGGACAGTCAATACCAGAAGGAAGATATGTTGAGATCTTTGTTGACATGGACCAGCTTACTTAGCTTGTAGACGGGCCTCCTCGCTCTTGTTTCTTACTTTTTATCCACTTCATTGTTTTTCGAACGACTCTAGGATTTACCTTGCCATTTTAATTTATAAACATTCAAAACCAATGCTCATTGCCACCGCCTTTATATCCACATCGTGTTATAATTAACATTATAAGGGCCTTGGTAAGCCCCTGATTGCGTGTGAATTAAACCTTATACCTCTTCGAGGTATGCCTTTGATTCTACATCGATAAATAGACTGCATTAAAATAAATAAATTGGAGTTCGCTAGCAGAAAGAAGAAAAATATAGAAAATTATAATTTCACTGACCGCTACTAAGACTTTTTATTTTAAAGTCTAAACCTCGAAATACGTAAAGTTCTGGCCTCTTCTATTAAACTTACCCACTACACTATAGCTCTAATGGATCGAACGAACCTATCCCTGGTATCCTCCGAAGTGTTAACGAACATCAATTGATTCTCCTCCAAACTTAGCTATTAGTTTCTTATTTTTAAGTTAAGTTTAGAATGAGCTTGTATTAAGTGGAATAAATGGGAATTTACCACCAATAAAATTGTGCCCACTCTTGAGAAAACGTCTAAGAGAGTGCACCTAAGATAGTACTCAAAATATTCAAAATTTTGTAATTTTTCTGTAACTTTGATTGTAAGTTTTGACTAAATATTTAATTGTTACTTTCTCATTTTTAAAAGCAAGTTCCTTCGACGAAGACATGGATTTTATCTCCTCCTTTCGACACAGTACGACTGAGTATAACGCGTGGGGCTTACACCAGAGCTAGACCTTGAAGTGCGCACTAAGAGAGCACCCATTTATAGCATTGATCGTTGGTCATCGATCAGCTATATAGCATCAATTAGCACACTCGAACGGGTAAACATATTGGGCATTTTGCAAATCCACCGATAGAGAACTTGTTGTGCCCCTTCGCATGCACAACTCCAACTCCCGGATAGATAAGCTAAGCGGCCAATGCGTACGCTGTGTTTTTATGCCGGCTCTAAGACGTCTCTCTCTTCGATCTGGGATGAATGGATCGATCAAATTTGTCGATCGCCGATTGGCAACGACGACGACATCGAGGAACATCGACCGACAACGAGACGACAGCAGTCAGCTAGGCTGTCAGCCAGCCAGGCAGCCAGCACAGCGGCTTGGTCATATTAAAGTGCTTATTAATCAATATCAATTGCGAAGTTTGATTCGCGATGGCTTGGTTATGAGGAGGCTGCCTGATGATGATGCAGATGCCTTCCTCCAGCGATGAACGGAGAATAATTATTGTGGCCGCACTTGAACTAGTTAGTCGGGCGGTAACTTGATCTCGAGGAGTGTGCTTTCGGATTCGGATCTGGCAGCAGGTTCTGCACATGTGCGCACCGTTCCAGAATTATGTTAATCGACATTACAAATTACTAATATCATAATATTAGCGCAGAGGCGGACTGGATGCAATTGATACACTTGAAGTTTGATGTTGTTGTTTTTGGAATCTCTGTGCCATGTAAATTGATGGGAGGAAGATCGGTTTCGCTTGAATCGGTGCCGATTTGTGAATAATTTCATTACCTTACGTAATAGACGGGTTCACATATCCCAAGCCCAACTGATGATGATGAGGAAACAGAGGTGTAATGGATGCGCAATTTTATTTTTAGTGCCCGAAATGATGATCTGCAAACGTTGTGTAGTGAACTTTTATGATTTCCTGAATCATTCTTATGAGCATGTTTGTTAAGAAACCTTTCCAGGAAGTGAATTGTTTTTTGTTTAGATATTTGGTGGGTGTTACAAGGACCCTATCCATTTATTTTAATTCTCTGCCTGTGAGGATATTGGGCTGAAATTTAGTTTTAATAGTAGGTATAAAGTCCCTTATCAAACTTGGAAACCAATACTCCAAGATCAAAATAAAGTGTGCACACGCCTGTTGAAGAAGTAGAACCTCATCCAAATCGTATCCCACTGGAGAATGTTAGCTTGATACCCGAATTGGTTAAGAGAAAGTCACGTATATGAAGATGCAAAGTGTAGGGTTCTGTATGACGGTAAGTTCACCAAAATGAAGTTCTTCAGAGTTGTACGACTATTTTATAAGAGTGATTGGAATCTGAATTGAGTGTAGTTATGTCTAAAATTAATACTGGCCAGACTAAAGTCCTTGGCTCTTCAAGCCCTTCCGCCACATAAAAGATTAATTGACATGAGGTCAAGAATAGTTTATAACTTTCATTAAGTAGAAAACCCAGACCTTTAAAATCCGGAACCGAAATTTGCGTTCGAAGTATTTCTACATAATAGAATAATAATTAAAGAGCTCTACTTGACAACAGAAATGGAACGAATTAACGCCACGAAGGAGGAAGTGGAAGGAATTAATCGCAGCTTACGGCTCAAAGATGCAAAGATAAATCTATTGCGAAACACGTCTCTTGGAAATGGAATCTGCTTGTCTACCCAGTCTAGAAGTTGAAGAAAAAGAAGTTGAGGAAGTTTTTGGCTTAGCCGTTATGTCGATAAACAGAATTTCTATAAGGGTAAATGCAATCTACAAGTACCTATTCGATCAAGTATCAGTGCATCCATAAAGATTGACTATTTGGTACAGTTTATGGCATTTCAGAACAGTCTGACCTTATTTCATTCGAAATGTGAATGATGACCCCGTTTCCTTCAAAGGTCTCGGATATAAAGCGTTTTTAACAAACTTTCTGTAATCAAAGTTTGACAACATGCATACATCTAAGCCATGAAAGAAAGAATATAAGGTTATGATACTTCTTTTTTTTTTTCACTTTGTTGTTGTAATTCTGACAATGCGTTGTTACGTAGCTCGTGAAGAGAAAAAGAAAAGAACGATTGATTTGAAACTTACATCGATTTGGAGAGCCTCAGAGAATTAGATGAAATTGGAACAGGAATTGAATTGAAGAAGAATAATTGTAGGTGTGTTTCAAACAAAACCCATAATAGCTTAAGCTCACCTGATGATACCTAGTCGGTTGTTTTCTTGGGCTTTTCCAGACCTTCCGAATATTTTTTGTTCTTTCGGGAGCATTTTCGTTTGTGTAACTTTATAGTGTCTTCACAGAGAACGTCTGGATGTGCAAGAACTCCATTGTATTCGGTTCTTTTAAGTTGTTGAGTTTTTTCGAAGCAATGGTGCTAGTGACTGTATTGCTATTCTAAAGAGCTGCTGCTGGTGTTATTGTTTTGTTTTTTATTAGACGTCCGTCGTTGCTTTTTTGGACAAAGAT
This sequence comes from Philhelius festivus, assembly GCA_963931855.1. Taxonomy (NCBI): domain Eukaryota; kingdom Metazoa; phylum Arthropoda; class Insecta; order Diptera; family Syrphidae; genus Philhelius; species Philhelius festivus. The sequence goes on along the minus strand of OZ007555.1, from coordinate 167,354,421 downwards.
TAAGCATGGAACAGGTGAGTCCTTCCTAGCCGTCACACTTGTGATTTTCTAAATTGTGTTGTATACAATCATGACTTGGTTCGGTACCAAAATCATTACATGAAAAGGATCTCGATTTATTTTTCTTCTTCTTTAATTTTTTTTGGAATGATAGCTTTGGAGAAAAGTTGTTATAAGATTAGTAGATACCTATGTTCCGAAAGTTTCAAATAATATCTCACGTCAAAATATTGGTACTTTTGATGAAATTGATAGATGCACAAGGTGGAATGTAAATTCCATTGTCCGTAAGAAATTGAAATTGCGTAACGCTCCAAGTTGTGAAGGAGCAATTTTGCGGCACACTGCTTGTGTAAATGACTTGACAACCGCAATCATGTGATGATACTGCGCCTGTCATCAAAAATGGACGGATGTCCTTAAGCACTACCAGCAAAACCAAAGCGGTCATTTGACGATGTGCTTTTCCATAGATAATGGCTTGAATCCTTGAATGTAGCTTCGAAATACAACAAAATTAATTTAATATCTCCCACCGTTGTTGTTTTACTAAAATCTCTTTTCTTATCAGTCTTATCTGTTATTTCTAGATCTAGTCTAGTTTTAGTCTAGTTCTTTTATTGATTGATAAATTCAATTGACAAATGTCCAAACCTTCAAGAGGAAAAATGTAAACTCTTTTTAGTATTATAAATGCTATGGTTGAATGGTATTCATATTCATACATGTATCCAACCTGCGCGTTGAAATAAACACCTTGAGGGTTCCACACCTTCTAACCAAGATGATCAAGTTAGGGTTTTTCTTTCGCATTGCCGCAAGGGAATGCAATGAATACCAAATAGATATATCTTCCTCGCACTCTCATACGGAAGAGGAAAACACCGAAGAAGCGATGTCTTAAATACCTTCAGGCCTAAAAACAATTCCAGCAGACACCATTCCAATCTGAATTAACATTCTTCACTGCCAGAGTGCCAGAAGAGATACATGATACCAAAAGCGGTCCCATATGCTGTTACTGCCCTCTTCACTGCAAGAAAAAAGAAAATCCATTGTGGACAATGAAAAGAGACTTTTCACATAAAATCCATTAATTCGGTTGGAAATGAATAAATCCGTGCCTCTGATATCTGCAATATAACCGTTACTTTAACACATATACTACTTGCGGACATTGGGTGACCATAGTGTCTTAACAGTACAATCCCTTCCGCTGACTATAAAGTATAAAAATGATGAGATCTCTACCGAAACGAAATGATACACCAACTCAAATAGGAACACGGAAAATATTCTAATTGCCAGAGGCAGAGGTACATCTCTGTTGCGATTCAGCTGGCGATGTGTGTTTCCAACTTAATTAGTATGGCAAACAGTCAAATTGAGTAGCCTTGGGGTGCGCACACAATATCGCATGCAATTGACCTGTGTCGTGTGGAATGCCAGATGACACAGAATATATAAAGATACACAACGTCGTCGCACTGTCCGCCGCCGCCGCCGAATTGCATGGAACGATGTACGATTTGTTAAGGAAAGGACAGTCACGGTTCAGGAAGGATCGCATGGGCCGTTCTTGCTGCATTGAGTCATTTAATTTATGGCTTTTAGATGCACCCAAATCTTGTTATTTGATTTATTGATGAAGCCATAAGATCGCCACCAGCTTATACCGATCAGCAAAAAAGAGTTAATCGCTTGGAAGACATCTCTAATAAGTCATATAACTTAAAGATAAGTGCTGAAAACGTGCGTCCTCTGGCTTCAATTGATTTCAAACTAACCTTACTTCCCAAGGTGCACTTTCCAACGAACAGGTTTAAGATCATCATAACAACTGTTCTAAGAGATCATTATACATGTTTTACGAATATGGATACGATACATTGCCTTCTGACCCGGCATTCTTTTAAGCTATCAAGATTAAGAAAAATTGTTTTTATTTTCAGTACGAGCTTATGAGCAAGAAGGGCAATTTGGAAAGAAATAACCAAAATGGGAGGGAGGCCGAGATTCTGCTTATTTGGGGGTTATTACAGGATGATACGATTTTTACTCGTCTCAAGATTAATGACCTCTTTCCGACTTCGGGCTCCAAAAGGACAGGTTTGTGTGTGCGATTCGATGACAGTAAGGTAAATAAAATTGTTTTGGTATGATAATAATTGATTGAAGTAGATTTCATCAGTTCTTCCTTCATCGATTGTATTATAAAATCCCTGGCCACAGGCTAAAACTTCCTGCTTTTATCATCAAAAGTTGTGATATTGTCAAAAATTGGATGACATGGTATTGTCAGATGCCATTCCAAATTAGTTTTTCCTTTTTGTTCTTTTGTTGCCAACTATAGGATCCAATTCAGAAACGTATTTTTTGTCGATGTCTCTTCAAAAAATAGCACTGTAGCAGTAAAAAACAGAGTTTCTTAGCGCCTAGCGCCCTGATTGTGCCCGCCGCTAAAAGACTACCATAATACTCGTAAATGTAGTTCTCATTAACGGCTGAACCGATTTTGGTCAAAAATTTTACAAGGAGCGCCTTCAAATTTCAAATAATATTTAATACAAAATAAAATGCACGACTGGCTCGCACGAACTTGCTCCTATTTAATAGACTAGGAATTTTAAAAACGAATGTTATTAGAAAAAACTGTTTACAAGAATAAAATTAATTTTTTTACATTCTTTTAGTAGTAAAGAGATAAAAACAGAATGCTATGCAAATATGAATTTATGCAAGAACAAAAATTATAGTCGTTATAAGGGTTCTTTAAAAAAATAAGCTTTTATATAAAACAATTTTAAAACATTCTTAAGAAAAAAATTCAATAGGCCAATTTTATGTTTTTATTATTGTACGAATTAAAATTAAATTTCCAAGAAAATTATTGGGCGGTTTTTGAGCTATCGAATTTTCCAAAAAAAAAAAAAATACTTTTTTTTTCAAAAATTCAAAATATATTTTTTTTTTAAGTTTTGATATGCAATGTTTTTTAAACTTTTTAGAAACACCTCTATAAAAATTTCATTATTTCATCCTCTATGTCGATATTGAGAAATTCAATTCAAAGGAGCTCCAGTATAAAAATGATGGTTAAAATAGTTAGAGCCGTTAATGAGAAAGTCGAAAGTAAAAAAAAAAACGACTATGACAGGTACCGTTAATAACAGTATTTCCAAAAATTAAAAAAAAAAGTCCATGCCAATAATAGAAAACTCAATTTTTTTATCTAAATCGTTAGAGCCGTTTTTGAGATAAATAAGATTTTACATTACGGGTGTTTTAGGGATACCGTTAGCTACATATGAAGCTAAAAATAAAATTTGTATGTACTGATTCCATTTGTGGACCATGTAGAATTGGAAAATGATAACGAAACGAATCAGAACATTCACACCCCAGTTCAAATCCAATTCTTCAAGAAGGAAGGCGTACTCGAACCAGAATAGTTGGTCAAGCATGTGGTCGTTAGAAACTGTAAAATGAACTATGAATTGCTTTAAAAAATATGGATTAAAAAACACAAATCAAAATCAGGTTAACAAAACTACTTTTTATTTATTAAATTCTCTTAGAAGCATGTCTAGCCTCGCTTGTGGGGTAATGATACCGATTATCCTTCTATTCAGTTCGGTAAGCTCTTTGATTGGGAGAATTCCATTCTCCCCAGTTTTATGGCTTTGTTCTTTGATGGCGTTTTGCGGCTTCGCACACTTATTCTTACATACAAATTTTTGCATCTTATTTTACATAAATTTTCAAAGTTAAGTATGTTTCTCACGTTAAATCTTTCCAGTATTTCCTACACTTGGGTCCATCTTTGATGGTTCCATGCAAGCCAGTTAACTGTGTTTCTTGAATTTGTCCATTCTTTGTCCCTGGTATGGGCACCATCAGCAGTTGTGAATCTGTGAATTTAAAATTAAACGTTTTTTAATCCATTCACAAAATATGACGAAAATCTATGAATGTTACATTTATATTATTGTAAGATTACTTACTTGTCATTGGCCAAATCCGGTCTCGACAATAAATATTCAATCAGAAACATTTATTGTGTTTCTGATGCCCTTGACCCTCTTTTATTCTGAACTTCCATATTTTATTAGGGCTTTTCACAAAAGTGTTTGAGTGTGAAAAAGCTCCCTATGAACCTTTCGGTGCATTAAAAAATACCAAGGATAAATTCTTTTTATTCTAACACCACGTAATCTGTCATTAGAAACCACAACCCACTTCACGTCATTCAAACTAAATAATTGACCACTATTGACCCGGCCAATTAAGAACAACTAAATCCTCTAACTTAAACAAATGTTCCCCCTATTCGTTACATCTGACAGAATTCAAATAACACCCAAACGAACGAACCTCACGAGCGCACCAAACACCGTTCGGTTCTTGTCTAGTCTCAAAATAGAGTTGCCTACGGACCATTTTGGTTTCGGACTGGCTGCTCTTTTGACTGTTTTAACAGTAAATTTGTGCAGATATTCAAAGAACACATATTTCTCAAAATGAGGAAAGAGAAGTTCCACTTTTCAATTCACTCTGCTAATACATGCCAGTTTGATAAAATTTGTGTTGACAAACCCTTAGCACCACACCACTGCATTAGCCATCAGTCATTCGCTAAAACCGTATTGATTTTTGTGGAAGAAGATTCAACAAAAAGGGTTTGAAAAGTGATGATTTTTGTTTGCACTCAAAGCCAAATCTACTACGTTGTCCCTTTTATTACAAACTTCTGACATTTAAATTTGAAACAGAATACTAAGCTCAAGAGATTGCTGGCTGAAATACCGAAGAAAATTTATTCAACTGCAGGTTTTCGGATGTTTTAGAAATTTTTCTAAGGCAACCCTGTCTTCAAGAGTCTCTGGTCGTCTTCACACAATCAACTCACACATCACACCAAAATGACCCCGACCTCTCACAAAGCGGACTGTTCTCAACGTTCCGTTGGTCATGTCGTGTGTAAATTTCCCATGGCGCGAAACTTGAATTCGAAATTTATTGACAGACAGCTCAAGAAATACCACACGCAGCAAAAGATGTTAATTTTCCCTGACTTTTAATTACACGACACTACGGCTGATGCCTATGCGGACTGCAGAGCGTTGCACAAACGCATTCACTCTTCATTTTTCTGCCAAAGTCCAAAACACCAAAGCTGGACCTACCGATCGTTAGATGGAAAGCCTCTCAGCCGAACAGACAGACACTAGACAGCCTGATAGATAGACAGCACGGTTTGTTTCTTACATCAGCAGCAGCAGCAGAGGCAGAGTTGGTAGTCGTTGCGGTCAACTCGCAGTTCACATGCAAATCAAGCACCACCTGTACTAAAGCGCGTCAAGATGGATAACCTGTCTACCTACATTGCGCAGAAGTCCCAGCGCACTAGTACTCCGTGCGCCGCCGCGCCGCACCGCCTCCGCCACCATCAGTCCTTGTGTCGTCATAGAAAGAGGTACAGCTAGATACATAATTATATTTCCAATTTGGAATCAGAGAATCACTTAGCCTATCCATGAATCGCATCTTCTGAGCGACGCGACTACTCTGCGCGAAATTTCACTGCGATTCGATATAATTTATTGCCGTGCCATTTGTTCGCAGTTGTGCATCGGGCTTAATTGCGAACTACATAATGAAGCTTCTAGATGGATGGTTGAGTGCATGCTTCTGCTGCCAACATATATGTATAATGCAGTATGCACTGGGCCAAATGACTGATGGAGTCATAAATGGAAGCGTTTTTTTTCGTATTCTTCCGCTGATCCTCCTTCACCGCCTTCATACTTAGTCATATGAGTTTCCTGAGGCTTGGGCTGGTTGGGTGTCTGGCTTTCGCCTAAAGAAGAATGTTTCACATTTAATTGGTTTGCTATGTGAGTGAAACTTTATATGATCTTTTGTTGCTTGTTGTTGCAGAAATCCAAATCAATCTTTAATAATGTCGTCCTGTCGGGTGTCTGGGTCTGAGATGCGGGTAGTTCATGAGTCATGAATCTTGAGAAAAGATCAATTAAGCTGCAAACGTATTTCTGCACGAGGAATTGGAATTGTTTCTTAACTTTAGCAAGCAGAACAATTGGATTGACATGAGGGTATTATGCAATGTGATGCGCGAGCCTAATAATCTGTCGTATGGTTATATTGGACGAATACTTTTATGATTGGTTGAATGCCGGCTTTATAAAAAAAAATACAAAAACGGGTGTATATAAAGGGTGGTTAAATGTTAAGGGCCGATGTTGATTTTGAATAAAACATAAATTATTTAGGAAATTTTTGTCATTTCTTTTTATTATGATAATATTGGTATGGTTCAGTTATGTATAGAACAAAATATCGGGCAAATGGCCGCCGCGACCGCGGCGGCACACCTTCATCCGATGGTCCGAATTTTCGATGGCGCTGAGGCATAATTGAGGTTCTATGCCGTTAATGTGCCGAATTATCTCATCTTGTAGCTCTTGAATTGTTGCTGGCTTATCGACGTACACCTTTTATTTCAAATAACCCCAAAGAAAGAAGTCCAACGGTGTCAAGTCACATGATCTTGCCGGCCAATTGACATCGCCACCACGTGTTATAACACACCCATTGAATTTGTCGCGCAAAAGAGCAATTGTCTCGTTAGCTGTGTGGCAAGTGGCACCTTCCTGTTGAAACCACATATCGTCCACATCCATATCTTTCAATTCGGGCCATAAAAAGTTCGTTATCATCTCACGATAGCGAACACCATTCACAGTAACAACTGCCTGACCGGCCTCATTTTGGAAAAAATACGGCCCGATGATGCCGCCAGCCCATAAACCGCACCAAACAGTCACTCTTTGTGGGTGCATTTGTTTTTCGACAATCACTCTTGGATTATCATTCGCCCAAATGCGGCAATTTTGCTTATTGACGAATCCACTCAGGTGAAAATGTGCCTCATCACTGGAGATGATTTTCTTCGAAAATTGATCATCCACTGCTGCCATTTTTTGCCACCATTCTGACCATTGACAACGCTTGAAATGGTCAAGAGGCTTTAGTTCTTCAGTCAATTGCACCTTGTAAGCGTGTAAATGCAAGTCTTTATGCATAATGTTCATCAACGACGAGCGTGAGAAGTGCAATTGTTGGGCACGACCACGAGTTGAGGTGGACGGTTCTTCAGTCACACTATCGCGAACAGCAGCAATATTTTCTGCAGTACGAGCTGTACGAGCATGCACTGGTGTTTTTACATCTCCTACAGACCCGGTTTGCTCAAATTTTTGCACGATTTTTCTGATTGTACGCACATTTGGCGATTAAATTGACCTGAATAACTTTAACGCGTTGCTCGATTGTGTATCTTTCCATGGTTCAAATTGAGTTAGTCTAAAATTGAGAAATGTCAAATGAAATGCAGAAAAAAACTTGACGTTTAGGTGTGGTTTACATTCAACATCGGCCCTTAAAATTTAACCACCCTTTCTAATAGCAAACCGTTGATACCTAAATTTTACTTCTAAATGTTTTGAAAGGTCTCACAACTTCAATCGGATCTACACGACTAACAAAATCCATTATATCTCCCATATTTAATCCATTTACTCGTATTGCCATAATTATAAGATACTGCCATTTTGTCAGCCGTGTAAAACCAGCAATACGAGTACATATATCCAGGATTGACAAATTAATATCGGCCAAATACCGAACGGTATACCATACACCATACCTACTTGTGTTAGATCACAGAGTTTTATCTGCAGAAATAGTTTGAGTAGAGCTGTGTTAATCGTTCATTTTGAAAGATCGAATCAATAAACGATTGACTGGTTCAAGAATTCGATCTTTCCAATTAATCGTTCATTCAATCAAAATCATCTTTTAGCCCTTTCGTTCCGAACGAGACTAAGACCGATAAGAAATGTTTTCAACCGTTTATTCAACTAAAATATATTTTTTTTCAATCGTTTCGTTCTGACAGAGACCGAAAAAATGTGAAAATGAACGAAAGTTTTCGACTTCGCTCACGCCCTCTCTCGTTGTATATAATATCTTTCTATATATCCTATAGTATTTTAGAGTGGAGAGTATGATACTCGTAAAATACAAAACTAGTAGTAAAAAAGAGAATATTTTATTATTAAATTTAGCAGAGACAAATCTAGCAAGTACTATACCTATACTTAAGATGTCGCAGAAATCTTTCATCTTCTTGATAGTACTATTAGTTTTATATACTGTTGTGAACAGAGCTTTAAACTACTACAGCGCCATCTGTTGGAAATTTAGATATCTAATTTATGGAAGAAACAAAAAGCTCTTTTCCAATGTCAAATGTATTTCCCCTAATTCCAACCATCTAGAACATTCCAAGATGAGAACCTTCGAGAACAACTAACTTGAGTATATAAGGGAGTGTTCGTGGTGAGCACAACACAGTTGATTTTGGATTATGAAAGTGTGCAAAAGTATTGCTTATTGGATTGTGTTATTAAACGAGTGTGATTTAAATTTGAATAAAAGTATTTGAGTTGTTTATAAATTGAGATTTACTGTTTTGAATTGGAAAGTGTAAATAAAGAAGAAATACTAAAAAAGAGTAATAAGTTTTATTTAACGAACCTTGGAAAAATATTACATTGGTGTCAGAAAAGTGGAATAAAACTTATTGTGCAGTGAAGTGTGGAAAAAAAAAAAAAGTAAAATAAAAAAATGAGCAAGTTATTGAAAGAGCTCAATTGTAATGAGCTGAAAAGTGAATTAGGCAAGCGAGAACTTTCTAGAGCAGGATCGAAAAATGAGCTTGTTCTGCGTTTGGCCGAATATTTGAAACAACAAAATGAAGACCCGGACATTTTCGTCTTTGAAGCTGACGCTGAGGAAGCAGACGTAAGTAAAAATGTAGATGTTTCAAATATGATTAGTCTTCTGCTTCAACAACAAAAGAATGTTCTCGAACGTCTCGAAGAGCAACGAAATGAACAAATGAAAGAACGAAATGAACAAAAGAATGTTCTCGAACGTCTCGAAGAACAACGAAATGAACAAAACGAACGTTTCAATGAGCAGAAAAATGAACAAAAGAATATTCTCGAACGCCTTGAGAAACAGCATAACGAACAAAAAGACCTTCTCGAAGAGCAGAGAAACATGCTAGAAGGCAAGCTTGTTAACATCGAGAATAATGTATCTGCACTTGATGGACGTGTTTCATTGTTGGAGAATAAAGTCGACAACAAAATGGAGACGTTTTCAAAAGAGTAAGATGAACGTGTCTCATTGCTAGGGAATCAAGTCGACAGCAAAATGGAAACGTTTTCAAAAGAGCTAGATCGCATTCGAAATATAAAGATTCGGGAAAGTTCTGGAGAAACCTTGAGGAAAAAGGAGATGCAACCTCCAACCTTTGATGGACAAACTTCTTGGTCAATATACAAGAAGCAATTTGAGGCAGCTTCTACAGCAAATGGCTGGGATGAGGCTGACAAGTGTATAGCTCTAACCCTTGCTCTTAGAGGAGCAGCTGCTGAGTTATTGCTAACCAGCAGATAAGAGCGGCGACTTTAATTACTTGGTTGAGGCTATAGACAAACGCTTTGGCAATAGCCATATGAAAGAAGTCTTCAAGGTACGACTCTATTCCAGAGTTCAGAAGAGGGGCGAAACTCTACAACAGCTACAAGCAGACATTGAAAGGCTTGTTCATCTTGCATATCCAGATGTTGGAGAAGAAATCCGTAACCAGTTTGCAGTTGAGGCATTTGTTCGCGCCATTTCCGACATACATCTTCAAAGGGCCGTGCGAACTGCTGGAAAACGAACGCTTTCTGAAACACTAGCGTTTGCCTTGACAATGGAAGCAGCTGAGCAAGCTTCTCACGGAGTACATCGACTTAGAGAAGCCATTGTTGAAGAATGCTCATGCCAAAGAACGAATGTCCAAAGGAACCAACGAAACGGACTTACAAAATGCTGGAATTGCAACAAGACCGGACATTTACAGCGTCAATGTCGATTACCACCAAGAAGAGCTTGTCAACATTGTGGACACGGAGTTTCAAACCCAGAACAAGGTAACAATAACACCAGTGTTACTTCCCGAACAGTTTCCTAACAAGTAAGAAATAACTTCGAGGGGCAGAAGCGGGTTTCTGGTATCGATGGCCCCAGAAACACCATCCAGGTCTCTCAGACTAAACGAGACAATAAAAGTCTGACTGTCGAGGCAACTTTAAATGGCAACAAACGTGTGGTCGCCATCAACGCTCTGCGAATAAGGGCTGACCCCATTTGTGGATGGAGCAATGAAGAAATAAGATCTGCTCAACAAGAAGACCCCGACGTTGAACCTCTTCTCGCATGGAAGGAACATGAAGAAAAACCCGCATGGAATGACATTTCCGATAGGAGTCCAGTTTTAAAGGCCTATTGGGCACAATGGGACTCACTTCATGTGCAAGAAGGTGTTCTTCGGCGAAAATGGGAGTCCGCTGATGGTAAATCCTATGTGATGCAGCTTGTGTTACCTCAATCGAAAATCAAAGAGATTCTTCGAGAGATGCATGATGGACCTTCAGGAGGCCATTTAGGAGTCAATAAGACTTTAGAAAAGGTGAGGCAACGATTCTACTGGTTGCATGCCAGAGATGACGTTGAAAAGTGGTGCCGAAATTGTGACGCTTGTGCTGCAACCAAAGGCCCTGGTAGAAAACTGCAAGGAAAAATGATGCAATATAATGTCGGCTCACCGTTTGAAAGGATTGCTGTTGATGTGGCTGGCCCATTTCCGGAAACGAATGCTGGAAACAAATACATTCTGGTGGTAATGGATTACTTCAGCAAATGGCCTGAGGCATACGCTATTCCGAACCAAGAAGCCAAGACCGTGGCCGACCAGATTGTGTTTAACTGGGTAAGCAGGTTCGGTGTGCCTATGGAACTTCATTCCGACCAAGGAAGGAACTTCTCGACTCGAAGAGGTCTGCGCGTTCCTTGGCATTAAGAAAACGAGAACCACACCACTTCACCCGCAATCTGATGGAATGATCGAGAGATTTAACAGGACCTTAAAAGAGCACCTCACTAAGGTCGTAGGCGCCTACCAAAGAAACTGGGACAGGCACATACCACAATTTTTGATGGCCTATCGAAGTGCAGTACATAGCTCAACAGGACAAACACCATCTGAAATCCTGTTCGGAAAAAGCATACGGCTGCCTAGTGAGATAAGGTTTGGACACCCACCACAAGAGTCTCAGGAAACAGGGGATTACGTGAGTGACCTAAAAGAGAGGCTAATCGATATCCACGAAAGGACCAGGACTAGAATGAGCGCTTACAGCGATCGAATGAAGACAAGGTACGACACAAGAGCAAACACGTCAGGATTCCAAGTAGGAGATCGTGTATGGCTGTATAATCCACATCGTCAAAAGGGATTGTCACCGAAGCTTCAACAAAACTGGGAAGGTCCTTATACTGTCGTCACGAAAATCAATGATGTCGTTTACCGAATTCAAAGAGGGTTAAGAGGAAAGTTAAAAGTTGTGCATAGCGATCGATTGCACCGATACAGTGGCGAAGCTGGAGATAGAATTGTTCTGGACGAACAATCTTAAGAAGGGGGCAATGTTGTGAACAGAGCTTTAAACTACTACAGCACCATCTGTTGGAAATTTAGATATCTAATTTATGGAAGAAACAAAAAGCTCTTTTCCAATGTCAAATGTATTTCCCCTAATTCCAACCATCTAGAACATTCCAAGATGAGTGTAGTGTTTGATACAATTCGTTTAAATGAAACACGCCGGTTGCTGTGAGTCTGAATGAGAACTGATTTATTCATACCTGTGGTGTAAAGTACACATACACTACATCTCCCCCTTAAGTTTTGTCAACAGACAGCAACAAATTATACAATTCAATAGTTTTTTTTTTGTTTTTTTTTTTTTTTTTTTTTTTTATAAAGGAAAATAAAATATGATTCTTTTACACTACTTAGAATAATTCAAGTAAAGTATTTTTCCAAAATTCATAATTTAAGTAAAGAAATTTTGATAAAGAAATATAAACATGATAATTCAATATAAAAAAAATTAATAGGACTATGGAACATATCGATCTGGTTTGTGTACCATTCGTCCTGATCTCGTGATACCTACAAACCGTTCACTTTGCTTTGTTGGATTGATTTGTTGGTGATCAATACTTTCAGCTCCCGAGGTCCCAAAATCGTTTATCTTGGATTCCTTTGGTGTTAAATTTACTTCATCTGGAACATATGGGATATCATTACGTCTGCCATGAGTTAGTTGAAATGAGTTCCGGCGAAAAGTTCCTCGGTTAGTACCAACGTGATAAGATCGAGGAGTACCTGCTGATTTTTCAATACGCCCCCATAAACCCAAATCTCTAATCCATACAACTTCACCCGGTTTGAAATCGTCGCGTTTGATTACACCATGTCGTTTGTTGTAGTCCAAAGCTCGTTTTTCTTGTTGGTGTTTATTTTTTGCTATGACGTCACGTAAATCATAATTGGGGCAAAGTTGTTTTTCAACAATGGGCAGAACTGTTCGGATTTTCCTGCCCATTAACATCTCCGCTGGCGAAATTCCATTTGATAAGGGGGTGGATCGATATTCCATTAAGGCCAGATAGGGATCATTGTTTTTCTTCAGGAGTGATTTAACTGTTTTAACCGATGACTCGATGAACCCATTGCTTTGGGGATACCTTGGCGTTGAAGTTATATGCTGGAACCCCCATTCGAGAGCGAACTTTGCGAACTTAGACTGATTAATTGTTTGAAATTGTCCACCGTTGTCCGATCTAACAACATCTGGAATACCATGCCTGCTGAAAATTGATTTGATATGATTAATGACACAGAGGGAGGTTTGATTTTCCAAAAGTGCTATTTCAGGGTACCTCGAGAAATAATCGCTTACAATTAGATACGCATTAGAATTATGAAAAAATAAGTCTATACCAACAATTTTCCATGGCCTGTTTGGTAAATCGCCTGTAACAATACTCTCATGTCGGGGGATTATTTGCTGTATGCATATTGAGCATCGTTTAATGTAGTTTTCAATGTCTCTTGTATAGTTAGGCCACCATACCGAATCTTTTGCTCTTGCCTTACATTTAACAATATCAAGATGGCCAAGGTGTATTTTTTCTAAAATTTCTTCTCGTAGGCTATTTGGAATTACCATTCTGCACCCATGCATTAATATGTCGTTGTTTACAGACAGAGAATGTCGGTCATTAAAAAATGTACGAAAAGTTGACTCAATTTTGTAACGGTCTGGCCAGCCATTTAAACAAAAATTCCTTACTTGTTTCAAAATGGTATCTTCCTTCTGGGCCTCCACTATCGCCTTAAGTTTATCAGGGTTTGCAGGCAGATTCTCAACAATTGAATTTACAAAAGCTTTGGTCTCTTCTTCTAATGACTCATCGTTGTTGTTATCATTTTTCAAGGGATGGCGTGAAAGCGCATCGGCGGCTACTAGAAACTTCCCGGCTGTATAGTAAATATCATAGGTATACCTCATCATTTTCATGCGAAAGCTCTGGAGGCGAGCTGTTAGATCATCTATATTCTTCTTTGAAAAAATCGACACCAACGGTTTATGATCTGTCTCTATACTGAAATGAATACCAATAAGGAACTCTGGAAATTTGTTGACTGCAGCCCAAGTAAGTGCCAAAGCTTCTTTTTCGATGGGTGCATATCCTTTTTCAGTATCGGTGAGGGTTCTGGAAGCATAAGCAACTGGTCGTATGTTTTGATTTTCATCTACTTGCAAGAGTACAGAACCAAGCCCATACGATGAGGCATCCGAAGAAATTATGGTTTTGTGATGAGGATTATACAACTTCAAGATCGGGGCACATGTTAGCATTTCCTTTAACTTTTTGAATGCACTTTCTTGGACTGACTCCCATTGAAACTTTGTATTATTTTTTAATAGCTCGTTGAGTGGTGAACAAATGTCAGAAAGAAATGGAACAAACTTACCTAAAAAGTTTACCATGCCGAGGAACCTTTTTAATTCAGTAACGTTTCTTGGTTGGGGGTAATCTGTAATAGCCTCTATTTTTGAATTGCATGGTTGAATGCCGCGGCTATCAATTATGTGCCCAAGAAATTTCAAAGATGTTACACCAATCACACATTTGTTCCTGTTCAAAGTAACGCCATTTTCCTTCAATCTTTGTAGCACTTTGCGGAGAATCCGATCATGCTCAACCATGCTTGATGCATAAGTTAATATGTCATCCATTTGACAAGCAACGCCAGCAATATTTGTAAGAATGGATTGCATATGTTTTTGAAAAATCTCAGGGGCTGAGGATATTCCGAAAGGTAATCGCAAATAACAATATCTTCCGAATGGAGTAAGAAATGTAGTAAGCAATGTAAGCAATTGCGACTCTTTCCCCAATCTCACCTGCCAAAACCCTGAGTTTGCATCAAGCTTTGAAAAATATTTTGCCCCGGCCAGCTGAGCTAAAGTGTAGTCTACGGTTGGCATGCAAAGTATTTCCCTTTCCACTGCTAGGTTTAATTTTGTTAAATCCACACAGGGTCTTATGTCACCGTCTGACTTAACCACAACTACCAATGGGGAACACCACGCTGTTGGTTCATTAACTTTTCTAATGACTTTGAGATCCATCATCTCGTGAATTTTTTTCTTTAGCTTCTCGTGCACTGCTATTGGAACTCGTCTTGCTGTAAAAATTTGATGTGGGACAGCATCTTTCTTTAGCTTTATATTGTACTCGACATTCTTAAAACAACCAAGTCCATCAAAAATATCTGGGAATTCCTCTTCTACCACCACACTGGATGTGGATTGATCGTTTAGACAGAATAGTTTTCCTTTGGCTATTAAACCTAGATTTTCACTTGTTTGTAAACTAAGTAGCGATGATCTAAAATTGCGTATGACATAAACAACAGTTTTGCATTCTTTGTTTTTGTATTTAATAACTGCGTCGAACATTCCAACAACTTTCAAATTAGACCCGTCTGGCCCACTAATTGTTTTGTTCGGTGAATTAAGCTCAATTTTTTTAAATTTAATGCCAAAAACCTCTTCTGATATTACATCTACTGGCGACCCAGTGTCAATCATAAATTTTACTTCATGATTATTAACATTAACATTCGCATACCAAGAACTATTTTTGTTAATTTGATTGATTGTCAAATTCCCAATGAAAAATGTGTCGTCTTCATCTTGGTTAGAATCAGCATCATTATCGATGACGTCAATTTGGTTGACATTGGTATTGGTATTACGGTTGAATGCCATGCATACTTTAGCGAAATGACTTCGCTTCCCACATTTAAAGCATTGTGCATTTTTAGCTGGACAGAAATTCCGTTTATGTACTTCGTTTGATCCACACCACATACATGTCTTTTTTTTAGGTGAACTGTTTCTATGTACGTGCTCGTTTGTTGGTCTAACGTTATCATTTTTTTCTCTGTCATTTTTCGATCTGTTATTTCCACGATAATTTCCCACTGATATTTTATGTACCGATGAGCTAGAAAGCTCTTTCTGTTGCATTCGCACTGCTTGATGTTGACGTACCTCGGTTATAGCTTTTTCCAAAGTCAATCCCGTTTCTAGTTGTAACTTTTCTGATAGCCTCCGGTCACGTACCCCTACAACTATTTTATCACGAATCATTTCTTCTCGCAGATTACCATAATTACAATTTTCAGAGAGGCTGTATAAATCTGTAATGAAATCCTCTATTAATTCTCCCTCTAACTGTTCTCTAAGATAAAATTTAGCCCTTTCATAAATAACATTAGTTTTTACAACAAAATGATTTGAAAATGCTTGCATGACTTTATTGTAATTTTTCTTATCAGCTTCTGCCTCAAACTTTAAAGTGAGGAACACCTCATCCGCCTGGTCACCCATCAAATAAATCAACGTATTTACTTGTTCTTCTGGTGTGGACTTGTCCAATTTCGAAGCAATGCGAAATCTTTCAAATCTTCTCTTCCACTTTGTCCATTCGGATGGGTTACTAAAAGGAAAGGGATCTGGGCATCGCACTGTGAAGCTGCTACTTGCGGTCGGCGGAGGAGTAGTTGCCATATTAACCGATTACGATGATTTCTTCGTAAAAGAAAAAAATGTTTTTTTTTACTTTAATTTACCGCGGTTGATCCCACCGCTGCCACCATGTAGTGTTTGATACAATTCGTTTAAATGAAACACGCCGGTTGCTGTGAGTCTGAATGACAACTGATTTATTCATACCTGTGGTGTAAAGTACACATACACTACAATGAGAACCTTTGAGAACAACTAACTTGAGTATATAAGGGAGTGTTCGTGGTGAGCACAACACAGTTGATTTTGGATTATGAAAGTGTGCAAAAGTATTGCTTATTGGATTGTGTTATTAAACGAGTGTGATTTAAATTTGAATAAAAGTATTTGAGTTGTTTATAAATTGAGATTTACTGTTTTGAATTGGAAAGTGTAAATAAAGAAGAAATACTAAAAAAGAGTAATAAGTTTTATTTAACGAACCTTGGAAAAATATTACAATACAATACAAAGATATTAGCCGCGTTTTATTATCGCCAAAGATCCATATGGATTAACCCTCGAAAATAAAACGATACGGATCATAGTGACAGTTGTATGGTATGGTCATCTCTCTTTTGCTTATCCTTATGTCTGTTGATTTTCAAATGTTTCTTGTCCTTTTCTTAAACTGTATTTTACACTACCTTAACATAAAAAGTAATCTACGAGTCAGAGTATGAACTAGTTTTTGGGTCTTTGAAATAGATCTAGATAGAGAACAAGATCCCAAATTGTTTTTGTAATATATGTTAAAAATTAATCCAGATCCGTATCAACACAGATCCGTGGACAATAAAACTTACCTATTTTGAAGAAAATACATTCCGTTTCATTTCCATTCCTATTTAGTATTGGTGGGAAATCACTGAGAACAAGTTGAATGAACGAAAATTTTTTTCGTTCGTTTCGTTCACTTTATGTTCATCGGTTTCAGTGGTAAGAAATTAACATTAGGATTAATAAATTAGGTCTGTTGTGATTGCAATCAATCAATCTTTTTGGTGAAAGGGTTACAAAGATCGCATCAATCACGATTGACACAGCTCTAAGTTGAAGCAAGAACTAGATAATGAATGGAATGACATTATTTGTCTGCTTTTTAGTGCTGATACAAAAATGGATTCCAGCACTGAAAAAATCCTTTAGGATGATGGGGCAAGCCGTCTCACTTCACTCGGAGGCGGGGCTCATATGAGCTCTCTTCCACTTTCGACATCCTCTGCACAAATCAGATGTGCTGATGCCCCTGCTCATTTAGGTTTCCATTGAGTCGAGACTAGCGTTGCCAGACGTTCGGCTTACCCGGGACTTTCCGGATATAAGACATAAATTCATCTGTCACGTCGGAGCAGCTTTTTTCCCGGGTTAGGACCAGCGTTATCACTTCCGGAAAAAAAAGTGGAAGTAGATTTGAAGAAAAAAGTGAAGTAAATTGAGAAAAATCGAAGTAGATTTTAAAATGACTTTTTACTTCCTTTTTGAAAAATTAGAACTCGAGATTTTCATCAATTGACATTACAATACGAAAAAGTAAAGATTCCGTCTGATGTCTGCAGGTCTGTACCTCAACCTACAGCCTAAATGAGAAATTAAAATGTTTTTTTTTGTTCTTAGCTCGGTTCCTTTCATACAGCCATTATGAAATATCATATTTATTTCGAAGACGGCTCTAATGTTTTTTATAAAAAAATATATGTTCAGACGATACCAACAATGCATTCCACATTTTGGTAAAATAAATGTTACGAGTATTAACGGTACCTGTCATAGATCCTTTTTTCAATTTTCTATATTCTCATTTTTGACTCTACCGATTTCGATCAAAATTTTCATATAGGAGGTTCTTTGATTTTGAAATAATATTGTATACAAAACATTTTTTCTTAAATGTTTATTTTATTATTAAATATTTAAAATTGTCAATATATTTCTTTTAATTTTAAAGAAACTTTTATAGCTATAAAGAATTAATTTATTAATAAAACACACTCAAGCGAAATTTTCAAAAGATTCGTGTTTCTATGCTTTTAAAATTATTCATTTACATATTTATGTATTTTTATTGTGTTGAAGTACATTTTTTTTTGTAATATTTAATGATGGTGCGAAGTAGGAAGTAGATTTTAAAATATTTTGAAAAAAAGATGTAGATCTACTTCAATTGAAGTAAATCGGTACCACTGGTTAGGACTCAAACTCACAAAATAATATCTAATGGACCTTAATATCTTTCATTGTTAAGGAACAATCGCTGCATTATGATTTAACCTTAAAAAATTGCTTTTAAAATTTCAATCAAACAAACCTAACTTAACGAAGATAGTATTTTTGCAAGCTGACATCTGTCATTAAAATTGACATAAAGAAGTATTCGGAAATGACAAATAACAAAAAAGTCATTTAATTAGTAATTAATAAAAGAATTTATTTATTTTTATCTACACGCATATAATAATTTTTTATTTTGTCCCGGGCAATATGTTGAAATCCCGGGATTTTTCATTACTTTAGCCATTTGTCCCACCGAGGTGTAAGAAAAATCTGGCAACCCTAGTCGGGACCCGTATAAGTATTCCAGCCAAGAGCGGCAATAAGCTCTGCTAAGCTCCAGTAGATACTCTGTTTGTTTTTCTTTGATATATCTGGCCAAAGATTCCTTAAAATCTGACAGGTGGCAATTGTTGACCATCTGACCACCTGCCATTTGAAATCTTAAAGAAACTGTGATTAATTCTATACTTTTCCTGCTCCAGTGGCATGAGTACTCAGGGTACAATTTGGCTCGGTTCAAGTAATCAACCGTTTTTGTCCAATTCATCAGACATTTCATTTCCATAAATGTCACGGTGCCCCGGGTCCCATCGAAGGGTGACTGAATTTGTTTCGCCGAGCAATCTTAACTCACTACGGCAACGAGCAACCAGTTTTGACTTCGTGGCAAATGACGAAATTGCAATGGCTGCCGCCTGGCTATCTATGAAGACATCAATGTTCTTGTTTGACAGCTCACATGTGGAAAGATACTTTGGGGCCTCGCAAACTGCCAGCACTTCCGCTTATAAAACACTGCAAAATGCATACCCATAGATAGGGGCAAGTGTGCGCAATCTGACTTGCCTTGGATTGTTTATTAAAAATGTAAGCAAATTGAAAAAAATTATATCCTTTTACAATTTTAAATAAATAGCCAAATAAACAGCTTAGTAATTTAATATGTAAATCCCTGTATTATTTTTTATATATTTAACTTGGAAAAATGTTTAAAAGTCGAAAGAGCGCACACTTACCACTTTAAAAATAGACGAAATGACGCCTGTGGTAAAAATTAAGCTTGATGAGTTATCGTATTGTACTTCCTCAACGAAAAGCAAGGGTTTGAAGAAATATGAAAAAAAAAGAGTGCGAATGTATTCCACTTGTGGAGAACCTAGAATGACCTCGAAAACGAATTTCCTACTTCATTGTCTTAATTTAGCATTTCAGGGCTTGTTTTCCAGACCAGGAAGAAACATCAAGCTGTTAATCACAGACAAATTAAATGGAAGTTTTTAAATGTATAACATTAAATATTTTATTCATAGCTTTATCTGTTTCCAGTTTATCAGAGCTTCTGTCATATTTCAAAAGATCAACAAGAAAAAAATACCCCATCCCTGCTGTGAGGAAAGAAGTTGACTCGTTGACAATTTTACACATTTATTTGTGGGCGTCTGAGAGATTTCCTTTCAAAATGCACAGCGGCGGCGCATGTGGCGCGCATAATTATCCTCGTCTTCCTGTACTCATCATTTGATGTCACCATATTCAATGATTTAACATAGCTGGCCTGGCATTTAAAACGCATCCCAACATGATTTAGCTTAGCTACTGTAGCTTGCCATGAAGCCTGGGTCTGCTGAGTGTCCATTCGATCAAATTCATCCGATACGGAACGAGAATGCAAATAAATCAGGAAACTTAACACGCTGTTTATCAGTGATATCGCTTGGACGTGGTGGACAAACTAAACGCGTCAGGCGTCAATGCGATAAGAAGTTGTTCGGCTTCAGAGTATCTACCTACCAGTTGACTCCGAGGACAGCTGCCGTTTATGTGATGTTTTTTTTCTTTTCTTAGAAGTATTTATGTAAATATTTTGACTCGTGTAATTTTTAAGATACTTTATTGGTTGGTGCTTAAAGCAGTTACCATTTCATGTAATTTCATTTGGTTTTTCTTGGATTTTGACATTTTGGACAGCGGCGGCGGCAGTGTCACAGTAACATTTAGGACACTCACGTAATGAAGTTATGTTCAAAAAAAAAAAACATCTTCTCATGTTAGTGGTGTGAATGGAATGTTGACAACATGACACAGATTTTTCAGATATAGGTACCATCTAACGAGCACAACGGGTGGTGCACTGGAGATAGATAGTTTCTGAATGAGGAATGGCGTTTCAAGAAAGATTGACATCTTTAACCTAGTGAATTAATTTATTTTTAAGTATTTAATTTTTCTGGTCAATTTTGATCATGTCACTGCTTTTAGTCGCATCTAAATTAGTTAATTCTTATTTGCTTAAGAAATCACATTGCATTCTATTTTAAAGGAGTTGTTTTAGCCATTTCAAAAATGTAATGCTTCTTTAACCATTTAGTTATAAATAGCAAACAATAAGGGTCCTATTTCCAACTGCGAGTAGAACGTTCGACTCAAAGCGAACATTTCAGCGAACTGAAAAAGTGAATGTGTAAACGTCAATTACCAATAATAACCGTGAAACGTGAAGTCTTATGAACAATTATTAAAACATAGATTGAATTTAAATAAATAAAATATTTAAAAAAGAATTATAAGTATTGTTAATTTTTTTTGATGATAAGGATATCTTCAAACGAAAGAGAAGAGAAAACGACGATTTCCAGATTGAGGAATAGCTTAAGAGATAGTAGCAATCAACTTCAACTTCCTGATACTTTGTAAGAACAAAATTATCAATTCTTTTTAGTTAATCTACTTCTTCTTTAAGAATTGTTTCATATTTTCGACTGAACAAAGATGGCTTTTTTTATGTTTTAAACAATATATGTGTAGGATTTCAAATAACCCACCCTTTTGCAGTTCCACCATTGCTTAAACTTGCATGTGCCCTACGGTTCCTCGCAAGTGGAAGCTTTCAAACTGGTGTGGAAAATGACTTGGAACTGGGTCTTTAACAATACTCAATTTCCGCCATCTTATGCGAAGTGCTTTTCTTACTTGAAAGAAGCATTTGTATGGTTTGGTTTAATGTAGGTATGTATGTCCAATGCCAAACTGAGAAACAAAAGGCAAGAAATTATTTTTTTTTGTTGAAAAAACCTGATTGTCAGGTATTGTAGGATGATGTGTGGAATCCTCATTGTATTAAGAGTCCAGTTCAGTTTCAACATCATTATTTGCATAGAAAACGGTCTTATAATTTGAATACGATGGTGATAAGTTTCTTTTATTTTTTTTTGGTTGCTACATACATAATGTATGTATTTCATTAAAATTTATTTTTTCACTAGGCCTGCAACAACAATGGAGAACGCACAATGTATCTAGTATTTCTAGGTTTCGAGGGTGCCATGGTGATGGTGTGCTACTGCAGTAGGACCTGTTCCAAAGACAATGCTTAAAGAGCTTATAGTCTGTTGAAGGTTGAGTAAATCATCGACAGCCTGTTCCAAAGGTGATAAAGAAAGTTGCTGTTGCTGAAAGTTGTGTAAAAACGAAACGCGATGAAAAAAGGGAACCATACCCTCTCGAAATTACACCAACTACGCCCAGTAACTAACTCGGGAAATCCCCTAATAACCTTTCAACATAACATCGCACTATCCGTGTCCAGTTATTAGAGCTTCGCTGTTACCCTTTAGACCGACGAACGAACCGAATAATCAATTAATTAGGTAAAAGTTAATAATCTAAAAACTCAATTAAAAAAATCAAAAAGAAAACAACGATGACGATGACGAGCGCGAGATCGACCGGCACGACTAAAATATGTCTTGGTAAACACGGATAGATTAGAACTGTCAAAGTCAAAGCGAAATAGAGAGCGAGAATGAAGGCGAGCTTGAAGTTAAAGCGCAACAGGGAGATAGCACTTTGGATGCTACCAAAAAGACTAGCTCAGAATATGGGGGTGGGTTCACCAATTAATTTAATTAATTCGGTTGACGAATTATTGATCAATTCGAAGATTTGATTGAAAATATATATAATTACGAGAGGGGCGTCGTTCCTGGAAGAAAATAAAGGGGCGCCAGCAATTTTTTTTGATAAAGGAAATTACAAACCTTTTGAAGCGGAGTGCGACGATGAAAGCAAAAATTGTTTCGAGAGAAATAATAAGCCAAAATTTTTATTCCGAATGGGAAGTTAATTGAATTTATTTCTGATTGGGAAACCTTTTTAATTATAGGATGAAAACCCAATATCTTTTCAAAAATGAATTTACAATTTATTTTCAGAATTTTAAGGTAAACCGTTACCGCTTGGTCCCGAATGAACAACAGATTTTTAAACGGGTCACGAGTTCCGCTTTTCCGGAATTTTTAACGGCGGACAGAAGCCAAACGCGAATGAAGATATTAATAAAATCGAACAAATACACAACGCTATCACCGATAAAACCGAAAATTCCACTTAATCAAAAAAAAGAATACTTATCTTTTTTCTAAAATCCTGTCAATTCCTTTTCCTTAAAGTTCCTCTAGCAATCCTTTTCGAATATCCAACCTTTGTCCTTTGTATCCTGAACTTTATTTTTAACCAACATTTTTCCTTTTTCACCAATCTATCAATTATTTTTATCCTTTTTTTTCTTAAAACTTTTCTTAAAAACTTTTCTTTTTCTTTTTTTTTTAAAAACTTCTTTTCTCAACTACAGCCAAAATTGAAGTGTCCTCTCAGGAATTTTACATCATGGGCGAAACCTTCTCTTAAGACCTCAGTCAGTGCTTTTAGCCAATCAGTGGCCGCGGTTTTGGTCACGTCATCATTCAGCTACTCTCCGCCATCTTTGCTGTAGAGAGCGCCGACGTAGTTGAAAACCAGCGGTCCTGCTTACTCGCAATTTCTCTCTGCATAATCATCATAAATCCGCCGATCGCTGGTGTCATTTCCAGGAGCGGCGAATATGATGAATGCATACAGCCATCAATACCCATTTTTTTTAAGTTATTAAGAAAAGCTTTCAGAAATAAAAGAAAATCAATGTCGCGATCAATTTTCCCCTCGAACAAAACAAAATCAACCCATTATTGTGGAACATATAGAAGAAAATATTGACAGGAATACCATTTTCGCGAAATTACTTTAAAGCGTTGGGCTTCTGTGCAGATTGGGGGAATTGGGGACTAGCGTTTTATCTTTTACAATATCATATAAAATATAATTCAGATACGTTGGGCACTCGGCCATTCTCAAATGAGTAACTTCTAGCACTCGGGGACCAACTGTCGCCCGTGCTTTTCGAGAACAACTCGTCCATACTGTCCATAATTAAATAGTGGAACATTCCTAGACATTTGAGTTCACGATGATGTTTATTTTGTTTCTCCAAGGTACTGAGAGAGCGTACCGATGGCTGATGGACCATGGCTGCCCCACTCTCTCTCAGTAATGTGAATGAAACACCTGTAGGAAGAAGAAACTGGTATGGAAGGAAGAGGATTTTGGGGAACAGAAAGAATGATTTTTGTCGCGGTAAATTTTACCGTGACATCGCGTCCGGTTATCGGAGATTTTCTATAGATTTATTTACGTATTAAACATAAACTATACTTAGAACAGATCTGCTGTTCTTTTCCGTTACATTTTTGAGAAAAAATAATCCCTAAATAAAATAATGTGTCCGCGTATGGGAGGTTTTCTATCTAAAATGGGCAAGAAAACGTGTCCGCGTCCGTCTATGAGAGTGTCCGTTTATAGGAAAGTTATTTGTATGAGATTTTCGAAAAAGAAGTTCGTTCCCGAAAATGTGTCCGTTTAAGGGAGCTGTCCGCTTATTGGAGCTGTCCGCAAGTAGAGCTTTTACTGTATGTATATTTGTCTTATGTACTTACTTACTTATTTTGTAGAACTCTTTTACTTCACGTGAAGGAGGACCTAAGAACTTGAGGTTAATTGCAAACCTGTCCTAATATTCTGGTTCTTTTTTCATCATCAAAATGATCAAATATTCAAATGCCTTCATCAATCAGACAGCAGGTATAGATCCGGAGGACGCCGCACCGTCGGTCGTGGACGATGAACTCTTTGTTATCGAAGATCCGGAAAATAGAGTGGAGACGGTGGGGCTGCTTTTCTGCTTCGCCATTTCTACCTTCGAGATGAAATTACGCAATGGCGATCATGTGGCAAACGCCATCATCGCCGAGCGAAATGGGCCCAGTTCCATGTTAGTGTCGAGGTGGAAACTGACCTAGTCAAACGATCAAAGTCCAACGACTGAGATGGCTAGATCATGTAGAGGAAGACTGCGACTCAGGTGTGGCGCACACAAGTGGGAGAGGACCTGAACTAACTTGACGTGCGAAACTGAAGACAGCTAGCTAGGGATTTAGCTAGCTGAAGAAGCTTGTTAGTAGAGGTCCTGGATCCACCCCGGAGTGTAGCGCCACCTTAAGTAAGTAAGTTAAAGACCATATAATCAATAAATAAAATATAAATTATACAATTGTATTTCATTTAAAAGTTACTGAAAAAAAAACATCAACCTAAAACATAAAACGCCCCTGTGGTTGAAGCTATTACAAGCAAGTAAGCAAACAAAACAAAAAAAAATATATCGTTAATAACAATTTCTCTTCCCAGGAATCACCTAAAAAC
This sequence comes from Philhelius festivus, assembly GCA_963931855.1. NCBI lineage: Eukaryota > Metazoa > Arthropoda > Insecta > Diptera > Syrphidae > Philhelius > Philhelius festivus. The sequence continues at coordinate 167,329,441 of OZ007555.1, read as the reverse complement.
TGTAAAAACTCTAAAAAATATAAGAAAATTATATTTTATTAAATTCATTAATATATAAAATTAGTTTACTTAAATAAAACGGTCTCAAAATTAAGTGTATCAATAAGTCTCCTGAGTTAAACAATCTAATGGAATTGATGAAAGCTAATGGTATTAATGTAACAGAACGCGGTATTCTTGCTTAACGCAAGAATTTGTATAAATATAAGAACCCTTTCGTGGGTATAAGCTTGTACAGAGAAATAAGTGTTAAGTAATTAATGTATGTGTGGATTGTGCATTATGTGCATCCCAATATTGTTATGAAAAATCTAGTAACCTTAAGGTTATACACGTATCTTACAATGTTGTTAAAAGCCATTACTAATTTACGCTTAGTTTCAGCACTATGTTAACAAAAAGTCTCACAACCATAAGATATTGCGACAGTGAAAGATTCCTTAAAACTACATATCTGTTGAGTGAATGAGTCCCATCAGTGATCGGATGAAAATGTTAAATTAGAGTAATCGATTGCTCAATGGCGTAAGCGTATTACTCGAAAACTGATGCGGTAATTTGGCTGGTCAACCCATCTTAGAGTTCTGTTAAAATACATGCCCAGATTTTAACTCTTTCAACATAGTAGATCTGCCTGTTGCCAAGAAGAATTAGAGGGAAACAGCTTAGGCCAAGTTCGTTTTTATAGATAACAAGGCAGCTTGATTTAGAAGGATTTATTTTAAGTTTATTTTCTGCAGACCACTTGTTAACACTTTCAACATCTTCATTTATTTTGCATATACCATCTACTATCAGTCCCAGTTTGCTACTAAAGTATCATCAGCACATATGTACATGTTTGGAAGAATTAATTTGTGTAAAGAGGGAGATCATTGATGAAAAGTGCAAACAAAAGGGGTCCCAAAATTGATCCCTGTGGAACATATCTTTGTATAGGCAAGTATTTCGAAGTCTTTCTATTTACGAAAACAGCTTTCTTCTTTCATACAGATATGAGAATTTAAGTTTGCATGCAGATGAGGCAAAGCTAAATATATATTTCAGTTTATAGAATAAAAGGTTGTGGTTGATTGTGTCAAATGTTTTTAAAAAATCTAGTAAAGCTAGAAAGTTACTTGGTCCTTATCAAATTCATTCCATTATTCTCTGTTACCTTCATCAATGAAGTAAGACAACTATGTTTTGCCAGGGAAACAGATGGAATACTACTAATTAAATTATTTCTCTGAAGATATTTTGAAATTTGTTGATGCAACAATTTTTTCCATCACTTTAGACAAAAATGGTTAGATTGAAATGGACCTATACTCAACTGATGAATTGCGAGTAACTTTTTTCTCGACTAGTGGAAGGGAAGCACTTTTGCTACTTTCCATAACACAGGAAAAGAAGACGTAGTTATGACATTGTTGAAAAGATGAGTTAGAAATGGCAAGACATAAGGTACAATAATTTTAATGAAAGTAGGGTGAATCTGGTCAAAACTGGCTGATTTGGACTTAATATTCTAACCATCACCTTAGACATCACAATCTTTGAAAAACAACAGGATCCATGACCTTCATAAGACTCAAACTGCTGATGATTAAAATAAATAGGTACATTTGAAGTTACGATCGATTGTATCTATGTAAAATCAGCCCTCCAGATTTTGTTCGTCCAAAACTCACTTCGTGAATGTTCTTCTAGATTTCATTCCCAGGAAGTCTTATATTGTGAAAGTAAGGCCAATTCTTCTCATCCAAGAATAAAAATGTTTATGATTTTCACGGAATTCTCAGTTTAGACAATACAAAATTAACCAAAACAAAAACACACTTCAACTGAGTGTCCTGCTTCCATTAGCGCACTTCTTCGGACCATAATCTTGTTGGTGTCTCAAGATACCCACTAAATCACGCTCACTTTCGAAAAAGCGAGAACAGGCCATATTTACACATCTTGCATTAGGATGTCACAAATTTATGACCATTCCTTTGCTCCAGATAGCACCACCTCGAGTAGGTATACCTTTTGTTTAAAGTTGCTGGCATTGTAACCAAATGCGCGAAAGCTAACCACACAAGCTTACAGAGAGTTCGCATTTGACATTCGCCGGGACACCATCTAGTGCAAGGTGGATGACTCTTCGAAACATGTGCAAAATCTGGTCCAGTCCCTTGGTATGGAACTGCATTTATATCGCATGCAATTACTAGACGCGTTATTGTTGTTATTATTTATGAATGGTAATTGTTCCAATGTCTCGACTCGGATGTGTTGGATACGTAAGGCATATATATTTACATATGTTTACCGGGTGCTTTTCAAGTTGCATTCACTTTCTCTGTAGATATACGTTCATGCAATATCTGGCCGGTCGCTTTGCTAGAAAGAGTTCTTCTCAAATGACGACTTTATGCCTCTTAAGTGCATTCACAGAGGGTAAGCCCAAGGCTGGCAGAAGGAAATCCAAACAAAAGTCTGCTAAATTAAACTGGTTGCAAACGCACGTGGTGTACATTACACTGACGACGACGATGACGACGACCACGCCGAAGACCAAACCCAAATGGAACAAAGCGACGCACGCTCTGATTAGTCTTTCTAAGATTCGCAATTACTCAAATGTATTTTGCTCGCCGTTTCGTTGCACACTACACACTGGGGCAAAATAGCTTTAAAGTTGGAACTTAATAGATAGAGACATGAGAATCTGCAGCAAGTACCTTTTTAAAGGAGCGTTACAATTCACACAACTAAATATCGAGTCGCAGGTTTCCAGGATTTCTCCCAAAGAAGCAACATTGGGAACAAAACGGTCAGAAACTGGCTGATGAGAACCTTTTCCAGTGCTATCCTTGAAGAGGATCTAGAAATCTAGAGGCAACCTAGGGAATAAAGCATTTGGAATTCATAGGGAACAACCCTCTCCAGAAAACTTCTTAAAGAGGAGCACAAAGGAACCAAAAATATTCTTTTAGAAAATCATGTAAAGAATACATTGTAAGGGACAACGTAGTTAAAACTCCTTATAGGAAACCCTGGAACTCAACCTAGAGAACAAAGCGGATAGAATTCTCAAGAGAGAGTTTTGTCCAGTGAGTTACTTGAAGAGGAGCTCAGAGAAACAAAACGGGTGCAGTGATCTTTCGGGATTCTTCTGGAAAGCTAAAAATTTGCACACCAAAAAATTTGATTGGCTTCTTAAACTGAGTAATGCCTCTCTATAACAGAAACACCTTAGGAAAGGTATCTGCTTACGGCCCGATTTTAAATTCTCTATACACTAGTTTAATGATCACAATTGGACGAGAATAAAAGACGATTTTGTCAATTTTCTTACTTCTGCAAATATGCGGGGCTTCAAGTCAGTGTGAACTGATAAAATAAAAAATAAAATTCTATGGAATTCAAACTTAGTCGTAGCGTTTCACTGGGTAGCGTGATTACGGGTATATAGGTGTTGTAACTCTACGTTACAAAACTGTTAAACATAAGATTTCGTGTTTGTAATTAGTTGCAAAATGCAAATCACGAAGTGAAAAAATACAACATTGAGGGCGGGAGACACAATAGCTTCCGGAAATACAATGTTCAAGAAAAGAAACGCACAGCCCTCTTAGTTAAGAAGAACCTTAGAGCTTCTCAAGTCGTAATACGCAGCCTAATAACCTTTGAAGTAACATCCATCATCGTAGAAGTCGAATCACTTGCAACAAATACAGTAACCAACAAATTCACGTTTTTCAATTAATTTATATTCGACGCCGGAATAGCCCTCATGAATTGGCAAGTTGAAGAGTTTGAGCACCACTCATTCTAAGCTGTGGCCGAGTTTCAAAACTACTCGTACAAATCCTAAACTCATCTTCAGATCACGAGAAGAACGAGCAGTTTTTATCCACAACAGGCTTCTGGGTATTGAACGAGGAGCAGATCGTTATATAAGAGGATGCCAAAAGAAACGTTGTCATCAGAAAAAAACATAGTGATGAAACAGAAGAATTTGAGGGACAGATGGCAGCACTTTTCAAAAGAGTTCCTTAGGTAGTAAAGTATTATTTGCCGATCGAAGTAACAACTCTCAAACATATGCGGAATATTTCGAAGAAAATTTTCGTGCCACGTCCGTCCACTTAAAAACTCTGTGTTCTAACAGGAAGTACATAGTGTGAACAATTTAGCAGCAGCAGAAGGCAGACACTAAAATTCCCAGTTTCTTTTCAAGGCAAGATTTCAGAGTAAACAATTTTAGTTGGTTTCCCGTGTCTAGATTGACAACATACTAAAGAAGATATGTTGAAATCTTTGTTGAGTTAAGGCGCCTAACCCAGCTTATCGACATTGGCAGCTCGAATTCTGGACGTTGCAGGTCAATCTACCAACTTTCTGTTTTATGTCTCTAACCATAATAAATACAAATTAAATGTTTTACTGGATCTAGACCAAATAAACCATTATATGTATGTCATATCTGAAAATTTCCGGAGGTAGTATGTCTATCTCACTTAGAAGAAAAAACTCTAAGAGATCCGTTTGGCAGTATACGATAAAGCCAATAACAGGGGCAGTCTCCCTCTGCAGTCAATGACTTTAACTGCAATCACTTTATGTTTCCTCCTGAGACTTAACTATATACATATACAGCCTTATTTATTAGAATTCGCTGAATGCGTGAATAGTTATGCACTGCTTAAGGACTTATTCATCCGCTATTATAATATTTATAAAACATTTGCCTACCTTGCATAGTTGTAATGAGCTTGTGTCAAATAAAGTACTAAAAAGTAAGAATCTTTTACATTTGGCCTTCATAACACTCAGCTGTTCGTCAAAAAATAAAGAAAAAACATCTTGTCTGTAAATCGAATTTAATAAACAAAAATGGAACTACCAAAAGCTAAAAGAATTCGAACAATTAACTTTGGAATACTCCTCAGACAAGTTATTGAGGATACAATTCAATAATGCAAAATAAAAATTGCAACACTAACACACCTGATGAAGAAGGATCCGTTGGGAGAGATCACCAACAAGTTTATTTATCTATTTAATTCTAAACAATTTTCAATTCAATTTGTTTTTAATATATTAGTATAACATTTTTGTTTCAATAAATAAAAATAACAAAGTTTTAGTTTCAATATCAAGTCAAAGTCATTTTATTTTGTTGATAATCTTTATAATTCAATGTGATGTCAAAGTGAATGTGACAGTTCAATACTAAAATGTCCTTATGTAGGCACTATTCAACCTCCAAACGCGTTTAGCTTATAATGACTCTATTCAACGTCACACAAGTTTTATAAATAACGATTTTGCGCTTAGAGGCATTATAAGGGTTGCATAGCCTTATGTACTCACTATAATGAGTTTATAAATTGGCTCATATTGTTTATGCATATTGCGTTTCGACACTCTGCATTCAGTCCGCATTGTGCAGTCCGCCCTAAGATGGAATGTGAAGGGTCGAAAATCGCTATGTTCATGAACACACTTTACTTCTTTATATTAACACCTCCTTATTGTTGTTATTGGAATCTTCAAGTTACAGGACCATATCAATCAAACAGAGGGAAGGTTCATTATTTGATTTGAGCTGTTAAGAAGCTGTGACAATTGAGTTTTCGATGTTTTAATCCAAATTCACTGATGAAAACCGGAATAAGTTCAGAAAAAAAATCTGTAACAGTCTATTCAAAGAACCAAATTTTTACATACTAAAAAATTACTCCAAAATAGGTAAATATTTTAGTAAATATCTCAAAAGTAATACAAATGTTTGATCAGTTGCAACAAATATACGATATACTACATAAATTCACATAGTCCAGATAGTAGCTCCCCAATATTGTTCTGAAGAGGTGTTATTCTATTGGCAAAATCGCTCCGTAAGCTTTTTTACTTGCGATATAGGTACTAAAAGGTAAGTTCTGCATTTGGAAAAAAAAATCGAAATCGAGATTTTGATCAAAGTTGACATTACGATGATAGCGAAGACGAATAAAGTACGTCCGACAATTCCGTCTGTCTGTCTGCATGTCTGTACCTCGATCTAGAGCCTAGGCCACTGGACCTATTTTCTTCAATCTCGGTCCTTAAGGGTCTTCGGTGATTCCCTAGAGGTGAAATTGAATTTTTTTTTTAGCTCTAAAACTAACGGTACCTGTCATAGAACCTTTTTTTGATTTTCGACTTTCTCATTAACGGCTCTAACGATTTTAACCAAACATTTTCAGCAATATCCCTCTTAAGTTTAAAATAATATTGTATACAAAATATTCAAAAAATATTTATTTGGGTTTCTTGAAAAAAAAAATACCAAAGTTTTTTTTTTTTAAAAATCAATGTCTTTAAAACGTCTGAACGTTTTTTTTTTAAATTATTCCTAAAATCTATGCTACTAAATACTTAAAATTTCCATCCTAAATTTTGTTCTCGAAAAATTTTAAAGAAATTTCTTATATAAAAAATTACTTTAATAATAAAACGATTTTTAAACTTTGTTTGCATAAATTCATACTTTTCCGGAAATCAGACGGCAATTCCATGAATTTTAACATTTTTATCTCATTAAATCCATGTTTTATATGTATACAATGTATTTTAAATTCCAAGGTAATTTTAGCATAAGAGCAAGTTCGTACAATCCAGTCGTACATTTTATTATCTCTCTTACCGGTCTCTTTCCAAGTGCATGGAAAGCAATATTTGTACGAAGCTGTCCATTTTACAAACGTGTTGTATTTTTTTTCCTTTCATGAAAAAAGCTGATTAATCACCAGCTTAAGAAATAACTTAAAGGGAAAGCTTCTTGGAAATGGGTTTTCATTAATGTTTTCCTTCCAAGCAGTGGCACAAATCTTTACATCGCTTTCAAGAAAATAATATTATTACAATTGATATTTCAGTTGAGTCAGTCAGCTTTTAAATATTCATGGGTGCGGTCGCTGGTTAACTCGTGTTAAATTGAAAGTGAATAGTTCTGAAATATTCATATGGACCAAAACGCGGACTGTTACGTTACATTCATATGCATATTTCAATACAAATTTACCTGAAAATATATGAAACTGAATACTTTTTCAATATCTACTATTTTTTTCTCAAAATAGACTTCCTAACTAACATTTTCTATTAATTTAAAAATCAGTGAGGCCTGTCATTTAAATGCTAAAAATGTTTTAGCAGGACTGTTACGTTACATGAATATGGAAGTAGATTTTGAGGTTGCATTACATTATGCAATAAGTCTGCTCTTTTAGTGTACTATTTCAAACGTGAGGTACGAGGTTTCTGAGATTAAGAAAGGAAGTAGCAAATAAAATATTAATTACACTAAATACTGTATTTTTAGATTCTGTGGAAAGAAAAATGTTGGGACTGTTACGTTACATGAAAAGATTGTTACGTTACACGTGCGATCTTGGCTCTTTTATTAGTTAAAGTCAGCATCGAAAATGGCTAAAATTGTATTTTTTTAGAGTTATTTGATTTTCTTATCGTTAGACATTAAAAAAGGGTAACTTATGTAACATACAAATTAAATAAAAAAAAAATTATTTTTCATTATAGGTACTCGTACACTGAAAAAATTTTTGTACATTCTTTTTATGAATGGCGATCATTCAGCTAAAATCATTAATTTTTAAAGAATATTCATATAAATAATGCACGAATTCATAAAAATTAATTTTTGTTTTATGACCAAGTCATGATTTTCATGAAAAACCATTCATAAAATCCAAAGCAATGGAATTGTTGTTGGAAAATCAAATTATAATATTTTACATTTAAAATATGAACTATTCATATAAATTTTATTTCAAAGTTTTATGAAAAGTTTCTTAAAATGCTTGAAACTGTTCTTATATTGTAGGAACAAAGTGACTGATTATATGAAACCACATTCATCAATACGAGCAAGTGACATTTCATGAAAAATTACTTTAAATTCTTGAAACTATACATTTTTTACATGCAAAATATCATAAAATGCATGAAACCACATTCATAAACATTTTTTTTTTTTTGTGAATTCCAAGCAGGAAACTTTACATTTGAAATATGAACAATTCATACAAAATTTAATATGAAACTGTATGAAAGATTACTTAAAATGTATGTAACTTTTCATTTGTTACATGCAAAATATTTTTCAATGCATGAGTAACGCACATTTTAAGAAAAATTGCTTTAAATGCTTGAATCCATTCATTTGATGCATGCAAAAATATGCGGGCTAACATTCTCAAGAAAATGTTTGACAAATATAGCTAGATAAATAATCGACGGACTGTGAATTTGCGTATACAATTTCATCAAAGATGCTGTTAAACATAACTACCTATTTGAATTTTCCCTGATGAATGAACGAATGAAATTATTTTAAAATATGCCGAAATTTGTAAATCTGCAGAAAAAATAAATTTATTTCAAAAATAATTTAATGCGGCCATGAAAGTGCCGTTATAGAAATCTGGTGTTTTAAAAACTAATTTATACAAAATAAGATTGATTTTGTGTTTGAAGAACTTATTCATACAAAATAAGATTAATTTCATATTTTGCATGACTAACACTTAAATTTTAGGAACAGCTTGATTTGGTTCACTTTTGTGAAAGAATTTATTCCTGAATCGTAGGAATTTTTTCATAAACTGCAAGCTCATTACTTGCAATTTATGGAATATTTCTTTAAAGTGCAAAATATTACCGTTATACACCTATGGCTGTAGTCTGATGTTTTAAGAACTTATTCATAAAAAAAGGAACATTTTCATGTTTTGAATGACTGACTCTTTAATAGAAGGAAATAAGTCATAAACTTTGCGGTTACTATGCAATATACTTGTAATATCATATCAAGAGTTCATTTCTTGTTTGATATTATCAGTGTTAAAACGTGATCTTACAAAGTTCCCAAAAAGTTTTCTTTTATTTTAAAAATTGAAATTTTTCAAAGTGTTGCGCATTGTGGACGACGACGTTAAATTTATTCAACTACTTGATTTATAAAATTTGTAAGTATTTACTCTATAGGTAGCGAATATTTTTCATAAATTCATTATGTAATACTATTTAATTTTTCTAGATAAAAATGGATTTTGGTATGTTGTTTGGAAATCGCCCAGGGACTTTCAGCAGATGGACAAATAAAGCCATCCGACTTAATCAATTTTTGCTACAAGAAAAACATTTAAGGGACAAGGAGATGAGGGCAATGATGGAAAAAATAGAAGAAGCATATGTCCACAATGGTAATTTTATTTTTCTTAGTTCATATATTTATTTCAAAATACATTAAACGTTAACATTAAACTTATCATTTTCGATTGCCAAAATAGCTTTTGTTTTATTGATTACTTTGAATGTTTTGGAGACAATTAATTAACTTTGTATTTTTACTTTCGTTTTAGATAATGTTACAGTGAAATTAATGTGGTGTCTGCATGGGCATGGCTAAACAGATAAAATTACCTCATACGTTTTTCGGCTGTATAATTTATTTATATGTTGTACACAAGTATCAGATATTCAAAAATATATTCAATAAATAATTGTTCTTTTTTTAAGTTTTTCTTTTCTTAAATTTTTCAGGTATACCATTTTCTTGAAAATTATTTGTCATCGGGGCTTTTGTATTTCAGGTGGACGTGCAATTATAATTATTTTTAGTGATTTTTTTTTTCTTAAAACGAAAAAAAATCATTGAAAAAAAGAAATAGTTCATTACTTTTATGAAAAAGTAGCTTAGGTTCCATGATTTCTTACATAAAACTAATGAAAAGATTCATACTAATGTAAGAAAAGTTACATTAAATTAATGATTTTCTCATTATTACAAAAGAAACTTTTCTTACAATTATTGCAGGCAAATGATTAAAATAATTAAAAATAAAACTATCATTCATTGAATCAATGAAAAACATCATACATCTTAGGAAAAATTCCTAGAACAAGTGTCAGAGTTTTTAAACTAATGAATAAAATCATTAAAAACACAGACCCATGTCATAAAATTATTGAAAAACATTATGAATTTCATGAATTTTTACATACATCGTCTGAAATTGCTCATACTTTTTAAGAACAATAACATGATTTTCATGATTTTTTACATTAAAACAGTGGACTGTTCCTTCAATTTATGTCAGAAGGTCATAAAATAAATGAAAAATATAGTAACATTGAATGACAAAATACATGAAATTAAAGCAAAAAATTATGAATTTCATGTTTACTTACTTACATCGAATGAAATAGTTCATATGTTTTGTGAATTATCGAGAGAATTTTTTAATGACTTCCAATCATTAATTTAATGCAGGAATCAATAATTTTAAGAACCTTTTGTTGTCGGAGGAACAAATTCATGAAATGTATGTTTAGGGTTTCTTTTTTTTAATGAACTCGATTCTTGGCCCGTTTTTAATGAAATTTTTCTTTAAAAACATGCAGTTTTTCCTTCGAATCATGTACCTTTTTGGTTCAGTGTAAGTATCTACATATCGAAATTGTGGCGATCCATTAATCCACTAACTTACTTTAAGTATTTCCACTTAGTTTTAAAAATGATAATATTTTACTTTATTTATTATAAATTCATCAATCATTCATTGTAATAATTTATTAAGTTTTTTTTTATCGAATTTAAACAAACTTTTAGTATAAATAGTGCTTTGTAAATAAATATAAATCAATTCTAATTTGGAATTCAACAACTTCTCAAACTTTTCCGTCCTTTTTAAACTATTTACATACATATATACAATACAGCCTTATCATCGTATCGTTACGATCGTAACGTTTATTTCCTTCATGGTATCTGTTTCGTAACGGAAAAATCCGACGTTTACTAACGCGTGTATTTGACGTAAACGCCAATAAATTAATAAAGTGTTGATTCGTGTGAAATAAGCAAAGAAGAATCATGGATAGTGTTATTGAAAGCGGAAAGATATGAATAAAGAAAAAAGAATATTCTTAAGAAATAAGTATATCAAATATTTTCTAACTCAGATACAGCGTAATTATAAATTATAAAAGTTTATTCGTTTTTAATTTTACTTTGGAAAATTTTCCATTTATAATTTGCTGTCGGAGAAATCGGAAATCAAATATCTTCATAAATCGCATGAATTCACCATGCGATGCTGCAATTTTGACATTTCATCGGCATGCAACGCAAGGATTTGACATTTTCAACGCACACAAACTTTATTTTCGTAAATTTTTCCGATTGCCCTATCGGAACGGCTACAATCATACAAAATTCGTACATTTCGTAGAAATCGGAGAAAATTACGTTCCGATCGGGTACTATGATAAGGTTCATAGTTTTTGTTCTTTTGGGTCTTACTAAGCTTTAACTAAACATTAGAAGTATGATTGAGGTTATGAAATCAATATAGTTACAATTTTTTTTATTTGAAACGAAAAAAGACTGTTACGTTACAAACTGTTCTCTGTTCTAAACAACGGCATTATTTAGTACACAACAGAATTATTATTTTATTTTTAAAATAGACTAAAACTACTCGGAGAAAATATGGTTTTATTAATATGTTGATACTCGTATAATAGAAGCATGGAAAAATAAACTTTTAAGGTTCTTGGACTGTTACGTTACATCAAATATTGCGGTGGGTTTCTTTGTTATTTTAAATGCTGAATTCAATTTGTTTTTCCAAATATTTAAGCCCTATACTTTCAACAAAACTTACTTAATGTGACCAAAACGGATAACACTTAAAAAACTAATTTTGAATCAATAAAACTTACCATTTTGTTTCGTTTTGTATTTTAATTATTTTTTTTTTAATTTCAAGGAATCAAAGAAGAACGTGTTTTTCGCGAAGTAAGTAACGAACATCTCTTTGAAATTTATGTTACTCGTTACTTTGGGATGTATACAAAATAAAAATGGCTAAAAGCCCGCGAAATTTGAAATATTTTTTTTTTCTTTGTGGTTTCGTTTTTCGCGTTTTGGTCCATATATGAAGCATGATGTTATTTTATTCATTGTTAAGAAGCAAGAAGATTTGTAAATGGTGTAAACGAATTTGGAAATAAATAAAAGCCGTGTTTTATTGGTTAGTGAATACACCACATCGCAAAATTTAACATGGAAAACAACAACAAACGATTAGTGAATAAAAATAAGCTAGTAATTGAAATGGATAATTTAGTGAAGATGGAGTTTCGGATGTTGAAATGTAGGAGGTGTTTAGGTGGTGTCCGAAAAAATATATATGTGGCATACTTGAGGGTGTGTTCGTTGATATTTATTTTGTTATACTTTGCCTTTACTAATCGAAAGTGTGATCGCACCGAAATTTATAGAACAAATATTTTTTCAAATGCAAAACTTTAATTCAATCCATTATTCCGGATTTACGCTACTGCCACTAATATTGTATTGAACTGAAATTAAAAACCTCAGGGCTTCACTTTGTCTCCAAGTCTCTTTTTCATATTCATCAATGATCTTTTTGTCTTAAACTTCCAATCCATCATAAATGGTTAGCTGACCATAGTACCCTCAGCATTTTTCATATTTGTTTCTAGATAAACACCTTTATCCTTCAGATGTGGAACTGCAATGGTAGCGTACGATAACCTTTTTAACTCTGACCAATTTGGAATAAAAAACCGTGTAAAACTCCATGTTTCAAAAAATCAATGCTATCTTCTGTCGTTGAAGCGAATAATTTTTCTGAATATATTCCAACTTTAAGATAGGTTTGCTCCACTATCTCTCATTTGTCTCATATTTTGCCTGCACTCCACTAGCTTGGGTACTACATACCTACGTAAAGTACATTTTAGTGGCAGTCATCGTACTTGATAATGTAATTTAAGCGCTTAACATGATATGCACAGGGGCATTAGCGATCACTTTGCAGCAAGTAGTCAGTCCCAGGTAAGAAATCAGCATGTTGCGTGCGACAAATTGATCGAAGTCCGTGCAGCACCAATGAAGCTGCGCAGGCGTCTTTATTAAGATGTCAAATTTGTATTTTTGACAATTTAATACCACGGTTATTATAAATCCGCTGCCAGATGACGAGTACCATGATACGCGCAATAGAGTAATGTGACATGTGATTGCCTCCATAATGTAGACATTTTGGGAACAAGCATTTAATACCTAGTGAGCTCTTAAAGCTTGAAGTGCGGTTAATTGCATCGATTAACCATGGATAATTATTTTGCTGACGTTTTGATTTCTGTGACGAATATTTGTTAATTTAAAAATATTTTCCACACTTAAAATAAGAAAGTAGTTTTGGCGATTAATGTGGGAAGAGAGTGGTGCATATTATCTCATAATGCACCCAACTTGATTTGAAGTGAAATGAAAACAAGCATTTTATAGGTTAGTGAGTTTGGCCTTATAATTTGTAATCAACGAACTCGAAAATGTTTATTACGAATCGGAAAGTAGAGAGTACCTCAATGCGTCTTGTTTAGACTAAAAACTGAAAGCTGACGAAGACATGGCGAGGGCGTGACATTAAGGTTAAATCTATGAATATTCCAATAATGCAAGCAGCATGCATTTATTTGTATTATTTAAAGAATTTTAAAAACTAATCCAGAGAAAAGATGTCGTCTTACGTTCAATTACAACAAAAAACCACTAACCAACCTTGTGACCTCACGATCGACAAAACTTACTAATCACGTTTCATTTTTTTTTATCGGTCTTGATGCCGAACGGGGCATTGAAGAAATTTCCCATTTGCCCACAGCATGACTCCTCCCGTTTTTATCGCTTTCATAACACGGCTATTGACCTCTGCATTTCAGCCTCCAACCAACTGACTGATTTCGGTCCACAGGTTCCTACCCTTCTGGCACAACCGTCATCGAGCCTATCAAAATAGGAAATCTCTTCATTTTCCGTCGCTCCAATATCGGAACTTGGTGGAATGCATCTCTATTCTATATGCATCCTTTTTCCAAGAGTATCGTTTTATTATAAAGTTGTGTGCAGTTGAAAAAAGGGCGCTTTGCCTGGTCCATCCGTGATGGTGGGCAACCTGATACACATTGAACGATAGACAGACGAGCGACCGTTCACTATAGGATTTCTCTGTGCCAAAGTCACATTTGATTCCGGTGTATAGTAGTGCAGCATCCTTCACAATCGCCCAGCCTGCGGATGCATTCCATATACGTGCAGAGCACCAGTGTGCACCTAACAGCGATTCTATCGTCTTTGCGACTAGCGAGTGTATTAAGGATGAACCATGAGGTCAAAATACCAATCTAACCTTTTCGTTAGTCTTGGGCCATTCTGCAGCATCTGCATCAAATGAAGCACCAGCACCAGCGCAGCACCCAGCCATCAAGGGAAACGTTTTTATTTCTTCGTTGATGATCGTTCGTGCTCTTGTTTCATGCACGTGAACTCTGTTGCAAGTCCACGAGCCATGGAGAGTTATCGAAATAACCACGATGATGATGATGATGATGATTTGGTCATTGATAAATCCCAGTTTTCGAGACGAGGCATAGAAGTTATACTCAATGCACGCTAGGGCCCAGTCTCTTGGGTTGGTTGTAATCCTCAATCGAGGATAGGAACAACATTTACGCGATTGTTCGACACAAGTTTCTTGTCCGCAAATCAACTGGAAGATCAATTTTGTTGGCAGCATGGTGGTGGCTCTTTGGGTCTGTCTTATTTGGCTCAAAACAACTGAACACCAACGAGCTAAAGAAGAATCTTTTGGTATACGGATGGGCCAGAATGGATTGCCAAGCAGAAGTGATGGCGGTTATTACTGTTATTACGGCTGCAGCGCTATCGATAAGGTGCTTTATGGTGGATTTTTCATCATCAGCCAGTCGGCTTTAAAGTGCTTTTAATTGAATACTCTTGAGCGGATTCCTTACGGGAAAACCATCAAGGTGCGCCATGGTTAGGGTCAATAGTATCATTAAGCGAAAGGTACGAACGTTGTGCTTAGAAGCCTGTTAGTTGGATGGATTTGTGTACTGATGGCTGATTGAGCGAGGAAGCTCTTAAGTGCGCACTTGGGTTGCCTATTAGAAAGGTAGTCATTCCATGAGGGAGCTGTATAGTAAAGTAAATTTGAATTACTATTAGTTGGCTCGTGGAGTTGCAGCTATAAAATAGCCTGCAATTTCTGACAATATAACTACAGCTTGGGAAGGAGGAACACTAATCTTATGATTTTCTATTCTTAATTTGGCTTTTTTAAGCAGCGATGGGTTGGATCGGTAAAAATAGGAAAGTGCCAACAATATCGGTCTAAATCTATGATAGTTGTGGGGTTTGTTGAAAATTGTAAAGAGATTTCTTAGGAAAATGGAGTATTTTCCATTTATTTATTTATTACATTTCTGTTTCATTTTTCATTATATTAATATTTTGATTCATAAAATTGATTTGGTTAGACAAATTGTTGCCTTCCCCATTATTCTCCACTCGTTTCTGCTAGACGTTTTTGGGAACCATAGCCTGTCGAAAGCATGTAGCTTATCTCTCTATCTTTTTGGTTGACGCCCTACTAGTCGGGTACCATTGAAAGGTACCATTGAAAAGTGTTGCTCTTTTCATGGATCTGTGAGTTATTGCAAGCCTTTTTCAACGACATGTTGTTAATCCATGTGTGGAACTCAAATGTATCACCGGCACAACCGTGGAGCCAAAGATGTATTTTTTAGTAGCTTTTGAAATCCACGATTGGTTTAAGGTGCTAAAATTGCCTCCAACTAGAGCTGTGTAAATCGTTCATTTCAAATGATCGAATCGTTCAACAATCGATTACGAAAATGATTCGATCATTTCAATTGATCGATCATTTTCATTTCACTCAAATGATTCAATACTGTTCCGATTCGATTTTCATTTCGATTTCGATGATAAGACTGACTTGAGGCTTCTTTGATAGTTCTTAAAAAATGCTCTATATTGTAAGCCATAAATTGCCAAATGACATCGAATTATGGCTACTATGTCCATGGATTAAAAAGCGTCAAGAAATTCAAGAAAAAGAGATTTTATTTGTTGCTCCGGAAAAGAGCAATTTTAAGGCTTTCGGCTAACATTTGGTACGAAATACTCTATGTACGTCATAACTGAATTCGTCCTCTATTTGACCGCCATCCTGCTAGAACCACATTTCGTCTACGAAAATATGGATGAATTTGGGCCATTAGAAATTGGTTATCATCGTTTTAAAGCACTCGCCAATGACGCTGCTGTCTGCTTTGTCACCTGGTGAACCTCGGGTGAGTTGGTATTGGTATCATCAGATATATGTGCCTTGTCGCTAAAGATGATTTTTCGACCAAAATTTAGGTCCTGTTCCATGTGCTCTGAAGCCCAGTCAGCGAACAAACTTTGTCTATGGTCATGTATTTTGATTCCCTGGGTCAGATGGAACTTGTACGGTTGAAGGCCCAAGTCCCGACGCAAAATTCGTCAAGTTGAAGTCTGAGTTTTTGTGCACGGCGAAGAACTTGTACCGTTATAGACCTAAGTCTCGACGCAAAATTTGTTAATTTGAAGTCTAAGTTTTTGTGCACGGCGAGGAAAGGAATAGACTGCCTTGGGTTCTGATGTACACTTACACGGACCGCAGCGATATTTTCGGCCCATCTTGAGTAATTTTGACGTTTGATATTTGAAAATTGATTACCGAACCGGTCGTCAAATTCCGCCATTCAAGGTTGAAGAGTCGATTGTGCGCCACCACGTCTACCGTAAAATGGGCGCAACGTTTGCACTAACGTACCTACACTCATTTTGGTAATAAATTTTTATCATTTGGACTTGCGGTTCAATCGTGTAACTTGCTATGGTGTTTTGGCACCCAAAAATTCAAGATGGCTTCGTTTCCTCCTTTCCACTTTTTCTTTTTTTCTTCTCTGGCATCGCCAGATTACAAATCTCAATGCTCGTTTTGTAGAGGATCACAAAAGGGTAAGATAATGAAGAAAACGATATGCATTAAATATGAATGACAGAGGGCGTATACAGAGTGTAAAAGAAACTAATACGATAGGAACATTATAATGTGTTTAATAAGATGGATGAGTAAATTAAATTCCAATGCAATTATGTATCTAAGTCTTTATATCTAGTAGGTAATAAATTGGTGAAGTGATAAAATCCACAAAAGAAATTGTAGTGGATTCTTACCCGATATACCTTAAATTTTCTAGAACACATACTAGAGGGATATGGAAGATTAAAGCCACCATACCTAAAGTCTTATTCAAGGACACTTAAAAATGTCAACAAATCCATCAAAATATCAATATACCACTCTTGACTTAAAAAGTTTGTTTTTGTCCTCTCATGTTGTTTATCGGTTCAACAGAACTCATCGGAGCCCATCAGACATTCATCTTAACAAAACGTGAAATATACCCCAACCGTTTGAAGGGCCCTCTGCATTCTGCACCTGTGTACGAGTAGAAATATGTTTTGTACATGAGCGAAAAATAGAGAAATTAACACTTAACCGTGTGCATTATTTTTAAGCACTAGTTAAACACTCCTCGGCATCCACTTGAATCACGGCTATGTGGATGTGCCCAGTGATTTGCGATCATTGTTAGCGTCATTATGGAGCGCTAACAATATAGACGACTGAATGACTGAACAAACTGTTTAATTAATAACAAAGAAAAACACGTAAACAGAGAGAGGGACACAAAATCACCGATGGCAACGAGAAATTGCCAGGCGGGATCCATTAGCAGCTCCTTGTAGTGAATCCTCTTGGACACGTAGAGCGAACGATGCAATTGATTTTCAATGTCTCTGGCTAAATTATGAGAATATCTAGTCGCTCCAGGGAGGTCTTTAACTTCACGCATCACTTTAGCAACAGGCACTATGACAGGACAGACATCTAGAGATCGGGACAAACCATGAAAGTGGATGAAGGTTAATTTGTATTGCTGAGTCTGGCTGCCTGTTTAATTAAGCTTAAGAGGAATAATATTGGTTCACTGAAACTGAGTTCACTATAGTTTGGCCTTAAACTACAGGTATTTGGCTTGGCACATCCTAAAGATGCTTCATCAATTATTACCGGTTGAACGGAGAATATGTCGCTGGTCTTATGGTGTCCTTGTTATGGAAAGAAATTTTTGTGGACGGAGAGCTTGGACTAATATTGACACTTGTCAACTTGTTTGTGATATTTGACGGCTTCAAGATGACAATTATGGAGGTGATGGATACCTTATTGGCGAGGATAAGAAGTGCTCTCAGGGAGTTTTTCGTTGCCGTATACTAAAGGATGCACTTATTCCGAAGGTTGCAATTTCAAGTGTGTTGACTCCATCTTATTTCCATAAATACAAAATATTCTCTTTAATTTTGTCCCTTAAAGTAAACGAAGGGATAAGTAAACGGCGGACCTTTTCTAGAAACAAATAACACATAAAATTATTTCTGTCCATTCTTAGTTGCTTAGAACTCCACCAACTCTGATCAATCCGTTATATTGTCTAGAAATAGTACTATCTTCCCAGAATTAAGAAACAGGTTGGGTTTTTTCTTATGCATACAAAATTCGATCAAACTTGGTGGGCCTTGTTGACGGTTTTTTCTTCCCAATGCTGCAGATAATACAGTTTAATTATTTGGACGTCTTTTTCTGCACTGTCACTCTTCATGTTATTTTGCCTTTAGGCTAGCCGCGCACTAGCAATTTTTAGTTGCGAAACTGTTTGTTTACTTATAGAAAACAGATGAACTGTTTGGTTGGATGTCGGTGAATTTGCAGATAATTATATGTTCAATAAAATGGCGAACTTATTTTGGGCAATCGTTTAGTTTGTGTCAAAACACAAACTTTTTAGTTGCTCGAACCAAGCAGTTTCGCAACTAAAAATTGCTAGTGCGCGGCTAGCCTTAGAGTCTGAAGAATAAATCAGCAACATTTAACAGAATTGAAAAATCTTGTAGGTTATAGATTTTATATAATATGTGTACCGGACACAAGCGTTGTAAGGCGCCTTTAAACAAGATAAGATTTTTTAGTTGCATTTTCTCGACTAAGAAAAATAATACTAAAGATTTCAAATTTATTTTCCGAAATTTCCAAAAATGAAAAGCTTTTATAGAATTTGTGAGTTTCATTCTTCGTACATTAGATTTTCAAATAATTTTGGAAAATAAAACTTAAAAGTAAGACTTCTAAAATCGCGTCGTCAGTACTTGTTGAGAGTTTTATTCAAGTTCGTTAAGCTTATTTGAAATATTATGTTATAAGGGACAAAATACCTAAACATTTTTCGTTTAGTTATTGTCCCAAATCAGATTTTGGAATTTATGTCTCACCTAAATGGGGCATAAGTACCAACCGCAGACTTATATCCCTGCAGCTAGAAACCATACGAATTTCAGTTACACCATGTCTACAATAGTATACATACTTTTTTGTCAAAATCGTTAGAGTTGTTTTCGAGATAAATTAGATTTTTAATAACGGCTTTGTGGCAGACACAATTAAATTTAGGGAAAAGCAAAATTCCAAGGGAATCACCGAAGATCCTTGAGTAGCAAATTTGAAGAAAATTTCTTCAGCGGTTAAGGTGGAATCGTGGCACCAACTTTTTTCATCTTCCCTATCACTGTAATGTCTAATCAATATCTCGATTTCGATGATTTCCAAATGCAAAACTTTAAGTTGCAAGTTAAAGCTTTGCCATTTCAATTTACTCGCTACTCAATACAAATTAGAAAAGTTATAAAGCATATCATTAATGTAACAGGACCCTACTATTCAACCTAAAGGATGTTAAACCTTTAAATTAAAAGGATGTCTTATTAAACCAAGAGGACGACACTATAAAAAAAAAAAATTGTATACCATTGATTTAATAATATGGCAGCATTAATTAGAAAGTTTCCTTTTTATTAATTAAAAAGATAACCTATTAAATCAATAAGGGGGTTCGTTTCATATACTATATATGGTCCTACTCATATAATGGTTTCTTAAGAAATAAAATGCACGACTGGATTATTTTAAACTTAAGGGGACTCCTGCTAAAAATTTTTGGTTAAAATCGTTAGAGCCGTTAATGAGAAAGTCGAAAATAAACAGGTACCGTTAATAATATTTTGCCCCAACAATTTTTTTTTACAAAAATGTAGTGTATGGGTGTATGCGGCGTACCGTTAGTTTTGGAGTTAAAAAAAAATTTTAATTTCTCCTCTAGGGAATCACCGAAGACCCTTAACTACCGGGATTGAAGAACATAGGTCTAGTGGTTTAGGCTGGAGGGAGAGGTACAGACATACAGACACACTGAAACATGTTTTTTGTGTAGATACTAAATTTTTCGTAAAATTTTTATAAAAAAAAATTTATATGCAAATTGTTAGTATTCAATAAAATACATTTTATAACGTAATTTAAAAATTTATTCATGAATCCGTTTTCAAGATATTGAATTTTCAAAAACAAAATTAGTATTATTTTTTTAAAAATCCAAAAACTATTTTTTCGAAAAAATGTTTAATTTATATTTTTACTTGCTACTTATAGGTACTATAAGGCAAGTTATGCATTCGTAAAAAAAATCGAACTCGAGATTTTGATCAAAGTTGACATTACGATGATAGCGAAGACCAAAAAAGTGGGTCTCGCAATTCTGTCTGTCTGTCTGTCGGTTCGACTACAGCCTAAACGGCTAGGCCGATTTTCTTCAAACTTGGTAGATATGGGTTTTAATTTTTTCCCCGGATGTTTTTTTTTTGTTTTTTTGTTTAAACCAAAAATAACGGTACCTGCCATACGATTTTTTTTCGAAATTTTATAAATATTTTTTTTTCTCAAAAACTGTCCCACAGAATTTTTTAAAAAAAAAAATTGAAAAATTTCATTTGGTTAAAACTAGCTAATGGTTGAAAAAAATTATGCCAAAAATTGTTATTTTTGGTAGACCCCCTGGGTCCATTTTTTTTGTTTTTGATTTTCTCGAAAACGGTACAGCCGATTTAAATAATTATTTTTATGCTAAAGCTCCTCCAAAGTTTGAATATTATTACATATTCAAATTTTCAATTTTAAATTTTTTTGATTTTTAAAAAAAAATTCAAAATTTTTTTTTGGAAACTCAATATTTCGAAAACCCCATGCTCGATTTTTTTCAAACTTGACAAAAAAAAGTTTCTTAACATAATCTACAAGATTTGAGAAAAAAAATTTGTTTCATCTAAAACTAACTAACGAAAATCGTATTTTTCTCGAAAACGGTTCCGAGAATTTTGCTAAAAGTTTTTTTCTTTTGATTAATCTTTACGATCTATAGTTTAATAAAAAAAAATTTTAAATCTATTACCATAGAACTATTTTTTCGAATTTTGAATTTCTCATTATCGGCAAAACGGATTTTAATGAAATTTTTTATAAAGAAGCTCTTAAAAAGTTTAAAAAACATTGCATTTCAAAACTTAAAAAAAATATTTTTTTCAATTTTTAGAAAAAATGTCATTTTTTTTTTTTTTGAAAATTCGTTATCTCAAGAACGGTTTAGTATTTTTTTTGGAAATAAGACTCTTATTCGTACAATAATAAAAACTTAAGATTGGCGTACCAAAATTTTTTTTTAAGAATTTTTTAAGAATTTTGTACATAAAAGCTTATTTTTTTAAGGAACCAGTACAACGACTTATAATTTTTGTTCTTGCATAAATTTATATTTGCAAAGCATTCTGTTTTTGTCTCTTATTACTAAAAGAATTTAAAAAATTAATTTTGTCCTTATGAACAGGTTTCTTTAATAACATCCGTTTTTAAAATTCCTATAGTCTGTTACATAGGAGGAAGTTCGTGCGACCCTGTTGTGCATTTTATTTCTTAATGCTCACACTGTGTCTCTGGCATATTAAGGGCACCCCTTGAGTGTGCGCCGATTATAAAAAAAAAAATTGAAATAATAGTATTGTACTATCAGAAATTTACTTGAAAAAACCCATAGCAGAAAACAGTGTAGCCATCATATGCATTTTTCAATAGTATTTATTGGCGCAAAATTTAAATTGAGTTAGTACGATGCTAAAGCTGTTTTAGTATGATACTAGGTTAAAACAACGAATTTGCAAATTTTAATCGAATATATGTAGCATCATACTTTCTCTACCCTTTAATTAAAGTTAAAATCATCGAATACCTACTTTATTCTTTTAGTATCGTTTTAGCTTCATATGACTCTTTGATATTTGCAAACATCAAAAAAGTTTCGTGTACTTACTTTTTTACACGAAATGTCATTGTTTTAGGTGTGTTCAGAGGCAATTTATTAAGAAAATTCTTTTAGAACGATACTAGTTAGAAAATGTTTAAAATTAAGAATGAAATACGGAAGAACGGAAGACGGAATTGTTGGGCCCACTTTATTCGTCTTGTATTATTATTATTCGTAATGTCAACTTTGATCAAAATCTCGAATTCGATTTTTGTTTCCAAATGCAGAACGTACCCTATAATACCTATATCAAATGTCGTATCTTCAGCTCTAAGAACTCGATAGTAATAGTGGAACAACCGTTGGTCAACGTCGAGTGATAGTTTGGTGCAGTTTTTGGGCTGGCAGTGCGTTCCAGAGGGATGTCGACAGTTTAAAACTATCATCGTCAGCGACTTTTACATTAAGCATCTCCGGCTGAGTGAGTGATTTCTCAAAGGGGAGATTTCAATACGCCTCCAGATCGTGCGATTTAACACCATTAATTTTGTCCTTTGATATTATGTATTAAACATTAAGTTCACGAAAATACTCCTTCAACAACTTATTTACTTAAAGAGAGCACCAAAGACGTAATTCGCACAAACATAGCCACAATTAGATGTGCTAAAACCCAATGTGGGATTTCGAATCACTTTCTGTAGGCAGAGACAAAACGGTTATTTGCGAGATATGGTATTCCATTGTTAGGAACAGAGTTCGTAATTTAGACATAAATATAAAATATCAACACTTTTCCAAAAAATAATGATTTAAAATGTAGTACCCCTTGGCATAATGGTTAATGCGTTGGACTGTCATGCGAAAGGTCTCGCGTTCGATTCTCAGAAGCTCCAAAAAAGTTTTTCAGGGGTGTACTGCCTCTTGCGAGGAATTGACAAATCCTCTAAGAATATATATCTTGTCATGGGAAGTGCTGCTCATTAGCCGTTCGGAATCGGCAGAAAATTGTAGGTCCCTTCCGTTCCTGCTAACACGCAGACAGGAATGGTTGAGAGTTGTAAGTCACTAGGTGCTGGTTCATTTCAAGCTGTTGCACCACCAAATTTAATTTAATTTTTTAATGATTTAAAATGAAACCTTTTGTAGTATGACACTTAACTATCGACGCATAGTCTATCTTGGCTTCGTCGCGAATTTCTTTCTTCTCAAGATCCCGAAAATTCCATCGATACAGTATTTTCTGAATTTCCAAATTTATACATATATGAAGTTTTTTTTTCGAATCCAAAAACCTGACACATTGAACACGAAAACTTAACAATGTCATCGTCACAGAGCGGCCAAGGAAATCAAAATGTTTATGAGATATTTATATTTCCGATTTCGTAGTCACGATTGTGGCCTCGCCAAAACAAAGGGCAGTGACGGCCCCATTAAATGCAATCTCCTGAGGATATCATCCACATAACACCCACTCCCACTTTGTTGTTGATTTGTCCTAGAAAATAAACTGAACTTTGTGTCGGTCGAATCGAAGCAAATTTCTTGTCATGTTTCCAACATATCTGTGCTACATATCGAATACCGCTTGTGGTCCAGGTGCTCCTCCACCAGCGGTCCCAACACGGCACACGGATTTCACTTTCGGTTGCTTCACCAGTCCTTCTGGACAACAAACATGCCCATGCCCATGCAAGTTGAGATTTCTATTATAATTATTATTTATTGCTTCATAGACGCGACGCTCGTTTTGCTATCGATAACACATAATAGAAATGTTTTGCGGGGTATTTTTTTATTCCGCTTCACTATCGCGAGCGATATCGCGCATGAAATTGCTCAAGATCTTCAGTGAGTGCGATCTTTGGCGACACCATCGATATCGATCGGTCGCGTCGTTTGCGGATTGCGGTTGCGCTTGTGGGATGGGGCTAAAGGATGAAGGATGAAATCTGATCGCCATTGCTGTCCTGAGAATCAGAAAGTAGCTCCATCTGCCCGAGAGATAGCCATCTATAATATCTTTGTCAGGTGACTGTTTTTAATGAGCTCACGATTTTCATGTATGAGCGCTGGCTTTGGCCATTTCTCGTAGTGAAGTTGGGTGCGCTGCAGCAACCTTACCCCCTGGGCTTTGTTTTGATAGCAATATTTTACAGTTATACGTAGATCCGTCGAACAGCGGCCATTAATACGTGTCAATATCTCATTATTGGTACTAATGGAGAAAAGCGCCGCGCCGCCGTACCGGCCGCTCCACTGCTGCCTCACCACCAGTTTCGGGCGCTGGCAACTCAATTGACACCTGTTCGTGTTCCTGGTATGGCGGTGATCAACGCGAAACATTTTCCATTTTACAACACGGTGATGGCGGTGGCACAGCGGCAGCCACTAAAATCTCTTGTTGTAGGCCGGCTTCATAAGTGGGATGGATGGATTTTTGTGGGTATATCTGAAAAAGCAGTTAAAAAAAAAATACTCTGCAATCTGGATGAATAGAGCCATTTGTATGCGCTCCAACAGCGACGTCGAGGGTGATAGCATTTGACCTCATGCAATGGAGTAGCTTTTTCTTCCATATACATATTTTTTAGGATATTTCAGTAACGCGGTTGGGGGTGCGCTTTGTTGGTGGTTTCGGCTGTCATTATGTGATTTTTTGTTGTATGTAGTTCTAAGACCCGGAGTTTGTAGGAAATGAATATTTTGACAGTTTATTTGATAAACACGTTCATGTTCGATGTTCACGGAAATCATTGATTATTGTTATTATTATTAGTAGAGTAGCTTGGTGCATTTATTTAAACCTCCTCCAAATGGTAAATATTGTGGGTAGGTGGCAATATTGAGAAAATTGAAAAAGCGCACCTTCATGTTGTTGTAGTATTTACCTAAGAGTATGCCAAATTGCGAGTGCTTGAGTTTGTGAACAATTTTGAGCTTGGAAATTCAATAGTAAATACCGTTTAAGTCTTCTTAAGTTTATCTAAATATTCATAAGGATAGTCAGGCCCCAGTTATAGCTTTCATTGAAATGCATCATTGGACCAAATCAGTGGAATGTTGACTTAATTTTATTAAAAGGCCAGTTATAGCAATCATTGAAAAATTGGTTCCAGAAAAAAATATCTTGTCAGTGACTCATAACAACCAATTCTGTGGTTGAGGTAAGAGTTGATCATTGAAATCAAAACTGACATTTGTGAATAGAAAGAGAATCGAACACATTCATTGGAACGATTGTGTTCCAATTTAAAGAAACAAAATCAACTGGTCATTAAAATTGATTTCTATCAGTGAAATAATAAAAGTGGATTCTACTTACGAGTATTAATTAATTCTAAATTAAAGCCATTGAAATTTGTTTAATCGTCCTAAAAATCGAAATCAAAATTTTCAATGATAGTTATAACTGCCCACTTATAATTTCGTGGCTGAGGACTTTTGTTTTTGTTTAAAATTCTAGCGTATTTCACATTGGATTTTTGTCAAAAAATCGATGTTAGATATACAAAAATTGCCTATTAACAAGGCACTCACAGTCAACTGATGAGTTCATGTGAGATCGCGCCGAGCACATCAGACCATTGTGTCATATCTGATCTGTAATTTTTTCGCGTCATCAAATTCCAGTTAAAGAAAAAACCCATTTGAGCACCGTTTGGCTATACAAGATATCCTACTGGGACGGTCTCAATGATTTCTTCGGGAAATTTAACTGCTCACTATGCTTCTTCAATAGTGGAATAAGACTTCAGTCCAGATATGGTCTCAAATCTGATTCTTTATGGAATGAGAAATTTTCGATTAGGAATAGGAATAGGTTTCATTCGAGCTGTAAAGAAGCTATCAGGGTTAGAGAAGTAAGTTTCCGTAGTTTTAAAGCCAACCCTACTGAGCAAAACTGGAATGAGTTCAAACAAGCTAGAAAGACCTGTAACGTTCATATCCGATGAACTAAATTTCTACATGACCAAAAATTACAGAAAACATACTACTCGTATTATGTCCCAAAGGTAGTACAAATTTCCTGTCATGTGCAAAAAACGTACGAAATCCTCAGTTTCAACGCTCGTCTTCAATGACACTCCTGTTGTAAGCTCTATAGATAAAGCCAATTTGCCTGCAGCATAGTTTGCTGTTGATTCGACGCTACCAGAGAGTGAAATGACTCCTCATGTAAGACATCTTGACATTCAGAAATCCGCCGGCCGGGATAGTATCCCCTCTATTTTTCTGAAGAGGTGTTCTTCCACGCTGGCAAAACCTCTGCGTAAGATTTTTCATCTGTCCTACTCTTCAGGTCTCTGGCAGGTGGGAGTGTATTGAGTCATAATAGTTTAAGGAATGTCCGAGACTCGAAGAATTCGTGACTGGTATTTCTACTGTTTGATGCGTAATTCCTTGATTCTTGAATGTGTAGTGCTGATGGAGTTTTAATGTTACTCCCCGGGTTCAAATCGCTGAGGAATTTCCGAGGTTCGAGGAATTCGTTGATTAAATTCCGGGTTCAAATCGCTAAGGATATCCGAGGTTTGAGGAGCTCGTGGAGTGGATTGCTACTGTCTGATGGTAGTTCCATGATTCAGAATGGATGGTGGCTGATGGAGTTTTAATGCTATTCCGGGTTGTCGTTATTGGAAGTACTACTATTGAAGATTCTTTATACTCCGGGTTCCTATCGACCTCCTCGTGGTGCCTGTGGATAGGTTACGTGCGTACGTACGTAAGTACGTAAGTAACTGAACCAACTATATAGGATATAGGATTATCTTTCCTAGTTTATGTAAGGAGGTGAACAAAGATTAGGAGTATCTTTCCTAGTCACTGTAATGTGAACAATGGGTGCACACTGGTTACTGTCGCCAGGTAGAAATGTACATATGTATAATCCAGGTTCCCTGTGGATAAGTGCTATACTACTAGATGTGTTCCTAGTTTGCTGAAGGTGACAAAGGCCCAGAGTTTTGCAGAAACTCATCTGTAAGTGACCTCCCAAGTAACATTTTTCATCTCATAAGATGCTCCAAGAGTTCAACTAGATTAGTTAAGAGGAGCTAAAAGTAATCTTAAAGAATACTACGAGATTCTTTTAAAACTGTTAAAAGCCTTAAATGGCCTAGTTATGGGAGGCTCTTCCTACTCATAGTAGCAACAGAAGTTTCTTTATGGGATGACAGATGCACGTTTATATTAAAATGCCACTTCTAAGGCTCTAATAGAGATCGGCAAAATCCTATTATGAGAAAGCGCCTCTTCCAATAAGAGGTGATAAAAAGAGAACAGAATATTTGTTAACTTAATAAAGAATGAAACAAAATACTTTTTAAGTTTGTGTGTATACATGATTTGCTATGCCAACAAACTGTTAGGGTTGATATAGTATTTATTTTGTAAGTCTATCAACTATTATATTATAATGGCGATGCATGATATTTATTATTTTGCATATATGGGAACCGAAATGTAAATGCGGTTGAAATTGTATCTACTAATTCTAACATTTTACGTCGAAAAAACACAAAGCCCCTTCAAAATAATGCATATTTAAATTATTTTATTTATAACTTTTATCGGAAAAAGGGTTACCATATATTTCTTTCGTAAGCAAATAAAATCAAAATTAACTTTGAAATTTTTTTTGTTTTTATTTAGGTCACGGTTCATTTGCTTGTGAGAGTAAATAGGAAACAGGAAAGGTCAAATTTAATATAAAATATTCCAAATTATGCTGCATTTACAAGAGTAATAAAATCTCATATTCTCTGTAATTTTCTACTATTACTCTTGTCACAAAAAATTACTACTCGTGTAATGCAACATAAAGAATACAATTTTTTTGTTAATTTTGAATGAAAAGATAGTAGTAGCAATAAAATCCCAAGATGTTAATGTATTTAGTTCAAATTGAAAAAAAGTCAGTGCTACAGCCGAGTTATTTTATCGAGATCATAATTTTTTAAGTTATGGTAACCCTCAAATGTACAGGCAACTACCTTGCTTGTGTATAGAAATATGGCTGCTGCTGACGCGACACTAACTCTTCTAGTAACATCTTTATTCTTTCTATAAGATCATAGACGCTTCTTTATGATTTATGTGTACTTACGTGCGAGTGAGAGGAAAATGTTGACATCAGAAAACTGAAGTTTGTGAATAGTTGTGCTTTGCATTAAGGATCTTATTAGGATCTTACTGCAAAGCTTATATTCTTTGAACTCCAAATTGTTTCTTGATATAGGAGAATTTAAACTCAAATTCTTTTAGAATTTTCAAAGTGGTATACAAATAACTTTACTCTTAAATATGACTTGTTATGGGATTATTTGGACATATTTAGAGCTCAGTTTTCAGAAAGGGATTCTTATAAGACTATAAGTTTTTATAATCTAACTACAAGAAGATAAAATAGTTTTGCTATAAGATTTAAGTTCTTTTAAGCTGGAAAAGTGTTTAACTCTTAAAATAAAAGTGTTATGACATCCAGTTGAGTTTCATAACAAGATATTAATACTTTAGTATAGCAATGGGATATAAAAGAGTTGTATGAGAGTTTTTTTCAGATTTCAAGAGCTAAGCTCTGGAGAGTATGTTAGTTGGGCTCGGTTGCGAAACTCCACCGGAAGCTATATTCTGGAACCATGGGAGATAATTGCCAATTGAGTTTGATGGTTTGCGTATGCTTACTTTCTGCTCAATTGCTATCAATGAGGTAGGCTCCCTAGTGGGAGTATCATGGTGGTTATGGTTGTTCCAAATGCGGAGACATATGGTTTTCAAGCATGCTTGAATTCAAGAGGTGTTAGATAGGCCTCGCTTCAAAGCAAGAAGTGTGCATGTGCAACATGTCACAATTTGCTACTGAATTGGCTTCCTCTGACTCGGCGGTAATGGTCAGGACTCCATCTGACCCTGATGAAGGTATGCCATTCCGTGGGATTAAGTCGTAAGACAGGTGTACATGTAAAACTTTAACTAACATCTTCAGGTCTCTTTCCGAGTACATGGAAAACAGCATTTGTCCAGCCTGTCCCTAAAAGAGGCGAACCCCCCTCCCTCTCTAACTATCGTCCAATTGCACTTACTTCATTGCAAGGTCGGTACCATGACCTCAATCAATTTTCAGCTTAAGAAATATTTTGAGGAACGAAATCTTCTTAATGACCGACAGTATGACTTTCGCAGCAATAGATCCGCTGGTGATCTGATGGTATATATCTCACGGAACAGTGGAACAAATCTTTACATTGTTTTGAATAAAGTAAGATTATTGCGCTTGATATTTCTAGGACACTTGATAGACTTCGGTATCAAGCTCTCTCATCGAAAATGGGTGCGTTTAGTATCTCCTTCTCATTTTTATTAATTATGTTTTATCTGAAACTTCGAATCCACTTCATAATTGATAAGAACTATACTCTACTCTCAGCTTTTCAAACTTGATCTAGAATTCACGTCCATCTCCTTCAGAAGTGGAATTGCAACGTTACTATATAATAAGCTCATTAAACTCTGATCTTCAGCTAGTTGCATTCCTCCAATCAATCAGTTCACCCGTGACCCGGCACCGTTTTTTCCCTTATCTATTTCAATTTGCAAACATTTAAGACCAAAGTTTATCAAAACCTCCTTCCTCTGCCTGCTTAATTTCTCCATCACTCGAGCTATGTATGTTTTACATTAAAATGATCTTAATAAACTCTTGAAAAAACGTCGTTCTGGAGGCCAGTGAACATATTAAGTGTAGAATGGTTTTCCCGAATTCCAATGATGTTGCTTGAGCCTCCAAAAATATATCACTCCAAGATTTTTCTTGTGTTTTTTAGAAGAGAGTTAGGGCAATACCCCAGAAACTTCTATCAATTCTTTTGGAATAGGTACAATTTTAACTGTTTTATAGTTTTCGAGAAATAGTTGACACAGTTGTAGAACTTGATCGTAAGGAAAAGCAATATGAGTTGTGAAATTAAAAGAATTTTGATGAAATTGGAAATAATGGCTTGCCCTATTTTTTTTCTCTTTATTTTACCGCCGCCGTAGAACCTCAGATGCAAAGAAGTTTTCCGGGTGATCAAACTCTTAGGTAGATCACAAGCCTTTTTATGGTCTTTAAATTAAAGACAGCGATTACTTTTGATTAAATTTTACAATTTTATTGAAATTTTCTATTCGGCTGACAATGGATGAAAGAAAAAGGAAATTTACCAATACACTTTTGAACATTAGAATGAACTCAAAAATACAGTGCTTGAAGTTAGATACAGTTACAGAAATTTGTACATGTTATTCCATTCGGACACTCTTTGTTTGTCCCAGTAAAGACCTTGATCTTCTTTCTTCCTCTTACATTTAGCTAGGTTGTGGCCTTCGTTAGATGAAATCCAAGCGTAATTCACGTCACTTGACCAAATCTTAGCAGTGTTTCTGATGAATTATTTCCGTGCATTCGAAAAATTCTCAGCAAATTTTCGGGCTAAGAATTACCGTTTTATGTAGATGAAGTCACATAATACGATTTGCTGACTTTTACCACCAAAGAGTTGTAGCTTTTTTTTCTTAATTTTATCTGATCTAAAAAGTGTGCTGCAATCTAAAGTTTTAACTTCTGTGGCTGAATCGGTGTACCGAATTCCTTTTTATAAGGAGAAAACTCTTCTTATCCCTACAGAAAGTGTACGTATGGTTCTAAATCTTCTTGGTGTGAGGTAGTTTTCATTATAATAAGCATGATGTCAATCTTCATTACTTTAACGAAGAGCAATATTTCCGGTTGCATGATGGGTGGCATTCTTGGCTTAGTGTCAAGCTTTTCCTGTTTTTGCTTGGTGCTTGAGCACCATAGCGTGGATTTTTCTGGTGCCGGTTGATTTGAGGTATGTTGTTGCTATTCACCAAAAACCACACCGCTGTGCAGTTAATTTCCAACTTCATGCCAACTCCTCATTTATAGCACACAAGAGCTGGATTAAAACCAACCAATCTATTTCTATCACTATAATGCATAGATCAATGAGGTCTTCTGTTGGTCACATATTTAAATTTCTTTTAGTATCTACCTTTTTTTAGAGTTTAATTGGTTTAAGCCGCCACCTTCGCTGAGTCGCTAGAAACCGATTTCGTTATAAAAATGTGTCCTTTTACCTATTCCATAATATAAGTGACTTCTATATGAAATTTGAATAGAATCCGTCCAGCAGTTTAAACGTGATTAAAATACAAACATACAAACTACTTCTCGAATATTCATGAACATCCATTCATTCAGAAAAAATCAGCTTAAGATGATCAAATAATAAAATACTCTGAGAGTCCGATGTCATACAGAAGATCACGGTTCGAATAAATCAATTTGATTTCTGCAAAGCAATTAAGTTTTGAATATTTCAACGAAGTCATTATACAAAAAAAAGTCCATTCTTTGAAGAGCCTCTGTGGAATTCCAAAAATAAAACAAATTAAGAAAACCCATTGAACAGACAGACCAAACCCATTAATTTCGCTTTACATTGACTTCACTGGCTCTCGTTAACCCAACTGATCTGCCAGATCAGTCCATACAAACCAATGATCTGCATTAACCCATTCATAGTGCTGCGTGACACCCAACACCCAGCCTGCAGCCTGCAGCTGCTGCCGCAAAATTGGTTGCCATATGCAGATGAGTACATAGCTTTTCGGTTAACGAACGCGATCACGAGACTTAAAAAATTAATCAGCCTTCCACACGTTGTAGCTGCTAGAAGAGCCATCACACACACGAGACAAGTCCCATAGGCATGAGCGCACTTAATCTAGCTGACACAATCTCCGCTAGCACCTCAGCTTATAGCATCGGAATGATGTCTCAGTGCGACTGATGGCGGCTATCACTTCAGTAATTCACACTCTTGAATATCGACTACCTAGGTGGTCATAGCCCGAGGTGGAAGGTGTTAAATTCCAAGCCTCATACACATGACCATGACATTGAGGATGCATTATGGTCTGGCATCTGGTTTTGGTTGTTTGTGATCGAGCATGCCGACTAATGGCTGGTAAGTGCCTGTAAGAGGCTCGCCAACTACCTTAAAGGTCATTAGGGTTCAGTAATTATGTGTCCGACGAACGAAAGAGTCCACTCCGCCAAGACCATCAGCCTGCAAGCCATGCCTGACGAACTCATATTATAATCCCATTAAGCTTGTGGTGCTAATAAATTTATTTGAGTGCGATAAGCGCAAGGCGTTGGATGTAATTATTTCCAACCAACAGGACTACATGATGAATGAAGAGAACTTACCCCAAAGATTCTTGCTTAGCCATCAGACCCATGAGTCATGCCTCATGTCGCACTACAGAATGATATATCTGTATAGATGCAATATTGTTGTTGAGTGATAAAATTTAATTATTACATTGAGCTGGTTGTAAAGTTTCGCAGTTTATGGCTCGCGCAGCAGCAACAGTGGCAACAGGAAAACAGTCATAACATCTTTGTTGGCTAGAATGGGTAATAATAAGCTTCTAATCTCGTTTATGGAATGGCAAATAAATTCTGATGGGAGCCCTACCGCAGAAGCAAGCACCTTCAAAAACATTTTTAACGATTAGTTGAGTAAAAATCGTGATTAACTCCTGCTCCTGGTGAGATTGGGTTTTTAATTATTTTAAAATTGGATCCAATAGAAAAAGTTTTATAGCCTATAATAAGTGGTTTTGAACGTTTTGGTCGAAGATTAGTTGAGACTTGAAAGTCTAGTCGAGAGGCATGGCTTAAATCCACCGTCATCACCTTGAGTGAAAACTAAAACTTATTAGTTTTATAACAGGTTAAACACTGGTGGTCTGCAGGTATGTGCCCATTATGAAGATACTCGTATATTAATTGGTCTCTTAAAGTTTTGAAACACAAATTCTATAAAACATGTGATATGATTAACCACGTAAGAAACTTAGAATTATTTAAATGGAAGAGATGAATTATTATTAATTCAAAAAAGCTTTTAGAAGCCTTAAGTTAAACACAGATCAAATTCGTCATCCCTGTGCATTCTCGCCCACTTGGAATCATGACAGTTTTTCCTTATTTCAAATATTGTCAATATCACCAATGTGTGTTTCTTCTCTTTGCGGAGAACAATCAAATAAAATTTTACAGAAAATTTCAATTTTTTGACATCATCAAATGCGCAAAATACCTACTTGTGTATTTAAGATGGCGGTACCATCTGGAATTGATCAGGGAAATAACTAACAAGTTTCTTCTCGCCACTTCCGTCACTAGCAAGCTGTTTTCAGCTTCGGTTGTCTGCCACAACGTCAGGGCGGTCTTCCTGTAATGCGCCATTTTACGGGACTAGATTACGAAAATTTCGGTACTGTATAGCACTGCTGTTCATGCCCCCCAAATAGGTTCCCAATATCACTCGTTTTTAATTTTTTACCTGTCCTTGCACCATACACTAGGAACGAGGTGATTAGTTTCCTTAAAATGGACCCTTAAGTTGCTTGAAATAAGGCTTTGCTACTCATTGGCCTTCTTATTTAAAAGAAGCAGCGATTGGCGAGTTATTTTTCCTTTGATCTAAACGATGGTATCGTTCGTTGGCTGGAATTATGGCGAAGAAATCGGAAGAGAGACCTTGTTAGAGAATAATTCGAGATCATTGTGCGGAATTCTCCTCAGGATAGTGCGTGAAATGTTGAGCTGACAAAACTTCTTTTCAAAAAGCGCACTGTTCGGGCTACACAGCACTAAGTTTGGAAGTAATATTCAATATTTTCCAACGTTGTTCAAGCGTAAAACGGCTCATTTTGTTCCGATGAGGTATAATACTGACTTTCTGTCAAGATTTCGAGCGGGAAACAGCTGTCAGTGTCAAAATAAAGAAACCACTAGATGGCCCACCCTGTAGAATTTATTTTTTTATTTAATTTTTTTTAGTAATTAAAGTGTAAATATAAATAATAAATTAATTCTTTATCTTTAATTACCTTAGCACTAGCCTCATGGACTTACGCCTAATCCGTTAATAGAAAGTGATGATGATATTTCCGATCAAAATGAAAGTAACATTATCATCATCTAAGACAAGTCGATCATCTTGAACGATGTTGATAATATCAGTAGTGCAACTAAGCAACTATGCTTTTAAAGGAAGCCAGACTGCTTAGATGAGAGTATGTTTTGAGCTCTGAGGTGGGTGCTGAGTTCTTTATGTACACATCCTATAGAATCCAACAAGTTGTGAATTCGATGTTAAGTCTCTGTAGTTCACGCAGTTTAGAGGGTATTCTTGCTTGAGAAAAGAGCCAACAATACTGAGGTTCTTTTCATCAGGGATACTTTGCTTCCCCTCCTGTTCAACAATGCCATTAGGCCCAGTTTATTTATTGGACTAAAAGTAACAAGTAGCAACAAAGTAACAACGCCACTTTGTCGAGATCGGGTGTATCAAATTGTTGTTCCTGGTACATGTCGCATTTTGCATGTACTGTGTACTATGAAAGAAAGAATTCTCTTAAATTAAGAGTTATCACCCCTATTACAGAATTTGGCGAATGAGATAAAGTGACAGTTTCAACTAATTTCCAAACTTTTGAATCCGACGAAATAAAGTTGAACGAATGTCGGTAACATGCCCTGAACCACCGACATTTGGTTCAACTCATTTGGTATTACAAAATTCGCAATCCATTCACTCTCCATAGAGTTTCTATCATTTTACATTCAGACCAATTTCGAGACGAATCTGAAGTGAATTTTTAACTAACCAAAAGTGTTTATTTAACAATTTGGAGAAATGGTGGAAATGATGAAGACGCAACCGGGCATAGCCAGAAATGAAAAAAGAAAGTCTCCTGAGCAGCAACAAGAGTCTTGGGGGTGACTTCAGAATGCTCTTAATGGCATAGGCTCACCATTCAAAGTGATTTCCGAATGGAGAAAAGTAAACTAAAAAAGTTTTGTTATATTTGATCATGTATTAAATCTTAATATTATATGTACTTATTTGGGCTTTAATGATCGTTGAAATGGATGCAATTAATAAAAGACTAATTCATCTTCTGTTACCCTACGTTTCGCTGGCTTTTTTCCGGGCTCTTGCGACGGCGCAAAATCGTATCGTCTTCTCCATGGGATGCCCGCTGGATAGCCGTAAGGTGAACTAATGACGAACGTTGGATCCATCGGATCCAGAGCTGTGACACCTGAGCCATCTTCTCAGGAAGTAAGAGCATAAGAACAGATATCGCTCTGAAGAACCAGCCCTAAAGATCACATTAGTCATGCGCAGGCCTCACAAGCCGGCCATGAAAGGAATACCCATTTGTGATGCAAATACAAATACTAGCCTCAGATGAACGGACTGATAATGTTGATGACCCTCCCCGCAAACGAAAATCGGACAACGACACTCGTGTATGTACATGGAATGTGCGAACACTTAACTGGACACGCAAAGCAGAACAGCTTGCCGATGCCCTCACCAAAGTCAAAGCTGATATGACACACTTCAGGAAATGCGATGGAATGGACCGGGTGAGAGGAAGATTGAAGGATGCGATTTTTACTATGGGAAGTGCTTACTCATTGGAAGGCAGCGATTGTTTGGGTGTGAATTTGCAGTCAGAGGAAAACTTAGGCAAAGAGTTTTAAGCTTTCGCGACGTCAGCGAGAGAGTGGCTACAATCCGCATCAAAACCAAATTTCACCACCTGAGCATTACCAACGCACATGCCCCTACGGAAGAGAAGGATAATATTACTAAGGAAGAATTCTACGAGCTCCTCGTCAAAACTTATGAGCAATGTCCCAAAAATGACATCAAAATACTCATGGGAGATTTTAATGCCAAAATTGGTAAAGAAAACATCTTTGGTAGGACAGTCGGAAAACAAAGCCTGCACGATATCACTTCCGGAAATGGACACAGGCTTATCGACTTCGTAGCGGGAAAAAACATGTTGTTGAGTAGCACTAGATTTCCCCGCCTAGATATTCACAAGGGTACTTGGTGGGCCCCGGATGATCTAACGTGCAACCAGATTGATCATGTTGCTATCGACGGAAGGCACTCCTCTAGCATAATGGGCGTACGCAAGTACAGATCAGCCAACATTGACTCGGATCAGTACCTGGTTGATGCAAAACTTCGCGTGCGAATATACATGGAGGCTATTAGGCGAACATCAATCCTGAGGATTAAATTTAACGTTGGTAGACTGCAATCGGAAGAGACCGCGAAAGCCTATGTCGACCAAATATGCCTAGAGCTTGGGAGGGACCCTGGTACAGATGAGATGAGCCCAGAAGACCACTGGCAGGTATGCCAACATGCCATCAAGGCTGCTGCGGAAGAGGTGCTAGGATTCTCACAGCCATCGCCAAAGAACCGACTCCGAATGCGCTCAGGCAAACAAAGCCAATTCCGAGGCGTATAGGTTGTGGCAGTAAAAGAAGACAAGGGCCTCCCGCCAGGTCTACGTTGAAAAGAGAAGGGATGAAAAGGGTTTGCTCAGTAAAAAGAAAAGAGACCATGAGCAGCGTGAAGTCGAGGAAATATAGAGGTGTTTTAGCAGAAAACAGGTGCGGAGTTTCTACAAAAGAGTCAAAAAGAAAACAACAGGATTCACTAGCCTCAAGGATGAGAAAGGAAACACCATAGTGGAAACGCAGTCGCTGTTGAAAATCTGGAGAGATCATTTTAACCAGCTGCTTAAAGGGGATGATGACCAAAATTCCGCCAACATGCAGCCACTTCAAGCAAATTTGATTGATGATCTGGAGTTCCACCCACCCGACCTAAGTGAGATCAAGTTAGCCATCGCCAGGTTAAAAACGAACAAGGCAGCCGGTTCTGATGGTATGCAGGCGGAACTTTTTAAGTACGCTGGAGATGGTCTGGTTAGGAGCATACACCAACTTTTCAACAAAATATTGTCGGAGGAATGTATGCCCGATGAGTGGAAGCTTAGTACCATCTGCCTGATCCACAAAAAAGGCGACCGCCTTCTCTGTAGCAACTATAGGCATTAGCCTTTTAAGCATCGCTTATAAGATTATGTCTAGCGTATTATGTAAACGCCTGAACCCATTAACTGATGAACTGATTGGCCCTTATCAGTGTGGTTTCAGGCCTGGAAAGTCTACCATCGACCAGATCTTCACACTACGCCAAATCCTGGAGAAGACCCAAGAATTTAATATCGATACACACCATCTATTCATCGATTTTAAAGCAGCTTATGACAGCGTTAGTAGAGAAGAGCTGTACCGTGCCATGTTGAGTTTTGGTATCCCTGCCAAACTGATACGCCTTATCATGATGACGTTGGAAAAGCCCGTTGCTCCGTCAAAATTGGGATAGATTCAACCAAACCTTCGAAACCGCCAGAGAACTTCGACAAGGTGACGCGCTTTCATGTTTTAATATTGTCCTTGAGAGAGTAGTGCGCAATACTCGGGCCAACACCAATGGCACTATCTTTCAAAAGTCCACTCTCGACATAATGGGAAGATCTAAGCGAGCAGTTACGGGTACCTTTTCTAGTAAGGAGTCAGAAGCGTACAAAATGGGTCTTGTGATCAATGAGGAGAAGACGAAGTATATGCTGTCATCAAATAAAGCCGATTCCCACCGCAGACTTGGTCAGAACGGAACTATTGATAGATATAACTTCGAGGTGGTCAGATAATTTGTCTATCTGGATACCGCTGTGAATTCTGCAAATGAAATCAGTGCTGAAATCAAACATAGATTAACTCTTACTAATCGCTGTTTCTTTGTGCTAAGTAAGGAATTGATGAATAAAGCCCTATCGAGGAATACCAAGGAGACGCTATACAAAACCCTGATCAGTGATCATCCTGCACTTGCTATATGGTGCAGAAGCATGGACCCTTTCCCAGGCGGATGAAAACTCCGTTGTTGTTTTCGAGAGAAAGGTTCTACGCACGATGTATGGACCGGTTTGTGTCGTTGCCTATCGACATAACATCTGGCGAAGACGATACAATCATGAATTGTACGAGATGTACAGCGGCGACGTGTCCCTAGTCAAGAAAATACGTATTCAGCGATTAAGATGTCTAGGGCATGGAGAGCGGGTGAAAATCGACGCTCTATCCCGTAAGGTATTCAACGCTATGCCAGAGGGTACGAGAAACAGAGGCGGACCTCAATCTCAGGTGGCATGATAAAGTTGAGGGAGAGGCGGGGTCTACTATTTGAGGCCCAAGCGCACCCCGCGCTGTAGCGCCAACTAAAGTAAAGTAAGTAAGTTTTCGTTGCTGTTAAAGTTGCTGTGTCAATTTGTTTCTCGCATTACACTACTCCGTAGATAAATCTACGAAGTAGAGACTGAAAACACTGGCAACTAAGACCATCGGCTTTGACATTACAACAGAGTGAGACACACAGAAAGAAAGAACAAGAGAAGAATCATGTCATGTCAACAGCACACGGTTGGTATTGAAGTACTAACCACGCACAATGATGCCTGATTTCGCTGATCGATGGTAAGCGATGCTTTCATCAAAGCCTAGCCCGTTGACTAAATGTCTGTAACTGACAGTGTCGATAGGAAAGTTCATAAATGATAAGGTAATTTTAGGAATCAACAATGTTGTTCATCCGGCGAATTTCATAATTAAGTTTTACAGCAGATGCAAAAGGTCAATGGATCGAGTTGACTCGCCGCCGCCGTGATCTATTGATTTGGGCTAATCCTATTTTCTGCTTAATCAACTGAAATCGATCCAACAAAACGTTCATTCCATTTTCTTTTTACCATCTCCCGACCTTATGGAGCTTTCCATTTTTTGTTGTTGCTATAATGTATGCCTGGCTAACGCGAGGATGTGCCAGTGATTCCCCCCGCCCCTACTCGACAAATCGACATCGCCCGAATAAAAGGATTTCACTTTCTAATTCCATTTGCCAGTAAAGTTATCCCCCCAATAGAGATTGCCTTTGTTTATTTCGTCCCAGGCACAATGTGAACAACAGGTGCCATGGCGGACTATACCCATAGGCTGCGCACCGCGCCGTGCCGGTGCAAATATGGCGCCTTCATTTATTAGTTTATGCCAATTTTACAGTCCGATAATGCTTAACAAATAAATGCGAAACATTTGCATATGTCAGTGAAAATAAAAGGAATATATTCAAAACTTTTAGTTCATTGTGTTTGAGAAGCTAGCAGAAGAAGGCTCCTGAACTGAAGACGCAACAGTTGTTAGCTTAGCTATGTATGTAGCTAGTAAGAGCATCGCTTCGAGAAATTGAGTCGTGGCCATCGCGAGCGCTATACGCCACCAGCGCCAAATAAAATGTACATGAAAGTCGTGAGCTCATTAAAAGTGCACTCACCTGTACGGAAGCTCAATTAGTGTCGTATGATAAATTCGTTTAGGCCAAACGCAAAACCTGGAAAGCTTCTTTATTATGCTGCCAGTAAATAGATAACCTGGCTAATGGGCACTTACTACCGATATCCAATCCACTGCAATGGACTCTCACACAAAAATATAATAAGCAAGTTGTCAGCCTTTGTGTGTGTTTGGGAATTAAATGGGCAGACATGAAAAGTTGCTATAAGGTCATTCGAACTTGTGATTGATTGAAAAACCAATACCTTTCATTGATTGTTAAAAGTATTTTCTTTTGTCTATGATCCCTGTTTTTTTTTTCTTTTTGAAGGCAAACAAGGGATGATGGTCTCTGATTAAGAAAGAAAGACTTAATTAAATGAACATACCAGTTTTACCGTAGGATTAACTTTATATGAGTCCCATAGGCTGGACAAATAAGTTCTTTTGAAATCAAACGAATCCCTCTTTTATGTTTTTAATAAGACCTTAGATTGGTTCTTAGAGGTACCTATGCGTATTTTTTTCGATAGATTCTTTTGCCAAGCTAAAGCTACATGCAGTTGGGCTGTTGCATTTTTGTTTTCTAGTAACAAATGTGAAAAACAAGATGCCAATATAACATCGTCAAAGTCCTGTCACCTGGAAACCTGTGGCCTTAAAAGAAATTGTTAAACTCGGCCAACAATTATATATCTTTCGCTGGGCCACGACCATTGCGCCTATGGCGATCTCTGACGGTTTGTGGCGATTATCGCAGTACTGTTAGTTCAGTATTAAAAACAAATTCCTATTCTCTACCACTGTTTTTGAAGATGTAGTGGCGACAATAGCATGGAGTAAATTGTTGGATTTACAATAGGCCTATCAACAGCACAGCTGATGTTTACCTTTTGGTATTTTGGTCCGACCTATTTTAAAATGTATGGATCTTCTATTAATGGCTATAAATGCCCTTATATACGAGTATCTCGATGATATTATACTTTCTCGAAAAGACGAAAATGATCACAGTTCGAACTTAGAAGCAGTTTTCTAATAAATTTTCTTAAGCAATTTTACCGGTAAATAAACGCAAGGAACTTCCTCGGGTCTTATATTATATTTTATTTAAATTAAATTAATACATTACGACTTTACTAAACCACTAGTTATATCCTGTGATACTTCATCTGATAGGAATGTCTCCGTCCTCCTGGACCCTGGTTCATAGTTTCATAATGGTGATAGTAATGAGGAAGAGCGGTCAATTTTATTTGATCTCGCATTGCAGGGGTATGTATATTGCGAAGAAGTAAAGTAGCTGTACCCAAATATCAAAATCAAATTTTAAAACTTCTTCTAGTGATAGGAATTCCCATATCCTCTTACAGTATATCTTGTCACTAAAATTGCTGCTCATTAGCCTTTTGGAATCAGCAGAAAATTGTAGGTCACCTCTATTCCATAATCTAATAATCAATGTTGCATTTCACAAGTAACAAGTTTAAACCATTTATTTCCGAAATCGTTCAACTGGACCGCTTTGTTTGGAAGGCCAAGTTCCTGATGATTTCACTTGCGCCATGTTCTATGTAGAAAAATCAATAAACAATAAAATGTGTCGGTGTAACATCGATCAAATCAAACGTTGCCAGCAGAAATGATGACACTGCAGATCCATAAGCCTACACTAAACGAGAATCCTGTTCCATTTAATTCAATCCACACAGTTTGCAGGAAACACCCACCGCCATAGCAAGCCGAATTCATGGTAACATTAATCGCTATAGACGGGAGGATGAATGTTGCGTCATCCTGTTAATAGCAAGTTGACAGCAGACTTCAGATTCACAAAACCACGAAGTGAAAGAAGTCGCATACCAAGATTTGTTGTTGTGAACAAAAGAATTTTTAATAATATAGTAAAATACATTTAAAAATCGTTTTATTAATTAGGAGTTTTATTAATTAATTATTTTTTTCTATACGAAATTTGTTTAACATTTTTCTTAAAAAAAATGGTACACCATTTTCAAGTCTTTAATAATGTACATTTAAGGAAATCATTTAAAAAAAATCATTCACCCGTTTTCTGCATTTTTTTAATCTAAAAAATATTTTCTCGAAAACTTTTTGTATCACAGCAAAACACATAAATGTTAGGAAAGAGAGCCAATCTTTCATGTGTACTAAAAACCCTTAGAACTTTACGTTCTTAAAGATTTCTTTACTTTAAAAAAAAATAAAAAACTTCATTTAGTTAAAGGTAATGGTTGAACAAAATTTTCCGATAGATGCTTGGAACCATTTTTATTTGTTTTTGATTTTCTCTAAAACGGTACAACCGATTTTGATCATTTTTTGGGTGCCGTGAAATAAGGCCAAGTGAAATAAGGCCAAATTTCAAAAATTGGCCTTATTGCACTTTTACAAAGTGAAATTAGGCCAATTTTCAGCAGCTGGTCTTATTGCACTTTTACAAAGCGAAGTAAGGCCAAATTGGTCTTATTTCACTTTCAACAGTTGGTTTTATTGCACTTTGACTAAGCGAAATAAGGCCGAACTGCATTTTTATATTTATTTCATTTCATTTATAAGTATTATTTATTAGTATAATACATAATTTATTGTTTATTGGAGGCCGATGTTCTGGGTTTTCTTGAGTAACAGTATGTTCAGTTCAGTTTTGTATTTTACAAGAAAACTGTTGCTACAGGCGGCGCCTGCCTGACGACTGAACATACGGAGTTGCGTGAGCGGGTGTGAGCCCCGAAAAGGGAGTTAAAATCTTGAAAACCCGCGAAGCGGGCCACCCAAGGTACTGTTGCTCAAGACAAAACATTTTATGTTTGGCCTTAAGTCACAAACAAATCTGGCCTTTTGTCACTTGGCCTTATGTCACTGCACCGTTAAATACATTCAGTTGCTCTTATTACGCTTCCAAAAAGTGAAATAAGACCAATTTGGTCTTATTTCTGAAAATCATTTGGCATTATTTCACTTTGTCAAAGTGAAATAAGACTAACTACTAAAAATTGGCCTTATTTCACTTTATCAGAGTGCAATAAGGCCAGTTTTTGAAAGTTGGCCTTATTTCACTTGGCCTTATTCCACGGCACCCATTTTTTGTATGCTACGACACCCCTAAAGTTTGAACATTATTGTGTATTCAAATTTTCAAAAGAATTTTGTTTGAATGTTTAAAAAAATTCAAAATTTATTTTTGAAAACTAAATATTTTGAAAATCCCAGCTCGATCTTTTAAACTTGACAAATAGAAGTTTCTTAACACAATCTATAAGATAGGAGAAAAAATTAGGTATATTTTATCTAAAAATAATGGTACCCACCATAAAAATGTTAAAAAATGGATTTCGGAAATCGTATTTTTTTTTGAAAACGACGCATAGAATTTTGATAAAAAATTTTGTCTTTGGTTTAATTTTTACCATCTTTAATTTAATGCAAATAGTTTTGAAGTTTAGATATTACTGACTGTACCTACCATAGAACCATTTTTTTTTTCAAATTTTTAAATTCTAACTATCGGCATAATGGATTTCAATCAAATTTCTTATAATAAAGCTTCTAAAACGTTTGAAATACATTGCATTTCAAAACTTAAAAAAAAGATATTTGTTAACGATCTTTTGAATAGACGAATGTGGTTCGCCCGATGATTTCAACAATTTTCCTCGAAGATTTTCCTGTGGAGTGCAAGTTGAATATAAGTTTTCTTGTAGAAATGTCAGTTTGTTTTCCTTTGGGCTTACTGGTCAAGTTTTTAAAACTTTTAAATTGGGCATAAAAAAAACTTGCCAAGTAAGCCCATCAAATTTTAGTCAGTAATCATTAAATAATAAAATTTCTCTATTACATTGTAGCTGTTTCAATATTATTTTACTTTAAATATTTGGTATTAAACCTTCATGAAGTAAGAACTTGGGGTACTTTTAGATCTCAGTACTTTTCACGGCTGACTTGTTACACAAAGGTTTTTGTATAGAAGAACTTGGCTCTTTGTTTAACATTTATGTTTTTGGTCTGATCTCACTGCTTTTTGCAAAGATTTTAATATTTTGCCATGTCAAAATCTCGAAAGATACGGAAAGATAGAAGGGTGGACTCTACGTACTAAAATCAACTTAGTTTATAGCTTCCTATTTCTTTTGGTATATTTTCTTTTTGTTAATGGTTGTTTTGATTTACGCTCCAATTATTTTTTCCTATCCTGGCAAGATACCTAACACTAACATACCTACCTTAATTACAGCAATCGGAAGTGCTCCATATAAAGTGCTCCAAAAAAATAAACATTTTCTCAGAAAGTTGGCGGATACCACGCCCCCTGAAAGGAAAACCTCAATTTTTATTTTTGGTACTTTATATGCAATTTGAGCTCTACCGTTCTACCAAATTTCATTGTTCTACTGCAATCGGAAGTGTGCCATATATAATTTACAGCAGTTCTGAGGAAGTGGGCGGATACCACGCCCCTGAATGGAAAACTGCTAATTTAATATTTTTTTCCTTGTATGCAATTTAAGCCCTACCACTTTACCAAATTTTATCGTTTTACAGCAGTCGTAAGTGCTCCATTCAACCAACACCAATTCGGAGAAATTGGGCGGAATACCACGCCCCCTGAATGGAAATTTTCAAATATTCGATTTTTTCCTCTGCCTGCATGACAAGACCTACCGTTGTGCAAAATTACAAGATTCTACGATGTCGGGAAGTGCTCCATAATTTTGATGATCTGTCAGTCAGTCTCAGTTACGGTTTTTGTGATTTTCGAGGCCTTATATCTCAGGAACCGCTTATGCTAGAAAATTGATGTTTGGTGAGGCGCCTGTGCCTGACTAGCTTAGCATATATTCGGAGTTTTAAGTTTCTGACTTCATTAGTACTGAAGATAGGAAGGGGTCAAAAATCGCCTAAGTTTGTTTCTGTAAAAAGGGTGTAGTGGCAGAACTTGGTTGGGCACTACCGTGCCCTTTGATTCAAAACGCTCAGAAACCGAGAAGTTTGAACTTGATACACAAACTTGTTTGCATAGCAAAACTATGTTTTATTTTTCGACGTTTTTATATTTTAGCCTCACCTTGTAAATGTCAGCACATACTTTATTTTCTTATTTAAAAAATTCAGCTTATTGCCATTGTCCATTTTTGGTTATTTTTTACAATAGATACCTGAAATGAAAAACTTCATTATTCCTATACTGCCGGCAACCGTACCATAAAACTGCAGGAAACAAATTGCGGGAGCTCAATT
This sequence comes from Philhelius festivus, assembly GCA_963931855.1. Classification (NCBI taxonomy): domain Eukaryota; kingdom Metazoa; phylum Arthropoda; class Insecta; order Diptera; family Syrphidae; genus Philhelius; species Philhelius festivus. The sequence continues at coordinate 167,284,647 of OZ007555.1, read as the reverse complement.
TCGCTTTTTTACATAACTTCTGTATGATTTATGCTGACCATTAATCATCGACTAATCCTCTGCGTCTGGGTTCAGTGTCGGTGGCAAATTGCTCTGATTTTATCGATGGAGCGAGCTCAAGATCGTTTGATAAATGGTTTCTATCGCGCGCCTATATCGATCAAGCCCCATAATCGTCTATCTTCGAAATGTATCTGTCTTAAACAGCTGGCTTCATATCCAGTCTACTTGAGTAAGACGGTAGTCATATCGGCTAAAGATGGTGTAATCCCTTTTGGCTGGAAATGCGAAGGTCAGTGGAACAACCTAACGCCAATATCAATCAACCGAAGCCACTAGCTATTCTACAACATTTTGTGGCTTTCAAACACCTGGACACGAGACTCAGCAGGGAGTGTAAGTTACGATTATTGTTTGTCTGGTAATGGGCTTCTGTATAGCATTGGCCGAGACCAAAATGCTAGAGGTTGCTGCTGCTAATGTCGTGTAACTACGTATATGAAACGTTGGTCGATAATTAACTTTGTAAAGAGACACTGCTATTTGGTAATAGCAATCGCGATGGACCCTGCATTATTATAAAGGTGAAGAAGCTTTGTGCAATTGTGGAGTTTAAATTCAACCCATGAGGCCTGTTGATTTTTATCTACATTCGTATGGAATTCATGTTCAGAAAAGAGCGTTGGAATTTCAGTTACCGACGGACTATATGGAATATGTGGGTAAAGTATTCGAATTCAGCATTATATGAGACAAAGTTTATGGTTCTATTGTGTGTTTCCTGCAATGGACCACCATGGTACTGCTTCGTTAACAATATGTTGAACAAAAGCAAACCATTGCAGGAACATCGATGAAATCAGTTGAATTGGTTTTAAGAGGCTTCAAGCGTTTAATTAGACACGACTTCCAGTTTAAAGACGGATAACAATGCCTGTCCACGTTATTTGGAACCGATTCCAACCGAAACCGATTACACGAAAAAAATTGCAAAAGATCATGTAGCGTTGGGTCAGTAAATATTTAAAGAAAAGTGAAGTTTCAAATATTTGGATTTTTGAAGGTACAAATTTTAGATATGTGGGCATGGCTAATTGCTGATTAAAATTGTGCTATTCGTACAGCTATCTTGTACCTTGGAGTTAGTAAGAGCGTTGGAGCGCACGCCGAACCAGAGATCTGTCGTACTGTCACATCGCAAAATGTATTTATTTATTTTATTTAGTGTTCGTTCATAGGTTTTCTTACGACCCACCTCTGTCTATTGACTCCTACTTTGACCTCCTCGTGGTCAATATCGTGTGCCTATTACTTCAATATGGAATTTGGGTATCAACCCCACTGGAATGCTGTTGGGTCGAGGTAATGAGAGAGGGTGAGTAGAATTTTCACTGCTGCAACTCTACTTTTGTTCAGGCATGTCAGAACCAGCACGAAACATACAGCCCTCAGGCTTCTAAAGAGTAGTTTATTAGACTCTCCATCAGAGGTGCTGGTTCTGACACATATTTGTCAGCATTGCATGCTGCTAGCGAGCTCTAGCTCTAGCTGAGAATATAGAAAGATTATTTTATTTCTAAGCTATTTAACTGTGGTGACGAACGAAACTCGGTTGCTAGTGAAAAATTCGCATTCGACTTAGGCGAAGCAGGGCAACAATTCCGCCCACCATCGATGTAGTGAAGATTGATATATTGAATCTTAAGTCCAACAAAGCCCCTGGAGCTGACGGTCTCAGCGCGGAGCTCCGCAGGCGATGATTTGGTTAGGAGTATGAAAACTCATTCGCAAAATAAGATCGGGAAAAAGCATGCCCGATCAATAAAACGTCAGTAATATTTGCCCTATTTTCAAGAAAGAAGAACTGCGCTAACTACAGAGTCATCAGTCTCCGGAAAATTACCCATAAAATCCTTTATGTCATATTATCTGAACTTCTGAATCATTTTGTCAATAACCTGATAGGTGCGAACACTAGCTGTTCCATCAAAACAGAAAAGATCTCACCGATGCATTTGAAGTCAAAGAAGGATTTAACAGTTATGCGATTTTTCAATATCGTTCTGGAAAGAATAGTACTGGAGAAACAATTTTTCTGTCTAATGTCAAGAGTCTGTCAAACTAATTGGTTACGCTGACGATATTGAATTATTTGTTAGAACCGTTATGTCAGTGGCTTGCTTGTGAGCATAAAGACGGAAGCAATGAAGATGGCTTAGAGGTCAATGAAGGGAAGACCAATTATACATATATTGTCATCAAGAAAAGACACCCAAGACCAGAAAGTAACCATAGGTACCTCTAATAATTCACACAATGACACCAGCGCTGAAATCAAACTAAGAGTGACTTGCAAGTTGCTGCATATTTGGGCTAAGAAAGCAATTAAGCAACTAAATTGTACCCTTATCATTCTATATTTATGATGCACATGCATGATGATGATGAGCATTGTCTATGATGGATGAAAACGCGTCAAAGTCCAACTTATGAGATCGGTCGGTCATGTAGAGTGAATGTAGGTCCGGAAAGCCTTCGAATTATATTCCCAGAGACAGTGCAGTGGAGGAAGTAAGCAACTTGATGGCGCACACAGGTGGTAGAGGACCTGAATCAACTTGGTGTGAGAAAATGGAGACAGTTTGCTAGAGACCGAATTGGCTAGAGAAGCTTGATTGTAGAAACACTGGTTCAACCAGGACTGCACTTTAAGTAAGTAAAGTATATACCGTGCTGATTGAGTGTTTTGAGCAGTTCTATGAACAAGTGGCTTCCGGTCTAGCTCTAGCAGTCCGATCATAGACCAAATATTCGTAGATATTGAAGAAATTTCTGGAAAGACCAACAAAATGATAGGTCGAGGACTCATTATTTTTTCGTCGTCCTCAAAGCTGGATATAACAGAATTCATTGTGAACTTTGAATCCCGGGAAAACGGATGCAGCTGTGTAGTGTGACAGTTAAATACGAAGATCAATATATATCTAGCTCTTCCCAACTATTTCAAACTGCCACACCCTTTCGGCAAGGAAATGCGCTATCATGTGGCTTTTTCAATCTAGCTCTGGATGAGGTACTGCTAAAACAAATGTATAATTCGGCTGTCTGTGTAAGAATTTGCATTTTGAATAACGGAACATGTGCGAAGGTTGGGCGTAGTTTGGGTGGAAGCTGGGTTGAAGTGTATTGTTTCATTAAGACTCCTCCCCGATGGGTTTTACCTTGTCGTGGGGGGGGAAGCTTAAGTCTATTTCTCCGGCAATCCAGCTGGGTATTTAGGCAACTAAGAAAACCCAAAAAGTGATCATGGGAGGTCACGGCCAAAGCATATAGAAAAGTAATTGAGAAGTGTTCTTTTTAGCTATGATGTTTTGGTTTCAGCAATCTTGGATAAATGATGCTAAAAATAATTATTAAGATTAAGAAAGATTGCTCAGGACTATCGTTCCTAGTTCATTGTAGGGCGAATAAAGACTAATAAAGGGTGCACACTCCTAGTTGTTGATTACTACTTCGATCGATTGCTGGGTGTGTGTATCCTATGGTTGACAGGCCCTGAGTTTTGAAGTAATTCATCTGGAAGTGACCTCACAGTTGCGAAGCCCCAGCACTGGAAGCTATATTCTGACACCATGGGAAATAGTGCCCAATAAAAAGTAGTGACAAGCGTCATAAGAACGCGTCTCTACTTAAGCTATCTATGTGGTAGGCCCCCTAGTGGGAGTATCGTGGTGGCTGTGGTTTATTCCGAATGCGGAGACACATGGTTTTCAAGCGTGCTTGAATTCAAGAGTTGTTTGTTAGACCTCGCCCCATAGCAAGAGGTGTGCACATGCTGCAACATGTCACAGCATTGCTACTGATATGGCTTCGGCTGTATCAGGGCTCATGGTCAGCGCTCAATCTGACTCCTATGTGGGTAGGCCCACCGTGAAATTAAGTCTTAATTGACAGGTGTCCACGTTAAATACGGTTCTGTTTCATTAAGACTTTCTATTTTGTATGCTTGTATGTCCTTATGTTTCACGAATTTTATTAGAATTTTATTATTTTATTAATATACTTAAATTAGAAGCCAATGACTAATAGTGACTTACAACTCTCAAGTATTCATGTGTACGTGTTAGTAAAAAAAACACTTTCATATAAAGCTAAGCAACAAACTACACACTCGGTGCAAATACCATCAAGTGGTACACTTATCAAACGAGAGCAAGCGAAGAGACTGGTGCAGGAATCTTCGGGACTGGAACAAAACTTCTTACACCGAATGGGCAGCCCACCAGTATTATATAAGCGAAAGTGCACGCTATATGGAAAAGCGTAGATTGATATCTCGAAAGAAACTATCATAACTAAAACATTTCCATCATGTTAATTATCCAAGCTGCAGCTGCCCTCTAGGCACTGAGCTACTTTGCAAGCAGCTTAAATTAATAAACAGGCAAAACAAACTTGGAAAACAGAACACTTCCTTGGGTACCTGGTCACTTTTGGGTATTAATGGAAACGAGGAGGCAGACTACTTAGCAAACATAGACGTATCAACCCCCTTAACGGAATAGAAGAATAGGAGAAAAATCTAAGCCAAAACAAAATTAATAAGAAGAGGAGGCAAGTAAATCGAAACTGGAAAGAACTTCCAAAGTTAAGGCAGGTGGAACTACTACAACCAGGAACGTTTCATCAAACTGCATCATCTTAAATAGGAAAAATTTTAAAATAATAATCGTCACTGGACACTGCAAACTTAGAAGATACCTTAGTTTACTTGGTGTAGTAAGTAGTGCCACATGTAGATTCTACAACATGCTTGAGGAAACACCAGACCGCACACTAGGAAAATGTTGTCCACTCATGCAACATAGACAATACCAGTTAGTAGAAAGCGACCTATATCCCCTCTGAAGGTGCCTCAAATACTTAAATTTCTAAAAGTAATAGATTTGGAGGAAGAATTTTAATATAAACAAGCTCATTCACATTTAGGTGGGGCACAATAGATCTCCAAGTCGCAGTGCTATAAACCCAATTAATTCTTCATTCATTCATTCATAGTAAAACTTGAGGGAAACAATCATTTATGGCTTGTCTGAACGGTAAATCCCTGAAAAATATTTTTGCCAAATGAGACTCGAAAGCGGACCTTCTTCAAAATAAATTTCTGAAAGTACGTTTTAAGAATTTCTCGAAACTTTAAAAGAGTTTAAATTTCAGTCTTTGAAATTGTGAAACGTTTTTGAAAAGAAAATATGAAGAGAGTTCTACACAAAAACGATTACAATTTGTTTCAATAAGAGCAATGGAGTTTGGGAAAAACTTCCACAAGACTTAGAATATCAAAGTCTTGTGCTTAAATGAATGTACAGATAATATTTTCGTAGTATCACCACATGGGTATAGAAGGTACTGGGGTCGTTTTTGATGTATTTTGCTTCTTAATAGTCTCGTACGCTTCAAGAGTTCTATAATTCGCTTAACGAGTATGGAAGGACTTTCCTAGGTTCACGTGGTATCACAAAGGACAAACTGTGGTCTAAGTGTGTCAATCTTAATTTCTGGCAGTCGCCTAAATAACTCGTTCGAAAAAAGTGGCACCATCGTTACGAAATCTCTATCATAACCTGCAATTTTGAACTGACTGTCATGAAGAAATTTTCGGCATTTACTATCTTTTTCAAGGAAGAAATTGATACTTTCAGAAGATACTATTATAAGGCAATTTTCGAACAGTTCCAACATTTGTAAATTACCCAAGCCAATGCATTAACCAATTTGCTATCAATCAATATTATATTCATATACACAGAAAACCTTGCCTAAACTTTGATGTCCATTTCATGCTAACAAGAACTTTCTCATCATCACATAACCAACTAATCACACACTCCAGAAATTCATTCTGCTGCAGATTTCTTCAATGCCAACCTGGCATCATCATCATCAACCTTGACTACTTTCATTCCTCGAATGCAGATCAATAGCCTCCTGCATCCATAGTAGCATACTCTTTCCAAAGCCAGGCAGAACGTATATCGTATTTTTCGCAAATGCATGAACAGATACAATACTCCCTAATTTATTGGAGCATTTTGCATTTCGCATTAAAGACTTACAACCGCCACCAAATGCTTCCTGATGATGATATGCCAGTTCGAATGCCGATGCACGGTGGTAGTTCTCTTCCATGAATCCTGATGGCCCACAACACACACACAAACCAAACACCAAGAGACTACGGCCGGAGTTGGCCAGCAATCACAAATGCACGATATTCCTATTAAAATGTTTACCTAAATGCCACACATTTCACGGAATCTGCCGCATTGGGTGCGGAGCGGATGGATCAAATAATCATCTAAACGTGGATTGGCGAGCAACCATTGCCGGTTGTGTGTGAAATGCAAAAAATGCCAGTTCTGACTTCATTTAATTTACAATTCTGGAATGTTTGCTTTTAGCGTTATAAAAAACAAAATAGTGATAAAACAAAAAGACACAACATCAACTCGAGGGAATTGTACGGTAATGCAGGGCTCTTAATGGCTAAGATCATGCAATAAATCTTCATCCGACCGTCAAAAATGTTCCAAAGAAAGCGCAGAAGGATTGTGTTTTGTCGCATAAACTTACTCTTATAATTTTTATCTTATAGAAACGTGTAAAAACTGTATTATTGCTCGTGTTAAGTGACTTACGATCAACAAGCTGAACGTGTAGATTACTAGATTTTCAAGGATTTAACCCTTAAGGGGTTTTCATTTGGTTAACCGGAAGAATCTTCCAGAACTCTCCGATCCGGGATGCACAACGAACAAGTTCGCTTAATTTGCGAAACGTCAAATATAGATAGTAAATATGTAGATATTGTTTGTATTTTTCATTATTTGTGAACAGGGCACACACTAATTTGAAAGATTTTGATTCTATTTGTGAGGAAAATGGCTAAATTACATGACTGGATAGTACAATAATACACCAAAATAGATATGGTAAGTCAATAAAATAAATCAAGTCGAATTCAATTTTATAATCACATCTTTATTTATTTACATAACTAAATTGCTAGTTTTGCAAAATTTCTTACAAGGGTGTATATTAAGATTTCAAACAATTTCATGGACAAATGTTGATTTAAATTGACATGAATTAATTATTGTTTTATCAAACAAATTGTTATAGATATTGTTGTGAACAGAGCTTTATACTATTACAGCGCCATCTGTTGGAAAATTGCATATCTAATTTATGGAAGAAACAAAAAGCTCTTTTCCAATGTCAAATGTATTTCCCCTTATTCCAACCATCTAGAACATTCCAAGACAAGAACTTTCGAGAACAACTAATTTGAGTATTTAAGGGAGTGTTAACGGTGAGCGAGACACAGTTTATTTTCGATTATGAAAGTGTGCAAAGCTGAACTATTGGATTGTGGAAAGTGTAATTAAAGAAGTGTGATTTAAGTTTGAATAAGAGTATTAGAGTTGATTATAAATTGAGATTTATTGTTTTGATTTGAAAAGTGTAAATAAAGAAGAAATTCTAAAAGGAGTGATAAGTTTTATTTAACGAACCTAGTAAAACTATTACAATATGTATTTAAGATTGTAATAATTAAATAGTTTAAACATTTTATTTAATGGAGAAAATTTTTCATAATTGATACGATAGTTTGAAATAAGTACGTAGTCCTGTCATAAGTTCTGGAAGTCGTGCGTGCGGCGATAGACGCGAGGCCGGTCGTTTAAGAAAGTGTTTGAAGGCTAAGGGGGGGCATTTTGAATAATTTCTGATGTATTTATATTGTAAATTTAATACTTAATAAATGACGTAAAAAGAATTTTGATTGCTTTTTTATTTTTTAAATGAAACGTGTTTTTTTTTCAGGGACAGAACTTATGGCAGGACTAGGTAGACCTTGTGTTAGTCCATTGTAATACCACATTGAATCTAGCAGACTTTCTCCGTAATCGTTGACCGAATTGGAGCTCCTTCACTAAAAATATTGTAGTAGAAACATCCCAGATGTAGTCTACGTCGTCGTTGAGAAAAGGGAAAAAGCAGGAAATTTACACAGAAAGTGACGAGGGATTGATTCCTCCTCTTCTTCGTCCATGCAGCTTCTGCAGGCGCATGGCGTGCTTGCCCATCAAACAGTGCCCTTTTATAATACCTTATACCAAGCTTGGTTTAAAGATATTTAACCTTTGGAGCACTTAGGATCCAGCATTGGCGAAATCTATTTTGTCGCCAAGCAGGTGGTGATATTGTTCCGCCTTATCTTTGTTCTTTGCATAGCATCTTTCTTTAGCATAAGCTTACACGTAACGATGGGAATACCTTAATTTGCCTTACCTGGCAATACAGGTATCATTGTTCCACTATTGACGAGTTCGTCAGCTTTACAAGTCCCTGTGTCCCGATACCCCGAAGATGTGAGGTTGTACGTTAATCAATTTCCTAATCTAATCGTGTCGCGCCAACTGGGCAAACTTTCCGGTGCTTAGCTACTCGACTCGAATAGACTGTAACTACAGGAGACCATGGAGGGCGTGGCCACGACGAGGCACGTTTCCGCTTGAGCGGTTACGCCAATAAGCAGAATCTTCCTCTCTGGGGCACTGAAAATCCTATTTTGATGTATGAAGAGCCACTGTGTGGTGCGGCGTGTATGTGGGAGGAGTTATTGGGCCGTATTTTCTTGAAAACGCTTCGGCAATACAGTCACTCTTATTGGCCAACGCTGCAGGGCCATGATAAACGACTTCTTACTGTCGCAATCGGATGAACGGGGTTTGGTGGTTTCAACAAGACGGTGCAACTATACATAAAGCACGAGCCACAATGAATATTATGAAGGAAGCGTTTCATGATCGCGTAATCTCCTGTTTGGGCGATTTAGTATCCCCAGCAAGATCGCCAAATTTAACCATTCCAGATTTCCCAACTTGAGGAGATTTTTTTACGAAATGATAACCTGACCTTAATTGTATCTATTTACCGCAAGGAAAAAAGGAATACACGAAGAATCCGGACACAAGCCGCACACTGGCCACGGCCAACGACAAGGTCCACATGAGAATATATTGGATAACTTAAATATGCAATGGTATTTCGTTGTTTGCACTAAGTAGATTGGTTAAGTGAGTTTGTTTTTGTGCCCTTATGCAGGTTGGATGGAACAGCAAACACGCGAGTAATTTATGTAATTTATAGGTATTCGTGGGAAATTAACGTGTCAGGTGCAAATTAATTAATACAAAATTCATCTGATTTTCAATTGGAAAGATACATACATATGTCGAATAGGAGTGAGATGAAGATCTTGCCTTGGGTGATTTGAAGAAATTTATTAATGCAAAAAAGAACCAGGAAATTTTAATTTTAAGATAAAAACAAAAAACTCGTGTCTTACAAAAATTTTGGGTGTTACGGAAAACTAAATCACTTAAGAAGTTTTTTTTTTGTTTTCAAACACACAAAAAATAAATATACTATGTCTGATGGGCAAACCAATCGTTCATTTTGAAAGATCGAATCAATCAATGATTAATTGGTTCAAGGATTCGATCTTTTCAATAAATAATTCGTTCAATCAAAATCATTTTTTATACAGCTATTTCGTTCCAAACGTGACCAAAACTGATACGAAATGTGTTCACCGAACTAAAATATTTCTTCTAATAGTTTCTTCTGACCGAAACAATGTAACAATGAATGAAAGTTTGGCTTTATCTAGTATTTCTTTTCAACTTCATTCACGCCATCTTCCATTGTATATAAAATGAAGAACATAAATTCCGTTTCATTTCCATTCCTTTATTCGTTTCGTTTACTTTATGTTCACCGATTTTAGTAGCAAACGATTGACATTAGGATTGATTGATTTTGTCTATTGTGATTGTGATTGCAATCAATCAATCTTTTTGGTGAACGGGTCACCAAGACCGAATCAATCGCGATTGACACAGCTCTAGTCTGGGCAGGGCCGGATTAACCCTCAACAGGGCCCTAGGCAACCATCAATTTGGGGACCCATTTTTTCACGTCCGTTCCCGAAAATTGATGGTCTCACTACGGTAAAGAAAAAAACGCGGACTTTTACGTGATAATAACAAGTATATTTTATTCACTTATTCACTATGTAATTGTTTACGGTGAGCAGGGGGGAGGCGTCATATTGTTCATTTCGTTCATGAACGCCTAACTTTTCGATACAATAAATAAAATTTTCTCGTCTTCCTAACCACCTACAAAATTGTTTCACTTGTCTCCTAATTAAAGTTAATTTTGCACTTTGTTTCCCAGTTTTCAACTCGTGCTAGCAATAGCAAAGCAACTTTTAACTTTCAACATCAACTCGTTCTCGTTCTCAATCTCATTCATACATGATTTGAGAGCGAAATGTATCCACTGGAACTGGAAGTATGCTCAGATGCTCACTGAAAAATAAAAAAAAATGGTGCCCCCTTTGCATATACAGTAGACTCGCGGTAACGTGAACTAATAAAAACCGAGCGTGTTCACGTTTGCGAAGTTGTTCATGTTTACGAAGGTGAGAATTTTTTAATTTTCCAAATAAATTAGACATTTGTTTTAACTCAAATTCATATACATATATTTTGTGTGTTTCGGTTTGTAAGTAGGTACCTAATCCATCATAATTTGTTAAGAAAAAAAAATAGTTGAAATCAATAAAAAAGGGGTTATCTTTGTCCGGATTTTCTTTTTTTGCAAATCGCTGAACAAGGCCTTTTGGCGGAGACGTTCAAGTACGCTGATATATGTTATACTTATTTTTTATTTTTTTGTCCATTCCAAAGATTTATTGAAAATGTTGATTGCTTCACTAGGCTCTATTCTAGTACATTTATGTGCTCTTTCCAAAATTCTGTCCTCGCTTTTTTTTCATCCACTGGTCAAAACCTCGTTCGTTTGGGTTGCGCTCGGAAGATCTTCAGTCCAGGAATAAATGCCAATCATTTACGGGAATTCCCCGTTTTATAAAAACGATTCGAATAACCGACAAATGCAGAAAAGAAAACAACGTTTGGTATGTTAAATGCATTTTAAATTTGTTCATGTTATAGGGCTTTCTCAAGGTGTTCACGCTACAGAGTAGCCAATGTAAAAAAAATTGTGTTCACGTTAGCCGGTGTTCACGTAAGGCGGTGTTTTTGTTAACGCGAGTCTACTGTATTCTCTTATATTGTATGGTTTACTTTATACAAAATTAAATATTTTAAAGATTTTTTGAAATATTGTTTTCTGGTTTTTTTAGCAGCGAAGTCTTTTATAAGTTCATCGAAATCTATTTCATGAAGCAAATCACTCTCAATACAGAGCAGAGATAGTGCATCAAGTCTTTCCTGCGTTATCATTGTTCGACAATGACTTTTTAAGCGTTTTAATTGACTAAATGATCTTTCCGCAGAACAATTTGTCACCATCAGACTTAAAAATAAACGTAATGCCGTGTCTACGTTCGGAAACGCTGATGTAATTTTATCTTCCCACATAATCTTATATAGATTAGCTTGATTGAAAAATTTAAAATTATTGCCATTTTTATGCATCACATAACGATGGAATTGTATTAACTCGTCAGCAAGTTCTGAATTTAAATCTTCCGGATAATTTGACACCAAACGCTGGGCACAGGCTAAAAAGTTGTCTTTTTCATTGCTTGTGCAAAGAAAATCAAATCGTTCAGAAATTTCTTTATATATTTGACCTCTGGAATCCATTTGTATTCTTAACTTATCGATAATAATATAAAAAGCGTTTATTCGAAACTTATCCTTCGGGCTTAAATCTACATCGGGACCATTACCATCGTTAGCCATTTTTTTGCGAATTCGTTTTCGTGTAATCATAGCTGCCATCAGGTAGAAGTTCCTGAGAGCGCATTTCAATAGTGTCGAAATTATCACGCATTTTCTCCAGTTGATCGGACAATGATCTATACAAATCCGCGCATGTCAGTAGTGTTACGTCTTCGCTTTGCAAAACCTTACTGACTTTTTGAAAACTTTGTAAAATATCGTTCCAAAATATCTATATCTAGTCGTTAAGCGAAAAGCACCCATAGGAATCATACATACATAGGTACATGCCGCTGCAAAAACGTTCTAAGCACCAACATGGGTTGTAGGTATGTTGTCTTATGTATAATTTCCTTATTGCGTCCATCTCCGTCGGTTATTTAAAGTTGTTTGAACTTCTCGTTAGTCTGCCTAAAAATCGAAGCACACGCATGTCTGTTCAAACACAACCAGGGTTCGGACTTCAGATTCGGTGCAAATGTGAAAATAAGAAGAAAAAGGAGTAGATTTTTTTTTCTCAAAACAGAAGTAAATCTACTTCGATCGAAGTAAAGTACGAACCCTGGACACAACGCTTTTGGACTCAGCGCATACCGTTGCGACGGTCGCCGCAAACATGCTATATGAATTCATTCAAGGAGTTTGTGCAAAAATGAGACCACAACCAACAGAAATTTACGTGTGCAAACGTGTTTGTGTTCGTGTTGTCTATGAGCAGAGTATATCTATTTAGATATACTCTGTCTATGGGTATGGGCCCTTAAACGTATGAAACAGTTGCAACTAGCCAGTGGTTTCAAATGAACAAACAGTTACTACGAAATTACAGTTTTAAAAAATCTACCCTTTATTAGTGTATATGTACATATATGGTATGATGTATGAAGCATAGCCGCATACAATATATGCGTGTTGTACTTGTATAGTAAGACAACCAAAAGAGAAACAACGAAAACTACAAGCAAGTAATGAAAAGTAAAAGCAGATTATGTTATTTAAGAAAACAAATACATGTGGTGCTATGTATATTGTTTGCTTGAAAATGAAAAGTATTTATTTGTAGGTACATATATGAAAATAATTGAGCGTTGCCGTTTTCCTAATTTGAAGATTTGTGAAAATCTATTATCCATTTTGCTCGTATGAGCAATAAAGATTCAGTTGCTTCTACTTACTTTTGTGGCCCCTTTTTTCGTGATGCCCCAGGCCTGGGCCTGGTTGGCCTAAGGGTAAATCCTGGGCTGAGTCTGGGCAAGTAGCGCAACAATCAGTCACGATGAAGTGCTTGTTTTATCCCCTCGTTGTGGTCCTTGGGCAACTATCTGCATATCCCAAACTCTAAAAGCTAAAATCACAAGTACCTATCTTTCCAGGATAGGTTACGGTGGTTAGCATTCCACTAACGAAACTGACACTATACCTCGGATAAGGATTGATAACACGTTGATGACTTTTAGATATTGCACCCGGACAAAGGATTAAATCTTAGAATGTCAATGTGACAATGATTCTCAAAGACGGAACTCTTTTTATTACCGCAGTTGCAGCTGTTTCCCAGAATTGAACAACAGAACATGGTACACAACTAAAGCTTCAATGGCAAAGTTAAGACTTTTTTAATATTCGTTTTTTATTGGTAAATGTATTGTAGCAAAATTTTACACATTAAACAACAACAAATACTGCAGATAAAGTCACTTAAAATAGTGCATATTATAGTCCGGAAAAAGTTTTGGAACGTCTTGGAATAGAATGATGCTCAAATTGGTTGCAGAAAAATGTTTTTTTGCGTGAGTTTGGCAGGTTTTGATTATTTGAGGATGTGTTCGGTGATATTTGTTCATTTTATGGTTTGTTTTCACTAGAGCCAAAATTATGTGGTTTGAAATATTAATTTACGTTTAGATGGTAAACGTTAAAAAGCATATGAAAGGTTAAAAAAATTTAATTTGATTTTCCGTACTGGAAAAAAACAATTGGGGTGCTTTGCGGCGACACTTACAATGAAATCCATAGAATCCAAGATTTCGATGTACATATTATTTCTATTAACTGACAAGATTAAAGATAAAAGTGAGAAATTTAAGATTACCAAACGCACGTAATATTGTATGACAACCATATTGCAAATAATGACATAATAGTCGTCTATTATTGTAAAAGGATACGCTGCATTGCAAAATTTAACATGGTACATGGAAAACAACAACAAACGATTAGTGAAGAAAAGTAAGTTAGTAATGGAAAAGAATATTTCAGTGAGTGTTGAAACATAGGAGGTGCTTAGATGGTGTTAGAAAAAATTTATGTTGGCATTCTTGAGGGAGTGTTCGTTGGTATTTATTTTCTTATAATTTGCCTTCAGTGGTCCGAAGTGTAATCGGTCCACAATTTACAGAACAAATATTATTTCAAAAGCAAAATTGTAAGCCATACCATAATTGCGTTTTTACACTACCAACACTGCCATTAATTTCGTTACAAAATATTGAATAAATTAATCAATTTACACCGAGGCGAATAGTTTCGATTAGTATGTTATAAGTACAATGCCATTCGTTCAATAATGTCGTGTAAATTTATATGACAACTGACAAAATGTCTTTGTATTGAATATTGTGTTTCTTTCTTTTTCCAAAACTCAAAAAATTCAGTAGAAAGGGAATACAAATGGTTTTTTTTTTTACAAATGTATAATGTTCGAGTAATACAATAGTAAAATAAGGGAATACAAGAACATATGGGGTAGATTGATGAAAAAAGTTATATATTTGGTATTTTTTTAGCATAATGTAGTAAAGTGTGTATAATTCCAAAGTGTTAGTGCAAATTTAATAGTGAAAAAAACTCTAAATCGACTCGATCTTCATTGTCATGAGTATTTTTAATATAAGGATTCGGTCTGACACCGAAGATTTCATTTTATTAATAATTTTTCCAACTGGGTGACAAAGTCAGTGGTTTTAATCCAGCACAAACCTTATCTTTACATTAAGAGTGAATTTACTAAAAATTATTTAAAACGAGTTTATAGCTTAAACGAATTTCTTAAGAATATAATTTTTCACCTACATATACATATAACCATCAATTTCAACTCTATTTCAACTTGACATACAATAATGTATACTTTTCCAACGCATCCTTAAACTTATTTGAAAGTAGATGGTTTATTTGTAGGTAAATAAATATTTCATCTTTCGATTTCGTTTGCTTTTACTTTGTTTACTTAGTGAGTATTGCTGGTGAAAGAAGCACTGATCTCTATAATACACTGGATAGCGTATTCCCTACATTGTACAACAGATTTTTGGACTCCAATTGAAGATGACAGATGGTGGGCAGCTTCATAATTTGACGTCCTCTTTTCACAAAAGAAAATATTTTGACATGACAAAGAGGAAAACAAATGTGACTGCACTTGTTTATGCGAGAAACAAATTGACACGGCAACTTCAACAGCAACTTTAAGGCTAGGCGCACACATTCAACTTTTAGTTTCCCAACTGCTTTGCTTGGTTCAAGCAACTAAACAGGTTGTGTTTTAACACAAACCAAACGATTGCCTAAAATGAGTTCAATATTTTGCGTAACATCTAATTATATGCACCTGCACAGACATTCAACCAAATAGTTCATCTCATTTCTATAAGCAACCAAACAGTTGTGCAACTAAAAATTGAATGTGCGCGCCTAGTCTAACAGCAACGAAAACTTTAACATCAAAAGTCTTGTGAAATAGATTACAACCTTAACAGCGTTTTTGACAGCATATAATTAAAGTAAATTCAAATGCGAAATGATTTTGCCGTACATTTAAAGATAAAAATTAACTTAAATTGCCTCAATGTATACGACTTGCGCAATTTGTCGTACTAAAATTAATTTGTTTTTAGCAATTCTTCCATTGTCAAAATCAAAATAAATAGACAAATCAAAAAGACGGTTGTTACATTTTCATTTAAGTGTTGATAATACTGACAAATTTCGCCTCAAAAGTTGGTAGCATTTGCACAGCGACATCGAATTTAGGGTTAAGGTCTAACGTTAATGTCGAAGTTGCTGTGTTAATGTAATAAAAGCCAGTTAAAACAGTGGCCCTAAAAAGAGTGACGTGCGGTTGTTAAAGTTGCTGTTGAACTTGCTGTTGAAATTGCTCTGCTAATCTGAATGATGTTTACGTTGTAATCTATTTCACAAGACTTTTAATGTTGAAGTTTTCGTTGCTGTTGAAGTTGCTGTGTCAATCCGTTTCTCCTATTTCTCGCATTATTTGTAAATTTTAAATATTTATTATTAAAATTAAAATAACAAATTGAAAATTGGACGAAAATCATTTGTTTTGATTGACAAATTGACAATTTAATAAAATTGAAGGAATGTCGTTTCAGATGTTTTTCTTATTGTTTTTTATTCACACGATAATTGCAACCAAAATAAAAAAGTAGCAAAATGAAAAAAATATTTTAGGTTCTATTTTGTTTTGCATTGTGGTGCCACTAAATATCGCAGTGGGAAAGTTGACAATACTGCACCAGTAACAGCAAGCTTATACTTTGGCCTAACGAGGCTGTTGGCGTTGCTGTTGCTATTCTTACGTGTGTTGAACAATTGAAATGCATTGGTTTTAAATTAATTACGGCCGCTGTTGCTGGTTCAATCTGTTCCGCGCTTTATGATGCTGTTTTAGATGTTATACAGTTATACTGTTATACGGCACCGTGGTCGCCTTCATAATATAAAAATGTTCAATTGCAGTCAAGTTTTTTTGATGAATGCGCTATCCAGTGTATTATATACCCCGGTTACAAGAGAAGATTGAGGAATCGAATCGAATCCGAATCGAGATTTCGATCCAGGTATATGGTGGCACTGGATCGAGAGATCGAATTGAAATGGGATCGAAATGACAATATGGTTTTGTACATACACTCGATTCTTCGATTCCTCGATTCTGGTATACAAGCATATTTTCGATTCGATTCAGCTCGTTTAGTGGGATCGGATCGAGAAATCCTATTTCAATCCGATCCAGGTATACATGGAGCTAAATCCTGATTCAATTCCGATTCAATTCTCCATATAAACGTAGTAATAGAGATCAGTGGAAAGAAGCGATACAACAAGGAAAGATATGAAACATTCCAATGGTGTTCAAGAGATGGGACTGATTCGATGATAGTTGTGTTCTTAAATATCAGTCTTAAAGCTCTGTTCTGGATTCTACCCAAAATAAATGAAGAGAAAATGTGTTGTGTACTCATGTTTTGGACATATAAACGCCTCATAAATTATAGCTAGATCAGTAGGTATGAACAAATTTCTACATCAATAGAGATATCCTTAGCAGCGTTTTTGGCGGTCTCAAAAAAGTGGTCATGAAGATTTTACGTTCTAGACTAACTTCCAAAAATGTATGCTGCTTTTAAGGCATTGCAGATATTTTTGCCTTAATTTTTGATCATGTAAGAATTCGGTTCCTTTTAGTCTGCCTCTTAAGTTGGGTTTCTTATTGCGGTTTTGTAAAATATCAAGAGCTTGATTTGAGATTTCTTTATTTTATTTGACCAAAAGTCAAAATAAATTACAATTGAATACTACAACTACTGAAACCTGATATGTTTTCCTAAGTTACAAGCTTGCAAAATATTTATTCCAAAAATACTATCCTTAATCAATCATTGCAATATTTAATTATTTTAATTTCACGCAGTTCTTATCTTATTCTTAGTGAAATAGATTGTGCAAAAGGAAAATAAAAATAAAATACGATCTAATAGGATTTTAAAATTTGAAACAACCACACAAAAACAACTCCCTGCCTTATAATTTATCGCTTTATTGTTGATCTACAACAACTTGTTGCCTTTTGTGGAAAGGTCTGCTCCTGGGAATTTATGTGCAGTTTTTCTTCGGCGACTTCCACAAAATGAATGTTTGGCGCTCAACAATGATCACCTATCAATACTCGTATATACAAGAAATACTACACATTCTTGGAAGGAATTTTTATGTCCGATGAGCTGTTGACGACTTTCCATTTAAGCGGATTACTCACAAGCTCTATCACATAGACAATAAGTTAGCTGAATTGCTGCGTAGCATCGGTCATCAAATCGAGTCATCGTCCTTCAAATCCTGATTATGATGCTTCTTCCAGCAGCCATCACTGTCATCGCCTATCGGGATCTCTTCAGGATTTGTTGTGCATCTCAAACTGATTACACACTCGTACAACCGCCGATGTGTTAGCGAATTTTAATTGCAAATCTAATCGCAGTGGCGGCACCGTCTCAGACATCATCCATCTAACAAAGTCTTCACAGCTACCACCAGGAAATCTCAGCGTGTTCTCATCATCCACCAGACCCACCGTTAATACATCGAAACAAACTATTAAATGAACCGACAAATCGTCGGAGATTATGATGACGATGAGCATCGGCTTGTGGAATTCTAACGAACGCTGAAAGCTATGTCTGGGGATAAGACTTCGTTGCCTATCGCTTTAATAATCTAGCTAGATCTTCGGCCTTCATTGGGAAAAGTATATCTTACTGCTTTTATGGTTCGTTTTGATGTTTGGTGCGGCCATAAAATGTGTAAGGGGTTTATTCCAAAGGAAAAATCTTGTCCAACAGAGTTGCCACTTTGCCAAACATTTAAAATAAAATGTCTTATTTTTAATAAAATGTGTACCTTTTAAAATTTGTATAGAAACTATTTTTATGGAAATTATGTGAAATGAATAATTGGAGGATCAGTTTTAAAACATCTACAAAATTTTAAATATTCAACTACATATGTAGTTACACGAAAAGTATTGGATCACTGAAATAAAACTAATTGCGAGAGGTCATGTCCTAATTTTTTTGTATGTCGTTTCTGGACTGATTTGGCAGGTATCTTCCCTAAAAAGGGAAAAGATTTTCCTAAATATTATCAACAACACATTTAATTACTCGTATTCTAATCCAATGCTAGAAAAGATGTAAGATATCTACTCACATCTTCGTTGCAGTAGACTTGATGGTTTGGAACGGAAGCTAATTAAATGTAAGACAATCACTACTAATACGCCATGAAACAGTAGGATGCATCGAATTTTTCTTCTTCTTCTGTAAATATAAACTTAGTGATACGTTCAAACCTTTGCGCAAGCAAATAACCATATAAAATGGCATCACTGTACAACTACGTCACTTTGCCCGAAGTTCCAGCCAAGACATGACTGATGACTTTCGATTCTTGTGAAGCTGTGCAAAATTCTTTGTGCATTTGTTTTTATTTTTTCTCTATTTTAAGGCATTTTACTACTTAAGGGCCACGCCAAAACCAAATATAATGAATCATTTTTGAGCTGAAGTAATTGAAAAACAGTAGGAAACCTCGTGCGGTGTGGTGCCCCAATCGTAACACTCGTTTGTGTTTATTTATAAATAAACAAGCCACAAACAAAAAGATACCCATCACCGCAGTGGTGTTGACTCTGGATATTTTATGCTTTAGATGCTTTTTCCGAACTCACCCCGGGGAGCTATTGAAGTCCAATAAGATCTATGGTTTGACTTGGCATGACAGCAAGGTTGTGTAGCTAATCTATGTTGTTGGTACCTGATGTTGTAGTTGGCCCCCTCCCTGGATGGTTGCTTTATAAGGTCACGAAGGCACTCTCGCTTGTGCATTGGAACCTATATTCGGAAACTAACAAACAAGGCTATGAAAGGAATTCCGCAACGATGGAGAATCCCAAAAAGATATAATGCCAGACAAAATGAATGCAACCACAAGATGACCAACAACATTCCAATAGATGAGTTTGTCTATAGGGAGTTTTATTTTGATGGAATTTTCTTTTTGAACAAAACTGCAATGTTTTGTCAGTGACTAAGTAAGGGTAGGGTTTTTTTTTTTTTTTTCTTTGTGTGGTTAATTGAAAGAAATGATTTGTGGTTTTGATCTTTTCTCTGTTAGAACTTTAATTTAATCAGTTTTAGTTGCCGTATAACCATATATGGAAATGTTCCCTGTGGTAAACGAGTTGATCGAGAGCTATTTGGCGCCATTTAATAAGGATACACATATACATAAATTGCAAGTTATGTAATGTGTTGTTTATGCACTAATAATTGCTTTACCACAAGTGATATATACGCTCAAACAAAAGAGCTGGCGTCAGAACTTGGTTTTATGGTTCATACACAAGGAAAATTTGAAAAAAATACTATCGATAAATTTGAGTCAGAAAAACAAACGTGTGAAGATAGTTTCGGAATGCTAAGCTAATAGATGATTGAGTATCAATCGTCCGCTCAACGAGTAAAGCATAGATGTATACGAAATTAAAATAATTTTAGGGATCTCAGACATTAAAAGAGGAACAACAATACTTTTTTTATCGAATTGGCATACATTGCATGTATACTTATGCTTAATCAAGATACTATATGTAAAATGTAGATACTGGAACAACATCGCTGGATTTGAAGCGCTCCAAGAGTTTGATATCTTTAAGATTATAAAAAACCTCCGTTATAGGTGCCATATAACTTAGAGGAGGGGGAAATAATTCCTTACCTTCTATTTTCATCTCCTGCTCTACCCCAAAGACTTTGAATTCGCTTTGGAGACTTCTACTACAACAAGGACTCCTACAACAAAAACTGAAATATGGGCAGTGTTCTGCCTTATGAAATGAAACAACCATGGATTTATTTTATTAATTAATATTTCAATTTATTAAGTGTAAGTCTATATTTGCCGATGAGTAACAACTAACTAATGAATTTTTAAAAAGTATGAATTTTTGTTGCATTTGCTTAAATATAAGATCAATAACGAAAACGTGATATATTTATATAGCGGAAATTGAAAATATTCTAAACTATGTTGATATATTAGTTTTGAATGAAATCAATATACCAAAAAGTAAAAATGATATTTATAACATAAATGGATTTAAATCAGAATTTGTAAACCGTGAAGGAATGAAAGGAGGGGGTGTGGCAATATTTATAAAAAATTATATCACATACGAAATTATACCCACAAACCCCATTAACTACGAAGGAATTCATCTGGAAATAATGCATAGAAAGGAAAAGAAGTACGTTCATGCAATTTATAGAAGGCCGAAATTAAGCGCTAGTCGATTTATTGAAGAAATAAACACTATAATCAATTCAAAAAAGGATAATATTGTTTTAGGTGATATGAATATTGACATATTAGATGAAAACAACTCAATAGTATTGCAATATATGGAGATGATGGCATCAAAGGGACTTACAAATGTGATAAAAAGACCTACACGTGTTGATATAAGGCAAAATACTTCCACTCTTATTGATCATATATTCGTTAGCATAAATAAAGATGAAATATTTTCGGCAGTCGTCGAAACTGATCTTGCAGATCATTATGCCGTACTTTATGCTAAAAAAGGTTTAAATGACAATAGAATGTTCGAAGAAATTGATATTGGTCATGTTGACCAACAGAAAGTTAACGAACTCATACAACAAACAAATTGGGAAGACGTGCTACAAGAAAACAATGTTGAAACTCTTTATGAAAACTTCGTACTAAAAATAAACAACATTTATACAAGTTCTACCAAATATAAGAAAACAAAACAAAAGCGAGTACAAAAACCATAGATCAACAGTGAAATAATTACAATGTGTAAGAGAAGAGATGAGCTTTATAGGAGATGGAAAAATAGTCCAAGAAGCCAGAGCTATTAGCACGAGTACAAAAGTTTTCGAAATATAGTTAACAAAAATATACAAATCATCAAGAACAGCTTTTACAAACAAAAATTTACTAACGCAAAATATGACCCCAGAAAGACATGGAGCGTGATAAATGAGCTGTTGGGAAGAAAGAAAGCTTCAATTGATGAAGTCATACAAAACAATTTTTCAACGAAAACTGATGGTGAGTGTAATATTGTGGAAAAATTTGCGGATCAATTTGCAAACCAAGTATCAAACATTTTACATATATGCAATACTAAAACCCAAACTTCGAATCATGAGAACTTGCAAGTACAGCAGAGTATTTATATAGAAGAAGCCAGTGAAGAGGACACTTTAGAAATTCTAAGCAAATTAAACACCAAAAAAGGTCCTGGAGCAGACAACATTAGACCTACTGATCTCAAAATGAACGCTGAAACTCTTGCCCCGGTTATACAAACCATAATCAATCGTAGCCTGGCACAAGGTTGCGTGCCAAAATTGATGAAAACAGCAATTATTCGGCCTATTTACAAGGGAGGCGTGAAAAATAAAGTTGAAAACTATAGACCGATCGCAATTCTGTCAGTCATAGAGAAATGCTTGGAAGAAATCATAGTTAAACGACTGAATATTTTTAACAACAGACACAAAATTTTGCACCAAAATCAATACGGGTTTCAGAAAAACAAAAGCACAGAAAAGCTGCTTGGAGAGTTCACGAATACAGTTAACGCAGGGCTTAATCGAAACCACCACGTCCTTGTACTATTCGTTGACTTCAGCAAAGCATTTGACACTCTAAGCGCGGATAAGCTTATAGAAAGTTTAAACAGAATTGGTGTGAGGGGATATCTGTCCGACTGGCTCAAGAACTACCTTACTGATAGATCAATAAAGGTCAAGGTATCAACGACCGTGAGTCCAGAAAAATCCACTGTATATGGTGTTCCACAAGGCTCAAAATTGGGACCCATTTTATTTATCCTGTATACAAATGAATTGTTACGATTATTTGAGAATAACACAGCCTACGCATATGCAGACGATATAGCCATCATAGTAAAACACAAGCACTTAAATTCAGCAATCGAAATACTTCAACAGCATCTGGACACTGTAGCCAAGTGGTGTCATGACCATGGACTTGTTATAAATACAAAAAAAACTAAGATAATGCACATACGCCAACCAATGAAGAGGGAAGAAACAATCAACATCTATCACCGAAACGACAAGTGCCTACTGTTAACTAACAACAAACCAATCGAAATCGTCAAAAAAATAAGGTATCTTGGGGTTACCATAGATGAACATTTCCTTTGGCGTGATCATATAAACACTTTACGTCTTCAACTCAAAAGCACAATGTTTGCCTTAGTGTATCTTAAAAGGTTCTCGAATTTTGAAGTTATGAAGCAAGTCTACTACTCGTTAGCAGAATCGCGAATTCGATATGGGATCCTGCCCTGGGGAAATGCTTCTAAAACGCATCTAGATAAAATACTCAATCTACAACATCGTCTAGTTAAGTTAATTAAACCTGTTAATAATCAATTTAAGGTTTTAGACATAAAAGCTATATACCGTATGACAGCAATAGAACATTACATAGATGATCAACGATTTCTACAACCTATTCGACATAATCAGAACACCAGAAGAAGAGCGCAAGGGATGTTTGAATTGCCGACAACTTTCAACGTATACGGAAAAAGAGAGCTAAGATGTATCATTCCAACATTATTAAATGAAATACCAGCGAATTTGAAAAATATTCGAACTTTTAAAACTCGAAAAAAAGAAATAAAAAAACATTTTCTAGAATTGAGCTTCGTTCGATAGTAAAAATAATTATTCAGTTTCCTTAAATTTTTCACTTATGTAAAACTCTTAAACTTAATCTATTATTATGTAAATAAACTAAAAATATTTAAAAGATCATTGAAATTAAAATATCAACTGAATTACTTCAATCACTTTCAAAATTAAATAATACCAATGTTAATAACCACCTGCAGATAAGCACTTTGCTTTGTGGGTAAACTATTAAAATGATACTATTGTAAAAATAAAGAAACTTTTGAATCTTGAATCTTGAAAATCTAACAGTCTCTGTTTTTTCCACCTGTAAGATCGGATGATTATCGGGAACGTTGAATTCGTATTACCGATATAATTTTTAAGTTTTCGGTTAATGATAAATTAACAGGAACTCAAAATCTATACTTCTCGTCTGAACATATATTTCTTATGATATTATTAAAAATGTACTACACTCTTCCCCCTTTAATCTGAATTAATACACGTTACAAAATCTAATTGAATCCATACTTAACGATATTTTCAATACTTATGTACATATGTATAATAACGCCTTTAGAATATCATTATTAATAAAAATAATGTTTTACTTTTTTAACATTACGTTTGTCTTTTGGTTTTGAGTTGCTTGGTATATTTTACAATCTCTAACAAAGTTTTCGATTACTCTATCTATGCCTACATTTAAGATCGTGCAAGCATCTTCATTCGTATCATACCAGTATGACACTCATGCAGGACGTTTAGAACTTTAAAATGCAAACCTTCTGGAATTACCAGACGATGATGGTAAAGGACACACCCATCTTCAGTCCATAATGTATTCGAATTTGGAATTTAATGCTGTCTTATATCGTTTAAGCGATATATACTCCTCTTGCCAATATCTATGAGTGACACTTGCATCAAGGAACATCTTGATATTCTCGGTATGTGCACAAAATGCTTCGAACGATTACATACGCGATGTCGCTAAAAATGCCGCAAGATGTTTGGGTTTTCTGAGACGGTGCAAGAAATTTGTCTCTCCCTCTGATCTGGCTACAATCGATAAAACCTATATATGTCCTATAGGCTAGTGCTCCAGTAACTTACTTAAGGCTCATCATTGACTCTCAATCATCATTGACTCTCAAGTAATATTCATGCTTTTAGAAATGCCTATCAGTTTACCCTTAAGCCCAACTGTGAGGTACAGATTTTCGTTCCTTAGCCGTACTACGCGAATGTGGAATGCCTTACCACGCTCTGTCTTTCCCTCTCATTGCAATGTTAAAGAATTCGAAACCAATGTACATCGACACCCCCTTCCTAACCCCTCTCTTCTTTCTTAATGTTCACACGGTGTCTCAGGCGCAGGGTTGCAAATTTTTGAATTAAAAACACACATATAAGTCTGTAGGTGACTTGTGAATTAAAACAAATTTATTCCTAAGTTAGTTAGTGACTTATGATTAAAAGAAAAATAATTCATAAGCTACTAAGTGATCTATGAATTAAAAAAAAATTTAAGTCATGAGCAAGTAAGTGACTTATGAATTAAAAAAAATTTCATTCACAACTACTAAGTGACTCATGAATTAAAAAAAAAATTAATTCATAAACCAGTTGGTAGATTGGAAATTTTTAAGCTTGTTTTGACTACATAATTATTTAATTATTTACGAAAGTAGTTTTCAAGATTTTGGAGAATTGTGTGTATCATAAAATTATCATGCTAGCTTATAAATTTTCCAAGTAATAATTTTTTAATCAGAATTCATCCATTAGCTTATGAATTAATTTGTTTTTAATTCACAAATCACTAACTTGCTCATGACATAAATTTTTTTAATTCATAAGTTACTTAGTAGGTTGTGAATTAATTTTTTCTTAATTCAAAAGTCAGTAACTAGCTTGTGAATTAAAGCCAAGCTTAAGCTAAAAAGTGACTTAAACTTTTGCAACCCTTAATTAAAACACAAGAAATTCTTAACACATTTGGTACATTCCAGGTTTGTTAAAAATGTTCGTCTATCGAAACCCGCATTTTTATACATTTTGCGCGAGATAAAAATGTAAATTTATGCCAGCGAAAAGATCCACAACAGTTCCAAATGTAATTAGACTCGCAACAGTGCTGAGATTATGTGCGCATGGCTCATACCAGATCGGCCTTGCAGAATCTACTGTAGGTATCTTTAGTTATGAAAGACACATTTCTCTAAAAATTGTGTTTGCACTAAAAACGTCTTTGGATACTTTTTTAGTATTTTAACGGATCCTTCAAAATGTCTGGAACAACAGCCACAATCCGTACCAGGAAATTCATGACAAACCGCCTGCTTTGCAGGAAACAAATGGTTTGCGATGTTCTGCACCCAGGTCTTGCGTCCGTCAACAAGAAGGATATCCGCGAGAAACTCGCTAGCATGTACAAAGTGACCCCAGACCCAGATGTGTGCTTAGTCTTCGGTTTCAGAACCAACTTCGGAAGCGGTCGTTCCACTGGATTCGGTCTGATCTACGATACCTTGGACTTCGCCAAGAAGTTCGAACCCAAGCATCGTCTGGCTCGTCACGGTCTCTTCGAACAGAAGAAACAGACCCGCAAGCAGCGTATAAAGAACGCAGAAACAATGAAGAAGGTCCGTGGAACCAAGAAGGCTAAGGTTGGACAGGCCGCCAAGAAGTAGACGAGTTAAAACGAATGCATTTTTCTATAATATAGAAATCTTTTCCGTTTAGAAATAGTAAATTTTATAAATAAAAACTAACATTCTTGAAACTTTCATTTGTCCGAAATGGATAAGGTATGAATACTTCGACACTGAAAAGGTTCATGCAAAGGCGTTTTTCTTTCAAAATTATACTAAACTGCTCCCACTTTCTTTGTGTATTTACTTGGAGCACAGTCCCCTGACACGAGTTTGGACATTTGGGATTTGTTGCTCACTATTTTTGACCTATTATTGAAAATAAACCAATTTTATTTTCTTCACTTTCAAAATTATTATTAAGAAACTTACATTTTTCGGCAGCATCAACCTAAAATTTGTGATTGATAAAATTTACTTCGATATTGAAACAACGATTGATACTCGCAATATGGATGTAGATTCAAAATGAAGCATTCACAATAGGTCTTTCAAAAATATTGAAAAGATTGACAATCACAATACGGACTAAAAAAAGGGTTGATAAGATTCAATATTCTGTTTTAAATTGACAATCGCATTAAGGGTGAATATTTTGTACCTTGATAGATGTAACAGATACAAAATTTTGACGCATCTGGAGTTGGAATTTTCACCAGAAAGTACTGGTTTGACACATATATAAGAAAAGAACTTTAATTTTGTCTACTTAGATTATTATTAAGAGTGACATTTAAAGTCACTCTTTATTACCGTTTCCATAGCAACAATAAAATATCAAGTTATCATGTTTTTTTTTCCCCGAAGTTCACACTTTTTACTCAAAATAAAAAAGTATCTTGATAGATATGTAAATCAATAAGAATGAACTTTATGAAGTCTTATAAACACTTTATGCCCCTTTTAGACGAACATTTCAGTTTCTGTTCCAGTTGAGCTATCAGTTAAGCTTTCAGTTAAACTGATGTCTAAATGCTAAAAGTGAAGTGTTTAAATGACACTGAAACTGATGAAATTCCCATAAGTTTTCAGTTCAGTTATCAGTTAAACTGATGTGTAAATACTTTTCAGTTCAGTTGTCAGTTCAGTCGTCATTTCAATTTTAGTTTGTGGTGATTTATTAAGCGACAAAACTATAGCTATTGCAATAAGGCTTTCATCGTCCATTACGCAATGTATTTCCTCTGATTTTCGATTGCTCACAAGTAAAATGAAAGCTCATCCGAACACTGGGCTGACGTCATGAACATGAAAGAGAGAATATGACATTGCAGTTAAGGAGTATTTCAGTAACGTTGCTTAGATGAGAAAATTGAAAATTGTCTATAAATCCCAATATCGCACTTAAGAGCTTTTTAGAAGTGTTTGAAAGTTTAGAGGTCCTTAAAATTGCTTTATAAATTCGACTGTCAGTTTTCAGTCTCAGATCGTTTTTTCTTACGATCAGTAAACAAATTTCAATTTAATTGATGTGTTCCCATGGTATCTATCGACACTGGCACTGGCCATTAAATATTATTAATGTGTTTCACTGTTTTCGAAAACAACTTTTACTTAGTAAACATAATTTAAAACCTATAATAGTGTCATGATTTTACGTTAAAAACAATTTCGACTGGTGTAAAGTACCCCGCTATTAAAAAAGGGAAACCAAATCTATTTGGAAGAAAATGTTGTAAGTGTGTATGAGATTTTGGCGTTGTAAATCAGGTATTTATTTAATTTTCTTCAGCCCATTCGTATGTATGCACCTATGTTAGTAAATTGATACATTATTGTCCCAATCATATCCAAGAGGCACATTAAAAACACACAATTTTCAACATGGAAAAGTTCGTATAAACTCCTAAGACTCCTTTCACTCTGGAACAGAATTATTATTTCTATACCATACCCCATACTGGCCATTTGAATGACCATAGAGCCAGCGTTCGTATAATTCAGAAAGGCCAAAATGATTTATGGCGCCTGTTTCCGTAACTTAATGTCTAGTTGAATTGTTTTATGAGCATAAATAATAATATGCCTACATGCGTTGTGTTGCATCTAGTAAAATAGTGTAACGAGTGAAATGAAATTTGTCCTAGATAACGCGCCGAAGGGCAGTCATCTGTCATATGGACAATTTTATGATGCCAGTTTGAACTTGATTTCTCTTAGGAAAAATTATTTGTTGTGACAAAGAATGGGACTATTCATATGCAGGTAATATAAGCTGCACCGCTGAAACTAGTGAAAATTGAACTAGGGGCTTTGGGGTCTCCCAGGATTGTAGAAGGAGGACTGTTACTTTCACTGGATCAGTGGGTTATTTTGTTTTTAAGTCTATTACAGGCACAAATCAAAGGATTATAAAATTTGGCTGATGATAGAAGTCCTTCGTTATTCTAACTCATTATATAGATATATTCAATCAATAAAGAGTAGAACAGGATGGCGCACGGCACACATGGATTTGAAGTGGTCATAACTTCTAACTGTGGCGGTCGTTTAGATCGTTAAATGAAATGTGATTTTAAAGGGGGCTTAAAGAGGAGGCGAGGAATTTTGTTTAGGACTTAGTTTCTAACGCCAAAATGGAATGGTCTGTTTAACAGCGTTTCTTTGTATCCAAACCTATTTTTGATATTTTAATATTACTCCCAGCGGTCAAGTGACCCATAGGAAAACAAATTTGTACGTAGGTTAATGCCTCCCACAATACTGCCAATGTGTCCACGATACATCAGAAAAGATCGAGAGGATACGAATTGCATTTGAATTGAGTAATCTTCCAAGCGTTCACTTCGAAAAAGGCGGGTGTCCTAGGTATTTCAAGACGTTCAATTCAACGAATCGTTAAATAATATCCTCATTTACAAAATGGTTGCTGTCCAAAACTTGTCAACATGTGATTTTTAAGCCAGACATCTCGCTAGCGAAAACATGCTTCCTGGTTTGTCCTTTCGTTTTATTGCTGCACGATGCATATTTTCATCTCATTGAGGCGTTAATAAGCAAAGTATGCGCCACTGAAGTGCTGAAGTGATGCCGTTCTATATCCACATTCAAAGAAAAAACACGTCAATCTGGGAACAAACAGTTATAAGAAGCTGAGAGTACTATCGTCAGCAAAACAATTTAATGGATTAGTAGTTTCAGACAAAAGATCATTTATGAATATGAGAAAAAGAGTCGGAGATGAGACGGAGCCCTGTGGCACACTAGCATTTATTTTATGAATTTAAGTCCAACACAACTTGTATTGAAAGATAGAAAGATAATTTCTAATCCAATACGAAGAAGAAATTCATAAATATCAAATGTACGCGTTTGCGATAAGAGAACTTAAAGCCAAATTTGTTCAGCTGATAATTTAATAATAATAATAATAAAAATTTTTATTGTTTCCCTTTAATGTAGTATACAAACTTAGAATATACAAAAAGACTTACAAGCATGGCTCATAGGCCGTCTGCCAGCGTTTCCATGACTCTGGAAACAAGGGACATAAGTGCAATTGGTCGATACTTAGAGGATGAATAAAATTTCTCTTTTCTAAGGGGCGGGCTGGACAAAAACTGTTTTCCATCCACTCAGAAAGAGACCAGTATAGAATAGGATTGACGAAAAAGCTCAGGCAATGGTCTTGCCAGTGTTGAAGTACACCTCTTCAGAATAATGGGAGCGATACTATTCGGGCCACCGGATTTGCTTAGGTATATCAATATGTATGTAGTACGAAAGAAGATTTCTTCCACAAAATCGTTTACGCTCTCAAGTACATAAGAAGTCACGACACTATCTGGCAGGGTCGAATTAACAGTAAATTGTGCAACACGACTGCAATTTGTTCTGATTTTCATGTTGATTATTGGGTTGAGTTGGAATTTCAGGCGGAGAATTTTATATGTCTCTATAATTTTCAATATTTTAGAGTTGTGTTGCTTCCTCGGCGGCCTGCAGCAAACAATATTTATTAAATAATGTGTCCACCTAATTAATAAATTAAACTTTCTGCAATCATTTTTGGAAAATAGAAATATTTCTGAAGAATTTGAGAATGTCCTATTGCGCTGTTTTTCCAGGTATTAGACTGGCTTAGCCTTAAGGCGCTATATGCTGCGGATTCTTGTACGAAAAGGTCTAGGGGTTTCAGGTTGAGTATCGCCTCTAACCATGCAGTTGGTGTAGATCTTATGGTACCCGTAATTCCAACGCACGCAAGTCTCTGTACTTTTGTCAGAATTTTGAGGTTCGTGCTTTTTTCAGTTGCATTCCACCATACCAAATTACCATAAGTTAGTATTGGTCTGATTATCGCCAAATACATCCACCTAATAATTTTTGGGCTCGGTTCCCAGGATTTCCCAAAGATTCTGTTACAGGAGTAGAATGCAATCATTCCTTTTTTCGCTCTTTCCTTAGTGTTAAGACTCCAGTTGAATTTCCTGTCTAGAATCACACCAAGATACTTAGCATGATCTGAAATCTTCAGCGGAGTGCCTTCAATTGAAGGTATTCTGAAGCTTGGTATTTTCCTCTTATTTGTAAAAAGAACTAATTCTGTTTTTGACGGGTTAACCATCAGGCCGCATTTTCTAGTCCATCTACTAACCTTATAAAGGTCGTATTTGATCTGTTCGCTGATAGTGGATAAGAATTAACCTGTAGCTAATAACGCAAGATCGTCAGCGTAGGCTACTACCTTTACTCCACAATGTTTCAGTTTAATGAGGATTGTGTTCATAACCAGCACCCAAAGGAGTGGTGAGAGAACTTCTCCCTGTGAGGTGTCCCTGGATGTGGATACTCTCATCTGTATCCCTGCCAGGTCCGAGTTAATTTGCCTGTTCTTAAGCATGCACATAACCCAACGTATTATCGAATTATCGATTTTACTGTCTACTAGAGCTGCCTTTACTGCTTTATTGTTCACGTTATTGAAAGCTCCTTCAATATCAAGAAATACAGCAAGGGTATATTCTTTGTCGCTCATTGTCTTCTCAATCGTGCTAACGACGCTGTGAAGTGCCGTTTCTACACTCTTCCTCTTTGTGTAGGCGTGCTGAGCTGGTGATAAATCAACCAGTTTCAGAGTGCCACGAATATGTAGGTCTATCAGTCTTTTAAACGTTTTAAGAATAAACGATGTCAGACTTATTGGCCTGAAATCTTTTGCTTCTGTATGACGGGGCTTGCCAGCTTTTGGAATGATAACCACCTTGACTTCGCGCCATGATAAAGGAACATATCCTCATTTTAGACTGCTAAGGAATATATTTTTCAAGAGCGGTATTATTTGGATTTTGCTTTTCTGTAGCATCATTGTTAAGATGCCATCAAGGCCCGGGGATTTGTACGGAGAAAAGGAATAGATTACCCATCTGATCTTTTCATCAGTTATTATATCCAATGGTACAATGTGTTCCGTGTAGGACTCTGTTTCCGGGTTTCTGTCATTAGACCCGCAATCCGGGAAGTGAGTATTTATCAGGTGCTCAAGAGTCTCATTACAGGATTCGGTCCAGCACCCAGTGGGCGTTTTAAGAGATCCTACTTTGATTGAATCCTTGGAAAGAATTTTTCTTAGTCTAGCAGATTCGTTTGTCCCTTTGATTTCACTGCAAAAAGTTCTCCATGAGCTTCGTTTCGCTCGTTGCGTTTCTGCTTTAAATTTTCGCTGACTGGTTTCATATACTTCCGAGTCATTCTCATTTCTAGTGTCTTCGGCATCATTGAAAAGTCTTCTCGTTTCTTTTCTCAAGTTGCCGAGTTCTACCGTCCACCGTGCGTTACTTAGAATCACCCTGAGTTCTTCAGATACTTGATCAATATGTTTGGGTTCTTGAATCGCAGTGTTATTGAGATTTTTGATTCTCTTCTCTAATTTCCTATTAAAGAGATCCCAGTTAGTATTTCTGAAATTCCTATAAGGTTTCGGAGTTTCCACTGTATCACCTATCAAGAAGCCTATAAGCCTGTGGTCTGAGAATGATTCTTCTTTGAGAACATTCCATTGGTCGATTGAAACTGTATCTGAGTTATTGGTAACAGTTATATCGATCACTTCTTGCTCCCCCATTTCAAGCACTTTCCAGTTCTCACTGAGCTGCTCAGTATTTAGGGACTGCAGGTACCTCTCAATGCGGTCCCTAAGGATGGTAGGTCCTCGCATCATCATCTTCGCTTTAGGTCTACTAAGGTCTTTTATTTCCTTAAGCCCTATAAGGCGAAGGTCAGCATTAGGCCAGGGAGCTATCGTTCTTTTGACGAAGTCCTGCAACCACACGAGAGTGTTGTCGTCTTCGCATGCCAGCAACCGTGAACGAATTCGTGGACGGTTCTGAGGTTACTGAAGAGAGGCGGTTGACCCTTTCTTAACGGTAACATCGTTTTCCTCGTCCAGGATTCTGACTTCCATCAAGTGCCATTGATCATCGGAGAGTTTCCGAGATGGTGTGCCGAAATCTGCAATGGCAAACTGTCGCCTCTCCATAGTCCCTTCCGTAATCAGGATCTTACTTCTTTTTGTTTTTGGTGAGAGGTTCGTAGGCGAAGATTTATCATCCTGCCTAGTTCGTTTTGATGCCGTTGAGTTTGGTTCAGGGTGGGGCGTAGTGCCGACCGTCTCCTTTACCGCTCTCAAGGTCTTTGTCTTTGTTTTTGTCAAGTTGTTCGTTATATCAGTGGTCGTCAAGGTCTTTAGTTTTTGAGTAGCATTGCCCAGCGCTAGCTTCTCCCTGGCCGTTAAGGTTTCGGGATTTTTGCTAGATAGACGCCGGACAATCCTCTCAGCGTTCCGTCTTTTCTTCTTATATATAAGAAGTGGTATAAGTGTCTTCCCTACCAAAATTGTAGGTAGATAACCTGAAAATATTTTATATTGTCAATATTTGTGATGATGATTGCCCAAAATGACATTAAAAATAAAAGAAATACAGCTTATTATTATTATTACTAATATTTTTAGTTACTTATATGTATATTTAAATTAAATTGAGAAGTTTGTGGGGATTGCACAGATATTTTTTCTTATTTTTAGAATGTCAAGAATTAAATTTAAAAAAATGAAAAAAATTAAAGGGTGTGATGAACGGTGCAGGAAAATAAGTCCACGGGAACTAAGTCCACTGAGGGACTAAGTTCTCACTTGAGGTGGGAAAGAAGTCCACGGGAACTAAGTCCACTGAGAGACTCAGTTCTCACTTAATGGGAACGAAATCCACTTTACTAAAGTGGTCTTTGTTCCCATGCAAGGTGGGAAATTCGTTACAAAAAACAGTTGGTTTTAGTTCCCTTTTAATGTGAAATAAATTCCCATGTTAAGCCATGTATAAACAGTGAAGTATGTAAGGGGGGCCATGCTGCCCCCCTGCAACACCCCCGCTTGGGCACACTATAGGATTTGGGGTAGGTGCGAGGTTGGGTGTATGCAAAGTTTCTTTAGCATTTAAGGAATCTGGAAAATAACGAACATAAAGTAAATAAGTTTTTGTTGTTGGAAATTCATTCCCA
Organism: Philhelius festivus; assembly: GCA_963931855.1. NCBI lineage: Eukaryota > Metazoa > Arthropoda > Insecta > Diptera > Syrphidae > Philhelius > Philhelius festivus. The sequence goes on along the minus strand of OZ007555.1, from coordinate 167,251,125 downwards.
CTTTATACTTTCGAGTGTGTACTAATTTCCCATAAGAAAGTGGATTTAGTTCTCACTTAATGGGAACAAAGACCACTTTAGTAAAGTGGATTTCGTTCCCATTAAGTGAAAACTGAGTCCCTCAGTGGACTTAGTTCGCGTGGACTTATTTTCCACCTCAAGTGAGAACTTAGTCCCTCAGTCGACTTAGTTTCCGTGGACTTATTTCCCTGCACCGTGATGAACAGATGTGAATGGCATAGTTCTACAAAAGAAGTTCAAATTTGTCAGTTTTTCGTTATAAGACCTCTTCGATAATACATTTTCCGTACTTTCTTTTTTTATGATTAATAGCTATTTTCTTAAGTCGAATCTTCTCGAAAAGTAGTGACTATTATTCACATCCTAAAGTGTCTCCCTTAGAATAACTTCGAGACAATTAAATTAATTATTTTATTTACTGTCTTACTACCTTTAATATGTATGAGGACATTTTAAATATAACTTCTGTTAAGTTCAGGGATTCTTTCCTTAGTGAGACTACACGAATGTGAGACTTTTTACCCAGCTCAATTCAAATCCAATTGCACCAGTTTCTTCTTTCAAATGTTCTCTAAGCTTATTTAACACTCGCACTGTGCTTAATCATTTTATGGTAGTGCGCGCAAAATTATCACACTAATAGATCTGACCTTTAATTGTTTTGAATTATTAAAAAAATCTCGACAAACTAAATAACTAATCTAAACGACCATTACTGATTTCATTTCAATCGATTTTACGTTAAGGAATATTTTAGAAGCTTATGGTTAAGGCACGAAAATACATGCGGCAATTGTGATTCACCTACATATACTTACTAAAACCTATTAAAATAACTAATACCTTTTCCTGCTTTCTCACAACTAAAATATGCCATAAACGGCTGCAGTATCAGATTTCCTGACCCAATTTCAGTTGACATCTTATCAAATCCGCTAACTTATGGTTGTCAGAAAAAAGACTTACACGCAATGGTTAAATACGAATGTTGCTGTTTTTTCCTCCTGATTTGATCTTTTACTTTCCCGTCTGGGCTGGGAGTATTGTACCATACATGTATAACACATTTAAAATTGTATTCCTCAGATAAATTTTCATATTTGCCATGTTTAAAAATATAACTGTCCACTGCACGAAATATGCGCCTGGGCATGACAAACGCCCGTATCTCACGCAGAAGCCATATCCAAATTCACTTTCGCATGAATTGTGTTGTGAAATATTTAAACACAATTTTGTTGTGTCCAATTCAGTGACGAAAATCTCACAAAGCCAGAGAATTATAATATGTCCCGTGTTGAAAGTGAAATCACCGCAGACACAATGGCTGAGCTCCCGGTATATCTGCACTCTTCCTTGGAGCGACCTTCAACGCCGCAAGATATCCTTATGCAAATATTCTCGTGAAATAAACCTCAAGATCGGCATGTTCCATAAATTTACGAACCGAAATTCCCGCCACCAACGACGATAACCGCCGCTACGTTCACGACAACGACGCGGCAATGATGGTGTTGATCCCAATCGGGTTTGAGTTTCATCATGATCGTCACAGCTGGACAAGGAGTCTGATCGCTGTCTACTGGCAACTGGCTCCAAGAAGGTGCTATAAGCTGTCACCGGTCAAAGATGCAACAAAGACTGGCAGAATGAATAATTCGATGGTGATTGGGATCACACTATTCACTCATAGCTGTTGGCACATCGATGGCCATTTGTTGTGCGTCACTGGATTTCCGAAATATAAGCATCATCCAATGTCTGTTCATCAACTGTGCGTTTCCGTTCCGCGTTTTTAGTCGGCTTTGGCAATGCCGTCCTCGTCGTTGTCATTGTCAGTAGGATGAAAGTGCAAAATTAATTAAAATTGCAATAAATAACTGTAGCTTATCCGTTATGTGGGACCGTTCGGGTACGCACACTGCGGCGCGTCGATGAAACGGAAGTTCAACTGGAACCTTCTTTCTCTTCAAATTAATTTGGATTATTTTTAACCCAACACGGCGAGGATGGTTTTAATTTAGTAATTGATCCGCGGTCTTGGATTTGATGCTGCTGGCTACCATCTACAAGTCGCAGTCGGTCTGCCTTGGTCGGTGGTAAAAGTTACGCAATAATCCTTCGAAAACTAAAATGGCCATTCCTGTAGTATTTCGTTGGAGAAGGTGTGAGATTAATAGCAAGTCATAATTTAATTTAGTGTAATCTTTATTGCATAAAGTTCGTAATTGCATTTCGGAAGCTCTGAAGTCTGAATGTCGACCACGGTTCTACATCTACTACAGGTGGCATTTGACCCAACAGCGAAGTCTTACTGTTTCGTAACCATTTCGGGTTTTTCCTTTTGAAATTGGCAATGGTTTCGATGTGCTTTCTTTTATTCAAGGTAGGTGGCAAAGGGCGTTTTTTTTGGGCGTTTTAATAAAGTCGGGTGTTTAATATGTCGATATTTTTGATGTGTAAACATCTTTGCCAGCCATAGGGTAACTCAAAAACGTGGTTAAGACCTATACGTTCCGTGTAGCCCGTTACGGTTACACGTTCTGTGTAGCAACTTACCTTACGAAACATTGCATTTAAGACCCTGTTTACATTGGGAATATTGCGTACTTACTACATCGTGTTTAAATTGGAAATTTTGTTAGCTCAGTGTGTACACCGTCTTTACGCCTGATTACACCAGTCTTTTTTTTCGTCTTTTTGACATTATGTTATGTGAGGTGAAGAGATGTTGCGGAATGTAGCTATCTCTCACCTAAACTGTCAAAAAAAAGGAAAGACAAAACAAACGAAAAAAAGAATCGTAATCAGGGTGCAAAAGTCAAAGTTAAGTATCATATTTCTGTCCACCATTAGGGGCGGTCACATTCGCAAATATGTTTGTTAAGAAAGGCAAAGTTGGCTTGATTTTGATAATGCGAAGGCTCCATCTAGTGGCTTGTCAAACATGCTGCATGGATTTCAAAATGTTTCGATATTTTGGCTGCATGACAAGCATATTTGAGAATGTGAACGCATGTTCGTCAAGTCTAAAGCAAACATCATTTTCCATGATGTGCAGATCGTAAGAAAATACTCGTATATCAAAGGAGTTTTATAATCAATAGCGGTAGACTTCCCAGAACTTGAATATACAATTCAAGTAAATTTTCTCATCTAAAATTTCATCTATGCTTTTAGTTGGTCCGCCATGGTCAAATTTTAATGACGAATGTGAACGCTTTTGTTTTTATCCATCAAATATATCGTGCTTGTCAAACAAATTTGAGAATGTGAACGCCCCTATTATTGCTCCGAGCAAATAGTTTTGGTATGACTGCTTTTAAGCGATGCGATATCACTCTGCAGTTTTTAAGCATGTTTGCGAGAGACGTATGTGGTGGCGGGGTTATACACAATTGCTAAGGTTGAGAAAAAAGCGGAGTTATCAATCTTTCTTCTTTCTGGTTTCCTTTATTTCTCGAGAATGTTTCATTTTCTATTTGGCGTTCGCTCAGTGAAATTCGCTAAACTGAGTAGAGTAAGAAGAGCGAAGAGATAACTAACTCCTTTTCGCTTGAACAAAGTTTACGTATAGTCAAAAAAGCTGTGTTTAAAAGCACCCGTGCAATCGAAAGGTAACCAAAAGAGAAACAGAGGTTAAAAATCGGTTTCGTTTAAAAACAGTCTATTTCGTATTAGATACATCTCTGTTTGAATATAAGTGTAAGAATTTAATGTTGTCTCAAACACCATCCCTGTTTGAACATAAGTCTAACAAACATTACGTTACGCAGCGGAGTCCAATGGTGCACTCTTTTTCTTACAATATTTAAATTATGAAATAGATGGGTTCGTTCCTTTACTTTGAAACTCTGCTACAGAGACGTAAAAATAAGTCTGAGGAGTAAGTCCAATTCCAATGTGAACACTGTCTTGAAACTAAAGATTAAAAAGTAAATGTAAGAGTTTAAGTGATGGCTATGTATGCATGTGGATAACTGGCACCTTAGTCGCCCATATTTCTATCGATGCGATAATTACAGGACATGGTCCAAAAATACATATGTGTTTAGGAGGAAAGAATTTCATCATTCCTTACAGTATTGGTACCGTAAAAGTTCCAAGAAAGTTAAATTTCAAAGAATAAAACAGTTTTCCCCTGAAGAGTATGGTTTTGAATTTATTTAATTTGTATTTTTTATTAATTATCCTATTAAATTTATTTTCTTTCCACAAAATTTCAACTATTTACTGTTACTATTTATTTTGTGGATAATTGTTATTTTATGCAAAAAAAGAACATTTTTAATACATTCGAAATTTTAAATTTTAAATTTTAATTTTTATCGAAAAATACTCGTAAAATTAAAAATACTAGCCGACCCAGCTCTCGAAATTTGAGTGCCAATTTATTTATTTAATTTATTATCATTCAATAAAAGACAAAGAGTTTATGATTTTTTTAAATTGTTGAATGCAATGAGAAGTACCTACTAAGCACTCAATCCTGGAGTCCAAAGGAAAACAGTCAATGGTAAACAAACTTTCAAACCTATACACATTTTTGACACATTAACAATTTTTGTTTCGATTCTTTCATGTCATTGTCCTTCAGCTGTTGTTATGGCCATAATATTGGAATCGAACCCACGTCCGTCGCCGGAGTGACGTCAACCTGTGAATTTTGTGTAACATACATGTGAATTTTTTTTTTTAAATTTCACTCTTATCATTTTTTCATAACGCGCCTAAAGAAGTATGTATACATACATAGCTAACTTCAAAAACATACATAAATTCAATTTACTTTTGTAAAACTTTTTTTGTTTGCACATCAATCGGCCAGGCGTTTATTGTCAACAAAAAATGACATAAATGGAAGTGTTCCGCAAATGAGGTAGGTTTGAGCCCATGGAACGCATTCAGCCATGGAGATTTAAATTTGTATCGTAAGTCATGTTCGTCCGCATTTTTGACGACGCGACGTCTCACGTCTGCATTTTCTATCTTCTCTCTTTCCCTGACAAATACATTTCGAGTATTTTGTATTCTCTTTTTTCGCAAATATTTAAAATTCAAATGCAGGCAAATGTAAATAAGTTTTGAAAATAATTGACTTATACAAATACGCAGAGCTTACACTTTTGCATGAATATGCCTATTATTGTAAAGCCATAACTGCAATAAACTTGAAAAGTGAAAATGTTAAAAAAAAAATCTACTCTCCTTTTCCAACTCAATTTAAAATTTTATCTCCCATCTCAAAAAACCAAAAAGTAAATGTTTCACTTTTTGAAAACACTAATCCATTGAATAAATTGCTTCAGAAAATGACCGATAGATGTTGGCAAACTGAAAGCAACAGATTTGGCTAGTGTATGTGTGTAGTCTTTTTCACTTTTTGCATAAAGTGCCGATTGTAGTTAACGCTTGATGGTTTAAATGGTTCTACCTTTTTACTTTTTCACTTTTTAAAACACTATTTCATGGAATACATTTTTTCAGAAAATCACCGATAGATGTCTGAACTGAAATTGTATGGTGTAAATTATACGCTCTTTTCAGCAACAGATGTGGCTAGTGTATGTGTATTCTTTTTCACTTTTTGCAAAAAGTGCCGATTGTTGTTACAATTTTAATTCGCGAATTTAAATTGATTATTGAAATAAAATAATCAAACAAAAAGCCGAAAAAGAATCACGACGCGCCGACGCGATCGAAACCGAACAACAATGTACGTATGTATGTAATTAAAAAAAAACTAGAAGAAAGAGAACTCGATGATGAACTGTCAACCTACAAGTAGATGAGTTCAGCAAAAAAAAATTGCAACTGGTAGCAACAATATATGCTACCACCACGGCTATGCTCAGCAAGGGGGTGGGTTCGCGAATTATTTTTATGACGATGATTTATTAATGCAATAAAAAAATGAATTGATTTATTTTCAATGAACGCAGAGGCGTAGCTGAAAAATAAAAAGGGCGCCAGTGATTTTTGTTTTACAAGGAAATCACAAACCTTTGAAGCGGAACCGACGGTGAAAGATATTTTTAAATAAAAGATTTAAGTTTATGATTCCGAATGGGAATTTTAAAGTTTTATTGAATTGCTTGGGAAACCTTGCAATTAAGTAGGGCTAAAACCCAAGATCTTTTGAAATAATTATAACGCAAATAAAAATGAATTTAGCAAGATGGACCGTTAACACTCGGTCCTGAAAGCACAAAAACGGTGTTAAGAAACGGGTCGCGCGTTCCGCAATATCGGAATTGTTCGATAGCAAAAACCAAACGGGATATAAAAGAAAAACCAATTTTTAAAACGAATTTATAGACTCCAATAAAATTTTTAAATTACACCTTTAGTACCACTATACTTATCTTTGTTACCACCAAATTCCTCTCTAGTCCTCGAGTCAACTTCAACTTTCTATGCAAATATTTTTCCCAGTTTTCCTCTGTTCCTCGAACTCCTTCCTAATTCTTCAATTTTCGATATTTTGAGATAAAAAAAATTCCTTTTTTTTTTGTTTTCAAAAAAAAAAATTTGCTGCTAATGATTTTAACACTCTTGATAGCTTGGATCTCCGTAAAGAAGTGTCCTTCCAGGCTTTCACCTTGCCTGGAAGACCTCTTCTCTTTTTAAAACCCAGTGCTTTCCGCCAATCAGTGACGTGGGCTTCGATCGCGTCATTTATCAGCAACACTCAGCACATTGGCGAGAGTGCGCCAACGCAGTTGGAACCCATCAGCCTTCTCGTACTCGCACTTTACACCCAGCTTTATGCACAGTCATCATCATTGAATTCGCCGACCTCCGGATTGACTTTCCAGTGGCGGGCAATTCAATGGGTGCATTCAGCCACCTAACATCCCCATACAAGTTTTTAAACAAAATTTTTTTTTGAAAACCAAAAGAAAAGGAACTTAATTTTTCTAACATAAAACCCGGTAAGAAACACTGGAAAACCTGTGCAAAGAAAGTTGCTATAATTTAAAAAAATACTATTTAGAGGAAGTTGGTGGTAATTTTCTACATCGCGAATTTACTTAATTCGTTGGGTTTTTGCGCAGATTTGGGGAATTATAGGGACTAGCCGTTAACGTTCCATCTTTTACATACATAAAAATATGTTTTAGGTTGGGCACGCAGCCATTCTCACAAGGAGTAACTTCAACATTTGGGAACAAAATTTCGCCAATGTTACTTTTTTCGCTAGTTTACACAGACCGCCCGTCTGTCTCTGTGACCAACTGTCACTAGCAATGGCGATTTGAACAGACCACCCGTCTGTCGTCCATTAAGTTTCAAAATTGAACACGCTGATATTTTGTTTCTTCAAGTTACTGAGCGAGTGAACCGATGGCTGATGGACCATGGCTGCCCTTCTCTCTCTCAGTAAGTTGAAGGAAACACCTGCTTGAAGAAAGTTATTAAGAGAAAGGAATAAGGATAGGGGACCGAAAGAATGATTCTTGTTACGGAAAATTTTACCGTAACAAATCCCACCCTTTCCTCCTCGGAAATTGCTTAGTTTTGAAGAAAATAAGCAATTTCCTTCGGATCAACTTGGTAAACAACACCACAAAGGAGACCATCAGACCAAATATGGTAGTCTTATAAAAAAGTTAAAAAGGCAAAATATGAAAATCCAAAAAAAATCTTTAAAAAAATTCAACAAAACAAATAGAAATTTACTTAACTTTACTTTACTTTAATTTACTTTACTTTATTTGGGACTTTAAGACTTAGTCATTTTCAGATAACGAAGTAAAAAGTTTCAGATCTTTCGTGTGCCAAGTGCCACGATCTTTACCATTTTCGTCTTCAAGGATATAAGTCCAAGGAGACAGTCTTTTCCTGATTTTAAAAGGGCCCACAAACTTTGGTGCCAACTTTGCTGCGTAATAATTTGATGCGTCTGAAAGGACAAAATTTCTTCGCCATACAACATCATTCGGGAGATATTGAACATCTCGCCTCCTGAGGTTGTATGCGTCTGCTGTTTTCTTACTTGCTGCCTTCAACTTGACAGCAATATCTTCCCTAAGCTTCCTAAATCTATCTCCTATATCTCCTACCGAATGCACACCAATATCCTTATCTAAAACCTCATTACTAATTCCTATTGTGTCCTGACCACTAGTAGACATCTCCTTTCCAAAATTAGCATAATACGGTGTAACTCCTAAAACTTCATGTTGGGATGTGCGGATGGCACAAGCCACTTTTGCTAACTGAGAATCCCAACTTCGGTGATTCTCTGAAACATATGCCCTCAAAGTCGTTTTAATTATTTGATTAATTCTCTCCGCGGGGTTTGCCTGAGGATGATAATGTGGAGTAAACCTAATCTTAGTTGAAAATCCCTCACAAAGTTGTTTTAACTCCCTACTCCTAAATTGAGGACCATTGTCGCAAATGACAATTTTGGGTACTCCAAATAACAGAAAAACATTATCCTCTAACTCCCTACACACCGCCTTTGCAGTGGCTGACCTTAAAGCAAAAAGCAAAGGAAATTTGGTTAAATAATCTACTACTGTGAGGATATACATATAACCTTTACTAGACTTAGGTAATGGCCCTACTAGGTCCACACTTATCATCTCCCACGGAGAAGTAACTCCTATTCTCTCAGTCATAAGACCGGCTGGTTTATCGTTGATTGGTTTCACTTGTTGACATACCCTACATTTCCTAACATATTTCGTTATATCTCCCCTCATTTTAGGCCAATAATATTTTGATACTATTCTCGCAAACGTTTTCCTAACACCCATATGTCCAGCTAAAGGATTATCATGATACTCTCTCAAAATTCCTAATCTATCTTTCCTACCTACTACTAACTTCCACTCATCATTTCCTTCATGTACCACTACATGATTGGATTTTATAAATTTAAACAATCGGCCACTATCCACTCTCCAGGCCGGAAAAGCTAACGGGTTTGACTCAATTTTCGAAATCATTTTCGCCACCCACGGGTCCGAATCCTCATCTGAAATCCCAGCCACTACTGGAACTCCCCGAGATAACATGTCCGGAACGACATGATCTTTACCCTTCCGGTGAATGATCTGAAAATCAAACTGCTGGAGCCTGACTGCCCAGCGCGCGAGTCTACCCTGTGGGTCCTTGAGATTACTCAACCAAATCAATGAGTAATGATCAGTTACGACCGTGAAACGAACTCCTTCGATGTACGGCCGCAACTTCTCAACTGCCCACAAAACTGCTAAACACTCCTTTTCCGTAGTGGAATAGTTCCTCTCGTTTCTGTTCAGAGACCTACTCAAGTAACATATTACTTTTTCCCCCTCCTCAAAAGTCTGTGTAAGTACGGCCCCGATACCGTAGTCGGACGCGTCTGTTTGGACCACGAATGGAAGATTAAAGTCGGGACATGTCAAAATGGGAGCCGTTATTAAGCATTCTTTAGCTTTTCTAAAACAATCTTCACATTCTTGAGTCCAGACGAACTTTTTGCTTTTCTTAAGCAAGTCGGTTAAAGGCCTAACTAATGCTGCGAAATTTGGTACGAAGCGTCTGTACCATGAAACAGTCCCTACAAAACTCCTAACCTCCTTAACATTTTTCGGTGCAGGTATCCTAACCATACTATCCACTTTTTCCGGGTCCACATGCAACCCGTTCCGATCAACCACGTAGCCTAAAAATTTAAGAGAGGGTCTGCAAAAGTTGCATTTCTCCCTACCTACTTTTAACCCTGCCTGACGTAAGCTCCTAAAAACTTCGTTAAGAATTTCGATATGTTTATCGAAGGTATCTGTAACGATAATAATATCGTCCAGATAAACAAAAACGTATGGCTCCAACTCAGGCCCTAAAACACTATCTATAAATCTCTGCCACGTAGCAGGGGCGTTGTGTAACCCGAAAGGCATTCTTTTAAAATGAAATAATCCCCTACCCGGTACCGTAAAGGCAGTAAATTTGCGAGATTCCTCAGCTACTGGAATCTGCCAATACGCCGACTTAATGTCCAACGATGTTAAAAATTTCGCGTTCCTAAGTTTATCTAAAATGGCTGAAATGATCGGAAGTGGATAAGCATCTCTTTCTGTAACCTGATTAAGTTTCCTATAGTCGACGCAAAACCTAAAAGTACCATCTTTCTTTTTGATTAAAACTATCGGAGAAGCCCAAGGACTATTTGACTTCTCAATCACCCCCTCTTCTAACATCTCGTTAAGAGCCTTATCGATATGCACCTGCATTGCTGGTGATACCGGATAGTACCGCTGTTTTATAGGTTCTGTCGACGTCCTAATAATGTGTTCTACCATTGTTGTCAATCCTAGCCCTTCTGGCATGTCTCTAAACAAATCTTCGATTAAAGAATTTAGTTTGCCCTTTTGATCCCCATCTAACTCAGACTCTTCTGTGATAGATGTAGTTTCTATCGAAGCCACCATATCCTGGCTCGAAAAACTCCACATGCGTGATCGAAGATCCGGAACGATTCCCGACAGTGCCCAAAAATCTGCACCAAGTATCATCGCATGAGGTAGAGTGGGTATAACCAAACACTCAATCAAAACAGATTTGTCCTCGACAACAATAGGTAGATTAACAACCCCCAAAACTCCTACACCTGCACCATCTGCTAAAAGTACCTGCCTAATATTTGCTTTTCCTAACTGTAGCCCTAAATCTTTCAAAACTTTCCAAACGTCCCTACAAATAATCGTTCGCGATGCCCCGGAATCCAAAAGCCCTAAAAACCTAAACCCATAAATGTTGATTCCTAAATATGGCCTACTATCATTCCTACTTGTATCTAAAGTGAAACCTAACCTAACCCTATCCACCAGCTGGTCGTCAGCAGGCGACCTAACTAATTTCGACGGCGCTCTTGACCTGCTGGCCCAAGAGTCCGTTGCCCGTTTCCCGAACAACGTCTACAATTCCTATGTGTGGTACCTACAGTGCCACATCCAAAACAACGCCTAGGAGCGGAACAATGACTTGAAAAATGACCTTCCCTATTGCAGTTAAAACAACGAATGGGCCTACTGGGTGGGGGGTTTCGATTAACTGCAACTGTTGCTTCTTGAACTGAAGCAACATAAGCAACATCAGGCTCCAAAGCCTGCCTGTTGCGACCTGAAGGAGGAGGAACAAAAGACTCCACATTTGACCTGATTGTCTCTAGCTTTCTACCCAACGCAACCAGTTCATTGACTGACTTGATATCAGCCAAGCCCAATTGTGTCTGGTAGAAAGGAGCTATGTTCTTCATGAGAATAGCCAATTTTCTATTCTCACTCAGAGGCTCAGAGAATCTTTTGAAAAGGGTTTGCATGAGAGCAATGTATATACCCATTGTCTCATCCCTACCCTGGGTACGCCGCCTGATCTCATCCAACAAGAGATCATCATAATTGGAGGGCAGAAACTCCAATTTCAACTCCCTAACCAACTCTTGCCATGTTGAGATATTGTCCCTAACCGCCCTAAACCAAAGAAGTGCCTTCCCTGTAAAAAGATCCACCGCCGACCTGAAAACCCTAGCTTCCGATACTCCACGCGATTCCCTAAGTTCATCAATTCTCTCAATAAACGAATTCACTGATGAGCCGCACCGCTCACCAGAGAATTTCACGTTCCACTTTTCAATGCGCTCAGAATTCCGGTCACAGTCTTCCTCCTGTAGTTGGAACCCTGAGCTCGCTCGTTGGCCGACCTGTGCAGCTGGTAACGCACCCATGTCTGCTGTCGACGTATTGTTATCCTCCATTACTTTATCTTTTTCAGGTGGTGCTTCTTCACCACCTTCACTTAACGCTGCCATCAACATCAATAATTCGCCCTTAATATCCGCTACTTCATTAACTTCATCCGTCGACTCTGCTTTCGCCTTATTAATCCTACCTAACGCCCATTCGATTTTTGTTAAAACTTTCAAATACTCTCCTGACTTTTGATTTTTCGGAGGGGTTTTCAAAAGATCCCTAATCTCTAAAATTTTTTCTTTAACCGCCCTAGCGTCTTCCTCAAATGAGAATGGGTAATGAGGGCTATCGCTTGATATCGAACCCGACCGCTCTAGAGTACGCGATGCTCTCAACGTCATCCTCATATTGTCTACCGTCCCTCCTTTAAGGCCCCGGGCCTGTAACTCGTAAAGAAGTTCCTCTTTATTCAACCTGTTCACGTCCATTATAAGAAAATAAATTTACAAACGAAACCGAAACAAATTACCAGATCAAAATCAAAATCACTAAAATGAAAATGTACCAGTAACAAAACAAAATTAAATTGAAAGCACCAAAATCAACACCCAGTTGATTGTTCTAAGAAAATCCACGATAAAATGCAAACCAAAAATCTCGAAACCTAAATAAAATGTTTAGCCCAAATCAAAATTTTGAAAAACAAACCAAAAAAAAATGTTTGCAAATTTTTATTTCGAAACACCGCAAAAGAAATCAACACTCAAGTGAAAATCACCACCAAAAACAACACCAAAAAAAAATACAAAAACACTATACGAAATATTTAAATTTTCTTAAATTATTTTGAAATGACACACTTTTAACTCAATGAGCTCAATTTTATTCAACTGGAAATAAATAATACCAACTTTTCAACACAGAATTCCAAAGAAAAACGAAATTTCAAATAAAAATTTCCGAATAATAAAACCTAGTATGGTCACACTAGAAGGAAAATTCTTATCTTCTATTAAAATTTACTTCGCAAACCAATGCCAAAAATGTAAACAAAACTTTTTTTTATACAAAAAAACTCAGCCCAAAATGCAAGAAGAGAAAATGAATATTCACTAGAACACCGAAAAGAACTATCAAACTTCAACACAAAAAAAATAAATGTCGTAGATATGTATATGCGTCAGAGCGAGACAAATAAACACTTCAAATAAAAACCACTATGTAAATGTAAAAATTAGTAAATAAACCCCGTAATGAAAATAATCCGTAATGTCAGTAAATGAATTTATAAATTTTCAATTTAAATTAATCAAATTAATTAAAATGAAGAAACTTACTCACAAAAATGAAATAATTGGTATACTCGTATCAATCAAATTTTTCAACTGTTTACTTCAGTTTATCCCACTGTTGTAATCACTTTATTTACTTTCAGACAATGTGTATGTACTCCAATGATAATTTTTGCATAAAATTTAACCACAATATATTCTGGAAAAGAAAAACAAAACAAAAAGTAACTTGGCACAGACACAATTGAATAAAATAACTTCCCTAAAGATAATTCACTTTATAACACAATCGTTGGTAGGTATTTATATTGAAAAATGTGCATATGCAATTGCAATATGCAAAGAACACTTTCACCGCGGTAATTGAAATATTTTTTTTTCGAATATTTATATTTTGTTTATTGAAAGGCCCCACGTTCGGGTGCCACTTGTTACAATTTTAATTCGCGAATTTAAATTGATTATTGAAATAAAATAATCAAACAAAAAGCCGAAAAAGAATCACGACGCGCCGACGCGATCGAAACCGAACAACAATGTACGTATGTATGTAATTAAAAAAAAACTAGAAGAAAGAGAACTCGATGATGAACTGTCAACCTACAAGTAGATGAGTTCAGCAAAAAAAAATTGCAACTGGTAGCAACAATATATGCTACCACCACGGCTATGCTCAGCAAGGGGGTGGGTTCGCGAATTATTTTTATGACGATGATTTATTAATGCAATAAAAAAATGAATTGATTTATTTTCAATGAACGCAGAGGCGTAGCTGAAAAATAAAAAGGGCGCCAGTGATTTTTGTTTTACAAGGAAATCACAAACCTTTGAAGCGGAACCGACGGTGAAAGATATTTTTAAATAAAAGATTTAAGTTTATGATTCCGAATGGGAATTTTAAAGTTTTATTGAATTGCTTGGGAAACCTTGCAATTAAGTAGGGCTAAAACCCAAGATCTTTTGAAATAATTATAACGCAAATAAAAATGAATTTAGCAAGATGGACCGTTAACACTCGGTCCTGAAAGCACAAAAACGGTGTTAAGAAACGGGTCGCGCGTTCCGCAATATCGGAATTGTTCGATAGCAAAAACCAAACGGGATATAAAAGAAAAACCAATTTTTAAAACGAATTTATAGACTCCAATAAAATTTTTAAATTACACCTTTAGTACCACTATACTTATCTTTGTTACCACCAAATTCCTCTCTAGTCCTCGAGTCAACTTCAACTTTCTATGCAAATATTTTTCCCAGTTTTCCTCTGTTCCTCGAACTCCTTCCTAATTCTTCAATTTTCGATATTTTGAGATAAAAAAAATTCCTTTTTTTTTTGTTTTCAAAAAAAAAAATTTGCTGCTAATGATTTTAACACTCTTGATAGCTTGGATCTCCGTAAAGAAGTGTCCTTCCAGGCTTTCACCTTGCCTGGAAGACCTCTTCTCTTTTTAAAACCCAGTGCTTTCCGCCAATCAGTGACGTGGGCTTCGATCGCGTCATTTATCAGCAACACTCAGCACATTGGCGAGAGTGCGCCAACGCAGTTGGAACCCATCAGCCTTCTCGTACTCGCACTTTACACCCAGCTTTATGCACAGTCATCATCATTGAATTCGCCGACCTCCGGATTGACTTTCCAGTGGCGGGCAATTCAATGGGTGCATTCAGCCACCTAACATCCCCATACAAGTTTTTAAACAAAATTTTTTTTTGAAAACCAAAAGAAAAGGAACTTAATTTTTCTAACATAAAACCCGGTAAGAAACACTGGAAAACCTGTGCAAAGAAAGTTGCTATAATTTAAAAAAATACTATTTAGAGGAAGTTGGTGGTAATTTTCTACATCGCGAATTTACTTAATTCGTTGGGTTTTTGCGCAGATTTGGGGAATTATAGGGACTAGCCGTTAACGTTCCATCTTTTACATACATAAAAATATGTTTTAGGTTGGGCACGCAGCCATTCTCACAAGGAGTAACTTCAACATTTGGGAACAAAATTTCGCCAATGTTACTTTTTTCGCTAGTTTACACAGACCGCCCGTCTGTCTCTGTGACCAACTGTCACTAGCAATGGCGATTTGAACAGACCACCCGTCTGTCGTCCATTAAGTTTCAAAATTGAACACGCTGATATTTTGTTTCTTCAAGTTACTGAGCGAGTGAACCGATGGCTGATGGACCATGGCTGCCCTTCTCTCTCTCAGTAAGTTGAAGGAAACACCTGCTTGAAGAAAGTTATTAAGAGAAAGGAATAAGGATAGGGGACCGAAAGAATGATTCTTGTTACGGAAAATTTTACCGTAACATTGTAGTTAACGCTTAATGTTTCAAAATATTATTGTAAGAGCTCAGCTACTAAAAAAAACATGCCTAATATTTATATTGATAATATTTCTTCACTTAGGCCGGGAATTCACGACACAAAATAACTGCGCAAACTGACATTTCACTCAAGTCGGTTTGTGCAAAACACGATACAAGTAAACTGCACAGTTCTCAGTTTTAAAAAGTTTTCATTCTGTAAGCATGTGTTCATATCATATAATTATCGGCTCTGGCACCAGCCATTATAAAAAAAAACAATGTACATAGCGCAAATAAAATTTTTCAACTGAGCGGTTGCACAGTTTTTGACATTCACGACACAAATAACTGCACAAATTTAAGACTTGAGCAAAAATATCAAAATTTTTTGATTTTTACACAGTTAACTGCACAAACCGCACAAACAACCCCATTCACAACACAACTAAACTGCGCAAACCCCAGTTTGCGCAGTTATTTTGTGTCGTGATTCGTGAATGCCCGGCCTTAGGGGGGTTCACATTCAACAACATGTTCATCAACTTCTATCGTGTTGGCGGATTTGTGTAAAATGTGAATCCACCTTAATGTTTCGGGTTCTGGCTTTGGGTTTTCGCTGAATGCTTTCATTTTTCATATTCTGGATTTGATATTTTATGTGCCAGTCGATTTGACATTTCTAATTGTTTTCGTTTTCCGAGCATTTTTTTGCAATTTTTATTTATTGTTTTAAACAATTTCTGTGCAGTATATTTAAATAATTTTGGCATTCTGCACATCTATGCAAAAAATGCTTTCCTTTAATATGTAATTTATGCCCCTTCTGATTGTGTGGCCCGCGAAAAGTGTACCACAAAAAACATGTTCGCCGTTTTAGTATATGATTTGAAATTATTTTTGCGCAACTCGGAGAACTCCTTTTCTACTTGTTTACTATAGATTAAGAAACTAAAACCCAAGAAAAACTGAAAAAAAAATTTTTCAAACGATCAATAAAAAATGTCAATTTTTAAAAAATGACCCATACATATATGTACATACATATATACTGAAACGAGAATCAAAATAAGTCAGCCGAGTGGACAGGGCCTTAAGCTGCATTTAGACTTTCGGTGTTGTGCTCTGTGTACGCATTGTTCGTACGCGGAACAACGAGAATGCAAATGATAAAAACGAACAACGAACTAAGAACGAATGAAGAATGTGCAAATTCAAAGGAGCTCACAAATTTTGGTGTTCGTTTGTTTGTTGTTACCCGAAGAACGTGTTTTTAAATACGAAAACTGTTCAAATAAACATTGTTTTGCAGTGCAGCGCAACTCGTAGGGAAATTTTTGGAGTTGTTTGTATTTAATTATTAAATGGAGAATCAGAAGGCTTCATTATAGATTGGGGTAACTAGGTATATAAATAAAATATTTTCTTTATGGGTTTTATATTTCTAGTACGAATAATAATACTACTTAAGACATAATGATCAGAGAAACATGCGAAATAGCACGAGATATTATAATCATTTGTATTGCTAGTTTAGAAAACAAAACAACTTCGTCCAACAGGATCTTCTCTTTTTTCAACTATAAATAGTTCCGCTTCTACCAAAAATATATTGTTATCCATTTTGTTGTTAAGAACGAACTGAAAAACAAAACCGAATTAATGTACATAAATGCTTCTTCGTACAGTGAATGAAGAACGAAAGTCTAAATGGTGCTTTATGATGCTTAATTGTCAATTCACACGGTTGACACATTTTCTCAACATATTATAATTTCATTGCCAGATGGGTGGCCCGACAACGACTTCACAATGGTTTGCCTGATATCAATGTCAAATCAATGGTTGAACATTTTCAGTTTACTCCGTTAGCAGATGTTTTCACTACAAACAGGTGTTGTCTGCGCCTCCACAGCCGTTCAAAGTTCAGACAGAAATAAACCACCAGCTACAAGTACGATGGAACGTTATTTTTGTTCTATATTTATAGTTATTTATTTAACAATTTGTAATGGTTTCAACTGGTAACCTTAAAGCGGACGATTCAAAACTAATTGATGATTTAACTTCATTTGGACTTCATCAATTTAATGATGTTCTAAATACCAATGGAAAGTTGCTGGATCTTGTGTCCACTACCATTAATTATGGAATCGCAGTGGAATAATCAATTGAGCAATTTGTTTCTGAAGATGGCAGTCCAGCGCTAAATTTTTCTCTGGACTCTGATCTTTTTTATAACGGACACTTCAAGCACTCCTACATTTTTAATATTAAAAAGATAGACTTTGAAAAATTAAATACCTTGCTATCACAGGTAGACTGGTCTTGTTTACATAATTATTTAAATGTTAATTCTATGGTTTTGAATTCTATAGTATATGATTTGATTTATGACCAAAGTAGAATAATTATGAAATGAAAAAATATTTCTGGAATTAGAGATTTAAATATAAAAAAGGGTTTAATGAAAGCTTTGACTGAAATAATATTCGATATTTATACAGACAACATTGCGAAGTTTTTATCTAACATTGGCTGAAAATTGTATTGATTCATTCAAAGGGAGGAATCAAGTGGATTGACTGACTGACTTAAGTAAGGCATTTTATAAACTCTTGCATTGAATATTGCTATTACAAAACTAAGCAAGCTAGGGTTTATCAACCCTTCAATATTATTTATGCAATAGATCATATTCAGTACTTTTCAACGGTCTTACCTCCAAAACTTTTAACGTTAACTCTGGAATACCACAGGGCAGCCATTTATGCTCTTAACTTATTGTTTTATTTATAAATTTTTTACCATCTGTATTTTGTGTGATAGTTTTCACACATTTTAATTAAATAAAAATACAGTAACAAAACAACAGTTTCAATTTTCGTATATAAGTTTTAATATTCAAAATGACTTGCTGCAACTACGTGTGGTACAGTAAGAGATTTCAACGACTAATAAAACTTATGATTTGAAAATACAATTCAGGATCATAGGTATATTTCGTTAAGTACAAATTGAGAGCTTATTAAGCGTTTAATATTAAGTGTTAACTCTTAAGTTTTATTTATTACTATTTAAACTATTTATTTATTTTAAAGCAGGAATTATATACATATATATTATATAATTTATTTATAAAATGTATGGCATTAACAATCTGTTTTGAAGCACTCAAAATGTCTCAGTTATGCGGATGATGTAACAATCTTAAAAAAATTTCAATTTCTCGTGATTGTGAAGAATTACATTGTTTTTTGAATGGTGTGTCCATAACTGTTTATTTTTTAACATCGATAAATGTAAGACTATGGACTTAACTAATAATCAAACGCTAATGCAACGCAATTCTTTTAGTCAGAATTGGATGACATGCACACTGACGGCATGCGGTTTCACCAGGACCGGACGTGACGGCGCTACGTGTCATAATGTACCAGTACATATTGCACGATCGATTTCCGAACATGGTTATCTCACGGGGGGACGATGTGAATTGGCCACCGAGATCGTGTGTTTTGACTTCGTTACACTGGTCTATGCCAATTAAATACAAAAACCACCTCTGCCCTTAGTCAAATTTAGCCTTATGACAGTGCCAGAGTTATGGCAAATCGGACGCTTTGGATGGCGCTACCCAGCGAAGCCACGGAGAAAATTTGAATGATGTTATATTCCATACTTAATAGTATACATGGGCCTTTAGAATCATTACATTTGGTTGCATTCAAATTTAAAGATAGGAAACGCTTAATAGATAACCCTGTACATTGAAAGAATTACGTGCATCTGAAAGTATCAGTATTAAACTTTCTTTTTTCTTACATTGTAATAAACTAAGAACTACCTGTCTGCTCGCATAAAGTGTCTAAAATACAAATGTTTGCGCATTTCTTATTACCCATCTTGTTAATTGCAGGCGAATTTCCACATATTGAACCACTGATCGGTATAAACCACAACCGACTTTGTACGAGTAAATTCAAAACTTTAATCTATTGTCCTACAATCTTCCGAAACCCTCGTTAAAATTTATAAACAAGTCTGTACAAACATTAGAGTAAATTACGAGCTTCTTAAGAAACCACATTAAACTTTGACAGAACAACTGCATAGCTATTCTAAATCACAGCTGATAAGAAGTTCTTCCCTGAAATACAACAATAGAATCGACAGCCTCGCTATATGGTACCATCATCCATGCAATAAAACGCGCATTCCACATCGACACAACCCATCAGCCCCAACTAACTAAGCCCACACAAAACTTGACTTCTAAAACACAATAAACCCATAAACTTTCCATTTCGATATCTCAGATAGGCGAATTGGCATCGCACACTAACTATATCTACACTACACATTGTAGTTTGAGTTCGAGCTACTACGAGTATAGTTGGCTGGTTAGTTCTTTCTTGTGAATTCTATTAAACTATTCTATTTGAAGCTGAAGTAGATGTCCGTTGTCGTGCTGCTGCCGCCGAAGCCGAACCATAAGCTTATGGGACATAAAATCAAATTTCCCGATAAGAGAGTATTTTAATGATGTCATTCAGTGGAACCCCTATACAAGCTATGCATCTAATGAAAGAGAAAGAGCCAAAATAAAAACGAATTTCAGAATAGTTCGGTGGATTGAGAAAAGACTTAAGAAATAAACGCTTACAGTGGGAGAGAAAAGTGTTAATACAGGTTTATGAACGTTGTTATCATTCGCGAATCGAACGTTCCCTTAAAGATGAATAGTTTGTTGAATAGAGTTCATTCGCCAATGAAATGAATTTATTCGCCAGAATCAGTTATTTGAGACTTGAAGTGCGAAATTTTTCAAGTTTTCTTTTGCTTTTTTTAGTAATATTCAATAATCTTCTGCCTCTAGAATTGGGAGCCATGAACTACACTTTATGGAATGACGATAAAGAATTCGCAAGAAAGAGCTTAGCCTGATAAAACAATCTTTGGTGTGGCTTTTTCCGACCTTAACAGAGCACTTGCGTTCATCATCGTAATCGTGTACAAACGGGGATCTAGAACTATATTTTATGTAGATTTCACGTCTCTTCAAATTGATGCAAAGGATGCCAATTTGAAGCCGCTACCCTGGGTTTTTTCCGAGATTTCCCGTTAGGCAATTGAGAGGGGATTTCAAAGGAGATCCCAATGAGTATTGGTTTTAAATTTCTGAGTATCGCAATGAGAGTGAAATATTGTGTCGGGTAAAGCATTCCACATTCGTGTAGTGTAGCTAAATAAAGGATCTCTAATTGTGAATATGGGTATTTATATTTATCGATTTGTGGCTCCACATGGACAAGGCGTTCATACATTAGGACTGAAAAGATCTTTTGGGCGATGTTAAGGAGACGAATACATTTGTACATTCGACCATATTTTTCAGATGAGCTGGTGCATATAGCTAACCCAATCATCTTCTGTCTTTTTTATTGGATTTGGGTTTAGACAAAATTGAAATTCGATGAACGAAAATGGTTGGTCTACGTCATCTCGGTTGAATGTTACAATCTGCCTTTCAGCGGTATTTGATTTTTCAACGCGGTGATACAGTTTGGAGAAATGATTTCTTCATTTTTTCAAATACGGACTTTATTTCTACTATTATGTTCCCTTGATCGTTCTTGCTGGCTTCAGTTCAACCGCTTTGAACTCTCAACTGCGAGTTTCTCTTGCTCCTTTTTTCCCTTTTAGAAGCCGTTGGTTCCTCTCTACTCTCGATGGTGGTATTTCCTTAGGTTTCTTGGTACCGTTTCTATTCTTTCCCAATTCTCAATACTTCATACTTCTGACATAGCACTTCTAAAGAGGCTATACCTAAGGGTCCCAATCGGAATGGGATCTGCAATCTTTTCTGATTATAGCCGTCCTAAAATGGATATCGTCACAGTATTTCGTATTTCGGACGAATCCGCTCCTTATAGGCCTGAGCTACGAATATGTCGTAGTAGCCCGTATAAGGTGTTCACCAAGTAGTTCATCCTATATGGAACTGTAGACGCCACCGTTGCGTTGATTCCATCTGGGGAATTCTTCCGCTGCCGTCTGGGTAAAAGGAGAGGTGCCTTAGTGGGAACAACTCTCCCCCCTCTCTCGTTTGCTGCCACTAACAACTTTCCACTGGGGTTGAGACCCAATTTCCGGTTGATGTACAAGGTACCCGATGTTCACCACGGGGAGTTGGAGTAGGTGGACAGAGGTGGGTTTGAAAAAAAACCTGTGGACGCTTGTGTGCTCTTGGGTGCACGTGTCCACTATTTGAACATCCACAAGAAAGGAGATGCTCTGACGTGTGCCAATTACAGAGGTATAAGTCTCCTCAACTTCGCATACAAAATCCTGTCGTCTGTACTGTGTGAGCGCCTAAAACTGTTTGTCAACGAGCTGATCGGCCCCTATTAGTGTGGTTTTAGGCCCGGCAAATCTACCCTGGATCAGATGTTCACACTTCGACAGATTTTGGAAAAAACCTAGGAGTTCTAAATCAATACACACCACCTTTTTATCGATTTCAAAGGCGCGTATGATAGCGTGGACAGAGAACAACCATATAGAGCCATGTGTCATCTCGGAATCATTGCCAAGCTCGTTCGCTTGTGCAGGATGACGATGGAGAAATTTCGCTGCTCCGTCAAGGTCGGTAAGAACACCACCGAACCCTTTGATGTCGATAAAGGTCTGAGGCAAGCCGACGCGACGCGCTATCATGCAACCTATTTAACATCGCTCTTGACGCAATTGTACGAAACTCGAACGTCAACAATAGAGGTACAATTTTTCAAAACTCAGTTCAAATGCTTGCTTATGCGGATGGTATTGATACGAGTATCATTGGGAGGACGAAGCGAGCTGTTATCGGTGCGTTTGCAAGTATTGAAATGGAGGCGGCGAAAATGGGTTTGGCTGTTAATGAGGACAAGACGAAGTATATGCTATCATCGAGAAAGGAATCTCAACATCGTCGACTCGGGCAAAACGTCACCTGGGCTCCACTAAAACATCCCAAAACGACATCAGTGCAGAGATCAAACGAAGAATTACTCTTGCACAACCGCTGTTTCTTCGGGCTAAGAAGACATTTGAGTAATAAAGCCCTATCTCAAAGAACCAAGGAGACCTTGTATAAGACCCTCATCATCCCGGTCCTGCTGTATGGGGCAGTAGGGTGGACACTGTCTAAAACGGATGAAAATGATGATGCGTGGGTGCTTTGAAAGAAATGTTCTTCGTTTGAACTTCGGTCCAGTCTGTATCGATGGAGTATGGAGGAGAAGGTTCAACAACGAGCTGTACGGGCTTTACAGCGACGTTGACCTAGTCAAGAAGCTGAAAATACTGAGATGGCTGGAACACGTGGAGCGTATGGACACCGACGCACCAGCCCGTCGAATCCACCCCTGATGGTCTGCGCAGCAGAGGAAGAATCCACCTCAGGTGGCGCGCACAAGTGGAGAGCGACCTCAACCAACTTGGAGTGCGTAACTGGAGCTTGGGACCGAGCTAGCTGGAGGGGCTTGTTGGTTGAGGCCGTATAGTCCATCCTGGACTGTGAGCGCCATCTAAAGTAAGTAAGTAAGTAAGCGCTCAACATAAACATAGAACAGGTGATGGGCAAAGTAGGGAGGGGGGAAATGGTTGGTCTACGTCATCTAGGTTGAATGGTACAATCTGGAGGTGTCACGTGTCAATGAACATTGGTCTTGAATGTTTGCAAATTAAAATGGCAATTATTATTCCATATTCATGTTGAGTGACACTAAAACTGGATCTCTCTTTGTATTTGACGGTACCTCCAAGATTAGACTCAAGTCTGAACTGATAAGCATTCTTAGCAAAACGTGTATCACGGGTGAACTGATTAATGGTTAGCTACTTCGAGTGAAATAAGTGATAAAACAAGGAGAGACATGAAGCATTACGACCATTTTCAAGAGGTGGGAATTATTACATGATAGTTCTGTTTCCTATTTTGATTCTATCCAAAAAATTAAGAGAAGTTTGGACTGCATCTGCTCAAAGACTTAAGTTATACTTAAGTTTCGGACGTATAAAAGCCTCATAAATTGTTGACAGATCAGAAGGGGTGAAAAATATCTTACTCCGATATAGAAATCTTAAGCGGTCTCGAAAATGTGGTCATTCCAACAGTCGTCGTTGAAACACATACCGAGTACTGAGAGCTTTTAGGCTTCTTCGATGCAAGTGCCATTCAATGGCAATAGTATAATTACAGACAGCACTGAGTCTTGGAAGCATTAGACTGCACGTGATTTTGTATAAGCTTTGATAGGGATATCTGAAGTATTCTCAAATTATAACTAGAAATTGTTCACACTGTGTCATATATCACCGTTAAACTTAACAATATACTAATATAAGGCGCTAATGTTTTTGATGCCAACTTCATACTATTTGTCATTTAGTTCCACAGATTTCTAGACATACGACAATTCTGCGTTCATAAACTAAACCGGATAGGTTATGATATCTAATACTCTACTTCTATTGATAGCTTACTCGGTTCGCTCAGACATCTTCATAATGCAGAGCCTAAGTTTGTGTTTTTTTTTAATATTAGAGCACTCTCAGAACACTCTCAAGACATGCTCGGTTAAGTTGATTTTCGTAGCATTCTCAACATCTTCGAGCTATGTATCTGCTACCAACGAGCAAAGAAAAAGCAAATCTAAATTGAATCACCCCAAAGTTTCCAATTATATGCATAACTCAAAGTCAAAACAAAATTTCATGTTGCCCGCCAGAGGAACATCCTTGAAACGTCAATAATTTAAATTGAACTCATTTTTTGCTACGTAACTTTTCAGTTCCACTGTTTCTGTTAGCACGAAACACAACCTTGCCCAACAATGTTGGCAATTTAAATTCCTACTCGACAGAGAATATGCAAATTATGTGTACACGTACGCCATGGCCGCTTGGCCGCTTTAAGACTCAGAGAAGACCGCGCACAAAACAGCGGGTCTGTGTCTTTAATTCGCCAGCAGGAAACGTGCCGTGCATAATTTGTTGTGTTAACTGATTCAGAAATAAGCGATTCGCAAAATGGCAATTAGGAATCGATAAAGGTCTTATTAAAAATTCATTAGCCAGTAGCGATGGAGCAGCAGCTGAGGTGCCAGCCATGGGAGTATGATCGGTTTACTGATGCTGCTCCTGGAGCTGTTCCATTTTCATTTAGTGTGGTGTTTTGACCGACGACGACGATGGTGCGCATTGTGACACTTTCAGGAGTCTTTATAGCTTGCTACCATTGTACTGTCTTTGGTAAGGCTTCATTGTTCTCCATCTTTCCATTGCTATATTATTATCTAATAAAAACAAGAGCCTTGTTTCAAATGTTGAGAAAGCCCCTCCAGCTGCTGATTGTTAAGAAACCCTCTGTTAGATGCCTTAAAGCTTAAAGAGAATCGTGATGCCACAGTGTGTGGCATTAATTATTTTCCCTTCGCAGTGATTTTCTTTTATCAAATTAAATCATCAGTCCCGGACTCAGAAACTCAGAGGAGAGAGAGACCCAAGGAATTAACAAGACAATAAAAATGGCAATCCTTTCAGGAATACTCGTACCCAAGCCAATGGCGATGGCGTTTGTATCTTACAGCTTGGTTCTGGGGTATTTGGCTAGTCTACATGCCTTAGAGGCACCTAAAGCAAGTGTCAAACCAAGATAAAGCGAGGAAAGCGGAAAACTTTTAATTAACCACGATTTGTGGTGCTGGTGCTGGGGCTGCTGTTGGTGATGGTGCTCCAATGGGCTATATGAGGGCCAACTGTCTGCTTCTGTTTTTGTCTTGCGCCAAAGCTTAGAAGCTTTATTTTGTAATCACCTTTTAGAGATAAGTTTCTATAGTAATTTGGAGATGCTGTGGACCCAAAGTGCAGATGCAAGTGTTTTGTCAGCCCGAGAAAAGTCATGAAATGTTACAAGTCACCTGCAAAGTTGACATGAATAAATTTGTAGCACTGACTCCGCTTCCGTGTGACGGCCGTAATGTAACCATCCTGTTGCTGGCGGGGTCATAAACTGGCTTACTTTTTGATGGATTGCATTCCCTTTTTTGCTTTAAGTTAGAGCGGTTGAGGTCTGTTGAAAGGCTCTAAGGTGCCACAGTAAAGTGTTGGTTACATTTTGACTAAATGGTGACAAGCGCTGATTTGTATGACTACTGTGCCAGTGGCCGCCCTAATAGGTCTTTGTTGGAAAATGTATTCATTAATAGGTGTTGTGCAACTTTTGTACTTTTGTAGCGGATTTATCTTGCAAAAGGGCTCTGTGAAACTTTAGAGTCGTGAGTTGAGTGTTATGAGTGTATGATACAATGTATCGGCAACAAAGGGCGTTTGTGTCTAGGAATGGATAAACATTTTTTCTTGATGGTGAAATTTTATTTGGAAGTTCGAAGAAGGAATAAAACTGTTACCAAGAAGACTCATTGGAGAAATAGCAAATGTTATCCCATCCGCCGTCTCCTCGGTGCGAGTCTTTGCGGATCCATTTGTACAAGTCGATCTATAACCTAGAGGCTGGGTGGATGGCAGGATTTGTTTCAATAATTTAACTGATAAATTGTTTTGGTTCCCATTTATGAAGTGACTTATCAAACTTCAAACTTAATGAGGTTTTTTACTCTGGCAGGCAACATTGGCATTGTTGTTCCAAGAGTGAACACTTACTGAAAGCTCAAGATCAAACTTATACAAAACTGCTGGTCGTACAAAGTTTTTGAGGTTGCTATGTTAAGACGTACCCCTTGGCATAATGGTTAGTGTGTTTGACTGTCATGCACAGCGTCTAGTGTTCGATTCTCAGCCACTGTAAAAAAAATTTTCAGAGGTGTACTACCTCTTGCGACGAATTGACAAATCCTCCAAGACTATCTCTTGTCTTGAATGTGTTTGGAAGAAGTGAAATACGATGACATCTATCCAGCAAATGACTCGGAGTAGATAGTAGAGATGTTCTACAATTCCAAGACGAAAAACCAGTTGGAATAACTAAAAGCCTCATCCTCGACTGGGAACACTGGATCTGCAGATCGGTTGAGTGTAAAATTTTCCTCGAAGTAACCGGCGAATGCCCTTATTTTTTTCATTTGCTTATGTTGTTTTAAGGTGCTGCTGATAATGGTAGTACTGGCGGTTTTCTTTTAAAGGTAGCCCTCTGGCTCAATTACCACTGAAGTGCGCCATTTTGATACCATAACTCGTACAAACTTGTGGATGGAATTGATATGGAAAATTGTGGACATTCTTACGGAGCTGGATGAAGTTCAAAAACATGGATCTAGTTTGTTTTGATGTGTCTTATTGTCTATTTTCTTTTGCACAATCATCCCGAAATTAGATCACTCACTCAGAAAAACCACCACACTCATCCGACACCATCTACACTGTGCCAAACTAGGCAGCTTGTCGAAACACTAGCCAGTCCGATTGAATGATCATCTGGCCCCCTGCACCGTAAGCCTCCGTCAAAGCCCTCAGTCCATTAGCTCGGGATCTAAGGAGACAAATGGACGGCATGGAGCAGAAGTAAGCGAAGTTTGTCCTAGAGCCATTTCGTCGCGTTGAGAAGAGAGGTCAAGTCTTCGATCTTAATTTCCAAATGTTCGTCGATATGGTGCTCTAAATTAGGCCAGAGCAGGGTATTTGCAGAGAAAATGGAGGACCGTTTCCTTCTCTTGCTGGTCCCCACAGCTATGACAGTGAGTGTTGTGAAGAATACCTAGCTACGTTGCATGCTCTCCTTTTTGCCAGTGTCCGGCACAGGTACATAAGACTATGTTTTGCTATGGCTATGTCTTGCCTGAGTCTGCATATCGGATCAAGGGTTCGGAATTATTCTTAGAGCGCCAAATCTTTCTAGATATAATGCAGTTAATTAAACTGCTCCACCTACGGGTTGATTCGCTTAAAAAAATTGAGAAAATTTTGGGACTTTATAACTCCAAGGGGAATTTCGACTCTTTCCGCCATGAGGGGCTGATCCTTGCCTGGCCAGCTCGTCCGCTCCTTTTAAAAGGGCGTTCGATGGCGTACAACATGAATACGAAATTAACTTTCGGGGTAAAAAAAGAGCAAAAGACCTTGTTGAATGAGGGAAATTCAAATTACCGATTAGACAATCTTACCACATTTGTCTGCATTTTGCAGATTTTCGATCCAATCACATTTAACTACGTCCATAAATACTTGGTCCTGTTAAAAAATGACTTCAACGTATCTTATATACCGCAAAGTAAACATTCCTAATTACACTCAAAAATTAAAAGAGAGAAGAGGATCGGTCCAAGGATAGATCCCTGTGGCACTCCACCTAAAACATTGAGAGAGGTAGACGAGTGTCAATTAGCAACCACGCATTATTGTCTTCCGCTGAGATACGTAAGAACTATTTTACAGGATTCTAAATAAAACCTAAGGCGATTTGTCAGCTTTCTACATAAAATTGAGTTGTTAACAGTGTCAAAAGCATTTGAATAATCTAACAGCATCAACAGTGTAATATGGTCAATGTATATTTATTATTTCTTCAGTGACAAGAAGTAAGGCGGATTTGCAGCTGCGTTTTGGGTCGAAAACTAAACTGACACGTACTTTACACTTTTTGTTAATGTTCTTATAAAGTTCAGAGAGCTATTGATAGCGGTTGATTCCTCTTCAGTGATGCAAGCAATGAGTAAGGCAACGTTTGGGCGATGACATGGATGTGAACTTTTTGTTGAGTGCATCACAATCGAACTCGCTATCTGGCTTTTTAGATTGCTTACCAATACCGATTTATAGTCTTTTCTCAAACTGGATTTTAATGTTTCATAGAGTTCTGAAACATGATGTTGACTCACCTTGGAGAATTCTTTTAAGTTGTTTTCTTAACCGCTATCTATCGGTATATGTCCAAGTATTTATTTTTTGACGTCCTAGATCACTTTTAATCGTCCGCGTTACAAAAACTCTGTTGCAGACAATCTACAGCTTGGTCGATTTTGTTGTACCGAAATTTTCTGTACAAAGGTGGAAGCGATATGTTCTATTCAATATCCCTCTGTACAGTTTTTCAACATTCAATCTTGCGTAGGTCTCTGGTAGTTGAACTATTTGATGGTCTAATTCATTGGTTACTTTAGTGCACATTCAGCAGGTCGGAAGTTGGCATAAGTAAGTCTAGCGTCGATGCTGTTCTGGGAAAGGATTGCGATAAGGCCACAAGATATTATTCATCACCACTGATTTTTATCCAGTTCATTCGGTATTTGTATAACTTTTTCTTTCTTTTTCGCTAGAAAATGTCAAATTGCGTCGTTCTTAGACGTGGTGTTAGTTCTTATTAATTAAATGTAAGCTAAAAGAAAGCCGAGATATGAAAGCTAGAATCAAATAGACAATTTGTCTAAAATCTTTCTGAAGCCTATACGAGGGCGGTTCGATAAGTACTTAGCCTCACCGCCCGATGGTGCCAGTATCGCAAGAGAGATTTACTATCGCCTAGTACATTTTGTAAGACATCTACTGTCAAAATTTCAGCCGAATCGGAATCATAGTTTTGTTTTGACCATGTGCGGAAGACAGCTTGTACACGAATTTTAGAAAAAGGGAAAAAGAACAATATTGGTCGGTGATTCGATTCTTGTTTTTCGAAGAGAAATCACGCAGGGAAATCAAAGAGCGCTTGGATACTGTGTACGGTGACTATTCTCCTTCGATGGCAACCGTCGAAAATTGGTATAAAGAGTTTCAACGTGGTCGCACATTGGTTTTTGATGAGCTTCGCCCAGGTGCCCCGAAAATGGCTACCACATGTCAAAAATCCACGAAACAGTAGGTATCTCAAAAGATCATGTGGTTCATATCCTCCATTAAATTTTGGGCATGAGAAAGCTGTCGGTACGTAATTGCCGCGTTTGCTCACTGCGGACAACAAGCGCAACCCTGAGACCAAAGGCCAAATTGGTCGAATTGCACTACGAACTGCTGCCTGATCCACCGTATTCTTCAGATTTCGCCCCATGCGACTTTTTTTGTTTGCAAACTTGAAAAAATCACTCACCGAGCAAAAATTTGAGTCGAATGAGGATGTCATCGCCGCCACGGAGGATTACTTTGCAAACCTATTTTTCGGATGGGTTAAAGAAGTTGTAGCATCGCTGGATCAAGTCTATCGAGCTAAAAGGAAATAAGAAATAAATTGCCACTTTTCCAAAATTTTTGTTTTTCTTTTGTAGGCTAAGAACTTATCGGACCACCCTCCTATATATGCAAAATTGGATGAACATCTTGAAGCATTAACAGGCGCCTAAGACATGAGCTTCAAAAAAAGCGAATATATCACACCCTTGTATAAAATTGTTTCCTATCGCTCTAATCTGGGCATCCTTTATTAGAGAAAGTGATTCATTTTAGTGATTAAGGGCAGGAAATCCCTTTAGGTCCACCGGAAGTGTCATTGTTTTAATCATATTCTTGTTCAAAATACTAAAATTCTCTGCACTAAATTTTAAGCAAACCGGATCAATCCTTTAAGGCCTAACTCAATGGATACAATGCACTTGCAGACGCAAGAACGCACAAGACAACCAAAGATATCCTGACGAATAACACTTTTTTGAATTTCTCAAAATGTTCCACTGAGCAAGTGTGAATCCTCCTTGATAATTTTATTAAAGTATTCTGGCTTCTTTAAGTCTGAGAGACAGTTGAACCAAAAATTTGATTCGCGGTCGAAGCATGCGATCGGTCTGGGGTTAATTAAACCGTATGTAGGTCCACTAAACCAATTTTCTTCAAATTTGGTACAGAGTTGCGTATGTGATTCCCAACAAGAGAAACAAAATTCTTTATAATCTCAAAAACGGCTCTAAAGATTTTGATTAAACTTCGTACTAACTAATTGTAATAGAACTTTGCAGAGAGCACATTCCAAACTAAGATTCAATTTTTCAGTTTATAAAGCATGAATGAGGTTATTTCCATAGACGTTTAGCTGACGAAATCATATCCAAGATGAAACTATTCGTATAAATGGAAAACACTCATCTCATCCATCAAAACAAGCGCACACCCTCAAAACATCATTGCAACACTCAATCATGCCACATAAACTAATATTCAACTATCAAAGGAACATCATCTCGAAAGCAACGAAAAACCCTCAAAAGGCGGAAGAGATGCAGTTTATTGATAAGATTCAAACATCCCTCCAGTTAGAGGACCTGTGGGGACTAATCCTCCGAAAAATGTCCTCATCTAACCCATGAGAGACTTCATGCACCTAGCAGTCAAATGTAGACATTTCTCATACATATGTGCTCGGTTCGGCTCGACCAAAACCCATGTTGCGAGGTACCCAAAACGGTTTTGTCATATCGCTTATACATGGAAGACAAGTTCAAGACTTTTGCTCTTCCCTACCGCTCCTTGTATTGCCACCGTCACGTTAGTCACCGTCACCATCGAGCAGGTAATATACAAAACAGCCAATTTCCAACAACACGACACCAAATAGAGAGGGGCGCGTCGATTAAACGGCGCTGTAATTAATGTCTCATAATTAGACATAATGTTCAACATGAGTCCTTTCCATTTTGGCCAGAAGCAGCCAAGTAAACCAACAACAACAAAAACAGCTAGAAAAAAGACCATGCAGCATGGGATTTTGTCACAGCAATGTCGCATATGGATGCATCGGACACCGCACCGCGCCGCCCACCGGTCCAAGCAGAGCTTGTTGGGAACACCATCAAAGACCGAACCAAACGAAAACAACAACGCCACCGGTCGTCCATATCCAGCACGTTAGCTTGGCCGATAACCATCTTGACAACTTGTAATAGTCATTAAGATCGTGGAGCCCGATAATGTTTGTATCTATTAATTTTGCTGAGGTGCTCTCTAGCGCTCGGAAGAAGGAAGGTGCGGGTGTTTAACGGCCACTACGACGACGACGGACACGGACGGTGCGGTTGAATCTTGGAAATGCATGTTGTGTTATAGCTGTTGCACGGTGGAGGCACCTCATATAAATTTGTGCTGCCTGCACCTGTCCCATGCGAGAAATTGTGACACATTGATCGCAACCAGAGACACCATTATGCGGTGTA
This sequence comes from Philhelius festivus, assembly GCA_963931855.1. Taxonomy (NCBI): domain Eukaryota; kingdom Metazoa; phylum Arthropoda; class Insecta; order Diptera; family Syrphidae; genus Philhelius; species Philhelius festivus. The sequence continues at coordinate 167,219,692 of OZ007555.1, read as the reverse complement.
AGTGATGCAAAAAAAGTATTCTTATGTCTTGGGGGGCAATCAAGTTGTGGGCTAAAAGCTTCCAGTACTACCTCCGGGAAGTAGTTCCATGCAGCCCGATTCCTATCGGATTACTGCATGATTTGACTTGGCAGTGGTGGCGCAGCAGTGGTATGGTGCTATTTTAATGTACATCGAGTGTTATAAATAACCATCGGTCGTTACGGGAGTAATTAATATTTTACGGCATTTGTTTGTGCTCGTAAATCCTTCTAATGGCTTGAACAGATCGTAATAAGGTTTAACCATGGTGTAATGGCGTCGGCGAAGCAAGTCCTCCCAAGGCCAAGATTTTTCTGAATGTTGTTTTTCGATTGCATAAGTTACATGCTTTTACAATTAATGGCATCGGCTAGGCGACAGGATTTTTGGTGTGGAACCGTCTTGGTAATTCAACCTTAAATGCCTGGACGTGGGAATTGAAAATTTGTCTCTAAAGTAAGTTTTTTTTTTTTGCAATGAATCGTAGGTAAACCTATATAACTGTTTTATTTGAATTGTCATTGCAAACTAAAGATAGAAAATTCAAAGCATTTTATCAGAATTTGATGATGATAAAAATAATCCCAAGTTTACGACAATTTTTTCCACTGGTTGAATGTGACAAATGAACATTTTATTGGTAAACGGTAACTCTCACACCCCTGAAGTGGATTACCGACATCCCATTATCCGGCCCGGGTTTTAAAGAAAAATGTATACTAATTTGATAAGAGATTGCATACGTTAGAATAAGTATTTGTCGTAAAGAATCGGCATGAAAGCAGGTTATTGGTTTCCAGTCCTAAGAGAGTATTGACTCAAACGTAAACCTTAAAATGTAAACCTAGTGCGAGCGTTAGGAAAAAAAGGAAAATATTAAAGAAGAGCTACCAGTGTGAAATGGTTTTGAAGTTATAGATATGAATTGGGAAGAAAAACCAGAGCTTCGAGAACTTTCGACATTCGCGTAGTGCGGCTGAAGAAGAAATCTCTGTACGAAACAGTATGTCTGAAATTGGGTAAACTGATAAGAATTTCATGTATCACGATTATTACGGTTGAATTACGAGGAGGAGAAATGCAATTGGCTATTTCACTAGAACATTGTTTATAAAAATAAGCATAAAATAAACATAAAACATTGTGGCGGTGCTCGAGAGAATAAAATGTTTCTGTTATAGTTTTATCACTTATCATTTTACAGCTCCTTTTTTTTGATTCTATCCAACAGACTCAAGTGGGGTATTGCAGCACCTGCCCAAAAATGTGAATTATACTCAAGCTTTGGAGGAATAAAGGCTTAATTATAGATTATATAGCCACATCAGATGCTGAACCTCATGGACATCAGCATAGGGATGAGTTTCGCTTCAACGACAAATTTAATTTTTGAAGCTTTCCACCTGGTTTTTGATTCCTCATTAGACAATACTATCGAAATTAGTATTTAATATGCTTATCATACTCGTACATACGTTCCTGTTCTAGTTCAACACCCGAAGAACAAAGGCGTGAATCTGGAAACGAATAAGAGAAGTTGAAAATACTGCCATCAGCAAAACAACTTAATGAATTAGAAGTATCACACAGAAGATCACTGATCGAAAAGAAAAAGAGAATCGGAGACAAAACGGAGCCCTGTGGCACACCAACATTTATGATAGCAATATCAAATCTGAGACAACTTGTATTGAACGGTTCAAAAGGTAGCTACTACTCTAAAAGATCTTGAAGCTTAATGCTAACTACAGTGGAACACATACGAAACGAAGCCTGTTTAAGTTATTGGATTGTTCAAGTTACTGAGAAAAATAAGAAGTGTTCGTTTTTATATGTATTCAATTTATTTTTTCTTTAAACCCATTCTGAACTTTTAAACAAAAAACACGCACTTCAAAGTCTTGCAAAAAATTTACTGGAGAATTTTTTTAAAACGTTCTTGCTTGCTCAAAATTTACTGGAAAATAAATAAAGCCTTAGACACATACACAATAACAAAAACAGATTACAAATGTAATAACATACAATTAGGAATTTCAAACTTCTGTTGATATAAAATTTAGTTGTTTAAGTTAAGGAGTTTCAAATGTCTTGATTATTCAACTTATAGAGTCCGCAATAAAAAAGTTCAAGGAAAAGAGTCTTAAAAATTGCCTGTTGAAGCTACAGAATACATAAAAAGGAAAACAGCATGTTCAAGTTATGGATTGTTTAAGTTATCGTATTGTAGTATTTTCACTAGGTTCTTTAAATAAAACTTATTACTCTTTTTAGTATCTCTTCTTTATTTACACTTTCCAATTCAAAACAGTAAATCTCAATTTGTAATCAACTCAAATAACTTTATTCAAATTCAAATCACACTTATTATAAACACAATCCAATAAGCAATACTTTTGCACACTTTCATAATCCAAAATCAACTGTGTCTCGCTCACCATGAACACTCCCTTAAATGGTAGAAAGTTTGTTGTCAAAAGTGGCAATGTAACTTCTACCGCAGTCTTCGATATCAAGAATGGTCTTCAGCAGGGAGCGGTGAAATCGCCGATTCTATTCAGCATTTACACCAGCGATCTGATAGGTAGTCTAACTCAGGCAATTGCGTATGCCGATGATCTAATAGCGTACAGAACAGCTCCAAAAGTTGAGGACATCAGAATTCTTTTGCAGCGTGACTTCGACAAGATTCAGCGATATTGTGATGACTGGAAGTTGAAAATAAACTTTCAGAAATGTGAAACTATTCTGTTCAGGACTCCGTTGGCTAGAGCCTCTAGGGATACTAGAAAGAACTGGCGTAAGCTGATGATCGTAGGGCCGCACCGGCAACCACTGACGAGTAAAAGTGTGGTAAAGTACCTTGGCATCTGGTTGGATCAGTATTTGTATTTCGATAGACATATAAATGCTGCTCTGAACAGGGCTAGGGGAGCCTTTGCCCTGACGAAACGGTTGTTTTACAGCAGCCGGCTTGACACCAGGGTGAAGGTGATTTGCTACATGGCCCTCATCCGGCCGATGATTGTCTATGGGTGCCCGGTGTGGTTCAACGTCGCCCCATCTCAAATGGAAAAGATTCGGGTGTTTGAGAGGCAGTGTCTTAGACGTTGCCTTGGATTGCACAGAACACCAGAGTCGGAGTACAAACATTATTATTCAAACGAGGTTCTATACAACGGGGCCAACATTAACAGAATCGATAATTTTTTGATAAAGCTGATTCGGGGTCACATTGCAAGAGCGATGTCCTCGACCAACAACCTAATTTTTGGGGCTTACTACCCAAAACGATGATTACTATGAGAGTGTACGTATAAGCGGCTTTATCCCACCCGATGCATTTCTCTACTTAGACAGTCGAGGGTTGATCCAGGATAGAATGGCGATTCCGCTAATCTACCACGTCAGCCGGAGGACTGTGGATAGGCGGCTCCTTTATAGTCGAGACGTCCTCGCACAAAATGGAGCAGAGCGCCTTCGGTTCAGTAGGACTGTGTCCGATCGGGACCGGAGGGACAGGGTGAGACAGGAGAACCTGTTTTGGTGGTTGTGTAATAATGATAGGGAAAGTTGACAAAGACTTTTGTATGTCTTGGCCGACTTACATAGAATTAAGTGTACTTTTTAGGTAGGGACAGTCGGGGTGGCACCAAAAAAAAAAAAAAAAATAAATAAAAAATCTACACATTTGTGTACAAAAAAAAAAAAAAAAAAAAAAAAAATTGCTGCTGTGGCTGTTCTAGTTTTTTAAGTAGTTTAGGTTTATTTTAAGTAGTCTTAGGTAGTTTTAATTAGTTTTACTGTAGTTTGTAAGTTTTATATATAAAATTTAAAAAAACAAGTTCAGAATCCGAGTTTTTTACATTTTCTCGAGAAAACAAAAAAATTGATATACATAATTTAAATTAAAAATAGTCTTTAGGCCGAAAGGTAGTAGAATTAAGATACAGTTTAGCTTAGGGCGCCCGCATAGGGCCAGTAAGTTAGTTTTAAGCTATTGGATAATTAGGCTAGTTTTTATGAATTTTTGTCTAGCTTTAAGATAGTTTTAAGATTAATGAAAATAAAAATGAATTAAAAAAAAAAAAAAAAAAAAAACTCAAATTAGTTGTTCTCGAAAGTTCTTGTCTTGGAATGTTCTAGATGGTTGGAATAAGGGGAAATACATTTGACATTGGAAAAAAGCTTTTTGTTTCTTCCATAAAGTATAAAGCTCTGTTCACAACAGTATGTTCAAGTTAGCGAGAGTCCACTGTAGTTCAATATTCTTACTTTCTCCAAAGCTATTTGTGCCACTATTCGGCGAGTTATACAATCAGATTACCAGTGGACGCATTGCCACGAAAGCTTTAATGCCGGTCATCAAGAAGATTCATTGTTCAAGATTTTTCTTGAGCTGATAGTTAACCAGCGTTTACATGAACTTGGAAACAATAAGTGCAATTGGACGATAAATTAGAGACGGAAGAAGATTGCCCTTTCTAATGGACATCCTGATGGAAAAATGCTGTTTTCCATCTACTCGCAACCGGTAAAGTTGGACAAATGGAAAAATTTGCACAATAGTTCTGCTAGAGTTGAAGAAGAGCTAGTCAGAACAATGGGAGGATTACTATCCGGACCAGTGGATTTATGTACTTGCAACTCTAATCAGGTGGTTAAATTAATAACAGAAAAACCAGAGATTGAGGTATAAACATTTTATGGCGACAAATAATTCCCCCATGTAGAGATAAATAAGGCTGGGAAAAAGTTCGCAAAACCAAAAAGGACTGATTTGTACATTTTTTTTTCATTCTGAAGATTAGTCGAAATGATGTAAAATATAATTATAAGCGTTAGTACTCGTTATTACCATATAGTAAACCATTTTTAACAAATTCACAGAACAGAGCTTTTTTAAGTGATAAAAACAGCGACTGGAAGACAAAAGATAATTTTTCAAGATTGATATGTGTTTGGTTCATTTTAAATTTTGGTCAAAAGTAACGCCAAGGTACAAGTATTTGAAGTCTTCTACACTTTCAATTATAGGCGTATTTTATTGGTAATGTATACATATTACATAGTGCAGTAATGATAGTCCGAATAAAATGCTTTTTTGACTGCATATACACTTTTACTTTAAATTTTAAAGTTGGTATGCTTTGCATTTATACCCGTTTCAAAATCAGCTGATTTGGAACAGAAGTAAAATAAATATGTAAATTCTTACAAAGATAATACAAATTGAAATGAATAAAGATTCAAAACAGAAAAGGGCTATACATAATTTCTGAGTTTCTTTTAACAAATCATCTTAATTTAGTAGGTATTTCAGACTCATTAAGTGAACAAAGTAAAAGGAAACGAAAACCAAAAATGAAATATATACCTACGTATAAACAATCCACTTTTGAATAAGCTAAGGGATGCGTTGGAAAAGTATACGTTTTGATGTGGTTTATGATGAATTAACATTACTGAAAAATTTGTTGTCAAACAAGTGGCAAAATTGTGAATAAAATCAAATCTCAATGGCATGTATGTACACAAATTCAAATTAAGGGCTCGGTGCCAGAAAAAAATCATTTTCATGTCCTTTTTAATCGTTTGACATCGCAGCCATCCTTCGATGATTTTCATACGCTCACGTGACAGATAGGGAACATACACACGCATTGAGTGGCAAAATTTTGACCATTGACTATTAACGTTTACCGTCTAATCGTAAATTAATATTTCAAACCACATAATTTTGCTCTTGTGAAAATTTACCATAAAATGAACAAATATCACCGAACACATTCTCGAATAATCAAAATCTGTCAACCTCACGAAAAATAAAACTTTTGCAACCAATTTGAGTGTCACTGTAATCCAGATGCTCCAAATCTTTATCAGCACTATTATGTGCAGTCCTATTACTGCCTAGTTTATACGCACTATTCCTTTGTTGTTGTTTACTGTGTAAAATTTTACTGCGCTGCCCATACATTTCCCAATAAAAAACGAGTTATAAAACAATTACTGTTACAGTCGACGCCCTTAACAAATGATTGAACTCTTTGAGTACCGCATATGCCGTAAATGAAAAATTATAGGAATGTCTTGTGATACTTTGCGAGTAAGATTAAAAAACATAAGTTTAGTTTTATTACTGACGATAAGCTCGTGTTTCGCAAATCCACATCTTAGTAGGTGAATATCATGATTTATACGAGTATCACAGATTTGATTTAAAGGACTGGAAGAGCAATAAGCAATACCGAGATCATCAGCAAATGCTCTGATTTCACCCATAAAAAGAAGTTCAAAAAGAGAATTAATATATATATGAAACAAAATTGGACCAAGTATACGGAACCCTGTGGAACTCCCAAGTGGCTAGACTTAGGGCAAACTAACACTGGACCTAATTTGTACACACTGTATTCTATTTGTAAGATAAGACTCAAACCATTTTAAAATGAATCCCCGAAAACCAGCTTTATCAAGTTTATCTAATAAAATATTATGTTTTACTTTAGTAATATCTACAAAAAGTCTAGCACAACATTTATTGCTATCTAAACCACTTTGCAGAATGCAACAAAAGTCTAAAAGGGCATTTTCATTAGAACGCCCAGTCCTAAAACCAAATTGCTTTGGACTGAAGAAGTTAAATTTGCCAAGATAAGACAGCATTCTTGTTTTTATAAGCTTCTCAAATACTTTTAAAATTAAAGGTAGCAACTAAATTGAACTATAATTAGATTTATCTTCGCTGCAACCTTTTTTGTATAAAGGAATAACTATGCCACCTTTAAGTTCATCGGAAAATTTCGGGTAATACTCGTGCTTCAGGGAACGCCCATTAGTGTACCATTGAGACCAACTTCGGACAAACTCTTTATTACAGAGATTTTTTTTTTTAGCCGGACTACACGAATGTGAATATTTCTCTCCCGTCACGATATTCAGATATTTTAAGCCAATTATTCAAACGGGCGCCCAGAGGTAAAAAAATGTAAGGGTATAACTACCTCTTTTTCTGTCCAATAAAAACAAATAGAAAAGAATACATATATACATCCTAAAAATCTATAAGCCGTACTAAGATACAAAATGTGGATGTAGTTTTAACACAAAACGAGTCGACAAACCTGGCTTAACCACATCAATCTAATGAAAAGAAATCCTTGGAGTCTTCTAATCTCAGTCCTTTGTTAGTAAGCAAGTATACTCGTATTTGTTTGGATTAAGATTGGAATCAAATCTACAAGATGCAACTTTAAATTGAACCCGCCATACTGAATTTTTATTGGCAATACTTTGAGAGAGCACATGATAATTTAGCAACAAAACCATTAGAGTTGAAGCATTGTGTTTGAAAAACAAATTTAAAGGGCAAGGACGACAACTGAAGTTAAATAACGACCTGGATAGAACAACAATCTTTATAGTGGCGAATCAAAACTTGTCGAACATAAATGTAAAAGTGCAATTACACAAAGATACGCTGATTTCTCCTCGTTCGAAATGAAAAGAATTAATGGATTGTTATGTTTACCTCCAAAACATTCATTGAACTCGGAAAGACGTCGCCTTCAACACAAATTTCTTTTGTTCACAAGACCTTGAGAATTCCTTCCTCAGAAATATTTATATCCAACAGAAAAGTAGAAGCCTTTTTCGAAAGCGACTTCTCCCCAATGTTATACTTAATTGTTTTTCTTTAATTCAAGGGAACTTTACAGCTTCATTAACTTCGCATTCTGGTCAATATATACACTCCAGGACATTTCACTCGAATTCTTGGGGGAATGTAAAATGATTTATGTTTTGGACAAAGCTACGTACACTCGTACCTACACAATAATGGCCTTTTTAAACGTTGCATTTACAAAAGCAAAAATCTCAATATCATCCTGTGCCAGCTCTTGTAATGAAGTTCAGTTCTCTGCTGTCAAATACAACACTCTTGTGAGCTATGATAATTAAATAGTGGTCCTTGCTCTACCAGCAGAAGCTGCAATACCGTGCGCCTCCGCTGTCCGCTGAAACACTCTCAACAAATCTTGATTAATTTACGATTAAATATCAGTTTTGTATTGCTTCTCCACCATTGGGGTATCGGATTTGCTTTTGTGTGCCCGCGAGTGCGAGTCCTCCTGCAATTCGACGTTTTTCAATTTATCTTAATTACGCCGGAACATGGAGACCAACGTATTAATTCCCACCATCGCTGTATAGCTCCTCCGGCAGACAGCCGCAGCTAAATGATGTTCCGTTTGGTAATCGCTGAGTCTGCGCAAGGCGAGATGTGAGAATCACCACCAGGTGAAGTGGAACCTTTTTCCTCATTTCATGTATGTTTTCTGGAATCAACAACGACAATGATGGTCAGTTAGTAAATATTTTCATTTCGTTTATCGAATTCTTGCATCAGGATAGCTTTGTGTACTCAAAAGGAACAACTCGGGTTTTGTTTGATCAGCCAGAGTTCTCTCTTCTGCACCTGTTCCAATGATCTTGTTCGATTTCACTTTCTTATTCGCGAAATGATTCAGAAGTGCACGCGCCCGATAATGACTTTCAAAAATAGTAATTTTTACCGACATCTTTTTGGGGTCATTATGTCAGGAGGCTGACGTGAAATAATTTGATTATTTTTTTCTGCGAAGAAAATAATCTGGAATTCACTGTATTGCCTGATGTCGTGCTATACTCAAGATGTTGCTGTCATAATTCGTGCTAAAGTTTAAATAAAGATTATGGAGATTTATTTGTTTGCTAAGGCGAAGTGTTATTTTTTGGAAATGAAAGTGCAAAGCTTCGTTTCAAAGAGGATTTCTGTGGAAATTTAAAAGATGCAATATGAGAAATTGTTTTACATGTCATACAAATATGTATCATAATATTATCCGACCAAGACACAGGTGGATGGGGCGCGAATTTGTGGAAAATACCGTCAAGCCAAACTTAAGTAATGAAATTAGTACATATTTGTAAAAATTAGTGAAATGACGAATGATCAGTACAGAGATGTATTTGTATACTTGTACATCCCTGGGCTGAGATATTTTGTCGATTTAAAGAGCATCGAAATGGTCAACATCGAAGGCCAATAGTGTAAGAGGATGATGACAGGTTGACGCGGTTATATGTTTTTTTTTATATTAAAAATAAAGTTTATTTTCATGCTACACCGTTTGCTTCATTACTTTCGCAACTCACATCTCTGCTTTCTGATTAAGTAGCAAATATTCCAAAATAACCGTCATTTCTACTGCTCTCTAATGTCTTGTCATCAATAATAATATTAATTCAACCAGCCGATCGCCAGCGAACTTTGAACGTCATTGGAACATGTGAAGTCATAGAAAAATGTAAACAAATTCAATTTACATTCAACGGCCTTACAGTTCCCATTCAGTTTTGACGCAAATACAGCATAATATGACCTACTTCGGCAGACGAAAACCACCAGTCGTTCGGCAACGACTCGGTCAATATTAATTGATTGCCACCAGGGACTTTCTACCAGCCTGCCGTTTTGCCACCAGGGACTTTATACCTGCCGATCTAAACCAAAGCGTTTTACCTGGTGGTTCCTGCTGATGTACCAGAGCGTTTAACCTGCTTCTCTGAAGTGCCATCAGGGGTGCAGTACCTGTCCACCATTGCCAGAATTATCGAATAATCGAAGGCCAGTTTTCCCGATACCTGAACATCAGGAGTGAACTTCATCAGAAACCGAAGTACAAGAATACCCGTAGACCGAAAAATCGCTTAACACAAAAGATCCACTATTATATTTGAATTAATTGAATTAAAGAGAATGATTTGTTTATAAGAGTTGTTTCCTAATAAAGATTTTGTCATAAGGCTTGAAAGACCTTTTATCTGAAGTTTGTGTTCATTTAGAAAAACTCTGGCAAGACCGGCGAGCAAAACCCCGGCTGGAAACTAGAAAGCACATCCCAAGATAGAAACTAGGAGACCTATTACTAATAAATCCAACTTCATAAGCATCTTAAAAACTCAGGTATTATCACTCTTAAAGATAGATTTAGATATGTAGATAAATAGTTAAGTTTTTTTGTTTCTAAGAAAATTTCAAAGTATACAATTATTTGTAAGTCATTGCTCAGCACATAGATACGTATTTTACCACTGAGATTCAATACTACGTTAGTGAGAGACTTTAAGTTAAGCATTAATACAATTGAAGGAAAATCTTAAAGTTAGAAAAAACGTTCATTCCAATTTTGCTTAAAGATATATAACAGATAATGTTTTAGGAAAATTAAATGTATAGATAAACAAAATTTGGAAAAAATATATAAACCTCTACGAAGAGGTTTGGCATGCCTCAGTTTTGGGAGTTCCTTCCAGTTTTTTGCTCATTTGGCCTTCTCTTCTATTTTGATTTCGTTTTTAATCCGTTTTCTCCTATTCAGCAGTATCCATTAGAGGAGTCCTTGCGTCTATTTTTGCTAGGGAGTCTGCCTCCTCATTTTCCTGGACACTTACATGTCCAGATACCCAATGAAGCGAGACATTATAGTGTTCTTGCAAATTTCGTTTAGCCTGGCCTACACATTCCCACACTAACTTAGACGTGATGGCGTATGAGCTTAGTGCTTTAAGCTAGGCTATCTGACATAATGGCAATGTTTTGATTTCGGTAATTCCTTCCGAGATTTCGACCTGCACATTCCGCTAAGGCATTGACTGACGCGACGCCTGGAAAATGCTACTAGATTAATCCATTTGTATGGAAAGTTTGATTCTAAACTGAAAATAAAATCTAGGTATATGTGATAAAAATGTAGGTTGAGCTGATAAAACTTCTGTCAATATACGTTCAACAAAACGTTTTATCAAATTGATAAAAATTACAGAAATTTGTTGAGGTAACAAACAATATTTTGTTGTATCCACAAAATTAATTTGTCAAGCAGATTGATTTGTTGAAATAACAAAAATATTTTGTCGATATGACTATATTTTTGTAGAATCTATAAAATCAAATTAACAAAATTATTTTGCTGTATCAAACACTTTTCTTGTTAATGTGACATCTCTTTGTTTTAATTATCGGATTAACAAAATTCTTTTGTTAAATCAACAAAATATTTTGTCAATTTCACAAATTTCTCTTGTTGAATCCATACAATTTTTTTTGTCAGCTTAATAAAAATGGTTTCCTTCAATTTTACACGTTTTTTTCTTTCAAAATAGCTTTTTTTGGCCTTTAAGTCCACAAATATTGGCGTTCCTACCCAGCGATCTCACATGAACTCATCTGTCAGAGCCTTGTCAATACGCAAGGTTTGTTAAATTCAGTTCATCTTGCATCGATTTTTTGACAAAAATAAAATGTGAACTATATCAAACCAAGATTACAAAAAAGTTTTGTCATGATCAAATATTCGTAGAATTTTTTGTTTTGAAAATGAATGCCTTACAAAATAGTTTTATCTATCTGATAATATAATTATAATTCATCAGTATGTAGATATTACAAGATAACTCTAACTCAAAAAAAATATTTATCATTTTAACAAAAATATTTTCATTTTCTGTTAAATTGGCCAAAAAATTTACAAAAACATTTACAAAACTGATTTTTTGTAGATACAACAAATATTTTGTTTATTCATCACAAAAAAATTTGTGGATGTGACTAAAATCTGTTTTATTTTGTTTTATTAACAAATCTTGGTTTGTTAAAGTTACAATATTATTTGTAGTGTACAATTTATTAAACTGACAAAAAATCATGCAGAATTACACATAACAATTTTTGTGAAATCAACAAAATCATTCTTTCGTATTGATAAAATTCCATCAAAACGATAAAATTGTTTTGTTGAAGGTCAACCAATATTACCTAGGAATTTATGTTCAGTGTAGTCCCAAAAATTCCAGCACCAGTCCCTTGTGTAGTTCTCGAACCATCCTTGTACCACTTTATGGCATTGGCTTTGAGTGTGTAGTTTTCTGATTTTCCTACGCACTCTTTTTTGCAACTTAACTCCGTTTCAAGAATTTTTAAAAGGTTATACTTTGTAGGCTATCATGCAACCCATAGAAATGTCAATAAGCTTAGTTACTGCCGACTTTAAGAGGCAGTCCCTTTCCATGTGACTTATACATTTGACGGACTTAGTACCTTCGTTGACAAATCTCATATTGTCTCCCTATGTGATGTCTATAGCTTTTTGTAAGGCATTAGGAATTGTCCAATTCCCTTTCTACTATTCAGATCCACGGACAAATCCACTATTCTCTCTGTAAAATGAAGATTATAAGGTCCCGAACTTTAAATGTGATCCGCAACGAGGCGCTGATATTCATCGAAGACATGTATCTGCTGATTTGCGGCAATGTGTCGAGTAAATTGGGAATACCAGAGTACAATGATTCGATGGATAATGTTTTTGACCGAGAATTCCAACGCAAACGAGATTTTGATTGAGATCCTTTGACTCTATTCCACTGCTGAATCCCATCCTCAGCCATAGAACTTTTAAGACACATGAATGAAAAGTACAATATGCACTCTCCATGACGATGGAAACTCATAAATTTCCCCTACAAAACCGTGTCGTCATGGCGGTCCGCCAGCTGGATTCAAGGGCGAACGCTGACGTGAATACATTACTACAGTGAGTACTATCACTGGTACTTTTTTTAAGCATCAAAACGCTTTTTTTCTTAGAAGCGGAGAACTTAAAATTAACAACACTCGGTTTTGTGTGCGGTTTGAAAGATCTTGCTGGGTTTTAGGTTAGTTTGATTTGGCAATTCATCGTACATAAATAGGCTCACGCCGCCGCCACCGCTGCGCCGCCGGAGCAACGTTTGCAAATTGTCTAATTTCATTTTGAAAAACATGGTTCAATTTGAGAAACACCAACAACAAACAAACAGAACCTTTAAATTTTCTAAACTCATACAAATTCCATATACCTTCTCATATGTACTAGTAGAGCTCTCGGCTATTTGCTATACAACATACCACAATGTTGTAAATCTCAACAAAACATCAGCCAACATAAGCACAGGTGCCATTTGTTCCACAATTTATCCGACCACCTTTGGGGAAAAAAATAAAACTATCCGACATAAAAACAAAAAATCCTCGCCAGTCATGTTATTCGGACAGATGTAAGAAAAAAAAAACTATTCTTTGGCCAATAACATGTCCCTGTTCCATCTTAGCCATGTAACTTACTCCTGCCACCGAAAATAGACTTCCCATTCCCATTCTTAGGTTGGGATCATGCAGCAAGTAAACCACAACAACAACCACAATCATGCCTCTTTAGATGGTTATCTCTTTTCTAGCCCAACACCAGGAACATTGCATTTAAAAATGAAGAGGTCAAAGGGGCTTTGAACATGCTATTCGCAAGAAGTTCGCTGACATTCAATTTCACCTCCACAAGTTAGCAGCTCTCTGTGTGTCGTCCTCATTGTCCTCTGTCTTCATCGTGCTCTTGTTTCCTTTTTCTTTGTGGTATATTTGTAGTTCTTGAAGGTTTTAATGAATTTCACCGGTATTTATTTTTTAAAGATATAAAAAAAAAATAAATCATCCGAGGAAAATTTCATAGGAAGAAAAGCTAACTTTAAGTAGTGGCAAATTTAAGAGAAGGACGGATTGATCGGTTGTTCATGTTTACGTTTTTTTACTCTTTCAATTTTTATGTCAGGTGTCAGGGCCTCCAAAATATGAAATAATAATCTATAATTTTCCCTCTGCCTAACTTTAACTTTGACAATTTGTTTTGCCGATGACTCTATCCTCAGCTGCTCAAACTCGTTCCCTAATTCATATCCATCTCCTTCAAAAGTGGAATTGCAACCGTACCGGAGTATGCAAAATCGTGTGAAGTTTAGTGCTTCTAAACACAATAATGTCTATTGTCGTTGAAGCAGAATGTACCTCCTATGCCATTGTCCTTAAATATCATTTGCATCGAAGTAAGCGAAAAGCTCTAAGTTAGTATTTGGTTTGTGTGTCAACGACAATCTTCGTTGGAATGACAACATTCTCGACACCAAAAAAAAAGACCCTAAATGCTTAATATTTCTCTATTGGTGTAAGTAATTTTCCACCACTTTTATCTGGCTACATCTTTGGGCAGGTGAAGTCCAAACTTCTTTAAATTTATTGGATAGAATTTAGAAGTGAGCGTTATAACTGAAACAGTACTTTCACGGAATCATTCCCATACCCTCGTACCGTTAAATGATTCGAAAAATTTACAAATTTAAGTAATGGACGCATGACACTTTTTTTGTTTAACCTACTTTTTAGTTTAGTTTAACACATAGTATCTACCTATTCATATTTTATTTTTAAGTTTTATTTTTTTTCATAAATTTTTTTAAAACGTACATATCTTCTTTCTCGTCTTATGTATGTTTAATCGTCGTTTCCTTAATATAATACATACCTTCAAACAAAAAAATATAATCATTGACTCTTTTGTGTAAACATGTAAGAGACAATGGCGCAAAATTTTAAACATTTAAAACCTGCTCTAAATAAATTTTAAAATGGAAGTCGACTCTAAACATTATGAATAAAACGCGAACCGACTTTTTGTTAATTTTAAATGTCTACATAAGCTATTGGCAAATTCCTAAACGCATATCTTGCGCAAATTCTGCTAAGCAAACAGTTCCAAAATGCAAATACAAAAATCTCTGCTAAGCAGAGTGTCCCAAAATGCAATCGATGCTACTTTCTTGCGCAAATGCAGAGGCATTTGTGCAAATGTCAAACATTTCTTGCGCAATTCTCTTACATATGCGTATTCTGATTTCCACTGAAGAGGATCCTAGTGAGATCACCAGCTCAGAAGAAGATACCAGTGATTTTCCCCTACCTGGACAGAAGAGACCAAGCAAGGCTCTTAAGGACAAAGGTACTAAGCGCATTCAGCTGGAAAAGGACTGCTTAAAGAGTCCGATTAAAGTGCTAACGCCTGTCCAAACCGAAACCGAGAAGTCAGTCAAAAAGACGCTGATACCAGCTTCATCATTCTCAACATCTTCAACATCAGCAGCCACCAAGCCCGTTCCAGCTTCATCAGCAGCCACTAAGCCCATTCCAGTCCAGCCTACAAAGACATCGAATAAATCCACAGTGAGCCCAACCAAGGCCCCAGGAATGCCCCCAATTTTTTGCTATTCCGGCAACATTGCTGAAATCAGCAGGTTCTGCAAGAGCAAGGGATTGAGTGTAACGTTCAAAAACAGAAATACAAAGACGACTATTATTTCCACTGGAAACAGAGAAGCCTTCGAAATCATCAAAAATTTCCTGAAAGCCAGAAAAATCCAGTTCAACTCTTTCACACCACGCGAGGATAGGAAGAATTTACTTCTTCTTAAAGGAATACACCATACCTATGCTGCCATCGAAGTTGAGGACGAACTACGGATAGAAGGACTTCCAGTGGTCAAGGTATCCCATTTTAAAGCTAAGAGGGCCCAAGGGAAAACCTATAACAATTTTGTAGTAGAGCTATCAAAGACATGTGACATTAACGAAGTCTACACGAAGACTCTAATAATGAACCAGAGGGTGCACTGGGAGCGACTAAAGACCGACGACATTGTTCAGTGCCGGAACTGCCAGCGTTTTGGACACGTTGCCACCAACTGCGGACGCCAGTACGTGTGCGTTAAGTGTAAAGAGGATCATGAACCCGGGCAATGCCAACGTAAGGAGAACACTGGGTTGGATGTTTGGTGTGCCAACTGCAAAAAGGAAGGTCATCCAGCCAGTTTCAAGGGCTGCCCAACACTTAAGGAAAGACTCACCGAAAAAAACAAAATGTCAGCCGAAAAAAAGGCACAACATGTATTTGCTGCAAAATCAGCATGTTTGGTTACCCGCCCTGCACTCAGCTTTGCAGCAATGGTGAAAGGCGGTTCTTCGCACAAACCAACCAATTCCAGGAGCCAACTGCAACAACAGAAAATGAAACCAGCGAAGGTGATCACACCCCAAGCAACAACACCAAGAAGTAGACCAACCAAACCAACAACAACCGCACCAACAAACCTGAACACCGAAGTCCAAAGGATTTTTGGATCCGACCTACTCACGGTCATTGGAAAAGCTCGGAGTGCAGTTCCATCGAACTATGCTCAGCTTAGCGAAGGTGAGAAGTCCGTGGCGCTGGCCACCTTCATATTCCAAATATGCAATTAAAGAAGCTCCGCATCCTGACGTACAATGTCAATTCATTGTACAGCCTTGAGAAGAGAACGACATTTAATTTATGGATGAAAAACAAAAACCCGGACATCGCCCTCATCAGTGAGACCAATGTCACCAGACGCAACAACATCGACATGGCCGGCTTCAAAACCTTCCGAAAGGACAAAGATGAGGGCCGTAGAGGGACGGCAATCTACGTAAAAAAGAAGATTTGCCCCAACACCGCCGAAACCGTTATCACAGGTCTCAGAACCAGTGAAGCCACTGCCGTCACCATTAAACTTGGAAGAAATGAAACTCTTATCGTCATCAGTGTCTATTTCAAGTGCCAATCAAGCATGAGAAATATTCACAATGACCTCCAAATTCTCAACGGTGTCCTCGTGAGAAGCACATATGGACTCATCGGCGGTGATTTCAATGCCAGGCATCACATGTGGCTGGATACTACGATTTCACCTGAGGGCAAGGCGATTGTTGACTGGCTGGACGCCAACAACGACCAGCACTCCTTAGTGGTTGTTTCACAACACAAACCCACCTTTCCCAGAACACCATCAACGCTGGACTTCTTCCTGGCTTCCTCGAACCTGGTGCACACTCTTCCGGAAATCCGGAATTATGTCTGTACATTATTGCATAGTGACTCGGACCATGAAGCTGTTCAACTATCGATTAACCTCAACCAACCCATACTCCTTACAACAGAAGCTCCTGAGAATTTCATTAATTTCAGACGGCTGGATATTGATAGACTTCACAGAGACATAGAAGACAGCTTAACTCTCCCACCTTTAGACAAGAATCTTCTGGATATCGAAATCGATGCAGCAATTGTCAACTTTGAACATGCCGTATCTGATGCCCTGGACAAGCAAAAACAGTCTAAAACGTCAAAAGATAGGTACCAGCACCTTCCCGAGTACGTTCAAAATCTGTATGCTCACAGACAACGTTTAAGAAAACGTCTCCAGCGGATCCATCAAAGTGATCTGAATACAACAAACAGAAACTACCAGATAGTTTGGAATGAGCTACAGCAAGTCAACATCATGCTCCGGAACTCTATTCAATACCACAATAATATCCAATATCAGAAAAGATTACAAGCAATCAAGCCAGGACCAGATGCTTTCAAAAACATCAATAGGATCATTGGAAAACAGCCACAAATACCGGAAACCATCATCAGCAATGATACTCAAGCTACCTCGTCCCAAGACAAGGTGGACGCGTTCGCCGACTACTTCGAAGGAAACTTCACACCGAGCCCACCTACTGACCCAACTTTCTTACAAGAAGTTGAGGCGACAGTTCAACAAACACTGCAACCAAATCCGGATAGAATAAATTTTAATATTATCAATCCAGCAAATGATCCCACCGATATTCCACATTTATGCAATCTAGAGGAGGTTGTAGAAATCATCGGCAATTCTAAGCCAAAAAAGTCTGCTGGACCAGATGGTGTCTCCTACTACATCCTGAAAAGGCTGCCACAGGCGGTAATGATTTTCCTCACAATAATTTTAAACAACTGCATCAACAACTGTTACTTCCCCCAGAAGTGGAAAACAGCGAAGATTGTGCCAATTCCGAAGAAAGGTGCTTCCAACTTAGTTTCCAACTACAGACCAATATCACTTCTCAACAATATCAGCAAATTACTGGAAGAATTAATCTTACGAAGACTGAAGAAATTCTGCTGTGAAAATTCAATCATCCCTGACATGCAATTCGGCTTTCGAGAAAAACACTCAACCTTGCATCCACTGGTTAAATTCCAACACGATATTACCACAGCCCTCAACAGTAATCGTGTCACCGTCGGATGCTTTCTGGATGTCGAGAAAGCATTTGATAGCGTGTGGATAGACGGTCTAATCCACAAACTTCATCTTATGCAAGTACCTCCGCCATTAATAAAAATTCTCTTTTCTTTCCTATCTTGCAGGAAATTTTTTGTTCAAGTAGATAACTGCAAGTCAAACATGAAGACCATCAGTGCTGGAGTCGCCCAAGGCTCAAAACTAGGCCCCTTCCTCTACAACTTGATGACTTCAGACCAACCTTCACCAATTGGATGCGAGAACCTCCTGTATGCTGATGACTCGCTCACCTATGCCACATCAATGTCACCTCTAATCGCTGTCCAAAAAGTAGAAACCCACATTAACAGACTCTTCCAATTCTACCAGAAATGGGGCATCCGAATCAATACTTCCAAATCGGAACTTGTCTGCTTTAGGAGACCTTCAACTGGTAGAGGCCTTCGCACCGCAACAATTTGCAGAAATCTGGCCCTAAAACTCCCTGACGGATCCTCCATAGTGGCAAAACCAAGTGTCAAGTACCTGGGAGTGCACTTACACGAGTTGCTAAGGTTTAACCTGCACTCAAGAAATGTTCTGAAAAAGGCCAGCTGGGCCTTCAGCCGTTTGCACCCATTGCTGAAAAGAAGATCAGGTCTTAGCCAACCGACAAAGATATTAATCTACAAACAGCTCCTGCGACCAGTGATTAGCTATTCCTTCCCAGTCTGGTTTTCCATCTCGAAGACAGCTATGAAGGAACTTCAACTATTCGAAAGGAAGATACTGAGGATCTGCACTGGACTCTACTTCGACCGTCAACGACAAAAGCACTACAGGAACGAGCATCTCTACACAGAAGCGAATTTAATCCCACTGGACAAATATCTAGTTCATTCAACGAAGAAATTAATGAGGATCATCATCGACCACCCGAATCAGCTTATGAGAAGGATGACCACAGAACAACGACATCCCGAGCCGAGGTACCTCAGTGTAATGGAAACTCTGGATGACAACGTAATCATGGACAACGAGGATGTAGTCTCGTTCTACGCTGACATTGGGTCAGCCTACCACCGCGGCTAAAACGCCATCCCTGCCCATAACCCACAAAAATCACCACTGACAACCAGGAATGAACACCCTGAGGACAATACAGTCAACCAACATTTTAAATTTAATTTTTTTTTTTTTGTCATGTAAATTTTATATAAAAATAATTAAACTTAAGTCACTGTATATAGTTAGGCCCCCTATGAGCCAACAAATGTAAATTTTCATGCATATGTAGTATCTTATTAGTTGTAAGCCAAATTGTAAATAGTATGTTCAATAAAACAAAATTGAATTGATTGATTGAATTGCGTATTCTGATTTTCTATATCTGCTTTGCAAGTGTTTTGCTTTGCAAATCTTGCGTTTAGGAATTTGGCCTATACTTTAACACGTTAAAGAGTTCGTCTAACTTTAACATGAGCATTGAGAGTTATCGTTCTTTCTTCTTTGTGGTTTTCTTTATTTGTGATGTATGTTGTATTTCTATTTGGCGGACGTTCAGCGAACTTCTCACTAGAGTAAAGAGTGCGGAGAGATGACTCCTTTTCAATAGAAGAAAAGTTAACTTTCATTAAAAATCGCTATGTTTAAAAGCATCCATGCAATCGAAAGGAAGCCAAAAGAGAATCAAAGATTAAAAATCGCTTTCGTGTAAAAGCAGTCAAGAGAGAACAATTTCATCCAAAAATAATTAAAGAGGAGAATAGTTTTGAACATTCTTTTATTCGTGTACAGTGCCATTATTTCTCATCATTTAAGGATCGATTTGAATTAGATTTTGCATGATCCATGAGTTGAACGATGATCGGCTTATAGTTGAATTAAAATTAAATGAAGAAAGCATTGACATACTCGATATGGACTGCTAGTAGCTGATTACAGAATGGTCCAACGGATTACCAAACGACACTAGCCCTCGTGCCGACACTGACGGAAAATTTGAATACTATGAAATGGAACCAGTGCTAAAGGGGCTAATGTGCAAATAGTCCAATTGCCAAAGCTGAAAATTTCCCTTTTTAATTTTCCCTTTTTCATTTTTGTTTTCAACGTATAAATATATACTGCAACACAGTTTTCGTTGCATTTACTTGTATTATCTATTAACAAATATTATTATTGTTTGTACTTTTATTAAAGCAATTAGTTTCACTTTTACAAATAATTTTAATTTTTACACTAGAAATCAAGAGATAAGCTAAGATCTTTTTGGCTAGAGCGAAAATATTTGCAAAAAAATTAGTTTTGCAAATAAATCCTAATTTTGATTTAAATTAACAACTCACTTTAGAGAAAAACCAATCCTACAATTTGTATCAAATTTACAAAAAACTTTCTTTAGGTGCTTTTTATTATTCACAAATCTATCTGGATCCGGATCTTCCTTTGAAAATAAAACGATACGGATCTTAGTGACAGCAGTGTTATAAGTCCGTCTCTTTTTATCCTTGGGTTTGTAAATTTTAAATTATGTCTTGTCTTTTTACTTTACATTATAGCTTACACTACCTTGCCATAAAAAGCCATCTGTTCGCCAGTGTAATAACTGATTTTTGGATCTTTGAAATAGATCCCGATAGAAAACAGGATCCCAAATTGTTTTTGTAATACAAACATGTTAAAACTTAATCCAGATCCGGATCCAGATAGATTTGTGAATAATAAAACGGCACCTTATCTTAAACTAGAACTATAAGGCTAGGCGCGCACATTCAATTTTTAGTTTCTCAACTGCTTGGTTCGAGCAACTAAAAAGTTTGTTTTTTGTCACAAACTAAACGATTGCCTAAAATGAGTTCACTATTTTGTGTAACATATAATTATATGCACCTGCGTGGACATAAAATCATTAAGTAAACCAAAATGATTCATAAAATATTTTAAAGGGGATTTTTTTTCGAGATCCCTTAGCACTATTCTCAGCCGATTATCTCTCTAACCATAGACTAGCACCGTTTCTTCAAAGCAATGTCAATAGATGTCCTTAGTTTCTATGAGTAAACATTTCTGTTGGCACTAGTAGAACAAGAGATGGCGTTAAATATGTTGTTTATTTTTGCCACTAGTGTCGGCACGAGGGCTAGTTTCGATTGTATCCGTTGGACCATTTTGGTTGCAAATTTTGTATGAGAATTATACACAACTAGCAGTCCATATATAATAAGTCAATGGAAGAAAGAATCTGTGTATAGCAAAAAAAATATATTAAAACGCGAGAACTATCCATCATCAAAACGAAGGGTAATTCAAGTTGGCCTCAACACTGTACAGGCAATTTATATACGTTTCTGTTATGGGTTTCCTTGCAACTGCCCAAAAAACATTATTTTGACTTAGGCTGAACACACACCGGATAAAGCAAAACGTGTTTTTTTGTTTCGTGAAACAAGAGAACATTGTTTCTTATGAGACTACACACACCAAAGAAAACGAAACAAAAAACACATGTTTTTGTTTTGAAGTGTTTCGGTGGTGGTTGTCGAAAATACATGCCATTGTATACAAGCAACACACATCGAATGCAATAAAACTGTTTTGAACCACCGTCGTTGACGAAAATTGTCTACTTTCTTATGGCGCAAAACACACAAAATGAAACTAAACATAAAAACAAAATCAAAACAGAAAAACATGTGTCGTTGCCGATAACTGACCTATTGTTTTTTGCAAAACAAAATTTTGATTCCGTTCTTTTTATTTTCTTCTTTCATTGCATTTCACAGCTTTTCTCTTTTCTTATAAATAAACACATAATTTCTATTTTGTAAACACAAAATTGTTATTTGTATTTACTTACCGTAGAGTTATAATCTTTCAGACGGAGTTAAGCTTTTACGATAGTTTGTATTTTGTTTATTTCAACGCACACCAAACAAAACAAAAAAACCAAAACGTTTTGTTTTGTTGCATTCTGTTTCCCTTGGTGTGTGTTCAAATATAAAATGTTTTTTTGACTATCGAACCAAAAACGTTTTGTTTCATCCGATGTGTTTTCAGCCTTACGTGTTAATAGCTTTTGTAACTTTCAGGCTTAATTACTTTTGAGCTTACTTAAATTTGCTTGGAATATCTTCTAACTCTGGGTTATCCGAAGACTAAAAATGTTAGCCTTTTTTTATGAGAAAAATATTAGCAGGTTTTAGAATAATTGCGCTCAGTTTTCAATGCTAGTTGTAACTTTGAGCCAAACCTGCAAAAAATTGAACCCAAATTATCTCAGAAATAAAAATAATAACTTGAATTGTTAATTATCAAATATCTGTGAAAATCAAAGTGCGACACTATGGAGACGTATATAAATGCGGTACTATTCATGACTCATGAGCATTCCCTGCGGCACGAGTATTACTGTGAATTTTTTTTAGGGGGGAATGCAACTCGCTATTTCAATAGAAAATTGTTTAAAGAAGTAACGATAAAACAGTGATAGACAAGAGACATTTCGACGATGTTCCAACGAAAAATTTTTTTCGGAAATTGCTCTATCACCTATCAGCCTTAAAGCTCTTTTCTCGATTCTGTCTATACTCTGTCCAACAAAAATTGTCAGTACAGGGAAGATAGGACGTTTGTCTCTGATTCTGGTTGCATTGCCATGCATAAATCGCCGCAAATGAGAGTAAAAAACGCGTAGGGCTACCGTCTGCCGATTCAATTCAATTTAGCTTTTCCCACAACGCCAAGCGGTAAGATAATAGGCATGTTTTTTTTTTAAGTTGAAAAGCAATACGACAACGCTCAACATACTCATCTTCTTAAAATGTGTTCTCAAAAGCTTCAAATCCCAAAAGCTCCTTAATAAAAACCACTGAAAAATCTCCTTGCTTGCAATTGAGAATGATAATGGTAACTCTATTTTGATGTAGATAAAGAGCGCACGATCGTATTGAGTGACACTTGACATTGACAGTTGACACTCTTGACAGTATCTCATCAGCAGTGGGATACGACGATCGTGTTGGAGTGTACAACTTTTTGCAAAGAATTACAACAACAATTCCTTAAGAAAAGTCAGCGGCTTGCTCTTTTTTTAGTGGCATTTTTCCTAACGCATTGTAGTGAGGGTGCATCAGGCGCCACTGCTTTAGAAAAAGCTCTCCCATAAGGCCTGTACTGACAATTTTTGTTGGACAGAGTATAGTAAGTGCAAAGATGTTTGTGATGCACCAGACCAGATATGAGAATTGTTTTCTAGTTTAGGACGTACGCCTTATAAATTGTGGCCAGATCAGATGGAGAGAAAAAGTTTTTAGATCGTCTTAGGAAACCTAAGCATTTGGCCGCATTTTTAGCAATATCCAATATGTGGTCATTCCACAAAAGGTGGTCACTAATACACATACCAAGAATTGATAGCTTTTCAGTTTCTACAATGCAAGCACCACCCATGAACAATTGCAAAGGGGAATATTCTGCTTTAATGGCAAAAAACAGCTCTGAGTTTTAGAAGCATTAAATTCAACACAATTTTTAATACCCCATTTAACGATGCTATCTTGATCGGAATTTAATGAGCTCAACATATTTTGCCGTTGCAATTCCACATTCAAAGAACTAGGAATTGAATCAGGAAATGAATATGAAAAGCTGAGGGTGCTATCATCAGCAAAACAGTTAAGTGGATTAGTAGTTTCGGAAAAAAGATCATTTATAAAAATGAGAAAAAGAGTCGGAGACAAAACAGAGCCTTAGGGACACAAGCATTTATTTTACGAACTGCAGATTTGAATCCATCCAAAACCACTTGAATTGAACGGTCAGAAAGGTAATTAGAATTACTAGTCCAACGAATAAGAGATTCATCAATACCAAACGCACCCATTTTTGATAAAAGAGCAGATATATTTATGTACATTGAATTTGTATAATTTATGTCCGGATTTAAGTTTTAATCTGGATGAATCGAATGAATAATGTGTCCATTAGACTCTGTTTAAATAGTGTACAGAGTTCCTCACGGAGGAGCACAAGTCACAATCTAAACAGGGTCCTATAAAGATGCGTGTAAGCGAATCATAAGTGGGTGGCAAATATGAACATTGGCGCTATGATAGTTAAGATGACCGTAAATAAGCCGAATATTAGAGAAACGTCAAAACCCTCAAAAATGGAATTCCTCAAATTGTTTCCGTTTGATTTTCTATACATAGAATGTTTTTAATTTTATGAGTATAGTTTATTTAGCCAATGTTTCACTTTCAGATGGGGCTTTGGCACATTATGCCAAAGCGTAATAATACAGAAATACATAATTTTCCCTTTTGTTATTAGAACCCTGGAAATAAGACTTTCTTACATAGCCCCCTTTGAAATATAAAAAAATCTCTCTTCCTGTAATTCATTCAACAAAATTCTTGCTTCAACCAAGTTGCCTTCCGGAAAACATGTGCACATCCCGGTAAAATACACCTCTTCAATTTATCTGAATTCTCCATCTCTTGGGAATTGATTTTTCCTTCAAATCATGCCGTGTTGATCACAAAAGTGTGATGCTATAAGGAATCGATTTAACAACACTAGAGCAGAGATATCAGGCTTTTATAGCAATGATGAGGGTGAATGGGAAAAGCTGTATGTACAACAATTGAAGGAAATTTGTTAGGTTACATGTTCGGCACAATCGCTGAACATGGTGAAACTATCTTCGAGATGTCGCGGAATTCGTAATGTGAATTTTTTGATCTGGTGTTTCCATTTGTTTTGTTGTCTGTTTATTTTCTTTAATTCGATGCCATTGTGTCTTTAGGCTGGGTTATGCAAGAACAAGAGCTCCTGAGGGATCTTCTTGTTGATGTCTTGAGGTTCGGGGCATTTTTCGTCGTCAACAAATCGTTGACATCAACAATCTGTGCAATTATATGATGTGGAAACAGGAGTTTTCCACACTCTGTGTTTTTGCATCGGTGCAACATCCCACAAAAGTATCTATAAATCTCCGGCGGCAGAGCCCGGCGCGGATAAACGAAAGTGCAAATACTTACAATTGTTTAATACTTCCATAAAACCATAACGTGTTCGATTCGTGCGCCCTTTACGCAACGCAAGAAGCCATAAATTTGTCGATACCGTGCGTTTACATGAAGCTGTAATACCCACTTGGTGAGTTGTGACGGTGGCGTCGGCAGTGGCTGCCACAGAGACTGGAAAAGGTCGAAGAGTTCAATTACGAACGTAAATACATATATCAAAACATTTCGGATTCTGGATTCCATGGGGATGTCTGAGGTTTTTGAAATCCTGATTGTAAATTACGCGACTTTGTGAGTCGTTGTGTTACCGTTACCGGACGTGTTGACATGTTGTGCTTCGATTTTGTTTTTGGAAAGTGATGTTTTCACTTTCAGCCAGGTGTTAGCAAAAGGTGGAAAAAATGTTAACAACTTAATCGACAATAAGGTCCAGTTGTTTTTTTTTTTTTTTTTTTTTTTCTAGCTGACATTTGTTATATTGGATAACGGAGTGTAATTATCCTTAACACGGTTAAAATTAAGAAGAAATTGATACAAAGTAAACGCAAATCTCAACTGAAAGTCAACATTCTCGAAATGGCAACCTTAAACAGGAAGTAAGTTAAAATACTAAAAACTCATGGGGGTTTCATTAAGAGAACCAGAAACTGAAACCACACCTCTGCAGCATCACCAGCAGCAGTAATAGCTATGAGTTATTCTATAGAAGCTGCATGGCGATCTACATCTTGCAATGAAGATGCATCTAATTCAATAATCTTTTCCTTGCTGTATCTACATACATCCAGCTGCCAGCCACCCACGTAGAATGGCAAATAGGATAAGTCTTACATAACGACCCAAAGCAACATCCACCTGCGGTTTGATGGTAAGCTAAGTGCAGCCGTGCACATAGCAGGTAGGTAGTCTAACATTGGATAAAAACGGCTCCTTATAAATCGCGTAGGACATGATCAATGCGCACAATTGTTTGTCATTTGCGCATGCGCACCATCGTGTTCTGATTGAACACACTCCAGAGAAATCCCCCCACTGCACACACACATACATACGTCAAACCACGCCATCGTCACCGCTTACCGCTTAGACACACAAATCGAGTCGCGATTAATCTCAAAATGGTTCATCGCTAACAAGATTACAATTAACACCTGAAATGAATGTGCAACACATATCACCAGGTGATGGTCTTTTGTGCAACTACGAGAGCTATATTTGTAGACACATTCCCCCTTTTACAAAGTGACGGAACACGAGTGCTGCGGATTCCAAGATATCGTCTGGCGCAGATCTACTTTACCAACTCTGCACTGCATCCGTTTTGTGGTGCTTTGTCTTTTGCCTTTGAGCGTGGATAGATGTTGCCGCCAGCCAGCCAATATTGAAGCTGAAAGCCATGGCGTCTATCCTCATCACAGAGCTAAAGAACTTGAGTACGGTGCATTTTTTGCGTAGGAGTTCCTTCGTTCCGACTACTGATGAAAGTGCAATTTGTTCCTCAAGTTAAACTTAGGAAGGTGCTCTATGGAAGTTAAAAAAAAAAAACGAAGTCGCATAGTAGTGATTTTCAACCTATGTTTGTTAGGGCACTTGCAATGTAGCATTGTTGACATGTTTTTCAAGTTGAGTATTTTGAGTACGTACGTCAGGCGCAGTAGTTATAATATTGTACTTGCAACTTGGTTTTTCAATTTTTAATTTAAGTTTTGAGTAGGGAAGAAAAAACTATAGCCCTTAAAGTATGGGTACAACTTATAAACGAACTTTTGTCCATTTGGAAATTTCGTTTTCATTACATTTTTCTTATTCGTCCGGAATAACGTTTAAGACATCAAACAAAAAGTAGAACTTAAGATTGTATTTGAACAGATAAGAAGGAGATGATTTACCTCAAGAATGGGTCTAACGGTTTTGATAGGTATTGTCTACATTTTGGCAACATGAGAAGTTATTCACTTAAAGCTTATAAGCCGGATGATCCGCATAAAAGGTGCTTTATAATACATAAGTTTCACATGTTTATACGCCCCTACCGATGAATTTGAAGAGGGGGAGACAGGACAGAATCTACGAAAATTCTCCGGAGTACGATGTCAAAGTTAATTCCGCGGACATAAAGGATAAAGTCATAAAGGAAGACATGGATAAACTTAGCCGTTGTACGATCGATCTTCCCATACAATTCGATTGTGCTGTGGTCTGTACTTACTAATTCATATAACATCGATAAACTTAAGAAGGTACAAGGGACTGCTAGCTTTGGTACCACAGGGTCTCTAAGATCTTGGTTAAATTATGCTTTAAGAGTATTTCTGCAACTTTTAACACTTTATTTACACGTTAGTGAGCTCTTGGTTTGCCAAACTTTATGTTCACAAAAATATAAAAATATAATATAGTTTAAAACAGCCTTTTATTAAGGTATTAGTATGAAACTACTTAACAATTTGCTAACCTTAAAGTAGTTTACTAACTCATTCTTAATTTTAAGCATTTCCTAACTAGTATTTTGTTTTCTTACTAAGTTGCTTCTGAACACACCTAAAACAATGACAGTTCGTGCAAAAAACTAAGTAAACAGACCTTTTATGGCATTTCTAAATGTCAAAGAGTCATATGAAGTTAGCACGATTCGATGATTTTAACTGTAATAAAAGGGTAGTGAAAATATGATAGGTGTGTTTTATCACTGCTGCATAGCTAGCGCAGTAAAATTTCCCTCGACAAACAACAACAATTTGATTGCTGGCGAAAAAGAAGCCAGTAAAAAATATGGCAGTTGTGCTGGTGGTAGAACTGTAAATTATTGAAATGAAAATGGCGCTATACATGAAATTGACATATGGAGTGAGTTTGATCGTTTTTTTCGCACTTGAATGCTGCGCTGGCTATGCAGCAAACAGCAATGAATAAAACACAACTGATGTTATATTCGATTAAAATTTGCAAAATCGTTTTTTTAACCTAGTTTCATACTAAAACAGCTTTAACATCGTACTGATTCAAGATTCAACTACAATTGTGCGCCACTGAGTTTAATTCCATAGAAATATTTCCGATCCCTTCTGGCTATTGCACCCCTACAATAGGCATCACTTGGTTCAGGAATATTTACGAGCACTAAGTCTCTAAACGTGTTTCATCCCAACTTTGCTAGTATTGTTTAAACTGAATTACTGGCTAACAAAAAAGCATGTAACTTACTAAAGCAGGATCCAAGCCAGTAACGAAATACTGATATTATCACAAACAGTTTAAGGGGCTGTTAAAGCCATTGGGTCAACATTTTAAACAACCTATTGTTAAGGGCTTAGTATGTTGCTAGTTAACAATTTGATAAACATTTAGCAATCAACCACCTATTCGAAAATTTAATCCTTTTTTTTTGTTTTACTAACTATTAAAATATTAATTCCGTTTTATTAAAAACGTTGAATCTGAACACGTCTTAATCATGACAGTTCGTGAAAATTAAGAAAGCAGCCGAAACTCAATCTGGGGAACAGACCTAATAATTTGAAATGTCGGAAACTCAGAACTCAAAGTGACAATCTAAAATTTATTTTGTTAGTGGATGATCTGAGTCCTGATGAATGTCTAAAGCAAAGCACGTTATTACTCGACAATAAGACAAACCAAAAGCTTAATACATAAAATATTGAACTCAATCAATATTGAACGACTCCGTGCGAATACAAGGTTGGCCATGGTTTCTTTTTAAATCATATGTTATTTTGATACTGACAGCTGTTTTCCGTTTGAAATCTTGACAGAAAGTCAGTATCATACCTCTGCGGAGTGAGTGCTATGTAGCCCAAACAGTGCATTTTTTTTCATTTTGGCCGAAATGAAGCATCCAACGTGCCTGCTATACGCAAGTTTGTGCAAAAAGTTCGTGACACTGGTATGCTAGTGGAAATAGGCTCCCCTTCGTCGTACGGTGCGCACAGACGCAAAAGTGGCTTCTGTAGCCGAGAGTGTGAGTCTAAGGAGAATTCTGCACAAAGATCTCTGATTATTCGTTTACAAGGTCCAATTTGACTCAGCAACTGAAGGCGCAGAGGCAGTCACTTGAACGACGTTATATTCCATAATTAATGGGAATGTTTGGTCTTACTAATAAAGTTATAATACATGGAAAAAATGTAATTTTGTTCCTTTAATTGCATTTTTAAAAAGTAACTTTTATTTGGCCCACCCCTTAATATCCATAAATCCCCATATCAATTCCATTCAAAGGTTAAAACTATTTATGGTATGAAGACGGCTAGAAAAACTACCCGTTTCATTAAAAAAAAGTTACAGTCTAGAACAAGAAAACCAAGTTTAAGAATATTATTAGAAGGGAGAAGAAGAATATCCTGCGTAGAAAGAGTAGGGCTAACGCATTCTCTCAGCTCAAAGAGATGGAAGAGTCTCTCCGTCGAAATAACACCCACACATTTTGTGAAAAAGCCAAGGCACTTTACGCTGGTTTTGAGAACGGCACGCATGAAGGTAACCTAGTTACCTAAGATTAGAGAGCAGGAACTATATTCAAGGAGCACTTCCAAAAGCTCATTAATAGATATCATGCAGAGCAAGTAAGAGAGCAAATAGATAATCTAATTCTAGTCAGTCAAGTCTCAGGCCGTCAAGGTCGTCGAACTGATAGCTTACCAGCAGATTTATTTAAATACGAATAGGATGTGTCCATTAGATGCATACATAAGATCATCAACCAAGTACATATGGGTGGAGGAAAGCATTCCCGATCCAACAACTGATTCAACTATTTCGCCTGCTAAGAAAGGAACTATATTCTCCGAATTATTCGAAACATGCACACCCACATGGCTTTCCCAAGAGAATTCACTATGATGAGGTTTTTTCTTTTACGCATGACACCTTAGATAAGCCAATTACACTAGGAAACCGCTGCCAACTAGGTTTGGCGAAACAAGGAAAGCTTACAGCAAGCTACATGAAGCTGCAACTTTAAGCTGTACAAAATAGTGGCTGATCGAACCTTCTGTTTTAAAGACCAAGCAATCATGGATCCCAGATGAC
This sequence comes from Philhelius festivus, assembly GCA_963931855.1. Lineage (NCBI taxonomy): Eukaryota > Metazoa > Arthropoda > Insecta > Diptera > Syrphidae > Philhelius > Philhelius festivus. The sequence continues at coordinate 167,189,567 of OZ007555.1, read as the reverse complement.
GGGATGACTGTAAGCAGCATGCTCCAAATTGTAGAGGATGGAAGACCAATGTATCTCAGGCAGTGACACTTTATGGATCGGGAATGGGATAGGAAAATTAGTAAATAATAAGTCGGTATGAATAGAAATGACCTACATTTATCTTCGGAGTCCCAACGGCTAAGAGGACTTATCAGTTACTAGCAAGAGACATTGCCTGCGAAAAAAACCCTTACGTGGAACAGGCTGTACTCAGATCTTAAGCGTAATATTCCCACATACTATCCATTACGGCAAGGCTCAACCTTATGTCACAAACTAAATGATAGAATTTCGTATTTGAAATTGTTTTTAACTGCAAATCAGTTAGTAAATCCTTATACTAGTTGAATCTAAGGAAAAACCACGATGATTCTGAGAGCAGTCACAGTCACCACTAGATGAACTTCAAACCCGATATAACCACTTAATTTTCGCACATCTCCAGGCAGCTTCGTAGAAATAATTTTCAAGAAATCTTTCAATCGAATATAAATAAATCCACTGCACGTCCCATCATCAATTGCCGACACAACGTTCAAACAACAAGATGGCTCGACTCGACCATGACTGACCAGACAAATGCGTCGAGGCGTCGATAGATTCAATGGCATATCTATCACACATCATCATCTTCATTCCATGCCGAACTATTATTATCAATCCGGCAAATCACGATAATCAAACTATGATTTGTGGTTATTGATTCTGATGCCATTACCTGGCACTTTGTTCCTTCACTGTTGTGGCAGTGTTCCATTGCCCACGCGAAAAATGATAAATCTTCTGGAATACTTATACTTCGTCGTCGGTCGGTGGAAGACTCCGGCCAGGCAGTCACAGCCAACAACGTCAGCGTGGTTCTAGATCCGTTGATCGAAAAATCAACACAACACAGCTCAGTCGTTGTTTTTGTTTGTTTTTTTTTTTTTTGGTTCGGATTGATCAACCAAGACGTAAAGACGCTAAAGAATACCCCTGAAACCGAGCTCGGCCATAATATGGAAGCCTTGATTTGTGGCATTCATTACAGCGCATTTACGTTTGGAAAATTCCTCGAGGGTCGAGCAGAAGGTCAGCAAATAACGCCATGCATCCAACAGAGTGCACCATTCAAACGGCAGGGTGGTGAGTTCCAACCTCCAGGTGGTGTTGGATGTTTGTTAGAATAGTGGAGTCGAGCTGGACAACTGGACAAATGAGAGATTTGATTAACAATAGTTTACGGCCGTAATAGATGAGGCTTACAGTTCGCGATTAGTGCGGTATGGCGCAGCGCACTCTTTAAATAGCCCCAAGGGAGGCAGCAAACATTCTGAGAAATGACCAAACCATTTGATATCATTTGTTAGATTCTATTTATAGCTTTGCACGTGGCTGGTGGCGTTCTTTTGAGCGTTTGTGCATTTTATTTGGATTCAATTGCGAATCGACACACTGGCTTGCTGAATTGGGATGTGTGTGCAGTGATCCGAAATAATCAGTGGTACTAGATGGAGATTGGGAAGATTAATGGATCGGGCGAGGTATTATAGGTGTAGCGGAATTATGGTCTGTGTTGATTCTAATACGAATTCAGATGAAAGCAAATGTTTGATTGTAATTTAGAGGTTCATGGAATCAAGGGAGGGAGGATTTTAGTGAAATAAATAGTGGAAAAGTCTAGAACTGTGCCGAAAGAAATATTTGTTACTCGGCAGATGTTTTAAAAATTGACGATGCAGTTAGATTTTGGGAAGCTCAGAATTCCGAACGCAAAATTATTCGCTCGAAGTTAGAGTAGAAAACAAACTGGGTAATTTATGTTTGTGAATTTGAAAATACTAACATTTCACAATTTAACCTACAGGGCTATAACTTAGTGCCACTTTTTTCCGACACCATGGTCTTGCCTTGTACATTCGTAATGATGTTGCTTACCAGCTTCAGCCTTAGTATGGCCACTGTTCTTATACGGGCTTAAACTATAATGTGACTTAGAATTACTGTCTGTAAACACTTCATACGCGCTTATTTATAAGATCCCGAGTTTAGATAAGAATTCTGTGCATCATCTGACGCCATATTAAGAAATATTACCCAATTTCCTTGAACTGAAATCGTTATTACGGGCGATTTTAGTGTTCAAAATTCTTCTTGTCTTCGACATTCTGGACAGACAACACCCAAGGGAAGTTATGTAGAGATCTTTGCCGAGTGAATAAGCCAACTCGAATACCTAACGGTGAAGGTCATTCCGCAAATATACTTGATCTGTTCCTCACATCTCATCCTGATGTATGTATACCATTGCATCATATCAGCAAATTTCTCATACTCCGCCATAAACTTCTAGAGATAACGCAGTCGTCCCTGGAAGACCAGGAGTTATTGATTTGCTCTTTCGTTATTAGGTCTATTTTCCTTTTAATCACGCCAATCGGGATTTTTGGTCCTAAATTTAAATGGCTACTGCTGTATTTATTTGATAGTTATCCTTTCCTTGCCAGTTCATCTGCTATTTCATTCCCTTCTATATTACTATCTATGTCTGGGAACCCAGCAGAGGTTGACTTGGTTAGTGTTACAAATATTGTTCAGCATGTCTCGACATTTTGTTACTGACTTGGATCTTATAGTCTCACTGGCTAAAGCTTTGATGGCAGCTTGGCTGTCCACGAAAAATGTGATCTCCGACGAGTTCAATCCTTTCGTGCGTACCAATTCTGCTGCCTTTTCAAAAGCATAGATCTCAGCCTGAAAGACACTACACTCATCTGGGAGTTTGAATGATTCTTTAATATTTAGAGCTTCACAGAACACCCCAGTTCCTGATCCCTTTTCCATTTTTGACCCATCGGTGTAGAAGGAGATACCTTGTTCTCTAATTAGTGAGTTGGATTCCCATCCCTGCCTATCGGCTATTGTTTGTTGAAATCTATTCTGGGTGGTAAGTAGTCAGTCGTCACATTAAGCCCTGCCACTGTGTCATACCTTTGCAGAATAAACCCATGACCATAACTGCTGTGCTTCCAAAAGTTCATTTCTTTAAGCCGAATTGCGCTTTTGGCTGCTGTGCATCTTATGTGCTCGTCCAGAACTGGAAGATTTAAAATAATTTCCAGGCCTGTCTGTGGCGTAGAACCCTGTGCCCCCGTTATTCCTAAACAGGCTAATCTCTGTACCTTATTCAGGTTTTTGAGATAGCTACTTTTTCCTACAGCCTTTCACCACACGATCGACCCATAGGTAAGTATGGGACGAACTATAGTGCTCTTTTCATTCTTTCCTCTGTGTTCCGTTTCCATGTAAGCTTGGAATCAAGAATTACTCCAAGATATTTAGCCTCGTTGGAAAGGCAGATAGAAGAGACGAGGATTTTTTTATATTACGAGAATTAGTGTTGAAAGAAATAAGAGCTGTGTAAATTGTTCATTTAAACTGAACGAATCGTTCAACAATCGATTACGAAAATGATTCGATCGTTTCAATTGATCGATCATTTTCATTTCAAGCGTCAAGAAATTCAAGAAAAAGAGATTTTATTTGTTGCTCCGGAAAAGAACAATTTTAGGGCTTTCGGCTGATATTTGGTACGGCATATTATTTGTACGTCATAACTGCATTCATTCTCTAGTTGTCAAGTCATAAACTGTCAAATTCTCTCAAAGAATTGCTTCGATGTTTGTGGTTTAAGAAACGTCTAAAAATGGGTGATATTTGTAACTAAATGCTATACGTACGTCATAACTGAATTCGTCCTCTATTTAGTTATGAGCATAGCTGGGCACCGTTAATCAAACAGTTAACTTCGTTAATCGTTAATCCGCTACTAAAAAAGTTAGCTTCGTTAAACGTTAAAGCGTTAAATTTCGGCAAATTAACGCAAGTTAACGTTAATCGTTAATCCGTTAACATGTGATAAAAATTGCATTTTTTATATTTTTTTACTCTGAGCACCGGCGCTAAGTAATGCCGGTCGTCCACTAGGCGATCAACGCACAAATTTCGAATTCAACGCATTCAACTCTAATGTACGGTGCCTTCAATTCTGTTCAACCAACGGATTGGATCTAGTTGTTGGCCGTTGCTCGACGAATTGCGCAACAAGTGTACGGGTAGTGTACGAGCTCGTGTTGTTCCTTGAAAATGTTCGATCAACACGTTGAGCAACATTTTCAAGATAATGTGTTGCACATTATTTTTTCCACGCGTTGATCAACTTTTTAATTTTCTTTGGGATTTCTTGACGTAATATAGTGCTCTTTTCATTCTTTCCTCTGTGTTCCGTTTCCATGTAAGCTTGGAATCAAGAATTACTCCAAGATATTTAGCCTCGTTGGAAAGGCAGATAGAAGAGACGAGGATTTTTTTATATTACGAGAATTAGTGTTGAAAGAAATAAGAGCTGTGTAAATTGTTCATTTAAACTGAACGAATCGTTCAACAATCGATTACGAAAATGATTCGATCGTTTCAATTGATCGATCATTTTCATTTCAAGCGTCAAGAAATTCAAGAAAAAGAGATTTTATTTGTTGCTCCGGAAAAGAACAATTTTAGGGCTTTCGGCTGATATTTGGTACGGCATATTATTTGTACGTCATAACTGAATTCATTCTTTAGTTGTCAAGTCATAAACTGTCAAATTCTCTCAAAGAATTGCTGCGATGTTTGTGGTTTAAGAAACGTCTAAAAATGGGTGATATTTGTAACTAAATGCTATACGTACGTCATAACTGAATTCGTCCTCTATTTAGTTATGAGCATAGCTGGGCACCGTTAATCAAACAGTTAACTTCGTTAATCGTTAATCCGCTACTAAAAAAGTTAGCTTCGTTAAACGTTAAAGCGTTAAATTTCGGCAAATTAACGCAAGTTAACGTTAATCGTTAATCCGTTAACATGTGATAAAAATTGCATTTTTTATATTTTTTTATTCTGAGCACCGGCGCTAAGTAATGCCGGTCGTCCACTAGGCGATCAACGCACAAATTTCGAATTCAACGCATTCAACTCTAATGTACGGTGCCTTCAATTCTGTTCAACCAACGGATTGGATCTAGTTGTTGGCCGTTGCTCGACGAATTGCGCAACAAGTGTACGGGTTGTGTACGAGCTCGTGTTGCTCCTTGAAAATGTTCGATCAACACGTTGAGCAACATTTTCAAGATAATGTGTTGCACATTATTTTTTCCACGCGTTGATCAACTTTTTAATTTTCTTTGGGATTTCTTGACGTAATATTGTGTTGCGTTGCGTTGGCTGTAGTGAAATGTGTCTACGTGGTTGAACTATTGCGTTCCCATGAACTTGCAGTTGTTGCAACCTGCAAACTGTAGTTTATTTTGGTTTTTCGTCATGGAAGGTGACAAAAAGTCAGAGTGGACCACGGAATTAATTTTGCAAATGATTTCAGCAATTGAGGAAAAGCCCAATATATGGGACATTAAGAGCTCCTCTTATAAAAGTCGAGATTCCAGGGAATTGGCTTGGTCTCAAATTTCCTCGAAAATGCAATTGCTTAAACTTTGAATTCGAATTTACGGGCGCGGTGGGATCAATCGATTTTAATTTCTCATTTATTTCATTGAAAAAACAATTTTCTTCGCGACTCAAGAAAAAATAATCTACCCAGAATCGTCTTGGCTGTTTTTTCTTCCTTTGTCGTTCATTTTCTAATATTATTAATGCGGCAGCCACTTTATTTTTCTTCAAGGAAATCATACTCATACGGAACAAATTTAAGAATATTTTAAAGCGAAGGCGTGCGTCGTTAATAAATGTATGTACCGAACTGAAGTCAAAATTATTTCAGGTTTGACGTTTGAGTTTTTTGTTTATCGTGGTGCGTTCAACGCGTTCCCCAACGAGTGATCCTTGGTTAAGTGTACGAAGGTATCAACTCGTTCATCAACTGGTTGAGCAACAATATCGAAAACGCAGTTGATCAACTGGAAAAAAAATTTTTCTGTCAAAATCGAACAAGTTTATCAACTAGTATACGAGGTTGTTCAACATTTGAGTAAGTTGGTCAACTAGGTATACGGAACTATTCAACACTGGAATAAGTTTTAAGAGTTGATCAACTAGGTGTGCGGGGTTAATCAACATATGGAAAAGTTGGTCAATTATGTGTACGGGGTTCCAAACGCATTTTGTTCAACTTTAGTTGCTCAACGTGAATTACGTTAGTTGCTGCACTAGTGTAAGAGGTTGTAAATTCGTTTATCCAACGAAAGAGTAAGAATAAAGAGGAGAGGTCCTAAGTGGCTGCCTTATGGAACACCGGAGGTAGCTAAGAAATCATCAGAAAAGGAAGATCTGAATCGAACTTTGTAGTAACGGTAAGGTAAGGCGATTGGACGATAGTTTGTAATTTCACACTTTGGGCCCTTTTTATGTATTGGTGTTATAAAAGAGGTCTTCCATAAGTGATGGAATACTCCTTAAGATACAGATAAACCAAAGATTTTTGAAAGGGGAAGAGAGAGTGTTGAAGAGCATTTTTTTGAGAAATACGGCGGGGATACCATCTGGGCCGGGAATATATACTCATCATAGAACGTTAGTAACAAGGAAGGATGATAATTATCAATAGCTGTAAGAATTTGGGGACAGAGAGTGACTGATGAGTTATCTGGGTCCGTTGAAAAAATAAGGTCAAGTTGTCGGTCCATATTATTTAGAACGCCACTTATTTGACAGAGGTTAGAATCAGTTAAATGATCGACAAAAAGACACTCTTTTGCCGAGAAGGAATTACAAATGTAATGTGATCCGTGTTCCGACACAGTCCATTTAAGATGCGGAACGTTGAAATCGCCACAGATTATAACTTATTCATCTAGGGGGTCGCATTGTTACGAACAGCAATTTCATATGTTTGTAGAGGTTGGGAAGGCAGTATGTAGAAACACATAAGATAAAAAGACGTTTTAAGGAGTTTTATTTTAACTGAAACAAAATCAACTTCAGACGTGTTTGAGATTGAGAAGAGGCATGAGTCAAATGTATTTTTGATCGTGATAAGGATCTCCTCTACAAGGAGAGCCAATGGAGGCCCGATCACCATCTCGATAGACATTAAAAGTAGACGGAAAAAACTCTTGGTTGTTGATGCTGGGAGTCAGGTTAGTTTCAGTTAGAGCGTAGACATCGAAAAATCGATAAATACACACAAAAGCTTTGTCACTTCTATAGGCACATCAGACCATTGTGTCATATCTACAAATTTCTCACATCAACAAAACCCAGTTAGAGAAAAAATTCCTAAGAGAACCTAGAAAGCGAGAAAGCCAAATGGTTTCAACGATTTTTTCAGGAACCTTATGTGGTTACTATACTTCCTCGATATGTACTTGGACTCCATTGCAGATATGATTACAAATTTATTTATATTCTAAATGAGAAATTTAATCCCAAATAGGGAAAAATCTATCAAACCGAAAGAGAATTCATGGTTTGTTTCGAGCTGTGAAGAGGTTATCAGGGTTAGAGAAGTAAGTTTTGGATGTTATAAAGCCAACCTTGTTGATAAAAACCAGAATAAGTTCAAACAAGCTAGAAAGACCTGTAGTGATCATATTCGAAGAACAAAATTTTTGCATGACCAACATTTAAGGAAAAAATACTACAATGTCCAAAAAGTAGTAAAAGTGTTTGGTGATTTAAAAAAAAAAAAAATATACAAAATGCTGCTTTATCTTCGGTTCCACCGCTTGTCTTCAATGACAATCCTTATTTCAGCTCACACGAAAAAGTTAATTTGCTTGCAGCACAGTTTTCTGATACTTCGACGCTTCCAGAAAGTGTCATGACTCCTCCTGTACTTGAGAACGTATACGATTTTATGTTACCCTCATATTGTTCTGAACTGAAGAGGTGTTCTTCAACGCTGGGAAAAACCATTGCGTAAGCTTTTCCATTTCTCGTCCTAATGTTTCTAGTCTTTTATTATATGACCGATATTTTTATAAATATAAATCTAGTAAAATAAACAGTTGCTATCCTCCTCTTTAGCAATTTATCCGTAATACTTGCGATTGAGGGAATGTCCATCAGTTAACGCTTGAGCCCAACTTCAAACGTATTATTAAATTCAGAGATTCTACACGAGTATTGAATGCCTTACCAGGCCCCCATTACGATATTCAGACATTCAAAACCAATATGCATTGATATCTCCTTTTAAATCCTCTCCAACTTTCCCAAACACTCACACTGTCCTCATACATTCTAAGGGTAGTTAAAATCCTTTTATTGAGCATAAAATGTTCGTTTTTCAGAACTGCATACTTTCGTTGTTAACCTCTTAACTCTCATTATTCCAAGTAATATCTGTAGACTTGTAAGGGCACACAGTAATAAGAACGTTATTTTATGCGTCTAAGTTTAAATGAATATTCTCAAAATAGAAACCATTCCTTGACAATTTTTAAGTTTATACCAACAAGACTTTGAATAAAACTATAGCTATATGTTAAAGGGAATGCAATAAAAAAAATATTAAAATCTATATATAAAACAGACCTAATAAGAGCAACAACAAATACTCAAGATACAAGTGTGCGGAACTAAACCTCACGAAGATGCACTTCCTTCGATGTGAATCAAAATTCACAGACCGGATCTCAAAAGCAGCTGTTGCCTTATACAGGTTTGGTATCTTCTCCTGATGGCGTATAACATGCCTCGGCGATAGCCCGACCAAGTAATTAAGCATTAATAAATACCAATAACATTTTTCCCAGACGCAGAGACTCTAATGTGTGATATTTCGGTTCAATTAAGATAGCGTAAGTGTTTGTTTGCCTTGCCCATTTGCACACCGCGCACTCTTTAAGGCCACAACCAATTGAGCAGCTTCACTGAGATGCTGGGCAACGATATTGTAACTTTATCTTCATATTTAACAGTTTAATGTGCGCCCCAGTCTTTAGTGGCATCTCATAAATGGAAGCTGGCTAGTTGACTATTGACTTGCAGTAGCCTCTTCTGAAACCAGCAGTCTCCAAATCAGGTATAAGGTACCTTTTGAAAACAGTGGGTAATTATTGTGGTCGTTACTTTAGATCGGCCATATGCTATGATTTTAATTGCTCACCTGGCTTCGATCATTGTTTCATGGAGTACACACTTACTACACGATGTTGCACATAGGATTTTCACAAATGGACTAGTCAAAGGTGATGCGGAGTGCGGGGAATTTTATTGCCAACGTCATTGCTGCACCACCACCGCACCGCTCGCTCGCCTGGCGATGAATTGAAAGTACCTTTGAAGAAATTGGAAGAAATTTAATATGGTTTGGGAAAACGTTGTTGTTGCACGGCAGGCGGGCAATCATGACTACTTAAAGGCGGTGGCGACATGATGACGGAGAGAGCGGCAGAGGGATATAAGCTCTGTCGGATTGGGCATGAGAAATTTATTGCCTGACCAAGATGGTAATTTGTAATTAGACCTGCAAATGGCAATGCATTCAAAATCTCAGAAGGTGAACACGAACACGCTGTTTTGGTCTTTTTGCTGCAATGGTTGAGCTATGTGTTGGTTCCGAGGATTGTATATATTTTCTTATTTAGGATTTGACAGTTGTTTGAATGGCAAGTTGAAGTAGGTACATGTAACAACTTCAGTTATACCTTACCAACTACTTTGTATGGAAATATTTGAAAGGATCGATTTTATCGGAGATAGCCCTTTGATTTGTCAAAACGACAAGAGAAATAGACAGTCAAGCTTGACAGAGATTTCGATCAAAATGAAAGGTAGTCAATGGGTTATTTATTACTATTTACAGTTAACATGACTACTGATATTATTCAAATAGGGAAGTGTACTCAACATAAATATTCATTTTGAAGAAAGAGAATGGAAAAATTGAACTATGTTATGATAGAAAAATAATAACATGGTATTCTTTCTCTGGCTCTTTATGAGAGGGGATCCTGATGCAACTTGAATGGGAAGTAAATTAATTCAATTATTAACTCTGAAGGGGGATGTAACCCCGATAATTGAAGAAAAAAAACTTAAAATTCATGTGAAATTTTTCAAGTGCGCAAACTTCAATTACAAAACAAAAGAGTTGATGTACGAACTTTTTTTTTTTGAAGATTGCTCTTTATTTGTTTTTCGAGTTAAGAATAGCCACATGAATTTCATATGATGGATAATGGTGTCAGCAAGAATCGGTAGCCTAAAATTATTCAGGTTTACTTCAAATGGCTAAGATGAAAAGCACTTTTCATGGCAAGAGATACTCTTGGAAGATTTGTCACTCCATCGAAAGAGTCACTACTTCTGAAAAACAAACATTTGGTTTCTGCGGTTGGGAATTGATCCCAAACTTTAAGTATATTATAAATTATATATGAATCTGAACTGCTGATCTGAAAGCCAATGAGTGTCCAATACTTTGCTTTGGACAACATTATGTTATTTAAAACAAGTTTCCTGGACAACCATTTTATATATGTGCCTCAACATAAGACGCTTATTTGAACTTAAAATTCAGGTTGATACTACCTAGGTGAATATAGCTGGGACTCCAATGGTACAAACATCATTAGAGCTAAGGATCGAGCTGGCTGGAGAAGCTTATTTTTTGAGGGACGGTTTCAAACTGAACTGTAATGATATCTTACATTTTTCATTTAAATTAAAATTTACAAAAATAGAGGCCATCAAGCTGCCTAACAAGATATATTTTATTAACATATAAATTGAATAATCTTGTTTTTATTATATCCTCGAAATAAACATGTAAACATTCTATTATTGAAATTAGTCATTAGGTATTTATACGAGGATTTTTTCACATTTTTTTTTAAATTACCAAAATAATCTTCCATTACTTATTCTCACTCATACCTACTGAGAAATTTAAATACTTAGATGATAACAAGTTTAAATCAAGTGGCTGATAGCAATATAAATGAATCAAAAGGCAATGAAAATCAAGTTCAATAAATTAATTTAAATAAAAGTTAATTTTGTTTACATTTCGGGGCTAAGGTACAACTGGTTTAGTTTCATAATAAACAAACTTTTTCGGCAAAAAGTAACTGAATGGAACAAATAGACACTTTACTCGTTTTACGGATAAAAATCTGAGTTTGAATACAATTAAAAGTTAAAGTGGTAGTTAAATCAATAACAACAAATATTACGAAGTGGTTTTGCTGAAACATTAATGGAGCTATTGATTTATATTCGATAATTTAACTACGAGTATCTGAAAGTTGAGAAATCTTTAATATTATTAAATCAAAACAAAAAATAAACTTGAGATGAATCGAAAACTTACATACTTGAATTAACAAACACACATTAATGCATTTGTTTTGAAATAAAGAAAAATCCAAACTGTGTAGCAGACAGAAGAAGGTTACCATGTCATAATTTTTATTACCAATTTAAGATGTTAACCTGAGGATGATTATAGCTTTAAGAAAAACAAGAATATAAAAGAGCATATACAGTGGCTTACAGCGTGCCTTATTTAAAATTTAAACTAGAAACATTGCCGACAAAACTTTTATTTTATTTCAGAAAAAATAAATTGAACTTCAACAAAATATAATAATTTATTTCAACAATTTCTTTTTACTTTCAAAATCTGCACATTGTCTTGGTAGAAACAGAAATTTGAATGAATACCTAACTTTTGGGTACTTTGAATCAATTTTTTTTTTAGTTTGAGGTAGAACATATTTTTGTGCGATGTCAATAAACTCCAAATTTACCCCTCCGTCTGCCTATACTATTACGGTTCCTCTTTTATGATTCACAGTTGCTTTCAAGTCCTCTTTTTCAAGCCCCGAACTGGGCTCAAATGGCTGCCCTGTGGTATTCCAGAATAATTCGATTCGATTTTTACAAGTAAGCGAAGCACATGACACAGAGCATGTAGTAGCCCTAATTCTGGCTAAGTACCATATTTTGTGGACGACAACTTCGGATTTGTCTAAATTTTTTAAAAAATACATATGTCGTTCATCAGACGGCTTGAAAATTTATTCGGTGGATTTCTTTGCTTGTCTCTAATACGATTTACATGAGCAAACCGCTCTACGGTATGCTTCACTGTAAAAGCACTCAAGCAACAAATTTTATGATAGTTTTCCGAATATATTATCTGCTTTTATAGTGCTGTATAACCAATTCGCGAACGTCGATGGTTGTGCGGCGAACATTTTTTTAAAAAAGACGCGAACTGATATTTTGATTCTTGAAATCTCAAACAAACCCAAATGGTTAGAAAAAAAAAAATAACGAATTAACTGCACGAAATTAAGAACCTAGGTGCGTTAATGTAGTTGCATAAAATATGTTGTGAGTTCATTTTTTGGCAAGAAATTATATTTTTCCATTCGTGATATAACATATTTCTTGAATATGGGCCTATGGTGCATTTAAATTTCAGTTATATATGTTTTACCTTTGAAGATACATTGTTTCGTACGGAACAGTACGAAATCCTCAGTTCCAACACTCGTCTTCAATGACACTCCTGTTGTAAGCGCGATAGATAAAGCTAATTTGCTTGCAGCGCAGTTTGCTGTTAATTCGACGCTACCAGAGAGTGACATGACTCCTCCTGTACTTGAGAGCGTAAACGGTTTTATGGGACGAATCTTCTTTCGCACTCGTGCAGTTGCAAGAGTTCTAAAGGATCTTGACATTCACAAATCCGCTGGCCCGGATAGTATCCCTGCTATTGTTCTGAAGAGGTGTTCTTCAACGCTGGCAAAACCTCTGCGTAAGCTTTTCCATCTGTCCTACTTTTCAGGTCTCTTTCCGAGTAGATGGAAAACAGCATTTGTCCAGCCAGTCCCTAAGAAAGGCGAATCCTCATCCCCCTCTAACTATCGCCCAATTGCACTTACGTCCCTTCTTTCCAAGGTCATGGAAACGCTGATCAATTTTCAGCTTAAGAAATATCTTGAAGAACGAAAGCTCCTTAATGACCGGCAGTACGGCTTTCGTAGCAATAGGTCCACTGGTGATCTGATGGTATATCTCACCGAAGAGTGGAACAAATCTTTACATCGTTTTGGAGAAAGTAAGATTATTGCACTTGATATTTCAGAGGCATTTGATAGAGTTTGGCATCAAGCTCTCTTATCGAAAATGCGTGCATTTGGTATCGACGAATCTCTTCTTCGTTGGATTAGAAATTACCTTTCGGACCGTTCTCTTCAAGTAGTATTGGACGGTTTCAAATCTGATATCCACAAAATAAACGCTGGTGTGCCACAGGGCTCCGTTTTATCTCCGACACTCTTCCTTATATTCATAAATGATCTTTTGTCTGAAACTTCTAATCCACTTAATTGTTTCGCTGACGACAGTACCCTCAGCTTTTTATATTCGTTTTTAGATTCACAACCTTCCCCTTCGGATGTGGACTTCCAACGGCAGCGTATGATAAGCTCATTAAATTCTGATCTTGACAGCATTGTCCAATGGGGAATCCAAAAACCGTGTAGAATTTAATGCCCCGAAAACTCAATGCTGTTTACTGTCGCTTAAGCATAATCCTCCCTCAATGCCACTATCCATGGATGGCATTTGCATCGAGGGAACTGAACAGCTTTCAGTACTCGGTATGTGTATCACAGACCACCTTTTGTGGAACGATCACATATATGATGTCGCCAAAAACGCTGCTAAGTGTTTAGGTTTTCTCCGCCGATGCAAGAAGTTTTTTACCCCTTCTGATCTGGCTGTAATCTATAAGGCCTATATTCGTCCAAAGCTTGAGTACAATTCCCATATCTGGGCAGGTGCTCCAAAAACCTACTTAAGTCTCTTGGACAAAATTCAAAAAAGAGCTATAAAAATGATAGGTGACACTTGTCTAACTAAAACATTGGAATCTCTCGAGCACCGCCGCAATGTTTCATGCCTATCTCTATTTTATCGGTTTTTTCATAAACAGTGCTCTAGTGAAATAGCCAGTTGCATTCCTCCCCTCAAACAATTCAACCGTAATGCTCGTACTTCTAAGAATGCTCATCAGTTTACCCTTGAGCCCAATTTCGGACGTACTCTCAAGTACGGAGATTCTTTTTTTAGCCGCACTACACGAATGTGGAATGCTTTACCCGGCTCAATATTTCCCACTCATTGCAATGTGCACACATTCAAAATCAATGTGCATCGGTATCTCCTTTCTCATCCTATCCTACTTTCCTAATTGCTCGCACTGTGTTTAACATTATAAGGGTATTCATAACCCCTTGAGTGCGCGTATAATATAAAAAAAAAAAAAAAATTGTTTTAAATCTTGAAATAAATACTGTATCAAATAAGCTGTGAGTCACTGTAACATTTATGCTCTTGAACTTGAACTTAAATAGAAGGAAATTATAACTGTTGATCTGTAAAGAAATTAATGAGAAAAGATAAAGTTATTAAGTAAATAAACAAAGTTTAACATAATCTAGCAAATCAAATAGGATTTAAAGATTATGAATATTTATCGAATCACCAATATTGTTGAGTTCAATTTCAAACACCAATGATAATTACAATCGAGTATTGTTAGATCTGTCTAAAAAACTGTATACCAAATATCTTACCAACTTTGGATACCCAATTTTGTTTGACAATATTGTCAGAAAAGTCCTTATCCACTGTCAAAAAGACATCTGATAATAAAATTGTCAGTAACTCACAATCATTTGAACGCCTTTGTTATATTAAGGCTATAAATGGGTTCCGCAATTCCCTGTATAAATCTTGACCAACAGCCCTAGCCACTGTACTTAGGGTCTTGGGTGATTCCCTAGATGAGAAATTAAAATTTTTTTTAGATCTAAAACTAACGATATCTATTCAATATTCATTTATTTCATCAATGGATTATTACATCTGCTAATTACATTTAATATTCTCATAATAAAATATATACAAAATTGTACTACATCCACTAAACTTAACTTTTTATAATATTTACGAATTATTTATTCATTATAATGTCAATTTTATTACACACCAAGTTGAACAGTGATAATGATGACAAAATGGGTTCATTAGTTCTGTGAATAGAAACGTAGAAAAGTACACATCTGTCTCGTAGTATTCTTTCTGGGACAAAGAAGTTTATAAAGTCCAGTAATTCAATAATGAATATGCTTTGAGCATTTCTTCTGGCTTCGAACGTTTTCATATCAATCAAAAGGCGCATCTTGAATGATAATTCGGTATATTGTCTAACCAATTCAATTTGGGGAGTGCAAATCGCGTGAATCTCTTTTGAATTTGCTCGACTCTTAGTATTCCATTCGCGTAGAATGGGTATCAAATTAGAGAACAATATTCAAGATAGGGAACTACTAATGAGTTATATAATGTTTTATGTTTGTAAACATCTTTAAATTCTGTTGAGTTATGTTTTAAAAATCCAAGCAATGAACTGTATTTGGAAACTATGAATTCGATATGGACACCAAATTCCAATTTGGAGGCAACGAGAACAACGAGATTTCTTACCAAATCGACTCTTAAAAGCTCATCGTTGTAAATCACTGGGCTTAGGATCTCTGTGAGCTGTCACGGCCTCTAATTTATTTTTTGTTAAATCATTTATAAATAAATAGAAAAGCAATGGGCCCAAGTGTCTACCTTCAAGAAGACCTGAATCCTCATCAGTTGGACTTGAGTAATACCCATTTATCACAACAATGTGGTTTCTGTTAAAGATACGATCTAAGCTAACTGATAAAAGAACTATACTCTGTCCAACAAAAATTGTCAGTACAGGCCTTATGGGAGAGCTTTTTCTAAAGCAGTGGTGCCTGATGCACCCTCACTACAATGCGTTAGGAAAAATGCCACTAAAAAAAGAGTAAGCCACTGACTTTTCTTAAGGAATTGTTGTTATAATTCTTTGCAAAAAGTTGTACACCCCAACACGACCGTCGTATCCCACTGCTGATGATGATGAGATACTGTCAAGAGTGTCACTCAATACGATCGTGCGCTCTTTATCTACATCAAAACAGAAACAGAGTTACCATTATCATTCTCAATTGTAAGCAAGGAGCTTTTTCAATGGTTTTTATTAAGGAGCTTTTGGGATTTAAAGCTTTTGAGAACACGTTTTAAGAAGATGAGTATGTTGAGTGTTGTCATATTGCTTTTCAATTTAAAAAAACTGCGCCTATTATCTTACCGCTTGGCGTTGTGGGAAAAGGTAAATTGAATATTGTTTTCAGTAGTTTTGAATCGGCAGACGGTAGCCCTACGCGTTTTTACTCTCATTTGCGGCGATTTATAATGTAAACTACGGAATCCCTGTGAGAGCTTTAAAAGGCGACACACTTATGCATGGCAATGCAACCAGAATGAGAGACAAACGTCCTATCTTCCCTGTACTGACAATTTTTGTTGGACAGAGTATAGTAAAATCCATCTTAAATAGCTTTTGTGTAAGCAAACCATGATGAGTACAGTCAAGAGCTTTTACAAAGTCCGTGCAGAGAACATGGACTTGATAACCTTTTCCATTTGGTTCAGGCAGTATTTTATAAAAAGACAAAGATTTGTAGCTGTTTAGCGACCCTTAACAAATCCATGGTGACAATGACTCTCGTACAGAAAAATATAACTTTTCAGTTATAATCTTTTCCAAAAGCTTTGGTATAGCGGTAAGCTTTGAAATGGGCCTATAATATTTAATTGAATTCTTGGAACCGATTTTATAAATCGGATCAATGAATAATATTTTTTTATTTTTAGACAAACTCACCCGATGGGAGAGGTTAGGGCTACACTAATTATGGAAGAGCATCTTAATAGAAGAAGAATGAATATTTTGTTATAGCCTTCTTTTTTGGAAAAAATAATTTCGCATAAAGCAACCAAAATTTCCTCCACAGATATAAGTGCGGGGCACAATTTTTTTTTATGGTTTTAATTTTTTGTTTTTCTTTTCCTGTGCCACCCCGACTGTCCCTACTTTAAACTAATATCAATACCTGTATACATATATATATATATAAACCTATATGGAAGTCGGCCACGATATGAAATCAAGTCGACTTTAATTGTTTCGTAATTCGGAATTGAGCCACCAAAAACTGGTTCTCTTGCTTTCTTCTATCTCTTGGGTTCAGATCGGACACAGTCCTACTGAACCGAATTCGCACAACGTCGCCTCTCAAAATTTCGAATCTTTTCCATTTCAGATGGGGCAATGTTGAACCATACTGTGCTTCTATAGGCAACCATCGTTCTGATGATGACCATCTAGCTAATCACTTTTACCTTGGTGTCTAGCCGGTGATAGAAAACATAATCTCTCAGCTTTTCTTAGTCGAGTAGTCTTTAAGCTCAGATTATTGTTGATCCATTCAAAAAAATAAGACACGAATCTAAGGGATCCAACCTAGAATGAAAATGAATTTACTGTCAAGAAAGGAATTTCCAATTTCATCTTTAACAGAAATTCACTAACTCCCAGTGTTGTAAGAATGAATACTTTTTTTTTATTAAAAACCAAATGATATAATCTGTGATTTCACTTAACACAGGGGTGAATGTTCCTGGCACTAGTTGTACCAAGTCATCTACATACGCAACCGACTTTACACCACATCTTCTCAACTTAACGAGAATTGTATTCATGACTGAAAGCCATAGAAGGGGGAACAGAACACCGCCCTGGGGTGTTCCTCTTCTAATGCCATTAGTCAACGTACTTAGAATCCTTCTGTCACTGAACATGGATATAATCCACACCTGATGTAGTCTTGTGCACCTGGTGGATTTGGTAAGGACGTTGTTGAAAGCCCCTTCTACAACTAAGAAGGTAGTTAGAGTAAATTCTTTAAATTTAATAGTTTTCTCAATTGAACACACTACCTTATGAAGGGCCGTTCCTGTGTACTTAACCTTAAGGTAAACATTTTGAAAGTTTTCAAGAGGACATCCGTTTAGAATGTATCAAATATGGATGTACAAAGTTTTAAACACAAAAGGAGTCAGACCTATTGGCCGGAAATCTTTGGCGGTCTCATGGCCCAACCTACCGGTTTTCGGGATAAAAACTACTCTTACTTGTCTCCAAGAATCTGAAACATAGTTAAAAACAGTTTCAGTCAGTCGTAGAACTGCCACATCTGGCAGTTTTTGTAGAATAATTGTAATGCAGACCTGGACTTTTATATTTTCAAATTCTAGGTAAGCTTTTTAGTAATTTTGACACTTGTAACTTTTCCTGTAAATGGTACAGAATAAAGTAGTATATACAGAAGGACCCGATTCTCTTTTAGGTTTACTTTTTTCCCAAGTTGAACATAATCTTCTACATTTGTACTACGTATTTCTTAATGTTGAGAACGCTCTCCTCCTCCAGACGTTATTAAAGTGCGTTAAGTCCTTCATGGATTAAAGTTTCGCTGGTATATTAAGTCTCATAAAGAAAGATGAATGATAAATCTTAATAGGTAATACATATTTATTTATTCAACTAAAGCTTTTTTTCAATAACATTATCCATTTTAACTTATTTAATATTCTTCCTGTTGTACATCGGTGTTAGCATTTGCAGCTGAACCACTTCCTAAAGCACTAGAGAATGATGAAGCACTAGCACTGGCACCGGTACTTCCACCACCTCTACCTCCATAACCACCTTGTGGTACATAACCACCTTGGTTTCCACCAAATCCACCTTGGTTTCCATCAAATCCACCTTGGTTTCCACCAAATCCACCTTGGTTTCCACCAAATCCTCCACCATGACCATGACCATGTCGTCTCTGGGCAGCAATTGCCACAATCAACATAAGGAATACAAGGAAGAATTTCATCTTTAAATTAGTCCGTTCGGTTAACTTCAAATGAAGGTAGGTACTGATGCTGGATAGAACAAACATTAACGTATTTATAGGAGAAGACCAGACGACCGAAATTAAAAAAAAAAAAAAAATAACAACAATTTGAAACCATCTTAATTCTAATCAAACCTTTTTGTTCTTAACATTTACTTGGGTTAAAAAATCCCCCAAATTTGGAGGCTTGTTTTAGAACTTGTTTTATCTGAGCCCGATAAAATATACTTTATATTCTAAGTATGAAGTCACGTAAGCAGGATTGGTTTTTTTCAAAACAACACGTGCGCAGAGTATAAAAACAAGAATTATATTTTATGTAAACAACATAATAATTATTTATTGTTTTTTATCCCGTTAGCAAAAGAAAATCTCAAATTGACGGAATGATGTTCAAAATAGAAAAAAACAAACAAAAACTAAAGATCAAAAAATAAAGCAAATGTTCAATTAATTTTATTGTTTTGATCTTCAAATTTAATTCAGCTTGAGAACAAGTTTTTATTTTTGTTAAGTTCATATTTTTGTAATATATGTAAGGCGTTTCGTTTAAAGCGATAAATCTATAGAGAAAATTAAAATGATACCTAACACTTTTTTTCAGCCACTCAATCATTGCATCCGCAATAGAAGTAACCCAAGCACAAATTCTAGATTAAAACTATAAGCGTTTGGGTTTTAACTTTAAGCAATTGATTTAAAATCGAAATAACCGAAATACAAATTTATTGTTAAAAAATGTGCTGTTAAAAGTGTGAATGATTTGCTAAAATATTTTCTATGGAATTTTTGTGTGTAATCCTCATCACCAAAACATGTATTTTTTATAATCTGCGGGCACTAAAGGGGTTTTGACTACACTTAAAATATCAAATATCAAATAGAGATACCAGTGCACATTGTTTTGAAGTTTTGAATATCGAAATGGCATGTATAACAGAATTCCAATTCATGTTGTCCGGTTAAAGAAGAACCCCTATACCTACTTAAATTTACCCAACTTTTATTGGTTGGTCGTTTATTTCTTATCCGATGTCCTCAAAAAAACACACAGTTGCTTTGATTGGCCCCAGAAATGAAGATTTAGCTTATTGACGTAAGCGCTTAAGTGGAAATGCTCCTCGTCGCTCCTAATGATTTTTGACACAAAATCGTCCTCTTCGTTGTTGAGATTGAGGATGGCTCACGCGTATTTCACACGCGACGGACGGACGGTAAGCAGGCATCAACTGATGTGTAATACCTTGTGTAAGTCTTTCACGGAAATTCTGGTGTCGCACTATGGGGCAGCTCTATAGAGAGCCGTGATATAAAGTCTAGGGTGGGTCAAAAAAATGAAGTATTGTTTTTTTTGGATCCGACACATGAAAACTAGTTCCTAGGTATCTCTAGAAAGTACTTACCAAATATTAGCTCTTAATATTAACGGGAAGATTATGCTCATCATAGTTTTCCATTTTCAGTTTAGTATCATATAAAAATGGTCATATCTTATCAACAATAGGTCGTTTAACCAATCGCATAGTCAATATTTATAGGAAATTGAACGTTCTACAAAAATGGTCTTAAATACTTTTTTCACTAATCCAACCATTTAAAAGATATTCAACGTCAAAGATTGAAGTATTTTAAGGAAAACAACTTTTTTGTTTTGAATTTTGTAACTTAACAAAAAGTAATTATTATCCAATGAGTTTCAATTATTTCTATAGGAAATTGAACGCTCTACAAAAAAGATCTCTGTAGTTAATCGATTACTCTAGCCATTCAAAAGATATTCGCAGTACAATTCCAATGCCTACTGATTTTAGTAGTTTTTCAATAAATATTCCCAATTTATCCAGTTAATTTATGAATTTTGACAATATTCATGAGAATTTGAGTTTACATATTTCGATAGAATGACGGTTTGCAAGCTATATCTTATCTTTTGTTTTAGAATATATTTTTTTTAATCAATTTTTTAACGATATTTTCTTTTTATAACTTTTATTACAGTTTAGGATTGTTATTTAATATTTTTCAACGGGTTTATTTAAAATGTCATTTAAATGCCTTTTTTCCCACAGAATTTGGAGAATTTGAAAATTTAATTTCGAATGTTGGTAGTTCTGTTACTCAGTACTTGTCATACTAGCGCTATCTGTGGTTTCAGGTCATTTTTATGTTTCCCCTTATATTTCTACATTGCATACACAGTTTTTGGAGCTCTGAATTGTCTTCTTGTGTATAACTAAAACCAATTAACTAACAGCTGAGTTTTAATATATTATTGATTATTGCAATTCGGATGCTAATCATCTAATATGAATAAAGAAAACCCTTTAATAGGCATACCGATGTCGAAAATTCTTGAACTGAAATTACCAACATTTAAAGAGGTTATGTATGTATTTTTTCATCAACTTAATATCCTTAAATATTTTGTGAAACAAAGTGCTAAAAATGTAGCAGATCAGGTTATAGAGCTATGGAGAAAAAATAATATTCCGACTTCTGGTAATGATAATGTAGTGAAAAGAATTCTTCGATGTCATAACAAATGGTTAAGGATAAAAAAAACTGCACGCTTAAAAAATCGCCAGCACAAAAAAAGAAAGAAGCAACATTTCAGAATGAACTCAAAATGTTATTCAATATTGTTGATTAGAAGTGTTTAAAAGTGCTCGATGACCGAATTAAAGACTTATATTTGAATCAAATTTGAATCATTTTGTATCAATACTGTATTGAATTATAAAATTTTTATATGGTGAAATAGAATTTTTTTTCTGCTGGCATGTTAAATTATATTTCTTAAATAAAAACCTTCTTTTCCTGAAATAGAACATGAACTATCTTAAAATTCAAAAAATAACTGGATAAATTGGGAATATTTATTGAAAAACTACTAAAATCAGTAGGCATTGGAATTCTACTGCGAATGTCTTTTGAATGGCTAGAGTAATCGATTAACTACGGAGATCTTTTTTGTAGAGCGTTCAATTTCCTATAGAAATAATTAAAACTCATTTGACAATAATTACTTTTTATTAAGTTACAAAATTCAAAACAAAAAAGTTGTTTTCCTTAAAATACTTCAATCTCTGACGTTGAATATCTTTTAAATGGTTGGATAAATGAAAAATGTATATAAGACCATTTTTGTAAAGCGTTCAATTTCCTACAAATATTGACTATGGGATTGGTTAAACGATCTATTGTTGATAAGATATGACCATTTTTATATGATACTAAATTGAAAATGGAAAACTATGATGAGCATAATCTTCCCGTTAATATTAAGAGCTAATATTTGGTAAGTACTTTCTAGAGATACCTAGGAACTAGTTTTCATGTGTCGGATCCAAAAAAAACAATACTTCATTTTTTTTGACCCACCCTAATAAAGTCTATCTCAAAATTTTTAAGCAACGGGGAAAAATTTAGTTTTTCTCAATTAATACTTTTTTTTATAAGACATTTAAGAACTTTTTTGGTAAGTCACCTATGCTCACTTAATCACGCAGTGAAAGTTGATGATGTTGGTGCGAGAAAGCAAATTAAAAAAAAAAACAGATTTTTGAAAGATTTTTTTGTTTATTTTTTTTTAGAAAGAGTAGTGATACAAATATCAAGTATTATTATTATTATTATTATTATTATTATTATTATTATTATTATTATTATTATTATCTTTTATTAACAGGTAATTTAAATTAACATGATAATTCTTAAATTAATGAGCATAGCTGCGGGGACTATTTGCTCAAAATATCAAGTAAAATTATTGATATTGATGAAGGTATGTAATTTTTATTTTAAGAAGAAAAATTTGAAAAAAACTTGTTATAGTAAATAATGGGAAAGTTACAAAAAATAGCTTTTTTTCTAAGGTCTCACATGAAACTAAGAGCAATATCTTCTGTTACGGCATTTTTTAACCAAGTCTGTGAGTGTTGTCAGATGAACAGATATTTGGTGAATATAAATGAAAAAAGAAAAAAAAAGACAAGTTTTTCTCTACATTTTTTTATTTTGTTTATTAAAATGTGGCAATTTATAGGTGGTCAAAACCAAGTTTTTCAATGTCCCAGACGAAAACTGGTTGATTTATATTTTTGTTCGAAAAGAAAACAATGTAACGGAATCCCAAATTCAAAACATTCAAAGTAAGAAAATTATAGTTCAAAATATTAATTACACCGTGAAGCATCAGACGATCTTGTCAATAATCGACAGAAAATTATGCAACAGTTTGACAGATACCAAATCATCGATGAGGTGCTATCTTTGTCATGCAACTTCCAAAGATTTTAACGATATCCACAAAATGATGCAGCAACCAATAAACGGGGACTATTTATCATTTTGATTGTCTACCTTGCATGGGTGGATTCACTTATTTGAATGTCTCCTAGACGTTGCATATAAGCTTCCGGTTAAGGAATGTCGAACAAATGAAGAAACAGTAGTTTTTGTAAAACAAAATAAACTACGAATTCAAAGAGAAAACAGGTTTAATATTCGATAAACCTAAGCCTGGCTACGGGAACACCAAGACAGGCAATTTGGCAAGAAGGTTTTTTGAAAATAGCAGTTTATTTACTTTCACAACGGGTGTCGATGAAGCTTTGATTGTAAAGTTTCATATCATCTTAAAATGTTTGACAAGTAGTTTTAAGCTCAACCCACAAAAGTTTCAATCTTTTTGTGAGGAAACCGCTAGGTACTTTGTATTTTAAGCCCCTGGTATTATATGAGAACTATCGTTCATAAAATTTTTATACACGGCCATCATATTGCCACAAATTTTTTGCTTCCAATCCAATTGGCCAACTAAGCGAGGAAGCCTCAGTATCTCGAAACAGAGATTTCAAAGATTTCAGCGATCAATATAACACGAAATCTCCCAGAAAAGATACGTTGACTGACATTTTTAAGCGAATGATGATTTCTTCGGATCCTTCGGTTTCAAGTTTAAGTCGAAAATTAAATAAATAAAATAATAAAATAAGCAAAAAAAATTTCATCTTGAAGTTATCGAAATGTTTGAAGTAGAAAATGTCGTTTATGATTCTGATTAAAAATGCATAAATAAGTTAGAATAAAAGTTTGTTATAGCTATTATTATTTCTTTAATTTTTCATCAATACTGTGCTTCATTTATTACACAATTAGGTGGAGTGTTGGAAATCGACCATCATACTTAGGAGTATAATTTCCAACATTGAGTAATGTTGTTTGAACTAAATAAGATTAATGTAAGTTATTTCTATTTTATCAAAAACATTAAAACATGAGTTTTTTTGGATTTTTTTTTGGTAGAAAGTTTTTCTCGAATAACTCAAAAACTAATAAAGATTTTTGTACTTGGTTTTCAAATCTTGCTAAAAAAATTTAAAAACATTGAATATTTAGTAAAAACATACCACTTATAAAGGCAAAAATTTGAAAAAAATCAACTTTAAAATAAAAAACTAATTTTTTTTTTTTTCAAAATTTAATTTTTCAAAATAGCTTTTCAAAAAGCTATAGCGGATCACTGTCTTCAAGATAACACTTCGCTCTCATCATAAAATCACAAGAAGTTGCAAAACAACACTCTGGTTGATGTTTCTTCGGTCTTAGCGACATCGGCAGCCACAGCCGCGATATTCTGGGCCGACCGACTAGTCAAGTGGCGGCCACTCCCTACATGGTTTCATGTGGTTCCAGTCTGCTCAACTCAAGAAGCTAAGCGTAGGAATGTTTGCCAGTTGGCGCCGCGCCGCGACAAATTAGTAAATCCACGTCGAAATTCACGCTGCACTTACATCACCGACCTATTATTGGTAAAAATAATCGACACAATTATTCCACGCCCTTGCGCGGATTAAAGCGCTCCATTGCTTGTCTGTTTATATACTCCTCCTGTCTAAGTCACAAATATTAAATATGATTGACGTATGACTCCATTTGTAAAAATTATAACATCATACGATCTTACATTGAATAGCGTAGAAGTCCCACTGATCTACAAAATGTCATTATTCAAGAACAATCGAAATTGATCCATATAATTTTTGATGAAATATGTGGATGCCACGCCCTCGGAATAAAATATCCCAAATTTTGAATTCAAGCCTTACATCATTTCCAATTTTCATCGTCATATAACAATCTTAAGTGCTTCATATAATTACTATGAACGTTTTAGAAAATGGGTGGATGCCACGGCCGCCCCTTAAAGAAAAATTCAATTTTTTTTATTTTTCCCTTGTATGCACTATTAAAATTAAAATGTCCTACTGTGTCGGGTAATGCTACATAATTTTGATAATCTGTCAATAAGTCAGTCAGTTTCGGTTTCGTTGTTGTGAGTCTGGAAACGAATATGAAAATCTGAGATTGCTGTCGTCAGCGAAGCAAAGAAGTGTATTAGAAGTTTGCCTGTTTTAAGGACCGGCTAGACAAATCGACAAATGCTGTTTTCCATCCACTCGGAAAGAGACCTGTAGAGTAAGACAGATGAAAAAGCTTACGCAGAGTGGTTTCGTCAGCGTTGAAGAACACCTCTTGAGAAAAATAGAAAGGATACTATCCGGGCCAGCGGATTTGTGAATGTCAAAATCTCTAAAGGTGTGTCCACACCAAAGAAGCATTTCAGGAAACATTGTTAAAAAAACGTTTCTGAAATGTTTCCCATTTGTTTAAAAAACATTTCAGAAACATTTCAGGAATGTTTCTGATTTGTTTTTTTGGTATGGACGCTTTGAGAAACACTTCTGAAATGTTTCTTTGTTTCCCATTGTTTTCAGATTGAGTTGTCTGTTTTTTTGTACTTCATCTTTATCAAAATTTATATTTTCGCAAATTTCAGATATATAATCGACTTTTTTGATTTTATTTTTAATATTTTTCGTGAAGAGTCGATACCACAAAACTCTTTTTATTTCATAAATTTTTATCAATTGGATAACATTCTCGTTGCTCCACACTTTTCGCGACATTTTATATTTATATTAATAACCACTCACGCACTTTCTACCTATGTAAATGCTTGGGAAACAAATAAAGTTTCCCATTCGGAATGGGAAACAGAAAAACATTTCAGAAATATTTCGCGAGCGTCCAGACCAAGGAAACATTTTTTAAACATTTTAGAAACATTTCAGAAATATTTCTCTGTTTCTGAAATGTTTTTTAAATGTTTCTGAAATGTTTCTTAAATGTTTCTGAAATGTTTTAAAAATGTTTCTTTGGTCTGGACACACCTTTAGAACTCTTTCCCCTGTACGAGTGCGATAGAAAATTCGTTCCATAAAATCGTTCACGCTCTCAAGTACAGGAGGAGTTTACTGTACCAGCTTAATCCTCGATGTTCAATTCTGAAGTAAGAATTGTGGTGATTAGCGGCATATCATCTCTTAACTTCTTTCTCGTGCGTTTATTTCCGTATCTTTTGATTTTCTAGAAAATAAATTACGGTAACGGAAACATACACAGTGTGAGCATTAAAATCACCAACAAGTATGCAAAAAGTAAGAATTCCTTATGGTTCAGTTCCCATTGACATAATCGTTAGTGTGTTGTGCTATCATACCGGAAGTCTGTGGGTGCTTCCAGGCCGCTGCTACCTTAAAATAAAACCAAAGGGGTACTGTCTCTTCAAAATAAGTGATAGGTTCTATAAAAAAAATACTTGTTATGATACGGAAATTGTAGGTTGCCTCTATGCCTTCCCCCGACAGCATCGACGTAATGGCTGACAGTATAATAGCTTTGTATATAAAACTTATAATACTATCAAGAAGACGAAAGATTGTGGCGACATCTTAAGGCTAGGGACTGCAATTGCTAGATTTGTCTTTGCTAAGCTTAATAATAAAATATTCTCTTTTTTACTACTTGTTTTGTATGTTATTCTACTCTCCACTATAAATCGTGCAGTAATTTCTGCGCCACCACCAGGCTAGCTTCGCAATACAAAATCACGCTCCATGATAATACTATAGGTTATATAACTTGGACTAAAGTTACCAAACCCCTCTTTACCTTAGGACAGTAAGCCGAATAATCCGATGCCAGTAACCCATTACTACTATGAAAGCTCCCCTTGACCAATATTGGTGTTACTTTCATACATTGTGGAATTACATTTTTTTTAAGCGGTCTTTGAATCTATATTGAGCATTGTATTCAAAGAGATGAAGAATTTTTAATTCCGTCTTGTTGTTTTTTTTGTTCCCAATCTCCAATCTATATGTCTCATAACTACCCTCTCATAACCTTCGAAACGATACAAAAAAAACACAGATTTAAACATCTGTTCCGGAGAAAGTAATTTTTTGTTAAAGACACAATAAAGTGCATCAATACTTTGGTTTATTCACTCAACAAAAGATTCATTGAAAGCCCAATCATTTATAATTTTTCTCATTAATCAAGATTTTTGCAAAAACTTCCTCGAACGCGAATTCGAATACATAGATGATGAGCAATAATAACGTTTCCAACCACACGGACCAAGTTGCTGCGGTTATAGGCCACGCAGCCACTGACAATGGCTAGACAACAAGACCAAAAGGAAAACAACAAGCACTACACTATTTGCCATACAAACAAAACAAGGAATAGAAAACCCCTTGACCTTTAAGGGTTAGATTACATCGCTCATCGTTTGCCAAAGCGGAGCACATTGAAGGTTTCGATCGATTCGTAATTGATTTAACGACTTGGTTGTACGAGTTTATAAAAAGCAATCTCTTTCTTTTTTCAAACCTGTACCAGTACCATTAAGGGTCACAATGAGTCAAACTCAGTAAAAATGGGGGACATGAATGAGTCGTAAGTACTTGCGCTTTCGACTTGAGATTACAATTATGAACAGACAATGATTTAATTCATCAAAAATCATTACATCAAATTTGTTGTTTAACGGATATTGAGATGATGTTGTAAAATCTGAAGTTGAGGTTTTGCTAGCCGATCAACCGGGGCTATTGCAAAATGTACGTAACTGTACTCAAGTCTTCAACTTTATTTATTTGTAAAATTTTATCCTTATCTTATCAGGGAGGCTTACGGAGACTACTACGATGAAACGTAGAACTTTCGATCGCGGAATTCGTTTCCGCAAAAGGCTTCCCATAGTCGAAAGGTCGAAGTGCAGTAGTATGTCACTACTAATTACCAAGCAATGAAAGTGTGCACTGCACAAAGTGCTCTCGAAAAGAAGGTAGGGGAAGTTTTCTTTAGATAGATTGAACTTTGGTGTCTCCAGTTCCAGTGAGGACGAACTACTTGGTGTCTACCTTACGTGACATATTTCGAAAATAGGTCAGTAAAGACTAAAGATTTTCGGTACTCGCCAGGAGATACGATGGATAGTATTAGGTATACCTTAAACAAAATTGCGACATTTATTACAGCTGCGATAAATGAATGTACAAAGTTATTGATTTTAAGCCGATAAGTGATTGCCTGGATGTGACCCGCATCAAAGCCTCTTTCCAAAATATTACCTTAATATGCACACATGCCACTACCGATGTCAAGAAGGAGTTTTATGACCTCCTGGATGTAGTCTACTGAGACTGTACGGAGTACGATGTCAAAGCTCGGAAGATGAAGTGTACGCTCTACAAAACACTTCTACTATACCGGTCCTGCTTTAAGACACCGAGTATTGGACTATAAGCAGAAAGGGAGAGATGATACGGATACTTGGTCTGGTGTGCGAGGAAGGCGAATGGAGGAGAAGACAGACCGAAGCTGCGGTTTAAAGACCAAGCCATCGCGGATGTCACAGCGCTTGGCCTAGATGACTGGAAGCTGCAAAGCTGTCTCATGCAAAGACACTTCATGGGTCGGGAGCTGGGTAAGTAAGAAAGTAAAATCTTAAATTATATAGGATGAAGAGATAGTAATGACAATTTTTCCAATTGATATGTTTCAGCAGCTGTCAAAGTTACCACTGACATCCAGCTGTCAAAATATTCAGTAAGTTTTGCCATATTTTAATTGGTAAAAAATAGACAACGTTGTGAATTCACTAATGGGGCCCTGGAAATGTTGGCTTGAGATTATCTTCTCGGACGAGGATGATTTTTAGCTCAGTAGTCAATGTCAACAAGTAAAATTACCAAGCGAAATCAATACACAAATGTTCGACCAAGAATCAATACATCCACAAAAATTGTGGATTGTGGATTGCGGATTGTTGGTGCAGCTTATAGCATGGCGACATCATCTGGTCATACTTCTTTTTAAATGAAGAAGTAGATATCATTACCGCCAAGGCCTTATTCTGCATTAAAAACCTAACCACTTTAGACTAGGACATTCCAATATTCAAGTTATCAAAAATTGGACAGACCTCTTGAAAATCCGAAACCGTCATATGAATGATACATAATGGCATGAATTTACGTTTAAATAAAGCTTTCGAGCTGATAGTAGTTGTATCCTTGGAATACCGCACGTCCTAGTACTCAAAAACTATAGTTTTCTATGTTTTGTCCTTGTTTGAGTACACAATGTTGATTCGGTGTGTGCTGTTTAACCTTCTGCCGGTTTGTTAATAGTTGATTAATCCGGCAAATCAACGGATGAATCCCACAAATATAAGGACGAATACATCAGATCAAATGACGAATCAGCAAAACTAAAGAGCAAATCTGACAGATCAATCTGAGATCAATTGAAGAATTAGACAAACTTACGGACTTGTGCGCAGAATCAACAGGCGAACATGGTAAAACGACATACGAATCAGAAAAATCAACTGACGAATCTGGCAAATTACCGTGCTTATTATGTATCTGTTTTAAAGACAGGTTCTTAAGACCTTAATTTTGAATGTGAACTTTAGCGTTTTTCCGGCAAGATAAATTTTAAAACATTTCTTGATAAGTAAATTAGAAGAAGTTTGGACCCATAACTGTGTTGAGTACCTACTTTGTTTTAAAAAAATTAAGAAATTGTTCATTTTACGCCCAAAACTGAATTGATGTCTAAGTCAAACACCCTTCGTATTTAAATTTTGTTAAACACTGCAACACAAATATTGACTGGAAAATAGATACAAAATCGGACTTAAAACATTTAAAAAGAAAAAATCAAACTGAAACCGTGTACAAAAGAAAATTACCGAAACCGGATCGAATAAAGATCAAAAACGGATCAAAGGCTGATTGGTAACGTATTAGAGTAAGTCTCTTTGAAATCATAAAATTTCGAGAATCCTCTCAGTATGTATCGCGGTCTTGGCCAAATTTAACTCATACTAAACCTTGTTTCGGTCCCAATCTGACATTTCATAATAAAAATCGAGCCGATCCCGAAGCCGAAACTTTCAACTTTAGTTTGGTCTTTTACAAAAGGGCAAATGGATCAAATTATATACTCCTATGTACGATGTAGTAGGCTTTGAAGTCTGAGCATAAATATATTCATCTGACAACTTATTTATGAGGCACTTAATATTCTAAATGTCAAAAAAATATATTATTTAATTTAAGTTGGAAAGAGCAACCCTGCAGAACTCGAATTATTTTTTTTACATTCATATCATTAATTAAGACAGCTTAATTTATCTGTAGTCATAAAATCTGGAACCAGGATATGCTAGTCTTTGTAGTATTGGGCACCTTCCAATGAAGTGGTATACATACATATCTTCTCGTTCTTCCTATTTACACATACTACATAAAATAGGTACATACATACATAACAAGTTAGAAAATTCAAACTCAACTGGAGTACCCCAAGGCAGTCATATTGTACCAATTCTTTTTATATTATTTTTCAATGATCTACACAGACACACAGCCATCTTGTATAGTAAGATTTTGATATTTGCTGATGATTTTAAACTTATTCATGGCTTCAAAAGCTCTAATGGGAATCTATTTCTACCTCACGACATTGATAAGGAGTGGTATTTATTAAACAGAATGTAACTAGGCAACAATAATTGCAATATAATGACAAACTCTTCCAGACGGCACATACACTGAATCTTTTCGTTTCCTCAAAAATATTCTTTTTGAAAAAGTGGAAATGTTTGATTATCTGAGAGTTCTATTTGACGGAAAGCTTTCATTTAATCCGCATAAACGGACTCCAAAATTTTGGGTAGACTATTCCTCTGTCATTACTTTATTTTAAAGCATCCCAAACATACCCTTTTGCGCCTACAGCAGGAGTAAAAAAAACTCTCAACTTTGATCTCGATATTCACTCACATAATTACATATAATGTCGGCAGTCGAATTTGTTTATAGTGCAATTAGCTATAAAGGTTATGGATTATATTTTCCCAGCCCCATATCCCCATATCGTAGCCCCCAGCAATGTCTTCTCGTTTGTTTGAGAGTACAGACCCGTCAGGCCACACAAAAATAATAATCGCCAATAATGTAGCCCAATAAAAATTACATAATTGAGGACTTGTGGCACATGATGATCAATTTGTGTTTGGTTTTATCGAAGCAGGAAAAAGGCCACTGCCGACGGAAAAGAAAATAATACCTGTCTCTCTGGCTTTGAACAAGGAGAGGATTACATGATTTTTTTAATGGTGCTGCGAGCCTGGGGGAAAATGCTTACAATTATTATATTATCGTGCGACAAATGGAAAATGTTTGCTATAGTGTTGTTTATGATGGTTTGTCTAATTGTCTTGCCTGAGATCTTCTAAAATAATGAGATACTAAAAGTTTGTCTTATTTTGGTAAGTAGACTATTTATTATAAGAAATTTAAAAGTTAAATGGAAAAAAAAATCTTCATTCATCAAAGTTTGGTTTCTGATCTATGAGACAAAGTATGACTTATTTTGATCAACTTTTTAGTTTTCAAATTTCCCATCAGCTGATTTATTTTATATTTATTTTTATATGATAGTGAGAATTACAGCCGTACTCCTGATATTCAATAATTTTTCGTATCTATCAAACGCGTATCAAGAAAACCATTTGACGGATCCCGTCATATAGGATATCAACTACAATCGAAGGATCATTCGCCATCGATCAACTAATTTTTTTTTAAATTCAATGGCCTTGTAAGATTTTGTCAATTTCAGGAACATCTTTGTCCATTTCTGGTGCTTTGGCAATGAAAAGGTGAGCTATGTACATCCAATTTCTTGGAACACTTTGTTGTAAAGCGAAAACATGTATAAAAATTACTAAAAGAATTCTTAGTAGACTCGTTCGTTTTTATAGAACTCGCGACAACATTTTTCTAATGGATTTTTACAGATTTAATTTTTAATGATTAATACTTCCGGCATGCTCTAAGCAAAGATCTTCTTAATTGAAAACCCTATGCCACTGTTACTATTCAGTATATTGTTATTTATTATATGGGGAAGAATATGTCCGTTTGATTGAAGCTTAACTTTGCGATTTTTGCTCCCTTCAGAGTCGATTTCGATGGATCTAGATCGTCAAATCCTGTTTACACCGAAGTAATTCAGTAAATCAGGCTTCGAGTGAAGTTGCAACATGTTCCAAAGCAATTGATACCTTTACTTAGCGGTAAGTTTCCAATACATTTTTGGAATTGACAGGGGTCAATTTTCTGCGACTAGTCCATTTTGTAGGTCGATACTTTCGTAAACTCTGCCCGATTTTTCATTTAGACACTAGAAACCGAAGGCGCCCTGCTTCGGATCGTTCCATTGGATCTCAGAAAACAAATAACTTATAAATTAAGCCGTCTTAAAATCGATCTACGTATGCATGAGCAATATTATTAGCTTTCATCAAATACCTAATTGATACTTGGAAGAAGACAAATCCAAATCTCCCTTTTTTGGGAGAACATGTACCATGGCTGTCTTCCACCGCGTGTATGCATTATTCAGAGCGTTGTTGGTTTCAACTGTTTCCATGTAGCTTTAGAATCGATTCAGGCTATGCAGCTGTTCAGTTACTCCAACAAGCTATCGTTCTAACGACAGAACCAGCAGAACATTTCATCAACTACAATTACAGCTGGATTTAGAAAGAAATCAAAGAGACGTTAAAGAAACCTTAGCGCTTACACCCCAAAACAGAAATCCAAAAACGCTGAAACTAACGCCGCTCTCGACAGTTTCGAACTAGGTTTTACTAAGTATATTGTTCCGAGTCTCTCCAAAATACACATTTTCATAAACAAGGCCTTATTCTTATAAAATGTAGTCAAAGTATTCATAAACTATAACTGAACAACTACCGGACAATATGGAGAACCTAAGTGCGTCAGCATTGTACTTCAGAATTGCATCTCACACCACAACAACAGTGATTCCAAAAAAAAAGAGACTGGTGGCGAAGTCTTTTTAAAGTCAGCAAAAAAAGTGAAGCACTTACTTTCTACATATGTATACTATTAACTATTAACAACAGATATTGCCCCCCAATGTTTTGAAAGGGAGCGTATCGGAATCCCGCTTTTTAAAATCCCGCTTTTCAAAAATCCTGAAAAAAAGCTTTAAAATCCAGTCTGCTAAAATACTGATTTTTAAAATCCCGTCTTCTAAAATCCCGCTTGTCCCGATCTATTATAAAATAATCCCACTTTTTAAAATCCCGCCAAATCTCGCTAATCCCGTTTTTTATAATACATAGGTAGGTAACGTGTTGGTTATTTTCCAGATTCTTTAAATTCTAAAGAAACTTTGCATACACCCAACCTCGCACCTACCCCAAATCCTATGGTGTACCCAAGCAAGGAAGTTGCAGGGGGCAGCATGGCCCCCCTTAGATACCTCACTGCTTATACGCAAAAACGGGATTATAAGAAACGGTATTATACAAAACGGGATTTTAAAAAGCGGGATTTTAAAATAGCGGGATTATAAGAAACAGGATTATAAAAACCGGGATTTTAAAAAACGATATTATAAAAAGCGGGATAAATCGTTGCAATTTCGAAGAAAGGAACTATGGCTACTGGCCTATATCCCCCTTAATATTATAAGTAAGTTCTAAGAAGTATTGATACTAATGCGAGGCATACAATTACCGTCAGACACTTTCTGGTTTTCGAGAAATGATTCGTCAGTGTATGGGTAAAATCCTTCAATACTTCATTAAGGTACAAGGCTTTTCTTTCTCCCAACTCAACCGAAGACTTATAATTTTTTTTTTTTTTCAAATTGAATTTTTCCCGAACCACAACCCAACATTTGTCTTTCGAGCCGGATAAGTTTCAATCCTGGAAATGTATTTGAAAAATCAAGCAGAATTCATACTCACCTGGATATCATCCAAAGCCCATCGTAAAAACCAACAAAGTCCTATCATATCAAGTTATTTAACCAACGGCTTACCCACGGAAACTTCTTCGTGAGACTAGAGAACTTCAAAATCACAGTAAAATGGATCAGAGCTGGAGTTACTCAACCTGGAGTTGCTTAGCACCTACCCTACTTATACTGAACTAACCCATTTCAAGCAATACGAAAACCCGCTGAAAACTCCCTCATAAGTCATCCGTTGCTCAGAAGGCAACTACAGAAGCATCACCCTAGCACCCTAGCACTCTCATACAGAAGCAGATTATTCTCACGAAATTTTCTAAAGAAAGCAAGCTTTCCATCCTCTACATATTTATATCCGCTGATGAAAAGTTAGCAAGCAAAAGATCTAATCCGCAAGCCACTCTTGAAATCAGTTATCCAGGTACAGCCTCTCAGTTTTTTCCACCATTTACAAAACAGCTATGAAGGAACCTCAAATATTTAAAAGGAAATTTCTAAGGACCGTGCTTTACCTCGATTTAACACCGTTAGCACTTCAAGAAAGAGCAATTCTACTATAAAGGCAATGTAATTCCTCTAGCCTACTGATGTTAGCAAAGTAACTGGTTGGAAACATCCCCAACGATTTTAATTAATAACTGAAGTAAGGGACAGGTCAACAGCGCCAACCAGTAACGCTGAAGAAGTCCCATGGGTTAATGCCAACCCTATATACCCGTCTAAAAGCTCTTCAAACTACTTTTTGCAGACAGTTGTATGTATGGCCTCATGCTGAGATTAACAATCATTGTCAAGGAACTACGGAAATCATTATTGAACTTCAAATTTAAAAGTCGGTCACGCATAGACCCTTAAGTCGTCAAACGGTTCATTTGAGAGCATATTAGCTATCGGACAGATATAAACACCTTAAAAACACATGCATTAGTGTTCAATACAAGCCTCTAAGGAATCTTCATACATTTCCTATCACTTAACACGTGCGCTTGCGTTTCTGCCTATGCCTGATGTTCGATTCCATCTATTTTGAAGGCTCATCGACATCAGAACACGGGAAGCATCGTCACTCACAGCATAAAACGATGATGCGATTTCTATGTACCACCATCATGTCCAAAATAGAACGTCGGCCAGACACGACATCTACCGGATTGCTATGCCAAAGAGATGAGGCCCCCAAACAAGACTCGTCGTTGCATCTAGCACAGAACATCTCAGACACGAATCTTCCCAGAGCCAATTAAGAAATGTTTAACTCGCAAAAGTGTTAAAGTGTGTCTATATCTTAGGCAATGCTTATAGTGTGACTTAAGAAGCAGCACAGGCTTGCAGAGTTTCGATTAGGAGCGTATGTGTGTAAGTTGTGCGAGTGTGATGTCTACACCCATTTAAATTGTGCAATAAACATAAATTTAACCAGAACATATGTTTCCGTGGTGAAATTTATGATGCACATCCGTGAAACATGGACTTTTCTGCAATTAAAAAACCAAGTGCACCAAAAGCAATACATATACATACGAATATACTCAAGTCAAACAAACAGAGACGAGCTACGAGTACATACATACATACGTCTTGAGATCTTTAAGCGAAAATCTTCTCATCTTAGAGCCGTTGTGTTATGGATGGGGAGGATAGATTCAAAGTGTATAATATACACATATCGTGCCTTGCCACACATTCTTAAATGTGCTTTTCAAGTGCTAAAACACTTCTTGGAAGCATTTTTTTTCCTCGAAATTTGTTTAAGG
Source organism: Philhelius festivus (assembly GCA_963931855.1). Taxonomy (NCBI): domain Eukaryota; kingdom Metazoa; phylum Arthropoda; class Insecta; order Diptera; family Syrphidae; genus Philhelius; species Philhelius festivus. Next base: position 167,153,746 of record OZ007555.1, on the reverse strand, counting down.
AAAGATTTCCTTCAGTAAATTTTTAAGGTGTTGATTTTACTTAGCATTGAAATGATTCTTTTTTCAGCCAAACGCTTTTGGGGCAGAGTCTGTGATTTTCTACAAGCGCAGAAAAATTACACTTTCTTCTACTTGATCATTCAATTAGAAATGGAGTATGCATTGCTGAGGCACAATTAAAACGGTTTTCAAAAATTCCTCCATAGTCTTAACTGGTGAATATGTTTTGTTGATGGCTATTCTCCGAACTATCTAGGCCACCTGGGTATCACCTGATGGAGTCACTCGTAACCAAATAGACCACGTGTTGATAGACTGTCGCCACTACTCGAACTTGATGACGGTATGAACGTACCGAGGTGCCAATATCGACTCGGATCACTATCTTATTGGTATAGTTTTCCGAGGGCGGATTGCCTTGCGAAGACGCATTGCATCCGCCGATCAGGTTCGAATCAACACGGCTGTCCTGCGCAATGAAAACACCAGTAACACCTTTGGTGATGAGTTAGAACTCGCCCTAGAAACACCTGATTTAGGGAGAGTAAGTCCTGGAGCCAGTATGCTGGGCGTAAATGAGAAGTGGACACGTCTTAAAAATACTGTCATTAGTACTGCCAACTCCATCTTAGGCAGCAGTCGTAAAAATCGGAACGACTGGTTTGATGATGAATGCAAGCTAGCGACTGAACGTAAGAATGTTGCGTACCGAGCAATGCAACAATCTCATAGAACGCGGGCACGCGAAGAGGAATATAAAGAGCTCAGAAGAACAGAAAAACGGCTTCACAGACAAAAAAAATCAGCCTGGGAGAAGAACCTAATCTGTGAAATAGAAAACAGCCGAGAGCGAGGTCCGCACCAGGCGCGGAAGTTCTACCAATCCGTCCGAAACATGACGCAGTACACACCACGCTGCACAAACTGCAAGGACGGAGAGGGAAATCTGATCACCGATCCTGAAAGCATACTGGAGCGATGGGAAGTGTACTTTAATGAATTGCTAAATGGTCAGCTCACTACAGAAGAGGAGGCTCCACTACTTCAAGAAGAATACCCTATGTTGCCGCCACCAAGCATAGAAGAGGTTGAGAAGGCTATAGGCCGGCTTAAACAGAACAAATCCCCGGGAGCCGATTGCATACTAGCCGAATTATTCCATCACGGCGGGCCAGCCTTACGTCAAGCAATTCATGATATTGTAGTACAGGTATGGGAGCAGGAAGAAATGCCAGAAGACTGGCGAAAAGGTTTAATATGCCCCATACATAAGAAGGGAGATGTCACAACGTGCAGCAATTATAGAAATATAGAGGTATCAAGTTGTTGAGTACCGCCTATAAGATACTCTCCTCTATCCTACAAGACCGGATAACCCCATACGCTAAAACCGTCATCGGACAGTATCAGTGTGGTTTCATTCCAGGCAAATCAACAACTGATCAGATCTTTACCCTTAGGCAGGCGATGGAAAAATGTCTAGAATTTAACATCCCAACATACCATCTGTTTATAGACTTTAAGGCCGCCTATGATAGCATAGCCAGAGTAGAACTTTACAAAGCCATGAGAGAATTCGGCATCCCAAATAAATTGACACGACTATGTAGGTTGACCATGACCAACGTAACAAGCCAAGTAAAAATAGCCGGATTGCTATCCAGACCAATCAACATCTTTAATGGACTCCGACAAGGGGACTGTTTGGCCTGCCCCCTCTTCAACCTGGCGTTGGAAAAAGCAATTCGTGACTCTGGCACGGCAACAAGAGGGACCATCGTCAAGGGGCCCAGCCAGTTACTGGCTTACGCAGATGACATCGACATCATCGGAAGAACCGAACAAGCTGTACAAGTGTACACGACTCCTTCATCCAGATCGAGCAGGTGGCACAAAATCTGGGGCTGCACATTAGTGAAGGTAAAACAAAGTACATGGTGGCGTCAAATGCGAGACGAACAGTTGATCAAAGTTGATCAAGGTAGCGGAGCACGAATTTGAAGTGGTACAATCATTTAAATACCTTGGGTCAATAGTAGCAGCCGATAACAATATAGAAAAAGAAATACGCGGGCGGCTTCTCAAATCCAACAGAAGCTACTATAGTCTGTGAAAGCTTTTCAAATCCAGAAATCTCACCATAACTTCAAAACTGCTGTTGTATACAGGACCATGGTCCTGCCAGTACTCACATATGGATCTGAGACTTGGGTGCTTAGCAAAAGGCACTCCGACCTCTTAGCTGCGTTCGAGAGAAAAGTATTAAGGAGAATTGTTGGCCCCATATGTGAGGAAGGACGATTCCGGAGACGGTACAATCATGAACTGTACGCAATCTACCTAGAAGCAGATATCGTGACAAAAATTAAGCTCGGTAGACTCCGGTGGGCAGGGCACCTAGCTCGCATGAGCGAAGAGGAACCTGCTCGGAAAGTTCTTTGTGGTACATTCTATGGTAGACGACAGCGTGGTAGATCATGCTTGCGCTGGAGAGATGGCGTAGACCAGGACGCCCGAAGCCTTGGGGTGCGCAACTGGATGGCGTCGGACCTTAACACTTTTCTCCCATGCCAGTTGATTGACTGGGGCCTCCGCCGCAAGCTGTGTTTTTTATGACCTGGTTGAATGAATATTAATTCATTGTTTCTAATGCATCAAATTAGTACTTCGGATCCGCTTAGTATGTGTTCCGGCGATTCGACATGAGAATTGCAGAATTTGCATGTAGGGCTGTTTATCAGACGAAGAATCCACAAATGTCTTCTTAGTTTACGTTGACCCGTGAGGAGTGCCGTTACTATTTGCAGATTGTTCTTACTTAAGCTGATAGTTCATGAAACGATGTTGGTTATAGTTCCCAAGAAAAAGTTTGTCCTGTTTCAGTTTTGGGAGCTTTTTCCAGTTTTTGGATCTTTTGGCATTCTCTTCTATTTTGATTTCGTTTTTAATCGTGTTTTCTCCTATTCCGCAGGAGATCTCTGTCCCCACCAGAGGAGTCCTTGCGTCTATTTTTGCTAGGGAGTCTGCTTCCTCATTTTCTTTAACACCTACATATCCAGATACCCAATGAAGGGAAACATTATTGTTCTTGCCAAGTTCGTTTAGCATACCTACACATTCACACATCAACTTAGACGTGATGGCGTATAAACTATGAGTGCGGCTTGGCTTTCTGACATAATGGCAATGTTTTGGTTTCGGTAATTCCTTTCGAGATTTTGACCTGCACATTCTGATATGGCATTGACTTACACCTGGAAAATGATAGTGGATTGCCGATGACCTGATTACAACGGCAGCTAAGAACGATTGAGAACTCCTTGTTGGGTTCGATGCAAATAAAAAACAGATGCAGATAAAAAACAAGTGATGCAATTATCGAATTTATTGTTAATACAAATATTTTGAAAGTCTCAAAGTAATGTTACATTCTCTGATCATTGAATAATAACATTTCAAATTGAAGCATACTATAGAAACTCTAGAAAAATGCACAACCAATGCAAAAAGAGAAGCGAGCAGACATTGAGTTTGCTACTAGGCTCAGAAAAGTCATATGAAAGTTCTATACTCCACCGAGCTTACTTAAAAGACCCAATAAAACCCAATAAACCACTTATTAGCACTCACTTTCGAGGATGTATGTATAATCGAAACCTCTCTGGAGGACAGAATCCCTAACATAAGTGGGGATTTTAGATGCCCAAATCGTAGATATCAGAAGGGTGACTTTGACTATTGACTAATGCTTAGCCTACAATAAGGGAGCAAGTCCTGATGGCATATTACAATGCAAGAAAACATTTGTTATAATTATGCTCCAAATATTTAACTTTTCCAATTCTAGCGGACATCTAAAGAGGATATCTTTTGACTGAATGAATGAACTTGTATTGGGGGGTTATTGCACTGCGACCGAGAGGTCTTTGGTGCCCCACTTAAAAATGTCCAAGATGTTTTTTTGCATGAGTGGACACAAACTTCCTAGTATGTGTTCCGGTGCATGTTGCATGTTGCAGAATCTGCATGTGGCACTGTTTAACATACCAAGTAAACTAAGGTGTCTTCTAAGTTTGCAGTGTTCAGTTAGGATACCTGTTATTATTCTTAGGTTATTTTTACTTAAGTTAATGGAGTTTTCGAAACGTTGCTGGTTGTAATTTCCTGGTAGTAGTTTAGCCTGACTCAGTTTTGGGAGTTCTTTCCAGTTCTTGAATCTGTTTGCCTCCTCTTCTTGTTTAATTTTGTTTTTAATGACATTCTCTCCTATTCCGGAATAGGGCTCAGGCCCTTTTAAAGGGATTGATGCGCCTATTTTCGCTAGAGAATCTGCCTTTTCGTTTCCATGAACACCGCCGTAACCAGGTACTCAGTAAAGTGTGACCCTGATGTTCTGATTTCCAAGTTCATTTAGCCTGCTTATGCACTCCCACACCAATTTAGAGCTGATGGTATATGAGCTTAGTGCCTTGAGTGCCGCTTGACTGTGACATGATGGCAATGTTCCTATGGCGTTTACCTCCCCTTGGAAGATGCTGGTGGACTGTCTTATTGGTATGGAAATTTTGGTTCTTGGCCCAAAAATTATTGCACCAGTCCCTCTGCTGGTTCTCGATTCTTCCGTGCACCACTTGATGGTATTTGTTTCGAGAGTGTAGTTTATTTCCTCTGCCATCCAATCTTTTTGGTTGCTTAGCTTAGCTTAAAAACGTTTTTCTCGAAATTATGTTTTTTTGGTCATGCTATCTCTTGGGATACCAAGAAGGTTTGTTATTGTGGACCTAGTGAATAAGTCCCTTTCTCTGAGATCAATCATTTTGCCTGTCCCAGTTCATTCCTTTGAGAACCTCATGATATATCTCACTCCCGCACTTTTGATGACTCGTGTAAAGGCGATAGATGGAGGACAACCTCCACAGCTGCGGTAGGGCAAATTCTCATTGCTCCCGTAATACAGATACATGCGAGCCTTTGAACTTTTTCTAGGGGATATCTTAACGTCAACTCCATTTTTACTAGTTGGAGATATGTCAATGTCAACTTGATTACGAAGACTGGGAAGCCCACTCACGCTGAACTAAATGACTTCAAGTCAATAAGCCTGTCATCCTTTCCTCTCAAGACTCTAAAAAGACTAATTTAAGCTCATAATCGCCTAAAGCTAAATGATGGTGTGCTCTCGCAGGTTCAACGTGCATATATGACATCAAATCTGTTGAGACAGCACTTCATTAAGTGGTTAGCACAATAGAAAATTAAATTTTAACTTGGCAGCATTTCTGGAAATAGAAGCTAAGCTCCATCACCATTGACCCGGTAGTGATAAACTGGATAGACACCGAGCGGTGTCAAGGTATTTTCATACGCCGATGACATAGTGTAAATGGGCTTGAAAAAATGTATCTCTGCTCTGCGGGATCTCCTACAATGGGGACTAGCTTAGCTTAGTAAGTTTACTAGTAGCTGTGGACTTTACGTTAATCCACTGAAGACAGAACTGGTGTTATTTAAAAAAAAAAAACGTAATAATCCCAACATAGATCCGACAACCATTAACGGAATTCCGCTAAAGGTTTCAGGTACTACCAAATATCTTGGCCTTATGCTTAATCATAAGTTAAATGCTTAGTGTGGTGGCCAACCTTATATAAGGAAATCAGAGAAACATGATCAAAATTCAAAGACTTGAGCATATTATCACAACCAGTGCTAATAGAACAACACCAACGGCAGCCCTACAAACTTTCACAAGCCTCGCTCGATCTGTTTACAAAAGTGCTGGCGGTCAAAATTGCTGTAGTGGCTATAACAGATATCCCAAGCAATGGAATTCTGGATTGAAAACCGGGTCATCAATGCGAATCATGTTTTAGTACTTGTGGACTGTTTAAAGATACACCAAGTTGTATGTTCAGTCAACTGCTCAGATAACCCACCAATTAATAGATCAGTAAACAGCTTCCAAATGTTTGCAGTATATTCTAAGCTGAAGTGCTTGCAGTTTGCGAAGTCGGAAATTATCTTGCCTCACGTGAAGTAGTAAATAGAAATATCGATATTAATAGACAGCCAGGTGGAAATGAAAACTTTTTCGCAATCACCTTTAAGTCAAAACTAAAAGAAAAAGTTGCTTAAATGAGTTGAGGTTTCTCAGTTATCCTTAGATGGGTTCTGGGACATCTTATGATAATACGAGAAGGAAATGGCAGATAAGCCTGCCAAAAACGGGTCATATACCCCCCCCCCCCCCCACAATTCACTCCGTTTTTTTCTTCACACCTTACCTACATTCTCGGGATCCCAATAGATCCATTTCGATCCCTTCTAACATTTCCTATTACAACCTTTTTTCCCAGGCCGATGCCTTAGGATGACCATACGATTGCAAATCATGTGATTCAGCCTCTGTCATAGCATTTGCTTTGCTGTATGAGTATTGTCATCTGGTTTTCTCAGTGTATGAACATCAACTTTTGTTTGTACAGTCTAAGGAGATGAAGTTCAGTTCTCAGCTAGAGATCCCTAAATAAGGTGTTAACACAAAAAGAAAAAATCTCTTCACGAGTTTCAGTAAAACTTCATAGAGACATGCCCCATACAAGATTCCAGCCAAAAGCCAAATAAAGACCAAGGAATATTCTATTCGCACCATGCTATCCCCAAGTCAAATTATATCGCCCAACAAGGAACACCAAAGAAAAAATAAAAACGTTCTATAAAGCGATTGATTTAAATTTTCAACATATTGACATGCATTGCATGTTTCGTTTAACACCAAACACTCCGATAAGCAGAGCATTTAGGAACGAACCTGACGTCAGCATAAAATCCTTTAGATGCGTTCAAACTATTGCAGATCGCTCTAGAGGCTCATCCGCCACATTCTCCTCCTTCGCTTGCAACCGATGTGATGGGCCAAGACTCTATATATACAACGATCTCATTCCTCTGGGTCGGGCATATAACTTCCATTTCGTGTTAATTTGAATCGACTTATGTTGTTGTTAAAAGTATTTCAAAAGGAAATCATTTTCACTGTACAAGAGATGGTGTCTACTCGTACAGAGCCAAAGTGCCCATAGAGAGAGCTAGATCATTTGCTTTGGGTCTGACGAACGATTTCAATGTACATTTAGCGAGTGAAGCATAACCGTAGCGAATCGGAGCAATAAATTAGCTGATTATCATCAGAAATAGGTTCCTTTTTTATACAACAACATTTAAAGATGAGGCAAGTTGCATTGGTTAGACATTCGAAGATTATCTCGGGTTTATATGGAAAAAGGTATTATCTGAGGAAGACTATCTATTTTAAAATTGTGTAAGGATATGAAATAGCGTCCACCACGAATTACAACAATATACACTGATAAAATCATCAAGCAATATAATTATTCAAATCTTTTATCATTAACTGATCGTTCGCAGTCTTATGACTACGGACTGAATTCCTAGCTATTTTTGAAATGAATTATTTTATAGTCATTTGTGGAAGAAATCAAATTGAACTCGAGATAAATTCCGTTTAGTTTGGATAAATACTGGTAATCCAATTTCTGAAACTTTGTTATTTATGCAGAACAATAAAATAGAAAATATTGTTTCCTCTTTTTAATGAGGCGTCTTAATTACGTCAGTTAAAATCTATTTACCACTAAGTGGAGTTCATTTCAAATGTCAACACTTGTCTTGTCATGAATTGTAGTAAAATGATAATTTAAAAAATAAGTTATAAGGTTCTCATGAATCTCTGATTGTTTCAACTGTGTTTGATAACTATTCCAACTGTGATACACCAAACTTTTATAATATTGACGAAAATGATCAACTATTTGGGCATTTGAAATCATAATGTTCTCTTGATTGATAAATTTTAATATATGTAAGTTCAGACGGTTTTACAAAATATGTAACCAATTAAGAAGAAAACGGCACATCGGGACCAGATGGGATACCTGATTTTGTTTTGAAAAAAATGTGTCAGTCATTCGTCGATGTCGTTCGACTTTCATTTTTCTCTTGTACCTAGCTGCGTTCAAGAAGTTTAATGGTGGTTAATTCTGGAGTTCCTGAGGACAGCCATTTGCGACCCATTCTTTGTATGTTTTTTTTTTTTATACTTTTTATACTTTGCGCTGACTAAAGGGATAATTACCCTTAAAATGCACATTTGCTTTGAATGTCTGAATATCATTATGGGAGGGGAATATTGAGCTAGGTAAAGTATTCCTCATTCGTGTAGTGTGGCTATATAAACAATGTCTGAATTTAACAATACATTTGAAGTTGGGCTCAACCCTTGAGGGACATTCCCTCAATAGCGAGTTTAACTAATTAGATTTAGTTACACTTATACAAGTACTAAGACCTGAATTAATATTTGACAGCATTTAATTGAAATACTAAATATGTCTAAAAGTGAACGAAGAAATGTCAACTTATGTCAACCATCCACCAGGCAAGAACTTATATTTAAACTTAATAAAATGGATATCAAGAAACTTAAATTACAAGTGTTTTTTTTTTTAAATTGTAAATTCTTCATACATAACACCTCAATAACGAGTATTAAGGATAAATTGCTTAAGATCTCTATTTATAAGACTAACGGTAATATAATCAAAGGCAAGAAACATTGCAACTCTACTCGAGATATTAAAATTTTTCTGTTTTAGTTCCGTCAAGAGACATCAGTGAATTTTTGAAATATTCTTCGCTGTTTTTCGTTTTGTTGAGCGTCCCAATGTTCACATTAAGAATTGTCGAAGAAAACGATCTAGCCTGATAGTTGATAGTTGATAGTTACAGCGAAAATAAGTTCAAGTCACACTTAAGATTGAAGCGTTCAACAGTGGAGTATATAAGTTGTAAGTTATCACATAAGATGAGCATATAAAAGAACACATGTTCTAATTTTTTCTTCATTATCCTAGCACTTTATTCTGATTCCGGCTTTTCCCCAAATTTACACCGTTACGGTGGACACTATAAAATGGGATGCAAAAATGAAGTCTTAATGTTAATTTGGTACCTAAGTAACACCATAACCTTTCGGCAACTGGGCAATTTATTCGGAGTTACTAAGTCTTCGGCTTGGGTAGCAGTAGGACGAGTGACAGGGTGGCTAGTTTCGGTAGAAAACCAATGTGTGAAATGGCCTCAAGTGGAGGCAGTCAAATAAATCGCCAAAAAATTCGACCTAAAAAAGAAAATATCAGGCGTTCTGGGTGGTATTGATTGCACACACATCACAATAAACGCTCCGAAGCTAAATCATCATTGCTATTTTGACAGAAAAAAATACAGCATTGTCCTACAAGCTGTTGTAGACGCCGATAAAAAATTTATAGATATTTTTTGTGGTGAACCAGGATCCATCCATGACAGCAGGATTTTGAAAATGTCAATATTGTATAGGAAAGCCCAGGAAAACCACAGAGACCTTTTTCCCTACAACTCCTTCGTGATAGGTGACTCGGCATACAGTTCCTCTAATTGGTTAGTTGCACCATTCAGGCACAATGGAAGGCTAACCGAAAGCGAAACTAGTTTCAATATCCGGCATTCATCAACCCGAATAACTGTGGAAAACACTTTCGCATTGTTAAAATGCGAAGGCTTCTGAAATTAACGGAGCAAAGAACCAACAAAGGAGTGATGAACCTCGTAGCGAGTGCTTGCATACTTCACAATATATGTTTATCTTTAGAAGATGAGTTTGAAGTCGAGGAAATTGAAGAAATATCCTATCAAACTGAAAATTCAGATACGGATTTGAATTTAAGTCTTATTTGAATACCTTCGTCAAAAGCGAATTATTTAAATTCTTTTGTATTCTTTCGTCAAAATTAAAATTATAACGTTTCAAAATTAAATCAACATTCTTTTATTTTCAATAATGTCCATTCTAAAAACTGTATCAGATTTTTGTTATCGATAAAGTTCATAGACACAACTTCTTCTGATTCAAGAACTACTTGCTCGATTTGGATGATTGAAAGTTTCCTCAGTCATAATTATTATAATCTTCTGGTAAATTGTGAAAACCGTTTCAAGTTTCAATAAATATTTCAAAAAACTTTCATTGCACGAACATTATTACATTTTGTATATAAAATCCATGTCATAGATATGTACAACTTTGTCTTCATTCAAATAGAATTTTGAAATATTTATTGAAAATTGAAACGGTTTTCACAATTTATCAAAAGACTGTAATTATGACTGAGAAAACTTTCAATCATCCAAATCGAGTAAGTAGTATTTGAATGAGAAGACGGTGTGTGGGTATCACTTTTATAAGATTTTCATAAATATCGTGTTTTGTGTTCGTTTCGATTCTTTTCAAAGCAATTCACTTATTCTATGAATTAAAACCTATATGAATATGAATTAAACACTTACCCGCCTGGAGTTTCTGTTGCACGCGTTCAAAATAAAAAAAAAAAATCATTTTGTAGTTTAATCATATTAACATATTTTTTTTTTTACATATTAACATATTTAAGATAGTTTATTTAATCAATCTGAGATTAACATTCTTTTTTAGATTACATAAATATAAATTAAAAATAACGAAAAATAGTAAATACCTATAAAGATGTATTGAATATTAAAAATAAATACACATAAATACAGAAAACATAAGTTTAACATAATATATCACAATAATTAATGAAATAACAAAATTAACATTACATGTTTTTTAAAAGTTTCTCGTGAACTGTGCATACAAATATCTATCTTTTGAATTACAGCATTAGTTTCCCTGATGCAACGCGCAATCGGTACATTTCTACCATAATTACTTCTTGAAAAAGTCTCCCGTAAATGAAAGCCTATACGGAGGCCCCTGCTGGGAAAATAAAAGTTTATTTGCTCTAGCAAGTAAGGACACATAATGTGAATACTTACTATATCCTTTATCATCATAATAGAAAAGTACTTTCTTCTGACCTCAAGCGTTTGCATACCAAAAAGCAAAAATCTCACATTATACGAGTATGCATGCATAATACTGTTCCAATTAAGCTTAAAAAAACAATATCTTAAAGAGATTTAAGAGCATGTGAATCGGAGAACTCTCTAGTGTTCCTTTTTAAAAAACCCAACATTTTATATGCTTTATTAACTATATAGTCAATGTGACTACTAAATGTGAACTTCCGATCTGATATGACTCCTAAATCTTTCTTCTCAGTTACTTTGTCTAATGTTATATTATTGATACGAGTAGTGAATCAAATACTATCGGTGCAATTTTCCTTGAGCACGTAAAACTTTGACATTTGGCTAAATTTAAGAAAAGAAGATTTTTATTGCACCATGATGCAAGTTCACAAAAATCATCTTGCAATAAATAACAATCAATTGGAGAATGTATAGTTCTGAATATTATCAGCATATAATAAATACCATCAGACGAATAGGGGGAACAACATGTAGCATACGAAAACATGCACGTGCCGTAACTATTCGGGACTGGTGGAAGTGTGATCATAGCCTCTCCGCGGCGGCCGCTAGAAACAAGCCTTTTAAAAAAGGTTTGGCTAATATGATCAGGCTGGTTCCACAGGTTGGCGACAGGTTAATTCCCTGTCCCGTAAAACTAAAAGAATTACGAGACCGACAACAAGCCTCGGAAACGGACTGATCTCACGACGACAACCCACGCAAAGAAAAAGGAATAACGATTTACGAATTTTCTTATGGAACGTACGATCGCTCTATAGAGCTCGAGCTGCTCAGCAGCTAGCCGATGCCCTGTCAAAGTATAAAGCTGACATAACAGCTCTTCAAGAAATCAGATGGACAGGGAATGGTGTTTTACAGAAGAAAGAATATGACATATACTACAGCTGTCATACAAAACACCATGTGCTCGGGGTAGGCTTCCTAGTCAGCGAAAAAATGAAGTCTACTATCATCGGCTTTAACGCTATAAGCGAAAGGCTATGCACCCTTCGCGTGCGAGGCAAATTTACGAACATCAGCCTCATTAACGTTCACGGACCTACGGAGGAGTCCTCAGACGAAGAAAAAGAGACTTACTACGAACAAGTCGAGAGGGCCCTCAATGCCTGTCCAAGGTATGATGTTAAAATCATCCTTGGGGATTTGAACGCAAAAATAGGTCGGGAGCCGGTATTCAGGCATTACGCAGGCACCCATAGTTTGCATGAGAACACTAATGACAATGGACTTCGAGTCTTAGAATTGGCAGCATCGAAAAACATGGTCGTTGCGAGTACCAGGTTCCCGCGTAAAGATATCTACAAAGCCACCTGGGTATCACCTGATGGAGTCACTCGTAACCAAATAGACCACGTGTTGATAGACCGTCGCCACTACTCGAACTTGATGACGGTACGAACGTACCGAGGTGCCAATATCGACTCGGATCACTATCTTGTTGGTATGGTTTTCCGAGGGCGGATTGCCTTGCGAAGACGCATTGCATCCGCCGATCAGGTTCGAATCAACACGGCTGCCCTGCGCAATGAAAACACCAGTAACACCTTTGGTAATGCGTTAGGACTCGCCCTAGAAACACCTGACTTAGGGAGAGTAAGTCCTGGAGCCAGTATGCTGGGCGTAAATGAAAAGTGGACACGTCTTAAAAATACTGTCATTAGTACTGCCAACTCCATCTTAGGCAGCAGTCGTAAAAATCGGAACGACTGGTTTGATGATGAATGCAAGCTAGCGACTGAACGTAAGAATGTTGCGTACCGAGCAATGCAACAATCTCATAGAACGCGGGCACGCGAAGAGGAATATAAAGAGCTCAGAAGAACAGAAAAACGGCTTCACAGACAAAAGAAATCAGCCTGGGAGAAGAACCTAATCTGTGAAATAGAAAACAGCCGAGAGCGAGGTCCGCACCAGGCGCGGAAGTTCTACCAATCCGCCCGAAACATGACGCAGTACACACCACGCTGCACATACTGCAAGGACGGAGAGGGAAATCTGATCACCGATCCTGAAAGCATACTGGAGCGATGGGAAGTGTACTTCAATGAATTGCTAAATGGTCAGCTCACTGCAGAAGTGGAGGCTCCACTACTTCAAGAAGAATACCCTATGTTGCCGCCACCAAGCATAGAAGAGGTTGAGAAGGCTATAGGCCGGCTTAAACAGAACAATTCCCCGGGAGCCGATGGCATACCAGCCGAATTATTTCATCACGGCGGGCCAGCCTTACGTGAAGCAATTCATGATATTATAGTGCACGTATGGGAGCAGGAAGAAATGCCAGAAGACTGGCGAAAAGGCATAATATGCCCCATACATAAGAAGGGAGATGTCACAACGTGCAGCAATTATAGAGGTATCACGTTGTTGAGTACCGCCTATAAGATACTCTCCTCTATCCTACAAGACCGGATAACCCCATACGCTAAAACCGTCATCGGACAATATCAGTGTGGTTTCATTCCAGGCAAATCAACAACTGATTAGAGTTGGGTAGTTCCGGACCTATATAGTTCCAGGAACTATGTCCTTACTCGGACACATTTCCTTTCGTTCCACAAACTGAATTCAAACATGTCCATAGTTCCGACAATGTAGAAACAAAAGAAGAACGAGAAAGCCAACGAGAGCGAATATGGCTCTGTGCCTGTTTAGATACAAATTGAAATACACAAACACACGCATACATATGTTGCGAAACTCCCAACCAAAGCCAACACACAAGTATGAGAACGAGTTGAGTTGAGCGCCACACAAAAATCTAAATCTGCCTACCTACCTAAACGCAGTTCGCACCGATTGGAAAGACAATAGTAGATACATACAGGAACGAAATAGTTCCATATCTTCTTCAAGCACATTGCCTACAACATTTCTTCGTAGTTCCACTCTTATTACTAGGTATGGAGATGGAGTATAGTTAATTTGTCGTATGTAGTTCCTTCATGTCCGGCTGAATATAAATCGGTCCGATCTCTTTATCATACTCATAGTTCCCTAAATAGTTCCATGTCTTTTGTTTTAGGTATGGAGATGGAGTATACCTAGTTCATTTGTCGTATGTAGTTCCTTCATGTCCGGCTGAATATAAATCGGTCCGATCTCTTTATCATACTCATAGTTCCCTTAATAGTTCCATGTCTTTTGTTTTCATTGTATTTCCATTCTTTCTTTTTCTTATTAGGATGGGAAACATAACTTGCTCGTATACGTTTATTCTTTTATTGTTCAGATTCAGATGAGATAGGATACAATTTTGGATTTTTTATCTAATGATAATGAATAGTGTTTTTTCTTGCGACTTATAGGTAATATAAGGCAAGTTATGAATTCGGAAAAAAAAATTGAACTCGAGATTTTGATCAAAGTTGACATTACGATGATAGTGAAGGCTAAAATAGTGGGTCTCGCAATTCTGTCTGTCAGTTCGACTACAGCCTAAACGGCTTGGCCGATTTTCGTGAAACTTGGTAGATATCATTTGTAATTTTTCCCAACCACACATTTTTTTTCTTTTTTTTAAGACCAAAAATAACGGTACCTGCTATACGAATCGACAGATTTAAAAAATAAAAATACAAAAAAAATTTCATTTAGTTAAAGCTTAATAATGGTTGAAAAAAATGTTCCGAAAAATGGTTATTGAGAGATCCTCCCAAGGTACAATTTTTTTTGTTTTTGATTTTCTCGAAAATGGTACCACAGATTGATAATTTTTTTTTGCTAAAGCTCCCCAAAAATTATACATATAGTATTTTGTATTCAAATTTTCAAAAAAGAATTTTTTGGATTTTTAAAAAAAGTTCAAAATTTTTTTTTCAAAACTCAACATTTTGTAAACCCCATACTAGATTTTTTTAAAACTTAATAAATAAAAGTTTCTCAATATAATATACAAGACGTGAGGAAAAAAAAATATTTTACCTAAAAATAAAGGTACAAAAAATGGTTTTCAAAAATCGTATTTTTCTCGAAAATGGCGCTTAGAACTTTGGTAAAAAAAATTTTCTTTCAATAAATTCTTATGATATTTAATTTAATAAAAAAATTGAAATTAAGATATTACATAAAACCATTTTGTCTGGTTTTGAATTTCTCACTCACATGGCGGATTTTAATGAAATTTTTTATAGAAATGCTTCTAAAATGTTTAAAAAACATGCATTTAAGAACTTAAAAAAAATATTTTGTGATTTTTTGGATAAAAAGTCATTTTTTTTTTGAAAATTCGATATCTCAAAAACGGCTCAATATTTTTTTTGGAAATTTAATTTTTATTCGTACGATAATAAAAACTTAAAGTTGGCGTACCAAATTTTTTCTTACAAATGTTTTAAAAATTTTGTATATAAAAGCTTATTTTTTCAAAAAAAAACCAATAGAACGATTCATATTTGCATAGCATTCTGTTTTTATCTCTTACTACTAAAAGAATTGAAAAAAAAACTATTTTATCCATATGAACAGTTTTCTCTTATAACATTCGTTTTTAAAATTCGCACGAACTTGCTCCTATGTAATAGACTACATAGGAGAAAGTTCGTGCGACCCAGTCGTGCATTTTATTTTTAGTAGTTTTACTGTTGTGAATTGATCTGGAATTTTGGAATCGTATGCAGGTGGATAGGGGTAATTTTATTTTTGATGTGTAAACATCTTTTCCGGCGGTAGAGTGAATCGAAAACGTGTGTAAAACTTATACGTCCCGTGTAACCCGTTACGGTTACACGTTACGGTTACACGTTACGGTTACACGTTCCGGTTACACGTTCCGGTTACACGTTCCGTGTAGCAATCCTTACCTTACCGACGATTGCATTTATCACCATGCTTACATTGTTAATATTGGGTACTTACGACATCGTGTTTACATTGGAGACTTTGAGTACTGAAATCTCGATTTTATTATTTTCCATTGCTGGCTAGAACTTAATTCAATCCCTCAACATTTCTTCACCTCTCGACCAATTAGGCCTATTCAGCCACATTTGTTATTCTGCTATAGATTTTCTGTTATGAATCATAAAAGATTTCCACCTTAAAAGATCTTTTATGATTGGTATTCAGAGGTTCGAACTTTTATAAAAGTCTGTTAGGCTAGTCGCGCACTGGCAACTGTGATCGAAATCAAATAGTTTAATCTCCAGTTGAAAGAGAACCGCGCACTGGCAACTCTTTACTCACGTTCACACTCTTTTCTCTCTTGCGCTTATGGAAAACAGCTCAACTATTACGAATTAATTTTAGGCAATCGTTTAGTTTGTGTCAAAACACAAACTTTTTAGTTGCTCAAATCGAGTTGCTTTAAGTGCGCGGTGTCCCATATAAGCCCATATGTTTCATTTTAGCAACTAATCAGTTGCGAAACTAAAAATTGAATATGCGCGCCTGGCCTTATGCTACTTCGAAAACGAGATCTGTTATAAAACTGAACTTAATCTGTTATCATAATTAGCTGTGATTATGTAAAATATTTCATCTGACATAATTTAAATGGATGACGAACAAAAAAATAAACTCTTAGATAATTTTTAGTGTTTTGTCTCCAGTTGCGCGGTTATATATATAATAAAGTTGTGTAAATTTATAATTTTTAAATAAAACAAAAATAAAAATAAATTTTTTCTATTTAGTTTATTTTATTATATTGAAATTTTATTAAACTCTTAGGCTAGGCGCGCACATTCAATTTTTAGTTTCGAAACTGCTTGGTTCGAGCAACTAAAAAGTTTGTGTTTTGACACAAGCTAAATGATTGCGCGCACATTCAATTTTTAGTTGCACAACTGTTTGGCTGCTTATGGAAAACAGATGAACTATTTAGTTGAATGTCCACGCAGGTGCATATAATTATATGTTACACGATTTTATCGCATATGTTTCTGGGAATACCATGGTCATACTCTACTTATACTCGTATGTTTATATGATAGATATGTGTTTTGATATATTTTCTATCATTTGTCTCCATTAAAGAACATTTCAATGACGAAATACAAGATAATTATTCATTATTACTTGATGCACCTGTGTACTTATTGAAATCTTTTATGATAAAAGTAACAGAAGTTTGTCTTTTATTCTTTTATGATTTTTAACAGATTTCATAACAGATTTTGGCATGCTGAATACCAAAAATGCTATTCGTAAAAGATTTTTTCTATGTTCGAACGTTTGACAGTTCATAAAAGTTTTCTTAGCAGATTTTATAACAGATTTTAGCGTGCTGAATACCAAAATTAAAATTCATAAAAGATTTGTTGGCAGCTCAAACATTTGAATGGAAATTCATAGCAGAATAACAGAATAGAAGAATAAAAGATTTCGCCGAATAGGCCTAAATATGTGAAAAAGACGAAAGACAAATCAACTGGTGTAAAATTTCATAGCGGGTTCATTTAATGTCTTAAAAAATCCACTTCACGTTATTGACGGACGATAACATTTTATTTTATGCTCGCAAAAAATGCATTTACAGAGTTGAACTTTAAAAATCCAAAAAATATTCTTAAGGGCAATCAGTTGACATCTGCAATGAAATATTCTCGATACGTCAAATTTAATTTATCCCTTATCTGTCATACCATATAATCATTTTAATTATCGAATTAGATATTCTTTATTATATCAAAATATACTTTTAGCATTCACTATATCAAAATATAGATCGTTCTCCATCTGTCAAGCCATGAACTGTATGATGACTACGACTTCAATGTATTAAAAAAATTAGTTTTTGCCACTTATAATTCCATTACAAGGTGATGGGAATGATGTCAATCGGTTTGTTAATCTCTGACGGAGGGAATAAGATAAAGTACAGAAACCTAAAAAAAAAGTTAAAGGATTGGTTTGATTTTGATAAGGTGAACGCTCTATCTAGTGGTTTGTCAAAAAAAAAGTTTTGACTTTTTCGCTGCATGACAAGTATATTTGTTGGCGGCGTTAAGCCAGATATACATTGTTCAAATGCATGAAAAGCACGTACAAGTCTATTATTTCAGTGGCGAGAGAACGTTGCCCTTTGTGGTTTTTTTTCAGCAAAATTGAGTTTTTACGAATTTCTTTGAGATTTTTGTAATTTTATCCGAGTAATTTGTTTTATTTTGTCTGTCCATTTTATAATACAATTTTCATTTGCTGTGTTAATATTTTAATCAGTGCTTAAGCTGTGATCTGTTCTCATCTCTTCAACGTACTATACGCAAATGAACCAATAAATATATGATCAATCGTCAACCTTGCATATACAATATTTCTATGCAGTACGCTAGATTGAAAAGATTTTGATTTTTCTTCAAGCCTACATCCAATCTATACGTGTGACTTTTTCACTATTACACTTACAATTGCTGAGAAAAATGCGGAGTTATCGTTCATTCTTATTTGTGGTTTTCTTTTTTATATTTGGCGTTCGCTCAGTGCAATTCGCTTAACTGGGTAGAGTAAGGAGTGCGACGAGATGACTTCTTTTCGCATGAACAAAGTTAACTTATATTAAAAATCTCTGTGTTTAAAAGCACAGATGCACTCGAAAGGAAGCCAAAAGAGAAACAGATATTAAAATCAGATTCGTGTAAAAAAACAGTCTATTTTTTATCAGATAACATCTCTGTTTGAATATAAGTGTAAAAAATATAATGCTGTCACAAGCAACATAACTGGTTAAACATAAGTCAAACAAACTTTACGTTACGTAGCGGAGTCCACTTACTCCTAACACATGCCACGAACTACTTCATCGAAGCATATTGTCGATAAGGTTTTTGGGTCGTGTGAAATGAATATGTGTCGACATAGCAATGCGAACTCTGGGCATAGAAGTAAATACATGGTGTGTAAAAAAGATCGAACTAGTTCTTCGAAACAATTTTTTATGATGTTATTCGGTTTTAGTTGTTAAAATTTACAAATTGCCTGAAAAAGCAAGAATAAAATTCAATCTCCTTAAGCAACCATTCAATAAAGCTCTGATCAACACAAGAAAGTGGTTCTGGAGCATTAAAATTCAAATATTTTTCGGTCATTTTCACTTTTCATTTAAACTTTTACAACTCTACCATTTCACAGCTGATTTTGGCATGTACTTCTACGTCGGCGTATTGGTGTGTAAATGCCCATACAAAAGCGAAGTACTTTGTCGATTAGGTTGATCGATGTGGCGTGTGTGAGGGGTATATATGTATATCTAAAGTCACAAACTAGTACGATTGTATTGTATTTTATTGGGTACGTTCGATAACAAAAATTCGTCACTCGGACGAACGTTGATGTTTACACATCTTAACCGTGAGTCCTGGCACTCACACTTTTTTTTTTTTTTATTTTTTTCTTCTGTTCAACTGTTGAATGTTTTTGTTTTGTTTTGCTGTTGTGAATTTGAATTATTGTCATTTGATTTGCAATTTCGGCATAGTATTTATGTGGATTTTGGTATTTGTATAATTTAATTTTTTTTAACTCAAAACGGTTTCTTATGTCATTTTTAATTGTCTTCACTACGAAGAGGAGTGCATTTGGAATCCAAATGAACATGCAAAACATCCATATTTAGTTGTTTGTGGAAAGCGAAACAAAAACATTTGAAAGGGACACAAATAATTTGCCCTTCAACAATTCAATGGTATTTTTTTGAATTTCTTTTAATGCTTCAATAAATTTTTATCAACTAAAAACAAAATACTTTAAAATGTTGACTAAAGACTGATTTTTTTAATGTAAATTTTGTGTGATCAACTATTAGGTATATTTGTTATTTTTCTGAGCTGATATATTCAAGTTTAGATTTTAAATCTTATAGTAACACTAAAGAAAAAAACCTTAAAATATTTACCTAAGATTGAATTCTTATTTTGTTTTTGTGTCAATATTTGTTCTGTTATTTATTTATTATTTTTCTTATATTTATAATGATTTAGTTAAAAATGTCAATTGGAAAGCTGAATTTTTTTTCATATTACTGTTTTGTGTTCAAAATTTCAATATTTATTTGTTAAATATAAAAATTGAATAAAGTTACTTAAAAGTCTTTAAATTCTGGCTATACTAGTTCTTCACCGCACCGAAATTTGTCTAGCTCATGCCACTTAATATCAAATCTTAATAGTTCCGCGGACATGGTTCCAGGAACTAGTTCCGACCGGAAAAAGAACCGTTCCATGTTCGTTCCGCCTTTGGAACTGTTTTGCACAACTCTACAACTGATCAGATCTTTACCCTTAGGCAGGCGATGGAAAAATGTCTAGAATTTAACATCCCAACATACCATCTGTTTATAGACTTTAAGGCCGCCTATGATAGCATAGCCAGGGTAGAACTTTACAAAGCCATGAGAGAATTCGGCATCCCAAATAAATTGACACGACTATGTAGGTTGACCATGACCAACGTAACAAGCCAAGTAAAAATAGCCGGATTGCTATCCAGACCAATCAACATCTTTAATGGACTCCGACAAGGGGACGGTTTGGCCTGCCTCCTCTTCAACCTGGCGTTGGAGAAAGCAATCCGTGACTCTGGCACGGCAACAAGAGGGACCATCGTCAACAGGTCCAGCCAGTTACTGGCTTACGCAGACGACATCGACATCATCGGAAGAACCGAACAAGCTGTACACGATTCCTTCATCCAGATCGAGCAGGCGGCACAAAATCTGGGGCTGCACATTAGTGAAGGTAAAACAAAGTACATGGTGGCGTCGAATGCGAGAGGAACAGTTGGTCAAACAATCAAGGTAGCGGAGCACGAATTTGAAGTGGTGCAATCCTTTAAATACCTTGGGTCAATAGTAGCAGCCGATAACAATATAGAAGAAGAAATACGCGGGCGGCTTCTCAAATCCAACAGAGCCTACTATAGTCTGTCAAAGCTTTTCAAATCCAGAAATCTCACCATAACTTCAAAACTGCTGCTGTAGAGGACCATGGTCCTGCCAGTACTCACATATGGATCCGAGACTTGGGTGCTTAGCAAAAGGCACTCCGACCTCTTAGCTGCGTTCGAGAGAAAAGTCTTAAGGAGAATTGTTGGCCCCGTATGTGAGGAAGGACGATTCCGGAGACGGTACAATCATGAATTGTACGCAATCTACCTAGAAGCAGATATCGTGACAAAAATTAAGCTCGGTAGACTCCGGTGGGCAGGGCACCTAGCTCGCATGAGCGAAGAGGAACCTGCTCGGAAAGTTCTTTGTGGTACATTCTATGGTAGACGACAGCGTGGTAGACCATGCTTGCGCTGGAGAGATGGCGTAGACCAGGACGCCAGAAGCCTTGGGGTGCGCAACTGGATGGCGTCGGCTAGAGACCGGGATAGGTGGAGAGACTTGTTGAAAGAGGCCAGGACCGGAACCCGGTTGTCGAGCCGATGATGATGATGATGATAATAAATACCTGGAAAACTGGGAAATGTCAGGAATATCATTGATAAACAAATTAAAGAACAAAGGACCAATGTGGCTTTCTTGAGGGACGCCCGAGGTTACTTTTATGCACTTAGAAACAAATCTATGTATCTTAACAAATTGGGTTCGATCAGTAAGATAAGAACGTATCAATTTTAAAAGTATGGAGTCGATACCAAGCTCGGAGAGTTTGTGCAATAAAATTTCATGGTTAACCCTATCAAATGCTTTGGTACCCTTTCTGGAGACAAGCCATAGCTTTCATCATTGTATTTATCCAGAAAAATAGTATCTATATATGTGGTGGCATAATTTGATGAAGCTGCTGATGCCACTGGTGTCGAAGAAGCCTTTTGCAGAAAAAAAATGTAAAGTATTACAAAAAATCATTTTTTACCAAGTCCAATCCAGCGGTTCCAAAACTTACTGTATGGTTGTTTGAAATATTTGGCTCCTTCCCGAAGATCTCCTCTAAATCATTTACAAACGGAACAATGTATGGTGCAGCCCCTGTTTGATCATTATTTATTTTGGCTGCTCGGTATGCTCGTTGAAGCATTGTTATTTTTGTTTCTAAATGACCTGGAGTTGTCTCTGGACCCTAAAAACCATTAGTCGAAACCAAATAATAATAAACAAGTAATTTATATCAAATAAAAATACGTTTCCTTACAGCAACACCTGCAGCAATCATGTCCTCCAAGACATTTGAAAAAGCGAATTTCTTCCTTCTTGGACAAAGAAATTCCGGCCCTCTGGAATTATAAAAATTGAGAAACGATTTTGCTTCCTCTTTGGTCCAACCCTTCCTTTTAGCTGAAATAGACAATCAAAATAAATAAAAACGAAAAAAAAGATTTGTGAGGCAATAAATATAGATACCTCTATAAGTTTTATAGATCACTGGATCAACTTTTAAGCAAATCTGAAATCAAATCAGCCACAGACACAGATGTGTTCATGAACTAGATCATTTGACAACATAAACTAATCATTACAAATTCCGATTATATTAAAATTGAAAAATTATGGGGATTACTTTGAAAGTAAATGTTTTTGTTTTTATAATTATTTACTTATTTCGTTATTTTTTCATAAATTTATTTATATATTATAAACTTCATGAATAGGTGGGCAAAATCGCATCGTCACCTCCGCGCGGTGCCCGCTGGATAACCGAAAGGTGAACTAACGACGAGCGTTGGATCCATCGGATCCATAGGTTGTAGATACCTGAGTTCTCTTCTCAGGAACTAGGAGCAGGAGAAAAGATGCGCTCTGAAGATCCAACCACCAACACGATCTACACGTCATGCACAGGCCTCACTAGCCGGTCATGAAAGGGAAAATTTATTGTGATGAAAACCGCAAATTATGCCTCGGATGACAAAACCAATAACGTTGACGACCCCCCTCCCCCCGCAAACGAAAAACGGACAACGATTTACGCATTTGCACATGGAATGTGCGAACTCTAAACAGGCCGCGCAAAGCCGAACAGCTAGCCGAGGCCCTCACCAGTCTACAAGCTGATATAACAGCCCTCCAGGAGATGCGATGGGATGGACCAGGCCTGAGAATTACAGATGACTGTAACTTTTACTATGGAAAATGCCACCTTGATAGGGGATCGCGCCTGTTTGGGTGCGGATTTGCTGTCAAAGGAAGACTTAGGCAAAATGTCTTGAGCTTTCGTGAAGTCAGCGAAAGAGTGACAACAATCCGCATTAAGGCCAAATTCCACAATATAAGCCTAATAAGCGCCCATGCCCCTACAGAAGAGAAAGATGACGCTACCAAAGAAAGCTTCTATGAGCTCCTCGCCAAAACCTATGAGCAGTGTCCCAAACATGACATTAAAATTCTCTTGGGAGACTTTAATGCCAAAATTGGGAGGGAGGACATCTTTGGTATGACGATCGGAAAACACAGTCTGCACGACACCACCTCCGATAACGGATTTAGGCTCATCGATTTTGCAGCGGGAAAAAACATGGTGCTGAGCAGTACATGATTCCCACGTCTCGACCTCCACAAGGGCACATGGCGATCCCCAGATGGTCGAACCTGCAACCAAATCGACCACGTTGCGATTGATGGAAGACACTCCTCCAGCATTATGAATGTCCGTACTTTCCGAGGAGCAAACATCGACTCGGACCACTACCTAGTCGGTGCCAAACTTAGGGTACGAATCTCCATGGAAGTTCTTAGGCGAACACCGACTACGCCGAGGAAATTCAATGTTGGACGACTTCAATCGGAAGAGACCGCCGCTGCCTATGCCGACCGCGTATCCCTTGAGCTTGCGAGAAATCCTTCGACTGATGATATGAACCCGGAAGAACAATGGCAGCTATGTCAACAAGCTTTAAGAAGTGCTGCGTCAGAGGTGTTGGGCTTCTCACGCCTTCCCGCCAGAAACCCCTGGTTCGACTCCGAATGTGCTCAGGCAAACAAAGCCAAAATGGAGGCATACAAGTCGTGGCTCCAGAGAGATACTAGAGCATCAAGAAATCTCTATGTTGAGCGAAGGAAAGAGGAGAAACGCCTACTCAGGAGGAAGAAAAAAGAACACCAGCAACGCGAAGTCGAGGAGATGCAGAGATGTTTTTGCAGAAAAGAGGTGCGGAACTTCTACAGAAAAGTAAAACAGTCTATATCAGGTTTTACAAACCGCCCTGGGCCCTGCAAAGATCAGGATGGAAATACCATAGTGGAAACGCAGGCGATGTTAGCCATCTGGAGAGACTACTTTAACCAGTTAAGCATCGCCTATAAGATCCTGTCCAGCGTTTTATGTGAACGTCTCAAGCCCTTTGCTGATGATCTTATAGGTCCTTACCAATGCGGCTTCAGACCTGGAAAATCTACAACTGACCAAATATTCACATTGCGCCAGATCCTGGAAAAAACCCAAGAATATAACATCGATACCCACCACCTGTTTGTCGATTTTAAAGCAGCCTACGACAGTGTTAATAGAGCTGAACTTTATCGTACCATGTCCAACTTTGGAATCCCTGCTAAACTGATACGCCTTATCAGGATGACGTTGGAAAATGCTCGCTGTTCCGTCAAAGTTGGTAGGGACTTCACTGAATCCTTCGAAACCACCAGAGGGCTAAGACAAGGTGACGCACTGTCATGCAGCTGTTTTAACATTGTGCTTGAAAATGTCATACGAAACACCCATGCAAGCACATCAGGCACCATCTTCAATAAATCGACACAATTACTTGGGTTTGCGGACGACATTGACGTGATAGGAAGAACAAAGCGAGCAGTAACCGGTGCATTCACTACAATGGAGTCAGCAGCAAGCAGAATGGGACTGAAAATAAACGAGGGCAAGACGAAGTATATGCTTTCATCAACAAAAGTCCAATCCCACCACCGACTGGGTCAGAACGTGACCATTGATAGGTATAACTTCGAGGTAGTCAGTGAATTTGTCTACCTGGGCACTGCTGTAAACTCAGGCAACAACATCAGCGCCGAAATCAAACGCAGACTAACTCTTGCTAATCGCTGTTTCTTTGGGCTGAGTAAGCAATTGAGGAATAAAGCCCTATCGAGAAGAACCAAGGTGACACTCTATAAAACACTAATCATCCCGGTCCTGCTATATGGTGCAGAAGCATGGACCCTCTCCCAATCGGATGAAAAATCACTTGGAGTCTTCGAGAGAAAAGTTCTGCGTACGATCTATGGTCCTGTCTGCGTAAATCGAGAAAACAACATTTGGCGAAGAAGATACAACGACGAACTATACGAACTGTACAGCGACATAAGCCTAGCCAGAAAAATTCGAATTCAACGACTAAGATGGCTGGGCCATGTAGAGCGAATGGACAACGACGCTCCAGCTCGTAAAGTCTTCAACGCCAAACCCGAGGGAGTCAGAAGCCAAGGTAGACCTCATCTTCGATGGAGCGACCAAGTAGAAGGAGACCTCCGACAACTTGGAGTGCGAAATTGGAGACGGAAGGCTAGCGATCGAGTCGGCTGGAGGGGCATACTAAGCAAGGCCCAAGAGCACCACGCTCTAGTGGCGCCATCGTAAGTAAGTAAGTAAGTAAACTTCATGAATAATCTTATCTAGAATAGCCATACTTACCGAACATATCCATGGAAATCTTGCAGATATACCAACTTAACATATTAAGAAAAGAAATTCATTGAAAAGTAAATGAATACATTAAAATTACTAAAGAGGGAATGTGCTGTTAACTTGTTGTTTTTGAATTTTCATGTGCAAAATAAGCTTAATGTGTAACATTTACTAACGTGTACATTAAGAAGCTCAACAAAACAAGCTTAATGCCGTCAAGGATGTACACCTGGAAACGAAAATGAAAAACTGAGAAAACTGTAAAACAATTTAATAGGTAAGTAATTTCAGATAAAAGATCATTCATGAAAATGAGAAAGAGAGTGGGAGACCAAACGGAGCCCTGTGGCACACAAGCATTTATTTTATGACCATCAGACTTAAGCCTTAAAGCCGTCCAACACAACTTGTATTGTATTTTTCGAAAGGTAGATATGAAGTGCACACATTTTCGATACCAGAGCTTGATACCAAACTCTTTTCAGTGCTTTAGAAATATCAAAACAATGTAAAAATGTGTGCCACTGTTCGGTGAGATGTACATATTTTCAGATCACCAGTGGTCATTGGGAAGCTTTAGTTCTTTAAGATCATTCTTGAGCTGATAATTTATCAGCGTTTCCATGACCTTGAAAAGAAGAGAAATAAGTACAATTGTACGATAGTAAGAAGGGGAAGAAGATTCGCCTTGTTTAGGGACAGGCTGGACGAATGCTGTTTCCTATCCACTCTTGCAACTGTACGAGTGCGAAAAAAACCTTTTCCATAAGATCTTTCACGCTTTCAAGTAAAGGAGGAGTGATGAAACTTTCTGGTAACGTCGAGTTAACAGCAAACTGTGTTGCAAGTAAATTTTTGTAACCTGACGAGCGTAGGACCCGAAGACGAAATAGTTTTTCGTACATTTTGAAATCACAAATTTTTTCATGTTGCCGAAAAACCCGGGAATGTGTCGGAAAAATAGGTTTAACAATTTTTTTCTTAAGTTATCGTCGTGTTATCTTTAATATCGATATTTCCTTTCTCAATCGACTGGTTTTCCCAGTCAAATTACGAAGATTGTCAACAAAGCGACAGAATATCTATAGACCGATTTGCGGGGAATAGAAGATTTGACTCAGTTACATATTATCGAAGAAGACCGTTCTTGTTATTTGCAGCGACCCTACCTAGCCTACCTAGGAAGCCAATTAATCACCAAATGGATACAAATAAAGAAATGTCATCATCAAGGTTGTACTCACTGACGAAACGTTTATCTAAGGAACCACAAAAACTTTGGGACTACGATGTGGTTATTAGGGCGTTTCAAAAAAAAAATTATTTTTTCTCGGAACCACGCTCAAAAGTTTCGTTTGCATGCCAAAATAGGCCTCTGAAAATATGAGCCCTTAATATTAAGATTTAGGTTGTCCGCATCGCACTTTTCGATTTCCCATAAGAATAACAGGAAAAAATTTTTTTTTTCTTCTGATTTTTATAACCCATGAACGATAAATTGCATTGCAATACCCTTTATGTATTTTGTAGAGAATTGAACGCTCTACAAAAAAAGTGTGATGTCATTTTTCGATAAATCAACTCCGTCAAAAGTTATTCAAGGTCAAAGTTTAATTTACCCTTAATTTAGCCGTTTTTCGTCCTAGTGGTTATGCACGAGTTGATTTCCAGTGGCTGTGCTTAACGTGTACCCGATCAAGCTGATGGTTCCAATTTTTAATACATGCCCCATTGTACTGCTTATCGTCCTGATAAGCCCTCCAGCAAGACTCGAATTGTTTAAGATACGTCTTCGAATGGCTTGTGGACGGAATCCAATTTACTTCCAGACATTTTAAAAGTATTTCTGCCATCTATTCAAGAGTTCCGCATGACACATTTGACATTTGGTGTTACGTCGAGTCTTTTCTTGTTGTCTGCCACCATAGATTTTCATCTTCAAAAACAGGTGCTTCTAAACATCTGTTCTCGGCTACGAAAATGGGTAAGCAAAAATAGTGGTGTTCGAATTTCGATCGGCATGGAGAAATCATTGAGATCATTCCAATTGGTTTTCTCGTCATGCCAAACGGTTTTCTTAGAATTTACTGTTTGTTGATGTACCTATAGAGGTGAGATTTTAAAACACCAATTGGCTCAAATCGCTAAGTTAGAAAGCATTTGCTATACTATAGTTCTTATAAAAACATTATTTATAAGTCATAAGATGTAGAGTTCAGTGAGCATTTCTTAGAGCCAAGCGAGAGCTGCTCTTATATTTAAAGCGCCTTTCTTATAGGCAGGGCCGGATTAACCCTCAACGGGGCCCTAGGCAACCATCAATTTGGGGGCCCTTTTTTCACGTCCGTTCCCTTCTTTTTTCGATTAAAAAATACAAACATATCTATCATAAAAATTTTATTGACACAATGTAATAATATCAATAAAATTATTATCTACATTTCAAACATGTCGTTTTCTACATTTGTTTTCGGCAAATTCATCAATTAACCTTTTTATGCACTCAACAAAAACAAACACTGCTAGCAATAGCAAAGCAACTTTTAACTTTCAACATCAACTCGTTCTCGTTCTCAATCTCATTCATACATGATTTGAGAACGAAATGTATCCACTGGAAGTATGCTCAGATGCTCACTGAAAAATAAAAAAGCTCACAACTCACATTGTTGTAGCACCCATAACCCATAACGACGTTCATGTGGTTTGAGAACAAAATGTATCCACTGAAATTGTACACACACACAAAAAAGTATAGCTCGTATCGTACCAACCGATTCATTCGAATTAACTGTGGACGGATCCAACCAAAGTGGCGAACAGTACTCAAAGTTCTTACACTCTCACTCAGATATGAATATGGGAATAGTGTTGTATCTTGACTTTGTTTTGTTCTATTCGTGCTGGAAGAATATGAACAAAATGCGAAATTCGTTTGGAATTTTTGCACCGAATAGAGCTTATTTTTTAGTGGAGGTAAGAAAACGAATTTTCTTTAACCTGAAAATAAAAATTTGGAAGTCGTTTTTGTTTATTTTAGTAATGCTTTTATAACTTGCGTGTAAAATTTAACTAGAAATTGGCATAAAGTAGTGAAAAAGTTGTTATTAAAAACCGTTGTGATTGTGTTATTGAAAAACTTATAAGCAAACTCTTTTACAAGTCGAATTCAGTAGACAAATCTGCAATTATAGCGACTGAAAGACCTACTTCATTTCTGCCGGAAAAAAAAGTGTTACTAGAATTTTATGTTTGTAAGAAAATTTTAGAAGTCGTTTTTAATTTTTTGGGGGCCCCCTAAATCGGGGGCCCCAGGCAACTGCCTATTCTGCCTACTTGTTAATCCGGCCCTGCTTATATGTGTTTTCCATATAACTCTAAATAGTTCCAAAATATTGATCAGAACTCAATGTTGACTGAAGAAAGAAGCTCGTTGTACTACCCATAAACTGATAGACAAAATGCCGAATTTCGAAAGACATGGAAATAATCATGATTCCAAAAATCCCAAATTCCAGCATCTAGGGTCCAAAATTCAGGTGAAGTTTGTAAGAAAATTTATGGAAAAATAATTTTCCATTAATATCCGGATTGTGCAAAGGTCTAAAAATAGTCTACCTTATTGACAAATATAAAATCGAAGTTGTTGAGCATTTTTATTTTAACTGTCCAATTTTCCAAAGTGAAATATTTTCACACCAAGCATACTTATTGCACTCTTCTTTAAAGGTTTTATCGAAGATACGATTTCTGCCGGATCCGCACAGCTAAGAAGAACAATTAAACTTAAGAAACTTAAACCTAATCATGACAATAGATACTCTAGCGAAGTTACACTTTTTTCCTTACAACCATACCGTCAGTCCAACTTTCCAGCAATGCCTTTGCATACAACATGATGAATTTTATTTTGACTTCTTAGTTCACACTTTATGATTTTCGTGAATATGATAAGGAAAGGTGTAATATTGCTGATAATTTGTCTTCTATGACTTGACTGTGAATGTACGAACAAAGAGTAAATAAAATGCACGACTTGGTCGAACGTACTTGCTCTTATGTAAAAGTACTTTGGAATTTAAAATACATTTTATAAATATAAAACATGGATTTAATGAGATAATAATGTTGAAATGTAAAAACTGCCGTCTGATTTCTAGAAAAGTATGAATTTATGCAAACAAAGTTTTAAAATAGTTTTATTGTTAAATTAATTTTTTATATAACAAATCTCGTTAAAATTTTTTATGAAAAAAATTTGGGATGCCAATTTTAAGTATTTAGTATAAGTAATATGGAATTTAGGAAATAATTTCAAAAAATAATCATTCAGACGTTTTAAAGATTACTAGCGCAAAATTTTAAACGATTTATTAAAATGTTTAAGCTATTTTAGTAAGTTACTAAATTAAAACGAAGATTTTTCTAATTTTAAACGATATTAGCATCTTACTACCTCTTAACATTTTACTAAAGTTAAAATCACAAACTGGCTACTTAAATTTTAGTAACTTCCCAAATCCATATGAAATCTGTCATTTTCCTCGAAAAAAATTTCTTGGCAATTTTATTTGAAAAAGTTAAATTGTGTTTTTTTATGATCGCAGGCTAATTGTTTTTAAAGGAAAATAAAATAATATAAAATGTTTTCGGAAAACGAAGATTTTGATACATATATGTTTGTGCATCAGTAAAATGCGATATTTTAAGTCTCAAGTAAATCCTTTTGAAGAGCTGGCCGATGCCGATGGAGAATTTTATTCCAGGTAAAGTTTGACAAGAAAGCAGTTCGGTTTTTGGTTGAAAACCTAAACATCCAAAACCGAATTACAAGCCGTAGGCTTCCGATTTCACCAGAATTTCAAGTATCTACATACCTACTATTTACATACATTACACTTCCTTGGCGAAATATCCATGAGCTGATGCTAGTAAGTTTTCTTCCTATTGGAATACAAAGAATATATCTATGTATTGTATTTACAACAAATCTTAATCCTGCAAGCGCAGTATATGGAATGGGCTAGTCCACAGTGGGGAAAATAATACAAGAACATTTTGAAAAAGGTTGTCACAAATAAACAAATAACAAAATAAATTGTAGGTTGTTCCTTTGACTTTTGAATTTTCGACACTTCAAATTATTAGGTTCGTTTCGCAGATTTAATTTTGTTTTTTTGTTAATTTTCACGAACTGTCATGATTTAGACGTGTTCAGATGCAGCGTTTTTTATAAAAGGGAATAAGTATTTTTTAAATTTTCAAATAGCTAGTAAATTACTAAATGTTAAGCAAATTACTAACTAATAAAATGCTAAGCCCATAACAATAGGTTGTTTAAAATTTTTCAAAAAAAAAAATTGGAATTTTTTTTCAAGAAACTCAAAATATATTTTGTTGAATATTTTTATTTATAATATAATTTTAAATTTAAAGGAGCTCCTGTACAAAAATGTTGGTCAAAATCGTTAGAGCCGTTAATGAGAAAGTGGAAAATCAAAAAGAAGTTCTATGATAGGTAACATTTTTTCCAATTTTTTTTTTTAAATGACGTCCATGTCCTTAATAGCATACTTTATTCTTTTATTAAAATCGTTGGAGCCGTCTTCGAGATGAAAACTAGTTTGCGTAAGAGCTATATGGCAGGTACCGTTAGTTTCAAGGCTTAACAAAAAAAATATCAATTTCTCCTCTAGGGAATCGCCGAAGACCCTTTAGTACCGAGTTTGAAGAAAATATCTCCAGTAGCTTAGGCTATACAGATGGAATTGCCGGACCCATTTTTTCCCTGTTCCCTATCATCATAATGTCAAATTTGATCAAAATCTCGAGTTCGATTTTTTTTTCCAAATGTAGAACTTGCCCTATAATACCAATAAGGCCGGGGACTTTGTCACACTTCGGTTTAGGCGATGTTGCCTTTGTGCTCCCTGGGTCGCAAAAGCGAAGAAGATGATATTATGCAAATTCTTCTGACATTAGGTGTGTTTTGGCGAAACTTATAACCATCACAGCAATAATTAAAAGTAAATTTAACGTTTATGCTTACTTTTAAATTCACTTTGCTTTTTCATCCAAAATTTGGTGATCATGGAAAATTCATGATTATTCGATTTCAAAATAAGTGACGCAAGGTTAAAATAACGATTTTGCAAATTTTTATCAAATATATCATCATACTTTCTCTACCCTTTTATTAAAGTTAAAACCATCGTATACGTATTTTATTTTTTTAGTATCGTGCTAACTTCATATGACTCTTTGACATTTACAAACGTCAAAACAACGTCTGTTTACTTATTTGTTTACACGAACTGTAATTGTTTTAGGTGTGTTCAGAAGCAATTTATTAAGAAAATTGCTGTAGTACGATACTAGTTAGAAAATGATTGAGATTGAGTTAGTAATCTACTTAAAAGTTAGCAAATTTCTAAGTAGTACATACTAATACCCTAATATCTTCACAGTCATTGCCTACATAATTTGTATACCTATAATATGTCAGGTATATTTCCACTTTTTCAAAAACCTCCACATTTTATGTTCCTTTTTAGTTCATTCAAATCCGTTTCAATAGTATATTACTAATTATATACTTACTTAAAGGATTCTCAACGCGTGTTACGTCTTAACCTGATACGCGACAGCTTTCTATTCTCTAAGATTTCGAGCACGCCACTTCCAGTGGTCAATCGGAGCAACCACTCACTCCTAGGCATTCAGGATGGCTTAAGCTTCAAAATTTAGCTAAGAAAGGCCAACTCGTAAGAAAATAAGAGGTCCACTCCATTCTTGTCGACATAGGAATCTCGATTCTCCAAGAACTCATATCACCAATTCGAACCAGTTTGTAGGTTTTTTCTTATATGTACATATATTTCGGGCAAAAGTTTTTGAAGCAGACCTCATACTAGTTATTTTTTTGTTTTTATTGATTATATGGTTACAGATCTTAAGGACATTAGTGCCAGATTATGATTATCACATCAAATCCCCTCTGCTTTTTCCAATACTATGTTTTCTACAAACAAAATAAGAAAGTCCGGCTATGAAGGCTGGAATATACTCCTTAACCCAATTCAGGAATCACGTGCTTGAAATCGAAACTGCAAGTTTCACCTGTCCATCACTTCTTCAAATAAAAAAGCGATCTTCAATCAAATCTCAAACTAATTATTTTTTTGCTTTTTAAAGTCACATATGTATGCACATAAAATTTCTGGCCAGATAAGTTTTACCAGTCTGTGAACAAATTTCCCAGGCAAAGATTCATTAAACTAACCAACATTTTTCTTTTCACCATAAACGAAAATAAGTAAATTTACACGAGAGAGATCCAGTCTTCACACCATCTTTGCGAACGTCATTAATCATTTGACTGATTAAGTGATCTTCCAAAAAGAGGCTCTCAGACGGACAGACCATGTGCGAGCAAGTGTGAGATTCTTTCATCGAAGCGTCAAAATCGTCAAAATAATTTTTCTCAAAGTTAAATTGCAAAAGTGATTAAGTGAACCTGTATGCAACATCGTTTTCCGTTGTCTATCAACTGCCAACACTTCTAATGCCGCAGACAAGTGATAACCATAAAAGTTTACCACCCGCTGCGTTGACAAATTGACTATTTACTGAGCTACTTGACGTTTCCAGCTGCAAGTGCAGCATCGTTTCCTAACAATTTTTGCTGGTGCGCCTAGCCTGTGCTGTGTGCGAGCTGCTTTTCATTGCACTTTAACATGCTCGCGCAGTCATCGTAAAGGTGAAGAAACGTAGGTATAAGTTCTTGCAATGCCATCACTATCGCCATCACCATCCCCAACACCACCACTCTACCTACTTGGGACTCTTCACCTTTTGTGGCAGCAAGCGAACTCAAGACGGATGCATTCAACAACAACGATCAGGCACCAGGGAGGATAAATCTAATCTTCTCGAATGTTGAGAATGTGTCCATGTGTCGGGTTTGTATGACACGAGAAATCCGCTGAAAAATCTCCCTCATTGACCTTGCGGACAGAAGTTGACAGATATCAAATTGCGCACACATTCGCTTTTCGTTCGTCTACACTTCGCTCCTGCCTTCGGGGCGGTGCGGTGGTGTGTATATTATAAATTTCTTCTAATTTTTCTGTGGCGCCACACATAAACTATGCACACCAACTTGTAGGATTAGATCCTAGAGCCGGATATTAACCATGTAATGCAAATTCTAGATGCTTAACCATGGCGTCCAGTTACAGCAAATATAATTTTAGAAAAAAAAAACTAAAAAGCCAGGAGCAACCAGCTGCACGTCCGAGTAACGCCCCGTAATCCAGCATTGGAGGAAGGCAAGCTGTTCGAATGGAAGTCCGCGCGGTACTTTGTGATTTATGCCAGATTGTTTAGGTTTCTCGGGGGTAAGGATTACCTTCATTTTATCTGGATTCCATTTTACCTGTGGCAAAAGAATCTGACAATCTGTTTGCGATATAACATGTAACATGGTAGATAGAAGGAAGCACACCGTTTACTTGGGCTGGGCTATAAGTCATTTTAATTGTGGGCTTCTTGAAAATATCATTGGGAAGGAAGAGTGCTTTTACATTCTCACCTGCAGTTAGACTTTCTCATTTATAACAAGAGTGAACGCGTATTATGTGATTGTGGCAGCAAGTTTCCATTTAAAGTGCAAAAAGTAAATGTGGTGGAAAGTGATACTGATCAATGTCAATGATCATGTGTAGATAAGTGTTTATAAAGTGGGGAAAGAGCAAAAGCATTCCTAGCTCATAATTGTAGTCTTCTAAAAAAATCATCCAACTAGCTCTCTAGAAAAAATTGAGGAAAGCATTACTCGGATAATTTATGCATTTTTCATCCCTTCTAATCTGGCTATAATCTAAAAGGGTTATATTCATCCAAAGCTCGAATAGAATTTCCATATTCCTGGCAGGTGCTCCAAAAACCCAAAAACCCAGCTCTAGAACTGATAGGCGACCGTTGTCTAGCTGAAACATTTAAATCAATCGAGTGTCTCGAGCACCGCCGCTATTTTCATAAACAGTGCTCTAGTGAATTAGCCATTTGCATTCCTCCCTTTGAACAATTCAACCGTAATAATCGTACTTCTAGCAATGCTCATCAGTTTACCCTTGAGCCCAATTTCAGACGTACTGTCAAGTACAGAGATTCTTTTTTTAGCTGCACTACACGAATGTGGGACCACAGAATTGAATTCTTCTTCAACGAAAACAACAACACCGAACTTCTAGAAAGCAATCTTTATTTTTAAAGAATCTTAATTTGATTAAATACACATGTGTATAAAGTAAGTTAATTAGGAATCTGAGACAAAATTATATTTTTAAAGAGTCAAGTGAAAAACAGGACATTCTCACGCACTTAATTCTGTTCAACTAACTTCTGTTTCGTCTTGTCCTATGTACGTACGTTTGTCCACCGGTTGCCGTCATCGTTATGTATTGCCGCCGTTGTTGTTTGTGTTCGTTTTCGTCTTGTCAAGTCCGTATCTCTTATTGTCATATCAGGTCCGTATCCTGCACGAATGTGGAATGCTTTACCGCTCAATATTTCCCACTTTCAAAACCAATGTGCATCGGTATATCCTTTCTCATGCTATCCTACTTTCCTAATTGCTCCCACTGTGTTTAATATTATAAGAGTATTCATTACCCCTTCAGTGCGCGTATAAAATTAAAAAAAGGAACGTTGCAGTTTCACACTTGAAGTTAGTTGACGTCATTCCTTGCATTCCCATCCTGAGTATGGTTTTTCTCTACTTCGCTGTCGCTGTTGTATCTGCTCGTTCACTATCACCATCTATGAATCCAAAAACGTTCTCACTTTACCAAGGATCACGCATCTTTATAAGGCGCCCCATTACTGCCGTCTAATAACCTCCCCCACTGAAATGGTTGAGAGTAGTAAATTAATAGACCCTACTTTTCCACTGTCTTGAGGACAATATTGGGGAGAATAATATTCCTACGTAGCTGGCGCACTTCAGGGAGTTTCTGTGCTTTACGGTGCTGAAGCTCCATTTGTCGGGTCTGCTTTCCTCCAACTCCAATTCATCGCCCGTTACTTGCCGTCAACTGGAACAGCTTTATTGAACATAAGTTTTTATATAGATATCTTCACTTCGTCCAGATCGAATAGATAGATTTTTTGGTGTTCGTCGTCTAGGCTGAATGATAAACTGCTTGACGGCTGAATTCTATTCGTCATACTGTTTGCTAAAATAGTTTTTCGATATTTTCAGCATCGATTGCGATTCTTCCAAAAGATGAACCTTGAACGTCTCTGCCGTATTCGTTAAGGACCCTGTAACCTCCTAAGAGGTTCCTTTTACCTTGTGAAAACTTTTTAAGCGCCTTGTTTTGCTTAATGTTGTGCTTTTTGGCAATCATCGTTTAACCAGATGTCTAAGACCCAGCACCTTAAAACCAGCATCTCTGACAGCTTCTTGGTAATATTGTCACAGATTCTAAATACTTTATGCTACTGGCATAGGATTGCTCAAAAAGTTATTAGAGACTTGTTCGAGGAAGGCCTTCTGATCTATGAGTTGGTTTTAAAACTTGACCTTCAAATAACGTTAAATGTTAAAACGCTGTTTCCTTGCATTTTTTGAATTTTGGATTTCACGCAGCCTGTCTCTCAAATTGTATTAGTTCAACTTTTTGTTGATATTTTTCAGTACTTAATAGCTAAAGAGGAGCTCAGAAAGTAAGTGAAATGTCATACCTTACCCATCATATCATATTTCCCAAGCCAGTCTTAAAACTTACCTCAATAAATACATAATACGCATTGCTCCTTCAGCAGGATAAAAATAAATCTACACACGCATTGGATTAAAATATCCTCACAAACTTCCATATCTTATCTATGATCACGCGTCCATATGAAAACCAGCATCATAAACAATTCACTGATGCAGGAAATCTAAGGGAAAATATAGGAGAACACGATGAACATGGAAAGGAGAATACAAAGTCAGAGAGACGCACCAAAAAAAGTAAAATAAATGGTACCGCACTTACTCTGGTCTGAAGTGGACTTCATCCGGTGAAGCTTCAATAAATTTCAAAATTTCGCGCCTGACCATTGCCGCACGGACGTTGCTGGCTCTGGTCATCGCCGCCGGCCGCCACATTGCCACCAATCAAGAGTGCAATGTGGGGCCGTAATAAAGCCGTCATTGTCTTCCAGGATAATATTCTGCGAATTATTCGTGTGTTCGTACATACATATATGTGAATCTACGGTGTTTACCCACAAGCCACAACAGCCTTGCCTTGACTAGCCACTAAATAAACCACCGCTGCTGGCTGCTCGATCATGGGAACCTTTTCACTACTTAATCGTCGTCGTCTTCTTCGGTGTCGTGTCGCCTTTAGTCAACGAGCGTATCAGCCAGCTATAAGCATCCAGCCAGCGGCACGATGGCGCAAAGCACATGGTCACTCTATCATCATAGCCACCATGGCAGGAGATATGAGGCACAGGCAAGAACAATATCTAAAAAAAAGAAAACAGTTTCCACACACAATAACTCTATTTATCTATGTCGCCCGTCCATTAGGAGAGCGAGCACGGCTCGGATTCAGATTGTTTATGTTTTGCTCTTGAAGCCAGCGACAGGGTCAAGATGAACTCTCGACAAAGACTGTTTGTGCTAAGCTTTGTTCGTGTGTATCTTAATAATAACATCGTTATTTATCTGAAAGTATCCAGCAATCTTTTATCGAGTATCGCTTGTTATCGGGTTTGATCTTCATTGTGTGTTGATCGCGCGCAGTCACACAGATAGTTATACATCGCATTTCGTCTACGAGTGAAAGAGGAAACGAAAACGCGTCTTAAACGCGTGTTTTATGCTCTTCAAGTTCAATACTCTTTAACGTATTATCGATTGAAAGGCATGGTTTTGTATCTTCATGCGGATGACATTGTCAACACAACGCCACATGCGTGAATCCGTAGGAACTTCGTTTCTTCAGTTTGTCCTGCAACCAAGCGAGCCAATAACAAACGGAGTTAAAACAAAATCTGATTGACAAAGTGGCTTACTTTCTTTACCTTTTTGAATTTAAAGCTTAAAAAAATATGTTACTTACTTAGCCTGCTCTTGATCCGAGAAGGATCGCTGCCTCAGACACAGCGTCTTTCCATCCTCTGCAATTCCGAGCGCGGTGCTTTCGGCTATATAGACCAAGCACATCTCAGATCCGTGAAAGCTTGGTCCTTAAACCGGAGCTTCGGTTTTCTTTTTCGGCCTGACTCTGGCCTGAAGTATTGGTTTCCATATGCTCGGTGTGAGCGAGATGTCTTTTGACTTCGCGATTTTATATTTTCCACCATTCACTCTTCTCTCACACTGGAGCAAATATCAGGCCAGCCTTATCGAAGTCTAAGAACAATGACAGAAATTCAAAGGCTAGCGTGTATTAACAGAACCAGTGCTATTAGAATCAGACTTAAAGCCATAAAAACCTCCCTTTCTCGACCTGTTTCCGAAAGATTCGGCGGTGAAAAGTAGCTTAAGACTTAAACAGTATAATACTAGGAAGAGAGGCCTATAAGATCATAGAACTATAATGAGTGAACTTCACAAACAAAGACGTTCAAACCGACTTTGTTGCAGTTGCACCGCACATAGATTTCAAACTAGTGGCTTTAACAGATATCCCAAAACGGGTCATTGATACTAATCAAATTTCGGTCATTATGGTTGCTTCATCTACTCAGATAACCCAACTCTTAAAAAATCGATGAATCCAAATTTGTGCAGTGTTTTTTAATCGGAGTTTGTGAAGTCGCAAAGAATTAAAGGAATTTTTAACCATTATTAAGTCAAAACTAATAGATCGTTGAAGAAATGAGTTGAGGTTTCTCAGTGCAAACTCAAATGGGTCCCGGGTAGCGTTGCCAGACATCCCGGTTTACCTGGGACATCCCGGATTTCAGGCATAAATTCATCTGTCCCACCGGGCAGTTTTTTTCCCGGGTTGGAACTTATACTACGTTTTCACCAAAGGTAAATCCAGGATTTAAGTGGATTTACCATAAATCTCCTTTAAATCTCGTAGATTTACCATACAAATATAAATCACCTCAAATGAAGATTTAAAATAAATCTCCTTGAAATCTTCTCGCAATCAGAAGATTTGCAAAACAAACAAACCTTATTTTGTAGAACACACTTTCTTCATTCAACACAAAATAGAAATATCTGTTTTTTCCCTGTTTACTATCCAACTTCAATTTTTTTTTTCTCTTGTCCAAATTGACAATTGAATGGCAAGACACAGTGAAAACGTCAAATAAATCTCAGTTTCTTTGGTGAAAACACTTCAAGATTTATTTTAAATCTCTAGCGGACTTACTTTTGGTGAAAACGTAGTGTTAAACTCACAAAATAGGTGTGTTTTTTTACATTTTCAATAGGCGAAGATAAAAAAAACGATGCCTGGGGCAAACAATTCACATGTTAACAACTAAGTGACTATGGGCATCAGCGATGCCCCGAGAATTTTCGGGGCATTATTTTTATAGAGACCTAAAACTGTGCTACCAAAGCGATGAATTGTATACAAACGTCAGATAAAAGAAAACAAAAAGAAAATTGTTTTTTTTTTTTATTCAGTTGACGTTGACAGCTGCGCCCAAAATATCTAGTTTCAAACATCTTTTTTGTTAATTACGATTTTGTGCTTCTTGTTTATAAAAATTTGTCCATTCTCTAATTTGTGAAAGACGTTGAATAAGAAGTATTTCTTATTCTATGGTGAAAGATAGCGACGAAGGATGGAAATGTCATAAATGTTCGATAGAAGATATAAGAAAGAGAAAGAGCTGAGATTTGTTTTGTTTTGTTTTAAAATGTCATTCCACAGCACAGTGTTGCCAAGTTTTTTTTATGCCCCGATGCGTTTTATTTATCGTCGCCTATTAAAGCTGTAAAAAACACACCTAATAATGCCTAGTTTACCTAAATATCTTTCAGTGATAAGGAACAATCGCTGCATTGTGATTTAACCATAAGAAATTACTTTTAAAATTTTAATCAAACAAACCTACCTTAACGAAGAATATATTTTTGCAAACTGACATCTGTCATTAAAATTGACAAAAGAAAAATATTTGCAAATGACAAACGACAAGAAAGTCAAGAAGAAGGGAAACAAAAAATATAAAGACAAAAAAGTCATTTAATTAGTAGTGATTAAAAGAATTTATTTATTTTGATCTACACGTATATTACGGTTTTTTTATATTAAAATATAAAATATATATTATATTTAAATATTGCCCGAGACAATATTAAAAACCCCGAGATTTTTCATTAATTTAGCTATTTGTCCCGCCAAGCTGTCAACAAAATCTGGCAACCCTAGTCCCGGGACATCTATATACTGGAACGAATGTCAGATGAACTGCCCAAAAACGATTAATTTTGCTAATGTCCCTGGAACAAGAGAAAAACAGAATTCTCCAGATACTGCATATAAACGTAGTATATGTAGCGGATTCGACGTCGTTCCACGATACGTATGAATTGACCAATGATTTAACGTAACGCTATACAAAAAGTTTAGAGGTGTTAGATCACACGATCTAAACGGGCAATCGACAGGATCATTTCTCGATATACCACGTTTATTGAATTGAGTTTTCAATAAGTCGATTGTTGGACGCGGCACCGTCTTTTCCAAAGCTCTTAAAGTTGCAGTCGCCGTCTCGGAATTTTATTCATAAATTTAAATAATTTGTAAAAGTGAACTTTACCATGATAAAAAAAGTTGTTTTGACATTGAATGTTTGGTCATTAGCTTAAGGGTGCGTTCACATTGAAAGTTCATTGTAAAAGGTGGTTAAATTTTAAGGGCCGATGTTGAATGTAAACCAAACCTAAATGTCAAGTTTTTTTCTGCATTTCATTTGACATTTCTCAATTTCAGACTAATTCAATTTGAGCAAACCGGGTCTGTAGGAGATGCGAAAACACCAGTGCATGCTCGTACAGCTCGTACTGCAGAAAATATTGCTGTTGTTCGCGATAGTGTGGCTGAAGAGCCGTCCACATCAACTCGTCGTCGTGCCCAATAATTGCACCTCTCACGCTCGTCGTTGATGAACATTATGCATAAAGACTTGCATTTACACGCTTACAAGGTGCAATTGACTCAAGAACTAAAGCCTCTTGACCATTTCAAGCGTCGTCAATGGTCAGAATGGTGGCAAGAAATGGCAACAGTGGATGATCAATTTTCGAAGAAAACCATCTTCAGTGATGAGGCACATTTTCACCTCAGTGGATTCGTCAATAAGCAGAATTGCCGCATTTGGGCGAATGATAATCCAAGACTGATTGCCGAAAAACAAATGCACCCACAAAGAGTGACTGTTTGGTGCGGTTTATGGGCTGGCGGCATCATCGGGCCGTATTTTTTCCAAAATGAGGCCG
Organism: Philhelius festivus; assembly: GCA_963931855.1. Lineage (NCBI taxonomy): Eukaryota > Metazoa > Arthropoda > Insecta > Diptera > Syrphidae > Philhelius > Philhelius festivus. Next base: position 167,112,781 of record OZ007555.1, on the reverse strand, counting down.
GTCAGGCAGTTACTGTGAATGGTGTTCGCTATCGTGAGATGATAACGAACGTTTTATGGCCCGAATTGGAAGATATAGATGTGGACGATATGTGGTTTCAACAGGACGGTGCCACTTGCCACACAGCTAACGAAACAACGGCTCTTTTGCGCGACAAATTCAACGGCCGTGTTATCTCACGTGGTGACGACGTCAATTGGCCGCCAAGATCATGTGATTTGACACTGTTGGACTTCTTTCTTTGGGGTTATTTGAAAGAAAAGGTGTACGTCGATAAGCTAGCAACAATTCAAGAGCTAAAGGATAAGATAATTCGGCACATTAACGGCATAGAACCTCAATTATGCCTCAGTGTCATCGAAAATTTGGGCCATCGGTCGCAGGTCGCGGCGGCCATTTGGCCGGTATTTTGTTCCATACATAATTGAACCATACCAATATTATCATAATAAAAAGAAATGACACTAATTTCCTAAATAATTTGTGTTTTATTCAAAATCAACATCGGCCCTTAAAATTTAACCACCCTTTATATAAGATAGATTTTTTGAATGTACAATTCCCAAAGTCCCAAATGGAAAATCCTGCACATAATGTTCTTATAGTTTTTAACTATTCATTTATCTACGCCATTGTATCAGTTAAGCACTGAGATCAATAACTAAGTAATTATGATTTTCTCGATACTCTTTTCTTTTTTATTGTTGCACTCAGCTTATGAAACTTACAATGTTAAAGAGTGGACGTTTAAAGTGATGCATTTATTAATTAACTCAGTTTTTTTGTAGTCAGTGTACACAGACGAGAAACTCAATGACGATCCCTTTATCCTTCTCCTTATAACTTATAATTAAATATGTAGATATTTGATTATTTTGTTTATTAAATGGAATACTAATTAAATAACACGGTCAAAAAGTATGTATATTTTCTTAACTTGTGCCACAGGCACAAGATCAAATTACGCCAATCATGATTTCTTTTTATTTCACATTCACAAACTAATTGGACCGTTTATCTCTTTACTCATGTCAGAACAATTTTCAAATTGAGCTACATATACCATTCAGCACTACATCAAATTGACATTGCGTGCTAAGTTGATGCAAACAACATCACATCAAATTATTTAAAACAGATTTTTTGCCAATGAAATCATTTTGTAATCTCGTTCAAAATATCACAGAGACTAAGGAGTAAATATCCATTTTATATATTACGAGGATATTTCTGAAATCATCAGAACACAAAAAATCAATTACAAATTAAATTTACAAATTACAAAATCCAATAATACATTTTCTGCATGCAATGCATTTCTAAATCAATCATCTTCAATTTTATTCATTCTACCAATACATCAGACATCGGAGGCAATTCCAAAGCCTAGAGGGCACTTTACGTCTGCAGTTCTGATACATGACCATCAGGATGCTCTCTAGCTAGTGCAAATGCAAAATCAATCAGTAGGTATGCCATCAAAAGAAGGAGTCTCTGTCTCAGCCAAAAGCAATTGGGCTTACATTAAACGGATTAATACGCAAGACGTCATGCTGACAGGATATGTATTTGCAATTAACCAACTGAAGGTAAATCCATTTGTCATAAGAAAATTATGTATTCTACTAGAATTTGATTCAATGGAAATGGATAGTTATACAGACATACGAGTATTATATATGTATGTATATACATACATACAAACTTGACTAGAAATATTATGCTAGTGATAAATGAAGGTCGATAAAACCAAAAGCATAAGCAATAAGAAAAATTCTTTTAGAGATGAGCACAATGAGTACACACAAATGAACTCTACTAAATGTGACATTTATCGGTGACGTTTATAGTGTCAATTTTAAGATTGCAAGACTTGACAAATAACTTAATGCTGCGTGTATATCTTTTGAGCATTAAGCTAGTTGGAAAAATAATAACTTAAGTACATGCATATGTATATACATACATATGCATTATGAAAATGGATAAACAAGCCATTAAAATATGTAGAGTTTAAAAATAAATAAATTAATTGCCTGGAAAATTAATTTAATGCAAAAATATGACATTTCTGAGTTTTGTTCGTGCTTGTTTTTGTTGATTCTTTCAGTATATCTGTGGTTAGTTTCTTACGGCTCCCAGTCCCAAGATGTAATAAAATACTTAGGTAAATGGGATGAAAACAAAGGAAGGTAAGTAAATGAAAAATTATTCAGCGAGTGCTTAGCTCGGTTCAATGATGACTCGTTTTTTGATCAGTTCATCTAGCGTATTGTTTTGTGTAACGAGGTCCTGGGATCACACCTAGTTTGAAGAGTTTGACAGCATTAGCATTTGATCGAAGATAATAAACGCTAGGGAATATCATGCTTCACCCTTTTATAAGATTTTATAGTTGTTGATAATGGCGGAAAAAATCGAGCAATTATTCCACGTTCTTTAGAAGTTTTTTTTTAGCGATTCGTATCTTGTTGATGTGTATTTTGTATCTCTTTATTTCAAAAATGTCAAAGTAGAATTGAAAATTGCCGCCATATGCAAAAATTATAGCATATTCATATAGGGTGAAACTTTTGCGCCACCTTGTAGAAAGATAAAATTTAAATTTTAACAATAAAAACAGTTTCTGCATATGCATATTTAAATAAAGAATTACAATTATTTAGTAATGAAAAATAGAGTCTTTTCGTTTAAATAAAACGAAATTTTATTAATTGATCTTGTTAAGAAGGTAGATACGTTAATAATGAAAAGACAGATTTACAGTATTAATTTACTTAATCTAGCCTTTATTTAATTTAATTCTCTTAATTTCGCAAGAAACCTGTGTTAATCCGAAACTTATACGCTATTCACACCAAATCGAAATCTAAATTTCGAGCAAAATTCTCAAAATCTCATCCAAATCTACTAGATTTCCCATACATTTTCAGTTTTCCAAATCTACTAGATTACGACAAAATCTCCTCAAAATCTACTTTCAAACACAAGATTGTCAAAACAAACTAACCTTTAGAAATGTTCTGCTTTGTCAGCAAATTGTCAGCAAGAGAAGAGGTAGATAAAAAGCAGATAATGGAGTCGAGTCTCGAATGACTATTTGAAATTTGAATTGTGGGGAGAGAAGGAGAGAAGATAAATTATATCCGAGAAAGCAGGATAAATGGACAGAAACGTCAAATGAAATCCTGGTTCTGTTCAGTGTGAACGCTTCAATGAGATTTCGTAATCTTGTTGCTGAAATCCGAGATTTTAATTCAGTGTGAAAAGCCTATTAATCCCTAAGACGTGTAACGCTTGTGGTTTCCTCGCTTTTGAAGAAGAAGACAGAAAAACAACCGGAAAAGATATTGTGATGGCAGACTACAATGGCGTTTGAAGTGTCGTGGCTCTGTTCGATGGGTGTTTTCAGCGGATCTAGTTTGTCTCTGTTTGATCAGTGTTGTAGAATCACTACAATCTTAACATTGTATTTGCTTCGAAACAAGTTCACATAAGTGTTTTGTAATTTTTTGCATGGAAAACATAGCCCAGGGGCATTTGCTAACTACAATCCCCAGAACATCGAAACATTCCAAGTAACAGATATGAAATGATAGCGTAAGCAACTTAAGTTTACAAAATGAACAAAAGGAGTTAATGTCGGTTCTATCTGGCCTGCGATAAAGCTCAAGATTTTAAGTTCATAATTTAACTTTTCTGAAAATATCACTACGCCCCAGGCTCAGATCTTAGACGAATGTAATAAGATCTAGAATTCCCTACCACTTTCAAGATGTGCTCTCAGTGGCGTAGCGTACCATCTCGGCGCCCGGGGCGGGAGACCCATTTTGCCGCCCCCATTCAATACTAAATTAAAATTAAATTTCGAGACATCATTTCACAGGCAATGAAGTATCTTTTATTGAAAGTAAAATAGAATTAGCGGTTTCATAAACGGATTTTACGAGCCTTACGAATGAGGCTCGTGAGACAAAGCTGCACCTGCGGATTCATCTCCATGCATGCGTTTTTTCCTGCGAATTGTACTCGTTTTGAGATCGATTCCGAGTTTTTTCCAAAAAGTCTTAGAAAAGTCGATTGCGGCTTGGACGAAACGGTCTCTGCTCTCCACCAGGAGGGCTTTTAAAACGCAGAGTTTCTGAGCACACTTATCCACACTAAGTCCACATTGCTGCAGGTAAATCTGTGCGTCATCTTCTTCAGGTAGCTCTGCAGCTCAAAAGCCAAGAAAAGTGAGGAAGTTGAATGACTGCATGACTGTCAGAAGAAGACTGGCTACCGATCCGTCAATTCTTCCAGTACCTCAAGAACTTCCACAAACTTATTTTTAAGCGTCTTTACAGCTTCACGAGGTTCACTTTTTCTGCAGGCTTGTGACTAGGTGCTTGAGATATTTCTGGTGAGTCGACTTCGTCTTGACCCTGCTCTGTGGTGGGACCAGAACGACTTCCAACTTCGACGGCAGGCACGTCTTCTTCTTCTGCCCGTAAAATAAGTTATGCATTCCGATGAATATTGGCCGGAGGACAATTCGAGGCCACTCACGATTGTAGATGGAGGAATCTTACTTACATTGGAATCACTTACGCTGCTGCTGGATGCCGCCGAAGACGTTAACGTAGCTTTTGAACCAGAACTAGAACTGAAATATTTCGCGTCTTCGCGTCTGCTTCTTTCTTAGCCTTTTTCTTGCGGTATTCCGCGCCGCTTCCTTTAACTCTTTTCATTTTCAAAAACTAGTTCAAAGGTTGAGTGAAGTACTAAGTGCTTACACTCAGAAAAAAAAATAGTTATTGTTGTAACTATTGCAATAGTCATTTGATAATTTTCCATGAAGTTTATGAAATGACTATTTTTCATCAAAAATAATTCAAAAATCGTTAAAAAATATTTAAGCATAGTTAGAATTAAGCTATGAAATAGTTAAAAACATGAATGACTATACAAAAAAGTAATGTATTACTATTTTGAATAGTTATGCTTTGCTTGTAATAAACCACTACTAGGAATAGTTGAATGCGAATATGGAGAATTCTGACTACTTAATAGTAAGTTTTAACTTTCCAATAGTCAAAATAAGAAAATCTTGATTTTAAACAGAATAATACCTATCTACTTAAAATAGTTCAATATGACTCTGACATAGTAGATAAATAAGTACTCAATTCTTTAACATTTAATAACATTTAAATAGTTGAACACGACTATGGTGTAGTAGATATTATTATGTAATTTCAAAAAAAATATATATATATGGTAACCCTTTGTCTGATAAAATTTATAAATAAAATAATTTAAATATGCATCATTTTGAAGGCGCTTTGTTTTTTTCGACGTAAAATGTTAGAATTAGTAGATAAAATTTCAACCGCACTTATATTTCGGTTCCCATATGTGCAAAATAATAAAAAAAATACATCGCTATTATATTATGATAATTTATCGACTTACAAAATAAATACTTTCACAGCCATGAAGTTGTTGACTTAGCACAGCACAAATCGTTTACAAATACTCTGTTCTCTTTTTACCTACCTCTGGAGGTAACAACAATGTGCGTATAATAGTCAAGTTTAACTATATGTATAGTTATAGATAACTATTCGATATAATCAAAATAAACTATGTGCATAGTCAAGTTTAATTGGGATTATAGTTATTACCAAAATAACTATTTGCAAAGTCGTATGTAACTTCTTTATAGTTAATATTAACTAGAAAAAAAGTAAAAAACTTAATAACAAATAGAAATACAGTGAACATTGGAAAACGTGAACCCCCCAAAACGTGAACTATCCCAAAACGTGAACAGCGTAATTTTTACATTGACTGCTCTAAAACGTGAACAAATCGAAAAGCTCTAAAACGTGAACAGACATTTTTCCAACATTTCTACATAAAAATGCACTGAATAAATTTTTTAAAACTTCGGGGGCCACATAAATTTGGCATTGCGTAATATGAAATATTTAAAAAGGCTTTGGAATGGTGTTCAGATGAAGGTTTTGACCAAAGCGACATAAATGCCTAAGAGAAATTGTAGTTGTTAAAATGTCGGCAAAAAATAGAACAGACAAAAATTAAAAATTTTGTTTGTTAAATAAAACTTTTATTTGTAAAACGTTCTAATTTAAAAATGAAATCTAATCAATTTTTTTAATAACCCGTAGGTACCAGTATGAACCCGTAGGTACCAGTATTTGTAAAAATGTAAAAAAAAATTCATAAATCTATACTACTGCAAGCAAAAAGAAGATAAAATGAAAGGAAATATGTTTTATTTTAAGAGTAATAAGACAATACGGTAGGAATACTATTTTAATCATAAAATGTTACATTCCAAAACATGAACAATCTCAAAAACATGAACACCCTCGGTTTTAATTAGTTCACGTTTTCCAATGTTCACTGTAGTCATAAATAACTCTTTTTTAACTATTTTGAATAGCTGTCGCTATTCGGACTATGGAAATAGTAAATATTTATTTCTCTGAGTGTAGTTTTAGAAGATTCAACAGTATTTAAACTATAAACAACACAATCGAAATAACTTTCTGTGATGCGGGAGGGAGCAAAAACATTGAGCTGGCTGAGACTAGAATAACGTTTCCGTCGAATCCTAGTTATCTTATCATATCTCGCATATGCATATCATATGTTTCGGAACACTCCCTTTCAGTTTCGCGAGAGTTTCGGAACGTTTTGTTTTAGTTTCGCGATCAGCGCGACAATACGGAATGTACTCTTACGGCCCTACTCACCGTCTACGAATTCACGAAAGCGGTCAACGACGAACCACAGATAGGGTGGCAAATTTCAAATTTACATCATTGTTGTTTGTTGACTTGTCAAACGATCTGTCATAAAACATATGATTTCTACTCTACCCGCATCACCGGCGACATTTTGCCGCCCCCCTAGGCCTGCCGCCCGGGGCGGACCGCCCCCCCCGCCCCCCCTACGCTACGCCACTGTGTGCTCTGTATATATATGTATGTAAATCTACCAGAGAACAAATAGATCATCTAGTATGCGTTGAACTTCATTTACACCGAGGCTATTCTTAGCTGAGTTATTTTTGAAACACACTCTTGAGCACTAAGCTGTCACCAAATGACAAACATCATTTGTTATGTCTAATTTCTCCAAATTTCTAAATATGTATATGGAAAAACAAAATATAAAATTTAACGTTGAGGTTAAATTATTTATTTTAAATTAACCTGGAAATAAAAAGCAAAAATGGTTAAACTAATTATGTAGATATCTATTATCATTGAAAGTATTCACTTTATTTTTTGCAAATTTCAGTGTATGCGGTTTTTTTACGCTACTATTAAAAAAGAAAATTATGGGTTTGCTTTTTATAGTTATTTATTAATTTCAAATTCAACACCAGAAGAACTATCATCGTTCGCCATATATTATTGTTTCGTATTTTGTCCCATACATATTTGTCACAAGTCAAGTAACTCAGTCTACTCAACCATTTTATTATCAGCTCATCAAACACATTTTGAAGATTTTCCGAGAAAAAAAATTCCCGAAAATCATGCATTTTTTGCAATTTCTAGACCGTACTAGTACCTTAAAAAAAAAAAAAAGAAAAAACGACTCAGAGAAATACAGTCGTACAAAATGTTTCTCCACTCTTCTCGGTTGTTCTCGTTTCTGAAAAGGGGAATATGCCCAATGAATTGATTTAAGTAATATTTTTGTCTGTACATATTTTTTTTTTTTTGTGAAGAAGCCTACACTGGCTTTAAAAAAATGTAACTTTAGCCGGATCTAAAAAATTCAATTTCTTTCAGCGTTTGGTAACCAACTCCAACAATTGATTTTATAGATCAAAACCTGAAACTTTGATTTTATTTCCACAAAGTTTTTATAACAGTGACCATATTGTATTGATAACTGCCTTTTTCTTTCAATGTCCATGTCAGCCGAAGCTATATAAGTTATATTTAGAGCATGCTAGTTGACATTTTAAACCTAAACTGATCTAACACACCTTTTTAATATATGTACCAGATAGAAAATTGAAGATAAAAACCACTACAATATGTCTGTTAAATTTCAATGAGAGCTTTGTCGCTAGGAACTATCTTCACGAAATAATAAATGAAATCCTAGAATGTTTAATTCAAGCCTGGTAATTTACATTTTAAACATTCCTGTGTACCTACATATTTTCGGCAAGAAAATAACGAAATAGAATCGTCTCATGGACGATTCGTCACTTCTTCCCATTGTTCTAAAGAAGTGTTCTTCAATGCTGGCAAATCCAAGCTTTTTCATCTGTCCTACTCTACTGGCCTCTTTCAGAGTAGATGAAAAACAGTATTTATCCAGCATATCCAAAAAAAAAATCGATCTTTTCCCTCTCAAATTATCGTCCAATGGTACTTACGTCGGTCGTTTCTTTCCAAGGTCTCGGAGTTGCTGATAATTTATCAGCTGAAGAAATATATAGAAGATTGAAACTGTTTAATGACCGACAGTCAGCCTTTCATTGCAATAGATCCACTGGTGATTTGATAGCATCTCACCAAACAGTGGCACTAAGTTTTACCTACATAGTTTTGGAGAAAGTAAGATTATTGCCAGTTCATATTTCAAATTCAATTGATAGAGTTTGGCATCAAGTTCTCTTATTAAAAATGGTGCATTTGGTATTGATGAATTTTTTCTTCGTTAGATTAGAAACTTTTTTTCGAACTGTAGATAGGTGCTCACTACCTCCTGTCAGTTAAGACTCAATCTCACTACTTGGCCTACCAAGTACTGCGGGATCAATTATCAGCTATTGAACAGAGCTCTCAGGACAATTCCCAGTTGCTTTTTATCTTTGGAAGAAAGGTAGCCACCCCTTTCCAGCAGGTGCGATATATTGATTCCTTGACAAACCAACTGGACATTTCTACCAATCAATGTTTCATACGGTCTTATCTCAGAGTACAAGCCAGCATCTCCATACTGTTCCAAATTTTCTCTGTGTAGGCAGTACCACCCTTAGTTCGTGTTTTTCTATCTAACTATTGTTGGTAACAATAGCTAACCGCGTGACTTGGTTAGTATAATCACAGCCACCTCGAGCTCTTTTTACAGAGGGCCAACCCAATAAATAATGAGAACAAGGTTTTTACACCCTGGGGACTCTTATTAGCGGGACAATTTCATAATCTTATTATTCCCGAGGTACCTAATTCGGGTTATTTTTGTTCTTAATAAATTATGCCGTGGTGCAGACCATAGCTGACAGAAGCCAACCATAATTTGCACCAATGTTCATGATTAGTCTTTTTCGCCCTACAACAAACTAGGAACGATAGTCCTAAGCAATCTTTTTTAATATTTTAGCATTGGGAAGGACCATCAATTATCCAGATTGCTAAACCAAAACATCGAGCAAGAGAGCAAATACTTCTCAATTGCTTTACTTAATCTATTGGCAGTGATTTCCCCATATTTTTCGCCCAAGATTTTTATATAAATAGTACCAGGGATCCGTTGCTCAGATTATCTGAGATAGGATATAGCACTAAATTTTTTATGAATAAAGCTTGAGCTACAACTAGTATCCTTATTTGTCTTTGTTCGCTTTGCAACGAACTAATCTTTATTCGCCTTACGACGAACTAGGAACGATAATCCTAATCTTTGTTCACCTTACAGCGAACTAGGAACGATAATCCTAAGCAATTTTGTGATCACTAATTTTGGGTTTTCTTAGTTGTCTAAATCTCCAGCTAGGCATTATCACCGGAGAAATAGACTTAAGCCTCCCCACCACGACAAGGTAAACCCCATCGGGGAGGACTATTTTTCGAACTGCTCAATGCAAGTTTTATTGAAAGGTTTTAAGTCTGATATTCATAAAATAAATGCTGGTGCGTTACAGTTCTCCGTTATTTGTCTCCGCCTCTCGTTCTCATATTCATCAATGATCTTTTGTCTAAAACTTCTAATTTCTAAATCATTAAACTATTTTAATGAAGACAGTAGGCTCAGCTTCACATATTCGTTTCCAGATTCACATCCCTGTCCTTCAGATGTGGATCTAGAACGGCAGAGATATTTTCTTTAGCAGCACTACACGAATGTGACACCTACACTATTAAAAAGCCTTTTAAATGAGAACGAATCTAATTGTAAGACTAAAGACTGCTGATCTACGGTTGCACTAAATATAAGTTCTTCTTTAATCGATTCTTATTCGGTTATTGGTTTCTTTAAGCGGGCCTTAGACAAGGTTCCAAGACGCTGATTGACAATCATTTGATATTCTCCAATTCTATGTGAACTAAAGAAACAGAAACTTATTTGAAATATGAAAAGCTTTTTCGTTAATCCAATAGTTAAGCTGGGAATTTTGATATTTCATAGATTTATTTAAGCAGCAAACAAATATTGATACGATAGTACGAACAGAAAATTAATTCGATTTGAATAAATCAACGAAAACAATTATGAAATATTATTAAATAAATGCTCCAACCGTCAATTGCTGACATTTTTTTAACACACTTATCATTTTATTGCACAATTATACCGTTAGTTGGACGAAACTTGTATATATTAGCCCAGGAGCCGTGCTCTGGTTATTATAGGGAATTCATCGCCATTGCTCGTATAGCTTTAATCTGGGAAATGGCTTATACATGTGCAGATGCATAACAATCGTGCACTTAGGTATTTTCCGTTGGATATGCACTCCTCCCGCTTCACTTAAGTCTCTTAATGTACAATTGAATTTACATCTGCAAAAAAATGTGCTGCACTTTTCCTTTCGATATACAAATATTTTGTTTAACATTTTCGATTGCATCGTTTTTATTTTTTCGTTTATTATTTTTGAATATGCATTACTTAAACCAATTTGAATAAATGGAGAAATGCTTGGGTTGGTTGGAGTGTTACGAGCTTTCAAGGAGGTCCTCCTTTGATGCTAATAGTATCTCAAAAGACTTCGGTGCGCGGCGACTCGTACCAAAGGTTATACCTACGATAAGGTCAGTGAGGTTGAAAAATTGAATTGCATCGCTGATGATATAATGATATTTAGATTTTTTTTGGCTTTGCAAGGTACTACTTTGATAAATAGAAAAAAAAAACAATTAATAAAATAACAATAATTGCTCAATATAGGAAGTGATTGTGACATATCTTTTATCTTTCTTTTAAATATAGGTTAACGTGTGGAAAGGTTTGTAAACTGATGCCAACTATGCACCTTATCTGTTTAACCCTGTTTATATGTTATAGAGTAAGTTTTGTATTTGTTGAGAAAATCAAAAACAAAAAAAAAGTCAACGAGGTCATGAGTCAGTTTTTTGGAATTTGAAGAAAATCAGTGCGCGAGAATCCGGTAACATAAAGCTACATAAAGCGGTAGAGCTGGCTTATGTAGAAGAAAGGTTTATATTGTGGTCATAATATCTGCGATTTTTTGCTGATTGCTTTTGTTCTCTTACGTGTTTTGAAATTTAACCCACCTTAATGCGAAGATGAGAGCAGCAAGAATCACTGTGCATCTCTAGCAGGCACGTAACCAAGGGGAGGTTTTATGAGGTCCATCCGAAGAATTAACAGTAAGCATTTAATACCACGTTTTGTATACGACCACTTAACCGAGATTAAATGAGATTTATCCTAAATCCTCTTCAAATCCCTCAATCTCCTCACAGTGGCCTATCAAATCAATCAAACAAACATTTTAACGTATTTTATCGCCATTTACAACTAAACAAAAAATATTCAATTGCGTTTACGTGAATAAATTACAAAACTAAAGTAAACAATTAGCATGCAGTAGAAATGCAAACAATTACAAAATTACGGCCAGAGAAAAACTCTCACATAAACAGGGAAAATTCTACTATTCAACGCCGCAATTACTCGTATCACCTTCAATTCAAGGTAAGAAAACTGTTTAATGAGGCTGAAGGAACCAGGGAATGCCAGATTTACCTTACAGACTTGACTAACTACAACAAGGAGCTATGAAAAGTGAAGAGGAAATAGTTTCACGTCCTTCTGTGAGAGTGTTTATTCAACCCTTGCTGTGAAAAGACTACACAAAGCTCTTGCAAAAGAGAAGACACTAACATCACTAGCACTTCGGCACAATTATGGAATGGCATATAGTGAGGAGCAGAGATTCATTCTACTGCCTAACGGAGTGACGGGCAGTCTATCTTTAACAGGAGACTCTCTGGAGAGAATACCTCTGAAAACAAATAGAGAAGTCTGAAAGGTGGCTCCAACCACCTGTTCAATTAAAAGAATTGACTGGATGATTAACAAAAATGGATACAACCCATCCAAAGTAAGGAAGGGTGTACCCTGTACCCATTACCATAACTTGATGGATTGGTGGAATGCTGGGCACTAGAACATAGATGCAATAGCAGGGCCAAATATAAAGAGAATCATCACAAAAAGAGGCTGTCCGCAAGGGAGGGGTACTATCATCCTTGTAGAAAATCTCAGCTCTCAGGGCATTCGCTGGATCGGTTGCTGATGATATTCTTATATGTAACAGCCCTAAGGAAGTTTTAGGAAACTCTCTGTGATATCCAGAGAGAATGAAAAATTACAAGGAAATAGTCTCTATCTGTAGGATTATTAATCAACACTACAAAGAGGACTATTGTATTTGCATATCTGAATATAGCTGGCGAAGAAATAGTAACAGAGAAAGAGATACAATATTTAGCAATTATACTAGACAGTAAACTACTCTGGAATAAACCCGAGGAATAAACCGTCGGGCAAGCCACAAAGGCTCTTATGATATGTAAGAGACTCGCAGGCAAATCATAGGTCTGCAAACCATATATCCTTAGCTGGAAGTACACTATGAAATGGTAAGATCCATCATTACCTATGTCACTTCATTAAGTATCTGGACATGTTTGTGTCCAGAGAATGGAAGAGACAGACTCTATAGCAAAAATAGGTACAAGTATTCCTTTATTGTAGGGCTAGAATAGGAGTAAACGTATTAAAAACGAAATCAAGACAGAGGAGAAGGCTAAAAGAAACTTGAAAAAACTCAAAAAGCTGAATCAGACTAAACTATTACTTGGGAACTACAACAAAGATGGTTTCATGAACTCATGAAAAACGCCGGACGATGTACTAGGCAGATGTGAAGCACTTATACATCAAACAAGTACTTGGGACGCTACCAGGTAGAAGAGAGTGACTTATCCTCTTTGAAGGAACCCCAAGAAATCAATGTTCTAAAATGGATAAGCTTGGTGGAAGTGCTGTAGGGTTAACAATTCAGTCACAGTGCAATAAGTCCCCCAGTATTCATTCATTCATCACCTTCAAATTGTTGTGCAGAATTGAGTAAATAAATAAATTAACTCCTTTATTCTTTACAAAAGATATTCAGAATGAAATTAAGAACGTTAAATTAATCTTCATTATCCAGATCTTAGTAGAAGAATGGACCTCAAAGGTGGATGAAAACGCTTTAGGATGTTTCGAGAGCTTAATTCTCCTATTGATTTTTGGTTCTGTCTGCATAGATGAAGAACGGGTGGGAAGATATAACCACGAACTGTGCGGGCTCTACAGTGACACCGACCTAGTTAAACGTATTAAAGTCCAACGACTGAAATGGCTGTGTCATATAGAGCGGAAAGTCTTCGAATACAATCCCAATAAACGGCTAATACAGGAAGACCGCGATACAGGAACAGGGGGAGCACACAAGTGGGAGAGAACATCAACCAACTTGGTCTAGCAAACTGGAGACAAGTACCTAGGAACCGAGCTGACTGGGAAAGCTTGTTGGTCGAGACTCTGTTCCACCCCGGACCGAATCTAAACCTTAATATCTGACCTATTTAAGTAATACAAGCGATTAGCTCCGATATTATTACAAAAGAAATATATAATCGGGAGTTCAAGCTGCTTAAGTATATATCCTTGTTGATGAAACAGTGGATATTTCTGTTACTGTCGATTGTTTAACAATACCAAAAATATTTATCTTTCTGGAAAATTTTGCAGGATTTGTTCCTGTTGCTGAACGACCTTCAAAAATCTTACAAAAACCATACTGTAGCAATCTGTGGAAATGTTAATTGAAGACGAACGATTATGGCGACATCTTAAGTATAGAAACAGTACTTGCTAGATTTGTCTGCTAAATTTACTAATAAAATATTTTCTATTTTACTACTTGTTTTGTATCTTATCCTACTCTCCACTGTTAAATCTAGAGCTATTTTCAGTGCCACCAACAGGCTAGAGTTCGCAATACAAAATCATACTATACATAGGTTATATATATACAAAGTTTTAACTAAGATGATTTCATCCAAACAAAAGCACAGCATCACTCAAGATGACAGATTTGAAGTAACGAAAATGTTCTACCATCGTTTCAAGGTTTATTCTGGCAGGGGTTAATCGAGTGAACAATAGGTGGAATTGAAAGAACCTTTCAGTGTACCGAAGCACTATGGACAATAAAACACTGAGCGCAATCATTATGATACATATCTGGTCATTGGGCTCTCCAGAAAATTTGTAATAAACTATTTGATTTTATATTTTAGAAAGTCAAAAAATTAGCATGGGCAGGAAAAACGGAACATGCTAGAAACTAGATATCTTAATACCGCAGTAGGATATTATATTTGTTTAAACTTGTTTAAAAAGGCTAGTATTTCTTCTAAATGAAGTTTCTATCATTAGTACTAAGGGCGCACTTACCATCAGGGTACACCAAAACAGGACTTTTCTTTAATCCCCGATATATGATATAAAAATTGGATATAGGCCCTTTCTGTAGAACATGTTTTTTTTAGAATATACCCAAGAATCCAGCCCTAAAATATAACGCACGAATTAATGGACACCATATGTATAGCCCCTGCTGAAACAAATTCCTGGCTACTTCCCTGATCTCTGATGCCATCGAATGTATGTATGTATTTAGGTAGCCAAATAAAATTCTTTTTATATTTTGTTTTAGGAACACACAACTAAATATGTATATAAAATAAAAGTGAATCCAATCCCCTCTAGTTTGATCATCACTGTTAGCCGTTATTTATACACTTAAAAATAAAGAAAAGTTCTTTGAAGCCATCCTTATAGGTACATCTGCCCTCGTAAAAACGAGTTCTCCAAAAAAGCATGACTCAGATTTCTTAATTCTTCTAAAATCATCTTTGGCAGGAAATCCTTTTTTTCTCCAATTAATTTTGTTCCTTACTCTTAAAGACATGTATTGGTTTCGTGACAAAAAAATATGATTTTCGTCATAACTATACTCGTACTATTTTACATTGGCCGAAACTTTGGAGACAAAAATTGAAATCAAGGTTTTAGAGCACGTACTTGCTCTAATGTAAAAGTACTTTGGAATTAAAAACTGGCTTATAAATAAAAATAAAACATGGATCTAATGAGAAAAAAATCGTTTTTGTTACTAATATATTTTGTATATAAGAAATTTTTTTAAACTTTTCAAGAAAAAAATTGGGATGCCAATTTGAAGTGTTTAGTAATATAGCTAGACTTAGGGAAATAATTTCAAAAAATAATCGTTCAACGTTTCGAAGATATTGGTTTGAAGAAAAAACCTCCAGTAGTTGCAGAACTTGCCCTATATGGTACCTATATCGCAAATAAAAATAATGTTAACTATTGTAGACATGAGGGGTATTGTACGTGTACCTGCGCATTCTTACAATTATAGTAAGATGCGCTGGCCACGCTTCATCAATATATTCAATAATATATCTCCACCAAATGACAGGAATTTGACAAACAACGAAATAGACCAATACTTAGAACAAATGGATGAAACAATCCTACGAACTATGAACAGAACAATACCAAAATACAGAGAACGTAACGCAACAGACATGTACCGTTACTCGACTATTGATGCACTACACAGGCAAAAAAGTGGACTACTGACAACACTAAAACATTTGTACCGACAATTTACTTGCTTACGCGATTTAGAGATTAGGACACTGAAGTCGTCAATTAAGAATATCAATCAACTGATCAAAGAATATTATAGGTTATCGGAATGATCAAAAGGTACTTCCGTGCCTTAAGCTCCAGAGAACGACAAATAACATAGACGTACCTATGACAGCAGGTATAGATCCAGAGGACGCGCCGTCTTTTACGATGACCTCTTAATTGTTGACGATCCTCTAAAGAAAGTGGAGGCTGTGGGGCTGCTTTTCAGCAAGGGTAAAAGGTGAATGCAAGCATTCGCCCCAACCGCGACCTCGAAAACAGATCCTTACTCCAACACTTCTACCTTCGTAACGGCAAAAGGCAATGGTTATCAGAGAACCACGGTTTCACCAGGCTCAATGAAGAACACTTTTTTTGTGTTTATCATTTCACTCGCTTTCATAATTTCGAAATTACTTTGATGTCGTTTCCATTGGTTTCACTCATTCTGAAATCCAATGGAGCGGTGCTAACTACTTTTTTCAACTTTAAAATTTTGTCTTTGTATTAGTAAATCGTTTTGTGGATGTAAATTTGCGACAGTCCTTTATTATTTGTTTTTTGTATATTTTGGATTAAAAAATTTATTTCACAACGAACATAAATGTAGCAAACAAAAAAGAAACAAAATCAAACAATAAAGCAGCTACCGGGTTTTACTTTTGACATTTAAGTATGTGTATGTATTAGTGGAGTGAGCGGATTCTGACTTGAAATCGAGAAGCAAAATCCTCTTCTCAGAATCGTCAGAAGAGTATTTTTTGTCCAATGGAATGGTTTAAGAAAACTTCTGGACGCTTCCGGACATCCAATGGAAAATGACATAAGTGAAATTGAAAACAGCTGTGATCTGTCACTTCTCAAATGACAAATACAAAACAATTTTGTTAGTGAAGTTATTTGGCCCCTATTAAAATTGTGTGCGTAAATTTTGATAAAAGTAATTCTATAAAATATTGTAATGATTGCTCAATTGCTTGCAGTGGCATTACAACGAAACAAGCGCGAATATGCAGAAGGAAAACAATTCAAACCCACTAGGAATTTATGACGCTGCGTATGTCATTAAAAGAATTGTATCATGCTTGCTTTCGACTTGATAGACGTGTTTTTTCATTATATATGAATCAGTAAAACATCAATTCCTGCATAGTTGCAGTTGGCCAAAACAAATTTGCAAAGATGAGTAGGAAAAGATATTGATATCGGTCTTGGTCGAAGTGTTGTGTGAAAGATTTTGATTTAAAGAATAAAATTTGTCTAGGTTGAGTTCAACTTAAAATGACCAATGAAGGGGCGTGAAAATCTAAACTTTATTTTTTGGAAAAATTTCTAAAGCCTTTAGAATGCATCGATAAGACTCAAATTAAGAAAAGGATATTTTTCATTGTTTTCCATTTTTTTTTTTTGAAAATTTCACACAATACACAATAAATAATAAGTTCACAAAACTAGATCTGATTGATTTTAAAATTACCTGAACATCGAGAAAATTGAAATCTTTAACACGGAAATTCGCATCAATTTCACTTCGAAAAATTTTTTATCGATATCGGTAAAAGTGAGTTTTAAAACACCAAAATTTATTTTAGCCGCGTTTTATTATCGCCAATTACTCATATCTATAGATTAACCCTTGAAAATAAAACCATACGGATAATAGTGACAGTAGTTGCAGTAGTAGATATAAATCACCTCAAATGAAGATTTAAAATAAATTTCCTTGAAATCTTCTCGCAATCAGAAGATTTGCAAAACAAACAAACCTTATTTTGTAAAACGCACCTATGTAAACCCACTTCCTTCATTGACAATCAACACAAAATAGAAATATCTGTTTTTTCCTGTTTACTATCCAATTGCAATTTTTTTTTCTCTTGTCCAAATTGACAATTGAATGACAAGACAGAGTGAAAACGTCAAATAAATCTCAGTTTCTTTGGTGAAAACACTTCAAGATTTATTTTAAATCTCTAGCGGATTTACTCTTGGTGAAAACGTAGCATTATATGCTCATCTCTCTTTTGCTTATGTTTGTTGATTTTCAAATGTTTCTTGCCTTTTTTCTTTACACTGTAATTTGCACTACCTTACCATAAAAAGCTATCTATCCGCCAGAGTAAGAACTAATTTTTTGATCTTTGAAATATGTATGTAGATCCAAATAGAGAACAGGATCCCAAATTGTTTTTGTAATATATTTTAAAAATTAATCCAGATCCGGGTCCATATAGATCCGTAAATAATAAAACGCACCTTTTGTATCGATTTCAATTCCATTTCGAGTGAAAGTGAAATGTAGAACATTTCTGACAGTGTTTTTGTAGATATTACTGCTTTTACACGAAAGCGATTTTTAATCTTAGTTTCTCTTTTGGAGTCATCTTCCGCTTTGTGTAACCCCGCCACCACACAAGTCTCTCTCCTACGGGCTTAAAAATCGCAAGGTAATATTGCTTCGTTTAAAAGCCGTCTATAAGAACTTGGCTCTCTTTTTTAACATGTATGTATGTTTTTTGTTGTGATTTCACTCCTTTTTTTTTCAAACTTTACATTTTTTCAGGTTAACATTTCGAAGGATATCAGTGAAGCTAATGGTGTGAAATTCTAAATAGAAACAAAGGCCACATATCAAGATAATTATCTAGAGGAGTTTTTGTAAATAGATTATGGAAAAGACAATGGAAAATCCCACCACTCTACAAAATTTCATCATTCTACAGCAAAGGGAAGATCTCCATATCATTGGTAAGAGTTCTTAAAAAGTAGGTGGATGGCACTCCCTCTGAAAAGAAAATTCCATTTTTTCGATGTTTTCCTTTTGTATGCACGAAAAGATATATCATTATGTTAAACTACAATGTTCTACGGTGTCGGGAAGTGGTTTCTTAAACACATTAAATCTTTGAACAAAAAAAAGTCGTTTCTATCCAATTGGCATATTACTATTTGAGGTAATTAGCTGTGTGTATTTCAACTGAGCTAGGCAATCAAATCGAATGCGTTTCACACATTTTTAAAGAGCCACGATGAATATTTGACATTTAAAATATTCAACACGTTATACAATGGTCTCATGAAAGTATTGTATCAATTTTGTACTGCAATAAAATTTTAGTTCATGGTTGCTAGCTTTTTCACGCAACTAAATTTAAAAATGAAAAAAAAAAGTTTCTTCTTGGGCTCGTCCGGGATTTGAACCCGGGACCTCCCGCACCCTAAGCGGAAATCATACCCCTAGACCAACGAGCCAGTTGGCGTGAGATTATCAAAATAATTATAAATTTCTTAATTTCATCACATAACCTTTATAATTTATTAATAGGTATTTATAGTTTTTTTTTTTTCAGTTTAATTTTTTTATTCATCTTCAGTTTAAATACATCATTGATTTGTACATAAATTCATCTTAAAACTAACAAAATGTATTATTTATCATTAAAAAAGAAAGCAAAATTAAAAATACAGTCTGGCGTATTGCAGTATAGCATGTTAAATTTGTATTGAAAAATGTATTTGTAGATATTTATTTATTATATTTTTTATTTCGGTGATGACGTTAAATATGTGGTGATTCCACATAATGAGGTTTGTGATGAACTTACCGAAGATGGGGGCAAATCAACAGCAATGAATTTAGCGATAATAACGAATGCGATTACTACTATTATATTTGTATATAAAACTTATAGTACTCTCATGAAGATGAACGATTGGGGTGGCAACTTAAGCATAGTGACAGAGATTTGTCTCTGCTAAATTCAATAATAAAATATTCTCTTACTACTTGTTTTGTATCATATCCCACTCTCCACTGTAAAATCGTGCGCTAGTTTCAGCGCCACCACCAGGATAGCGTTGGTACCACAAAATAATGCTCCATGATAATACTATAGGTTATGCATATATACAAAGCTAATATGAAAAAGGCCATCAATCTGATATTGTTTACTGATTTTTCAAAAGCTTTCGATAAAGTTAATAATAAAATTCTTTTTCATAAGCTCTGTTGTTTTGGTATTAACTCTCTAATGTGGCTTAAATCATATTTGACTGGGAGCGAATGCAAGTTGTAAAAATAAGAAACTATAAATCTTATAATATTGTTGCGAACAGAGCTTTATACTACTACAGCGCCATCTGTTGGAAAACTGCATATCTAATTTATGGAAGAACCAAAAAGCTCTTTTCCAATGTCAAATGTATTTCCCCTTATTCCAAACATCTAGAACATTCCAAGACAAGAACTTTCGAGAACAACTAATTTGAGTATATAAGGGAGTGTTGACGGTGAGCGAAAAACAGTTGATTTTTGATTACGGAAGTGTGCAAAACTCTGCTTATTGGATTGTGTAAAACAAGTGTGATTTTAAATTGAATAAAGTATTTGAGTTGATTATAAATTGAGATTTATTGTTGTGATTTGGAAAGTAAAAATAAAGAAGAGATATTAGAAAGAGTAATAAGTTTTATTTAACGAACCTAGCAAAAATATTACATTGGTGTCAGAAAAGTGGAATAAAACTTATTGTGCAGTGAAGTGTGCGGAAAAAAAAAATAAATAAATAAAAAATGAGCAAGTTACTGAAAGAGCTCAACTGTAATGAGCTGAAAAGTGAATTAGGCAAGCGAGAACTTTCTAGAGCAGGATCGAAAAATGAGCTTGTTTTGCATTTGGCCGAATATTTGAAACAACAAAATGAAGACCCGGACATTTTCGTCTTTGAAGCTGACGCTGAGGAAGTGGACGTAAGTAAAAATGTAGATGTTTCAAATATGTTTAGTCTTCTGCTTGAGCGTTTCGAAGAGCAACGAAATGAACAAAAGAAAGAACAAAAGAATGTTCTCGAACGTCTTGAAGAGCAACGAAATGAACAAAAGAAAGAACAGGAGAATGTACAAAAGAATGTTCTCGAACGTCTCGAAGAGCAACGAAATGAACAGAAAAATGAACAAAAGAATATTCTCGAACGCCTTGACAAACAGCATAGCGAACAAAAAGACCTTCTCGAAGAGCAGAGGAACATGCTAGAAGGCAAGCTTGTTAATATCGAGAATAATGTATCTGTACTTGGTGAACGTGTTTCGTTGATGGAGAATCAAGTCGACAACAAAATGGAGACGTTTTCAAAAGAGTTAGATGAACGTGTTTCATTGCTAGGGAATCAAGTCGAAAACAAAATGGAGACGTTTTCAAAAGTGTTAGATGAACGTGTTTCATTGCTAGTCGACAACAAAATGGAGACGTTTTCAAAAGAATTAGACCGTGTTCGAAACATAAAGATTCGGGAAAGTTCTGGGGAAACTTTGAGAAAAAAAGAGATGCAACCTCCAACCTTTGATGGACAAACTTCTTGGTATATATACAAGAAGCAATTCGAGGCAGCTTCCACAACAAATGGCTGGGATGAGGCTGACAAGTATATAGCCTTAACTCTTGCTCTTAGAGGAGCAGCTGCTGAGTTGTTGCAAACCATACCAGCAGATAAGAGCGGCGATTTCAATTCCTTGGTTTTGGCTATAGACAAACGCTTTGGTAACAGCCACATGAAAGAAGTCTTCATAGTGCAACTCAATTCCAGAGTTCAGAAGAGGGGCGAAACTCTACAACAACTGCAAGCGGACATTGAAAGGCTTGTTCATCTTGCATATCCAGATGTTGGAGAGGAAATTTGTAACCAGTTTGCAGTTGAGGCATTTGTTCGCGCCATTTCCGACATATATCTTCAAAGGGCCGTGCGAACTGCTGGAAAACGAACGCTTTCTGAAACATTAGCGTTTGCCTTGACAATGGAAGCAGCTGAGCAAGCTTCTCACGGAGTACATCGACTTAGAGAAGCCATTGTCGAAGAATGCTCATGCCAAAGAACTGATGTCCAAAGGAACCAACGAAACGGACTTGCAAAGTGCTGGAATTGCAACAAGACCGGACATTTACAGCGTCAATGTCGATTACCACCAAGAAGAGCTTGTCAACATTGTGGACACGGAGTTTCAAACCCAGAACAAGGTAACAATAACATCAGTGTTACTTCCCGAACAGTTTCCAAACAGGGAAACGAGTAAGAACCAACTTCGAGGGGCAGAAGCTGGTTTCTGGTATAGGTGGCCCCAGAAACACCATCCAGGTCTCTCAGACTAAGCGAGATAATAAAAGTCTGACTGTCGAGGCAACTTTAAATGGCAACAAACGTGTGGTCACCATCGACACCGGTGCCACCGCCTCCATTGTGCGTCAAGACCTAGTGCACCTGAATTGGCTACACAACACTAATAGCTACCGTCTTAGAACTGCCACAGGAGAAGCAGCTAGGATTTATGGTGAAGTCCGACTAAGAATTCGAATTGCAGGTCTAGAATTCTCACACAAATTTTTGGTGGCAGATATATGTGACGAGTGCATCATCGGAATGGACTTCATGAAAGAACATCGTGTAATTTTGGATATCGGCAACCAGGTACTCAAATACCAGAATACAGAGATTCCAATGATCTATGGGCACGAAGGAACAACAACTCTAAGGACTGTCATCAAGGAAGACGTGATTATTCCTACTTCTTCTGAGGTATTTGTTTGGACAAAATTAGAAGGTGAGTGTAAACGCCATCGATACCTAATGGTGGAACCAGACCCAGATTGTTCTTCCCAAAACGTCATCATTGGGAAGACACTTGTGGCTCCTAAGAACAATATGGTCCCCGTACGGATACTCAACACCAAACCGTACGATGTTAAGTTGACGAAAGGAGAAATTATCGGTAAGTGCGAATCTGTCGCAGCCATAACACAAATTGACGCTGAAACACCAAGAAAGACATTAGATCCTGAGGAGCTCAATAGCATCAAGGCAAAGATACTCAATTCAGCTAACCTAGACCAACATCAGGTTAAAACGGCAGAAAGCCTTCTGAACGAGTATGCTGACATTTTCGCTTCACCAAACGGGAAATATGGAAGGACACAAATGGTGCAGCATCGAATAAATACAGGAGATGCAAGACCCATTCGTCAGCCCGCAAGACGTCTGCCACTGGCCAAACAAGGTGAAGCTGAGGAAATGATTAGCACCATGAAGAAGGATGGTTTGATTGAAAACTCCAAGAGTCCTTGGGCGTCACCAGTGGTCCTAGTCAAAAAGAAGGACGGAAGTACACGATTTTGTGTTGACTACCGAAGGTTGAATGATGTGACCAAGAAAGACAGCTATCCCCTGCCAAGAATCAGTGACACCTTAGATGCGATGGAAGGAGCACATTGGTTTTCCACACTGGACTTGAAAAGTGGATACTGGCAAGTTGAAATACACCCCGAAGATCGAGAAAAGACAGCGTTCTCCACAGGTAATGGGCTCTGGCAGTTCAAGGTGATGCCATTTGGTCTTTGCAACGCTCCCGCAACATTTGAGCGTTTGATGGAGTGTGTCCTTCAAGGCCTGACGTGGAAAACTTGTCTTGTCTACTTGGATGATGTTATCGTTTATGGAAAAACATACGACCAACACTGCAAGAACCTAAGGGGTGTGTTCCAGAGACTTCGAGAGGCTAACCTTAAACTGAACCCAGAAAAATGTGCACTGTTCCAGACTGAAGTAAGGTATTTGGGACATATCATCTCGTCCCAAGGAGTCAAGACCGATCCTGAAAAAGTTGACACCGTCAAAAATTGGCCAACACCACAGGACAAACATCAACTACGAATTTTTCTTGGTCTTGCTACATATTACAGACGTTTTGTTAAGAACTTTGCCGGAATTGCGAAGAGTTTGCATCAGCTTACGGAAAAGAACAAGCAGTTTAGATGGTCAGGTGAGTGTGAAAAAGCCTTCCAAGAACTGAAATACCGTCTATGCAATGCTCCGGTGCTGATCTATCCGACTCCAGGCAAGTCTTTTATCATCGATGCTGATGCAAGCAATGTGGGAGTCGGCGCTGTTCTGTCACAAGTGCACAATGGCGAAGAAAAGGTTGTCGCCTATTTCAGCAAAGTACTGTCGAAGACCGAAAGGAACTACTGTGTGACCAGAAGAGAACTCTTGGCACTCATCTTGGCAACGAAACACTTCCACAAATACATCTATGGACAGAGGTTTCTTCTACGAACCGATCATGGTGCTCTTAACTGGTTGTTGAACTTCAAGAACCCAGAAGGACAAGTCGCAAGGTGGATAGAAAGACTGCAGACTTACGATTACGAAATTCAACACCGAAGGGGAAAGCTGCACTCAAATGCCGACGCACTATCCCGAAGACCTTGTAAAATAGATTGCAAGCATTGCAGGCGACAAGAAGAAAAGGAATCCATCAACATTCTGCGAATAAGGGCTGACCCCATTTGTGGATGGAGCAATGAAGAAATAAGATCTGCTCAACAAGAAGACCCCGACATTGAACCTCTTCTCGCATGGAAGGAACATGAAGAAAAACCCGCATGGAATGACATTTCCGATAAAAGTCCAGTTTTAAAGGCCTATTGGGCACAATGGGACTCACTTCATGTGCAAGAAGGTGTTCTTCGGCGAAAATGGGAGTCCGCTGATGGTAAATCCTATGTGATGCAGCTTGTGTTACCTCAATCGAAAATCAAAGAGGTTCTTCGAGAGATGCATGATGGACCTTCAGGAGGCCATTTGGGAGTCAATAAGACTTTAGAAAAGGTGAGGCAACGATTCTACTGGTTGCATGCAAGAGACGACGTTGAAAAGTGGTGCCGAAATTGTGACGCTTGTGCTGCAACCAAAGGACCTGGTAGAAAACTGCAAGGAAAAATGATGCAATATAATGTCGGCTCACCGTTTGAAAGGATTGCTGTTGATGTGGCTGGCCCATTTCCGGAAACGAATGCTGGAAACAAATACATTCTGGTGGTAATGGATTACTTCAGCAAATGGCCTGAGGCATATGCTATCCCGAACCAAGAAGCCAAGACCGTGGCCGACCAGATTGTGTCTAACTGGGTAAGCAGGTTCGGTGTGCCTATGGAACTTCATTCCGACCAAGGAAGGAACTTCGAGTCGAACATATTCCAAGAGGTCTGCGTGTTCCTTGGCATTAAGAAAACGAGAACCACACCACTTCACCCGCAATCTGATGGAATGGTCGAGAGATTCAACAGGACCTTAAAAGAACACCTCACTAAAGTCGTAGGCGACTACCAAAGAAACTGGGATAGGCACATACCACTATTTTTGATGGCCTACCGAAGTGCAATACATAGCTCAACAGGACAAACGCCATCTGAAATCCTGTTTGGAAGAAGCATACGGCTGCCTAGTGAGATAAGGTTTGGACATCCATCACAAGAGTCTAAGGAAACAAGGGATTACGTGAGTGACCTACAAGAGAGGCTAATCGACATCCACGAAAGGACCAGGACTAGAATGAGCGCTTACAGCGATCGAATGAAGACAAGGTACGACACAAGAGCAAACACGATAGGATTCCAAGTAGGAGATCGTGTATGGCTGTATAATCCACATCGTCAAAAGGGATTGTCGCCGAAGCTTCAACAAAACTGGGAAGGCCCTTATATTGTCGTCACGAAAATCAATGATGTCGTTTACCGAATTCAAAGAGGGTCAAGAGGAAAGTTAAAAGTTGTGCATAGCGATCGACTGCACCGATACAGTGGCGAATCTGGAGATAGAATTGTTCGGGACGAACAATCTTAAGAAGGGGGCAATGTTGCGAACAGAGCTTTATACTACTACAGCGCCATCTGTTGGAAAACTGCATATCTAATTTATGGAAGAACCAAAAAGCTCTTTTCCAATGTCAAATGTATTTCCCCTTATTCCAAACATCTAGAACATTCCAAGACAAGAACTTTCGAGAACAACTAATTTGAGTATATAAGGGAGTGTTGACGGTGAGCGAAAAACAGTTGATTTTTGATTACGGAAGTGTGCAAAACTCTGCTTATTGGATTGTGTAAAACAAGTGTGATTTTAAATTGAATAAAGTATTTGAGTTGATTATAAATTGAGATTTATTGTTGTGATTTGGAAAGTAAAAATAAAGAAGAGATATTAGAAAGAGTAATAAGTTTTATTTAACGAACCTAGCAAAAATATTACAATATAGATTTGTGGTGGGCGCATTCGAATGATATAATCGATTATAATCGATTCACACAACATATCTCGAGATATCTCGATTCTTCACTCAAATCATTCGAATACTCAAATTACTCGAATGATTTCTCACATCTACTTACTCTAAGCGAAATGTGTATCTCGTGTGTGTATATTTAACGACTGGGTTTATATTTGTATTCATTTTAGCACTTGATGCATCGTTGAAGGTTGAATATGGAATTTTAAAGGAAAAGCCTAGTACGCAGAACACGCAAAATTTTATCTCCCATACGAAATTCTCTCCAAAATTTAGCCAAGCTAAAATAATGTCAAGCATTTTAGCCGAGATGTACGCTGCTCCAGCTAAAAAATCAAAATTTCTCTTCGAACTGTACATGACTTATCTGTCAAAATTTAGCGCACGAAATAATTGTCTGGCACATTTATTTTCAAGCTAAAAGAATGATACAAGCATTATTTTGGGGGACAAATTTCGACAGTCACCGTATTTCCGAAAGTGATTTTTGTCAAAACTGGTTTTATGTAAAAGGTGCTGATGCACCTCATCATCAAGTGAATGGTCCTTTTTAAGAGAAAAGCAACTGGCAAACTCGACCATCAGTACTTTGTTCTTTTCGACCACTAAGACGGTTTTAAGAAAATTTCATTTGCAGCGACCGACGAATGAAAGATCAAATGGGATTTAAAACATTTATAAGTTTAAGCCTAGTACGCAGATCGAGACAAGACAAATTTTATCTCTACAACTTTAATCTCTGCAAAACGTTTCCATATCTCGCGCAAAACGGGTGGCCGTGGCGCGATGGTTGTGTGCTCGCCTGTCAACCTCAATATAACAGGTTCGATTCCTGCCGTCGTCTATGTCTTCTTTAATTCCATTAAAAACCTTCTATAAATTGTCATCAATGGGATGCTGGTTTACTCATTACATGTTGTTTAGGCATAACACTAACAACATGTGACTAGTTTGACCAACAAGGATGAAAAACGAAAAAAATAATGCGAATTGTAAAGGAAATAGAAATAAGACACGGCAATTCTCCGCTTTAGTTCAGCCGCCATCCCTGGAGATAAAAAATCTGAGACAACCACCTTCAGTCTCAGAACATCGTGCCACACATCTTTCCTTTTTGGAATCTCCTCTTGATGCT
Source organism: Philhelius festivus (assembly GCA_963931855.1). Taxonomy (NCBI): domain Eukaryota; kingdom Metazoa; phylum Arthropoda; class Insecta; order Diptera; family Syrphidae; genus Philhelius; species Philhelius festivus. The sequence continues at coordinate 167,085,528 of OZ007555.1, read as the reverse complement.
TTCAAATATCCAAGACAAAACTTTCCATCAAATTATGGAGAAATTGCTTTGGAATACGGCCCTATTCCAGCTTTATTCGTTGCCAAAGCTCCTGAGTGTTTGATTGGTAATTTTTGTGCTTCCCTAATCGTCGCTTCACAATTGACCATAAATTTTCAATTGTATTGAGGTCAGGGCTTTGTGCTGGCCATGTCATCGTCGTAAACTGTTGATTTCTCAGACATTCCAAGACAATTTTTGACGTGTGTTTTTGATCTCCGTCTTGCTGAAAAGTTATTTCACAATCATTGAAGCCTGTTGATGCAGTAAAAAGTGGTAAATTTGTCTTCAAAATGTTCAAAATTTTTTCTTTGTTCTTGATGCCATAGATTTTCACTAAAGGACCAACAGAGTTCCACGAAAAACAGGCCCAAGCCGTCACCGAACCTCCTCCATGTTTCACGGTCTTTTTAACTTTATGTTGTTGAAGTGGTTCTCCAGGACGTGACCAATAAAAAGATCTACCATCCGTTCCTATTCTATTGACTTTCGTCTCGTCCGACCAAAAGACTATTTTCCTTTGGTCAATGGTCCAGTGTTTCTGCTTTTTAGCAAAAGCTAACCTGCCTTAAATATTTTTAGCTGAAAGCAGAGGCCTCTTCGGTTTCTCTTTACGGTTTAACCCAATTCCTTTGATTGCCTGGCGTGCAGTCCATTAACCAACTGGCTTGTCTATGTTTTGGGCTGCTTGCTTAGGTGTTTTGGACCCACAACTTCTCAATTCTCTTTCCATTCTTCTAGCTTCCAAATCAGAAAGTAGTCGTTTCTGTCCTTTTTTCATTGGGGGGACATCGATGGTTTTATTTTTTCAATATTAAGCACAGAAGTTTTTGAAATTTTCAAAATCTTGGACACTTCACGCGATGATTCACCACTTTTTAGTAAAAAAAATAGCACGGTTGACGGTATTTTTACAATTCTTTTTTCATTTTGACAATAATCAGCTTTGCACCTTTGAAACTTAATGGCCCTTAGTTTTCATAGAATCGGTTTTAAAGTCACTTTTTGTTAGATGTAGAAAAGTTGCTTTTAAAATTTCGTAGTAACAGATCAAATTTAACAACAGTCTTATTTATACCAATAATTGTGACTCATTTTCATAATTTCGTTATTGTGAACTGATACACAAACAGATTTCTATTAACCAGATTCGTAAAGTTCTATTGTGATTCTATCATTTTAAATTTAACTTAGTTACAGGAAAGCCGCTTTTAAGTACAGTAAAACCCGCTTAAGAGAAACCCGCTTAAGAGAAAAACCCGCTTACCTGAAACACTTTCTTCATCCCGAAGTATTTTCCGACCAATTTCCCTTAAAACACTCCGCTTAAGTGAAACTCGCTTAAGTGAAAAACCCGGATAACTGATACATATTTTCAGTTAATTTTTAATATTTTTCATTGAAAAAAACTCTCTTAAGTGAAAAAAAAAATTGAATCGAACAGAACAAAATTTGCTAGTTTTCGTTGTTCAATAAATTATTTTTGTGTTATTTAATCGTTGTTTTATTTAACTTCTTTCAAGGCAAGTACAAAAGATAAAAACAATGGCGCAAAATTTTAAACACTATATTATTAAGGTATTAGTATGATACTACTTAACAATTTGCTAACTTTGTAGTAGTTTACTAACTCATTCTTAATTTTAAACATTTTCTCACTAGTATCGTACTAAAAGAATTTCCTTAATAAATTGCTTCCGAACACTCCAAAAACAATGACATTTCGTGTTAAAAAGTAAGTACACGAACCTTTTTTGATGTTTGCAAATGTCAAAGTCATATGAAGCTAGCACGATACTAAAAAAATAAAGTAGGTGTTCGATGATTTTAACTTTAATAAAAGGGTAGAGAAAGTATGATGCTATATCCGATTAAAATTTGCAAATTCGTTGTTTCAACCTAGTATCATACTAAAACAGCTTTAGCATCGTACTAATTCAATTAAAATTTTGCGCCAATATTGTTTCTAGCATTAAATCTCCGCTTAATGGAATTTTTAAATCCGCTTAAGTGAAATTTTTTTTTCACTTATCCGAACTCCGCTTAAGTGAAATTATTTTTCACTTAAGCGGGGTTCGCTTAAGTGAAAAACCCGCTTAAGTGAAAGAAATACTGTGACATTTTGCCGTTTCTCTTAAGCGGGTTTTACTGTATTTATACTTGAAATTTGTTTTATTTCTACGAATGTTTGGTTAAAATCGAACTTAGGCTAGATTCGGATCTATTACTCAGGGCCAATGATTTACCCACAACAAACTACCAACAAATAAAATTATCTTAACTGTTACTTGTTAAATAACAGTAAAACAAATAAAGCACAATAGAGAGGAATGTCTCTCAATGAACAAACTTTTAACATCTCTTGAAACTAAAACGTGCATAATTGGACAAAACCAGAAAATTATTATAATTTTTTTTTTGTATAATATATTATTTTTTGAAAATTCTACTATATATCATCAGGCGAATCTATAAACAAATCTTAAAGGTTACTTAACTTTAAAATACCTCTAAATAGCTCTTAAGTATGAAATCGGTATCTATAATCAATTTTCACATTTAAGTAACGTTACTTAAAGGCCTCTTAACTTAAACGCCATCAACCGCGTTTAAGGATCACTTAGAGGCATTTTAAAATGTATTTTGACATATCAATTGTCATCTTTGAAATTTTGAAGTTTCAAATTGTGAGTTTGTATTGTTTGTTGTGATATTTTAGAATTAGAAAATGCAAATAGTTAAGAAACCGAAAATTTGTATTGATTAAAGAACGTGTACGCGCAAAGAAATTTCGTCAACGCTTTCCGCTTAGCCTTTGAAGTGTTGGAAGAGAATCTGTGCATAAAATAATTTGTTTTGTAGTGTTGTGTATTATTGCAAATAAAATAAAAAAAGTTTTCTTGTCGGAAGCATTCCAATTTTCAGATCTTTTTCTTTTGTTTGTGGCGGCGGGTGTGGGTTTGTGTTCCATGGCCATTTTTTTTCTATTTCACAAATAAAAAAATGTGTTCCAAATATTTACTGATTGAAAGTGGCACAAAACAGCTGTGTTGTATAAAATGAAGCAGAATTTGTTTTTTTTTTTGTACTAGATTTTCACATTCTTTTACGTTACGTGACATAACCATTGTTTAGTTAAGTACCAACGAAGAATCGATTATAGATACGAATTGAAGTTTCGTCATTTAAAGGCAAATTAAATATTTAAGTATGCTTAACTAAATAACCTCTAAGATGCAGTTTAAGAAAATCTTATAGATTAGGCTGCATAAATGTGAGTTAAATAAACAAAATAAAAAAATAAAAAAAGATTTTAATTCTGTTAAAAAATCCTTACTTAAATCAATTTTTCAAAAAAGGGAAATCATTTGACCACTTTTGCTCGTCACTGTACCTAAACGCTAGCACTTAGCCACTGAAGCAAAATCTACCTATCTATGTAATACATGGATTAAGTTTTAACATGTATTACAAAAACAATTTGGGATCCTGTTTTCTATCGGGATCTATTTCAAAGATCCAAAAATTAGTTATTACAGTGGCGAGTAGATGGCTTTTTATGGTAAGGTAGTGTAAACTACAGTGTAAAGAAAAGAGACAAGAAATAATTTAAAATTTACAAATCCAAGGATAAAAAGAGACGGGCTTATAACACTGCTGTCACTAAGATCCGTATCGTTTTATTTTCAAGGGAAGATCCCGATCCGGATCCAGATAGATTTGGGGATAATAAAACGCACCTTTTGTTTCACAAATTTTTTTTTGGAATATCAATCAAATGATTTTCACAAAGTAAACCAAATGATCAAAACTTTCGTTTCTTCGAAAGCAATGACACGATGTGACGCAAGCCTTACTTTCTTAAATTCTAACTAAAAAGTCTTTTTCTATTAGCTCATAGATGGCGACAAAAATCACCAATGCAATAATCACCAACATCAAACACAGCAGCTGTCATAAATTGACACTTCTCGTTGTCATCCTTCTATCAATGTAAAAAAATAAAAAATCTGCTGTTTGTCCATAAATTTGAACAAAATCCACGGAAAAATGTTATCTTCTCGGGGAGTACTTCTCGGACGAGCTTTAAGTGGTTTAATTGCACGACAACCAATTAAATCAACGAGCATCCAAAGCATTCGTCGAAGTCATGCGTAAGTAAAATACGTCCACAAATGCATAACTCTTGTGCATCTAAATAAAAACAAAATCCATTGAGGTTAACTGGAATTACATAATTTGAAACCCATTTAATCTTATATTTAATAAATATTTTGTATTAACTAAACACTGTTTATCGTTTAGAGCCAACTACCGTGAAGGTCCACCTCCTCCATCGGCCGCAACGCGAATCGGTGCTGAAGCCGTAGCTGGCTTTATGTGGTGGTGGATTTTGTATCACATCTTCACAGAACACGAACACATTACTGTGAGTTATTTCATTTTTTTAAATTGTATTATATTTATATGTGAATATATTTAATTTAAGGGTGAATTCGAATATCCCGATCCATCGTCGTGGACTAATGCTGAACTCGGTATTCCACCGGATAGTGAGCAATAGCTTCCTCAAAAGCTATTTGATAAAATTGTCTTTGATATATTGTAAATTAGAGAAGTGATAAACATTATCGAAATCAAATCTACGATTTTTGAGTTTTATATTATGAAACTGTGAAAGGATTTGTCTGAAAATAAAACAGTAACGTAAGAATGTTCTCTATCAAGCATTTAACCTTGTTGTGGGAATTATTGAGCCGGGTAAAGCATTCCACATTCGTCCAGTGCGGCTAAAAAAGGATCTCTGTACTGGAGAGTACTTCCGAAATTGGGTAAAGTGATGAGTATTCCTGAAAGTACGAGTATTACGGTTGAATTGTTTGAGGGGAGGAATGTAACTGGCTATTTTACTAAAGCTATTTATTCTAGCAGCGTTTTTGGCGACATGTGATAACTTCACAAAAGATGGCCTGTGATGCACATAGTTAGAAGAAAGCTGTTCAGTCTCCTCGATGATCTAAAACTCCAAAAAGTAAAAAAGTGAATTTTTCAATAATTCAAGTCTTCAGCTTTATTTCTCTATAAAGATACTCAGTGATTTTGCTTTTAGGGCGTCGTTTCTTGGGGTTCTCATCGTCATCATTTAGCAATACTTTCAGTTGTTGCTTCTCAAATATATTTGTTTTTAGGCCTTACATTTCTATTAAATATCTTTTTGATATAAGAATCTTTGATATTTTAATTGAACAGAAAGAGGGTTAATGGTTAATGCGTTTGACTTTTAGGCTGAAGATATGGGATTGACCCGCAGCGGCTTCGATATTGCCCCATGCGAGGAAGTGACATATCCTCCAAAAACCAAGAGCATTTCTAACCATTCGTTGCTTTGAACCCTATAGAAAAAACACTTATGTTAGAGGATGCTGTATTAAAGTTTTTCTGTATACAGGGTGGGCCATCTAGTGGTTTCTTTTTAAATCATAGGTTATTTTGACACTGACAGCTGTTTCCCGCTCATAATCTTTACAGAAAGTCAGTATCATACATCCGCGGAACACTTGAACAACGTGGAGAAATATTGAAAACTTATTTCCAAAGTGAGTGCTGCGTAGTCTTCTTTTTTTCCGAAGTGAAGCACCCACAGCGCCTGCTGTTGCGTGCGCATAGTCGAGAATGTGATTGCTGTAGCCGAGAATGTGAGGCTCAATTCAAGAACTTCAACTCGCCATCGATCTTAACTTTTCACACACTAGCCTGAGGAGAAGTCTGCACAAAGATCTTGGATTATTTGCTTACAGGGTCTATTTGAAGGCGCACGATCATCCTTTTGAACGACATTGTGTGCCATAATTAATGGGAATTTGTTCTCTTACTAATAAAGCCATAATACATACATGGAAACAAATTTAATTTTGTTCATTTTATTGCATTTTTAAAAAGAAACTTGTATTTTTAAGAAACTTACATTAATGTATTTAGGTTTGTATCAAGTGGCAAGGAAAATCATGGACATTTTTGAATCTGCAATATTTAACTACCATAAAGTCGGGCATTTTTCAGATTCGTTCTAAGAAGCCTTTATTGGGTACTAAGCAAAGGTATTGTTTTCGAACCAAGAGGGCTTTTCCAGATCTGAGACAAATCAATGAAAAGCCAATATTTTATCATATGAAGAGTTTATGGATACATTTTATCTGTACAAATTTGATTTGATTAAAAATTTAAGAAATATGTACAAACTTTAAGAAGTTTAAGGTTTTAAGTTAAGAGGACTGTTTATTGCTTCCAACTTCAGGTATATCATTTATATACATTATAGGTACCTGGTTTTTTTAATTATTTAATACCATTCTTACACAGTTTCTTCACTCGTTCTTTTATAGGTATTTTTTTAATACCCAGCCCTTCCTTTATAAAAAAAAGTTTTTGTGAAGAAGTCCAAATTCTCTAAACTTGACCTATCTTATCCATTCGAAATTGCTAGACCATTTACGACCCCTTCTTTCATGCCAACTTAAAATTCGCACACAAAATATGTTGGGATTTGTAATTCACTAGGCTCCGGCTCTCAACGAGCTGGTCGTGCAAACTTATTTTGTTTTTGCATTGTATTGAAATAATATTTTGATATTCATAAAATTATGCGTACTAATATAATTCAGTACATTTATTTGGCAAATAGGATTTACTTTATTTAACATCTAATAAGCGGATTATTTTTTCATAAGGTACAACGACAATCAATTTTCTGAGTAAAAATTGAAATGACATAATCAGAAATTCGTTAACCATTTGATTTTTCGAATTGTAGAATTTACAAATATCGACTCTATAGGGTCGATTTTGGTAATATCGAAAAAATATGTTAAATACACATACATCAGCTGATCAAAAAATAGAAACAAAATGATATCGATTTATAATACTAATAATATATGTATATCGTGTTGGGACCAACGTGCTTATAACAAGGTGAGTTTTAAGACTTATTTTACTGAGGAATAAGTGCTTAAACGTAGTACATTTACATAGACTAACTATACACCACGTCTTGAAGTTCTGGTGATACCAGCTTGCCAGCGGAGCGCTGCACAGTGAAACGTCCAGACATTGGGTGATTTTTTGTTTTCATTCTTGGAAATATTTTTTGTTTGATATGCATAGAAAATTGTCGCCTCTTTTACATCCGTTTTTTATGTACACTCTTTAATTTTTAAATAATAGGGACTCAAAGATGCAGTATTCTTAAAACCAAAAAAAAATGCAATTTTAACGCATTTTTGTAATTTGTTTTTCTCAGACCCATTTTATGTTTTCTTTTCGAAATAAATTTTGTAGGCATGCAATTTAAGCCTTAAAAAAAACTGTTTTTGTGAGTATTTTTAAAAAATTCTAATTTCACATTTGAAGATGATTTTAAAAAAATGCTCAAAAATGCTCGGTTTTTGGGTAGTCTTAAATGAATTGTGCACTTATTTGGAGTCATTTTTTACAAAAATTGGATCCGACCCCGCTTCCTGGAGGGTTTTTAAAAATATCCCTTAGAGCTGAGAACTATTAAATAAAATAAGCTTGTTAACTAGAGAAGGGGGTAAAGGCATCTTTGCATTATAAATAATAATAACCAACATTAAGAAATATAAAACTATGAAACAGTGCATACATTGACATGAAAGAAAGTGTGAGGGGGGTGGGGGATTCTCCCTTTATCAATTAAATCTTATATGCTCTGGTTAAAGAATTTTTTTTTAGGTTATCATTATTTGTTAAAGATTAAATGCTAAAAGAAAGTATGGCTCTCACGCTAATGGTTATTTTTTTCTCTTCATTAAAAAAAAAGTAATCATGTGATTTTATAATAATGAATGTCATTTTTGTTTAGTTTTATTTTTTTTTTTAACAAAACGATCGTCTAGTACACAAATAATTTTAAAGCTTTCTACTAAGTGAAAATGGTTGTGTTTACTTATGAAGATTTTGTCAACGTTTTAAAGCCTAACGGGCGTGACTTACCTGACTATAAATATTGTTATCCGACAGTAAAATCTCTGGAAAAAATTGGACTTGTTTGAATTTTTTCCCAATTTTGATTGAAGCTGGAAAATAGATTTGTAGAATGCAGTTACATTAAAATGCGAAAAAAACGGTTTAAAACGTGGCTTGAAACAGAATTTAACACATTAACCTTTATAAAAGAACCACCCCCATCAACCGCTAACAACGCTAAACTGTTGTTTGATAACTTCAGTGAGCGACAAAAACAGGACTAAAACCCAAGCTTTCCGTCAAAGTACATGAAGCACTTACGCTTCTTTTTGCCGAAAAAATGAAGCTGAAAGGTAAAGTTAAGCTTGATGCTTCAAAAGTAATAGATTTTTTTAGTAAAATACCATGAAAAGGCAAAAGAAATTTTGTATTAACATATATTAACTAGAAAAATATTCTATATAAAAACATTCAAATTAAAATATGAACGATGTCTCGAAATACAATCATATTTAAAAAAAAAAGTGCAAAAATGCACATTAAACTTGTAATATGAATTAAGAGCTATAAATATTTATTGTTTTTCCTCAATAAAAAAAAATTTGTATGCCTAAAGCTAAAATTTGAAAAATTCTTAGTTTCAGGGTTTATGTTAAATTTTTTTTTGGAAAATTGCTCATTTTTCAGATTTTTTGAAATATAGTATGAAACTATAATTTTTCAAGTACAAAATAGTGAAAATCGTTTCAAAATCCATCCATTATTTCAAAAGTTACAGCCCGATGACCACTTTTTCATGTTTTCGTTCCACTGTGCGCTGGGCCGCAACGTCATTTTTGGATTCTTGGTTCTGTTCTATATAACTAGATGCATTACTAGTGTTTTAATAAAATTCCTGTTAATGCTGGTAATTTTGCAACTTTTGCTCCATTTTGCAAATATATCGAGTTATAAAATCCAGTTTTGAGTATTGAATAGATCTTCACTGGAACGACCACAAGGGTATCGAACCATCGTCCAGTCATCTTGAAAGTTCTCCTATGATCCCAGCGAATCCGTAGTAATATTTTCTTGGTGACAGAATCTGTAGGGTATGTCAAGGATAAAGCCATTTGGAGCCGGATAGTCCTCCTCCAGAATACCCCCTCATATAGGGTACTAGGTTTTATTTCAAGAAACTAAAAGAAGTTATCAAATTTTAAAATCATTGGATGCTTTTACCAATGTTGTCTTTGTTCTTTATTTCTTTTATCCACCTCATAGAGCTCTTAGAATGTAGGAAGTTGTTGTATTCTGCAAGTAGTCTTGCGCATTAAGAAGGCTACTTTTGGAGTTCGGATGATAGTCCGTTTGACACCAGCAGTGCCTTGAAATAGTCATCGCCCGCCCGCTGTGAATTTCGATGATTTTTGTTGGCCTGATTTTTCTTATAGTTGCAGGTAAAGTTAGAAGGCGAGCAAAGCTGTGCATCGCAAGCAGGCCGTGTCACACGCAGATTAGCACTCATTCCCTTCTCTGAACTATTCCTTTTCAAATTTCCTTACATCCATATCCATATTTTTCCTACTCTACCGCCTTACCGATCATTCCAATATTCCTCTTGCCACGCAACAATCGACAATAATTGACATTTTACCATTCGAAACAGGGCGTATTTAAAGTCAGCATTAAATAATAACGTTTTCGATTGGTAATACCGAAATTCCTTCCGCAACTCTCCAATCCGAAAGGCCAAAAGAACAAGTTGTAAAATTTTTTTCAAATGGAGATGGAAAATTGCAGTTGTTTTCATTATTTCTAAAAATGGAAAAAAAAATAATTTGAAAGATCTGAGCCTATTTGCTAGGAATATTCCTCAAAATCTTGCAGGAATTCGTCCACTTGGGTTTTTTTTTTTTAAATTTGAGTAAACTCCTTTTGTAAAAATCCCACAATGAATTTAATATTATCACTTGAAGATGACGATTGTAACGAAGGTGAAATAATGTTATATGATTGATATTAGAAAATCTCACTGCTAAACTGTACGCATGTGTGCATGCTTCTGGTTTTAATTCTTTCATCAAATCCAGGATCGATTTTCTCTTTTATTCAGAAGAAGAACTCGTGCGAAACGAATAATTGCAGAAGCATTCGGAGTGCTTCCAAGGTTCCAAGCGAAAAAGCTATAACTTGACTCAAAATGTCATCGAGTACCTGTAAACCTGTAATGCACAAAAACGACAAAGTTCCATAGTTTTTAACAGAAAGCAAACATTTTCGAAACCAAATTAAAAAGTTTACCGCATTAAAAAATCTCTAAGAGATCTCTCTTCGTGGGACGCGGCTAATGGTGATTAGGAATGTTTGATAAATGAAAATTCGTATAACTCACTTCAAACAAAAAAATGTTCACTTTGTAAAAAAGTGAAATAAAAACTTTCAAAATTCTGCTCTACACATCAATAGGCGTTTTTTTTAGTTTTTAGCCCTGAGTGGGGCACACAGCGGGGTTTGAGCGATTAGCACTCGCTCCGATCTATTTAAACTCGATTTCCTTTACACATGAGAAATCAATTTCTGTGTGAAGATTTCGATCTCTCGACAGGTTTTACGTTCCTTCACACCAAAAAATTCGATTTTTTTTTGACAGAGATCAAATCCCTCGAATCCGTATTTGAAGAGGGATTTACATGTATACGAAATACGCACACCAAAAGAAAAAAATTGACAAGGGATCGAAATCCGTAGTGAGCAAAGGAAATCGACATAAGTAACACAATTTATAACAGAACTGTCATTGTATCGTCGTAATGTATTGTTCTGAGCTAAAAAATGTATGTGAGTTGAGCGCTCCGAGTTAAAAAAGTAACATAATTATTCTTTGACAGATCGCTGCTTAATCATGCAAAGCGAAAGCACCCAGCTGTCAATCTCGTTCGCTTGATACGATTCCTTACGAATTCCATTTTCTTTCAGTCCTAAACATGAACTTGTCTATTGGAAATTTGTTATCAGAGGACCACCTTACAAATTTTCCAAAAGCAAAATGAATGAAAAATGAAATAAAAATGATTACTGTGTATAGGGATAGGCTAGTATGATAAAACGGTGTAAACTCTATTATAATTTAAAGATAACATTTTGAAAATTGATTAGACATTCAATAAATTAAGTGATGAATACAACTACCAGCACAATTAAACCCCACCAGAGTGCATTATTTAAAATATTCTCCAAAAACGACTGACAACACAAACTATTGCATCATGTTTGCAAAAATTACCAGCCGCAGCATCTACTTTGCACTTGGGAACAGAGTTCCATCCTATTCTCTTCTTGCCATTCAATCAACAACAAAACATTCAAATTTATTACACCGAGGTACAAGAAATCTCCCGCCAGCACCACAGAAACAAAAACCTCAAAGTAAAATCCAAACAATTTGGAATAAACTATTTGGAAAGTACCTACTTGCGACAAATGTTATAAGTTCGGGAGTTCTTATGGTTGTTGGCGATGTAGCCGCTCAAGAGTTGGAATTTAGAAAAGGATTACTTAAGGAGCGCTACGATGTAGCCAGAATGTGTAAGTATTCCTATTGATTCATTCGACTGGTGCGGTTTTATTTGAGCCGAAGCACCAATGCAATGCTTTTATAGGGCGAATGTTCGTTGTGGGTTCGCTACAAGGACCATTACATCACTACAGCTATGGATGGATGGACAAAATAATGCCAGCGGTGAATACAAAAAACTCCATTAAGAAAATTCTAATAGATCAAGTAGGTCTCATGAACTAGAAACACCTTTACAAACTCTTGATTGATTATTTTCTTTCAGTTTGTCATGTCACCAATTTGTATTTTACTATTTTTCTATCCGGCCTGCTATCTGGAGAATAAAACATTACGGGAGACAAACGATGAGGTCATCAGCAAGTTCCCTTACATTTATATTGTAAGTAGACGTGTTTTTAGTTTGTAAAGGGTAGTTAAGAATAACTTAAGCCTTTGATACCTAAGAAATATGAAGAAGTAGGTTCAGAGGAGAACATAAGTTACCTTTTCCCAACGCTAAAAAGAATGATGAGGAACAACAGCAGTAAAATTGTCATTCATTTATTTTCACTATTCTGTTGGATTTCCGGATGTATACATTAGAGTATGCGTTATTTCCCAAACTCATTTCTTTTAAATTAGACACAGCCCTAATCAAAAGAGTTTAGGGCCTAAAAAGCGTGTTTAACCAACAAAAGATATAGGTATACGAGTTTAATATATTCAACCGAGTCACGAGTTAGTAACCTCGTAGGCAAAACACACTTGTGCAAATTAAGAAAAATCACTAATCGAGTTGTGAATTCACCCCACGGATATCAGAATTAGAATGAAGTAAAAGTGTATGTATACGTTCGATACTTGTGGATAGCAGAATAGGAATCAGATAAAAGTGTGAATAGTTTTACCCCTACTTTCTTAATTTAATTTTGGTGGGAGCAATACCCCCATTTATTAGGCTTAATACAAGCTAATTCTTAATCTAACTTAAATATTCCTCTTAAATCTAGGATGGGAGTGAATTGGAAGGATGATTAAGACGGAGTTTCAGGCAGAGTGAACTGAGATTGAATTCGAAATAGTTAATGTTACAATTAATCCTACGAAGCATCCGAGTAATAGGTTCGTTGGAGCCATAAGAGGTACGGTAGGTAGGCAGATAGAAGAGATAAGGATTTCTTATATTACGGGAATTGGTGTTGAAGAGAAAGAGAGAGTTGTACAGTCAACAGACCCTGAAAGTGGTCGATGAATGAAGAGAATGTCGCTTATTACTCTTCGTTCTTCCAGCGTATTCAAGTTAATAAACAGAAGTCGGCCTCGATTCGGAGGTAAAATAAAAGGGTTATTATAAAACAGACCACGAAGTGCGAAATGTAGGAAACGACGTTGAATGCTTTCGATTCTGGGTATATGAATTTGTTGATAAGGGAATTATCTTTATAGACGTATTCAGGAAGGGGGGGGGGGGGGGGCGAACAAAGGTTAAGTATAAAGATCGGGTCAATTAGGGGTCAGAGAATTCTTTGGACCAACGTTTCACAAAGGCTAGTGCAGAGTTTGCTTCAAGTATAACCTCGCCAATATGTGTATATGTAAGAAAGCTGAGTTCTCTATCACATAACACACCAAGGTCGCGAATTGTAGATTGGATATGTAATCGTGAAAAAGTGATTGAATGACATTTGGAAATATTTAGCTCTAAGCATTTTTCAGATATCAGGCAGAAAAAGTATTGAGATCAAGTTGTAGAAGAGTTGCATCATGTTTCTTGAAAAATTTTGTATCGTCGGCATAGAGTGAAATATCGGAATGTTTAATCGGCCCTAGCGAGGTATCCGTTCGGAGCGGAAAATTCTCCAATTTCGTACGATTCGGAGGATTTTTGCTTCGACGTATTCTTACGAACATTTTTTAACGCACCCGGCGAACTGCGTTGAAGTGCGATCAAGTGCTTTATTTGTGAAATTTCTGACAGCTTAATGCAATTGTTTTTCCGATTTCGTCCGACACAAAATCTTCGCGGAACAAATTGCGCCAACACATTTGTGTATTATTTTTCTTTCCGATAGGATACCTCTAAAGCAATATGAACCTCCGACAAAGTATGCGTTGCGGACAATTTTCCGCTCCGAACGGATACCTCGCTAGGGCCGGACTTACGTAACTGAAATCGGTACGTCAACTTCCTTTCCTTTTCATGAACATCAACGTTTTAATAATTTCGACTTTCACCAATGAAATGATTCCTCCCATACACTAACATCAACTCATTCCTACAAAGTATTTTTGAACATTTTAAAAAACCTCAATGAATTTCTTATTATTTCAGACGGATTGGTGCGTATGGCCTGCGGCGCAGTATGTAAATTTCCAATATCTGGATTCCAAGTACCGGGTCATATTCGTCAATGTTATGACAGCCCTGTACAATGTTTTCATATCCTACATCAAGCACGACGAAGGGGGCAACTTTTTAGCTAAATTCCATTAGTTTGTTAATAATTTATTTATTTATTTCCACCTAAGTGAATTTGTAATGCACATAAAATACACAAATTTAATGTTTTTGTTAATTGGTTAATTGTCGTTATTTGTAAGTAATTTTTTCCATCGGGAAAAGTAAGAATAAACTTAAATAGAAAATAATTAATTAGCAGTCTCGCAAGCATCTACCCAATCGTTGTACACATCGATTGGCTCTGAGAGGAAGTTAATGCTGGTCTGGTAGTCTTCCATGCATACTCTACAAGTTATCCTGGCTGTATTGCGGCTTTTGTCCCTAAGAGAAGAGTATTATATGATTTAAGTAAAAGTTGGTTATTGTTTTTGTTTTTAATATTTACATTTGAACTTCACAAGACTTTTCGTGATTACAAAATGGACAGTTGAATTGCAAATCAAGTGGCTCGATGTTTTTACGCTTTGGTGGCGGCTTTCTCTTGGATTTACGGCGACCCATGGTAGATTCTTATGAGTTTTTTGTATAGTTTTTTTTTTAATATAGTTTGTATTTTAAAGAACAAAATCTAACGAATTTTCTTTTATCTTTTCTTTCCGAATAATTACTAAAAGTGAAAAGCCGTCGTTCGCTTTTTTTAATTAGTTTTGTCTGCCTTTTTCTTGTATGCTGTGGATTGTGGATTTGACTGTGTAGTGAGTGGTAAGTGGAAGTGTCATTAATCTGCTGTCATATTTCAAGTCTATTTCGTTCCGTTTGGAATAAATACATTTAAGGTGAGATCGCACTCGATGAAATAAAATACTTAAGGCGCTAGTAGGTGTGTTTTTTTTACATTTTCAATAGGCGAAGATAAAAAAGAACGATGCTTGGGGCAAACAATTCACATGTTAACAACTAAGCGACTATGGGCATCAGCGATGCCCCGAGAATTTTCGGGGCCTAATTTTTATTGAGGCTTAAAACTGTGCTACCAAAGCGATGAATTGTATACAAACGTTAGATAAAAGAAAACAAGAAGAAAATTGTTTTTTTTTTTATTCAGTAGACGTTGACAAATGCGCCCAAAATATCAAGTTTCCAATATCTAGTTTCTAATGGAAAAATTCGAAACTGTTTTTTTTTTTAATGTTTGATTAGGATTTTACTTTTTTGTTAATTACGATTTTGTGCTTCTTGTTTACAAAAATTTGTCCATTCTCTAATTTCTGAAAGACGTGGAATAAGAAGTATTTCTTATTCTATGGTGAAAGATAGCGACGAAGGATGGAAATGTCAAAAATGTTCGATAGAAGATATTTTTTTTTTTTTTTTTATAATTAGCACACACTCAAAGGTTTTTTGTATACCCTTAATATGTCAGAGACACAGCGTGAGCATTAGGAAAAAAGGGAGGGGTTAGAAAGGAGGTGTCGGTGTACATTGGTTTTGAATTCTTGAACATTGCAATGACTGGGAAAGATAGAGCGTGGTAAGGAATTCCACATTCGCGTAGTACGGCTAAAAAACGAATCTCTGTACTTCACAGTACGACCGAAGTTGGGCTCGAGGGTAAATTGATCGGCATTCCTAGAAGTGCGAGTATTACGGTTGAATTGTTTAAGGGGAGGAATGCAACTGGCTATTTCACTAGAGCAAAGTCCGTTAAAATAACGGTAAAAAAGGGTGAGGCAAGAAACATTACGACGATATGAGAAAGAGATGAGATTTGTTTTGTTTTAAAATGTCATTCCACAGCACAGTGTTGCCAAGTTTTGTTTATGCCCCGATGCGTTTTATTTATCGTCGCCTATTAAAGCTGTAAAAAAACACACTTAGGGCGGTATTCACCGAAGGCTCATAAACGGCTCTTAAGTTTAAGAGGCTCATAAATTGGAAATTATTTGTGCTATGCACCAACCCCTCATAAGTTTTTTTCGAAGTTCGAAAATGAGAGCCACTCTCTCTCAACCAGGCATGTTCAAACAGTGAATTCAAACTGTTTTCAAACAAAATTGACTGCGTAGAAGTCAAATGTGAAATATATGTCATTTAAACAAAACAAAATTTATGTGCGTATGTTATTATTCATTTTTATTTTTATTGATCGAATAAAAAAAACAGTACCGCTCTTTACAGGTAAGTCAACCATAATTCGACTCGATGGTGGATTGAATTCATCAGCTTGTCCGGATATTACTGCTGATTTAAGGAACTGCAGGCACGAATCGAATGACATATGTTATAGGGGTCAAGCACCATATGTGTCTTTATGTATCATACACAAATACCCATTGACCATTTCTTTACTTAAGAACTTTGCAGTTTCTTTACTTGGTTCTTCTCTGGGCTATGTGGTTTTCTTCGTCAGGAATTGGTTCTTTTTCTGCAATAAAAAAATAACTCTAAAGTGTTACAGTTCTAAGAGAAATAATTTCCCTACCAACCATTTGTATCCTCAATCTCCTCCAAAGCTTCTGGATCGTCCTATTTCGACTTGTCTTGTTTTCTCTTTTTCAATTTTATTCGTCATCGTCACCGTTGTTCTGAAAAGTGATATTGTAAAAGATATGTTAATTTTTTTAAATATGTAAAATATCGAACATACGATGTTATCGTCCTCGTCGGAATCATACTTTTTTAATTGTTGATGTTTTTTTTAAATTTACGATTGAAGTTTTTTTCAATACAAATTAAATTCTTAAATTGATGTTTTTTTTTAAATTTATGATTGAATTTTTTTTCAATACAAATTAAATTCTTAAATCGAATTCCGACAGTGACAATTTTAAAAAAGTCAGTTTGCTTCGAATGTTTTCGAACAAGTTTTCGAAGAGAGCTCTCGTAACTTATGAGTGATCAGGAGCACTCATAACTTTTGCGAGCGCTCATAAATATTGAATATTATTGCTTGGTGAAAAGATTTGTGAGCCTCTTAACTTATGAGCGTTCGGTGAATACCGCCCTTAGTATAGCTATAGCATTGGAACAAATTGGTGGAATGGTGATTTTATTTTTTTTGACAAATTATTTATAGCAGTTATTTTAAAAAAAATATGGTTTGAGATTAGAGTTGATCATTGGAAAGAAACCTTACATCATTGTATATAAACACTAAAGTACTCTCATGGTAAAAATATCGCTTCTAACTGCGCTCTTTTGGTGGCGCTCTATTCGGAAAAATTTGACATTGTGGAATAAAGGTTGGATTGGATTCGAGGAGAAAGGGGAATAATTGAAACAGCTGTTAGAGTTTTGGCACCGACAAGTAAAAGAAATAGAGAATAAAACTAAGATTATGTCTCATTAAGTTTTCGACGACTTTTGTTTTTCCTATAGCCTATGGTGAAAAACAACGTTGCTTTATATAGACAAGTATGTACAATTTATTTGAAGCTACTTTTAATAGATATATAGGTTGTCAGGTATCTAGATATCTTCCACTTTATTGATAGACTTTTGTTTTTTGATAGTGCATTGCCCATTCTGTTTGTTCTTAAAAAATATACAAATAGAATTTTTGAATACCAATAATAATAGATATATCAATCAACTAACTTGCTATAGGTAGTTATGGCCTTCTTCAATCGGTCAATATAAATTTACTCTTACTGATGAATACCTTGAGGCCATACGAGCAAGGACTGGCAAGCAAATTACAATACACATTTTTTTTTTCAACACAAACAAACCTAGAATCTTGCCCGTCAGTCTAATACGTCTGCCGTAAAACGAACGCAACAAGGCCAACTTTTGCACCAACGAAGACTTATTTTGGTAATAAAGTTTCATTATTTGAGACGTGCTGTTAAATCGTATAACTTGCCATGAAGATTTTTCATCA
This sequence comes from Philhelius festivus, assembly GCA_963931855.1. Classification (NCBI taxonomy): domain Eukaryota; kingdom Metazoa; phylum Arthropoda; class Insecta; order Diptera; family Syrphidae; genus Philhelius; species Philhelius festivus. The sequence goes on along the minus strand of OZ007555.1, from coordinate 167,067,681 downwards.
CTAAATGAATAATAAGCAATAGGTTTGACAAATGTCATCAAAAACAACATAGCAGCCAAAAACTACCCACGCTAAAGCCTAGTACGCAGATCGAGACAAGACAAATTTTATCTCTACAATTTTAATCTCTACAAAACTTTTCCAAATCTCGCGCAAAAGTTTGAAGTTGGAGAGATGAAATCTAATTTACTGTGTTTTTTAGTGTATAGCCTAGTACGCAGATCGCGCTAAATTTTATCTCCCTCATTTTTCTCCAAACATCAGCTAAAATCCAAGCTAAATTTTGACATAAGAACTTTGTGGACAATATGTCACAGCTGTTCTCTAAATGAATTTTTTTCAAAGATTTAAAAGAATTTGCTTTAAAGTATGATTTTTTAAGATTTGTGAATGAGAACGAATGAGAATTATGAATTATGAGTGATTTTTGCTGTGGAAAATCTTGTAAGACTCCCGTCACCAAATATTCTTCTAAACATTATTCAAAAATTATTCCATTTCAAATTGAAATTGAAATTTAGCTCGAGAATAAATGTGCCAGACAATTATTTCGTGCGCTAAATTTTGACAGATAAGTTATGTACAGTTCGAAGAGAAATTTTGATTTTTTAGCTGGAGCAGCGTACCTCTCGGCTAAAATGCTTGACATAATTTTAGCTTGGCTAAATTTTGGAGAGAATTTTGTATGGAAGATAAAATTTAGCGCGATCTGCGTACTAGGCTTATCTCTGGAACGCGTTGTCTTACAAAAGTCGTTCATACCTTTTTGGAATCTCCTCTTGATGCTCTCAAGACAAGGATTAGCAGCTTTTACATAAAACCATTATTGACAAAAATCACTTTCGGCTGTCAAAATTTGTACCGCAAAATAATGCTTGTATCATTCTTTTTCCTGGCAAAATTTAGTGGAGACATTTTGTAGAGCAATTCACAATAGTATGAATTTTGCGCGTGAACTGCGTACTGCTCGGAAAAATATCCGAGACAAAATTTGTCCCAGGAAAAAAAATGTATGGGAGACAAAATTTTTCCCGATCTGCGTACTAGGCTTAATCGAAAAATCATTAAACAAAAATTCAAAAACCGCAGGCAAGTAGTGGTGGATTTACATGTATCTGCATTTGATTTCTGCAAAAAAAAAGGGATGCCAAATACAGAATTCATATTTGTTAGATAGAGAAAAAAAGTGCAAAATGCAGAAACGTAGAGAGAGGCAGATGTATGTCGAAACCCGAAAGTGGGAGAGAATACACAGATGGTAACTCTTTTTTACTTCCTATAAGCTGCTATAACTTGTTGGCCTATTATTTAACTTACCTCCATTTTCTTCCATTTCGATTCAATGTTTTTTTTCATATAATACGTCCGTCAACAAAAATTATAGAAAAATGTGAAAATATCGCAAATTTACAAAATGCAGACGATAGCATCTTCGTAAAGATGAACATGTTCGTTTTGACTATAATCTTGACTTCTGCATTTCTCGAATTTCCTATAAAGCAGAAATGGAGTCCTTTTGCATTTTGCTCTTTTTCTCTCTATCTAACAAATATGAATTCTGTATTTGGCATCCCATTTTTTTGCAGAAATAAAATGCAGATACATCGTCGCTTTCCCGGCAGACTGGCATAAGTCGAAATTGGCAAATTTTCAGGAGAGAATTTCAACATTTCGAATGTTAAATACGTGAAAAAATTGCATTTTTTGTTTGTTGTTTTATAAAAAACGAAATATTAAAAAAAAAAAAAACAAAAATGATTTATGTCGTATTTATACGTAGAAAATGACAGGGATGTTTGTGAAAATGGCTCAACTTTCCAAAACGACAGCAGGAATTTTCACATGCGGTTTTTTTTATTCGATAGATAATCACTAAAAAACACTATTTATCGCAATCTTAGAGTGAGGAAAAAATTATTTCTATTTTTAATTAATTTTTAAAGTTTCACTTTTTCATACAAATTGAACACAATAATGGCTGCGATCCACATGAAAAACTTTTTTTTTTTGCTTTATTTTGACGTTTCTCCTCTCTTTCTTTGGTTCAGTGATTTTATACGCGCTGTTTTTTTGGGATATTCTTGAAATTTATTGTTTTCGTTTGTATTTTTTTTAGGAAATTATTCATTTATTTAAGGGAAATTTCGGGGAAATTTCCTTTTTTCGAATTTGAATATTTAGAAACAATAATATTTACAATATTTTGGAAGTACAAAAGAAAGTTTACGGGCACCCAACCTCGCACCTACCCCAAATCCTATAGTGAGCCCAAGCAGGGGGGTTGCAGGGGGGCAGCATGCCCCCCCATACATATCTCACTGTTTATGCGCCATAATGCTGGATGCTAGCACTGATGCATTTATGTAAGTATGTAAGCAAAAAACAAAAAGTAGTCTTAGTAATTTTCAATTTTCTCAAGAACTAAAAGACATAAAATCATTCGGTTTTTTGTGTTCGATTCAGAAAAGGTAGTAACATTGAATACATAAACCAATTAAGCACTTTAATTTACAATTTCGCCAAAAAAATTGAGTCAAACAAAAAGTGAGGTTAAAACCGAAAAAGAAAATATTTTTTTTTTAGGATTTAGGGGGGTTTCCTCACTCTAATATTTTAACCCTGTTCTATTGAGACCCATACCTAACTGTAAAAAAAAAATCAAAACTCAACTCCTGCTGTCGTTTTGGAAAGTCGCCCCGTGAAAATTGATAGCTGCGCTTTTTCATAACTCGGAAACTAAACTAAACTAAACTAAAACACGACATATTTCGACTTATGCCACTCTACCGGAAAAGCGACGACATGTAAGTCCAGCATTATGATTCCGTTCCTTACCAAAAGATTCCAAGAGCTCATTCATACCAGCCCTGGATTTTCAGCAATACTGACATCTTCTGTTTGTGTTTACGTTGTCATTGGCCGCGTTCACTTCGTAGACCGATAGGGTATCTAAGATACTTTAGTATCCGATACGTTGGCGAACGACGAAAACCGGATAGGTACCATTTACTGTCAAAGTCAAAAAAAGACGTGAATCGTCCAGGGTTGGCCGATTCAACTACATGCCTAATTTACTACAACCTGTTACAGTGTTACGTCTGCTACATACGTAGTTAATTCATTAAAAAAAATAGAATAATGGAAACCAAACAATTTTTTTTTTTGAGATTTTAATTAGCGGTGACCGGTGAGCTTTAAGCCGACAGAGTTAAGCTACGATTTCTTTTAGTGCTTGTTCGCATTTGGTGAGCGGACGCTGTCGTTTCAAGGTACGTACATATAAATATTACCAAAAAAACTTTTTAAAAATAATAAAAACCAAGAACTGGTAATTATATTGAAACTGTTTATTTTTAAGGAGCGCAGCACACTTGTCGATCATTTTCCATTTTAATTGTGTAGTAAATCAACCTTCAGCCCAATAATTATGTAGCTTTTTGACCAGCCATTTTCACTTCGCTTATTAAAAATGAATAAGCCCAACTAACATACTCTCCAAAGCTAAACTCTTGAAATCTGATAAAAAAAATCCCATTGTTATACCTATGAAACTGAACTGGGTTTCATAACATTTTTATTTTAAGAGGTAAACACTTTTGCTGCTTAAAACTACTTAAATCTTATAGCAAAACTATTTTTTCTTCTTGCAATAAAATTATATAAGCTTATAGTCTTAAAAGAATCCTTTTCTGAAAACTCAGCTCTAAATATGTCCATATAATCCCATAACAAGTCATGTTTAAGAGTTAAGATCATCTCATATTTCTATGAAAACCCTAAAAGAATTTGAGTTTAATACCTCCTATATCAAGAAACAATCTGAAGTTCAAAGAATAAAAGCTTTGCAGTAGGATCCGAATGAGATCTTTAATGCAACAAACTTTACTTTTCTCAATTAGTAAATTAATACTAGACGTAACAAATGTTTAAAAGTTACAGTTCGGCCAACCCTGTACTCGACACAAAAGAAAATAGATCAGCTGAAATGTCAGCTGTTCTTCAAAATTCCCCTTGGATAGTTAAGTATACCAAAAATTTTTGGATAGCTTTAGATTTCTGCTTGACATCAGCTGTTTCGTTAATCAGTTGTTTTTTCCTATGGGATTACAACAACACCAACAAATCCGGATACCTTTGGATACGTACCCGAACGCGACCATTTTTAGAAATCGAAATTCGCATTTCGAAAATTCCATTCCTCTTTCCAAACATGGCATACAAAAATATTTATCAAGAGATCAAAGAAAATGGTAACTTTAATCTTTGATTTACAATAAATATAAGTAATTTACCTGTTTGCTCGCTAGATTTCTATAAGGTTTTTCTCGATGAAAAAGCCGACAAATCACCGATCGCCAACATGACTATTTCCACCCAAATTCACGAACTATCCAAAGGCTTGGAAACAATTTCCTTTGAATTGAAATCACAAGTTCGGGAACAACACGGCGCTCTTCTATCTCAAGCAACACACGCAGGTCGCTTAGATATTGCATTGAATACAGTCTCGGGCGATGTTGAACGTATTCAAGCGACTGCACATCGACTCAAAAATCAATTGGATTCGCAGTATTCATTGATTGAGAACCAAACTCGCGTACTTGGAAATCTTCATGAAGTTTCACATGTGCTACGATCGTGTGGCAATCTCCTGCATCTCACACAAAAGCTAAAAGATACTAAAGATGTCCTGAAGCAAGCTACCATCCATTTTGAATTAGGTAAGTTGTATTATTAAATTAGTAGAAATGGCTCTCTTAAACTAGTGGAAACTCAGAAGACCTCCAATTAGATGGAGTATGCTAACCGACTCTATTCTTCCTTAAAACTAGCAAAGAAGCAGTTGTTATGGGGTGGCCGTGGCGCGATGGATGTGTGCTCGCCTGTGAACCTCATGATCACAGGTTCGATCCCTGCCGTCGTCTATGTCGTTTTAATTCCATTAAAAACCTTCTAAAAAATTGTCATCAATGAGTTGCTTGCTTACTCATTACATGTTGTTTAGGCATAACACTAACAACATGTAATTGAGTTAAACTAGTATGCCCAACAAGGATGAAAAACGAATAAAATAATGCGAATTATAAGGGACATAAATAAGACACGGCATTCTCCGCTTTAGTTCAGCCGCCATCCCTGGAGATAAAATAGCTGAGACAACAACCTTCAGTCTCAGAACATCGTGCCACACATCTTTCCTATCCTTCTTTCTCTTCCTTAACTTCACGCCCGCGCTGTGTTCAAACATTTAAAGGGTAATCATAATCCCTTGAGCGCGTGTAGATTATAAAAAAAAAAAAAAAAAAAAAAACGGATTTTAGTGAAACGTTTGAGATACACTTTTTTTTTTTTTTTTTTTTAAATCTACTCGCGCTCAAGGGATTATGATTACCCTTTAAATGTTTGAACACAGCGCGGGCGTGAAGTTAAGTAAGAGAAAGAAGGATAGGAAAGATGTGTGGCACGATGTTCTGAGACTAAAGGTTGTTGTCTCAGATATTTTATCTCCAGGGATGGCGGAGAATGCCGTGTCTTATTTTTATGTATAATTCACATTATTTTATTCGTGTTCATCCTTGTTGGGCATACTAGCTTAACTCAATTACATGTTGATAGTGTTATGCCTGAACAACATGTAATGAGTAAGCCAGCAACCCATTGATGACAATTTTAGAAGGTTTTTAATGGAATTAAAACGACATAGACGACGGCAGGGATCGAACCTGTGATCATGAGGTTCACAGGCGAGCACACATCCATCGCGCCACGGCCACCCCCACTGTCACTCTTAGTTAACCTACTCTAAACCCATGCATGCATTATCTTGAGTACCTCAACGAAGCCATCTTTGACCTCTTTTGACTATAAATTATGTTTGATCTTACTGTTATTTGTGATCTTACCTCAAACTGATTTGGAAATCTATCTTCACGATATGAGGGTTTCGAAATATATTTCATTCTCTGAATGTGTGTTGCGCCCTACATTTAGCTCACTGTGCATAACCTCAGTTGAACCCTTTCAGCCCATTGTACTGTGTCGAAACATTATTGCTGTGCATGATCTTACTCATCAATAACGTTTCACCTATGCAATTAGGCCAAGAGGGAAACTACCTTGAAATGCAGAGTGGGCTATTTGGATAGCAGCAGCTAAGTGTCGATCGGAAACATGAACGATGGCTGAGTCCGATTTGAAAACTGAAAGGTATCGTGTGCATTTAACATGTGTGCCAAAATAACTTTCTAGAACTTGATACATAGAATTTCAAGTCTTAACTTTTTTCCGAAAGCCTTCCCTTCTGACATAGGAAAAGTAATTGATTAATAGAAAATCTGTTCTTGTTGTAATTTTGTTGTCAATTCGTGACCCGAAAGTCATTAATGTGAAACTCAATAACATTTTTTTTACCACGATAGCAAATCCAACTCGACTCTCGGCTTCGTAAGAAGTTGGTACAAGAATTTTCTTGTCTATCGTCACTAAATCTCTTTTACTTTGTATTTTAAAACCACTCCTTGAATGGAGCCAGATCGACTTAAACTTTCAAACCCCCGTCAATTCGTTTGTATTGAATAGCAATAGAAAATAGAAAAAAGATTACAAAAAACATTGCTACAAGAAACAGGAAAGAGACTTTGACAAGATTGGCTTTCTTCTTTTTTTTATAATTGGCACACACTCTTTCTCGTGTTCCACTGATCCAGTTTAAGAGAAGCATCCCACTAGGATCGTTTCGCAATACGTACTTTGGGATGCGTACTTTTATTCCTTACAGAATTAAGAGTATAAAGCCTAAAGAAAAATCTTAGTTCGATTCGGGAACCAAGCTCTTACAATGCCAACCCAACTGCATGCAAATGCAACGTTGTTATAAAAAGAACCAATTTTTTTCATGACCAGAAATTAAGGCAAAAAATCCTGCAATGTTCCAAAGACAGTAGAAATTTCTGGTCATTTGTCAAGAATGTAAAAAATTCATCTTCGGTTCCAAGCTCATCTGCAATAACAAACCGATAACTAGCTCTTTAGATAAGGCAAATGTACTTGCAGCTCATTAATTTGCTAGCTCTACGTTGATAACGTAAATCATTCAATGGGACAGGTATATTTCGGCACTCGGAAAGTTGCAAGAGCCCTTCCTCATCTTGATATAAATAAATCCGCTGGTCCTGATGGTATACCCCCATTCTTCTGAAGAGGTGTTCTTCATCGCTGGCAAAACCATTGCGTGAGCTTTTTTTTATCAAATCTTCCCCAGAAGATGGAAAACAGCATTTGTCCAGCCTGTTCCTAAAAAAGGCGCCCCTTCCCCTTCCTTCTCCTATCGAACAATTGCACTTACGTCCCTTCTTTCTTAGGTCATGGAATCGCTAATAAATCATCAGCTCAAGAAATATCTCGAAGATCGAAAGCTGCTTAATGACCGGCAATACGGCTTTCGCAGCAATCGTTCTACTGGTGATCTGATGGCATATCTCACCGAAGAGTGAAACAGATCTTTACATTGTTTTGGAGAAAGTACGATTATTGCGCTTGATATTTCTAAAGCATTTGATAGAGTTTGGCACCAGGGTCTCTTATCGAAAATGCGTACGTTTGGCATCAACGAAACCCTTATTCTTTGGATTAGAAATTACCGTCTAGATAGTTCAATACAATGTTGTAAGTCTGATCTTCACAAAATAAATGCTGATGTTCCCCAGGGATCCGTTTTGTCTCCAACTCTCTTCCTCATTTTTATAAGTGATCTCCGGTCTGAAACTTCTAATCCACCTCATTGTTTTGCCGACGACTCTACTCTCAATTTCTCATACTTGTTCTCAAATTCACGTCCATCTTCTTCGGAAGTGGAATTGCAACGGTATCGTATGATAAGCTCATTAAACTCCGATCTTTACAGCATTGTGAAATGGGGTATGAAAAACCGTGTGGAATTTAATGCTTCGAAAACTCAATGCTGTCTATTGTCGTTAAAACAAAATATACCCCTTATGTCATTGTCATTTAACCCATTACCGCGCTCTGGCGCGAGTACACCTATACAATCAACGTTTTATTACTGTTTGCGTATGATTTCCAGGAAAGTTTTGAATTTTAAATAAATACCAGTTGCTGTGTTTAATCAATAGCACACTTTTTTGGGCGTTAATGGGTTAATGACACTTGCATCGAAAAAAACCGAAAAGCTCTCAGTAATCTGTATGCATGTCAACGACGATCTTTCTTGGAATGACCACATTCTAGAGACCGCTAAAAATGCTGCTAAATGCTTAGGATTTCTTTATCGATGTAAGAAATTGTTCACCCTTTATGCTCTGGCTACCATTTATGAGGCGTTTATACGTCCAAAACTCGAGTATAACACACATCTTTGGGCAGGCGCTGCACAAACTTCTATCCACTTATTGGGTAGAATTTAGAACTAAGCGCTAAAACTGATAGGAAACAGAGCTATCATGGATTCATTCCCATCTCTTGAACTCCGTCGGAATGTTTCAGGTATTTCCTTGTTTTATCGCTTCTTTCACAAGTAATGGTCACTCAAAGTAGCTACTTGCATTCCTCACCTTTATCAGTTCACCCGTTATACCCTTATCGCTAGGACTGATCAGTCCACCTTCGAGCCTAATTTTGGTCGTCCCGCCAAATATAGAGATTCGTTTTTTAGTCGCACAACACGATTATGGAATAACTTATCAGGCACGGTTTTCACTTGCCATTTCAATATGCAAATATTAAAAGCCAAAGTTCATCGACACCTCCTTTCTCTCTCCCCCTAATTTCCCCAACACCCGTGCTGTGTTTAAAAATATATATAAAAAAACAGAATGTTTCACCCAAATGTCGAATCCGTGCTTCTATATGGATGCAGCAATTGAAAAGTCACATCCGCTGTCATAAGGCGGCTGCACACGTTCTTGAATTCGTTCATCTACTTAAAATCTCAAGGATTTTCTGGACCCACGGTATCTCAAATAGGCAGACAATTGGGTCGACCGAGAATTACTTCGCAAAGAACGGTCGAAGATGAATCATCCAAACTGGAGAAGAGTTGAGATACATTTCCAGAAAACATTCACGATGGCACGTAGAAAACTTTATGGAAGTAATAGATTCGAGGAGCTAAGTAGTAGTAAATAATGTAATGTGCTCTTTATAACTAACTATACATGTCATGGACTTAATATTTGAGTAGACTCTAAATAATGAAAAACTCATTGCATAATGGTTCATTTCGCTCAAATTTTATTCTCGTCTCTAAGGTAAATTAATTTTAAAAATAGGGAGGGAGGGAGCATGGCTTGGGAATACGTTAAATTAAGTATGTATACTTTAAAAAATAAAATGCGAAGTACAAATTATTGTGATGCCGAAATCTACTTTGACTGCATTCTTTCTTTTATGTAAATATTTTATTTTTTTTTAATAATTACAGAGCCTCTCATTGAGGATTCCGATTTGAACAAAATCGATTTTATCCAAGAGGAACGTGCATATGTTATCAGTAGTCGACAAAAGATAAAAAATCTTGCCCAGATGCAATTGGTTAATGGACTCAAAGAACGTAATGAACTACAAGTAACCAATACCATAAAAGTAAGTTTATTTTTTACTCTGCAATCGAATATCTTCCTCAGTATCCATATTTTTAGATCTTTATAAATTTTCAAACTCTGGATGTATCACTGGATAATTTGGTAGCAACATTCATAGCTGAAATCGATCAATCTCTTAAGGAGTGTTTTTCTGGTACGGATATATCGGCATTCAATTCTGCAAGCTCCCAGATCGATAAAATTCCATCAAGCAATCGATCACCAAGTGGAGGCACTTCCGCATCAAGCCGTGGTCCTGGCAAAGCACCGCTCTTGACAACAACACAAAATTTCCGCGCAAAACTTTGGAAATCATTGCACTGGCTGATTTATGATGAATTATATGAATACTGCGAACAAATCATTTTACTTCGGAAGTCTCTCGATGAAGCTAACCAACTTTCCAGAGTTTCAGATAGTGAAATTAGTATAGAGAAGAAATTTTGGAAGTCCGTAGAAGACCTCTTTCGAAAATCATTCAGGGATTGTTCAGCACATATTTCGCAGGCTCTACAGGAAGGACTTTCAAAATTATTATCTTCAGCACGTGGTCTGCAAGCGAGACTTGGTTCGGCTTTTGTTTTCGATGATAATATTTTTGAACCCTTGGAAGTAGGATATCTTACAAAATGTGCTGCCAATATGAAAGCTTGTCTTGCAGGCGTTGATCTACCCTCAAACGAAACGGTTGACTCTTTCATTCGTGTCGCTTCCACGGAATTGAGCGCCGCAATGGTTGATACGAGCTTGGCGAATAATGTTGCAAATGTTTTCAATTCATGCAGTAAAGATTTTTGGTCAAAAATGGAAGCACAGATAAAACTGGGAACCGATTCGAAACAAGTTGTTGGTGAGATTGTATTTTGTTTGCTTCGTTTATTTTTGTATGTGTTTTAACATAACTCTATTCTTATTAGATATTCCAAATATTCCACAAACACAGAATATAAATTTGGCAAATATTCTCTTTTACCATTCGGATTCAGTTAAGAGAATGATTTGGAATTTGGGTGATAATTTTTGCAAATCTGAACCAGCAGAGATTGTATTAAAGAGTTTGCAGCAAGGTGAACGTTTAGTTCAAGCTATTTTGCAACAGTTGATGGGTAAGTAACATTGTACCTACATATTTTTAGATTTTCATAAAATTTTTCTTCACACCCACGCCCACAACTCAAATTCAAAAAATTCCCTATTTATGACAGTCGCTATCAGATGCATAGATTTTTTTCAAATAACCAGGATCGCATCGATTCATATTATTACTAAGCTATACTAGTGATCAATATACCAGCTGTTTTGGCACAAAGTGAAGGCCAAGTAGGCAAAAATTTTGATCGCTCGGAATTTAGCCTAAATTGCTATAACTTAGTGCCTTTATTTTTTACCCATCATGATTTTGCCATTTATATACAGAATGATATTCCGTACCAATTCTCCCGCAATACTTTAATTTCATGTTGCTTAAGTTTAAGGTCAATAATAGCGCATTACTGATTATTGGTTCATTTTTCAGAGTCCAAACCTGGACAGAGATTCAACTTTTTTACGAATTTGGTGCTCTGTCAGAAACTCTCACACTGAAAACGTCATTAGGGTGGATTTCAATGTACATAATTCTTTGTTGGCTCCGATTTTCTGGTCAGACAACACCCGAATTGAAGTATGTTAAGATCTTTGCTGAGTTAAACCAACAAATTAAGCTTATTGGCGATCCAACTCGAATGCTTGACGTTTCGGAGCAAACCGTGGTTACATTTGACTTGTTTCTTATATCTGACCCCGATAAATACACTGTTAGTGTATTATCACTTCTAGCCACACAAGACCATTGTGTCATATCTGGCAATTTCTCGTGATAAAAAACTTCAATTAAAGAAAAAAACATCTGTGTGGCAATACAAGCAAGCCAACTGGGACTTAACTGGTTACTATGCTTCCTCGATAGTAACGTTCTTATCCCGAATAGGGAAAAATCTTTTAAGAGATTATTAGGGTTAGAGATATAAGTTTCCGATGTAATAAAGCCAACCTAACCGAGGAAAACCGGAATAAGTTGAAGCAAGATAGAAAGTCCAACAATAACGGCAAAAAGTACTACAATGTCCCAGAGGTACAAAATTTCTTTGGTCATTTGTAAAAAAACTTACGGAATTCTCCCTTGTCATCGGTTCCAACTCCAGTTTTTAATGACGCACCTTAAGTCAGTTCTTCGGTTCACTGTTAATTCAACGCTGCCTGAAAGTTTTATGGAACGAATCTTCTCTCGCACTAATGCAGTTGCTAGAATCTTAAAAGCTCTTGATATACACAAAAGCGGTGCCCTGGATAGGATTCCTCTCATTGTTCTGAAGAGGTGTTCTTCAAAGGTGTTCAAAGCTATCAAAACGACTGTATAAGTTTTTTCATCTGTCCTGCTGTACTGATCCCATTCCGAGTGGATGAAAAACAGTATTTGTCAAGCTTGTCCCTAAAAATAACTAATCTTCTGCCCACGTTAACTATCGTCAAAATGCACTTACAGTCCCTTCTTCCCTTCTTGGCTTTTGTAGCAATAGCTCCATTTGCGATCTGATGGTATATCTCACCGAATGGTGGCACAAATATTTGAATCATTTTGGAAAAAGTAAGATTATTACACTTGATATTTCAAAAACATTTAATAGAGCAATCTTATCGAGAATGCGTACATTGGGTATTTACATATGAATCTCTTCATCGATGGATTAGAAACTATCTTTCGAACCGCTCAATACAAGTTGTGTAGGACGGTTTTAAGTCTATTATTCATAAAATAAATGATGTTGTGCGAAAGGACTCCGTTTTGTCTCGGAAATTCTTTTTGATATTCTTCAAGAATATTTTGTCTGAAACTTATAATCCATTAAAATGTTTTGCAGACGCAAATACTCTCATCGCCTTTCGTCAAAGAATAACCCACCCCCTATGCCGCTATCTATGAGCGATACTTGCACAGAGGAAACTGAAAACTTTCCAGTTCCCGGTATGTGTATCACAAACCATCTTTAAGGGAATGAGCAAATATTCGACGTTGCATGACATTTTTCACCCCTCGGATCTGACCCTTGATCACAGCTTCGGACTTACTGTCAAGTATAGAAATTCATTCTTAAGCCATACCACACGAATATCGAATTCCTTGACTGACTCTGTTTTTGGCCTCCACTTTATAACTTTTTAATTTTATAACTATTGTGCATCGATACTTCCTATTAAATCTTTCACTATTTTCTTGAAGCTGGCAGGTGTTAATCACCTTTAAGATAGTATGTTGTACCATGCTGCCATCGGCAAACAAAAAAAATTGCGTAAGGGGTATAGTCTCTTGTCAGGACGATGAAGAATATTTAATGTCATAGAAAAGTCGTTTGGACATGTCCGAAAAATTGAGGCCTGATGAGTTCTTCTAGAGCTGTTTCAAGTTTTTTTTTTTTTAAATTATACGCGCACTCAAGGGGTTATGACTACCCTTATAATGTTAAATACACAGTGCGAGCAATTAGGAAACTAGGATAGGATTAGAAAGGAGATACCGATGCACATTGGTTTTTAATGTCTGCACATTGAAATGACTGGGAAATACTGAGCCAGGTAAAGCATTCCGCATTCTTGTAGTGCGACTAAAAAAAGAATCTCTGTATTTGACTACATCCGAAGTTGGGCTCAAGGGTAAACTGATAGGCATTCCTAGAAGTACGGGTATTACGGTTGAATTGTTTAAGGGGAGGAATGCAACTGGCTATTTCGCTAGAGCACTGTTTATGAAAATAGCGGTAAAATAATGATAGACATGAAACATTGCGGCGGTGCTCGAGATACAAGTGTTTCAGTTAGACAACGGTCGCCTATCATTTTTATAGCTCTCTTTTGAATTCTGTCCAAGAGACTCAAGTATGTTTTTGGAGCACCGGCCCATATATGGGAATTATACTCGAGCTTCGGAAGAATAAAGGCTTTATATATAACAACCAGATCAGAAGGGGTAAAATACTTCTTGCATCGGCGGAGAAAACCTAAACACTTAGCAGCGTTTTTGGCAACGTCAAATATGTAATCACTCCACAAAAGATGGTCTGTGATGCACATACCTAGAACTGAAAGCTGATCAGTCTCCTCGATGCAAGTGCCGTTCATAGAAAGTGGCATTAGGGGAGGGTTGCGCTTTAACGACAGTAAACAGCATTGAGTTTTTGAAGCATTAAATTCTACACGGTTTTTGATTCCCCATTGGACAATGCTGTCAAGATCAGAATTTAATGAGCTTATCATACGCTGCCGTTGGAAGTCCACATCTGAAGGACAAGGATGTGAATCTAAAATCGAATATGAAAAGCTGAGGGTACTGTCGTCAGCGAAACAATTAAGTGGATTAGAAGTTTCAGACAAAAGATCATTTATGAATATAAGGAAGAGTGTCGGAGATTAAACGGAGCCTTGTGGCACACCAGCGTTTATTTTGTGGATATCAGATTTAAAACCGTCCAATACTACTTGAAGAGAACGGTCCGAAAGGTAATTTCTAATCCAAAGAAGAAGAGATTCGTCGATACCAAATGCACGCATTTTCGATAAGAGAGCTTGATGCCAAACTCTATCAAATGCCTTTGAAATATCAAGTGCAATAATCTTACTTTCTCCAAAACGATGTAAAGATTTGTTCCACTCTTTGGTGAGATATACCATCAGATCACCAGTGGACCTATTGCTACGAAAGCCATACTGCCGGTCATTAAGAAGCTTTCGTTCTTCAAGATATTTCTTAAGCTGAAAATTAATCAGCGTTTAAATGACCTTGGAAAGAAGGGACGTAAGTGCAATTGGACGATAGTTAGAGGGGGAGGAGGATTCGCCTTTTTTAGGGACTGGCTGGACAAATGCTGTTTTCCATCTACTCGGAAAGAGACCTGAAGAGTAGGACATAAAATATAATTTTTTTTTTAAACTGTACATCTAGCTTTCTAGTGTTTCTTAGTTTTAGTCGAACCATTTATTAATTTTAATAAAAATGTCAAAATAAAACCTTCGGTTTCAGACGAATAACTGATATTATTCGAAAAATTATTATGCAGACTATCATACAAGAAAACTCTAATGCCAAAAACTATCGTGCGAGAAAATTATCATATGAGAAATATAAACTGGGAGAAATTTATCATGCGAGATATTTATATCATGAGAAAATCTATCTTCAATAATGAGCAAATATAAGTAAATCATGCGTGACAGTACGTTAATATGAAAAACATTCACTTAATTATGCTCCTCATTCTTTTATCTCACATCGTTTTATATTTATCTTTACAGATTCGATGATATCAACAATTGGTATAATCCTTTTAAGCATGCATCGCGAACCTGGATTAAATTCCGAAAAAATTGCTATCGCTGGTCCCTCAATGTATATGAAAGAATTACAAGAGTTCATATATCGTGCTTGGAATAATCATGCTGTACCATTCGATGACAAAGAAACCACATGCAAATGGTAATTTTCTTATCAACTCTAATCAAAAATACAATTTCTATTGAATAACATTTAATCGACAGCGGAGAACAATTGGCTATAAGATGCATAGATTTATTTGTCAATAATCTTGTTATATTACGTCCCTTATCGTCGGCAGGAAGAAGTCGTTTAAAAAATGATTGTATTTTTCTTGAAAATGCATTAAAAATAATTGCTCCTAATCTGGCAGAACTGGGAAAACCCTTTAGGTATTTCTCTGGGTTATTTATTTATTCTATGTTTATTTTTTTATATATTTTTCTTTAGGCTTCTTCGTGCAATGTCGTCATTGATATTACAAAAACCTGAAGAATTGGTTGAGCATTCAATTGAAAAGGAATCACCAGTACCTTCATATATTATATTATTTCTTTTGTTTGGTCACGGTGGAATGGAATTACAAAGCCCGCATACGGCAGCAAATTGGTCTAACGAAAGGCTTATTCAATGGCTAGAAGGACATACTTCCGAGCGGGAAAAGTATTTAAATACATTCATGAACTGAATCGGTAAGTGAAAGAACAGTACACGGTCCATTCAGTTCCAGACAAATTAAAAGAAATTTGTTTTAATATTTTGTAGACTATTCACTCATGAGGTAGTGTAATACATTACCCTACGTGAAGTGATATCTGATTTTCTAAAAAGTCTAGGGGCGGACCCTACTGTTCTTCCATATACCGATTCTTTTATTGTAAAAATAAAAATAAAATTAATTGATGTAATGTTTCGATTTTAGATTGGAACTTATATCGGGTGCATTGCAGAGATATAGGGATATAACAAGAAGGAAGAATACAACGCAGTATGATCCCATCTATCCACATTTATCGAGCTACTTTGAAAAGGCTTTGCAAAGTTTGAAGTAACTGTAAGTTATGTAAAGAGTAACTGTTATCAATAAATGTTATCATGTTGTTTTGCAAACTACTATGCAAAATCTAACCTATTGAGTTTCATGATTTAATCAGGCGTTAATAATAATGGAACATGTCCAATGGGAAGTCAAATAAATTTGTGATAGTGTAATTTTGAGAATGAAAATACCTATTCTCGATAAAAGCTTATACAATTCAAGCAATGATTTTCCTTGCTAGGTTTAATGTTCGAATCGTTTATCGTAGCTTCAATACAAGCCGTAACAGGAAAACGATATTTAATCTTCCCTCCTTTGCTCTCCTCGCTGTTCGTATTATTTATAGCTCAAACATAAACAAAACCTTAGACTAATCTATGTGTGGTGCATCAAAGCTTTGGGTATTACACTTGCATCAAAAATAAGTTAAGCATTTACAAAAGATTATAAAAGTAATTTTATGAATGTTGTTCCAGTATTAAATTAACCATTGTACGTGTGTCTAAGCAATATTTAAATTAATCATTGCTAAAGACTCACCTTTTAAAAAGTATTTGTAGTAGTAAAAAGTAGTAGTAGAAAAAATAGTGGGTAAAAGTTTTGTCATTGAAATACACTGCGCGCTTGGATGAGGTATTCATATTATATTAAACTGCAAAAGCAGAATAATACAAAAAGTACCGTTAGATAATGTTTTGTATTGCTTTTCATACTTATTCAAGAAAATACAATTTTTAATTTTCAAAATTTAAAGAAATAGCACCTCATGCATTTTTTATTGCAGAAATAAGTGATTCTTTGACCTCATACAATTTTCCCGAGTCGTGCCGGGGAGTATGGTAGCCACTGAAGCAAGTCTACATTTTGCTCAGATATCCAGGCTTTAATTATGAATAGGCGCATTATCTTGCTGGAACTGAAGCATTGCGTAATTTTCTTCGAATGTTCGCTTGCTTCGAAGTATTTTCTTCTTAATGTCATATTCATTACATACATTACATTACACAATTAATTAATTTACACGATCCGAAAAAAAATAATTTCATCAACGAGTTTCTGTTTGGCTAAGAATTTGATAACAAAATAATAGCCCTTTTTGCGAGTGTCGTTTGTTAATCGATCGACGACTTTTGTCGAAAATCGATCATCGAAAAATTAAGATATCTGAAATTATTCTTGTATAAGATACCATAAGCTGTGTTTTTATGCGTGTTTACAACATTAAGTTACGGTAGCGACAAAATAAATAGCACATGTACTCTTAATTTCTGTAATGCAAGTTTTTTTCCACTTTCTTAAACTTCAAAGAGCTGTTTGGCTTATGAGGAAGTAAGGCCAAATTTACATATCTGATATCATGATTTAAAATAAAAAA
Source organism: Philhelius festivus (assembly GCA_963931855.1). Lineage (NCBI taxonomy): Eukaryota > Metazoa > Arthropoda > Insecta > Diptera > Syrphidae > Philhelius > Philhelius festivus. The sequence continues at coordinate 167,050,324 of OZ007555.1, read as the reverse complement.
ACTGCAACAAATTGATTTAAGTATACTAGAACAAAATAAATAGCACACGTCATAAATAACAAATAAAAAACATATTAAATAACAAAATTTTAACACAATTTAAAAAAAAAATATCTGGTATTTGGTTGGGTAACGATTATTTTTAATCACAGAGGAATGCCGGCGTTTCACAGACGAAGGAACAGGTACTGATGACCAGGCTTGCAGAACTTCCCGTCAAAGTTTGTCGAAATTTGAGGTATCAGATCAATTTATCGCTTCGTCCACGACATTCCACAAGTACTCAATAGGATTACGATCTAGGGACTAAGCTGGCTTATTCTCAACAGCGGTTTTTTGGATGGATAGCTCTTGCTTCACAGACTTTTCCATATGGTTAGGATCGTTATCCCGTTGAAATGTACACTTCAAGGGCATTTCCTCCTCAAAATACGGTAGAATTATATCCCGTAAGATTTTTTTTGTATTATAAATAGTCCTTAATCCCCCTTATCTGATGAAGTAGCCCCATACCATGCCAAGAAAAACAGCCCTAAGCAATAATGCTACCCCTACCAAGCTTAACAGGGCCCGTATTACAGATTACGAAACGAAAGGCAAAAAAACGATACCCTAGAAAACGATAGTCAACACATGGACCGATTATGGTTTACGATAATGGATGCATCAAAATATTGCCTGATAAAATAAAAAAAATCTATTTTTTAAGCGCATCCAACTTCATTCTTTCAATATTTCTGTCAAAAGTAGTACATGTGTCAAAACAATGAAATACGAGTGCCAAAAGCAGTCGTAAGAGAAAACGATTATCGTTTTAAAAAAACGAGTATCGTAAAACGTAATCGCAACTTAACGATAACGAGGGATTTTAAACGATAATCGTAATTCGTAATACGGGCCCAGGCTTTATTGTGTATATTCTGGTCATATTCCTGGTGGATTCAGCGTCGAACGTAGTTATCATCTGGCCCAAAGGATTAAATTTACACTCATCGCTCCATAAGATATTCCTCTACCAATTTTGAACTTTTGAAATATGCTCCCTTACAAACTGCATCTGACGTGATAGATTGCGCTTTCAGACGTCTTGTTTTTTTCTGGAAAATCGTCCAAACAACTTTTTTCCACTGAGACATTTTTAAATCGTACATACACATTAACACCAAGATCTTGTTCATTTGCATGTTTAATTTTTGGGGCTTTGCTCAGGCAGACGATGGCAACATTAGTTCGAGAGGTGGTTTTTCTGGTCTTACTCTTACGAACTTTGTTTCGAGGACTTCCTTCTTATTCGCAATGGTAGAGCTTTAATAACGTTCTTATTCTTCCTTGAAAATTCTAATTCCGGCTCTATTTCAGATTTCTTGTGACCTTCTTACTTAAAATCAAAAACCCCTGACCTAAAGGTCTCTTCTGATTATTTTTCACTTCTCATACTACATTTCAGCAATTAAAATTGAAACAATTTAATTAAGAACTTTATCAAAATTCATAACTTTTTAACTTAGCTTTTAAAAGTTAAGAAAATGTTTTGAAAATGTATTAAATTTGCAACGGAAACAATACAACAAAAATGGTCTTGTAGTACCGGATCTCAAAATGCACTTATGTTTTAAGGCCTACCTAGTCCTGCCATAAGTTCTGTCCCTGACAAAAACACGTTTTATTTAATACTTAATAAATGGCGTAAAAAGAATTTTGATTGCTTTTTTATTTTTTAAATAAAACGTGTTTTTGTTAGGAACAGAACTTATGGCAGGACTAGGTAGAAAGAATTCTTAACAGAAGTGTGCTATTTATTTTGTCGCCACTGTATCTAAATAGTTTTGGATACATATTTTAACGCATTTTGGCACTATCGACTTTTATCGAATCGAACGTTAACGACACTCAGAATAAGGCCCAATATTCTGACAATGATAATACCAATTTTGTTAATTGAACCATTCACATTTCACAATAGATCTTAAATCTGAAGGGCGTTCACAATTCATCGAAAATTTTGATTTTTGACAACGATAATACCGATTTATTAATTTTATTGATAAATATCAAATATCAAATAAGGGCGAAAGTTTTTAGCGCAAGGAGGCTATCAGCATCAAATAGGACACGACTATTGCGTTGGCATGACACAACAAATCACATGACTATGAAATACATTCTTTGTAAGTTCCGTTATCACATTTTTTGTAGAAGCAAATTTTCCGTATGAGAATGCTGTTGACATTCGGAAGCGTATTACCAGATACGAAATTCCACTTTCATTAATTCGGCTTTAGAAATAGAGTACCAAATATATGTTTTTGGAAATGTTCACTTTCGAAACGAAATACAGAGTAGGGCTCCTGGAGTTGAAATCAGGGGCCAAATTACCGCATCAGTTATCGAGTAATACGTGACTGAATTATGTGACTTTGGCATTACCGCTTACGTCATCTAGCAATCGATTACTCCAATTTGACGTTTTCATTCGATCACTGATGGGACTCACTCACTCGTTCACTGATGCGGTAATTTGGCCCCAGAATCGAAACCAGAAGCACTCACATTCATATACAACTTCAAATTAACAGCTCTATTATGAGTATCAATTTGATAGTCTATAATTTCTATCAATTAGTTGATAATTTGGTATTATGGGTATCAATCAACTGCTAATTTTAGACCTATTGTGAATATCTACTTAACAAAAGTTCATTGTGAATGAGTGTTGTTCATTTTGTTTGACGTTTCACGTTTGAAATATTTATTTTTTTTCGTCGGCCATGAAAAATTGAAAAGGAAAATTCTTTGTGCAAAAATTTAAGTTGTTCTTATAAAAAATTCATCATGGGGCCTATCGGGAATCTCCCTGGAAATTTTGTTTTTTTCGTCAATCGTGAATCTCCCTCGAAACTTTTCCCCTCCGATAAAAAGAAGTACCATACATGTGTTGTCGAAAAATACTTTTGAATTAGGTATGTGTAGTTTTAAGGCTTCCAATAACATTAAAATCCCTCAGAAATGGAATAAAATCACGATAGCCATAAATTACGCGGGAATATTTCGAACTCATTCACGATCGCGATTTTCCGAAAATGGGAATTCTTCGAAGGAAATTTTATTCACGATAGCCCCCATAACTCCCTTCAAAAAACAATTCTATCGAAGTCATTATCCTTTATTAACTTTTTTCGCTTTTAAAAATCCGGAATATGTATGTTGTATGTATGTAGTCATTCACAATAATGATAAAATCTAATAAAATTCAGTCGGTAAAAAATGTTGATAGTCATAATACCAACTCATTCACTCCAATTACCGATGTCGTCTCGTTTTTTCGACGTCTCTCGTTTTCTCTGTCGTCTCGTTTTTTAAATGGCATTCCATAACTTCTTCAACGCGATGATTTTGTAACAGATTTTAAAACGATGAAAAAGTAACAATCATCTGTCAAATTCAAAGGAAAGTCTACATACAACATTATTGTTCGATGTTCAATTAACGAACAAATGCAGTTCTTTTTTTTAATTATTAGAATATAAACAAGTGATTAAAATGATAAGTGTTGAAATGTATTACATTTATTAGTTTCTTTTCTTTCCATCCCATGTTTATAAATTATAAGTGTTTCCTCTTGGATCTGAAGATGTTTTGTTTCCGGAACTTCACCCGCAAATTCGGCGAAATTATCTTCCGTATTGAAATCGATTGCTTCTAAATACTTAAATGAAGTGCCTGCATCTGCCCGAGTTTAGGTTAATGCAGGCTCGGATGAAGTTGGCAAGGGCTTTGCAAGCAAATTGATTAAATTTCCACTTGGGTTTAACCACTTCCCTAGCTGCTTTTATTTCCTTTGAATTGTGGATTATTTTTGTCTTCGCCCCAAACATAAGAGCAAAGACATTAAGAAGAATTAAGCGATTCAAAACTTTTGCCAAGCATCTCCCTCTCTTACTGGAGGACGTTTTATGTATCCCCTTCAAAAAAAAAAAAAAACACCTAACTGCTCGTCCTCTTCAACAGATCTACGAGCGTTTGGAATTGGTTTTCATTTGTTAATTACAACATTTTAGTATATAGTATAAAAAATATAGACAAATATGTACTTGTTTTATTTATGGTAAATAAATTCGATAAAATAAATTATTTAACAAGATTTTTTGCAGTTTTGCGACCTTCCATTTCTCTGACAAAAAAACGAGTGGCAAAATTTGGAAACGACTTATGGAATGCAGATCGTCTCAGGTCGTATATTTCGCTGTCATTTACGACATCGGTAATGGGGTGATTCAATATGTTGATGTATCAAGTATCTTGTGGATAGCTATAATAGTAATACTATTGTCTTGCTAATTTTTATAGGATCCTTTTCCTTATCATCAAGTGATGATATGATTGCAGTTGACTTTTCGTTTAAGAAGCATGCCAAAAAACCAAAAGTACCAGAACTTCGTAGAGGATGTACTCGTAGTAGACAAATATTCACAATAACAGCTAAATATTTATATCTTCAAGCTTTTAAAGTTTATTAGTTTTTTATTCTAAATAGTTCCGCATATATGTACATATAGAATCACACCAAACTCCCGTACCGGTTAAAACCGAAACCGGTTATTTTGTTTCAATTAACCGGTTTTCACCGGAGATTTTTTTATCTCGTTTAAAACAGATGTTTTTTCTAAAATCCAATAACCGGGAAACCGGTTATTCAGCCCTATCAGGAGTTTCGCCCGAATAACCTTTCACCCGAAATATTTTTGTTCCCCCGGATTTTAAAAAGCAATCAGGAATTTCGCCCGAACAAGATTTCACTTCGAATTTAGAACTGACGGTTCGAAAAATAGGTATGTTTAGAAAACTGAGGTATCAATAAATTTCCCCCATTTCTGTGGTGGAAACAGAGAATAAAATCTGAGCTTACATTTTTCTTTCTTAAAAAAAGCTCAAAATAAATTCGGTTTTGCATTTTCCTGTTAAAATAGTGTCCATTGAGTGAAATGATACGATTTTTAATCCTTCTCCAATCAATTAATTGAAGAAAAAAAAAATTCTGAATTTGCGGATACATAAAATTTCCCTCTCCGTTTTTAATCATGAAGACTATTCGTCTTCGATACATGAACAAACTTAACAATCTAAGATATTCGATTTTTTGTAAAAAAAAGTAAGTTTGTTTTAGTTTTTACGTATTATTTATGTATTAAGTAAAAAAATATGACTATGCGTAATTTAGTGGGACGAAGCAAATATTGCAGCGAAGAAAAAAGAACATGGATTCAAAATCTTATAAATCAAGGCAAGACGTACAGGGAAGTTGAAAAACTCGTCGGATGTTCAGCCCCAATGATACCTAATGCAATCATTTACAAAAAAAAAGACAAAAAACGGGGCAAAAAGCGGATTCTTTCGGAGACTACCGTACGTCAAGTCACAAAGTGCGCTAAAAATCGACCAACAATGTCAGCTGTGGAAATCCGCGACGAGTTAAACCTAACTTGTGGTGTTCATACGATAAGAAGACGACTACGAGAGCATAAATTAAATGCTCGCAGCCCACGCAAGGTGCCACTTATGAAAAAAAAAAACCCGTGACCCGGCGTCTTCAGCTCGCCAAAGAACATCTCTCTTGGCCCATTGAGAAGTGGAGGAATGTATTGTGGACTGATGAATCCAAAATTATTCTATATGGAGGTAAAGGGTTTCGTCAGTATGTAAGGCGTCCCCCTAATACACAATATGATCCCCGATACACCATAAAGACGGTTAAACATGGCGGATCAAGAATTATGGTTTGGGGTTGCTTCTCCTACAGAGGTGTGGGTCCAATCCATAAAATTAATAATATAATGGACAAGCATGCATACGTAGGAATACTGCAGAACACTATGCTGCCTTTTGCTGAGGAGGACATGCCGCTAAAATGGACGTTCCAACAAGATAACGACCCGAAACATACTAGTAAGTTGGCAAAGGAATGGTTTCGGGCCAATAGAATTGAGGTTATGGATTGGCCAGCTCAATCTCCTGACCTCAATCCCATTGAAAAACTGTGGTCAGATATTAAGAAAGCGGTATGGGATGCTAGGCCCAAAAACAACAACAAATTTTGGGCTGTAGTTGAACATGCATGGCAGACTATACCACTGAAGAGATGCGAAGGCCTTGTAGATTCTATGAAAAAGCGTTGTATAGCTGTCATAAAAAATCATGGTCATGCTACTAAGTATTAAGTTTATTTATAAAAAAAAACTTTAAAATATAATTATTTTTCGAATAAAATACTTTTTACTATCATACTACTATTTTATTGCTCTTAAAAATTTTGTTGCATCATGTGTAAAAAAAATATATTTGCGGCTTTATAAATCAGTTTGCATTTTTGTATGGACATAGCAGGGAAATGTACTTCTCTTTCGCAATTCAGTTAATGCTAAAAAACTTTTGTATTTCTACAAACTCAAAGATATTTAAAATGACAGTGCCCACTACTATTTTACTGCTCGCAGCTGTATATGCATTTCCTGTTGCTTCAGGAAGATGTAATACTGCGTTGAAATATTCGGAGGCAGTTAAGAGACCACTCAAATCCGTTGCAGTTACCTGAACCATTGTAAGAATGAAACATTCAACTTCTTTAATATCTAACTATAAATAATTTTCAGATTTCAACAGCGTTTTAAAGTACCTATTTCTACCTGATGATAAAGAAATATTTAATTTATACTTCTTTAGTTTCTTTTGTATTAAAATAAAGATATGTTTTACATGATTCCTCTTGTTATTTTTGATGTGTAAACATCTTTCCCGGCGGTAGAGTGAATCGAAAACGTGTGTAAAACTTATACGTCCCGTGTAACCCGTTACGGTTACACGTTACGGTTACACGTTACGGTTACACGTTACGGTTACACGTTACGGTTACACATTACGGTTACACGTTCCATGTAGCAACCTACCTTACCGACGATTGCATTTAACACCATGTTTACATTGCAAATATTGCGTACTTACGACATCGTGTTTACATTGGAGACTTTGAGTACTGAAATCTCGAATTTATTACTTTCCATTGCTGGCTAGAACTTAATTCAATCCCTCAACATTTCTTCACCTCTCGACTAATTAGGCCTATTCTGCCACATTTGTTATTCTGCTATAGATTTTCTGTTATAATTCATAAAAGATTTCCACCTTAAAAGATCTTTTATGATTGTTATTCAGAAGTTCGAACTTTTATAAAAGTCTGTTAGGCTAGTCGCGCACTGGCAACTGTGATCGAAATCAAATAGTTTAATCACCAGTTGAAAAAGAACCGTGCACTGGCAACTCTTTACTCACGCTCACACTCTTTTTTTTCTTTTGCGCTTATGAAAAACAGCTTAACTATTACGAATTAATTTTAGGCAATCTTAGGCTCGTATTCACCGAGCGCTCCTAAACGGCTCTTAACTTTACGAGGCTCTTAACTTGAAATTTCTGTGGGGTATTCACCAACCACTCGCAAGTGTTTTTCGAAGTTCGAAAATGAGAGCCACTCTCTCTTGTTCAGGCATACCCAAACTGTGAAATGTTGTGGAATGTTGGTCTTGACAGCAAATGGATACTCTTCTACTTGGCATTGCTCACATGGATTCGAGTCAAATGCGTGCGTGGCACACGCACAAGCAAACAAACTTTCGAAAAGAGCGCTCGTAAGTTAGGAGTGGTCGGGACCACTCCTAACTTTTAAGAGCGCTCGTAGATCTTCACTAATATTAGGTGCGTTTTATTATCCACAAATCTATCTGGATCCGGATCGGGATCTTCCCTTGAAAATAAAACGATACGGATCTTACTGACAGCAGTGTTATAAGCCCGTCTCTTTTTATCCTTGGGTTTGGAAATTTTAAATTATGTCTTGTCTTTTTTCTTTACACTATAGCTTACACTACCTTACCATAAAAAGCCATCTACTCGTCAGTGTAAAAACTAATTTTTGGATCTTTGAAATAGATCCCGATAGAAAACAGGATCCCAAATTGTTTTTGTAATACATGTTAAAACTTAATCCAGATCCGGATCCAGATAGATTTGTGAATAATAAAACGCACCTATTGCTTGGTGAATAGGTTTATGAGCTTCTTAAGTTATGAGCGCTCGGTGAATACCGGCCTTAATCTGTTATCATAATCAGCTGTGATTATGTAAAATATTTCATCTGACATAATTTAAATGGATGACGAACAAAAAAGTAAAAACTCTTAGGCTGGGCGCGCACATTCAATTTTTAGTTTCGAAACTGCTTGGTTCGAGCAACTAAATAGTTTGTGTTTTGACACAAACTAAATGATTGCGCGCACTTTCAATTTTTAGTTGCACAACTGTTTGGTTACTTATAGAAAACAGATGAACTACTTAGTTGAATGTCCGCGCAGGTGCATATGATTATATGTTACATAAAAGTTTTCTTAGCAGATTTTATAACAGATTTTAGCGTGCTGAATACCAAAATTAAAATTCATAAAAGATTTGTTGACAGCTCAAACATTTGTATGGAAATTCATAGCATAGAAGAATAAAAGATCTCGCCGAATAGGCCTAAATATGTGAAAAAGACGAAAGACAAATCAACTGGTGTAAAATTTCATAGCAGGTTCATTTAATGTCTTAAAAAATCCACTTCACGTTATTGACGGACGATAACATTTTATTTTATGCTCGCAAAAAATGTATTTTCAGAGTTGAACTTTAAAAATCCAAAAAATGTTCTTCAGGGCAATCAGTTGACATCTGCAATGAAATATTCTCGATACGTCAAAATTTAATTTGTCCGTTATCTGTTATACCATATAATTATTTTAATTATAGAATTAGATATTCTTTATTATATCAAAATATACTTTTAGCATTCACTATATCAAAATATATGTAGATACTACGACTTCAATGTATTACAAAAATTAGTTTTTGCCACTTATAATTCCATTACAAGGTGGGAATGATGTCAATCGGTTTGTAAATCTCTGACAGAAGGAGTAAGATAAAGTACAGAAACCTAAAAAAAAAGTTAAAGGATTGGTTTGATTTTGATAAGGTGAACGCTCCATCTAGTGGTTTGTCAAAAAAAAAGTTTTGACTTTTTCGCTGCATGACAAGTATATTTGTTGGCGGCGTTAAGCCAGATATATATTGTTCAAATGCATGAAAAGCACGTACAAGTCTATTATTTCAGTGGCGAGAGAACGTTGCCCTTTGTGTTTTTTTTTTTCAGCAAAATTTTGTTTTTACGAATTTCTTTGGGTTTTTGTAATTTTATCCGAGTAATTTGTTTTATTTTGTCTGTCCATTTTATCATACAATTTTCGTTTGCTGTTTTAATATTTTAATCAGTGCTTATGCTTTGCTGTGTTCTCATCTCTTCAACGTAATATACGCAAATGAACCAATAAATACATGATCAATCATCAACCTTGCATATAAAATATTTCTATGCAGTACGCTAGATTGAAAAGATTTTGATTTTTCTTCAAGCCTACATCCAATCTATACGTGTGACTTTTTCACTAATACACTTAAAATTGCTAAGAAAAATGCGGAGTTATCGTTCATTCTTCTTTGTGGTTTTCTTTTTTATATTTGGCGTTCGCTCAGTGCAATTCGCTTAACTGAGTAAAGTAAGGAGTGCGAAGAGATGACTTCTTTTCGCATGAACAAAGTTAACTTATATTAAAAATCGCTGTGTTTAAAAGCACAGATGCACTCGAAAGGAAGCCAAAAGAGAAACAGATATTAAAATCAGATTCGTGTAAAAACAGTCTATTTTGTATCAGATAACATCTCTGTTTGAATATAAGTGTAAAAATATAATGCTGTCACAAGCAACATCCCTGTTTAAACATAAGTCAAACAAACTCTACGTTACGTAGCGGAGTCCACTTACTCCTAACACATGCCACAAACTACTTCATCGAAGCATATTGTCGATAAGGTTTTTGGGTCGTGTGAAATGAATAAGTGTCGACACGGCAGTGCGAACTTTGAGAATCGATGTAGTATGCCGACATGGCGTGTAAAAAAGGATCTAAGAAGTTCGTCGACACAATTTTTTATGTTGTTATTCGGTTTTAGGTTTTAACTAGTGTTTTTGATCCCATTAATCTTAAATTCACTTTATAATTTTTTGATTATTATATTAAAAGTATCCTAAACACAAGTAATAATGGAAAATGAACAAGAAAAATGTGTTTGGACTCGTTCCGAAATAATTATTTTACTAGAAATAAGTAAAGACAACAAAATAGTTGATTATTTCAAATCGCTTTTAAAGGACATGGTGCAAAAATACATGTGTTTAGGTTGAAAGCGTTATGTTCAGCTATGTAGACATATTCTCCCCCTTGTGAGGAGTCATAAGTCACAAGCTCTTGTGAATATTCCTTGTGAGGATTGTTGTGATTCGATAACATTTTGGTATTCTCCCCCTAATCGTCACAAGAAAACTCACAACGAAACTCCCCACAGCATGGTGAGATTTTTAAGTGTCATTATTTGAACGGCTGATTATTAAAAACGAAGAAATTACTTTATAAATCTATTGTTTTGGAGAGCGAATGGATCATTTGTATCTCTCAAAGTTTTTAAAAGCCGTCGGCGTTGCAAACTTCTTTTGATACGATTAGTTTCTTAAAACAAATTTTTGTTTATGTGAAAATGTTACATTTCATTTTCATGGGAAAGATCAGCAATAATATTCACTAGAACAAAGTCCACTTCCATTTTGTGTACTCACAATTATTCACAAATCTAGAAAATTTTCTTACAAAATATACTGAATGCCAATCCAATAAAATTTTAAAAATTTATGAGTTGTGACCTGCTCTGAAGGAGATCACAGTTTCGATTGTTTTTGTGACTCACACAAACTAGTACAATTCCATTGTATGTTCGTTGGGTACGTTCGATAACAAAAATTCGGCACTCGGACAAACGTTGATGTTTACACATCTTAACCGTGAGTCCTGGCACTCACACTTTTTTTTTATTCGCCTCCAAAAAAGAAGTGAACACTTTAAATGTAAATCGTGTTGCATTTCACCCGAACTGAATGCTCCTAATAAGGGGAATTTTTCGAATATGAAATTTTTTTCGCCCGAAACTCAAAATAAGGGAAAAGAAAAAAGGGACATTTTTCGGGTGGAATGAAATTCGGGCGAAACTCCTGATAGGGCTGAATTACTTTGGTACCACAGAAATAAAAAAGTGTAGAAAATGTCTTTGAAACAAGAGATCTCCTTGTCTCACAAGAACTGCACTTTTGTGCAACATGCGACGTTATTCACCACTTCCACATTTTCTTTTATAGACTAATTTAGTGTAGTGGTAGGAATGTGAAATCGTTTTGATCAACACACTTTTTCAAAGTTGCGTTGTATTGTTTTGTAGATTATTGTGTAAATGTAACTCTTTATTTTTTGGATTTTTCAAATTATCACATTTATTACTTATTAATTTTCAAAATGAAATGTCGACTATTTCCACAGTTAAATAAAAAAAAACAATTTTTGAAAAAAATTTAGAAGAAAACACTTTAACTAGAAGATTTTCTTTTCTGAAAAAGCTTATCTATTTACATATGTATGTACGAGTACTTGTTTGTATGTACACATAGTTTATTTGATATGACGGTATTTTAAGACTTCAAAAAATTTGTTTTTTTTTTGGTTTTTTTGTCCGGTTAAAACCGTCAGGGTAAATCGAGCGGGAAAATAACCGGAAAAACCGAAAACCGGTTAATTGGGAATAACCGCCATCCCTAGGCGATAGTTGATCAATGAAATAAATTATTTTGCTCCACTGTAAGCGTAGGGTAAATATCAAATCACTTTTTTCCTATGGTTTGCGGGTGAGAGGTTTGAAAAAGATTTGTGACAGCATTAGCTCCACTGTAAATCGAATTTCTTTTTTTAAAGTTATCCAAAGTTTAATATGCCCTATCAAAAAATTCCATCGTAGTCTGAACTTTTACGAATCCCGACAAAAAGCTATCATCAAATCTGTTCGTAACAGCAATTTGTATGAGATTTCCACTACGATGGATTCTGTGATAGTTTGTTTCGAGATTGATTCGTACCAAGTTTCCGATTACGATGGAACAAGATAGGGCTGAATATAAATAAGTGGACAGTGATGTATATTTCCCTTATGGTGAACAGAAAGGAAACGACTACAAAAAAAGTTAAACAGTGAAGACAAGAAATGAAAATAAGCATGTACATTCAAAGTAAATCGAACTTTATTTTTGTAATTAAGTTGTTTACACGGTAATGTATACATACGCTTACATATATTTCTTTTTTACTTCATTTTATCTAACATTAATTTAACATTATGTTTTTTATATTATATTTTAGCAAAAAAAGAATTTCCACATTTCAATTAAAATTGATGCGACACTAAAGAAAACACTCATGTACACTTTCCGAAAGCAAATAATACAAAATTACAAAACAATAAATGAAAAAAAATAATTAATTTAAAAAATATTCTTTTTGCTTTTAATGTTTAATTTATTTCATTTTTTGTTGTTGTGGTATGTTGTAGTGCTGGATGTTGTTTTTAGTTTATATTTTTTTTTGTGTGTTAATTTTAAATGTTTAAGATGAATCGGCTTCGCCAGAAGACTCTTTCTTCTCCTCTTCTTCCTCTTCGTCTTCTTCATCCTCTTCGTCAGAGGTATCCTTCTTTTTGCTTGCCGCTGCTGCGGGTTTGCTTGGTGGACGACCACGCCCTCTGCCGGGAACTGGTGGCGGCTTTTTCGATGCTTTTGTTACAGCCTTGGGTGGACGTCCTCGACCCCTTTTAGCGGGTGCCGCATCATCACCGTTGCTTACTGCAGCCTTTTTAGGTGGGGACTTTGCTGGAGACTAAAATTTGTATTAAATATTAAATTATCTTATGTTAATGTAAGTATTTATGTCAATTACTTCAACAGCTTCGGATTCCCTCTTCTTTGGTCGCCCCTTCCTCTTAGCATCAGTATCAGCCATTTTTGATTCTGCAATGTGAGCAATAAACAATAAGATTAGTTTGGGACAATTAAAAATAAGCTTATTCAACAGAATTCTGAAATACCAGTTAGCCAAACGTGTTCTTTTTCATAAGAAAAACTTGTAAGAGGCTCGATTAGTATTTTATTGATTTTCGAAAGTCGTAAGTAAACGCACAAAATTTGGTATTATGTATTTGTAAAATTTGTTTATTTTAATCCCATGTGCAGGTAAAAATATTTACCTTGCAACTCTGAAAATAATAAGCCTGGGGTGGAATCGCGTAAGGTGATAGTTGACTATCAATTCGTTGATTGTCGTTTTTGACTATAGCTGTCTCTATCATATCAATTAAGAATTATAGAGAGAGCGATGGTCAAAACGACAATCAATAAATTGATAATCAACTATCACCTTACGCGATTCCACCCCTGAATCTCTGCAATTGATGGCTATTGAGGTCAACAAAATTTCTAAGTATCATCTTCTAAAGTTTTAACGAGCACAAATGCCTTAAAATGGACGAGCCACCCAGAAACCCGAGGAAGACCAAGAAAATCTACTAAAACCACTGATCGACAGATTACGAGGGCTGTTAAGACCAACTAGTTAATTACTTCAACCCAATAAAAAAGGACCTAAGCCTGGATTTAGACTCATCAATAAGTTGCTAAAAAACAAACTGCCTTCTACAGGGTGGGTCAAAGGTGACTTCCTAATTAAAGTGATAATAACTTTTATAGATTAGGGAACAGTAGCTCCATCCTGATGAAACCACATCTCAGGACTATCAGCAATCGCTGGCCTCAAAAAATTTTCGTTCATACTTTCTGGACTTTCCACGACACTTGCAAGAATGCGTTCAACATTCGCTTCAGTTCGGGCAGTGCGAGTTCTTCCAGCTCGAGGAACATCAACTACAGCTCCTTGTTGAGGAAATCGTGCCATCAGTGCCGTAATCATGTGCGCAGAAGGTGGATTTCGCACATTAAAATTATGAAGAAACTTTTGACCCACCCTGTATAAGGCCGAGGAAGTGCCCATTGCTAACTGTTCGACATAGACAACAGTTTGCGCAGCAGCATCTTCTTTGGATCAAAGAAAAATGGCGGAAAACCTGAGAAGACCAAAACTAAGAATTTTAACCACAGTACACAGTCAAGACTATCAAACATGGAGGCAGCTGTGTGATGGTATGGGGACGCTTTTTCTGATTTGGGGTTGGTCCAATATTCTGGATTAAGAACATTATCAATATCTTCGAAAATGTAATGTTCCTGAGCAAGAAACGCCTCTTATAAATGCGACCCTCAGCATACCTCAAAGACAGCATGGGCATGAGGAATAAGGTGATTGTTATGGAATGGCCGGCGCAGTCTCCTGATCTTAATCCAATTGAAAACTTGTAGTGATGTGAAGAGGGCTCTTGGACAAACAAAATATAGCTCCAAAAAAGATTTATGGCAAGCCGTAAAAAAAACTTGGGTCTTTTCCTATTGAAAGGTGTCAAAAGTTAGTTAACTGCATGATAAAAAGGTTGCAAGCTGTTCTTAATACGAGTATCAACTAATTGATAGAAATTATCGACTATCAAATTGATACTCATAATAGGGCTGTAAGTGTATACCTAGGTTTCCTCCGCCGATGCAAGAAATTTGTTACCCCTTCTGACCTGGCTGTAATCTATAAAGCTTACATTCGTCCAAAGCTCGAGTACAATTCCCATATTTGGGTAGGTGATCCAAGAATCCACTTGAGTGTCTTGAGTAGAATTCAAAAAGAGAGCTTTAAAAATGATAGCTGATAAAAATATAACCGAAACATTTGAATCTCTCGAGCACCGCTGCAATGTTTCATGTCTATCATTATTTTACCGATATTTTCATAAACAATATTCTAGTGAAATAGCCAGTAACATTCCTCCCCTTAAACAATTCAATCGTAATACTTCTAGGAATACTCATGAATTTACTCTTGAGCCTTGAGCCGCACTACACGAATGCGGAATGCTTTACCCAGTTCAATGTTTCCCAGTCATTACAGTGTGCAGACATTCAAAACCAATGTGCAAAGGTATCTCCTTTCTAATCCTCTCATACTTCCCTCGCACTATGTTGAGATTTGAGATTATAAGCTTATTCGTAACCCCTTGAGTGCGCGTATAATATAAAAACAAAAACTACTTTGACACAATAATTCCCGTGTTAAAACTCCTACCCCGAATGAAAAATAAATTTGCTAATAGGTTGAAATTGATATAATACATATATACATACAAGTTTATGATTTTCTTTATATGTACCTCCTAAAATCTGCTGTGGACTCTTGTCCTTACTGGTTTACAATTTTTTTTACTAAATAATAGCACTTTTCTCCTGCAATTTATCGTTTTTCTTTTAAGCATTGAAAAAGATTCAAATTTTCTAAATTGGAACCATTTTAAACCTCGAAATGTATTGTTCCTGTCCAATTCAAATAAAACTAACGAAAAAAAATCGCAATATATTTCAATCGATATAATGACTGATGAACAGAGCTTATACCGAAGTTTGTGTACTGCAATAGGGTAATGTATATTTTAAGTTCCAAACGTGTACTACTGAAAATATTTTACAATTATGAACTCAGCCCATAAAGGATAAGACCACCCACCAATCCCAATGATTAAGACCGAAAAGCCGTTTGGCTTCAAACGATTGAAATTCCCGGTGCGCCTAGCATTCGCAGACTATAAACAAGTCAAAAGGTTCTCGCATGGTAAATTGTAAGTCACCTTTTCTTGTGTCGGAAAATGATACCAGCTTTGCCTGTTTTAACCGCTAGACAATAATTATTTGTTTTAACTTTTTACTTGAAATTCTGACTTAATTCAATTGTGACTTAAATTTTGGACGAACCACACGGTTCAAAGCCGATCGCATTTTATTTATTTATTTAACACACAGCTTATTACTAGCCTTACATTTAAATTTATTATTTATATATCTTAATATATATGTATAATTATTCTGTGAGTGTGTATGTCACTGAACTTCTCTTAAACGACTGGACCGATTTTGATGAAATTTTTTGTGTGTGTTCAAGGGGATCTGAGAATGGTTTAGATTCACAATTTAAAAAAAAAATATTCGTAGTTAGCAACGCGAGCACGGGCGGCTAGTTATGTATATAGGGTGATTTGCATAAGGAGGGGCAATTTAAGAACAAAATCTCTTAAAACAGAAACACAAATATTTAAAAATAACGGTGATACCTACAGAGTAATGCTATAGCATTTTGAAAAGCCAGAAATACATCCTTTAATTTTGTTTTTAAATAAATTTGTTAGAGTGAATAGTTTTTGAAATATTAATTTTATTAATGATAATGTATTTCTGGCTTTTTAAAATGCTATAGCATTACTCTGTAGGTATCACCGTCATTTTTTAATATTTTTTTTTCTGTTTTGTGATTTTTTTCTTAAATTGCCCCTCCCGCCTAAACGGGGGGAAATAGACCCCCCCTCCCATACGATTTTTTTCTTGTCTAAGTCCTACACGCCCTAGCTTTTTGTCACACCTTATGCAAATCACCCTGTATAATTGAAAAAAGTCAATTTAAATGTACTTAAAGAATGTAAAGTATGGTCAAACAAATTATCAAATCTATTATTGAGAATATTAAATAGTTTTAACATTTTAGTCAAAGGAGAAAATCGTTCATAATTCGTCCGATAGTAAACAATCAGCCAAATTTCTCAAGCTTCTTTGGAAAATTTTTATATCACACGGGACAAGAGTAAACCGTTAAATAAATAGTTAAAAGAAGAAATAAAAAAGCTTTCTTATACAACTTATAGTTTTGCATTTATCGATGTTGAGAAACAAAGAATTACGAACACACCAGTCAAAAAAAGAATTAAGATCATACTGCAACTCTTCAAAATATCTAGTATTTGAAAAATGTTTGAAAATCGTTACATTTTCCGCATAAATCAGACAGTCTGAGTAGGTACTTTAACACACTCGGTAGGTCCTAAATTATATAAAATAAAAAAAACTGGACCCAAATGGCTACCCAGGTATTACAGAATTATCGTGTAAATACTCGTATAAAATTCTCACTCAGAAATGCATTTTTCTCAATTTTATCACTTTTTAACAAATTTACAAAAATCACAATATATGCATACATATATTGAAATTTGACAGGACGCCAGAGGACTCAGTATGTTAATACAGTAGTCCCTCGATAATGTGAACTGGAACTTTTTTTCAGTTAATCTTTGTCGATAAAAATCGATGCACTTTTTGTTTAGGTGCCATTACACAAACTGATAAAAAAAAAACCATCATAACAATGTAGACTGTACGTACACAACTTGCAGGAGACAATCTCTTGACTGCAGCTGCATTCCAAACATTTAAATATGTCTAGATAAATAACAGTAAATTAGTCCTTTATTATATAACACGCAAAACTAACAAGAGAAAAAAGGAAAATATAAAAACTTTTACAAAAAGAAATTAACATTTTAGAGTACGAAAATTTCGCAAGTTCACATTATAGAGATGACAATGCAAAGTTTTGGCGCTTCACATTTTATAGAAATTCACATTATCGAGGGACTACTGTAATAAAAATGATTTTCAAATGTTTGTTTAGATTGGGTAGGCAATTGTTATTTGTTCCAGAAGAAAACAAACAGCAATCTATTTTTGAGCTCAAACTATTTAAAGTTTTAAGAATTTCAAGAATTAATTACATACATTTTTTTTTTATAATCAACTCACGCTCAAGGGAATATGATTACCCTTTATATGTTTTTTAACACAGCGCGGGCGTGAAGTTACGGAAGAGAAAGAAGGATAGGAAAGATGTGTGGGCACGATGTTCTGAGACTGAAGGTTGTTGTCTCAGATTTTTTATCTCCAAGGGTGGCGGCTGAACTAAAGCCGGGAATTTTCCCCATCTTTAAAATTTGAAAAGTTCAATACTTCTGCACTGTTCATTGTAAGCTGGCGACTGGCCTTTTTAAATGAGAGCCAGTCACTATGAAACTTAATTTCCAATATCAATAAATTCCAAGGGAAACTTTCGACATTATTCTAGATGACAATTTTGAAAGTTGGGAACAAATCCCAGGGTGGTCATTCCGTAAAATGATTATCGTCGGACGATATCGTTTTGATGATAGTCTCACTTCACGTAAGACGATAATCGTCAAAGTGATATCGTCAAAACGATATCGTTTGCACGATAGCTATCGGCTATCGTCTGTCATTAATTTCCATTACTATTTAATCAAAATGAAGTCAAAATGTTTCGTCGCAATTTAGTTTTGTTACATAGTGAAAATGAAAATTCAAAAAAAAAAAAAAAAAAAACAATTAATACGGTTACGAAGACAATTAAGAGATGAATCAGACCCTCTATCTCTTCCAACCCATATGTAAGTATATTTTTTTACATAAATATGTACATAAGTAATCTTTCTTACTAATTGTTGTAAAATAATTTAAACCATTATAGTTTTGTTCAACGTTTTCGAAAGAAGCCTTTTTAATGATACTTCAAACAATAAACTTGCCGGATGGTTATCGTTCTACATACAGTTGTGTTCATAAAAATAGCAGTACTGGTCACACTCTATTAATTGGTCAATAATTTTAAAGACGCAGATTCTTACAACAAAATAACCTGTTATTTGCATCTAACGGTCTTTCATTTTTATATTTGAGGCTTTCTTTTTCCGTTGTAGACGCATTTGTTAAAGCTCTCTGAATATAGCGTGTTCATAAAAATAGCAGTGTCTTGCATTTAAAGTTAAAAAGTGTTAAACATTCTCTTTTTTTTAATTTTTCGGTAAGTAAAAATTTTATTATCACCCATGTTCTGTATTCCGAGTGAAAGTGAATTGAAAACGAATTTCAATTTCACTTAAAATGAAAAGGCATGTTCTACATTCCGAGTGAATTCAATTCACTCCGAATTTATTTGTGAAATGTCAAAATCAGCTGAAAGACAATTTGCATCATTTATTAAAACATTGTTTCTTGTGCATAACGAAAATAGATTCACTATTATTATTAATAAGTGGTAGAAGGGACGAAAATCAATGATAGAGAGTTTGTGGAAAAGTTTTACGTAGTAAAGCCATAATTTTAAATCTTTTAGAAGCAGCGTAAGTAAAAAATGGGGAATGAATTAACATGCTCATATTTGAATTGTTTGTAGTTTCAAAAGAAGCTTCAGACTAAGCGAAGAGACATTTGTTTACATTTTTGAAATAAATCCCTTAATAAAATCGACTTCAATTCCCTTAACACAAAATTTCTTCCTTCTTATTTCATAAATTGCAACACAACTTTTTCTTGTCGGGAGCTCTTTTGTATTTTCTTGTAAACAACAATTTATCAATCAATCAAATCAAAATCAATTAATCAAAATTTCAAATCTTTATTTACACGTTTATCAATTTCACCAAATAAAACTAAGTGAATTGAATTCACCGTAAAACCCTATGTATTCGAAATGTAGAACACGAATTTTCATCTCCGAAAACTCAATTCACAAACTTCATTTCGGGTGGAATTTAGAACACCAACATTTCACATTCGGAATGAACAAATCACAAAAGTCATTTTATGCGGAATGCAGAACATCAAAATTCACTTTTGTTGCTCGAATTCACAATAAGTGAAATGCAGAACATGGGTGTATTTGTAGTTTTTAATATTCTCAAGATAATATTATAAAAAAAATTATAAAATATTAGCTCAAAAATAAACAATGGTTCGGTCAAAACATTGCAACGAAGAAACTCGAAGTTTAATAAGAAAACTACGTTTGGAGAGGAAAACTTACCAGGATATTCAGGAAATCCCAGGATGTTCAGCAAAAAAGATAAGTAACGCTATATAATGGCAGAATAAAACGGAAACACGCGGCCCAAAAAGGATGACGAGTGTTAGAACTGACAGAAAAATTATTCAGTTAGCTAAACAGAACCCTTCCATAAGCTCCAGAGAAATTAAAGATAAGCTTGAACTGTCTGTAAGCGCTGTAACCGTATGAAGACGTCTTTTTAATGCCAAATTACCAGCCCGAAGTCCACGCAAGGTACCATTGTTGACAAAAAGGCATGTGGCAAAGAGAATGGAGTTTGCCAAAGCGCACCGAGATTGGCCATGAAAGCAAAGTCGTTCTTTTTGGATCGAAGGGTCATCGGGACTATGTGAGAAGACCACAAAATGCAGCAAACAATCCACGATACACTGTGAAAACAGTGAAGCATGGCGGAGCGAAAATTATGATATGGGCTTGCTTTTCTTACTATGAGGTTGGGCCCATCTATCCCATTTAGGATATAATGGATGCAGCTGAATATGTTAAAATTTTCGAGGACGTCATGTTACCCTATGCTGAAGAGGAAATGGCGTTGGTTTGGGTATACCAACAATACAATGACCCAAAGCACACTTCAAAAAGGGCAAAATCATGTTTCCAGGAGAACAAGTTATGCGTTATGGAGTGGCCCGCTCGATCCCCTGACCTTAACCCTACTGAAAATTTGTGGGGGGATGTGAAGAATGCGGTTCATGAAGCGAAACCGAAGAATTCGAAAGAATTGTGGGAAGTAGTGCGAGATTCGTGGAACGCAATACCAGTCGAGAGGTGTCAAACTTTAGTGGACTCCATGCCACGCAGATGCATTTCCGTTATAAAAAACAGTAGTTATGCTACTAAGTATTAATAGTAAGCTAAAATATCAATATGGTTTCATATAACTTTTTTACAGTTTTTCTAACTTTTTGCGTTATAGGTTCAGAACATTCAGATGCACTGCTATTTTTGTGAACAGCCATAAATTTTAAAAACGTTTCTTACTGTGATAAAAGTAACGGTAAAAAATGAATCTTAATTTTGTCTGTTAATATAAATGAAATACCTGAAATTGTTATTAGAAGTTAAGTGAAATATAGTATAACGTTGATAATGAAAGCCTTTTTGTTTTATTTGGGGAGCACTGCTATTTTTATGAACACAACTGTATATACCATCAATATTAAGATGTGCTGTAATTGTTGAGTTTTTGGGTGGCGGAGGGTACCAATGGTTGACAGGCAACGATTTTGGACTCGCTCTTGCACAAATCACATTATCCAAAATTGTTTCAGAAACGACAAATATCTTGGAAGCCAAGTTATGTCAGTAACAGTAAACACCACACATAAGTTGTTGGCATGTTTGGAAACAAGAAATTTCTTGCAAATTTTAACAATTTCCCACAGAAAAAACCAAGTTTGAGAAACTTGGTTACATTTTCAAGTTATCGAACAAACTTTGTCTTTCATGGATTTAATTTTATCATTTCAGTCACAGTATAAGAGTATCTGAAATTAACTGAACGATCCTATACCGAAAACGATTGACGAGACGATAGTGATAAGATAAGGTTACGTGAAGCAAATTATTGACGATAACGTTAATGGTAATCGTTTTGAAAGTTACGGAATGACCCACCTGGTGGTGGCGCTGAAATTAGCGCACGATTTTGCAGTGGAGAGTAGGATAAGATACAAAACAAGTAGAAAAAAAGAGAAGACGTTATTATTAAATTTAGCAGACAAATCTAACAAATACTATCGCTATGCTTAAGATGTCGCTCTAATCGTTCGTCTTTCGTGAGGGTACTATAAGTTTTATATACTTTGCTTAAAATAAAAGATTCTAGAATGAATAAAAAAAAAGAACAAGAGAATACAATGCTTTATTCCGGTGAATAAAGAAATTCCTAAAAATTTAAACACACCTAACGCATGTGCACAAAATTTGGAGGCATAAATTAGTCTTTACCATTAAAACGGAATACGTCCCTATTCAAATACATCTGGATATGTGAAAACACACTAAATTGGCGCCTTTTTTTATTATAGGTTGCGGCACATAGCCATTTTACCAATATGTTACATGTTCTGAAAGAGGAGAAGGATATTGCGGGGAACCTTAATTTCCTTTTCTTTGATCAAAGTTTCCAAAAACGACCATCCAATCTAGCCACATAGATGAGCAATTATCTATTTAAAGAAGAAAAAACACGCCCTTCAGCGATCTTTCCCTCAAATCTATGCCTTTTGGTCACGTTGTATTGAAAAATCAAGTTTCGAGTCATGTACCACGAATGTTTATGAGCAGAAAAAAGTGCGGGATAACGACTCTCCTGAAGCACGAGTGAAAACGTTTTGGCGCCTTGTAACAAGACATTTTAAGGCTATGTTTTCTAATATAAACATTTTATACTTTTAACACGATTAGGTATATGAAAATACATTCAGTTTAGAGTTTGGTTTGAAAAAAATTTCATGATCGCCGGCTGATTGTCCTGGACCTGTGGGCTCCAAAAACATTTTTTTAATAATCCAAGTTGTTAATATGTACTTATTTGGATCGATTCAGATCCAAAAATCCACCATCCTGTACTTGCAAAAATTAATCTGGTAGTACTCCAAACAACCATTTCATTTCAGCGCTTGTTTTATTACACCCAAGCGCACAACTAAACCATTAAACCAACACACATACATGCCGATATCGAATAGGCAGTTATTTTTTCGAAAATACAGGTCAAAAAAAAAACAAAACATCCAAACAATAAAATAAAAAAACAATCACTGACGCGACGCAAGCTAATGCACCCTATTCACCCGACCGATTAAATAAAAAGAATGACCTTTGTGCTTGTTTCCACCCTTCAATTTAAATTTAATTTAATAATTAGAAATACAAAAATATTTTATGAATAAAATATTCGCATAATGGAAAACCATATTAAATTTATCTTTTCTCTACACTAAGAACGGTGGAAAGAAAAAAAATTCAATTCTCTTTTTCTATGAAAAAATGAAAATTGGCGCCAAAGTTTTGCACAAATTGTGGTGAAAATTAATTTATTGTAAAAAATTTCCAAAAAAACAAGCAATTATTAACAAAAAATGGTAAATTTTATGGTTTTAAGTAAAAAACTTTTCAACTAGCCGAGAATCTGCAAAAACGCGAAACAAAAATGACGCCGATTCCAAAATAAACGCCATTATTAATTTTAATAACTCTCTTGCAAGGGTTTTGAAAATTTTAAAATATAATAAAATGTGTCGGAACTTGACAAAATTAAAGAATAAAAAATATAATATACTCACGTTTTTTTTAATTAAATTTGATGAATGGGGTAATTTATATTAATTATTTTCTTGTTGAAATTTTCTTCCTTTTCAACGTTTTTCTCACAAGCGCACCACCTTCTTCTTCAACAACACAATCAAATTTAATTCTGATTTTTGTTCTGGCATCGGCTTCTACATGTACGTGTTCGCGCCGGTAAACACAAAATTTGATTTGGCAAAAGCAACAAGGCAAACAGGGACAAATATAGTATTTTGGCTTGTCAAAAACTTAAGCGCCATCTGTTGAAAGTTCTATTCGTTCAGGTGTAAATAATTCTTTAGGTCGGGACCACATCAAAGGCAGCAAAATGGTGAAGTTAGCAATTAACGCTTTTACACGAAAGTTATTTTTAATATGTTCATGCATCTCTTTTGTTATTATTTCGATTGCAAAATGTTATTATTTGCTAAGGCTCTTTATTGAAGAGAGAGTTCTTTCTCTTTCAAAATAATGGACACAACCGGAATATTAAGTTCAACGATGCAGATGCTTCTTCCGGAATGTTTAATAATATTGTTGAAAATATATGTTACTCTCAAAATGTTAGTGAGAGATTTGATCATATATTTTTTTCATTTTCCCCATTTACTTATGACATGTAAGCACGAAAAACGCTGATAAGCCTCGGAAACTACATAATTTTATCTCCGCAGAAACAAGCTGTCAAAATTTGTATGGGAAAAACTTTTTACAGATCTGATAAGATTATCTCACGAATTTCGTTCGGAAAAAAACAGAATCAACAGAATCACTTTTTAAGTTACAGTATCGAATGAAATACATTTTTGATAAACAGTTTTTATGAGTTGCCTTTGACGTTTGACGAACGCCTGAATATTTCCCACACTTACGTGAGTATTTGTAGGGGGTGTTCATGAAAACGTGAGCTGCTAGGCAAACACCGATTGCAGATTCGTATTCAGGAGGTCGAATTTACTAAAGAACAGTTCAAAAAGTATCGGCACCAAAATGTGTGTGTACCTGTGTAACATAAACATAATATTACTTTGGCATTCCGGTTTTTATCACGACTTAAGTTAAATCTCGAAAGTTATCTGGACTTAGCTTATTCCATATAGACTTAAGTAGTTGTTGTATTTGCATGTAAAGCGCTTAGTTCCGATGTCGTTTTTTTCTACAATTCCTTATGGACTTGCAAAAAACACGCCTAATGTCCCCACTGAAATAGAGAAGCATTTGTTATTGACTTCTTAATGGCTAAAACAGATGTGCAGCCAGTCTGCACGCAGCAATGCATGCAGCGCTGCAGACAGAACACATGTGCATACTTCCTAACCTTAATGACGCCTAGTTCTGTTAAAACAAAAATGACATCTGCCAAATTTTCATTCTTTTTGTTTGCTTAAATTGTTTTGTACTTAAAGTTTTATAAGTTTATTTTAAATTAAATGGATACTTCAACAAACAAGAACAAAATTTTGATTTTGATTGCCGTGTGTGAGAAATATCTCAAGTTTTTAAATTAATATAATGTGTTCCAGATCAAAACTTCAAGGCCGTGGACAAATTAAATTAATCAGAAAATGAAAGAGAATTGCACCTATAGTTTCAAAAATTGTTCCTGGTGATAAGTAGGAAAAGCAAAAGAAGGTACAAAGCACAAATGAAAAACAAAACTATACTAGACATGTAGTTTCCCTCGCGTTGATGTTGCTATGTATAGCTGAAGAAAATGTCCTTGGTTGGATAAAATTTATCTATCCCAAACAGGAACTGGTGAGCAGTAACAATCTTTCATCTGTCTGAAAATAAACAAAAATACGAGTCGGAGACAAAACAAATTCTTTTCACTTCTTGTTCATTGTACGGATTTGTTTTGTCATAAATGAATTTGTTTTATTTTTTCTTTCATTATTGTATCAATATCAAGTTTTCCACCAAAGACAAAAACAAACTTTTTTTTTGCAAATATGACAGACAATGTCAACAATCTGTCAATATCAGTAATACCAAATAGCAATTATTTGGAAATTTTTGTTTTACAATTATGGCTGCAATGAAACTAGGCAGCAAATTTAGGAATAGAGACATCGTGCAGCGCAGCGCTGCATGCAGACTTTCAATGATTCTGCTTCCATAAGAACCTGTGTAATTAAATTTCGCTGCAGGGAAAATGCTGCACATGTGTTTTAGCTGAAACACATGTGCAGCATTTTCCCTGCAGCGAAACTTAATTACACAGGTTCTTATGGGAGCAGAATCATTGAAAGTCTGCATGCAGCGCTGCGCTGCACGATGTCTCTATTCCTGAATTTGCTGCCTAGTTTCATTGCAGCCATAATTGTAAAACAAAAATTTCCAAATAATTGCTATTTGGCATTACTGATATTGACAGATTGTTGACATTAGGGGTATTCATGTAAGCGCGGAAAACCCTCGTAAACCAGATAATTTTAACTCCGTAGAAACGAGCTGTCAAAATTTGTATGGGAAAAAGTTTCTGCAAATCGCATAAAATTATCTCACAAATTTGCTGCGGAAAGTGCAGAAATAAACCTCGTAAACTAAAGAAGTATGGATTCTGACTTTTAATTTGACATTTCACAAAATATTTCCCACATTTACGCAAGTATTTCTTAGGGGGTGTTCATGAAAACATGCTGCGGAAAGTTATATCTTCCTAAAAAGCGGAAAATTATCTCGTTACATGAATACCCTTATTGTGTCTGTCATATTTGCAAAAAAAAAAGTTTGTTTTTGTCTTTCGTGGAAAACTTGATATTGATACAATAATGGAAGAAAAAATAAAACAAATTCATTTATGACAAAACAAATCCGTACAATGAACAAGAAGTAAAAAGAATTTGTTTTGTCTCCGACTCGTATTTTTGTTTATTTTCAGACAGATGAAAGATTGTTACTGCTCACCAGTTCCTGTTTGGGATAGGTAAATTGTATCCAACTAAGGACATTTTCTTCAGCTATACATAGCAACATCAACGCGAGGGAAACTACATGTCTAGTATAGTTTTGTTTTTCATTTGTGCTTTGTATCTTCTTTTGCTTTTCGTACTTATCACCAGGAACAATTTTTGAAAGTATAGGTGCAATTCTCTTTCATTTTCTGATTAATTAAATTTGTCCACGGCCTTGAAGTTTTGGTCTGGAACAAATTATATTCATTTAAAAACTTGAGGTATTTCTCATACACGGCAATCAAAATCAAAATTTTGTCCTTGTTTGTTGAAATATCCATTTAATTTAAAATAAACTTATAAAACTTTAAGTACAAAACAATTTAAGCAAACAAAAAGAATGAAAATTTGGCAGATGTCATTTTTGTTTTAACAGAACTAGGCATCATTAAAGTTAGGAAGTATGCACATGTGTTCTGGCTGCAGCGCTGCATGCATCGCTGCGTGCAGACTTGCTGCACATCTGTTTTAGCCATAAACGTATTCTTGATCTGATTTTTGTGGATAATGGCGCAACATTTTAAAAATTGCTCGTTTAAGGGATAAAATCACAGTAAAAACACAGTCCCTTAGTTTGGAGATTTTGTCAACAACTCTTCTAACTAATGTGGGTTTTACAACAGAACCTACGCGAATTTATGTTGAACAATCCTTAATTTGATAAAACAAAAAAGGTAAAAAAAAACTAATTTAAGAAAAAAGTGTGAAAAAATACAAAAACATACTCTTACCAATGTTGAAGTATTTTTAAAACTAATTCCGAATAAAATTGAATGTATTTTTCTAGGAAATTTTATGGATCAAAGTTCATGTTCAGTATTTTACATAATTAGGTGTTAAAATACTTTATCATTTTCATACGTTTCTCATAAACTTAAGAATAATCCAATGTGGTATATAGGAAGGCATAGTCACTAAATTAATATTACTTTTTGTTTTATAATTTATATAAATTAATAACGATAGAAATTTTGATTTTTTTTTACTATTTTTGCTTTCTTTGATTTCCGAATGTCCAGTGCATAAAAGTCCTATATCCATAGGAAATTTGAAGTTTGGTTTCCATGGATTTCGCATTTATGAGTTTTTTCAATATTTATTTTGTTTTAAATAACTGTAAAGGAATTTTCAATAAATATATGTAAAAATTCAAAAGTCGTAATTGTAAAGTAAAAAAAAATAACGGAATTATTTTTTAAACCTTAAAATTCCTTTTTTGAGGAATAATTTTTATGTATATGGGGCACTTAAGTATTCAGCCGATGATTTAGCAAATATAGTACATGCATACAAATGTACATTTGTAGGCACAGGTTTGTTTGCACATTGCTCGCCACAACATTGCAAAATTAAAGATCGTAGAGGACTTTTTGTAGGATTGTTTTGCATTTTTAATATTCAGTCTATTTACAGAGCGTTTTTACTTCGATTTGCTTTGGTATGAAATGACCATTGTCAATATGGATAAAGTATACTTTTAAAATATAAAGTAGCTATTTGCTACTGTTAAAGTTAGACGACCTCTTTAACTTTCAAGTACGCAGTTTATGTCATTTAAAATTAACAAAAAGTCAGCAATGGTTGACTATCTCTTGTCCTTTTCGTGTCATCTGTCATCTGTAACGTCAAGCTACAGCTTTAAACGATGGGCTGATCTAGTTTAAAATTCGGTTCAAAGTATATTTTTATGTGATTTTTCTTCAGGATTTATATATCTTAAGTCACCTTAAATACATGGCATAGAAAAATTTAGGTTTTTCTAGAATTTCTCCAAAGTGACTTGATTTTGATTAAACTTCATTTATTGATATGTTTTGATATAAGTGATTGTTATAAAACTGCGTTTATGTTAAACAATTCACATAATGATAAAATTTTAAGTTTTTTTGTGAAGATTATGTTAATTTTGAACTAAATATATTCTTTATCGCTAGACCAATTTCGTTTCAATTTTTGACAAATATACTTCTTGCCTTCTTAAATTTTATAATAAATAACTCTTTCATTAATAAGATATACATTCAGGGAAGAATCTAATTTTTTGTACTCTTACCTTTTTTTACATTTTCCCGTGAAAATGTACTATAGTTCGATTAAACGAAATACATAATCCTTTCAATTCTTGGCCACATATTATTTTCAAGCAGTCAGAGGAAGTTATTTCGATTCAGTCGTTTATGTTTCTAAGTGATCGTTCATCCTTTGTCTTTAATTCCCACCAAATTTCAAACCATAGGGGACTTGTGCTTTTTTTTCGGAAAAAAATTAACTGATGTAAGAATCTTTTTGTATTAAGCTTTTTTAACTTCCCATAGGGAGTTATTGTAATCGGAATTTTTTAAATTTATTGTAAATGGAATTTTTGACATTTCTCGACGTTTCAAGGTCCCTAGAGGCTATATCAATCATTTTTAGAGAGATGTCTGTGTGTGTGTGTGTACGTACGTTCGTACGTTCGTACGTCTGTACGTTCTTGTACCATTTTTCGTCGTCGATATCTCAAGAAGGAGTAAAGATATCGACTTCAAATGAATTTTGTTTAATAGATAATAACTTCGAAAGAGGCTGAAAGGGCGTTTATTAAAATTCAGTGAGTAGTTTTTTCACTATAACGGTTTTAAAGAAAAGTAAAAATTTTGGTTAGTTTCAAATATCTCACGAAAAAATAATGCTATTGATTTAAAATAAAATTTAATGTAGTCATTATAAGGTCATACAGATTTGGTATGAATTTGGAAAAAAATGAACATACCGTTATTTTTTTAAATAAAAAAAAAATTTCATAACCCAGATATTCTAAGAACGGAAAACAATTTGAAACTCAAAATAATTTTATTTTACGAAAAATAATGTGTTTGACGACTGGTGAAAATTTCAAAAAAAATCAGTTTACAGTTTTTTTACAAAAAATAAAAAACTATATAAAATTCTATTGAAAATTGGTAAAAATTGTTTTTCGACTCAAAGTTCTCGAGAACTAGTAGTGGTATTGACTTCTAATTTAGTTTATTTTATACATAGTACAATTGTGTACAATTGGTAAAATGTTGACAAATATTGAATTAATAGTTTTTTTTTTTTTAAATAAAAAAACTATTAAGAATTCTAGTGAAAACTAGTTAAAATTGTATTTCAAGTCGAATTTCTTGGGAATGAACACCGATAGTGCCTTCTAAAGTATGTTGTTTTATACATCGATACCTTCCCCTAAGAATGTATACTAAGAGACATTTCTAAAATTGTTCAGGAAACGAAAAAAACGAAGAAAGTTCTAGTTGTATCATAGTGTGCTAAGAGACAATTTTGGTTAAACTAAAGCTAAGTGTACACGATTGGTAGATCTTACAATATTGTCAGATCTGTCAGTGAAAAACATGCTTACAATGTCTTACAACCGTGTAGTCTTACAATTAATTGTCAGAAAATTTGTCTGACAATTAATTGTTAGATCATTGTCTGACAATTAATTGTAAGAAACCTGACAATCATGTGTACGCTAGCTGACAATCGTGTAATCTTCCAATTAATTGTCAGAAAATGTATCTGACAATTAATTGTAAGACGGTAAATTGTAAGGTATTTGATAATCGTGTACACACACAATTTATTGTCAGGCCTGCCAATTTTTATCGTTGTCTGACAGTGAAGATTTTGTAAGATGTTCGTTTTTTAGCATCATACAATTTTTTCATTGTCAGAAAATTTGCAGCCAAGGTTTAATTGTCAGTTTCCATAACCAACAAAAACTGACAATTAATTGTTTGTGTACACGGTTGGTAGAAAATCTACCAATCTCTTACAATTAATTGGTAGGTATTAAGCCGGCTATCTGAAAATGAATTGTAAGCCAACTTCTGACAATTAATTGTAAGAGATTGGTAGATTTTGTACCAACCGTGTACACACACAACTTATTTGTCAGCTCATTGGTAGATAATTGTCAGACATTGTAAGATCTTACAATATTGTAAGATCTACCAATCGTGTACACTTAGCTTTACTTTATCATTTTCTTAATAAACTGTCCAAATTTTCAGCATTGTTTGAGAAATTGATGCTTTCAAGAATTTTTTCTTTTTAATTAATTTCTGGTTAATGGCAAAATGGAAAAAAAAATTAATGAGGTTTAGCCACATCGAGCGATTCCCGATCCCAATCGAACTCTGAGATAAAAAGGAAATGCAAGTTAAGCATAAGGGGTGGCCGTGGCGCGATGGTTGTGTGCTCGCCTGTCAACCTCATGATCACAGGTTCGATCTTCGATGCCTGCCGTCGTCTATGTCGCTTTAATTCCATTAAAACCTTTCTTAAAATTGTCATCAATGGGTTTACTGGTTTACTCATTACATGTTGTTCAGGCATAACACTAACAACATGTAATTGAGCTAAACTAGTATGCCCATCAAGGATGAATACCAAATAAAATAATGTGAATTATAAGTGACATAGAAATAAGACACGGCATTTCTCCGCTCTAGTTCAGCCGCCATGCCTGGAGATAAAAATATCTGAGACAACCACCTTCAGTTTCAGAACATCGTGCCACACATCTTTCCTATCCTTCCTTTTCTTCATTAACATCACGCCCGCGCTGTATTGAAACATTTAAAGGGTAATCATAATCCGTTGAGCGCAGGTAGATTATAAAAAAAAAAAATAAGCACTTAGAATAGAACACTCCGAGCTAAAAAAGAATCTAGTTCTTTTTTTATTTGATTGTTCAGTGACCCGCTCGGGGCTAAATACGGTCCTCATCGGTCTGGTTGGAAACCAACATAACTTGATAAAATATGCTATTCATGAAAGGATAAAAATTTTAATAAGACATCATTCAGTCATGTTTAGGTAACGTTAACAGACTACCAAAAATCATTAGATTTTTCAGTTATATAGTGTTCTTAGAGGATTTCTTTAAGCTATTGTACTATTCCTAACTTCGGAAACTTAATTTGAATCACCCTGTATTCCCATGCATCATCCTCAAGCTCATAAAATTTCCAGACTCAAATGTATATACGAAATGAAAAAGGTATCCAAGCGAATTTAAGGAAATATTATTATTCCAGGATTTTTCTATTAATTTTTCAAAAATCCACCCCATAAATGTAAAACAATATTATTACTGATACTATTGTCATGCATATATCTAGCCCATGCTGTGTGTTTAAAAGAAGTTGAATAAATATGTATATAACATATTCCCCGATTTTATCCTGAGCATCTGCGTATTAAAACGTGCCGCGCAGTGTATGTGCATTCCTTTTTTCCTTTTTTGTGAGTGCTGACGAAAAAGATTGTAACATCATCCACGCAGTCCTCAGACTCCCTTCTGTTCTCTGGAGAGGTAGATACTGGCATAAAAGTCAAATACGCGATACGAGTAGGAACGCTTTGGCTTTGGTTTCGATAGTGTACTAAGTGGAGAACATTATAGAAAAAAAAAGAGTTAACGATATTTTCTTTCGGTGAGTTAGGAACAAAAAATAGATACAAAAAAGTTTTTTCTTTTAACTAGGTATCTCAAAGAAAAAAGAACATAAATTGTTTATATCGAATTATTTGTCCTTCTTAACTTGTGATTCTTTGTTGATGGGAAAAACCTATTAAGAATGATCGTTAATTAATAATGATAAATTTTATTAGAAAAAAAAAAAAAATTGATAAACCAATTTAATATCCATGCATATAATTTTCCTTCGTGAAAAAAGATAAGTTTCGATATCGATTTGAATAATAATTGTACCTTGTCTCGGTTGCAAAAATAAGAGATGTTGAAATTGAACTACCTTAAAACCAACTCCTCATCATTTTCCGACCTTAAATACGAACAATAGATATAAACTATGATGCTGAGGAGTGATGCCTGTTTTTTTTTCGTATAATTATGGAATAAAGTCAACTTCATAAACGAAAATTTCAATTAAAAAAAAGAGGAACTAATATAAAGATCCATCTGACTAAGGATATTTCCTTCAAAAAATAACATTTTATAATCGCTTTCTAATGTCGATAGAGTGCATACGCTTGATTTTATTTTTGAGATATTAATTAGAGCAAAGTTATCGTTTTCGTCTAGATACTTGTTGTAGATACACGAACAAAATTCATGCGCCTAGCGAATGCCCGCCTAAGTTTCGCTGTAAACAATTTTCGTTCCATGTTTGTAATTTTGTTTGGCTTGTTTATAGGTTAAAGGAATTGGCAGTACGTGAGTAATAAAGAGAGACGATTAGATTTTGAGATACATCCATTCATATATTATGTATATCTGTTGATTAAATTAAGTGTTTGGGAAGTCGATTAAATTTGAATGAAACCAAACCCATGTTCATGATTTGTTACTTGATTGTAGTTTAACTTTGTAGTAGGTGATGGTAAACTCCTGAAAAAGTTTTTAAGTGTGACCATATTATCAGTTTTCTGTATTCTGTTCCAAGAGTTTATGTAGGTTTATGCATATTTTTACAAATGTTTCACTTCAATTTTCATTGAACTTAACATTAATATATTAAATAAGTCTAAAGCAGCTTTTTCCACTTTTTCTTTTTAAAATGAAAAAGTAATTTAAAAACTTGCAGAATGAAAATTGTGAGGGCTTTTCATAATTAAATATACAAATTTTTCTACTAAAATGTTATACGTACGTGGCCATATTAATTTTTTGATGTTTACAAAGCTTATTCATGTCATTCGTATATTTATTTAACTAAATAGTAAATCAATTTAACATAAACACAATTAGATTAGATATAACCCAAATGCAAATCGATTTGAATTATAAGCAAATAAATTAAAATTGATTTTCTAATTGTTCTGCATTCAAAAATTCAATTAAATTTTTAATTTCCAAAAAGTGTAATAGATAATGAAATAAAAAAAATAAACGGATTTAGGTGTGTTTTTAATCCCATGTAAATCAGCTTAAAAAAATATCTTTCATTGAAAATATAACAACAATTCCGCTTTCTTGGTGGCGATAAACATACTCGTTACGAGTATGTAAACAGAAACATAAAGTGTTAATAAAAGGCGTATTTCTTTTTAAGCAGAAAACTGAGCTGTCAAAAATGCATATTTTTTAGCTTAGATTATTTTTTTTCAATCAGAGCTAGCTCGGAGCGCGCTCTTGAGCTCAGAATAAAATGATTGACAGAAACAGTGAAAAGAAAACAAACAAACAAATAAAAATGGAGATCGACGCCTTTGACAGTTCAGTGCTCTAGGGTGTTTCTGATCAAACTCTGCTCAGAGCGTATTGCTAAAGGTTTTTATAACAAAATATCACTGTAGTTCAAAAATGGTATTTGTGAAAACAGAACTGTAAAAAATTGACATTTCTTTAGACACTTCCCACTGATCTCTATAATATAGAGTGACACTTCCTAATATAGTAATGGTGATAAACTGCTATAATTGTTATACATTAGCTTCACTTCACTTGAAAATATAATGATATGTATGTATGTATCATAGTGACAATAGTGTTATATCTACATCTCTTTATTCCCTGTGTTTATTGATTTTCAATTATTTTTTGTCTTTTTTCTTTGCACTCAGCTTACACTACCTCACCATAAAAAGCAGGATTCCAAATTGTTTTTGTAATACGTGTTAAGAATTAATCGAAATCCCAGATCCATATTATTCTGTTGATAATACAAAAAACATAAATATCAAGTCTTTAATTTAAATTTTGTATTTAGTGTAACATTTTCAAAATAAACTGCTTATGATTTAACTCTATTTACAAGAAGCTTTCCCTTCGAAAAACTTTTTGGTAATATCTTAAATTTGATATAAAATTTATTTTTATTTTTAGGCCTACTATACTCGTAATTAATTAGATACAATGTCGGATTCTGAAAACGTCGAAGTAAAAAAAAGAGGACGCTCATCAACTGCTGAAAAGGTAAATACTCTATGTAAGCTTGCACTTTAAACTTTAAACAATACAAACTATGTGGAAATCGTCGTCGAGAAAAGACATAAGGCTTTTTTCATTTTTAGTTCATAGAAGAACATGAGTTGTCAAGACATAAATTGTGTTTATTTTTTAGTTCAGTGTGTTCACAGCTTCGAATATGTGTTTCTTTTTTCATTCTGACCATGTTCTGAGTATTTTCAGAGTGCACTCTATTAGCTCACCTCATAATAAAATAACTGAGCAGACAGAGTTGCATGATGCTCAACAGAAGCATTTGACAGATGGAAATTAAAAAAAAAATGGCGCCAGCTAAGTGTTCAGGTGTGTTTCAACAACAACTCAGAGCGCTCAGGGCACGTTTGGTTCAGAGGATTTCACAACATACTCGACATGTTCGGACTTTGTTCAGAACTGTATTCTGAAATAAAAAAGAAAAACGCTTATATGGGCTTATCCCTGTAAATTTTAACTTTTGAGTTTGAAAAAAAAAAAAACAAAAAAAAAAAATTAAGGCACGCATGTAAATTTGAGTTTTTCTTCAATTATAGACCACGAATAAATAAAAAACTTCAAAATAACTCATATGTATTGTTTGTTGAAGATTATAAAGGTATAGGATTATAAGTATAGAAAAATGAATTTAAAATAATTTATTTTAAGCACCGAGTTAATTGATTTGGTTTTTATTTTTAATCTTCACAGCTTCTGTTTTCAAACTTTTTTGTTTAACACTTTTACCATTTATTTTTATAGTTTCTATAGTTTAAATTACGCTCATTGTAAGGGTATAATCAAACAATGCTTCGGTGTGCTAGTAAAAAATGTGCCTTTTTTGAAACAGTTACGTTTTTTACGTTCGTTTTGTTAACTTCATAAAATTTGTACATAATGAAGCACGCATTGAAGCCAAAGTTTTTTTTACTCTAGATAGCTTAAATAATGATGCAAACAATAAAAAAATACCCCATGATCAATGTTAAAAAAATAGACACAAAAATTTGTGACAATTAAAGATTTACGAAAAATCACGCATGACAGTTTTTTTCTAAAATTTATATCAGTTAGGATTATTTATAATTGGGAGAATGCATAACCTTTAAATGCTATTGATCAAAGAACAAACATGATTGAATTGAATTACAGTCGATATAACAACTATAAATATTGGTCCGACTAATTTCTCGTACAATTCACATCGTTGTTCAAGCTGTGAGTCACGTAGCACCGTCTTGTTTGAACCATAAGGCCTAATTGATCCAATCGGGAAACAAGGAATTTTTACATCATGTTCCTATAGCGGTTACCAGTAACTGTTACAGCATTGCCTATATTGTATCTTCAAATAAATATGGCCGATGACGCCGTTGGCTTAAATGACGAACCATACAGCTACTCTACGAGCTGTCTTCGGTTTATCAATCGGGGTTTTCGGTGCCCCAATATGTTACATAGATAAGTGCATATAAGTATGTATGTGCATCTCGTGGGAAACCAGAACGTATTCGCTTATTACTTTCTTCTCACCATTCCTGTGTGCTTGTTATCGACAGGAATGGCAGGACTTATTATTTTGTCTGCCGATTCCGAACCTCTAAAATTAGAGGATGACTTTTCATTTCCTAGCAAGAGGTAGTACCACTGCACTGTTATGGAATATGATATATGATACTTTTATCAAACGAAATAAGAGATTACAGAGAGCCCAGAGAAGCGGTGTGGTGAAAAGTAGTAAAAAACAAAACAGCCTAAAAATTATTAACTTTAAGTAAAACATCTTTGATTATATAATTATTTTATTTTGTATTTATATTTAAGCGATCTCATGTTTCATCGAATTCCAAAAAAGAAGATAAACCTGCTACCAATGTCGATGGTGAGACACCAGCGAAACGTGGCCGTGGTCGTCCTAAAGGTGCAACCAAAAAAAATGGCAACAAGACTCAAGCAAAGAAGTCCAATAATAGCAAAGGACGTGGACGGCCTTCCAAAAAGAAGGACGATTCAAGCGAAGATGAAGAGACTGAAGGCAATGAAGAAGAAGAAGAAAATGACGAAGAAGATAATGAATCCAACTCTGATGAATAGATTTCATAATACAATGGAGATGTAATTCGTGATTTATTTAAGAGTAACAATTCATTAAGAAGAAATATACCTAAATTATTTATAATTCGAAAAGATGTGCAAGTAAAGTATTAATATTATCGAAATGTTCAATGTTCTATAACATAAGCAAATCAGTAAAAGATGCAGATGAGCAATAATAATTACTTATTAGTTCATATCGCATTCATACACAAATCAAATAAAAAGATTTTTGAAGAAAAGATACAATATAAAATTTTTAAAGAAACTTATGATAAGGATTTAATGAAACCTAAACGCATACATTGTGGCTTCTACAGCTCACATAACCAATAATCTATAGTTTGTATTTGAAAACGAAGAAATGGAAAAAATTCTTGACATAAAAGAATAAGCCGATAATACTGTAAAATCCAAGGTTCGTAATAAAACTTACTTCCTTTATTTAAACTTTACAACTTAATTTACTTCACAAATAAAAACACTATTTCAATTTGAATTGTTTTATTCATCTAACTCTCATTATGGAAACAGACTCAGAATAGGTTTGATAGAATCCATTTTTTTTTTTTGATAATATTTAAGGACACCTTAATATTGAGAAAGAAACTTTTGTGAATTAACTGATAGCAACACGACCATTAGCCGAATCATAGGAGAGAGTCAAAATGTCTCACTGTTCGCTGGGGATTTGATCAGTGGGACAGTAACTAGCGCATAGTCATATGCTACCAACTTTATACAAAAATACATTTAAAATTTGTTTATAAATTACAAATACATGCATATAATTTAAGGATTCTTTGTTCACTTAAGATAATGAAACAAAAACAATAAAAAATTACAAACAAGCAACTAACATTAAACAAAATTAAAACGCTATTCTACACGATCTTACAATGAATGTCTCATATTCACCTCTTGTGGTTTCCCTTTTATATTTCTGAAGCCTAGTATACAGTTCTTTTTGAAGAAAAAAAAAAATGAATGAAAAAATTTCTGTAAGTTTTTTCCGCCAAAACAATGGGATGCACATTGCTCGTGGTGAATATAAATTTTTTTTTTCGATTTTGGTTTACAGTTCGGATGACTGTGGTGAAATGAAAACGTTTTTTTTTCGGGAAAAAACTCTCCCATAAGAAATACATTGGTTTTTTGGACCTTATTCGGAATTCCCAAACCCCCCCCCCCCACCAAAATGAACTTTTTTTTAACGAATCGATAAAAAAGTGTTTGCTGTTGATGAAAAACATCAAATTATGGAGGAGAAACACTTTTTTATGTTGAATTCCGAATAAGGACCGTTTTTTTTTTAGAAGAACTGTATACTAGGCTTAACTTCTAAATCCAGGTTTTGATCAAAACTTGAAATTATGATGATATGGAAGACGAAAAAATGGGCCTCGCATGTCTGTCTACGGTCTAAACAACCAAGGAATTCTTTTTTTAAATTGATAGATACTTACAGTTGTGTTCATAAAAATAGCAGTGCTCCCCAAATACAACAAAAAGACTTTCATTATCAACGTTATAATATATTTCACTTAACTTCTAATAACAATTTAAGGTATTTCATTTATATTAACAGAAAAAATTAAGATTGATTTTTTACCGTTACTTTTATCACAGTGGGAAGCGTTTTTAAAATTTATGACTGTTCACAAAAATAGCAGTGCATCTGAATGTTCTGAATCTATACGCAAAAAGGTAGAAAAACTGTGCTTACTATTAATACTTCGTAGCATAACCATTGTTTTTTATAACGGAAATGCATCTGCGTGGCATGGAGTCCACTAAAGTTTGACACCTCTCGACTGCTATTGCGTTCCACGAAACTCGCACTACTTCCCACAATTCTTTCGAATTCTTTGGTTTCGCTTCATAAACCGCAATCTTAACATCCTCCCACAAATTTTCAATGGGGTTAAGGTCAGGGGACTGAGCGGGCCACTCCATAACGTATAACTTGTTCTCCTGGAACCACGATTTTGCCCTTTTTGAAGTGTGCTTTGGGTCATTGTCTTGTTGGTATACCCAAACCAACGGCATTTCCTCTTCAGTATAGGGTAACGTAACCTCCTCGAGAATTTTAACATTATTTAGCTGCATCCATTATACCCTTAATGGGATAGATAGGCCCAACTTCATAGT